>OY728122.1:5000000-7500000 GCA_963277665.1 Viscum album | reverse complement strand
GGGATGTCACTTAAGGACAAGTAATGATTCATAGTACTCTCAAGACAATGAGAATAAGTGGGTCATTATATATTATATTCAACACTAGTTTGTTTATTATGGTGTATATAATATCCCTTATAAATGTTTTATCAATTATATACTAATTTTTATGAAATTTAATTGTTTATTTTATTTTATTCCAAAATTAACCTAATGATTGAATATTTTCCAATGTTGTAAGGGTTTTCTGTATCATTTTTATCTATATGAGGCACACGTCATATTCATAAGTTGTTTCTTGGGTGTGGTGTATATACTTCAAATGGTTGTCTTATATAATTCTTATTATTGGTTTCAAGTGGATTTATATATCCACCAATAGATATTTATTTCATTTGGATTATGGTTCAAATGTTACTAATGAGGTAATGGTTATTATGTTACAGTCCAATTGTTTATCGGGTTTTTTATGTTTATGATTATAATGATAAAATATTGTGATATAAATCTCAATAAATTATGGAATATGTTTTAATCTAGTTATTTTGGGAGTGTATATTTTTTACTATTATTTTTCAGTCATTAGGAACTAATGATATGAAAAACAATATAAAAAAGAATTTATTTCTCTCTTTGGTCAAAAATATTTTTTCATCTATGTACATGTTTTATAAAAATGTTTTAAGTAAAATTTTTACAAATCTATTATTATTTTTTTAAAAAAATTACCCATGTTTTACATTTTACAAATTGTTTAAAATGAATATTAATATCGTTTTCCAAATAATTCTCTTTGGACTTTTTACTAAAATCGGAATGGGATCATTAAAATAATTAGTCCAACATGAATAGTATTTCCCACCATCATGAGCATTCTATGATTTAAATGTTCCATTATATGTTTCTACTATTATTTTCAAAAAAATAATCATTAATATAGGGTAAACATTTATACTCTAAAGAAGTGATTCCAATATGGAATGGATATTTTCCTTAAGAAATGTTCCTAATGATATTTTGAAATAATTTCCCATATAATATGACAACCTTTGATGTTTTTTATGCTTGATAGGGGATATGATCCAATGGTACCATCCTTATTTTTTTATGGACGATTTACAGTTATGATTATTATGAAGATATGCTTTTTGAAACAAGTTTCATTACCATATGTTATACTATGATAAAATTTTTAAGAAACCCATTTCAATTTCAGTGGTTATAATTTGACGAAAGATTTATGTTATTATAGAATAAAAATTTAAGGATTATTTGGTTGGTGGTACCTATATCTCCCTTAAATTCATAGAGTTATAATGGATAACTTGGGGTGAAAATGTTATATGTGAACCTGGTTTCATGTTCACAACATTATGAAAGAAATTATATTATGTTTCCATAAGATTAATAATTGTCATGGATTTTATATATACAAGGTTATGCATGGACCTCATTACATTTACATCAGTTTATATATGGAACTTATATCATGTATCTAATATTATGTGGGTCTTAATTTAATTAATGAAATTGTTTCTATTTTTATATGTTCAAAATGTTTATGATCTCATGACATGTGTTCTTTGACTAAATTATGAAAAAAGTCTTATGAACTACAATTATTTATTCCATGACTCATGTTTATCATCAGTGATATATTTGATTTGGGTTTCAAATGTTATTTCCATGTTATCATACCCATATTCTTATGTCATGTTGATATATTCCCTATTTATCTTTTTTGAGATTTGGAGCTCACACTTTATTTTTTCTACTTCCCCCAGTTTATATAGAATTTTTTTAGGAAGGAAATGACTTAGAAGAGTAATATTTGGGATGATAATTATGGGATATTTTAAAGATCTTACCAGAAATAATATTTTTTTCTACCTATTCTCTAAATACTCTAAACTTTTTTATTCCTCAGGCATTTTTTGGGAAGTTATATTTATATTCACCTATTAATATGTAATTTTAAATTATAAATTCTATTTCATTATAAATAGTTTATGTTCTATGGTGATAAATGGTTGTTATTAATTAAGTTGAAAGAATTTCTATTCTGTGGTGCATTGTTAATTATAAAAACTATGATTGAAAACATAGTAAATACTTCTTAGAATTAAAATAAGTAAAAAATTTATTCAATTTTAAAATACCCAATATTTAAAATATATAAAGAACTATGTATACAAAATTGTGATATTCTAATGTAATTTTGAAATAAAAAAATTGTATTTTATATTAGTTTTTGGAATGATGGTATTTTTATTCAGATTGAGAATGAGGGGAATTTAAAAAGAATGAGGAAAAATTTGTCTTTAAAGAAAATATTTTATTTATTAGAATAAATCATTCATGATATTTGTTTAATAATGAATTGGTTAAAATATTCTCATGATTACTCTTTCAAAGGAATATATTTTTTAATAATTTTTTTTCATATATCAATTATATTAAATTTAAATCTATTTTAAACATAATAATTTTGTTTGGAATTAGAGTTTATAATTTCTCATCCATGAATGTGTGTTATATTCTAGGGAAAATCCTATAATTTTTATAATAATCACATACATTTTCTCATTTTTAAACATATATACATGGTTAGACATGATGAATGTATATAAATTTTTTTATTCTTCACTATTATTGAGCCATAAATATCAGTTAGTATGGTGTTGGAGGAGATGTGTTTCTCATGGTTTGAGTGATTAAATGTTATTTTTACCACTATTTTAATCTATATTATTATAAGTAAACCATTTATTATATTTATAAATATGTTTTATTTTAAATTTAAAGATGTGTTAACTAGATTGAGTTCAATAATTGTTTACATAATCATAAATATTTACATTTTTATTCTTATGTGAAAATGATTCAACAGAGTTTTATTTTATAACTCAATACATTCCAGCACCCTATAATATTTATGTGATTCAATTGAGAACATATGGAATATGGAATTAGGTCTCTTTAATTTGGTCCCATGTTTGGGGATTTCATAATGGTGTCAGATTGTGGTATTTAGGACAAGCCTTATATTGTTTTGTGGAAATTTGAAATATGATGGTTGGGGTTCAATAGAAACTCATAATAAGACATTGATAAAAATTATATGGAAAAAATTAAGTCATTTGAAATTATAATTAAATAATATATTGGTGATAATCTCATATGAATCTAATTTGTGTCACATAAACATATGTTGGGATATAAAAGGAAAGAGTTCATGAATTTTTATAAGCATTTTTTAGAATACATGATATATATTTTTTAAGATGAATTATTTTAAAAGTATATTAAGTTTTTATGATTTTGTTATTTCTTTCATTTCAAAATTAATCTTTAAAATATATTATATTTATAATTTTTTTATAATAACAAGATGAAATGGTTTATGATGAAATTATCAAAGGAAGTTGGAGGCCACCCTATCAAAGCATATAATATGGATTTTTTTGATGATTAATAATGGTTGATATTTCTTTATATGATCTATTATGTGATATAGAAAATAATACCTTGGATAGAATTAGTTAGATGTGAAAAATTGAAATGAGATGAAAGGGATGATGATTATTGGAGTATGAGTTTGACTAAATATCCATAATTTATTAATTTCTCTAAATACCCTAATGGAATCAAGTATAATGCCGGGATCTTATGTATTTGAGTGGATAGTTTATATGTGATAAGATTTAATAAAATAATTATGTAATGAGAATGATGTTAACATGAAAATATTTTAGTAGATCATTAATAATATATTACTTATTCAAGGGATGATGATTATTGTAGTATGAGTTAATAGGATTTTGTGTAAATGAATTTTCCAATCTCATTATTAACATTTAAATGATTAAAAATAGATAAGTGTGTTCATTAGAGAATTATATTAATGAAATTTTATTTTCATCCATGGTATATTATATTAAAGGGTATATTTTTCATGTTTGAATGGGAAGAAGAATGATTTTTAGGAACAATATTCTTAATAATTTTTCACAAGGAACATATGTAAATGGATCAATAGATTTTATTTGTGTGGTGACTTTTGACAGCAAAAGTATAATCATCCAATTCAATATATAGATGTCTCTTGTGAAAAATATATCTACACATGATGAAATATAACAACCAATTTGGTGGAATCAATTTGAATTGTAATAGAATCATTAGTGGAAATATCAACACCATAACAATAATAATAACAAATCATTATCACACAGTAGGCACTAGAGATGGATGATCCAGAGTGAGGGTCATCAATATAATGAAGTATTATCCTAATAGACACCAATTTGATATTAATTTATCCTTCAAAAGTCCATAAAATTATATATTCCTGATTGGTTGAACTATTTTTTGTACATGTAATAATTTCCATTTTCATCGGTAAATGATACACCATTTAGTAAAAGAAAAAATTAAGTATTAATATGCCCATAAAGATAGACCGTGACATGATATGTGGAAATATCATTAAAATATTAGACTCTCAAGATAAATACATAATATTTGAATATCCGGATGGATTGAATTATTCAATTTAATGACATAATCACTTGTCATTGAAAATATTTTTCTTTGTAAAACATGATTGAACTATATACACTTTTATTGGTGAGTAGTATATTTTAATTTTATTAAAGGTAAATATTAGTAAAACATTAAATATTTATCTTATCAATATAAATGAATATTTATTGGTTATATAGAAGTAATTATCAAAAATCTACTTCACATGGATGTCTATCAACATATTTAGGTCTTACAAACATATCTATATAGACTATTAAATTAATGATAAGGAAATTATTTAATTTATTTCAATCTGGGGATGAAAAATATTTCATTCAAATTTTCTCGCATGAAATAAGTATAGATTCTAATAATGAGAGTGTTTCTTTAAGAACATGAGTATAATAGATTCATCCAAAACTGTGATACACCTTTTATAGTTTCATGTTATATTTTCAAGAAAATGTTTGGTATAATAAGTCATTATAATAAATAGAAGAATATAAATAACATAATTTTGGGAGGAAAGTATCTTTTATAATGAAATATTTATCTATATGATCAAATTATTAATGATCATTGTCATTTAAGGATTGATCTTTAGTTTTTTACCATTACCATAAGGTAACAGAAAAGTATATTCTAAAAATCTTTTTTAATTGATGATGTGGGAATTTTATGTTTTTTGGAACACATTTTGTTAGATTTTAGTGCTACTAATATCTGTATATATTTTTTAATAGGATTTCCCATAGGTACCAAAATTAATTTTTGAGGGTATGTGTGGAAAAAATAAATTTTATTCTAGATATGTGAAAGATCAAGTGGGGTGTCTATATGGTTTTTTAATGTTTTTATTTGAGAATATGTTATTGACATTTTTCTCCAAATTAAATTCATTAATTTAAATGATATTATATCACAGTCATATTGTTTATGAAGATAATATTATTTTTAAACGGATACGGAAAATATGGTAAAGAATATAGAATGATATAAGAAAGTGTTTGAAATTTTGAGATTTATTGGGCCATAAATATATATTTTTTGTATTCTCTAAAAAATTATGATTTTTGGATTCCCAAATTATATATATATATATATATAACTCAAATATTAAAAAATACTGAGTGAAGTAGAAGATTTAAGGGGTACTTCATTATTTTGAATAGGTTATTAATATAAAAAATAGTTCTTATTCTACTCAAATTAGAAGTTTGACATCTAAAGTATTTTCAATCAATGAGTTTGGGAATGTGATAGAAAATTATATAGAATGTAATGGTCTATGAATTCCCAATCAGTTACATTGCAGGTTTTTGCCTATATAGATGTTTAAGGGAGGCTCAGAGGGAGTTGGAGGAGTTCAGTTGTTAAAGGAAGGAAGAAGGGGGATTACATGTCGTTTAACTAGATTACATGATGTGAAACTTGGGTTCACAACTTGTGTCTAGAGTTTCACATCATTTAGTATTTCAGGGTATGAAAAATAAAATAAATCTAGAGGTGATGCATTTTTCAGAAGAAAATTAACCTTTGGTATTACAAGATGTGAAATGGTATTATAATTCATGCAATACCAAGAAAAAGTTTTGTTTTAAAAATTCCATTCAATTAAGAAATCATTCTGCCATGCATTTTATCCAATTTCTCTTCCTCAAGATGAACCATAGGTAACCCAAGGATTCCATCAAGCTTCAATACTCCCTCTTTAATATATCAATCCACATTATTGTTCGTTGGAAATCTGTGATTGATCCATGATGATTTTTCTAATATTAATCATCTATTTCCTCTTGTTCATTCCCAGTGATCCTTTATCATTGTATGTGTTGTATTGAGTTGGATATTTGGGAATCACTTTGATAATATTCTTTTGTTTAATAGGTTGATCGTCTTTTCTAGCAGACAAATTATCGCTTACAAGAATTCTTCTTCACGTTGTGGTGCACAGACAAGTCGAAAAAATTTTTCAAGGTAGAATTTCTTATTTCTCAAAAACTGTTCATCATGTGGGATGGATTTACTTTTTTTCTCCAATAGATCATGGTTTTTCAAGGAAAACCATATATAATAATCAGTAAAATGAAATTTAAAGTGGTAGCTTAGTTCGTTTTTCATGCTTTTTATGTTTTTATATTATGATTGTGATATTGTGATTATAAGGAGTAGTTTCCCCACTGAAAATTGTTGTTGTTGGTGTTTTTTTACTCTATTAACATCTATTGTGTGTACTATTTAGTTTTTGTTGTTATTGTATTACCATAAAATAATTGTTTAATCACGTAAATATGGATAATGAATGGAATCCCCTGAACTTGGGTTTTGTGATAATTTCCTTGAATAAGGACGTGGAATTAAATATGTGTCCCCTTTACCAAATCTGAAAATGTGTTATGTCATGGTCTATGATGATTTGTGAGTAATATTTTTGGTAGGGTGTGTTGGGAAAATGCATGTAAGGTGCCTATGTGGTGAGGTGTGGGTTTGTTCTAGTTTATGTTGTGGTTTGTTTGTGAGAAATGTTTGGTACTGTGGGTTGGCATGGGAAGTGTTATATATGAACTTGTAGATGATACGTCAATTTTGATATGTAATGGAATGTTATATTGAGAGATTTATTGATTACGGAATGTATGAGAAATGACGTTTAGTCGGGTTCAAATTGAGGTGTGTGGTGATATGTTGCTATCTTTTTTGTTTTTTGATGTGCTTGGTAGTCACCCAAATAGTAGTAGAATACATGAATAAATAATTGGTTCAAAAATTTCAGAACTGGATTGGGTTGGATTGGTCAATTTTATGAATAAATTAGTTTTGAATAAATAATGGTCATGGTTAATTATGTTGGTTGGAATTTAAAGGAGGTTGTTTGTTGATGTGTGGTGTTGTGCAATTACTGGTGGAAGAAAAGGTCACAGTGTTGTGAGCTTGTTATTTGTTTGAGAGCCCATAGGTTAAGATTGAGTGTTTTCTATCATATATGTATATACTTATTTTTACCTTGTGATTTATATATGCACCCCACCATAGTGCAGAAAGATGTGTCGAACACCCCCATCATCATGGGGGAGGGAGTATTCCACAAAATCCTAGTGGGAGGATGGATGGAGGGCCACCCACTCTTCCATTATCCCTCTTCAAGGTAGTGATAGACCATGATTCTTTGGGAAGGTTTTGATCTATAAGGCCCAAGTGTGTGTGGGATAGTTGGGAATTCCTAGGTGTCTTCGGGATGAGGGGAGTAGTGCTTTCCTAGGTGTCTTCAGGATGAGAAGACTTGTTCTTTCCCAGTTTTCTTTGAGATGGAATGTGACGTGTAATATAGCCCATGTGTATGCATGTGGTATGTCATGTGGTATGTCGCCCAGGTGGCTATGGGAGGGATGGGATTTGGTATGTGGAATAGTTTTCTGGGGGTGGGATGTGATGTGGTTCATGGCCTATATGTATGCAGGTGGTATGTGATGTGGTATGTGGTCCAGGTGTGTATGGGTGGGATATTATTTTATTTTTGGGGGCCATGTTTGTAATGGTGGGTTGTGATGTGGTACTTTTGGAAGAGGTGGGAGCACAAGGATGTATGACCTTAGGCAAGAGTGTCTAATCATTATGAAGTGGTGTGGGGGTACCCTATCATTAATTTTCATTATATTACATTACTTTACACGTGCATTTTTGTGAGTGTTCCTTGGTGATTTTAGGATGGTTAATATATCTATTTTGTGATGTTTGGTTATCTTGTTTTCTCATGGGGGCATTAGTATGCTCCTTTCACATGTTCATGAGAGACATTGGATTTCTAAATGAGAATACTAGTATTCCCACCCTATGTATATATATATTTTATGAGATTTCTAGGAGGATTAGGTAGACCATGTTGGGTGTTACTAACTTGGGATTTTGGATAGTTGTTGAGTTGGTACTTTAGCATACATTGGGATAAATTACAGTAGAGAATTTTGTATTGTATCAATTTTATTTTACACATGCATTGGGATGTATTTTGGTTTTCTTTTATGTTATTTATTGGATTTTTATTTTGGATGATCCCTCATATCTCCAAATATTATTTAAAAAGGATAATGCATCATATTTTTTTGATATTTGTATACCCTTGGTTCTAGTGACCAACTCGTGGCCAACTTGAGGTGGGACTCAGGGGTCCTCATCTCCCTTTATTCAATTCTAGCCTAAGAGGGGTATCTTTGGAGTGAGGGTGTCATGACAGAATGGTATTAGAGATGATTTTTAAGAGATAGGATAGAGTTTGGGAGTTAATAATCGTGAGGATTGCGTGGGTTGGTAATGAAACATTGTCAGGTGATTTTAGTGTGTGACATAGTCTAGGGAAGACCGAATATGACATGGGATTTTAGGCCCCCTGTGATACGATGGAAGGACACTTGGCGTACCAGATAACCAAGTGAGGCTAAAATACAAGTAGGGTAGAGACCTAGATGAGGTAAAGTAATATTAATAACTTTTTTCTTGTTAAAATTTGGTTTCTTGTTAATTTTAAAATGGATAAAAATAATAAAATGAATTAAAAAAATTGATAAAAATTCTATACTACTCCGGCCTAGTAAATCATTGTATTCCTTTTTATCTATGGCTCCTTGTCATCATCCATATGTGGATCATGTAGTAGAGGTATAATAGTCTGATCTAGTTGATCAGAGGAGGATTGATATAGAAGAGGATGATGACCAATCGAAGAGGATGTTGTGTTCTTTCCAGCAACAAGCATTGGGGAAGTACATGGAAAAGGCTTCAGACATGGAGACAAAGACCTGGCTTGAGGAGATTGAGATCACCCTCACCCTGATCTGAGCCCTGATGGAGTACTGGGTTCCATTGGTAGTTAGTTAGATGTGAGGGGTTACAATTTAGTGGTGGATACTTTATCTAGGGTAGAGGAAGGAAGCATATGTTGTGTTGGTCGACATTGAGAAGGAATTCCAAGTAGAGTTCCCTAACTCAACCATGAAGGATTAGAAGAGGTAGGAGATTCTCTCCCTTATACAGGGTAGTTTTCATCTTGTGATCTTGGATCATGTTTAAGGATATCATTAATTTTTCACTATATCCGTTTTTTGCAAGAGGAATATTATGAGAGACATCTCGAGGGGGAAATATGTCCTTCGATATAGTATGTTGTTACTCCCTTTACGTTGCTAATGTATCTAGAGGTTTAGAAGAAGGTGAATGTGATCAATTGGATGCAATAATTAAGAGGTGTACCTCAAAGAGGGGAGAAATTATAGTTCATTAAGGGGAAATGTTTTTAGTAGAAGGTCTTAGCTAATAAGACCATAGAGGTTTCGACCGATAAAGATTTGAACTCACAAGTTTTCAATCTGGCCTTCTAGTTCTAGTTGTTCCTATGCCTTTTCTATGGGCTTGGGGATGAGATATTTCTTTTGTGGGGTTTATGGACATCTTAATATTTAGTGGCCATTGGATGCCTGATAAAAATTGGGTGGTGGAGGATATGTTTAGTGCAACCCTCAACAACAGTTTCTAGTCGGGCAATTTCAGTAGTAGGGGTAGCAGGTTTTGGTTCCACCATAGGGTTATGGAGTAGGTATAGGGCCACCTAAGGATGTCATTTTTGATTTGGTGTTGTGACTTAAGCATAGTTGTGTATTTTTTTTAATTGTCATAGAGGTAGGGGAGCTTGGCATGGTCATTTTCACATCGTGGAGGATATGGTTCCAGCATGGCTTGCAAACGTCAGAGTATGATTTGTTTTTTTATTAATATTTCTTTTGACTTATTTGAATCAAGAGACTCTCAATCCTTTATTTCACCACCTATATCCCATGCTGTGAGACTATACGTAGAGATGATTTACATGAAACTAGTGTTGATTATTCAAGTAGGAGGCCATACCATCTTGTTTGTTGTGTGTCGGGGGTGTACACCAATGATGGGGTCCCATCAGTCTTGTAGGGATCTCTTCATACTAAAGATAAAACCATATTATGTCATCCTAAACAACGATTGGTTGAATTACATTTGTTCCACTATCAACATATTCTAGGGGTGAGTTTTTTAAAATTGTCGATGGTCAACATGTGGTTTTCATTGGGGACTAGGGTTGTCATATTGGAAGTTAGTGTGTGGAGACAATTCTCTCCTTATTGGTAGTTCTATTGGTAGAATCAACGGATGCTAAAATGGCAGAGGTTCCTAGATTCATTGGGGAGTTTTCGGATGTTTTCCCTAATGAGGCTTTCATGCTATCCCCTTGACGTGATGTTGAGTTTGGGAGTGATTTACAACATGGTGATTCTCCAGATTCGATGTATCCCTCTCAGATTGAATCTTATGAGTTTCTTGAGTTAAGGATTAAGAATTTTGATATGGTGAATAAGGGTTTTATTGGGTCCAGTGTGTCACTGTAGGCTGCTCTGGTGTTGTTCGCAAAGATGGTGGATTGTGGTCTGAGGTTGTTTATAGAATACCATAGGTTGAATCGGGTAACAGTCAAAAAACGTTATCCCCTTCCAAGAATATATGATCTTTTGACCAGTTGAGATGGGAAATTTAGTTTTATAGGGTCAATTTGTGGTATGGATATCAATAGTTCTGGGTGGAGAAGGGTGGTATCCTAAAGACTTCATTCAGATGAATATATGGGAACTTCATGTTCATGGTCATGTCATTAAGTGTTATGAATGCACCAATTGTGTTCATGGGGCTTATTAAATCTATTTTATTTGAGTTCTTGGATTGGTTTTTCATCTTGTTCATCGATGAAATATTGATCTACTCAATTTCAGAGGAGGAACATAAAAACAATCTCCGGAAAGTCTTGTAGGTTCTTTGATGCTACCAAATCAATGGAAAGATGTCCATGTATAAGTTTGGTACATGATAGGTTAAATTTCTAGGTCATATGGTGTCATAATAGGGTTTGGTCGTTGACCCGTAGAAGGTTGAAGGTATTGTTTCTTGGGATACACCCAAGAATGTGGTGGAATTTTGCATTTTTCTTAGTCTTACATGTTATTATCAGTGGATTGTACCCATTTTTTTGTGTTGGAGCCCTAGTGAAATCTCTGACTATGAAGGATGAAGATTTTGTGTGGAGTGAAAAGTTCCATGTAGTGTTATTCTATCTGAAGGTGAATTTGGTTAGTGCTCCAGTAATATAGTTTCCGGAGGAAGGGGTGGCGTTTTGAGGTGTTTTTTGATGCTTCTAACTTGGGATTGGGATGCGTATTGATGCAGGAACCATTAGTACTCTCTTATGGGTCTACGTAGTTATGTAATAATGAATGTAACAATGCCACCCATTATATGGGGTTGGTAGTGGTTGTGTATGTACTAAAATTTTGGCTGCATTACCTCATCGGGGAGCAATTTGTGGTCTTTACGGATCACAAAAGATTAAGGTATATCTTTTCCCAGTGAGATCTGAACATGTGAAAATGGAGGTGCATGAAGATTCTTCAGGACTATGATTTTGAGATCTCCTACACCATAGGGAAGGTAAATGTTGTGGATGATTTATTGAGAATAATGTTGCAGAAGGATGTTGTTTGAGAATTTGTGGACGCTTGGAGGGTGATGAAGGATTTGGATTCTTTGCAATTAGATGAAAGTTTCGATAATGGTAAGGATTGTTTGTTCTAGATGAATGTATAGTTTTATCTAATGTTGTAGGTTGATGTTTTTTAATTTAGAGACTCAGAGGAAGAGGTGATAGGAGATCCTGTTGAATATAGTGATGCTATTAAGGGATGGTAAGAGGATGGCCAGAACATGATGTTGTTTTGAGTGTTGTTGTTTTTTCTGGTGACAGTGCACAAGGTAGTCCTTCATGTGTTTCATGAATCAGCTTTACCTATATATACATGAGTCTCTAAGCAATACAATGTCTTGAGGATGCTATTTTGGTGTCCCGGGATGACATGGGAAATGACATAGTTTTTCATAATGAGGATATTCTTCTACTAGGTGAAGGCTGAGCACCGTGTTCTTAGTATTTTTGTCCATCCCTTTGATATCCATGAGTGGAAGTGGGATTTTGTCCCAGGTTTACCAAAATGATAGGGATTCTATGAAGATATTGGGGTTGTAATGGATCAGTGGAACAAATAATCCTTCTTTTTAGAGAATAAGGATTTGGGTGTGGTGGATACCTTGAAAAGAGGGTATGTGAATGAAGTGGTGCACATGAATATAGTTATAAATTCCATTGTCTCAAATCAAGACATTCAGTTTACCAAATGAGTTTGGTGGAGATTTCATCAATACTTTGGCACCCAGTTACACCTCAGTACTGCATTCTACCCTCATATAGATTGGAAAACCAAGAAGACTATCCAGATTTTAGAGGATATGTTGCAGGTGTATTTCTTAGACATTGGTGGATCTTTGGTACGAAACCTGCCATCAGAATAGTTCTCTTATAATGATCATTATCACTCTCCATTGGCATGGATCCATTTAAGTAATTTTATGGAAGACTGTGTCATTCTCTATTATGCTGGATGGAGGTTGGGAAGATAACTGTTCTTAGTCCAGATGTGGTGAAAATCAAGAATGGGAATGTTCATCTTGTTTGAGAGAGGATACAAGAAGCAAAGGATCGGAATAAGTCGTATCTCGATCATAGAAGGAGGTATTTGGAATTTGGGGCTGAGGACCACATTTTAATTATGGTTTCACCTCAATGTAGGTATTGGAGGTTTGGAAGAGGGTGTAAGATTTCTCCCAATTTCGTTGCACCCTTTGAGGTGTTGGGGTGAGTTGGTGAGATTGAATACTAGTTGGAATTTCCATTGTAGTTTGAAAGGATCCATGATGTCTTCCACAACTACCAACATCAGTATTATCTAAATGATGAATCCCATGTCATTTATTGGGTAGTGTTTGATATTCAGTATGATGAGATGTTTGTGGAGTGTCCTAGGGAGATCTACGATTGTCCAGAGAAGATGTTGTGTGGACGAACCATTCCTTTGGTTTCTTTTCTATAGAGGCATGGTTTCCAGGAGGATTGTACTTGGGAGAGATAAACGCATTTTTGTGCCCAGTACCAAGAGTTTTTTTGAGATTTTACTTGTTTTGTTTTGTCTTAAAATTACTAAAACTTTTTTATATGAGATGAGTTGTTTCCCCTTGGTAGTGTTATGTGTGGTACGTTGTGTGATAAATTCAGGACATGTGGAAAAGGGAGGACCTGATTCTTAATCAAGATGAATTAATTGTGATGAGATTAAACCAGATCATGAGAGTTAGTGAAACCCAGAGTGGATAGTATCTTGACTTGGAGGATGGAATTCCCAGGTTCACATGTTAGGAAAACGTGGTTGTTGTGATTATGTGGTGTAACTTGTGGTCATTTTGGTAGCAGTTTTTGGAGAGTTATTCTTGTATGTGGGGGTTTCCCTTCAACATTTTGAATGAAACATGGTTGATTATCTTTTATGGATGATGTGTTCTATTTTTGGCAGTGTTTCAAATGTTTCATGATCCCTAAAAGGTATCTCATGGAGTGGTTTCTTGGACCCATCATTCTTATGGGCTTGGTTTTGGATTCTCGAGAGAGATAATCATTTAAGAGGTAGATGATGTAATAGTTTATTCCCTCTAGGTCTGTTACTTTTTGGGTTTTGGTGGCTGGAGATGTTCATGGGATGTTCAGAGGGAGTTGGAGTAGTTCTGTAACTAACTGTTAAAAAAATGGGGATTACATTTTATGTAACCTTATTACATGACATGAAAATATGTTTCACATACTATCTCAAGAGTTCCATAGTGTGTTATATTTCAGGGTTTTAAAAATAAAATAAATTGAGAGGCTATGAGTTTTTTGGTGGATAACAAACCCTGGGGTATTATACGAAGTGAAAGGGTATTGCTCATCGTGTGATACCCCAACCCAGTTTTGTTTTAAAAATTGTTTTCAGCCAATCATTCATTCATTCATCCATTATGAATCCATCCTATTATTCCTGATGAACCCTATACACCCTGAGTATTCCTTCAATCCCCACTCCCCCTCCTAGATATATCAATCCAAGTGGTTGTTCATTGGCTGTCACCAATCCATGGTGTGATTTATCCTCTTTCTCATCAGTTCCCTCTTGTTCTTTCCCTAATATTCACTACCATGGTACAATTTTTCTTAATTTGTATGTTTAGGATTGGGTTTGATAATCTTCTATTGGGGAATAGGTTGATCTATGTTTATAGTGGTTCGATTGTCACTTTTGGGGATTCTTCTTTACCATGCATTGCACAATTGAGTTGGAAATATTTTTCAAGGTAGTAATTCCATTTTTTATCATTAATTTTTAATTTTGTAGGATGGATTTACTTTTTTCACCTATGGATGATTGTTGTGTCAGGATAATCAAATATAAGAATCTGTCATATGAAATTGAATGGGGTAGGGGTATTCATTTTTCATGTTTTTTTTGATATAATGACTGTGATGTTGTGATTATATGTGAATGATTCCCCATTGACAGTGGTTTTCATTGGTTTATTTGTTTTCACAAGTTAAATATTTTTTCATTTCTACTTTAATTGTGGTTATTGTGGTATTATCCTAAAAGGAAATTGGTAAATCATGTTAATATGGATAATGAATGGATTCAACATGGCATGGTTTGTGTGATAATTTCATAGAATAATGAAGTGTAATTAAGTAATTTTCACCTTTTATAAATCTAAAAATGAGTTACTTCATGTCCTGTGAAGTGATTTGTGGAATTTTTCTGGTAGTACACATTGGGAAAATGAATGCGAGGAGGCTATGTGGTTATGTGTGGGTTTTTTTGGTGCGTGTTGTGGTATATCTATAAGAACGATTGTGTGCTGTGGGTTGGACTTGATGATGTTATAGATGAACTTGTAGATGATACATAAACATGGATATGTAATGGAATATCAAGTTGAAAGATTGATTTATTGTGTAATGAATGAGAAATGTGGTTCCGGATGCAATCCGGTTATGTAGAGATGTGTTGTTGTGTTGCCTGTTATGTGCAGTGTTTGGAATTTTCCTAAATATTAGTGCAATAAATGAATAAATAATTGGATAATAATGTATCGAACTATATTGGGTTTTTTGGTTAACAGAATGAATAAATGAGTTTTGAATAATTTATGATAATGGTTAACTAAGTTGGTTGTAATTGAAAGGAGGTTGTGGATTGATGTCTGGTGTTGTGCATTTAGAGATAGCATAAAATCTAATAATGTTGTTAGCTGGTATGAGAACCCATAGGTTTGTCTTGAGTGTTTGGTATCACATATTTGTATACTTGTATTTCCATTGTGATTTGTATACGCACCCCACCATAGTGGAGTACTACATGCTGAACACCCCCATTTTCATGGGGGAGGGTATCTTTCTCAACACATTGATAGGAGGATGGATGGATGTCCACCCACTCTTCCCTCCACCCTCTTCAAGGTAATGATATCCCAATATTCATTGGGTAGGTTGTGGTTTGTGGGTCCTAGTTGTGTGTGAAGGAGTTGAGCTTTCCTAGGTGTCTTCAGGATGAGTTGAGATGTGAATTCCCAAGATTCTTTGGGGTGAGTTGGTTTTTTTTTTACTAGGTGTCTTTAGGATGAGATGTGATGTGGTTTGTGGACTAGGTGTCTGGAGGAGGGATGTGATGCAGAATGTGGTCTAGGAGTCTATGGGTGGGACGTGATGCGGTAAGTGGACCAAGTGTCTACTGGTGAGAAGTGATGTGGTATGTGTAAAGGTGTCAGCAAACAAGTCATGATTTGGTATGTGGATTAGGTGTCTGTTGGTGAGATGTGACATGGTTTTTGGGTCCCTAAAGTGTGCGAATGGGTTGTTATGTGGTACTTTTAGAAGAAGTGGGGGTACAAGGATGTTTTTTGTTAGGAAAGAGCATCTATTGAGTGCGAAGTGGTGTGGGGCACCCTATCATCGATGTGAATTATATTACATTACTTGATTCTCATTATTTGTTTACTTTTACTTGGCGAGGTTGGGAGATTTAGTATAACTTTTTGGTTCTGTTTTCTTCTCCTATTTTCCCATAGTTTCATTTGTATGTTCATTTCACATGTTCACGATAGACTTTGTCTTTCCTACTGAGTATACTTGTATGATCACCCTGCGTATATAAACATTATTTCAAGTTTACATTAGGATTACATGGACCATGCTAGGCATTACTAGCTTAGTATTTGGGATAGTTGTCAAGTCACTACTTTATCTTTCTTTTTGGTACTTTACTTGGATGAATTTAGTTTTTTATCAGTTCAATTTTACACATGCGTGTGGGATGGTTTTTGGTATTATTTTAAATTATTTCATGGAGTTGTTTTGTGGATGAACCATCATATATCCTGATCCTAATTTAAAAAAAGGTAAATGCCTCCCATATGAAAATATTTATACACCCTTTGTTCTTTTCGCCAAACTTGGGTCAATTGGAGGAGGAACTCAGGGGTTATCATAACCCTTTCATCATTACCAGCACAATAGGGGTATCTTTGGAGGGATGGGTTGTGATATAGAATAGTAAATTTTTTATGTAGGTGTCTTAATATTTGAGGCATGATGAGATGAAATACCCTACCAAATAATTGGTTTTATCTTATATTTATTTGGATTTAAAAAAATTCTAGGGATTTTCTTGTTGGTGAAATATTCTTGTTAAATATAGATCGCAAAAATTTGATGTATATTTTATAAAAAAAATTCAAAATTGAGTTAGTTCATATCAGTATAATACCATAAAATTAATTATTTATATAAATTATAAAGATTTGGAAATGTGAATCTTATGTTATGTTAATTGATAAAGAAAATTAGTTCGTAACGCATGAATGTAGTCAGATAAAAATGGATGATGGTTTGATAATTAGATTACATACACATCAATATGATAAAGATAACCATTGGGGCAATAATCTTTTTCATTAATATAATTTATATAGTTTTGGATTAATTAACAGAAGAGATTTTTTATAATGATGATTACAAAAGGATACAATATACCTTAAATGTTGTAGAGGCATTCGAGTTATTATCATTCAAAGGATTATAAATCCATTGTTTTAATGGATAGATGATATATCTTATGGAACAAAAAGGGTGATGATTTAGAAAAATTTCTCCACTCTTGAAGGATAGAGTTTCGTTTAGATTTAATTATGTATTACAATAATATTTACAAATTTTTATGGCCTTAAATTATTAAGGGTTAGATTATTATTTTTTATTTTTTGATTCATCATTATGTGAATAATGTAAATAAAGAACTAGTGAGATTTTTAAATACTCTACTAATTCTTCCATTAATTCTACATAAATTTTATATAGAATTTTATATTGGGTTGAAATGATCCAATCCATAATAAACACACCTAGTCTAGTAGTAAAAATATTGGGACAACCTAATCCTGACATTAGTAGGCCAACGGTAGGGTACTGAAACATGTTTGAATTTCACACATTAAGGGAGGATATATCCTAATACACATGTATAGAGACTCACACATATATATTCAAGATTTAATAATGCTGGTTAAACCATAAAATATACTATAATAAATTTATAATATGTATGAAAAATGAAATGTTCTATATTGGAGAACTAATGGAAACCCCATAATGTAAAGTGGAAAAATATATTCCCAATGAAACCTAATCAGAATAAATCCTAAAGTAATAGGGGTGAAGGGATATCCACATGGAATTTAAACTGTAATTGAATATCACCTACTTCTATAACATCTGGGAACACCAAAAATCCTACTCCAAAACCACTATGTCCACCAAATTCACCCCCAAACTATCCATTATTAGTTTAAGTAATGAAACATTTATATGAAATTTTCATGCAATGGTGAGTTAACAAATACATAGTGGAAATCCCATAAAAAATGATTGAGTAGTTAGGCCTATTCAAGAAAAAAAAGTTAAATCATATCCCACATAAAGAATAAGAATGTGAAGAAATAGAAACCAAGATATGATTTCATGATAAAAAATGCAGTACAATAAGACCTTACCATAAAAAAATTATACATATCACCAAAAATAAAAATATAATCCTAGACACCCATCTAAACAGAACTCATGTAATCTCACAGATTATGGTGGTGGACCTCCACCTTGGAAGGATTACTATTATTCGGGGGATTAATGAACCCCTGATGGAGAACCCATTCCTCACTAAACAAGTTCATTGAATGATGGTGTTCCTAGATCCATTAAATGGGAACCCATTCCTATATGAATCATAGTACATCCATCATGGGTGCGCCAACTTCTTTTAACCTCATGGAGGATACATACCTTATTGGGTGAAATGGAGTAATGTTCCATGAGGAAACAATATTGGATCCACACCCTGTGAATGTGGGGAATTACTGAGCAAGAAAATTATGATGGGGACTCATACCATATCATCAACACTCATTGAGGGGAGTACCAAAACCCAAGGAATGATTAAAATAATGCATAAAAACCCCATCAAGGTTCCAGTAGTGATAATGGTTAAACATAGCCAAAAAATATTATAAATGGACTTAGGTGGCCATAAGGTTCAACAAATTTTACTTCTATAAAAAATCACATCAATGGATATCCCAGCCTCCTAATATGGTGTTTGAATGAAAAGATAAGTAAACACAAATGAATTCCTTTTGCCTAATAATTTTATCTAGTATTTTATGTTGTCATAGTGTTTGATATTATATCAAAATGAAATAAATTTACTACTAGTTTCACACAATATGTGAAATTTGTTTTGAAACTCTTCCTGTTGTAATCCATATGTTTACTTCAAAGTTATATCTACCGCATAAAATCAATAATTGGAATTCCCTAACTCACCAATCATAGTATTAACACATAAACTAATAAAAATTATGTAATATTAAATCTATTTACTATAACATGCCACTTCGAGGGTTAGAAACTATGAAACATATTATGGGGTGGATTCATCCTACCTATCAAAGGATATCAACAAATCCTATAACCCCTCTTCATGGGATGTCAAGACCTTTCATCGTACCAAATGATACTAAACAACAATGTCTAATTATTCAAATTATTTATTTCCTTCACTATCATATTCATGTTTTTCTTACACTAAATGAAATAACATTGAAAACCATCATTTAAATGGTTGTTGGGTTCCTCTAAATCCATCCATGAAGTGAAATAGGGGAATAAAGTGAATGATTCCAAAACAAAATATTATTTTTAATAAACACATTAATAAGAGCCCATTATAAATGTTTAATCGCCATAGTGATTAACAAGGATTATTTTATGTGATGTAATAAGATAAAAATAAGAAAATATAAAGATTCACATGAATATAATTTGATAACAAATCCTTAGGTGATAAAAGATTCAAAACATGGATCTATTTCATTGACTCTACATGAATCTATATTGTGGAAATTCATCATGATCATCATTAATTGAAAACTATTTTAAAGATCCACAATGATATTTTGGGACAGAAATTAACTACTATAGTATGAGAAGTAAATGAATAAAATTGAATATGTTAAAGTGAAATTGTCCTACCACATTTGTAAAATAAATTATATAGTTCTCCTCTCTTGGAATGACTCTCTCAATCACACTAAAATGACCTAAAATCAAGAAAAACCCACAATGAAATCTATAATACAATGAAAAAACATCTCATTAACCAACAGAATTTGAAAATAATGATGTGAAAATATCCCCATGTAACTCCCTTGAAATAATGATAAATAATAACAACATCATACAAAAATAAACATATTGTGGCATGGATAAATTTATCATGAAATCAATATATTTTTTATCAAATTTACTAGGAAGTGTTCATTTTATCTGTGCAAAAGAACTAATATATTTCATGTGACGCCTCATATATATTGTAAATCCAAAGTCACTTGATACTTATTGTCATGACCTATAAAATTATTTCATAGGGATTACAATCAAGATGAAAATATAAAATACCATTCCATATAGGTACCTCCCGACTCAATGATTAATAAAGATTTCAGATAAAATTATATTTTGTTACATCCCCTCACCATCATGTGTTTTTGTAGAAGAAATGAAATCATTACTCAAATAAGTGAGTTTACAGAGTCTACATCTGACTATCATGGTCCCATTATCTCTCTTGAAGGTATCCATGATACAAAATTACATATACTAGTGGTATTGCTCGACGTCATACAGTCTTTTCATACTAATCTTAAATTAGCACCCGGAACTATGGGAATGAATAATCATCCCAAATATCCATACATCCCTATTAAAAGTCGAATGATGAATCTTGTATGTACCTTATCATTGAAAAGACATAGAAAAATTATTCCACAGATTAACTATGTGGGTATCATCATGCGTCTAAAAACCTCACCCACCCTAATCAAAATATATATCTATCTATGGATCTATGGGGATAGAATTACCTATATCTAAACCACTAAAAACCACATCATGGAATGAATTTTATGGTTAAATTATATTCTTTGAAAATATCCATTTATCCATATCATCATTTGATGTGATACTTATGATGTTTATATGTTATTCTCATCCATGTTGGGATACCCTACTCTTTCATCATCATTAGCTGAACAAACATTGTTTCCATTAGTTATGAATCCTAAATAGTATTCACGCATAGGGGTAACCAGTAGGGTCTCCAATATTGGACCTCAAAAGGATAAATGATAATATTAAATTTCTTAGTTTTTTTGTATGAAAAATGTACAATAGATAGGTTATATTACCTAAAAAAAGACACTCTTGAACATATTCCCTCAACATACCCTCTAAAACATGAATGGTTTTCTTAGTGATTTATCAAAAACTAGAAAGTCATACTGGACCAAAACTATATCCTTAATTCCTTATGAATAATCCTCTACAACTTGAGAATGAAACAAGAAAATTATTTTGAAATAATAATTATAGGAACCCAATGAAGTAACATGATTTCATATATATAAATGTATCCTTAGTATCCCACCAAACTATACTCCAAAATTAAAAAAAAATATTTAATTTTTCATTCATTTGATCAACTCTCAAATAATATTAGGGAATTTTTTTTATCATGGATGTCCAATAATTATGTACATATATATAACATAACACTTTCACTAAAGAACATCTTTTCCTTACACCTAACCCACTACAATATGGGTTGGTCCTTCACCTGATGTCAAGTGAGGCACCACATGAAAAAATCATCAATGACTCTCCACATATATAGAAATAAAAAAATGAGTTATGAGGTCATGGTATATAATAATCACAACAATATGTTCCAATAAGGGGATGTATGTAACTCTCAGGACACCTCCCCTTTCAATGTGTCTATTCCATCTATACATCATCGAAAAAGGAATACTTGCTCAACATATTTAGAAAATCCATCTCATGCATCATATAAGGATATATTGTCAGGTACTATCCTGAAATTTATATAAAATAATGGTATTACCTCATTCATTATATAATTATAGGGTACAAAAATATAGTTAAAATACATTCCACTTCCCCCTCATCCACAGAAGAAAATTATAGTGTGAACAACACTTTAGATGCATCTTGCATCAACTGAGCCATTTATTTATTTATAACTTCATGATCCACCATTATTAAATTTCATAGAATATAGGTAATTTTAAAACCATAGTGAAACTCTAACATGTGTCTCTATTTTAGATTTAGATCTCTCTTGTTAAATATGAATTTTAGGTTCAAATTGTATCTTTAAACTACAAACCACACACTGATAAGGAAATGTCTCTAAATGTTTTTATTTATCACTAGTTCAAAAAACTATAAATTGTGGGAAAATATTTATACTCATATAGTATCAATTTCTATGTCATATAATATATCACAACATACCTATGCATCAATACACATCAAATCCTAGTTCCAAAGTCTTTCTTTAACACCATGTATTCAAATTATTATTATAAAAACTTCATAAAATGATATATAATCAGTATTTACATTATCTTCCCAAATGCTATCTAGAATATCATTATCTAAATTAAGGTAATTTATTTTCATTTAAGGGGCATATTGTGATATGTAATATTATATATGTTGACGTCAAATATATGGTATAATCCTACTAACCCATGAGTATTATGTACATAACACATAATAATGGGTTCCTCAAAAGAAAGTAATACCTCCATTTGTTTGGGGTCCATAGAAACTCTACGCTATGAGATGATGTTCCGTATGAAAAATACCTCTTTGATCCAAAATTAAAACGCTTATTCCTTTTCATGGTACTCTATTAAAATCCATATAATGTCTTCTTATTTATCCTCTAATGTTGAATATTCAAGGATGTCATCAATGTGGACCATGATAAACTACTACAGGAAATGATAAATGATTTAATACATAATTCCCAATAATCTGTTTTGAAATTCATCATGTTAAATGGAAATTCCCAAAAAATGTTTTTAGAAGAACCTAAATAATAAATCAATGATATCCTCCCTGAGAGCCTCAATTAGGTGATAACTAGGATAAATATATATCTTCATGATCTAGATTGCTTACTTCATTAGTCCAAATAGACCATGATTAATATATCACGAGTATTAGTTCATTAATTTCATCTAAATAAGGGAGTGATAGTTAAAAAAAACCTACAAAATATCTATCACATTTTTGGTGAACAACATTGTTGCAACCCAAAGGGGTAGACTATGTCTAAGAAAACTATTCATTATAAGGTCATATATGTGCAGAATTTTTACCAAATATATATATGAGATATCCAATATTCTATATATGATAAGTTATAAGTACTTAGATTAGTATTAATATAGAATATTAACTCATGAAAAATAATAAATAAAAAAATATCATTGGGAAAGATATCCATGCACACCTCCCTAACTATATGAAACTGATAAAATAGTGTCTTCCAAAAAATGGAAACCCTCCATCTAATGGGTTTTTGGATTTACATTCTAATTCAAAGGTATGAATAATATTAAATGAAGTTACAACTCACCCTTGTAGGAACTCCTTGATTCATAATCTAAAAAACACATAACTCTCTAAACATAACAGTCTATTTAGTCATGGAATAATTATAAATAGTTTATACAATGGATGAAGACACAGGGCTTAATAATATCATATATGAGGCCACCTGAAATCATACCTCTACTAATTAAATTAATTAATCATCTAATGAAGTGAGGGAGTATGTGACCTATTATTAAAGGTTTTTTATCTGTATCAGTCCAGAAAAATTCTCGACCATGACATATAGAACCTAAAATGGTGAAGAGACAAAAAAGGAATGTATAATGATTTAATATAAAAATATGGGTTTTATATAATAGTAGATATAGATCATTCCTTGAATCATATTAATCACTTCTTGGTCATAAGTTGGTATCTCATATATCTTCTCACATACTTGGTTGCTAGCTCTATAAAACAACTGTGGACTGCTTATGCTGGAGGTTGTGGAAGCAGTTTGTTACTAATTCTAAATCTCTCTACTACTTAAATTCAATATCCCCTTCCATGTATTCCTCATATATAAGAATAATGGATTCCATTTATATGTCCATGATCATGTTTCTGATTCTGGAATGGAGTTAGAAATACATCTATATTGATTTTTACTATAATTCATGTTCGGATGTCAAAAGAAATAGTTCACAAAAGTAATTGAAAATCAAGTAGCTTTGATTAATAGTTTTTTATATGAATAATACACTATTTATCATTTTTTAGAGAAAAAATGATTATTCCACGTATTTTGTCCCTCTGACACATTTGGATGGCTGATCATTGATAATGAATATTTTCCAAGACAATAGCCACCAACTCTACCAACCGTTCACTCCTCTACTAAAAACAAATTGATCACTGCCCCCTCTTCTATGTATCAACAATTATTTGGAGGAATTTTTTTTATAAATCATATCAGATCACATTTTGAAGACCCAAATTGAAATTCTACACTAAATGGAACCCATCATCAATCATGTAAAAGGAGTACCTCATGAATTCATTGGATCTTGTTTCGAATGAAAAATTATCTTAATATTGTGATATATCTCTAAAGTCTTCTTGATCTACATAGACCATAGTGTGGATGGAAAACTATTCCTTGAAAATATTGGGAACCATTTTACATAGTATGATATTGTTTTGATTACAACACAATTGGTTGAAGAACTATTCCCCACTCACATGGTAGGGATGTATCTTGGCATAATCCTTTGAATAAACCTAATCCCTTATATTTTTTATTACTGGAAAATAAATCATCATCATAGGTATATACCGAAACTATAATAGGATCTTTTACATCTATCTATGTTGTTTCATAATGTAATTGATAAGATTTACCATGTTCATGAAATAATTTATAGGGAGAAAACACATAAAGGGAACATATATTGAAAAAATGTACCTATATGATTAATTCACCATTTTAATTATTACATACAACTAATTCCGTAAAAATATGAATTTAACTGATTATTATCAATGTCTATGTGAATGGAGATATTAACTATCTCCTCGACACATGGTTCCCTTGATTAAAAGCTACTAGAAAAACACCTTAAAACCTTTTCCCTGAGTCCAAAAACCAATATTCATATAAATATATCTTTAAATGTTTTCCCTGAGATGGACCCTCCCTGATACTAGTCTAACATGACTCATCCCACTAGGAACTCACCATGGCTTATAGACAGTCATGTGTGCTACCCAAGACCACCTCTAATAGAAAAAGTTCTAGTGACTAAAACCAGGTTGGCATACAATATCTTATTTTAGGCCTTATCCCAATGAACATATTTAATAAAAAATTTCCACATTATATATAATAATATATGATCCATAGTAAAAGAAAATTTTGTATTTATATAATGAATGATATTTATTTTATAAAATAAATATTGGGGAAAAAATTCATAAGCTCTAAAGTAAAGTTGAAAATTGAATGCCCAATAAACCCTAAGGAAGAGAAACCTAAAGAAAAAAATGTAAAGGGATCTATGCAAAAAATGATAACCTATAATGAATGTAAAATTCTATTATGAATTTTGGGAATCACTAAGCTCCTACAATATCTACAAGATTCCCACCAAAGTCTACAAATAACTATTCTTTCTCAATATAAGACAATCCTTGTGTGTGTCAAACTACCATGCAAGGGTCTGTATAGTAAGACCAAATTGGATGCCCTGAAAATCACATTGGAATAATATTAAGGGGTATCTATATCAAAAACCTTAGAGGTAAAGGATAAACTACTATGATAAATTTAATATGAAGACATAAGAAATATATATTATTATATGTTATAAAACATAGGATGGCATACCCTTACCTTCAATAAACAAAATTATATATATAATCATTCCATAGGAGAACCCTAGAGTCCATGTTACCCAACTAAACCAAGACTATGTCAAAAAAACAATTATTTTGTGGAACCTATGACTCATAATGAAATATTTCATTTGAGGTATTATTAGACCTCTGATGGTGGACCAACAACTCATTAAATATGGTCCTAGATTTAGGGAGTACATGAATCCATAATTTATAGACTCGATCACTAATTATTCATCTAAAATTTAATAGGGGAGTAAAAAAATATATTAAATCATTGATTCACCCAATCCTTACAATGTGAAAGGGAGTACTAATTTTAAACTCAAACTATAGAGTCCATTAAACCCTTAAACATGGGAATTTATGAAATACAAAGAATCCTAAAAGTGTCCTACACAATATCATCAACACATAGGTATGGGAGTATCAATCCCTATGTTATACTCCTCTCATCACTCATATACACAATCATTATGTCTATAGAGATAAACCATAAACCATCCAAAAATAATTTGTAAACAATTTTAATTGATGATAGGAATCGTAATATCATTATTTACCTTAAAAAATTATCAATATATTCTGTAAACTCATCCCAATCCAATATACTAATGAAACAATACATAAACACCTATAATGGGATTGTGTCGAGTCATTTAATTTTAATATATATGTACTAACAGAATGATAAATGAATTCATACTGTAAAACCTAATCCATTGGTTTTACACTAATATCAGTAGTAAATATGGCCAAACTCTTTAATTAAATATCCAAAAGTTGACACTCCAGCTTCCTCTTCGATTCCACTTCCTGAATCATTATTTTCCAGATCACCCCATTAAGAATTTTGTCATAAACTAATTACTTCTATATATGATAACATTGTTTAATCTTACTCATAATGGGATATTCGGTCATGGTGTGACATATAATGTTTCAACATGATTCTACCTATGGAATAATAGGTGATATTCATAAAATGTATTCATCATAGAATATCAATACATATCACTCTATAAAAAGATACCTAATATTTTTTCCTTGTTCTCATGATTTACATTTTTTCTACAATGTCTTCATTATTCCTCCACAATCAAGAAACAATTACACAACCCATCATTGCAGGGAATGAAATAATTTTTTTAATTGAACCACAAGTTAAAATATCTGAATTCAGTATAGTATTTAAAAAAATATCACTTATAAAAAACACAATAAAAAATTCTTAGTATGAAAAAATGCTATCATAGTTGTCAAAAAGAATAATTCTTTGTCATACCATCAGAAAATATTGATGTAAAAAAATAATTATTCAAAAATATATCATGTGATGACATAGAATGGTATGATAAAATAGTCAGACATATGATCTTATTCATCATTACATGAAAATCTTAGTCAGAGATAGGCCTCTGATATTTTATTAGAATAAAAGAAATGTACATCAAGTAGGTACTACAAGGAAGAAAACGCAACTATAGATCACAAAAATCATACCCATCACCACTTCTATGATATATTTCTTCCACCATAGTAGCGGATTCCCAATATGAACTTTCATAATGCTTCAGAATATTGGCATACATACTTCTGTGATTCAACTTCTCTATAGATAGAAACTCCTTAGAGTAGTGTGCAGCCCAACCTGCCTTCCCAATAGAAGACTTGTTATACATTGGATTAGTCAGATAAGAATAATAATTCCTCAGCCTTCTTCATGGTGGGGTAGTCATCACATCCTCATTCCCAGACACCTTATTATTCCCACCCTGAGTAACGTCACTGTAGGAAGGTCGGCCCATGCCACTATCATTTTCTTTGTCACTATCAGAGATTCCCCCCCATTTACCACAGATATGAACCTTTCAATAACCCCCATTCACTCCTCGTTCCTACTTAAATTGTCTCTTAGTGTCAATCATGGGAATACATTGTTGGTGTTCCTAAAAAATGTGACCATCATATATCCCCTCCATCATTACACCTTCTCCTGTTACAACAACCTGAGAAGTACCGCCACCTTCATTCCTTGAATTACCCTCCTCTACCTTAGAACTCTTCTCATGATCTAGTTCTTTAAAGAGATTACCATTGGAGACTATGGAAACAACACATCTACCACAATCTTCCCTCCCTTGCAACATTTCCACATAGACACCTAGAGATGTAGCACATTTTCCCTTAGAAGCTCTGTCAATCAATTTTTGATAGTTCGCATTTCCATCAGAAGTGGAACATGATCATTCAAAGGAACAACCCAATCTTGGTCCAAAGACAATTAATCATTCACCAAACCCACAAAATGATTACCAAGCTCAATGTTGGTCACCTGCTTTCCAGAAAGTTTCTGCATCCTAGCTGAAATCCTCAGCCACTCACCACTTTCATCAATTGAATCACCTGCCTTCAAGTCCATTGTAGGACCATCCCTCACTACCTCATTTCTCCTGGTGAGTTCAATAGTTTCCTTCACATGGTCCACCAATTATCTTATATTGAGAACCCCAAGATCACGCATCAACCTATCAAAAACCTCATCCACCCTCGGGTTCAATGGTTGGTCCACTACCTTCGTTGGGATTCCTTGTACTGTAATGAGACTAACGGGACTAGGCCTTGCTAGCTTATCAGAAACCAGGTCTTGATTTATTTTCTAGGACATCATGAACACTAAAACCTATCCATCTAATGCCAATTACAAAACCACCCTTCTACCTCTGCACATGTCCTTCTGATGCTCGATTATGAAACATAGGGAGGAGTAATCAATCCAAGATTCAAAAACCATAATCTTCCTATATCTAAAATCTTCACTCACAATATGAAAGAACAAATTAACCAGAGGTCTAGATAAATCTACTTCAATGAAAATTATTGGTGAAACCTGATGGTAAACAACCCTCGTTCTAATGTTTGAGAATAGGCAATGGCCAACCAAATTCCCAAGTATATGAATGATTGAAGGATTCTAAAATGGTAGAAGTAGTTTAACAAATCTTACAAAAATTTACATGGTCAGGGAATCATGCCTCAAGTGATAGTCATATTTCCATCAGAAGAGAAAAAATTGGTGGACATTGCATGATCACGAGGTGGAAGATCATGCAAGAATCAGGTCTTCTTCAGGGGTGAATCTAATCATTATGTTCCTTGAGTCAAGAATACCCACTATAGTGAGATCCTATAAATTCCATGAATCGAAGATGATACAATCAAATATATCCATGAGTGGAAGTTGTTTCTTGAATCATGTTATCAAAGTCAAGTTTAGAAAAGAGGAAGCATCAATGAACTCTCAAGCCGTGATCGAGAGATGCAGGATCTCATCGAAGAGATAAAGAACATTGGGAGAGAGAAGGATTCTCAGGAATGAGGATAGGAAATTAGGGTTTGAGAAGGGTATGAATCGATGATCACCATAGGGTAGTGAAGATCCTCCCTCTACCAAGGGAGGAGGGACCTAGTCAGAGACCATCGCTGCCTACGGTGACAACCTCCATGCTTGAACCCTAGGTCCCATTCCTCTCCCAGAAAACTTATTATAAATCATTATATAGTGGGAAAATACTCAAGGATCATTGAGGTGTACCCATGAATTAATCATGTGTTAGATGAGCCTCAAATATTTCATGTAATTCAAAAAAAACACCACTATAGACACAGTGATCGAAGAAGATAATTAAAATTATGATACTGAAATGGTATAAGAAATATATATAAAAACCCATGGTGGACACTATAATCTTGTGACTGGCCCTGTCATTCCATAATGACCTGATGATGGGTCAATACCATTACAAAATACATAATAAAAGTTTACAATTCTCTATTTGTTATATAAGATAAAAGAACATAGTGTGACAAAAACGATTCATAACACTCTAGGAAGACCGATGAATATTTATAAAATCATTAATGCCAGTCACTATTGTGTCATGATAAATGGTGAAATATGACAATATATTATATTTCTTATTAAATTGGAACTCATTATTTCCAAAATGTCAAATTTTTCCACATTTTTTGTATAACAAAAAATATGTAAGATAAATCCTAAGCAACATCATACTTCACACTGTGACGAAAAATGGCATGAATTAATGATCATAGATGAACTGAAAAAAGAAAACACCATTCTAATGAATAATTTTTAATGAAAAAATAATAATAAGTGTTTTAGAGGAAAATAAGGATCACCACATGGGTTTTTTTCATGCCTATATTAAATCATAATATAGTTTTCTTAACTGGGGATTGGCTAATAAATTATTAACATTTAATTCCTTTTATAAAAAAAAATTATATATAAGATCATAATGAATTATATAAATCGGTTTCTTAGACACGATATATTTTTCAAATTTCTTTAAAATATTGAGATATAGGATTTGAATTATGATTCCTAATGGGAATGTATACTTTTTTTGGGAGGCTATTTAAAATGACCAAGGATTATTATCCTCAAATGGATCATCATTCACTACATATTAGTCAGGCTTTGAATGATATGTTGTATTCTAGACCATTGATTTTTTGATGTCATTTACGGATAATTTGAAATTGGTATATTTTTTCCAAATAACACTTATGAAATTGAGTCGAGATATCTAGTGAATGAAAAAATTAACAATCTAAATAAATTTAATGATAAAAATTAACTATGCAATTCATGTTCATTCATTGATGTAGTCGAAGGAAAAGAGTCTCCATTTTATGAAATCACTCATCCATATAAATGTTTGAATTATTCTATATAAAATATTCCTCAAATATTTCATGGATGGAACTATATTTCACCTTTTGAGGATGATATTTAATCTCAATATATTAATCATAATCTCATACTGAATTAAAAATTCAACAATGGTTTCCCTAGAATTTATTATATAAGGTAATCTTTCGATGAAATCAATATTCTATATTTTTTGGTTAAATTTATTCATTATTTCTAATTTAGTATAAAATTTTAACATTAAAACTCTTATTTTATATGTTGAATTAATGGTCATTGCAATTTCTTCAGGGTTTAGATGAGTGTTATGTTTGTTTTGGGATTTTTCCCCTCAATGAATTCGTTTTTTTTTTTCAATATAGATTTTTCTACACTTGATTTTGATTTATCACTTTTGGAGAATCTCCATTGTAGTCTATTCTAATGGTTTAATGGGAAAAAATCAATATTGTTTTGATAAATATAATAGTTCTTTGCCTTATTTTAATCATATTTTTGGAGAATTATATGTTTTAACACCAAAATACAACATTATTTTGATTTTTAGTCATTGCAAAATATTTTCAAAATAGTTTATTTATGAAATAAATATATTTATTATGCACTTTATAATTGTTTGGTCTATATTTTAGTTCTTTTTCATTCATCAGAACATTGAGAAAAGTGTTTTGTATTTTCTATGATTAATTTTTTTAAAAATATCACCCTCCTTAATTGAGGATACTTTTGGAAATTATTATTTATTTAGTGTTTTTTATTCTAATCTTAGAGGATCAAATAATTCTTGGTCAAAATATTTTATTAGGAAGAGTTCACCTACATGGGTGGTGATGAATTCAGAGTCTCACCACGGTAAGGCCTATACCCCTAGTGAAACAACATACATTTTTTTCCATGGTGACTCTATGTTTCCCATTATTCAGACTCCATTTTTAGTTTCAATCCCAATATATTCTTTAGTTGTTCCTGAATTGGGTTTTTATGATATAGGAATGTTCCATGAGAGAATATTGTACTAATAGAAATATAATTAAGATTATTCAATCCTAGCAAATCAAGATTTATACTTAGGGTGATATGAAGGGGATATAATTGTTTTTTATTAAGAATTATCTGCACAATTTGATGATAAAAATAGTTACATAAGATTGTTTAGAATATATTTCTCCATATCTAGGTGGTTTCTCTCTTCCAAGAGTGGATTCAAGATTGTATAAGACCCATAACAAATATTCTTTTAATGATGTGACTAGTAAGATAAATTTTTTATTATTTAGGTATGGACTCAATGTGGAAGGAAAGTATATGGTTTCAAAAAACATATTTCCAAAAAAACCCATATGTTATAATTGAAATGTTTTGTCATTTGAATAATATTAAGGGGAAAAATTAATTTTCAACTCTAAGGGGTAACATGTTATCATCTAAAAAATTTTCAATCATGCCTGATATCCTCTAGATCCCAATTTTCTATTATAACAAGATTAGTTAACATGGAACATGGTATTCAAACAATAAATTGTGAAACAATAAGACTTTTATCAGAAGCTATATACCCCAACTAGGCTCTTTAGAGAATTTAAATTTATAATAATAATTCTGGTTTTAATATTTTTTCAATATAATTCATAGGGGAATACTTCTTATGATATTTTTAAAAATATTTGTAATAAATTTTGGAACATGACTTTTTCCTTAGAAGAACATAAATATTTTTATTTTATCTAATGTTTTTATTGATCCCACTATTAGTTAGTTGTATTAATTAAAAATGAATTTAAATGGTTGTTAATAAAGAAAAATTTCATTAATATCAATATTTTATGGATGTAGTTGAGAATAAGTAATGAGAATGTTAATTGAAGTATCCAATATTTTTGAATAATGGAATAAATTTCAATGAATGAATCTACTTATCGCTATGTGTTTGAAGACAGGATGAAATAACATATATTATTAGGGTAAAAACACGAATGATTTGTCTTGAAGTCAGTTTGTGTCCCTTCAATGAATTCATTGGGATACTACCTAATTATTACAGAAAATAAAATTTACTAGATTTATTTTCAATATATGATTTAATATTGATAATTACATATCTCTATAATTAATGGTATTTTATGATTTTATCTATATGTTTTGGAAGACGTATGGATCGAATCAAAGATAGAAGTTGATGTTATGTTGAATATCATAAAAAATGAAATAAAGAGGTTTGGAATTATTATTTAAGTCAATATTTTGATCAAAATTTTAATGTTTTCATGTGTTTTCAATATTTTTTAACAAAAAAGGGAGCATTTGAATAAAAAAGTGGATATGATTCACTATATTGGCCTATATTTTGGATGTATAAATTATATTAAAACCCAGATTTATTGTGATCTGATCTTCCATGGAGACTAATTTAGATAATTATCATGTCGATTTAATGTGTTTACATCTCATTAATGGAGTTTAGGATGGGTAAAAATTTAATGTTGTTGTAGAAGGAGTTCCACACCTCAAATCATTTTACTAGATCCTATAAGTTTATTGGTACTAATTTTCAATTGTGAAAATGATTTATACAGTAAAAGCAGTGGACAAAAAATTAGTCTAGGACACATAATTGGTTTCCCCTTTCTAGTGATACATAATCTTTTATTGTAGTTGAAAATGGTATACATGACCTCACACTATTAAGTGAGTGACCACGCCATAAAATAGGATCAATTGGGGTCTCTTAGATATATCATTAATAGTTTATCATAATGTTTAATATGAATAAGGTGTTTACTCTATGTAATCAAGATGAAACTAAAAAACCCAATCATGATAGGATTTTAGTAGATCTATACAATTTGGGACCCCCACTCCAAATCTCATACTCCTCAATGTATTAAGAATAAAACAGGTAAGACCACATTGTATAGATTTTTTAATGTCCAATATAATGATTTATTATATTTTTTAAGGGGTCTAGGAAAATAAATAAATCAATGCCTCAATGAGGAAAATACAACATAATCTGGTCAAATAGTTAAAATTTTGGTCTAAACAACCACATCATGAAAAAATGCATAAGTCTACATTATAAAAATGGACTTCAAAGAAAATATATGTAGGTTAGCTAGGATTATTGAATGTGATTCATCTAGGTCATTCATTACTTGTTATAACTCAATATAAAAAACATCAAAATTATGACCAGGATCTACTATGAGTAAAATTAGAATGATGAGATCAAAAATGATGTTAATAGTAGTTGTTAGTTTGAATTTGAAATTTAAATTTAAATTATAAATTATATAATTGGAGCACTGTTGTGAAATAATCTTTTCATATAACAAAAATAAGAGAATATGAAGAAGTTATATAAGAATATAGAATGGGATTTCAATAATATATATTACTATAGAAAATATACCTACCCAACATATGAAAATATTACATAGTTTTCTATCAAAGAAATTATTTTGTACTGATGGACATAAATAAGAATTATTGTATACTTATTTGCACACTGAAGTAGAATAATAAGTGTCTTCCAATATTATTTTTAATGGAATTCATCCCTTTTACTATGAATATAAAGAGAAACTTATGTGTATTGCAACTTGTATAAAAAATAATATGTTCTTCCATGATAGTGTGATAGTGAATGAATAAGAATAATGTGGTAGCATATCTTTAGAAAGAAAACATTCTATACTAGTATCATAATCTCTTTTTGTTATCCACATTTTATCATTGTAAAGATTGGGATGAACCCATCAATTGGATGCACTGAAGAATAATTAGTATATGTTTAAACATGTGTCTCAATATAATTGCCTAATCGATGTATCTAATAGTATGAATTCACAGGTTTCTGTGATATTGGCAGTATCCAACTCACATAAGGAATATCCTTATCATGTTGAGTGGCGAACCAAGTAAAATTTTATGTTCATTCTATTCATGTCTTATGTTTTTGAAAAAAAAATATAGAGAAAGAACTAGGGAAGACGAGTGATATATAGACCTTAAAATGGAAACGATTTAAATTGAAAAGGGATAAAAGTAAAGTAGTTTAATGTCATGACCCATACCCTAGGGACCACTCCACGACTACCCCAAGCATTCCATCTACAGGCCAGGGGGTGGAGACTAGCACCAAAAAATTATATCCCAAAAGGGAAGGCATTTTCCTCAAAAACAAATACAAATGCACAACCCTCAAACTACTGAAAGTAAACACAAAGTAAACCATAACTGTCACTGAGATAAATAATGATAGTATAGTACAACTGAAAGTACCAAGGGGTCAGAATACAAGCCCAAAACCATAAAAGAAAGTAAAACATCCATGTTCTGTCATCTCGAGACCCTACCTGAAGGGTAGGTGAAAGTATCTACCCTTATCTTTAGAAGTATGACTATATATCCCATCTCACTAAGAACCACCAGGTCTGCGACCACTAAGATATCCGTTGAAGTGTCATTTACTGATATGTGACACGACATGTGTGGGTGAAGCCTGTGCAGGGGTCAGTAACACAATACATAGTAGGAACCCCAAACAAAAAGAGAAAGACCACAAAGTAGGACCACAAAACAAGATCGCATAACAAAAACACATATTAATGACAACTCACACTAGGTATAACTCAATGTATAGATAGTGAGATTATGATTCGTAGACATGATTCATCATATACTCTTGAGGGTCTCATCCCTGATGAGCCACTGAGGTCTTCTTGCGCGGTAGTTGGACCCTTGAGGTGCTCTCATCAACTAGAACACTATGTTTAGCTTGTTTGTAGAAACAATGAGGTTTTCTCATCTACTAACCCACTATGGTATGCTTGTCTACTGAACCACCGAGGTACACTCGTCTACTGAACCACTCAAGCATGCTCATCTACTGAACCACTAAGGTATTATCATCTTTTGAACCACTAAGGAACGCTCATCTACCAAACCAATGAGGTATTATTATCTACTAAACCAATGAGGTATGATTGTCTACTAAACCACTGAGGTATGCTCATCATATCCTTCATGTCACAGCCAGCCATAGGATTCCCACTCTTTAGTGTTCATGATTCCATATGAATATACTTCTCGAGCCATCGGTCGTATCTCAATAGTCACAAAATCCCATATAGAGTATTCCCAAAGTACCATATTATCATAAAGGTCCCAACAACACAGTTGGAACATCAATCATATGCCTGTCTTGAAAGATATTAGTGTTTTAGTAAACAGTGTCCAGTTGTATCCAAACCCTATCTGACTTGGTCAGACTGACCTAACCAACCTTTCTCGGGGGTCCCTCATGACCCGACCCATTTTCACCGACTAGGAATGGCCTGGCCTAGTGGCCAAGACCATTGGGCCTTGCTGGACTCGGCCTGGTTCGGACATGGGTCCAGCCCACTGGGTTACCCAAAAACCCAATCCATGATTTCTGGCCTGATCTGACTCAGTCTGACTGGTACTGCTTAGTTGGGCCACCGTATAGCCCAGTTTCTCATCTCTCTTGTCTCGCATCGATGGGCCATCTCTCCCCAAACACTATATGTCCAGTGGCCTAGTTTAGTTCCCCGGCCTGACCTGCATCAGTGGGAAGGTTTGCTCCCAGCCCGGACACCGGGTGACATTTGGTTCACACGACCACACAACGCTTGGGTGGCGCCTATTTTTTTTACTAGAGAGTCCGCTCATGCGGATAGATCTTCCTCAAGACTCATGGCGAGTAGCCAGTCAAGATCACTTCCATGGTTCGCGGACCACAACTTGCACCTCTGACATGGTCGTGTTGTTACATCCACCTACCTCCAGCTATCGGCCTCCATGCCAGTAGCCCATGTCACTGCCATCATGGCCTGGTGCCACCGCTATGGCCTATTGCCGCAACCCTATGCCGATTTCACGGCATCCTAGGTACCTCCGTGGCTGATGCACCACTAAAAATTGTTCCAGGAAGAACAGGAAAATGAATGTAGGAAAAAATGGATGGATTCACACATATAACACCCAAAATAATGATTTGGGTCATGTTTATGTTGACCCAGATGCATTCTTATTAGAAGGATCCTCATGAACCCAAAAAACGGCTGAATCAGCACTAAGATAAATATCTTCTTCATCCCACATCATTAACCATCTTACATATGAATGAGATATCCATGAGTTAACTTGTTTGGGAGTTAACCTGTGTTAATCATTTAAAAGAGATAATAGAGATAAGAAATTCAAATAGAAAATCATAAAACCCCTATCTAGGATTGGATTGTTGGTTGAGGAGGGATGGGATCACGTGACTATGTTCTTAATTCTTGATATGCATCCCACCATTTCTAGTGTCTCTTCGAAGTGTAGAAGAATGTGTATCCATCATTCTTTGTTCGTCATCGCTCCCCACCAAAGTCTCAGAGAAATTCCAAGATTGTGCCAAAAATTCATTATTTCATTTTAGGATATTAATTGATGAAATGAGAATCCATGTTTCTATTAAATTGTGTTTCAGCATTATTAAACTGACTCATTAATGAGTTTTATTAATTAGATTCACTAATTAGATTCAACGTCACCTCATCACCGCACAAAATTGTTGGCATGCCACTTATTAACGATGAAGAAAACAAATAAAATAAATTTTTAAGTAATTTTATTTTTCTTATTAAAATTATGAAAACTAACTTTCAACCTCGACCCATGCCGGTAGAGGTTAGGCTTCGCCTAAGGGAAGCACACCCTCACTAGCTCAATGGTACTCTCAAATATCCGATCTGAGTAACGTTTTAGGATTTATAAGGATTTAAAAATAAATTAATAATTATTAAATTATTTTATTTATTGCCAAAAACAACAATCCATAGTTGTCCTGCACCGGCCAATGTTAGGCCCTTTCTTAGAGGATCTCGATGCTCTGAGTTTAATGATTCCCTCATATCCTTCACATGGGCACCAGTTTGAAAGACCGTAAATCCTGCTCACTAGTTTATTTAATGAACTTTAAAAATAGTTCAAAAATACATTCCAGACACTCTAGGCCTCATAATTACGTGTCTTCTCTGATCCTCACCTCGAAATAATCCCATTAAATTTTCAAAAATTCTATATTGAATTCTGGGGTATTACATTACACCCCCTTTTAAGGATTTACATCCTCTTAAGTGAAAATAATATAAACAAATAAATGGGGGTACTCATCATGAATCTAAGCCTCCCCTATCGATCCTCTATCACAACCAAGTACTCTGCAAAGTTCTCCATGTCACCAGTCTCCAGATCACCGTGGTCAATGACATGAGAAGTGTCGTGTGCATATCTGCTCAGCTGGTATACATGGAAGACATCATGCACTTTCTATTATTGTGGTGGTAGAGCCAAGAAGTGTGCCTCCTAGCCCACTCTATAAAGTATGAGTAATGGTGTGATGAACCATAGAGAAAACTTGTAGCCCTAGCCAAATGACTATATCCCTCATTGAGGATATACCTGTAGGAATAATTGGTCCCCCTATTTGAACTCCAAGGGTATTCGTTTCTTATCATCAAAGGACTTATGTCTGCTCTGTGCAGTCTTCTTGAGCTCTCGGATGACCTGCACCTTCTCAGTGGTAGCTTTCACCATCTTTAGACCCAAGAGTGCCGACTCCCCTAGGTCTATCCAGCATAACGGAGACCCATATGGTCATCTATATAGTGCCTCGAATGGTTCCATACTGATGGTCGAGTGGTAACTATTGTTGTATGAAATCTCCATCATTGGTAGGTGGTCCTCCAAACTGCGGATAAAATCAAGTATATAGTAATGAAGAACGTTTTCCATGGTATGTACGGTCTGCACCTTCTAACCATCCATCTATAGGTGAAAGGTTGTGCACAAGAACAACTGAGTCCCAAATTCCTCCTACAATACCTTCCACAATCGGGATGTAATGTGTGCATCACAATATAAGACTATCGTAGGTGGGACTCCATGGAGTCGAACTATCTTCTGTATATAGAGGCGTCACATGCTCTCTACTGAACCCTATTCTCAAATGGGTATGAAGTAAGACAACTTGGTTAGTCGGTCTATTATTTCCCAGAATATAACCTTCCCCTTGGACGTATGTGGTAAGACTTTCATGAAGTCCATCGATATCCCATCACACTTCCACTTCAATACCTCAATGGGTTGTGTCAAACTTTCTAGTTCCTAGTTCCCAGCCTTCACTTGCTAACAATTGAGTCATCTAGAGACAAACATTTCCACTTCCTTCTTCATCCCTGACCACTAGTACAAATTTCGGAGGTCCTGGTACATCTTCACCACACATGAATGTACCAAAAATGGGGATCTATGAAACTCCCTCGACACTTCCTCTTGTAATGCCACTGGTACAACATTTCATCATCTAAAAACGATGACATGATCCCCACCTTTTGAATATCCATTAGGGTAATTCCCTGTAGACATCTGGGAATGTGTAGTCTCACAGCTAGTATATCAGAGTTACACCTCCCAGACTCTCTATAAGAGTTTATGTGTAACTACCATCGACTGATGAAAACTACTTCATCTCTATCCACATGGGATATCTGAAGTGAGGCCAGCTGCTCTGAGGACTCATTCAATAATTATGAAATCAATCCCCTACTGAGAGCATATTCCACCATGTTTCCATTCCTAGGAGTATAGAATATCTCAATGTTGTAGTCTTAGAGGAACTCTAGACAACACCTCTATCTCATTTTCAGGTCCTTTTGAGAAAATATATATGTGATACTCTTGTGATCAGAGTAGACAATAAATCATTCTTCCATAGGGTAGTGTCTCCACAACTTTAGTATGAACACTTCCACTACCAACTCAAGGTCATGATTTGCATAGTTCTTCTTATGTGGTCTCAATTATTGTGATCCATAAGAAATTACTACATTATCTACATCAGGACACAACAATTCCTGGTTCTTGATGCGTCATATTACACCATGTAGTCGATGCCCTCCTTTGGAAACCTCAATATAGGAGCACTCATCAAGCTCTGACTTAACTGCTGGAATCTCTACTAGAATCCTTCTATCGATGCGATAGGTTTCCTCATCTTATTCAATGTCGTTGTGGGTGTTTCCACTCTCGAGAAGTTGGGAAAAAACCTCTAATAGCACCGTGATAATCCAAAGAAAGTCTGCACCTCGGTAACGATCTTGGGTGGATCCCAAGAAAGAACCACCTTGATCTTCACTGGATCCACCAAAACTCTAGCCTCTAAGATGACATATCCTAGGAAATGGGCCTTTTGTATCCAAAAATTACACTTTGAGAGCTTTCTATAAAGCTGGTTCTCTCAGAGTGTGTCCAAAACTATCCTTAGGTGTATCACATGCTCCTACTCATATACTGAATAAACTAAGATGTCATTAATGAAGACCACTACAAACTAGTCTAAGTACGACTGAAAGATTTTATTCTTGGGTCCCATGAACACCACTGGGGAGTTCATCATGAAAAATGACATCACTAAGTACTTGTAGTTCCCGTCGTGACATTTGAATGTTGTCTTCGAGATGTCCTCAACTAATACTAAATGATGGTGACAACCTGATCTGATGACAATATTCCAGAAACATCTTCCTCCCTTCAACTGATTGGAGAGGTCATCAATTCTCGGTAGATGATACTTGTTCTTCACAGTCACCATGTTTAGGAACCTGAAGTCCATGCATAACATCAAGCTTTCATATTCCTTCATTGCAAACAACAGTGGGGTTGTCCATGGGGAAACTCTAGGCCTTACAAAACCCTTCCTCTATAAGTCCTCAAACTATACCTTCAGCTCCCAAAAATCTATGGGAGCCATATGTTATGCAGGTGTAGATATCAGTGTCATCCAGAGGTACAGATCAATGCATAATTCTACCTCTTTATGAGGAGGTAGTCCTGCGACATACTCTAGAAATATTCCCCATACTCATCCACTACTATATTAAACTATGGACTCGTCACTACCACTACACAGAGGGTCATGCTAGAAAACTAATTAGTGATCAGTTACACCCTCCTATGTGCGAGTATATCCTATGGTGCTCGGTTTTCCTTCTCATTGACAATGGAAAACTGGTTCCCATCTTCGTGGAAACACCGCACTATGTTTCTAATACATTCGATTTGAGCATGAACTGCTGATAGCTTTTCCATTATCTGAATAATTTTTCAAGGCCTTAATTCTACTACTAGAAGAACCTAGCCAATGATCTTGCCTCCACAAGTAAGCTCACACTATTGGAATTAGTGTGTGATCATTGAATCCCTTACTGTATGAGCTCTGAATAAGGTATGTGAAAATTAAATATTAACTAAAACTTGTTTCTATAAGAAATATAACTAATGTGGATAATACACAGATCATAACTTGTATCATCTCTAGGACATTAGGACCATATGCCTCAATTTCCTGAAGCTGAGCCCGCCCCTGTCCACCCACTCTTAGAGCCTGTGATGGACCATATACAGGTGGTGGTGGTAGTACCCCATACCCATTCCCACCTCCTACCACTCATCCCGCTCCTCTGCCAAGTCTGCCGCCTGGCAGACCACATTGTTCCAGTCTTTTCCGCTGCCTTGTCTATTCCTCGACTATCGATCGATCCTCTACGCGGCGAGTTGGGAAATCATGAGCCATGTGACCCTGTCCACCACATTCATAGAATAATATACCCCTTATTGACTCCCTCTACCCTGGAATCCGTGTACTACCGACCCTGAGTCCTGGGGTCATCCTTCAAAAGGTATGGCCCGTTGAGTCCTCTGTGTCATCTTTGGGGTACCATCAACCGAGGAATCCGCAACTTGCTTCCTGATGGTAGCTCCCACAATCAATTATTGAAAATAGAGGAATCGCTCTACTATCAGATCTCACTATAACTCCCAATCCAGCGTTGGGATGCTGAGGGAAATCATTGATGCCTTGATATCTTGTTGAAGTTCTTGCTCAAAGGATCTGGACCTGAATAAAGAATCCCATAATATATCTATAGTGAAATGGGAGAGGACTTTGAACCTCGTAGACTACTTATCCACTATTAGGCCACCCTATTGTAAGTGAAGAAGGTCCTATATACACAATGAGTGAAAAGTCTCATGAAATAACTCCTACCTAAAAAGTTTCTCAAAGTCAAATTAGGTGAGGGTCATGTCCTCGGGAGTCTAGATGGTCAATCTCTACCATCTCCCCACTGAGCCCTACATAAGGCTCGTTGCTAGAAATTCCATCTGGTCAACGGGCATCCTCACTAAGAAAAAGTCTCACATCACCACCTCTCGCCAATCCTCACTGACCTGAGGATCTGTCTCTCCTCATAACCTGGTATGTCTCTGTCACTGGAACTCATGAAAGGCACTGAGACTAGGTGTGTATTATACTGGTAGTGCAAGTAGAAACTACCGACCAACGGGTGGTGGTATCACTAAGACACCGCCCGAAGGCTCCAAACTAGAAAACAATACTTATACAAAAGCCTCATAACTCCATGGACCATCTTCATGGTCACACAGTAGAATCCGAGCTGGTTGTCTGCATGGAGGCATCCTGATATAGATCAAGACGAACCATGATCAATATATTATACCTAGTGAGATGACTCTGGATCAAAAAGATCATGTGGAAAACACTCAAAGATGCATGAAACCCATGTTTTCAAAAACTGAGTCAGAAAGTATAATTTTGAGTGTAGGTTCATAGAGACATCGTCCTTCATACCAATATTGCACTCCCTGACCTAAAATATGAACTCAAAATACTTAACACTATTGCCCCATAAAAATTTATATACTCTAAGTTCTTCTGGTAGAACTGATGTAACATCCCAGGTAAATAAAGAATATGACATTTTCATATTTATTAATATTTTTGAATAAAATATCAATATTAGTTTAAAGGGGATGCTATGTTCGATGGCATACCCAACACGCAACAATGAGTTTCTTTGAAATCTTACGTTGCACACCAATAATAAAATAATATTATTTTAAATGGTAGTTAACGCCTAGCCGTTGTAATGGTAGAAATGAACATAACTAACTAAAAATGATTATATATGTTTGTCAAATATTTTTACTTTTATCCAATAAATTTTAGAGGCTTAAAATGCAAATGAATCCAATTTTATGTGTAAATATTCTCATATTCTTTTAAAGGTCGATTAACCGCCTTTTGATGGAGAACCATTTTTAAATCCACTTTTTGAAAATTTTATATCTTATATTTTACAAAATAGAATCCTTTTTTAGAATCAGGAAATCAAAATTTACTTTCTGTATGTTTTTGGTATTTTTCTGATAAAGTTCATTTTTTAATGAATAATGAATGATGTTGTATTTTAATTGAAATCCTATTTTTAATATAATTTTTCTATATGGTTAGATTATCTTTTTAATTGGTTTTAAAGTAAAATTAGAATATATTTTTACCATTTAATCTAATGGTGGTCATTGTAATTAATTTCACATTGAAATTTTGCAAAAACAAGTGTCAATCTTTTGATAGATATTGTTTCTTAAAAACACGCTATTTGTTTTGACAGCAAGAATTAATTATAAAATTAATTAATTCAACTTATATGTTATGAATTTTTTAAAATGGAAATCATTTTTGAATTCGGAATATCAAATATAGCTTAGGTTTAATTTTTGGTATTTTTCTGAAAAACATCAATTTTTTATGAATAGTGAAACCACTAAGTGGTAGTTAAAAAACCGATTTTTCATTTAAATGAAATTTTACCTCATCTATGAATTAAATTTTAAAAATCCTACATACATGGTTTTCTTTAATAAGTAAAATTTGGTTCAATGGGATGAAAATAATTTTTGGTGAATAATAACTTTTCAGTTTTATTAATCGCAATTAGAGGTAATTAGTGTAATTTAAGGTAAAAATAATGTTTTAATAATATGAAATTACCTTGACACATGTTATACCCTTATTAGATGAGTCATGGAAGACCGAGAAAATCCATTGGTCTGCTTGGGGACCCCATGGAGCCACTTGGGTAAGAAAATGACATTAAAAACTTTTTATTTAAGGTTAAAATAAAAATGTCACAAATAGGTATTATTTTACTAAAACAATTTTTACATGTGGTTATATAAGTTATCTTTCTGACTATAAATATTCATTAGAAATATAAAACGATTTCCTACATCAATGTAATTTATTTATAATTCTTAGACATTAAATAAATTTTTTTATTTATGACACAATGGTGATGCAACAATTACGTCATTAATGAATGATTTAAATAAAATGAAAAGATAAGGTATAATATAATACCTAACCTTGTCAAAAACCTATTGGATGAGTAGATTTCGAACCCTTATCACCTTATCGTAGAAAAATATCATTTTGTGACCTTTAAAATTCTAAAAGAATTTAATAATAAAGTAACATTCCATGACCTTCCAAGAGTGCCCCTCCTCCCTCTTATAAAAGGCTCCCACCTCTACTCCCTTACCCACACCTCTCAAGCCCTTGTCTCATCCAATCCCTTCTCCTACTGTCTCTACACATCCCTCTATTCATCCTAGAAACTTTACCTTATGCATAATGCTTTTCAAGAAAACCTTTTGGTTCAAACCAAGGGGAGTTACCCGATTTAAAGGTAATGCCTTCTCTTATGTCCTTTTGTTTTATTTTGCTTCTCCAACCCCCTAAACTCTTTTTATTCCTTTATTTCGTAAAAACACAAGTATCTTAAAAATACTAGGATGTTTTTATGAGAATTATTTGATTTAGACTTACACAGACCTCTGTCTAATGGTTAATGAACATACTGTTTCAGTGGATAGCGAATTGCTGCCTCATGAAACGATGATTGTTCAATATTCTTTTAACACCTTTCATGGTGGCCATTATGATGTAAATTTATTTATATATGATATATAATATATTTTTTCCCACTATATTCTTCTTTTTTTATATTTATAACATACATTTATTCATTTCATGTTGTGCAAATGCGATAATTTTATATGAGGAAGTGTGGACTACCGCCACCTCATGTTATATGACTCGTTCATACTAAGCATGGAATTTATAAATAATATCATTAATGAAATTATGTTACCCATATAACATATATATTATACTATAATTATAATATATATTTCTAATTTAGTTTTAATTCCATTAATATGACAAAGAAAATAAAGTAGTGTTCTTGTGTATGTATGACCTACCGTCTCCATGAATGGTGCATTTCAGTTTTTTTCTACAAATATTAAGGATTAATATAAAATTAATATATACTGGATATATATGATATTTAAATAATTAATACCTTTCTGGATATTATGTTCTTATAACTACATGTTAAATTATTTTCAAACAAGTTTATTTTTGACTCATATACCAAACATCATCAAAACTTATGATATGAACTCACATAATTAACTAATTATTATAACATGATAATATTTTATATAAATTTAATAATAATGTTTAATGTAATTAATTAAGAAATTATAAATTTAACTACATTTATTATTCAGGAATATAAAGAAACGAACAAGGCAAGTCAAACTTGAGGTAAGGGATCCGACTTCTCTCTTTCTTTTCAAGTACTCTCTTTTATGTTATTTCTTTTATACTCAATTTTATTATGTTGGAAGAGATTATTTTATATTCACCATACTATAATTTTTATTTTCATATGAATAGAGACCCCCTCTTACTCTCATCAATTCATTTTATGAATTCTTAAGAGGCGCCGCTAGGCTGCTGAATTTTTGTAAGGGGATTTCTTATCTCACTTTTAATTCTAAGTGATTTCTATTGTTCTCCAATTATTTATTTCATTTTATTTATTGTTTACATCCATTTGATATATATTATCATTATTATATATATATTCATTGTATTATATGATTCATTTGGGGTTTATTATCTTTGGGTCATACGACTCGATTTATTACAATGAGGTAATGAGTTTTTATCTCACTTATATTTCCGTGAGATTCATGCAATATTTGTCACTATCTCCATTGAGTGGGTTATGTACTGCCAATAATTATATTATTTGTGTAATATAATTTCATTTATGGTTATTTACATAAACATTGTATGGTCTTTCTTTCTTGGGGTGTACATTTCGAAAGTTACCCAAATCGGTAAGGGAACCTTTCACCCTCCTCTTTTTAAAAGGCTTCTTTTTTAATGTCTTTTAATTTACATCTTGTTATGTTTGGATATGTTCTTATATATACTTATTGCTATAAATATTATGTCCAAGTTATGAGATACCCTTTCCCCTCTCATCAACTATTTTTCTGAAATTTTAAGTGACGTCGTTTGGCTGTCAAAATTTTGCAAGGTAACTTCTTAACCCAATTTCGATTCTTTGGGTTAAACTTGTACTCCTTGAATATGTAATTCTATGAATATGTGTGAATTACCTCTTATTTTTTTACACATAATATCCAATTATATTTGGTGTATTCTTTTTTCACACATAATTATGTAATTGATTTATCCTTAATCAAAGGATATCATCTTTGTATGGGACTTTGTCTCAATCTCCTTTCATTGAGGCATATTTTGTTCTAATACAAGACTTTCTTTTATACGCTATATAAACACCCTTGAATTTTCAAAGGGAATTTTTTTCAATGAAGTTTTTTACTAAATGAAAAAAAGGAATGCTTTTTTTAACGTAAGCGGTGACAATGATCTTTTCCGCCGCTGCGAGTATTATTTGATCATTGGCTTCCTCAAGAATCCTTAATGTTTTTAAGAGTAAATAAATACCATATAATTTTTTATGTAATTTGGTATGGAAAATGGTTTTGATAATTTATTTGTTATGTGATTATATTTAAGTAATATATTGTGATTGAAATGTTGAAATGTTTTTCTTTCCAATATATTTGTTTTATGTATTATGATTTTATAATGGTACTTGGACATTTGACGGGTGGTTACATGATAAACCAAATGAAAGGTGGTGCCATGAATACCAGGACGGGTGGTTACGTTACAACCTCTAATTAATTGGGTATGGAAGTTGGTCGTATGGCTATTCCATTTAGTGATATGTGTGGAGTATGACCGTATGGTTCTTCTAATTAAGTATCTTTATGTCCTAAGATACCTTTATATGTTATGGGTTCTTTATATGGGTTTTATGGTAATCTTTTGGTTACAAAAGGGTAAGTAATGATCTTTTATTTAGTAAAGAGTATTTACTACTTCATAAAGGTGAATGGTATTACTTATGATAATGTATTCATGATTTACTTATTGTTTTGAAAAAAAAAACAGTTTTCCTTCCTTGTGTATCCTTTTCTAGGATTTTTATGCTCATCCCATGTTTTTGAAATGTTTTCCATATGACTTAATGATGAATAGGGTCAAGGATGGGATCAAGGGAATACATGCTATCTAAAACATGGAACTATACATGTTTCTTTTTAAGATTTTATTATTTTATGGGAACTTATTAGAAGTGTCTACTTTGTAATCTTTTGAGATGTAATAGTTATGTCCTAATTCTCTAAAACTCTAAACCTGAAAAGATCCTCTTTGTGAATTATTAATTTAATTCATGATTATGAAATTTTTTAAGGCCGAGTCTTTATAGTTGTTATCAAAGTTCGGTTTAGATAACATTACAGGTTAGGGTATTCTTTAAGCACAAGTGACATTATAATAATGGTTAGGATTTCAGAATGAGTCATCGTTTTAGATAAAGTTAATGAGTTTAAGATAAGATGAATAATTATATCTTATATTTACCCTCCTCATAAGATATTATATTATGAGTCTAATGATATACTCACACTTACCTTTTTGGATTTAGTAAATGGATGGATCTAGCAGGCACCAAAGTAATATTGGATGTGAAGAAAACTGTGACGATTTTCTGAAAGAACAACTAAATGATATGGGAGCTGCAATGAGAACTCTTGTGGGTATTCTCAACCAACTATCAGGATTCATGATTAACCACTTGAAACTTGGTGAGTTCTCTAATGCATCATATATGAGAGAACCAACATGATGTGGAAGGTCAGTTAATAATTATAAAGGTAACCATTAGGGTTTATATGATCCTTACTTTTTAGGTAATTATGGGTTACTATATGTTATGATGGAAAATGAAAGGCATGAGATAAACTTGAGGTTAAATTATGTTATGGTTATTTTTGAAGATTTTACCTCTTTTTTGGGAATGTTATAAGAATTATGTAGTTTTGGAAAAAGGACAACATGTAGACTGTGTGACAACCCGTCGCATCGGACAAAGCTACGGGAATCAAACCCACAACCAAAGTGCAACAAGGATTTATCACCTACCACTGGACTACGTGAAGTCCCTGGTTAGTATGACTAATTCTTTTTAGTTAGATGATCTTATGAATCAGGAATAAGTTTATTTTGGGTTATCTATGTAACTTATTAACCTATCATGGAAGATATGTGATTAGGTTAATTACTTTTCAGTATGAGACTTTAAGAGTAACTGATGTTATTTGGACATAAATGTTAAGATTTACCTTGGAAGACTATGTGATTAAATCCTTCATAGATTTGGGTTTTAATCATAGTGTGGTTTATTGATGAAGAATATTAAGGAAAATTTTGTATTGAATGGTGTCTGTTGAACTTTGGGTTGTTTGACGAATTTTGAAGATTAAGAGTAGTTTTTATTTTAGTAAAATATTATCTTTGGGATTATCTGATCTTATATTACCAATTTTGGTTCTTCTTAAGGTATAAAGACATGAGGATTATATAGTTCCCTTTTGTGGATTAGGTGATTCTCTAGAAGATTATTATAGCACTTTTAATGTGAAAAAGTCATCCTAAATACTCTCTTTTTGGAGAAAATATGGGTTTGTGTAAGAAGTCTAGTAAGAGATGAAAGTCTACACAACAAGTAAGTATGTTTACTTATGGCTTAGTTAAGATCATAAATAAATTCCACAATAAAAAGTAACCTAAAACTAAAATGTTGTCTATTAACTTTTCTTACTGGGGAATCAAATATTGTTTAACCATCACAAGTTTGTGATTTTCTGGTGGTTAACTTTCTCCTAATCATGTTTGCTATCACTCTCCATCAGAATTTGATGCTTTGTTTTTTATTCCATATCCATGTTTTCATACATGGAATCCTAGTATGGGTTAACTCGGGTGATATTTGTACTTCTCTTTCTTTCTTTTAACGTAATAGTTTTGCTGACTCTTTTTCCGTTGTGGGGCTTTCAATGAAGTTTCCAAGACCAATTTTAAAATTGCGAGGACGTAATTCCCAATAGGGGGGAAGGATGTAACATACGAGGTAAATAAAGAATATGATATTTTCATATTTATTAATATTTTTGAATAAAATATCAATATTACTTTAAAGGGGATTCTATGTTCGATGGCGTACCCAACACACAACAACGAGTATCTTTGAAATCTTACGTTGTACACTAATAATAAAATAATATTATTTCTAATGGTAGTTAATGCTTAGCTGTTGTAATAGCGGGAATGAACATATCTAACTAAAAAATTATTATATATGTTTGTCAAATATTTTTAATTTTATCCAATAAATTTTAGAGGCTTAATATGAGAATGAATCCAATTTTAAGCACAAATATTCTAATATTCTTTAAAAGGTCGATTAACCACCTTTTGATGGAGATCCCTTTTTAAATACACTTTTTTACAATTTTATATGTTATATTTGGCTAAATAAAATCCTTCTTCAGAGTCGGGATATCAAAATTTACTTTCTGTTTGTTTTTGGTATTAATCCGATAAAGTTCATTTTTTAATGAATAATGAATGATGTTGTATTTTAATTCAAAACATCCTTTTAATCAAATTTATTTATATGGTTAGATTATCATTTTAATTGGTTTTAAAGTTAATTTAGAATATAATTTTACCATTTAATCCAATGGTAGTCATTGGAATTAATTTCACATTGAAATTGTACATGAACAAGTGTCAATCTTTTGATAGATATTGTTTCTTAAAAACAGGCTATTTGTTTTGACAGCAGGAATTAATTAAAAAATTAATTAATCCAACTTCTATGTTATGGATTTGGTAAAATGGACATCATTTTTTTACTCGTAATATAAAATATATCTCAGGGTGAATTTTTGGTATTTTTCTGAAAAACATCAATTTTTGATGAATAGTGAAACCACTAAGTGGTAGTTAAAAAACTGATTTTTCATTTAAATGAATCTTTACCGAATCAATGAATTGAATTTTAAAAATCCGACATACATGGTTTTCATTATTATGTAAAATGTGGTTCAATGGGATGAAAATAATTTTTGGTGAATAGTAACTTTTGAGCTTTATTAATCACAATTAGATGTAATTAGTGTAATTTAAGGTAAAAATAATGTTTTAATAATATGAAATTACCTTGACACATGTCGTACCCTTATTGGAGGAGTCATGGACGACCAAGAAAATACATGGGTAAACTTGGGGACCCCATTGAGCCACTTGGGTAAGAAAATGTCATTAATAACGTTTTATTTACAGTTCAAATAGAAATGTCACAAACATGTATTATTTTACTAAGGCAATTTTTACTTGGGGTTATATAAGTTATATTTTTTACTATAAATATTCATTAGAAAGATAAAAAGATTTACTACATCATGGTAATTCTTTTAAAAAATTTATACATTAAATAACTAAATTTATTTATGACACCATGATGATGCAGCAATTACGTCATTAAAGAACGATTTAAATAAAATAAAAAGATAAGGTAAAATCTAAGACCTAAACTTGTCAAAAACCTATTGGATGAGTGGATTTCTAACCCTTATCACCTTATCCTATAAATATATCATTTTGGGACCTTTAAAATCCTAAAATCATTTAATAATAAAGTAACATTTCATGACCTTCCAAGAGTGCCCCTCATCCCTCTTATAAAAGGCCCCCACCACTACTCAATTACCCACACCTCTCAAGCCCTTGGATCATCCAAAACCTGATCTTATTGTCTCTAAAAATCCCTCACTTCATCCTAGAAGCCTTTACTTAGGAAAATTCTCTTCAAGAAACCCATTTGGTTCAAACCAAGGCGAGTTACCCGATTTAAAGGTAATGTCTTCTCTTTTGTCCTTTTGTTTTATTTTGCTTCTCCGACCCCCTAAACTCTTTTTATTAATTTATTTTGTAACAAAACCAGTATATTAAATATACTAGGATGTTTTTATGAGAATTATTTGATTTACACTTACACACTCCTCCGTCTAATGGTTAAAGAACATTCTGTTTCTGTGGATGGTGAATTACTACCTCATGAAACGATGATTATTCAATCTTCATTTAACACATTTAATGGTAGAAATTATTATGTCAATATATTTATATATGATATAAAATATATTTATTCCCTCTATATTCTTCTGTATTTTATATTTAAAACAAACCTTTATGCATTGCATGTTGTGCAAATGCGATAATTTCATCTGAGGAAGTGTGGACTACTGCCCCCTCAAGTGATATGACTCGTTCATAACAAACATGGAATTTATAAAGACTGTAATTAATGAAATTATGTTACGAATATAACATATATATTATACTGTAATTATAATATATATATGTCTCATTTAGTATTAATTCCATTAATATGACAAAAATGAATGTAGTGTTCATGCGTACGTACAGCCTACCGTCTCCATGAACGGTGCATTTCATTTTTTATCTACAAATTTTATGGAATTGTATAAAATGAATATATACAGGATATATATGATATTTAAATCATTAATAACATTCTAGAGATGATGTACTTATAACTACATGGGCAATTATTTTCAAACAAGTTTATTTTTGACTCATATACCGAACATCGTCAAAACGTATGATATGAACTCACATAATTAACTAATTATTATAACATGATAATATGTGATATGAATTAAATAATAAACATTAAAGGATGTCCTTAATAAATTATAAATTTACCAACATTTATTATTCAGTAATATAATGAAACGAACAAGACAAGTCAGACTTGAAGTAAGGGATCCGACCTCTCTCTTTCTTTTCAAGTACTCTCTTTTATGTCATTTCTTTTATGCTCCATGTTATTATGTTGGATGATGTTCTTTTATATTCACCATACTGTAATTTGAATTTTCGTATGAAGAGAGACCCCCTGTTACCCTCATCAATTCATTTTAATAATTCTTATGAGGCGCCGTTAGGCTGCCAAATTTTTGTAAGGGGATTTCTTATCTCACTTTTAATTCTGTGAGATTTCTATTGTTCGACACTTATTTATTGAATGTGGTGTATTGTGTAATTCCATTTGATATATATTATCATGATTATATTTATATTCATGGTATTATGTGATTCATTTGGTGTTTATTATCGTTTGGTCATACGACTCGATTTATTACAACGAGGTAAGGGGTTTTTATCTCACTTTTATTCCCAGGAGATTAATACTATAATTATCACTATCTCCTTTGATTGGGGTATGTAATTACAATTAGTATACTCTTTTTGTAATATTATTTCATTTATGGGTATTTACATCAACATTTTATGGTATTTCTTTCATGGGGTGTATGTTTCAATAGTTTTCCAAATCGGTAAGGGAACCTTTCACCCTCCTTTTTTTAAAAGGCTTCTTTTTGTTATGTTTTTTATGTTACATATTGTTATGTTGAGATATGTTCTTATATATCTTTATTGCTATAAATATTATTTCCAAGTTATGAGATACCCTTTTCTCTCTCGTCAACTCTTTTTCTGAAATTTTAATTGATGTCGTTAGGCTATCAATTTTTTTTCAAGGGAACTTCTTAACCCAATTTCGATTCTTTGGGTTAAACTTGTACTCCTTGAATATGTCATTCTATGAATATCTGTGAATGAACTCTGATTGTTTTACACATAATATCCACTCATATTTGGTGTATTCTTTTGTCACACATAATTATGTGATTGATTTATCCGTAATCAAAGGATACCATCTTTGTAAAGGACTTCGTCTCAATCACCTTTCATCGAGGCATATTTTTTTCTAATACAAGACATTATTTTATAAAATGTATAAACACCCTTGACTTTTCAAAGGGAATATTTTTCTACGAAGCGTTTTACTAAATGACTGAAATGAATGTTTCTTTTAACGTAAGTGGTGATAATGACCTTTTTCTCCACCGTGAGTATTATTTGATCTTTGGCTTCCTCAACAAGCCGTAATTTTTTTAAAAGTAAATAAATACCATATACTCTTTTATGTATTTTGTTATTGAAAATGGATTTGATAATGGATTTGTTATGTCAATATATTTAAGTGATATATTGTGATTGAAATGTGGAAATGTTTTTCATTCCTTTATATTTGTTTTATTTATTATGATTTTATACTGGTACATGGACATTTGACGGGTGGTTACATGATAAACCAAATGAAAGGTGGTGTCGTGAATATGAGGACGGGTGGTTACATTATAACCTCCAATGCATTGGGTATGGAATTTGGCCGTATAGCTATTCCATTTAGTGATATGAGTGGAAGTTGACCGTATGGTTATTCCATTTAAGTATGTTTATGTACTAAGTTACCTTTATTTGTTATGTGTTATTTATATGGGTTTTATGGTAATATTTTGGTTACAAAAGGGTATGTAATGATATTTTATTTAGTAATGAGTATTTACTACTTCATAATGGTGAAAGGTATTACTTATGATAAAGTATTCATGATTTACTTATTTTTTTGAAAAAAAAACTAACACTTTTCCTTCCTTGTGAATACTTTACATGGATTTTTATGCTCATCCCAAGTTTTTGAAATGTCTTCCATACGACATAAAGATTAATAGGGTCAAGGATGGGATCAAGAGAATACAAGCTATCTAAAACATGGAACTATTCATGTTTCTTTTTAAGAGTTTTTTTTATTTTATGGAAACATAGTAGAAGTGTCTACATTTTAATCTTTTGAGATGTAATAGTTATGTCCGAATTCTCTAAAACTCTATACCTGAAAAGATCCTCAATCTAAATTATTTATTTAATTCATGATTATATAATGTTTTATGGTCGGGTCTTTATAACTGACATGGCTATGATACCACTTTTTCACTATCCGTCCCCCAGGGCCCGTTCCATGACTACCCCAAGCCCACCTTCTATATGACAAGGGTTGGAGACTAGAAAAAAAACGGCATATCCCAAAAATGGAAGGCATTTCACTTTAAACCAGCACACATGCACAAATTTAAGATTTCATAATGTAAACAAAAAGTAAACCACAACTATCACTGAGATAACTACTAAGAGTACAGTACAACTAAATGTACAATGGGGCTAGAAAAAAAGCACAAAACCAAAAAGAAAGTAAAAATACCAAAGTCCATCCGCTTGAGACCCTACCTGAAGTGTAGTGAAGGTAGATCCTTGTAGCTATAGAAGTATGCCAGTCTGTCCCATCTCACTGTGCACTACCTGGTCCCAGACCACCAATTTCTCCATCAAAGCATCGATCACCTACATGAGACATGAAACATGTGGGAGAAGATCATATATGGGTGAGTGACACAATACTCAGTAAGGAAACAAACCCATAAAGTTAATACCACAACGTAGGACCACACAACAAAATCACACAAAAAAAATACACAACAAGGAATGGTCACAACAGGTATAAATAAAAATATTGAATGTATGATTATCAGTCGTTGAACTGATTCATCTAGTACTGATGTGGGGCTCATCCCTAATGAGCCACTAAGGTCTTCTCCCTCAGCTGCTGGACCACTGAGGTCCGTTCATTTGCTGGACCAATGAAAACTTCTCGTCTGTTAACCATTGAGGTCTGCTCGTCTGTTGAACCACTATGGTAAACTCATTTGTTAAACCACTAATGTTTTCTCATTTTCTAAACCATGTAGGTACGTTCATCTTCCGAAAAACTGTGTTATGCTCATTTGATGAACCACCGAGGTAAATTCTTCTGGTATACCATGGAGGTCCGCTCATATGCTCTACCACTGAGGTATGCTAGTCTGCTGAAAAACTGAGGTACGCTCGTCGGATGAACCTTTGAGGTACACTCTTCTGCTGAACCACTAAGGTACTCTCTTCATATCCTTCATTTCACAACTATCTATTGGATTCTTTCTCCCAAATGCACTTAATTCCCAGAGAATCTGGTTCTTAGTCCATTGGTCAAATCTTGACTATCATAGAATCTCACTTAGAGTATTCCCAAATGACCATCTTATAACAAGGGTATGAACACCATCAGGGGAAGGTCAATTAGATGCCTGGTCTAAATGATAATGGTGTTTTAGTTTACCAAGGTTCGTTGAATATGGATCCAGTCCATCATAGTCAGACCAACCCCACTAACCCTACCCGAGGGTCCCACATTTCCCAAACCATTTTGTCTGACCAAACTCGGTTGGGTCCAAACCGACCCGATTGGGTCTCGGCTGACCCGGTTGGGTCTGGGCCGAACTGTTTGGGTCTGGGATGACCCGATTTAGCTATGCCTAGTGGTTTGATCCATTGGTCCTTGCTAGAACTGGCTTGGTTTGGTTTTAGTTCTATCCCACTAGGTCTCCCATGGACCTGGTACACATTCTCTGGCCCATCCTGACATGGTCCAACTAATATGGCCTATCTTGGCCGCCCAGTGTCCCGGTTTCCCTTCTGGTCCAGCCCGCATTAGTGGGACGATTCTCCCCCAGCCCAGGCCGCCTTGTATCCCAGTTTAGTTCACCAGCCCATCCCATATTGATATGCCGATTTTCTCCCATCCCAAACACCGGGAGATTTCCTACTCATGTGGACACATGACGCAACAGTGGTGTTGCGTTTTCGGCCAACCAGTCCGCCCATATAGACAGATCCTCCTTGTGACCTAGGGTGAGCTGCGAGTACAACTCACCACCGAAGTCCATGAACTGTGGATTTTTCCTCCAGTGTGGCCAGGTGGTCACATCTACCTATTACCAGCCACTGAACTCTATGCTGGTGGCCCATGTTTCTACAGTGGTGAGCTACAGCGCGCCGCCTCCCACCTACCACCAAAGATAGGTTTCATGGTTTGGTACCACATCCTTGTGCCGATGCCATGACCAGACAGGATACAACCCTTCTGTGAGGTTCCTCTGTGGTCGTTTCACCACTGATCGGTGTGCCATAAAGAATAGGAAAATTCAAGAACGAAAAGGGGGAGGAGTCGACCATATAAACACCCAAAGAATGATCTGTGTTATTTTCTTGTTGAGTTGGATTTGTTTTTGTTAGGAGGATCATGAATAAAAAAAGATGGAAGAATAACTAAGATTGATACCCCCTTTATCCCGTATCATTAACCATAAATCATTAATGAGTGCTCCATGGGTAAATTTGATTAGAAGTTAACTGAAAGTAGTCATTTAAAATAGAGAATGAGGAAAATAAATTCACAAAGAAAATAATCAAACCTCCACCTAGTATAGTATTTTTGTTCAAGGAGGGATTGGATCATGTGCCTCTGTTCTTCATTCTTGATCTGCAACCCACTATTGTGAGTGGTTCTTCGAAGGGTGGAATAAATTGTGTTAGTTGTTCATCATTTCCACCCACCAAAGCCATACAAATATCCAGGATTGTGCCAACAATTATATGCTTTATATTATAATATTAATTAACAAAAAAAAATCATCATTTTGGTTACACTTCATTTCATCACCCTTACATTGACTCATTAATGAGGATTATTAAAATGATTCACTAATGAGATTCAGTGTTACCTCTTCACTGCACCGCAGCGCTGGCATGCCCCTACTTAAAGATGAAGAAAAAAATAATATAATTATATAAGTTATTTTATTTTTCTTTCAAAATGTACAAACACTAACTTTCACCCTCGACCTGTACCGGTCAAGGTTATGCTCTGCCTATGGGAAGCACGCCCTCAGGAGCTCAACGGTACTCCCAGATTTTTTATCTGAGTTACCATTTAAAAGATATAAGGATTTGAAAATAAAATAATTTTTATTCAATTATATTATTTACCGAAAAAACTACTTTTCTCAGTTGCACCATTCTAGACAATGTTATTCCCTTTCTAGGAAAATCCTGATGCACTGAGTTCAATAGTACACTCAAATTTTCTATCTGGGCACCATTTTGAATGATAGAAAAAACAGGTCGCATGCTTATTTAATGAATTTCATAAATAGTTCAATAATACATTCCCACCACTCTAGGCCTCATAATTCAGTGTCATCTCTCATCTTGGTATCAAAATAATCCCATTAAAATTTCAAAAAATTTACCTGGAATTCTGGGGTATTACAATAAAATTTTATTATGACCTGCCAAAATTGATTCACCCACTCTACCCACCATCTAAGTGGTTCATATCCCAATCAATTGCCTTAATTGATATCAAATAAAAGGTTCAACTCTATAGGAATTCCATTGTGAAATTTTTTCCATTAAATATTTGTTGTTTTAGTCCTAATTTTTTTAGTGAAGTGTGGTTTTTGGGAAGTTATTTCTATGTTAGATCAGAATTTTGTTTCTACAATCATTTTGATTAACAATATAACGAAATGGATATAGATACAAAGGAAGATGCCCCAATTTTGAAAAGAGGAATATGTTTCATGTGCTCTAATTTATATGGAAAAAGAAGATAAATCATGATTTATTAGAAAAGAACATATATTGTAATGTCCTTCTATCTCAATTTTATTAAAGAATTCTCAGGATCCTATCAAATTCAAAGTTTTTTTTTAAAATGAACCATATACATATGAATCAATTGGATGTTGTTGTATAATAGTAGATATGATATATGATGAATTAAAGGAACGACAAATGGATTACCCAATGTATTATTTTTAATTTTTTTTGTTATTATTTAATGTTGGTATGATGATATCACTCATCTTGAAGTTAAATAAGATAAATTTTAGAATCATTTGAGGGAAATATGTCTTCGAATAATTAAACTCCCAAAACATGTTAACATCAACAATGATTATTATGACGATATTATTTTGAGATAATATATATTTAAAGAATAGTGAATCAATGCAATCTGATAGAAAGAATATTCCTCAAATGTATTTGAGAAGATGATCTATGCATTGAAAGAAAATTTGTAAAACAACATTGATGTCAATAATTAAATACTTGATATTTAATCAAATATTATCATGGAGATTGATTCATTCCATAAAGAAAAGATTGGAATAAAAAATGTGGAATTTGGATGAATGAGGATGAACCGTGAACGTATAATTGTACTTATTAAAGATTTAAATAATCTCATAAACATGAGTTTTCATGAACTAGAAATCAAATTGGTCAGTATGGATTTGATAAAAACTAAGAATTTATAATATAAGAACTATAGAGTTGATTTTAAAGTAAATATTTTAGTGGAATATAATACTAGAAGAATTTTATTATGAGACAAGATGATCATGGAATCATTTAATTATTTTTCTTAGCAATCTTTTAATAAATTGGTACAATCCATATCTCAACCTAATTATTTTTTAAAATATGTCTCCACCAAATGAATTGGTTTAAATAAATATTTTATGCAAATATGGATGTGAAATAACATAGAAGATCCTACCACTATTTCTATAGTGGATAAAAAAATATTTCTGATTGTTGGATCCCCAAATAAAGATAAACTACTGATGTGACAATTAAAAGGTAGCATGAAAATTAATTATAAAGATATGGAAAACATTTTCTAATGAAAATAAGAGAAACTATTGTTGAGAAATTTTGGTGATAAAATATATTTCATAATATCCCATTTTTTTTAAAATATGGTTAATATTTATGCATATAAGATTATGGATTCTAAGGGGACAAAGTTAGAGAGTATGCAATATATATGGATTCAAAAGAACCTATCAATATCTGGAACATATGAGATGGTTGATAATATAAATGATGTGTGAAATGGTTGTGTTCTTAGAAGTCGATCATGTTTATATCAACATTATTATAATGTAAATATTAATAGAATTATATAGATATTTTTTGACAATGAAAAAACATCCATGAGAAGAAAAATGAAAATTATTGCAAATTAGATTACTATCATGTATTATCATGCTATTAAGATATCATTTGAAAAAAAGATGAATGAATATTATATTCAAGAGAAGTTTATGAATAATTATAGTAGTATTGCATCTATAAAATTTTATGTGATGATGAACACTCACATGTTTCTATGTGAAGACTCTAATATGGCTATTAGTGTTTCAATAGGATTTACAGTGACATTGATAGTAGAATTGGATAATTTAAAAAAGACAAAAGCAACATAATAGAAGTATAGTTTTACAGTAATGAATATTATTCCACATTGAGAAGATGAATTTCATGAGTATTTGACATTAAATTAAAATCCTATAGATAAAAAAGAATTGTCTGGGAGATGAAAAATGAATGGACACAATTATAAAAGCTATTTTACAATCATTATAGCACAATTTTTTTTAAAAAAATAATTTAAGAAAAAAATGTCAATTAAGGATGATATTTTACACATGGAAGAAGATTATGTAAAAATATGAATTCTACTAAATTCAAAATCATATTTTAATATCATATGTGGAAGAACTAAAGTTTGTGAAACTATGTTGAGAAAATAATCAAAACATTATTATACAAATTTATGAAAATTATGATAATCCATATTCACTTAAAACATAAGAATTTATTTTATAATTACAATTATGGAATTAAAGGTGAATCATGATATCAGGGGGAACATGATAAGGAATGGATGCTATAGATTCTGGATAGAAATAATGAAGAATTACCCATATTTGAATGATTTCTAAATTGTTAAAAAAATTAAAAATATATTTGAGAATAATATTTGATGATGTTGATGTTGTTATAAAAAATGGATAATAAAATTTATTCTAATCCCTTCCTTAATTTATTTCAAAAGTTGGTATTCCAAAAAAGAATACATTGATGTTATCATAATTTTTGAATATGTGTAAATTTTAATATCATGATAGGCACATGAAGAATTCAATTTTTATACATTCTTATCATGTAATTATTGAATCATATTAATTGGAAGGATTCATATTTTTTGGAAAACATGATGTGTTTCTCCTTAAGGGTGTGAAAATTGAAGAATGTTAAAGAAGTAATAATAATTATTATCGCATGAAAATATAAATATTTCAGATATTGGTCACTAAATATTTTATTAAAGAGGTTTTTATTATTTATCTCTTATCCTTGATGAAAAAAATAAAAACATTTAAAGGAGTAAAATGAGTTTATTTAGAAATTTCCTTAACCTTAAAGGATGAATATATTATAAGTTTTTTCTATCTTTCTATTTATATGTAAATGTTTTTTATGTGTGTGTTGATGTGGGTGTAGGAAAATTTTGGTTGAAATGTTTCTTGCTAATTAATTATCTCAATGAGTATCATTAATTTTGGATAGAACAATTTTTTTGGAAAACCATTAATGAAATGTTTTTGAGTTGAATCATTTCATTTGATATCATTTTAATTTGGTATGGTGAGATTAGTTACCAAAATAAAACCATGTATATTCCTACAGTTACCATGGATTAGAATACTTGTAGTGGAATTTTTTCTAATTCTTTGGTAACTATTATTTTATAACCTTTCCATTGTCAATTTTATTTCTTGTGAATAATAGGTAGAGAAATAAAAATGAATATATTAAAGAAAATGTTGGAGAATATAATAATATAGGGATATAACGAAATGAAACTTGAAATGCACCGGGGATATAAGAAGATCCAAATCATTTTTTAGAAGTGTTATGATAATTTACATGTTAACAAAATATTTTATATAACTATATCCAACAAATAAAAATATGAGTATTTCCCACATCGGAAATGTTGTATAAATTATAAATGGTTTTCAATTGTTTTCAATGAAGAAGGATTTAATTTTTTTCAATATGTTTTATGTTTATATTAGAATAAGTTTCTTAGAATTTTAGTTGATGTATCAATGACTATTAAAGAACATAATGAGTTCCCAAGGAGACTTATAATATATATATGTGTCAATATTGAAAGTCATATCATGGAATATCTGATAAAAACCCATATATGATTGATTTAGATGTTATATTGAGTCTATTAAAATAATTCATTGAGATATTACCTTATTAATTTAGGAAATGGTTGTTAGAAGATTAAAGTTATTTATATGAATTAATATTGAGTATTATGTATCTCTATAATGACATAAAATTGGAGTTTCTATCCACATGTATTGGATGAATTTTGAAGTCAACTAAAGGTATAATTTTGTCTCAAGATTCATATATCAACTATGGAAATCTATAGAATTTGAATTAATCAGTAATTACAACAAGTGATCACAATTGTATTATTTTCTATTGTTTTACATGTTTTTTATTACATAGATATTTTTGGATTTTTTATGAAGAATTTGATTTGATTCATTGTGATTGATTATAGTTTCAATGCATAAATCATATTCCAACTCACATTTACTATAAGGTAAATATGCATTGAGACTAATTTAGATGATTTTTAAGATAATTTAATGTGTTTACATGTCATGAAGGATTTCATTTGGGATGAATACTGAAGTGATCTGGGGAATGATTTCCATTTCCCAAATCATGGTGTTGTTTCATAGAAGTTTAATATAGAAGATATTCTATATTGAAACTAATGTGAACACTAGAGCTAGAAGATATCAAGTTTAACTACACTATAGTAGTGGTTTCCATGCCATGTGGATGTAAACTTTAGATGTAGGGTGGAAAAATGTTCTACTTGACCTGATGTCAAAGGGTGAGTGACCAAACTAATGTAAATCCTCACCATGGGGTATCCATAAACGTGTATTAGTTGTTTCATGATAGCAAGAAGAGGAAGAACATTTTTTCCTCCTTGAAATTGATCTCACCCTACAATGTAGAATGTGAGTGTATTTTAATGGAACTATAAAATTCTGTACCATCAATCCATTTCTTATAATCCACGGTGTAATAAGGTGAAAATTAGGGAGACCATGTTGGAGTGAATAGATCCCTCCATATAGAATGATAGATTAAATTTTCCAGGTTCTGATAAATGGTTACCTCCACTACACAGAGAATACACTACACTATAATATGATCGAGTATTAAAATATAATTGTTCATAACTACCAACACACAATATATTTGATGAGTTTGGGCCATAAAAATTAACTTCTGGGAATGTTATTGTAGTTCAACAAGTATTTCTAACAAGGATTCACCAAATTCATTTTGGTATTTATTTTAAATGAAATTTTCCATAAATTTGAAATGGGTAATTATATTCTATTTGGACAGGGATCTAATTAATTATTTTTAAGAATAATTTTAAAGGATTTGGTTGTTTTATTTGTAATTATAAATTCAATATCAAACTATCATAATGAATGATGTCTTGTATATGATTTATATAATTTTATATAGATTAGATAAGATGATTAAAACATAGATGAAAGAAGAAATATATATTGGTAAAATAATCCTACTGCAAAAAATGAGTGATAAGAAGAAGAAAATATGACCCCAAATACTTTTAGATAAATATTATTGAATTGAAGGATATAAATAACAACAAGATTATCCTTGATTTTATAATAAATTAGAAGATAAATTATCTTGAAATATGTGCATTAAAGGTATCAATCACTTATTATTGTGAGGAGAAACAAGGGTTTGTGTTCATTTTTACATTTTATTCAAAAAAATTATTTCCTTTAATGATTATATGGAAGTGAAAGAAGTGGAAAAAAGAGGTATAACACAAGAAGATATAATTGTAAAATATAATGATATTCTCTTATTTTTCTCCACATTTTTCTCATTATAATGTATATGATTCACCAATGTTTTTAATGTTCTAAATAATAGTTAGGAAATGTGAAGATTCAAGTCTCAAGGTTATAACCTACTAATTGAATAACATAGGAAGATTTTAGTTGGGTTTTGGGACATAGAGAAATACAACTTGTACCAAGTAATAATCATCTCACATTATGTTGTGAACGTTAAAATTTGTTGTATTCATTATCTGATTGTATTTAGTTGTGATAAAATAAATAAAGAAGGGACAATGGAATAATAATGATCAATTCACCTTAACAAGTGATGCAGATAAATTGAAAAGGTATAAAATTCATGTATATTAAATTGTATCAAGACATACCAGAACTAATTAACACCACATTCCAGTATGTTTCAAATCCCAATAAGTTCCCTTCAATATCAATATTAAATGGATCAAAATATATCAAGATTTGTGCGGATGTTAAGATTTATTCAAAAAATTCGACCCCATTATTCTAACCCATATTATAGAATTTATGATATTTATTAGGAAATTTTCATGAACCCTATTTCTAATAATATTTCATTTGAGAGTAAAATTTAGTGGACTTAAAGTTTAATGTTTTTTCTATTATCAATGAATTTTATATCTAGGAATTATGGTTTTGGTGGATGTTTTTAAAAAATATTTTTCATATATCAATTCATTTGGAACCATTTGAGGGCCTTAATTGTTGGGCCGCTTAATCACCATTTTGATGGGATGAGATGGGTGTGAATACAATTATGGGATATATTTTCCAATATTAAGTGAAAAAAATAAATATTTTGATTCTAAATAATATTATTTTTTTCATAATTTCATCATAATTATTATAATATACTTTTAATATAAAACATTATCTAATATATGTAAGATTATATGATCTTAAATATGAATCATCATTTATGGTATTGATAAAAATGGTGGAATTGAATAGTTATTAAAAATTATATAATGTATAATGAGATAATATATTATACTATTGAAGTATATTATAGATTGGATTTTTCATAATATAATAATTTAAAATAATTATCCATATCATTCACTTAAAAAAGTATTAAATACATCCAAAACCAATTTTTTCATTATTTTAAATTCATATTAAACCAATCATTTCCTATATAATTTTCATTAGATTATGATTCATAAAGAGAAGGATGGGGAGGGTTATTCCATTAATATTTATGAATTTGTAACATGATGCATTCCAAAAGGTTATATGGGGAGGAAATGTGGTGATAATATTGTATAGGATAAGAATTTTTAAGAATAGTTGAGCCAACTGACATTTCATGGATGAAGATTCTAATGACAGTGGGAACTGTAACACTCAAATCAGAAATCAATGTCTCCTTTATTGTTTTATGATATTATAGGATGAAAATTTTCATTTTTTTAATTTAAATTTTTATTTATGATTTGGTGCCTGATTTGAAATAAGTTATATCCTATCCATGGATAGTGAAAATTTAAGTAGTGAATCATCAAGGTGATATGAACAGTTAGACTTGAAATGTGAAATAACTATACAAAATGGTTATTTTACCTTAAAAGTGTTTCATTGTTAATAAAATGATTATTTAATCCTTCAAATATACTAATTACATATAATATAATTATAGGAATTTTGGTTTTAACCATTTTAAGTCACCTACAAACATAAATAAATCTAAGTATTTTTGGGGTGAATTTTACACATTTTAATTGATTAATAATTTATTTCATTCAAGTATTATTCAAATTTTAAAAAACTAATCGTAATAAATTTACAATTTCATTATTATCGATTATATTAATGTTTATATCATTATTTATTAATACTTATTAAATCCATATATAGATATTTCATATTATTGAATTTAAAAATATGTCTTAGAAGTTTAAAATATTATTAGAGGGAATTCAAATATTCACCTATATCATATGATCTTGAAATATAAGATTTTTTCATATAATGATGTGATGTGACAAGGTAGTTGGACCTAATCTGTTTCTTAAATTGGATAAATTAAAATATTTTTATAATTGATTTTTTTTATAAATAGGGAATTAAATAATTATATATAAATTATATTAATGGGAAATCAAAAAAAATTACATAATTAATTATTTATTCATAATATGGTGGGTTCTATTAAAAAAATTTGGAAATAAATTTTGAACAATAATTGATTAAATTTATTTGAATGGAATTAATTTATTTTGAACATGAAAATTATTTTATTCAAGTTACTTTTTGTTTTTTGTGGATTTGAAACTATGTCTACTGTTCAAAATATATTGATTTATAAGATGATTGGTTTAAATTAAAATTATATATTTTTTTAAAATAATTTTCATGAATTGAACATGATAATTTTTTGGATTGTGAAATATGGTTTTATCATGGTTTTTGGGATTTATTGAAATCTATATTTATGTGTGTGTGAGTAAATAATGGTTTTGTAGACACTATAATTTAAAAATTTATTTTTTATCCACTAATATGGTGGGATTATAGAGATTGTTTTGACAATAAATGTTTAAAATAGCCTATTCCAAAATGAGAAATTCAAAATGGTTTTTGTTTTTAATTTATGAAAGTGGACTGATACATTGTTAAATATTATTTTTAATGAAATATAAGGAACTTTGATTTTTAATTTTATTATGATAAATGATATCTTATTATCCATAATAAATTTGGGTAATCATTGTTTATAGAAAGGACAATAGGTAAAATGATGAATGTTTAGTATATTTTTAAAAATTAGGATTCTCTATCTGGTTGAAAATGTCACATGCTCCCAAAAGAAAATATTATTGGGGGGTTTTCTATTGAAATATTTTCAGTGATAAAATATGCTTTGTAAATTACATGGAATGTTTCTTTGTTTAAACTCTTTTTTTAAAACCCAAAGAATAATAAAAATCATTTATTTTGAATTGGAATATTGTGGATAAATAAAATAATTAATTTTTTTTATATTTACAATTTTTCATTCTTACTAAATTTTTATTTTTTCTTGTATAGATATGTGTTAATTTAATGGGAAGTATAATAGACTTTATAATGACACATTACTTCTGAATACGACTGGACATAAATACTAGGTTGGATATTATATAGTTAATGGAAGGCTGTTAGTTTTCATTATTGGGGAGTCATAGATCCATGATTTATTTTTGGTAGAAGAGATAGGTCGATCATGGTTTGAGGAGTTTATTTTTATTTTCAATATGGTTATCAAATATTTTATTTTATTATTAGACTGTATTGAAGTTCTAATATATATTTTATTCTTCTATTTTAAATAATGTTTAATAATTCTAGTGAAAATATTTTTTATGAGAATATATAATTATTGTTTGTTTCATGATGGAATATAATTCACAAAGAATATAATTTATCCATCACCCCATGAAATTCACCATTGTAAATCTATTGATGTATTTGGTTCCATGATTCATCTTGTTATGGGTACTAGGATTACAAATCTCAGGATAGTATGTCATTATTTCTTTTATTAAAAGAATATCATATTATTTAAATTTATCTTTTTCAAGAATTAATATAAGGAATAAGAATAATGATTCATGGTAAAATATATTGAATATGAACTAATTTAGAAAATGATTATTTTGGATAGTATGTTTTAGTATTTTATGAAATTAATGTTATTAACAATAAAATCATTAATATGGGAAATTAATTATGGTGATTTTAAATTTAAAAATAATAAAAAATTATTTTTGAATATTTTACTTCAAAATGAATTCGATCACCTGTAATAAAAATTTAGATATTTATGTGATTCATTCAATTATTCATGAAAATTAATTTTGGAATAATGGTTGAAATATACTGGAAATTCAATGATAATTGAGTGGTGGGGATTTATTATAGATGTTTGAGGAATATGCATTTTGAATATATTTTTTACTATTTTTTTTCAAATTATATATGTTCATCTTCATAGATCTGATGTGTAAACATTAAATATCTATGGTTTAATTTAATAGTCATCATATTATGTTATTCTTTGTATTTTTTATTATATGTTTTAAGTATAGTCATCATCTCTCTTTTTTTAGTTCAATTATATAATTTCATTAAATTTTTCTATAATTGAATATTATTTATTTATTTTTACTTTGGTCAATTAGAAATATTATAAGCCATCACACAACCCAACCCACTAGGAACCAACCTGGGTGAGCAATAAGTTGATTGTGTGATACTAAATTTTTAGAGTCCCAGTTTTTCCTTACAGGAACTTGAAATATTTCTATATATTTTTTCTGAGCAAGGCACTGATACCCATTTTTTTTCTGAGGACCGATGTACCAATAATTAATTTTATAAAAATATTAAATATATTTTATTTTTTGGTTGAGAATATTATTAAAAACGGATAACTCTTAAATGGTTCACCATATAAAAAATATGGGACAACAGTTGAGTCTGAAATGTGGTGTTTACCAAATGCATGACCTAAAATGAGTCGAGGCAGGACATTTAGACCCCTCCATCATTAGTTGTATGTTAAGTGTATTAATTAATTAATTCATGAATTTATTTTTCCTAAAGTAAAATTTTTATAAAGATCTCATTATGCTGAATTTCCCTAGGATATCTCCATAATTAGGAAATTTATGGAGAGATAACTTCCCCCCTTCCATTGGTGGATCTTAAATCAAACGACAGATAATCTCTAGATCTGATCAGATGAGGACATAATGAAAACAATGGCTCCTCCAAAAATCATTTTAAAATGTGTTCTTCATCAATGATTGATCCAATATTGTTGTAGTACTCATCAATTTGTATTTTTAGGTAATTTATTAATTTTAATTGAGCATATCAATCTTCGCTCAATGATATGTGTCACATTGAAAAAATATCTTTCGCAAATGCATTGAAGTTTAAATTAATTTTAATTGTTTTATAATCTTGGTTTCCCCATTCTTGATCATTGGCCATGAACACATGTCCAAAGACATTAAAAACCATTTTTCTTATGCTTCTAAATCTTTTTTCTTCAAATCCATCACCAATTAGATCCCAAGGTATTGGTTTCACAATTTATATGTGGTATAAAACCCAATTGGAATGATTCATTCATGGAGGATGAAAAAAATAAAAATGGTTTGATGAACTGAACATTGATCTGAGATTGTGGTAGGATAAGGATAGTGGATTAGATGATTTGAAGCTATATCTTCAATGGTGGAAAGCATAGGAGTGTGCAGAGAATGTGATGGGACCCATGAACTCAAGAGGAGGCTATTTATGACAAGTGGTGGCCCAAAATAACATTTTCCAGTTAGATCTATGAGTTTCAGATGAGACTGGAATCAGATCGGAAGCGGAGGATATTTATTCATAGTGTCGATTGTTAATCTGATTTTTTTTATAAAATCCAAAAAACACACTATGTTCATGGATGAACACATTGATTGTAGCCCCCTCAGTGATGGTTCTAGGGTTCCAAAAAATATAAGGATGTCACGGTGTGTATTCCTCCTTTACACATCATGTACCCTATCCTAGGGGGACAACTTGGGTAATGGGTCACTTAGACAATGACCCATGTGGATGAACATGAGTTTTAGTACTTTGATGTTCTGGTCTGGGTATCATGCATCAGTGACCTGATCTGATTGGTCACATGACCTCAAGCATACCACCCCATATGCCAAAGCCTTCGAAAAAGTAGTGTGGGTCTGATATATTGACCATTGGGAGACTGTACCCACTTTTATCAAAGTATTTCACTAGTGGAAATAAATAAATAGTAGAAGAATAGAATATAACCCTAAATATAATAATAATAGAACAATAAATTGACCGATATTGGAAATAAAATATCAAAACTAATGTACAAAACATTAAATTCTATAATACCTGTCCTATGCTAAATGAAAACTAAAAAATAGAGTATTTGATTAATCCAAAGCGGGTCGCAAACAACGTCGGATTCCATCATCCTTGCTCCATCCCCACTTCAATCATTTGACACAGTAACCTTTCCCTTGACCTATCATGTAACAATAAAATATATTCACGTACGAATCAAGAATCCCTAGTATGGTGTGAGTAAACCTCGGTAGGCCACCACCAACTGTTTCTAAAAAAAATATACCAAATTACAGTGAATATAGTTGTATGATGAAATAACTACAATATATAATTAAACATTCATCACATTTTCAAATATTTTCCATTTACCCACATAAATTCATGGGTTCCTGAGTACACCTGAACCTCATTACCTACTTTGACCCATGATATAGTTTGATTTATCCATAAAGAATATCACATTTGAATTTACATGTTACCATTTATAATAGTAAAATTGAATGTCCCTGTGACCGTGTGACCATGCACCATTTCTCAATTGAATGATCGTGCTATCATTCTTAATATATAGCTTAATTTTCTATTATAAGATTCAATATTTAATAACACACTATTGAATAGGCATGTTACCATTCATAATACATGGACAAATTTATATGTTACTATTAAACATTTAATTCCATATAATTAAATGAGAAATTTTCCATTAATAATACTCCGATGAATGTATATGTTACCACTCACCACTAAATAACACATAATTAAATGATTATGTTACCATTCATAATACAAGGACAAATTTATATATTACCATTCACCATTTAATAATGAATAATTGACAACATCACAATATTACATATATCTCAACAACCCATTACTCAATTACTCAATTATTTATCATACTCTAAATTTCAATATCTCATAATATATTCCCTAATTATTTATTCAATTCTCTACGTCAATATCCCACAATTTATTCCATAATTAATTTTCTCTATTCTTAATGTTGTTATCCCAAAATCTAATAATTATTTCCCTAATAAATCATCAATTTCACAATTACAAAAATCACAATTATTTATATAATTAAATATCCCCAAAATCCTAAATTACACAATTCATTAATTAAATAATTCACCACATTAATTAATACTTTTATAAAATTGAATTTTTAAAATGATGTATAAATTCTACAATTTTAATTCACAGAAGAAAAATAATCACTATTGGATATGAATATTATTCCACCTACCTCAATTTGTTCATGAATGATAATCTAGTATAAATCCATAAAATTCGGAAGAGTAATAGTGTAGAATGAGATCTGGATATATAACCCTAATACTAGAATGAAAAATTCAATTTCTCTTAGATATTAATATAGATCCACAAGACAAGATCCATTTTCATTAAATCTATATCTAGATTTAGAAAAACAGAGGAAACCATCCCACCAAAAGAATGAGAGAAGAACATGAATCAATTAGAATGGGATTGAATTACTGGGAGGGCTGATGATCATCGATCTAGACATCAAATTGCAAAATAATGAGTCAAGAAGGATTTGAATTCATCTAAAGTGACCCAAAAATCATGAAAGACGACCTAGAGTTGAATGTGGACATTTTTGGATTAATTTGGTTGTTTGGGAATTTTTTAAAATATTATTTTCTTGAACATAATTCCTATGCATGTTATACTAGGTTTGGTCACACATTTTCCCCTAACAACGTTCCTAAACCATTAAAATATTTTATAGGGGTGCATAGTTATTCATAAGAGGGGCCATGGTTTGAAAAACCATGCCCCAACCATGAGATTCTACTTTTGGAAGGGTTTCATGATTAGCTAAGATGGGGCGCATGGTTAGGGAAAGCTGTGTGCCAACTATTCAAAATAATTTTTCTCCAATTTTTCTCAAATTTACACCCAAAAATATCCCAATGTAAAACCCAGATGAAAATTACTCAACACTGAACAAATGTGTACCTGTAAAAGACCCTGAGACAATTCCAGAAAAGGTTGGGATCTTTCAATCCCCCAACCTTATAACATATCATCCTTGAGCTACCCTCCCAACCATCTCTAAGATTCCAAGTTAAATATTTTGGGCCATTGATCCCTCATATTATCTTCCATTTGTTATTTTTCCTCCTACACACGCCCTTCTGTTCAAAAAATATGAACTATCGGCATAGTATTTCCCTAAAAAACATTCACACTATGATCCGATCACATACATGACATATGTTAGAGGTATGTTTCATTTAATTTACATCCTTGCTTTGTTTTGGTGGTTCTCCATGCATTTTTGAAAGAAATAGTGGGTTTCCAAAATTTGGGCCAACTTGAGAGCCCATTTCCAGTTTTGAAAGTAAATTTTGCTTCTTTAATAACACCTTCGTTTTTCCACATTTTTCACCCATTAAACTTCAAAAATGACATTCATTTAAAAATTAAAACCACAGAATAATTTTTGACCCCCTAAAAATTCATTAGAATCTTGGATTTGGGTGATCAAATTAGGTATTGGGCCAACCCGAAAGCCCATTTCCAGTTTTATAATTGTTTTGTAATTCTTTCATAAAATATTCATTTTTTATCCTTTTTCGGTGATTGAACCTATCACACGTTCCCACTGAACCCAGAGGCACCCCCATATTAGTTTTCACCTCTTTGGAGCTCTGATTAATCGCGGTTTAGGGCCGAAATTATGATGCCCCAAAAAACAAACGTCCAGATTTCTCAAATAAGTTGGTTATCTTCCTTATTCCTCCATTCTTATTAGGGTTTCTTCTTTATTATTGAATCCCCAATTGTACTGAAGATGGGGATTAGTACATAGGGTTTTAGTTTTGAGTTTCATGGTCCAATCCTTTTGTTTTAGGTTCAATCTAACTCCCTTGTTGTACGGCGGAGGTGCGGTTGAAGTGACACACAAGGATTTGGGTCTTTTGACTCTTTTGGTCGGTGATTTCATATGTAGGTATTGTAGAATGAGTTGGCCTGCTGGATTTATGTTTCCATTATGTTTCACATTCAGTATTTTGATTGCAAAAATTTATTTTGGTAGCATTTTAAAAGCGGTTGATTTTTAAGTGCCAATTTTGTGTGAAAATGGGTGTTCTACATGTGCAACCCATGTTGTGCCTCTTGGTGTTGTTTTATAATTCAGGGATTGGATTTATAAAAATGTTTTGATGCTGAAATTTCTGGTTTGGTATAATATTGGTCTCCATTTGGTTTTAAATGTTGGATTTTATATGAATTTAATGTGCAAAATTTGATTTCTTTTCTTGAAATTGTTTTATAGAAATTATAAGTTGTTTATTGAGTTATACGAAAGGTGCCAGGAATGTGTAGCTACTGTTTTGAATGTGTGTGACCAGAACTGATATTTATATGTGAAAATTGATTTTGGTATCATGTAGTGACTATTTTAGCACAATACGGGAAACCAAGGAAACTAGGTGGGCTAACGTGTACTGGTACGCTAGTGAACAGAGGGGTTTTGACCATGGTTCACTTAGCAAGTCTGACATGGATAACACTAAAAAACTATAATGGAGATGATTGGAGACCACTAGGTTATGGGTATTCTCCCTACTAGTGGCGCATGCCGAGAACAAATTTCATTATGGTTACTTTCACCGAGGTACGAGGTACTTTGGGCTCACAACAAACTAGTACCTAGGGGTGTTCCTATGCTTGGTGCTCATGGCCTTTTTGGCATTTATAATTTCTTTATGGTATTTTGGGATGTGAAAACAAGTATCTTGAATGTTTTATTCAAATTAACTCATTCTTTAAATTTATCCCCATTGAAATTTATTATCTTTTCAATGTTGCACTTTTAGAAATAAATGCTACCATTATCTATTTATAACTCTTGCAAGCCTTTTATTTTATAATTCCTATCACTTGGAATCCGTGGATGATATCATATTTGGCTTAGTCTCAGACCCTACTTACACCTTTGGGTGTATGTAGACTTGATCATGTTTCACACAGGCAAAGGCAAGTCCCTGAGTGATGGCGGTTCAGATTGCTAGTTTCTCTCGATGGTGCGGTGTTGTGGAGACGGCTTGTGGGTGATGACCCCTGTTGTGTGGAGTCTCATGGGCTTTTTGATGAAATTTTTATGGACCTTTGGACCTCTTTTGTCTTTCTTAAACCCATATACTCAGTTATGAATTTTTATTAAGTCTTGTTTGGCATAATTTTTCAGATTTGGTTTGTTTTTTTGGATATTTTATGAACCCAAACTCAGGTAAATCATTCCCAAATGAATTTTTATGATACCCGGGCACTTGTTCCAGCAAGTGGGGATGGGGAACGCCCTTCGAGTCTTGCCATGAGCCGAGTTTGGTGCCAGTTTTATGGCGACCAGATTCGGTTCGTGACAAAATGGTATCAGATGAGGTTAAAGTTTTTGGGTTATATTGCTATTTTGGGATGAGTCAGGATAGACAGGAGCTAGGACTGTCGGGGATCAGGGTTTTGGTTGTGAGTAGGGTGTCTGGACCACACCTCTCATGGAAAACCATGACTCACCAGGGGATGATGGAATTTAAATATTGACTTCACTTCCAGGTGAGACGTGTGGGCTGGAGACCACATGTGGACATCAGGCGGATGTGGAGTAGTTGTTTATTTTATTATTAAAATGTGTTTAGATTATTTATATTTGATGTATTTGCTTAAAATTTTCAGAATTGTAGTATTGATTATTGATTTGTGACTGTTATATTTTGTAGCAACATGCCTCCCCGGAAAGCTCTCACGCACCCACGGGAGGAAGCCGGAGAGAGTTCTCTCACACCAATTGATAAGAGGCTAGTCGAGGCCATGGTCTGGGCTATCCAGGCTCTAGGATATGGACCATCTCCAGTTCCAGATCCTGTTAGAGATGATGAAACTGGTCCTAGAAATGACAAGGCCCAGGAGTTCTTGAAAAATAAGCCTCCAACCTTACGAGGTAGCTCAGAACCCCAAGAAGCAGAGGAATGGCTCGAGAAGATCGAGTGTATGTTTGAGTTCTTGGAAACACTCGAGGATCTTAGGGTGAAGTGTGCCTCCTTTTTTTTGGAGGGTCCCGGTCGTAAATGGTGGGAGTCAGTGCTTCAGGCTGGGAAGAATGAGCAGATGCGCTGGGGAGATTTCAAGGATGTCGTCAATGAACAGTACTTCCCTGAGGTGTTGTCTTATGGCAGGTCTAGAGAGTTCATCAAACTTGTTCAGTGAAATATATCTGTGATGGAGTATTCAAACCGTTTTTCTGATTTGGTTCAGTATGCCCTAGAAATTTTCTCTAATGAGAAAGTAAAGGCCCAGAGGTTTGATAAAGGCTTGAGACCAGAGATATACTCCCAGGTGTTCTTATTTAAGCTGAGGACCTATGATGAGGTCATTGATCAGGAATGCATGGTGGAGATTGATAGAAAAGGTAGGGCTGGTTTGTATGGTTCAGTATCAATAGTGGGAAGTGGAAGATCCTCAGAGAAGAAAAGGAAGCGGGAGGATCATGTGAAGAAAGGAGGAGGCAGTTCAGGGAACTCTTCCAGGCAGTTTTCATCAGTGGCTTCCGATGCGAGATCGGTCATGTGGCACTAGTGTGGGAAGCCCGGGAACATCCTTCCAGCATTCCCTCATCCTCCGAAGACCTGTTTGCAATGTGGAGGTATGGGACACGTGCAACGCTTTTGCGGGATAGTGTGTCCACATCAAAGTGGGGCAGGATCCATGGCTCCCAGAGGAGTGCCAGCACAGTCTGAGACATCGAGGACTAGGGGATCTCAATTTGGAAGCCGTGGTGGTAGGGTTAGGTCATCTTTTGGGAAAAGCCAGTTGAGGGCATAGCCACAAACTAGCGGTCGTCTTCAGAAAGATATTGGACATCTCCATGCGGTGGATCAGGCACCAGCAGGATCAGAGGTGGGACCGTTGACTGTTCGAGGTACCGTTTTGATTTCATCTTCTATAGAAACTGCTCTTTTTGATATTGGTTCCTCTGTGTCATTCATTTCTGCCCGTTTTGTGGACATTCTGAATTTTCCAACTTATTTGATGTCATTCGCAATGGAGTTGGTGACACCGCTGGGAAAGGAGCATGGTCTGAGGTGCCCATCATGTGTGGTTTCTGTGTTAGGGTTCGAGATGGAGTGGGACCTCTTGGTCTTAGATATGGACCTTTTTGATGTCGTACTCCGGATGGATTGGCTAGTACCCTTACAGGAACACATCTATTGCTACAGATGGTGTGTGAGTTTCACGACACCTGATGGGAGTCTTCAGGTTTTTCATGGAGAATGGGATCCTCGGTCAGGTTGCGCAGGGCCTCCACTCCCAGAGTTGGGAATTGTTATCTTCTATTTATATTCTCTCATGCTATAGGATGGTCTTTCCCCTGAAGGTTCACTACCTCATGTAGTGGATGAATTTCTGGAGGTATTCCCAGATGATTTTTCAGGCTTCCGCCTGGAGTGGGATTTGGAGTTTTCGATTGATCTGGCACCGAGAACACAACCAATGTCTCTTCCCTCTTATCGCATGGCCCCCAACGAGCTGAGGGAATTAAATATATAGCTGGACGAAATAGAATCCAAAGGATTCATTCACCTGAGCGTCTCTCCTTGGGCTGCTCTTGTGTTGTTCGCGAAAAAGGATGATAGATCCCTCCGGTTGTGCATTGACTACCGAAAGATGAATAAGGTAACAATTAAAAAAATACACTTTGCCTAGAATAGATGATTTGTTTGACCAGTTGAAGGGGGAAAAGTGGTTCTCAAAGATAGACCTACCTTCAGGGTATCATTAACTCAGGGTGAATGAGTCAGATATCCCAAAGACAGCCTTCCGAAGCAGGTACGACCACTTTGAGTATTTGGTCATGCCCTTTGGATTGACCACTGCTCCAACAGTCTTTATAGAACTTATGAATAGCTTGTTCCATTAGTATCTCGATTCATTTGTTGTGGTGTTCTTGTATGACATTCTGGTATACTCTAGTTCTGAGGAGGAACACGAACATCACTAGAGGGTCATTTTGGGTACATTACGGGATCACCGCCTCTATGAAATGTTATCAAAGAGAACTTTCTGAATTAGAGAGGTGAGATTTCTCGAGCATGTGATCTCATAGCATGGATTTTAAGTGGACCCTGAGAAGATTAGTGCGGTTATGTCATGAGAGAAGCCGGATAATGTGTTCGAGATTAGGAGTTTCCTTGGCTTGGCTGGTTATTATTGGTGATTCGTTTAGGATTTCTCTCGGCTTACTTCACCGATGACTACCCCCACCCGGAAAGGGGTGAAGTTTGTATGGGGTCCAGAATGTCAGGAATCATTCGAGGAGTTGAAGAGGCAATTGACTACTACACCCGTGCTGATTTTTTCAGAGGTTGGAAAGGGTTATGTGGTTTATTGTGATGCTTCAGGTATGGGTCTTGGTGCGTGCTTATGCAGGATGATCACATAGTGGCGTATGGCTCTCGCCAACTCCAGCCACACCAAAAGAACCACCCAACCCATGGCTTGGAGTTGGCAGCAGTGATGCATGCTTTGAAGATGTGGTGTCACTACCTCTTTGGGGAGAAGTTTGTGGTCTATTCTGATAAAAAAATCATGGCTTATATCTTCTCACAGAAGGACCTCAACTTGAGGTAGCGTCGTTGGATCGAGTACTTGCAGGTGTTTGACTTTTACATGTTCTATACCCCAGGTAAGGGTAATGTAGTGGCTGACGCCTTGAGAAGAAGGGTTCCAGTGCAGGCTTTGAGGAAGTCTAGTGATGAGTGGACATTGATGGTGATCTTTTCTCAGATGCATGTGGAGACCAAGGGACACAGTGGAGGGGCATTCTTGGCGAGCGTCCAGTTGAATCCTTCTCTATTAGAGTTGATTCAGCGGGAACAACCCAGTGATGAGCTTTTTCAGTGGTTGAAGTAGTTTCTTCATGGTGGGGAGACATCCTATGATTGGCCGTCGTCTCCTGAGGGTATCTTGTGCTTCAAGGGCCATTCAGTAGTGTCGTTATCTCTATGGAAGGTGGTGATACAGGATAGCCACCAGTCATAGTGGGATGTCCATCCGGGTGCCACTAAGATGTATTATGATTTATGTCGGCAGTTTTGGTGGCTTGGTATGAGACGGGACAAAGCGGACTTTGTGTCGAGATGCTACACATGCCAGAAGGTGAAAGTAGAGCACCAAAGGCCCTCCGGTTTTCTCCAAACACTACCCATTCCTACCTGGATGTGGGACGAGGTTGCCATGGACTTCGTTGTTGGATTACCTCATACACCTTGAGGTAAGAATGCTATTTGGTTGTTGATTTATCATCTAACCAAATCAGCCCACTTCATTCCGATCAGAGATACATCTAAAGTGGATGAGTTGGGATGTTTGTATCTTTAGGAGGTGGTTAGACTCCATGGTGTTCCATCAGCAGTTGTCTCAGATAGAGACCCTCGTTTCACATCTCTGTTCTGGGAAGGCCTTCAGAAGGCCTTGGGGTCCCAGATTAAGATGAGCACAGCATACCATCTGCATACAGATGGTCAGACAGGGCGGGCGAATCAGATTTTGGAGGACATGCTTCGTGCATGTGTCCTAGACTTTGGAGGTTCTTGGGATACCCATTTGGGATTGGTTGAGTTTTCTTATAATAACAGTTACTAATCCTCGATTCGAATGGATCCTTTTGAGGGGCTCTATGGTCGTCCTTGTCAGTCCCCCCTGTGTTGGGCTGAGGTAGGTGAGACCTCACTACTGGGGCCATGTATGGTGCAGGAGACATCTGAGAAGGTAAAATTAACCAGGCAACATTTATTGACAGCTCAGAGTAATCATAAATCATATGCTGACCGGAGGCGTCGAGACATAGAGTTTTTTGTGGGTGACGGGGTATTCTTGAAGGTGGTCCCTTGTCTGGGCCATCGTCGATTGGGGAAGCAAGGTAATCTGACGCCGCGGTATGTTGGTACATTTGAGATCATCGAGCATATTTTCAAGGTGGCATACAGGTTGGCCTTGACTTCTCAGTTGATGTCCATCCATGATGTCTTCCATGTTTCTCAGTTGAAGAAATACTACCCGGATCCCTCCTATGTGTTGAGTTGGGAAGAACTGGAGATAGAGCCTGACTTGTCTATTGTCGAGAGGCTAGTGAAAATAGTGGACTCCCAAGAGAAGATACTTCTAGGGAAGTATATTCCATTATTCTGGGTTTTATGGCACCATGGGAATGATACACTTGAGACATGAGAGCGAAAGTCATTGGTCGAGGAAGAGTACCCATTCTTGTTTTCCAATCAAGCCTCTTGTTGACTTTCTGGGGCGTAAATTCTTTCATGGTGGGGAGAATTGTCACATAAATTACATTTTTAGAGGTATTTTTCATTTAATTTACATCATTGCTTTGTTTTGGTGGGTTTCCACACATTTTTGAAGGAAATGGTGGGTTTCCCAAATTTGGGCCAACCTGAGAGGTCATTTCCAGTTTTCAAAGTAAATTTTGTTTCTTTAATAACTCCTTCGTTTTTCAACATTTTTCACCCATTCAACTTCCAAAATGACCTTAATTTAAATATTAAAACCAAAAAAGAATTTTGGACCCCTTATAAATTCATTATTATATTGGATTTTGGTGATCAAATTAGGTATTGGTCCAACCCGAAAGCCCAATTCCAGTTTCAAAATTGTTTTGTAATTCTTTCATAAAATATTCATTTTTTATCCATATTTGGTGATTCCACCTCTCACACATTCCTACCGAACCCATCCGCACCCCCATTTTCTTTATAGCCTATTTTTAGCTCATATTCATAGTGATTTAGGGCCGAACTTATGAAGATCCAAAAACAACGTCCAGATTTCTCAAGTAAATTGGTTCTTTTCATTATTCCTCCATTATTCTTAGGGTTTCTTCTTTTTTATTGAATCCAAAAATGTCAAGAAGATGGGTCTTCGTACCTAGGGTTTTATTTTTGAGTTTCTTGGTCCTATACACTGGTTTTAGGTTCAATCTTACTCCCTTGTGGTGCGGCGGAGGTGCGGTTGAAGTGACGCACACGGATTTGGGGGTTTGACTCTTTTGGTGGGTGATTTCATCTGTAGCTATTGTAGAATGATCTGGATTGATATATTTATGTTTCCATTATGTTCATAATTCAGTATTTTTATTGCAGAAAATTTATTTGGGTAGCATTTTAAATGCAGTTGATTTTTAAGTGCCAATTTTTTGTGAAAATGCGTGTTTTACATGTGCAACCCATGTTGTGCCTCTTGGTGTTGTTTTATAATTTAGGGATTGGATTTATAAAAATCTTTTGATGGTGAAATTTATGGTTTGGTATAATATTGGTCTCAATTTAGTTTTAAATGGGGGATTTTAGATGAATTTAATGTGAAAAATTTGATTACTTTTCTTGAAATTGTTTTATGGAAATTATAAGTGGTTTATTGAGTTATACGAATGGTGAAAAGAATGTGTAGCTACTGTTGTGAATGTTTGTGGTCAGAAATGATATTTATAAGTGAAAATTTATTTTTTTTGAATGTGGTGACTATTTGAGCACAATACGGGAAACCCGGGTAACTAGGTGGGCTAACGTGTACTAGTACACTAGTGAACGGAGGGGTTTTCACCATGGTTCACTTAGCAAGTCTATCATGGATAACACTAACAAAAATATAATGGAGATTATTGGAGACCACTAGGTTATGAGTATGCTCCCTACTAGTGGCTCGTGCACGAGAACAAATTTCATTATGCTTACTTTCACTAAGGAATGAGGTACTTGGGGCTCACAACAAACTAGTACCTGGGGGTGTTCCTATGCTTGGTGCTCGTGGCCTTTTGGCATTTATACTTTCTTTATGGTATTTTGGGATGTGAAAAATAGTATCTTTAATGTTTTATTCAAATTCACTCATTATTTAATGTTATCCCTATTGAAAGTTATTTTCTTTTCAAAGTTTCACTTTTAGAAATAAATGCTACCATTATCTATTTATAACTCTTGAAAGCCTTTTATTTTATAATTCCTATCACCTGGAATACTTGGGTGATATCCTATTGGGCTTAGTCTCACACCCTACTTACACCTTTGTGTGTATTTATACTTGATCATGTTTGACACAGGCAAAGGAAAGGCCTTGGGCGATGGTGGTTCGTGTTCCTAGTTTCTCTCGATGTTGCGGTGTTTTGGAGACAGCTTGTGGGTGATGACCCCTTGTCGTGTAGAGTCTCATGGGATGTTTTATGCTAATTTTATGTACCTTTGGACCTCTTGTGTCTTCCTTAAATCCATATAATCAGTTCTGAATTTTTATTAAGTCTTGTTTGGCATAATTTTTCAGATTTGGTTTGTTGTTTGTTTTTGGTTATTTTATGAACCCAAACTCGGGTAAATCATTCCCAAATGAATTTTTATGATACCCGGGCACTTCTTCCAGCCTGTGGGGATGGGGAACGCCCTTAGGGTCTTTCCATGAGCAGGGTTTGGTGTCGGTTTGATGGAGACCAGATTCGGTTCATGACAGATCCAATGCACGTAATTGATGCTCCTCAAAGGATGCATCTATCTCAAGATCAACATAATCCACATTAATCACAATTGAATGTTTGGGGTGATACTTCCATAATTGTGAAACAAGGAAAAGGGAATTCATAGTGCTTTATTTATATGGAATATCCAATCATTACACCACTACCCTGATTCTCTCCACAAGCTCAGATGGTCCAACAAACTTGGATGCCATCATTCCCTACCTCTATATCCTATGGAGACCTAATCAAGGAAACATCTAAAGGAAAACATGATCACCCTCTCCAAACTCTAGGGGTCATCGACATGTATCAGTATATGAATTGTTTCTAATTTTATCTATTGTCATATTTTTTTGAATTATTTTTACCTACTCTAATATCTCCAGAATGACTGTGGGTCACAATAACAGAGACTCACCAACCTCCACCTAGCATAATGGTTATATGAATCACTTACCATAAATATCCTTTTATGATGTGATATTAATAGTTTCATAATAACTATTTTTATATGTGAACACCACTACTTCTAGATGTTTCTCCCAAGACTCTCGAAAGTAATTAACACAAGATCATATTATATCTTCATGAACTTGTATAATACACTCTAACTGCCCATCTTTTTGTGGGTGAAAATCTATACCAACAAAAACCTTTATAGAAAACACCTTCTATATGAATTTATAGAATAATAAAGTAATTAATGAGTCATATTTTCGAACTATATTTTGTTTCACCCCATTCATTTAAAAGATCTCCTAAACAGACAAAATTCATAGCTACCCTACTCATAATGCCTCTTCTAAGGCAAGAAATGTGCTACTATCATTAATGTATTCACAAAAACACAAATATAAACATTTTTTCGAGGAATCCTTGGGAGACCCACCACAATGTACATTTTCACATCATCTAAATTCCACTATGGAACTGGTTAAGAATTTAAGAAACCTAGATGTTATTGATGCTTAGCCTTCATATTTTGACAGGTGTAGCATCGTGTCGCAAACCCTCCTATTTATTTTTTTATGCCTAGACACCAAAATTTTTATCACAGGTCATGATACATTTTTTCGCACATGTTTGTACCTCCCACTTCGAGGCATGAAATTAATGAATAAAATCCTCTCACATTCTCATAGGAACAACAACTGAATTCCAATCATAGATGATATCATCCACATCATTTCTCCAATTAGAAAGTGACTCCCTACATTAAAGGAATTACATCAGGATCAAGAACTCTAGATCTATACACTATTTATCTCTACACCATCTCAAAAGAGTATATTCCACTGAGACTCATTCAAGATTCAACTTCTCTAGACACTCTTAACCAACATAGTGCATTTCCACTAGTAGAGTCATCATCATCCACTCTGCACTAAACTCTTGAACTAGATAAGACTGTGATTTCTATCTCAAAGCATCATCCACATTGTTTCCATTCCTAATCATATATGCTAGATCAAAATAAAATTACTGCATATAATCAACCCATCTCCACTACTAGAGATTCAAGTCTCATTTGGAGAAGTTGCAATTTAGGATCTTGTGGTCTAGAAACACTGTAAACTTCTTACCTAATAGATAGTGCCACCAACACCTCAAGGAATAAATTATATCTTACTTCATGAGGTCATGTGTAGGTTAGTTCAATTATTATGACACAAAAACAAATACATGTATGCCACAACTCAATTCCCCTACATCGACAATGCTCAGAGTCTGATCCCAGATGCATCCAAATACACTATATACTGCTCACTAGGTTTAGGTACAATCAATATTTGTGCTGATGTCAAGAACTTATTTAGCTACTGGAAGGAATTTTCACAAGGGTCTGACCATTCAATCTTTTCCCCTTCTTGGCCCAAACTAAGAGTGGAACTACCAATCAGGAAAATTCCTATGTGAACCTTTGATAATACTCAACTACATCCTAAAATATTATAATAACAAGAAATTCTAGGTTTCTTCCAAGATACAAATTTCTATGAATTCTCATTGTCCACAAAAACAACTTCTTCTAACATGATGTTACCTAAGAAGTGTACCTAATCAGTCTAGAACTGAAAATTAGATAGCTTGGAATATAATCGATGCAATCTCAGTGTACATATGATGATTATTAAATTTTGGTCATTATTATTATGATTATTTGATTACACCAAGATATCATTAAAAACACTATCACAAATTGATCTAGGTATGGATGGAATATTATGTTAATCAAGGCCATAAACACTACTGGTGGATACATCAACCCCAAAGACATTACAACAAACTCATAAATTCCATACCATGTTCTGAAATTAGACCTTGGCATATTAAAAGCCTGAACTCTCAGATGATGATACCCTATTCTCAAGATGGTATTCAAGAAAACCGAAGCTCCTATCAACTAGTCAAATTGATCATAAATATATGCAAGTGGATACCTATACATAAATTTCATCTGGTTCAACATCTAGTAATCAACATATAAGTGAAAAATTATTTCATTCTTCATTTCAAAAAACACTGGGGAACCCTAAGGTGACATGCTAAGTCATATAAATCTCTTACCCTCAAAATCCATTATTTGAGTCTTGAGAACTTGATGCTCTATAGGTGACATTTTTTATGGTGTTATAGAAACTGGATGAGTCCCCATCATGTGATAAATTGTAAATTCTATAACTCTCTAATGTGGTATCCCTAATAAGTATTCATGAAAGACATCCTTAAGCCTTACCACCTTAGGTTTAATGGAATCCTATTTGAAACCTCTATCTTCCAATAATTAACTTTCAACTTGGGTTGTGAGCTCTCATATTGATCGAGTAATTGGACCTTCCTGGCCTTCCCAGATATCCCACTCTCCATGGTAAATTTAATGGTCTCCATTTGGATACCTAAAAGTCACACTCCATTAGTAACAATCAATGTGTACTCGATATGAAACTTTCTCCTCCATATACATAATTAGGTCAAATACTAATATATAAATATTATAGAGGTACCACAAAAAATGGTACCCCACAATCATGAGAGAATATCCATTGAAAATGACGATGTTTCTAGACCATACTCCCAATAGTGTATCAATCATCATTACCCCAATAACAAACTCCACTATAAATATCAAAATAATTTTTTTGCAGATATAATGGAATGAGAGGAACCAATATCAAATAAGAAACTAGCCAATATAGTAAATAAAAAAAATAAAACCTCTCGTTATTTTTGGTTGAACCTCAATATCCTCAAGTGTAAGTTGAATTGGATGTAATTATCCTTCCCCTCCTCCATGTGGTTCCTTATTAATCCCCTAATTTGTACCACTCTAATGATATGGGTGCACTTTCCTTGAATCACCACATCCACTACATCTACCATATCCACAAGCAAAAATACTTATTCCAAATTGATATGGTGTAAAATATCCCCTTTCCACACCATAGTCCGGTCTAGCTCCTCCATCACTAAAAATATGTTGTGGGTTCAAACTAAACTTTTGAATATGTCCGATATTTCTTCATTATCAACACTCTATGTGTGGTCTATAATAGTTTATATGGTAATGTCCAAGCCTACCAAACTTTTGATAGACCACTCCAGTAAGGTCGTGTGCCACTGATCACTCTATCAGGGTAATATACTTCCCACTACCTAAGAAAATGTTCTCAAATCAATGACTCCTTCCCTCGGAAGTCATAAACCTATCCATCTAGCTGGAGACACCTTTTATGCGCTACAATACTACCTCAGGTTCCCCTCAACTATGAGATCTTGATCCTCCACATTAGAAAAATTATTTTACCTAAAGAGGATAACTTGGGACTTAATACCACACTTATGTTTGTCTTATAAATGTATTGTTGTAGTTGTCTCATATATTTCCAATGCTGGAGAAAAGAACTATAGGTTTTTAAAGCGTCCAGAATTGTACATGAAGGAAACACTCCCCTGAGTCAAAAACATGAAATTATATTCTCTATCCCGTTTCAGCATCTCTCAATAGAAGTGCTCCAAGAACTTCCACATGGAGTACTTCTATAACATACCATAAACTTATCTAGTATGAGCCTGAATTTTCAAATAGTTCTTCTTTATTATTCAGAGAATATAAGAACCAACTTAACTCTTCTCTCAGTAGGAGTCTCCAAATGGTTAAGTATCATCTCAGTGGACTCAACCCAGAACTCATCTCCCTATGTTATACCATCTCTAGTAAAAGTAAATGGTCAGTGCAACTAATAATCCCTCACCTAGTTAGAAATACTCATTAAAATCCACCCCTGGTCCACATTCACTTATTTTCATGAAATGAGAAATGTTCTCTCAAAACATCCCCACTTCTTCTAGACCCAGATATATCAGTACTGAAGGTCCCCCTACTGGTAGAGCATCACCAGAGACATCCTCCTATCATCCTCTAAAAAAGATTCATCATAGAGTAATAACTATTCAATTCCATATAGACAACATAGGAGTCATAACACAACCTTATCACATTTATTTAAGAGGAAAATCACAACATGTCCAGACTTTTCATTTCTCGAATCCTCAACACATGATAAAAACAGAGGTGCTATTACTGCCATTAACCATACAACACATTTGTCCTAGTTAACAAGGGTAAACACATTCTCATTTTTAATGTTTTCACAGTAGACACCCATTTATTCACATTTTTCATCACTTTAAAAATCTCAATTTGATGTTTGGAACATTCTTAGTTTCAATCTCACAAGAAAAGAAAAATATTTTATGTTTAACAACTTACACAACAACCATTTTCCTATGGGTTTATAAAATGATGCATATCACAAAATAATCATCTATGTATAGAATTATGAATGCAGACTCAAATCTCTTTCCATTTCATTCCATGAGTCAATTATCATAAAATATCATAAATAAAAATCACATCACACCTCAAGTGTGTCACTCCAGGTGAAATAATAAACATTTGTAGAAACAAACAACAATAACAATAATCCCACCATAAGAACTTGGGTTTTCCCATATATAGGCTTGAAACTCCCATGCATGAGCTAATGACCAAGGTCAAACACTTCCAAATCTCCTCTCTACCATTCACAAAAAGGAATAAAAAAATAATAAAATAGAACTCATTTGATACAACATTTTGACGTTCCGACCCAAGTTTCGTGCACCAGTTCCTCGATCCAGTCGGTCACATGACCTCAATCACACCTCCCTAAATACAAAAGGTTGATGATTAGTATTGAGGGACTAATATATCAATAATGGGTACACTATACCCTCTTTTATCAGAGTAATACACCATAGGAACAATATAAATAATATTATATTAGAATATAACAAAAAAAATATTAGTTCCAGCATCAAAAGATAACCCAAATTAGAAATACAATATCAAAATGAAATTAGTAAACATGACATGCTATAGTACGTGTATAGTATCAAATAAACACTCAAAAATTGAGATAATGAATACTCCAAAGTGGGTTTTTAACCACATATGGTTCCCTTGTCCATGATCTATCCCCAAAATCATTCATTTAAAATAATACCCTTGCCCTTAACCTGTCTTGTAACCAAGAAATCTATTTAGGTACTGATCAGTTATCTCAAGTAGCGTGTGAGTACAACATAGTAGTCCACCACCAATAGTATCTAAAACAAAACCATTGAATAATAGTGTATTAATTTTTATAAATAAATAAGTACAATTCATAATTAAAAAGTTATAATGTTATAAAATATTTACCATTTAACCACATAAACCCCCAGGTTCTTGAGGATACCCTAACCTCAATACCCGCTTCAGCCCATGCCAGTGCCCAATCTATTCCCAAGGAATACCACATTTGAATTTTAATGTCACCCTTCATAATCTCCCAAGTGAATGACCACGTTACCATTCACTAATTCTCCATTGAATGAACATGTTACCATTATTAATACATGTTTTAATTCCCATATTATCAATCACTATTTAATAAAACAAAATTGAATGATCATATTTCCATTCATAATACTTGACTGAATTTCTTGCTAATAATTAACCATCAACTAACACATAATTGAATGATCAAGTTATAATTGAGAATACATACCTGAATGTCCATGTTATCATTCACCATTTTATAAGACATAATTTAATGATCATGTTGCAATTATTTATGTTTGGTTGATTTTTTAGGTTACCATTCACCATTTAAAACCCCATAATTTAAAACATCAAAATATTACAAAACAATAATTAATTCCACAATTAATTTATCATAATATCCATTTCAATCTCACCCAATTAATTCATCAATTAATAATTAAATTATCAACATTAATATCCCATAATTAATTCCAAAATTAATTATCTCAATTCATAATATCAATATCCCAACATTTCATAATTAATTACACAATTAAACATCAATTTTACAATTCAATGTCTCACAATTAATTCTATAATTAATTTTCCCCAAATCCCACAGTTACTGAAGTTCATAATTAAGTAATTCGTGGTAATAATTAATTTATTTTGTAAATTCTATTTATAAAAAAATTGAAATTATAAAATTTTCATACAAGTAATCTATATCAGGACTATGATATTTGAATATTATTCCACCTACCTCAATTCAATAACAAACGATCTCCCCATAGAAATACCCAAAATTCAGTGGGCAAACTCTATAGAATGAGATAAAAATATAGAACCCCAAATAAGTATTAAAAATAAATATCTCTAATATCTAGATATATATCCACAAGAAAATTTATTGATTCAAAAAACCTAGATATAGATCGTTAAAAATATATGAAAACATCCAACCAAAATGATAGGTGGAGATAGGGAATCGATTAGAATAAGTATGACTTACTGGGAGGGGTGAAGATGTTCAATTTGGGATTCAAATCATGAAGAAAATAAGTCAGTAAGGCTTGGAATTCACTAGGAGATCTCCAAAATCATGAATATTATCCTGGAGTTTCATGATGGTCGATTTGGGATTAATTAGTGGTGTTTGGGGATTTTAAAAAACAATATTCCTGAGACTTTATTTCGCATGCATGATTTTCTGGGAAGGGGCTCGTGGTGTGACCTAACCATGAACCTAAACGGTGTGCCTCTATTATAGGGGTTCACAATTACTTATAATAGGTAACACAATTTAGAAACCCATGTGCCATCCATGCAATTCCCCTCTATATAGTGACTCAAAGTTATCTATGTTATGGTGAATGGTTATGGGAAACCATGTTCTAACCATATACAACCCCATTTCTTCCATTTTCCAAAAATTTCCAACCTAACATATCACATGGTAAAATAGAAACGAAATTTACTCAACACTAAAAAAAGGGTAACTGTAAATGATCCCAGAAAAACTCTAGAATTGGGTGGGTTCCAAATGTTACACAGCTGTGTACCCCAGTACATGGAAACAACATATAGCACATGGCCCCGGTACTTTTTAGTTAGGATACACAGTGTAGTAAAAATATACAACATGTACTAAAACATGGGATAGAGATATGTGAAGGACAGGTACATGGACATGTGGTGGAGGGAAAAAAATCCATGTGGGTCCCCTCACACACCATGTATCCCCTGATCTCTTCGAAGAAAACATCAGAAGACCATATCCCCATCTTTTGAACTCGGATTTTGGACCACCAGAATCCTATTATAATTTTCTTCCTCATAGAAATTGATTTCAACCTCATTTGTGGATTTTGGATATGATATATATCCTTCCAAGAACAACACTTCTTGATGTGATTGTTGATGAATGTCATGATGAAGAGAGATCACAATTTTTTACTTTTGGGGTGAAACCCTCTTTCAGGGAAGGGCATGGGTCATAGAAGACCTAGAATGTTACCCTCTAGTAAGGGTGGGCATGAGTCCTTGATAATATGAGTGGAACCCTCCAATAAATATGGAAATGGGAACTAATGTTTTGAGTGGAACCCTCTTGTGGGGTAGGGAATGGGTCCTCGACGACCTTGAGTGGAACCCTCCATTCGGGCTCAACATGGGTCCACAACATTTCAAGTGGATCCCTGATATGGGGCCGGGAATGGTACTTCAATGAAAAATAGTGGAACCCACTAACTATGTTAGGAATGGGTCCTTGACCTTTAAAGTTGATCCATCTTGTCGTACCCAGGCATTGGTCCTCTACTTAGAATTTTTGGCCCCTAGACTATTAGGCATAGTGATGAAACATGGATTGGAAGCATTGGATTCTTGAAGAAGAGGGATGTTTCCCCACTAATATGTGTTTTTGAGATGTGACCAAAACTGTGTAGGTGATTTAGTGCCTCCCAAAGTGGATAGTGTCATGGTGATGTGAATGAGTTCCTAGACATGTGTGTTCAGGTAGACACATGGGATATTGGTCATCATTATTGGAAATCTGGAATTTTGGCAACTCTTCTTCTTGGGCTAAGCTGTGAGATGGATATCCCCATATTCTATCACATGGGATTATTTTAATGAGAATATATATAAAAATATATATGTCCACCTTATGTATCAACTCCTTGGATTTGGTTTCTCTCCTTATAGGAGAGATGATGCTTCGTGGGGTATTACACACACTTTCCATTTTTATATTGTCATGGTTGGATGAGACTACTCTCCTACTATCAGTGGAAAAGACATGATGGGTAGTTTACCTACTCACTATTTTTAACCCATTGTACTAAGATGATCTTAATTTATTTTTTTTCAAGGTTGGTCCTTACTCTATAATTGTACATTGAGATATTTAATGTTTGTATCTTCCTCTTGTATATCTTAATGCTCCCTCATCTTTTGGGGAATTTTACATGGTTTATATATACTCAATCCTACATGAGCTTTTCTTGCACGTGTTGTGTGTTATGTAGAGTGAATAGGTTAACCATGACTATATAAGACCTTTGGGATAAATGGTTCTTTGAAACTGTAAAGTGGTAATAGCCTGGAATTTAGGATTTGGGCCTTCTCAGCTATTTACATTCAACTTTTCTATCTGTTTGGGAAATAATTCTAGATTGGCTTGTACTTTTCTAATTTAATTTTCCTCTTAGACTATAGTAACTTGTATTGTCTAGAGGTTCACACATGCCTTGGTTACTTTATAGAATTTATTTATATTTTATTCTCCCCTTTCAATTTTTCATTGAGATTGATGTGTGTGTGTACCGGTACTGTGGAAAAGGCCTCCCCAAGTTTTTATGCCTTTATTAGTTGTCATCTCCCCTGGGCTCTGGAGGTGAGTATGGGGTAGTTGTGGCTCGATCCCTGAAATGGGTCCATTTATGACAGATTTGTATCATTGAAAGTTAATTACATCGAATTTTTTTATATGTATCCACTAAAGTGGATTTGGATACATTTAGTACAACCATGTCAATGTGTATCAAGTGGGTGTCTCAGTCTAGGGAATCCAGTGATGGTGTGGAGGCCGACATATCCATTCACCTACACCATGACTACTTTCATGTCACAAGGCATAATGAGCCATTTTTTATAAGGGTAAATGTTACGTCCATCATATAGTATTGAGTCATTGAATTTTCTTATTGAGTTATATCCCCTTTTATTTTGTAGTACATATATTCTCATTTGACTGGCATACTCCTTGATAACTTTTCAGATGCTTATTTGATGACAACCATCAAAGATACTAGTTTTGGTTCCTGATGAAGATCCTATGAGTGATGAGGCCTTTTTTCTGGGTCCATCCCATTTTCTATTTCCTCTTAGTGGATAGGTAGTATAACCTACCATGTTGAGAAGTATATCACCCTAGAAGAGCATGTTGAGGATGTGTATAGGTGTAGTGTGCTCCCTACCTTCCATCATTAGAGACCATTGGGGTTATATGGTTATCCAGATCATCGAGAAGTAGAGGATTTGATAGAGTTAGAGGTAGGTATCATTAATCATATTCTTAACATGAAAAACTATTTTGTTTCAATTGTGGCTATCTTTTTCCATGGAGTAGTTAAGAATTAATGGATCCTTGTTATGCAGATGCAAGATGCGTCTAATCTCTCATGGAATGTCATCTAGAATCTATTACATGAGGAGTACTACCCATCCTACATGAATTCAGTCCATATTTTAGATATTATAATGAATTATAATGGAGGGATGATTGTGGATGGGTATGATGTCTGGTTCATAGAACATAATCAGTACTCCCATGAAATGGTCTATGATGGATTATTTCCAACCTGGAAGTTTGATAAGGGACTCCATAGAGAGATTTGTTCCAGTGTTCTACTATTGTGAATCCCCACCTATGTGTGGGTGATGTATAGGCCACTTCTGGAGGAGCCCTTAATATTAGAGGGACTATAGAATGATTCAGCTAGAAATGGTCACGATAGAGATGAGTCATTTATAGTAGCTAGAAGATACAAGGTTCCATGATCTCAGTGCAAAAGATCATTACAAGATTATAATTAGGATAGAGGTTAGAGGAAGTATAGGGGAATATAGAATACAAGATTTGGGTGGTGATTTAATTATGATGGGTGAGGTCACACGGAATGAGACTACCCAACCAAATGTGTTGAACATTATATACAAATAGTTGATGGACCCGAACTGTAGAGTTAACGATGTGATCAAGGATCACCAATCCATGGATATGGTAGTCCCTAGGGAGGTGAAGATGATAGAGGAGTAGGATGAGCTATGGGTGGTGTATTTCACTATGATATCCTTCCACCACCCCCACAAGGTGGTGGATGTTAGGTTTTGGTATCTAGCATCCAGGTCCATGGATTGTTTCATGATTCTGGGTTTATAGTTCAGTAGCTCGTGAGATGATAAGAGGTGTGATATATGAGTTTTATAATATTTTCATATCATTTTTAGATATTGGTTCCATTCGTACCTTTATCTATATACACATGGTACAAGATATGTAGCTCCTAGTTGATGCACGAGCCCAGTAGCTTCTTCTTGAGGTTCCTACATGGAACACTTCATCAATATCTTTCATTTGTTAGTAGTTAGAGAAAATACTTGTTAAAGAGAGGTTCATGTGGGGAATTTTTGTTAATGTGTTGTAACCCTGTGAAATCATCTTGTGTATTTATTGTATTTACATGGCCCATGCCCAAATTGAATTTCCCTATAGATGAATCAGATGTCTATGCACTTATGGGACAAGATTCTCCTTTTTTGGGAAAAAGTTACCATAGTAGGGAAATTGGGTTCCATAAGTAGGAGACTACACCCCATCACCCATCAGTTAGAAAGTATATACCTTGGTGAATCATTATCTTCAATCATCCGGGTTTCTTTATTTATGGATTATTAGATGGACCATTTCCTAGAGGATGTTCGTGGACTATCTCCAAGGTAGGATATGGAGTTTTCATTGACTTTCATCATAGAAAAATCCAAATATATTTTTCATCATATAACATGGAACAAACCAATATTTGATAGATTCAATTATAGTTGGAGGACCTTTGTGAGAAATTTTTCATTATACCCAATGTGTCCCCCTAGGGATCACTAGTTATGTTCATGAAAAAGGATGATGGGAATTTATGGCCTTTCATGGATTATCATCTCCTTAACCTGATCATGATAATGGAAAATTTCTCGTTTCTGAGGATTAAAGACCCCATCGACTAGTTGGGAGTTTCAAGAAGTTTCTTGAAGACCTATCTTAGATCCAACTACCACTAGTTAATGGTTCACATGGATGATATTCAAAAGTTGGCATCCTGATGTCGCTACAGAAACTCTTAATTCCTAGTGAAAACATTTGGTGTGACGAATCACCCCGCCATGTTTATAATAATGATGAACATGGTTTTCCAACTATACATGAACTAGTTTTTTGTTTTCTTCCATGAATAGATACTCATTTATTCTAAAATAGAGGATAATAATGGATAACTATTATAGGTGGGCATAGAATTTCTTTTAGGAAGCCAACATTATTGGAAACACTCAAACAACTAGTTCTAGATACACGAGGTTCACTTTTTGGGGCATGTCATTACTGAGCTTGGTTTATCCATGGATACAGTGAATAATGATGTAGTTAATGCTTGAGATCCACCCAAGAACATGCCAGAGGTGTGGATCATTCTTGTCTTGGTAGGGTACTATAGGATCTTTGTGTAATAATTCTATAGAATTATATCCCCTTTCACCACTGTAACGTGGAATTGGAATATGTCTACCTGGTTTGAGTAGTGCTAGTGGGCCTTTGAGGACTTGAGGCTCCATCTAATGAGTGATCCAATTTTGAGACTACCACATGAGGGTGTCTAGTTCATGGTTTATTTCAATATCTAGGGAGATGGGTTTGGCTACATGTTGATGCAGTGACATGTAGTTTTCACATATGGTTTGATGAATTTAAGACCCCATGAGAAAAATTATGCGACTCATGATGTAGATCTAGATGTAGTAGTATTTTTTCGAATGATGTTGATGAACTACATTTCAGGTGAGTGATTTGAGGTTTACTACGACCACCAGAGTCTCATGTATGTCTTCATGCAGAGAGTCATGAACCTGAGGTAGTCCGCTGGTTGGAGTTACTAAAGGTCTATGACTTCGAGATAGTCTATACTCTAGGGAAGAGAATGGTCATAGAAGATTCACATTGTAGGAAGTCCCAGATTTCATAGCGAATGATCATTTAGAATAGTTATCTTCCTTGAAGCATACCCTGGTGGAGAAGGGGGTAATATCTTTACATTAGTCTATTGTCCGGAATCTTTCACTTCATTATAGTGTAACAGTGTCCCATTTGGGAGTCATGAACTGTGAGTTCCCTATAGATCATGTATCCATTGGAAACTCAACATATGGTTATTTTGAAAGAGGGAACCACAACATCTTGTTATAGGGTTGAACAGTTCTTCATATCATTTTGCAGGAGGAGGTGATGGAGGAGTACCCCACTTAACCCATATTTTCACATCTAGGTGTGGGGAATATGTAAAGTGACCTTTAGTATAAGTTTTGGTGGCTCGATATGTGAATAATATTTGTTTTCTTCTCTTTGTACCTCACTTGTTAGGAGGTGAAATATGATCCCCATATTTTGGTGGGTTTCTTTCAACATCTGGAGATCTCAAATTTTAAATAGGATAGTATAACCATGGAATTCATCAAAAGACATACACACATAGTGAATAGACACTATTCCATCAGGGTGATTGTTGAAAGACTCATGAAGTCATTAAACATCATTTCCATTAGGGAGTAGATTTCAGTTGGGAATTTTGGGTAGTCCTATATATAATAGATCATTCTTCTTCATGGGGTTCCCTCAATGATTATCTTTTATCATGAGGCATATTTTACCTCAGGATTTTGTAGAGGCTTGTAGGAGAAATTTGGGACCCAAATGAGGATGAGTACATCATTTCATGATGTTACTAATGGGAAGACCGATAACAGAATCACGGTTCTAGAGGATATTCTGAGGAAATAATTGATATACATCATCCATATAAGGGAATATCACCTACCATTAGTAAAGTTTGCATAAAAAATAGCTACTGTTATAACATCATCATGTCACCTTTTGATACCCTATACAGAGATCCTACAAGACACCCTTGTGTTGGACATAGATTGGTGTGTCATCTCTTTTTGGTCTAGAGATGGTGAAGCTGTCAATGGATGAAGTCCAAGTCATCCATGAGTAGACCAGGATGACCTAAATGAGATAGAAATAATACACAAATATCCATCATAGGCCCTTGGCGTTCAATAAGGGAAGGAAAATTTTACAAACAGTCTCCCAATAATGGGGATTATTAGGTTCGTTCGAGAAGGTCGAGTTATCCTAGAGGTTCATTGGGGAATTTGAGATCATTCAGAGGGCTAGAGAGTCTTCATATCTCCTCTCCCCACCCCCATAGATAGATTGGGTGCCTAAAATCTTCCATGTGTCACGGCTGAGGAGATATGTGCATGAACCTATTCAAATAATTGACTTGAGTGAGAAGGACATCTACGATGGAGATTCCGTTGTAGAGCACTCGGGAGTAATCAATGGTTGGTAAGGGAGGACCCAAAATAGGAGAACCATTCTTTTTTTGTGTATTATATAAGAATGGGGAAATATATGCGATTTCCTAGGAGTAGTGGAACCATGTGTGGTATCTGTATCCTAATAATTTTTCCCTAGTTTTAATTTTTAGGGAAGAAATGTTTAAAGTAGGTAACCATTTAGAGAGACAGTTTTTTCCTTTTGAGAAATTGAAATATTTAAATATATTTATCAAGAGCTATGTGATGTGATGAATGGAAATTCCAAGGCATAATGTGCCCAGAATTAATTTTATAAAAAATTTAGATGTATTTTATACTACGGACTCATACATTCTCAATATAAACTGGATAACTCTTAAAAGGTTTAATGGATTTGAAATATAAGACCATGGTTGAGTCCAAAATGAGGGGTTTAACCTAGACATGATCTAAAATGAGTCTGCATAGGATAACTAGACCCACCAATCGATGAAGTTACGTTAAGTGGATAAATGAATTAAATAATTCATTCATTCAATCATTTATACTAAAATAAAAGTATTATAAAAATATTTTTATGGTGAATTTTATTTGGTTAGCTCCATAATTTTGAAATCACCTATGAGGGATCTTTTCACCAATCTGTTGGCAGATATCAAATCGAATGATAACAAATCCTTGGATCGGATCAGATAAAGACACATTGAATGCAATAGCTCCACCCAAATAATTTGTGGAAACATTTTTCATCAATGATCAATCTGAAGTTGTGGTAGGATTCCTCAATTAGTGTTCTTATTTCCTTAATTTAATTGAATTGAGAAAATTGATATTCTTTCTTGGTTATGCTTCCCTTTACAGACCTCCCATGAACCTCAGTATAAAAAATTAAAATAGTTGGAATTTTTTTCTAACCCAAGTAACCTAGTTCTTGAATGCCGACGAATAATTCTTGGTTAATGATGTTTAAAACCCTTGTTCTTATGATTTTTTCCTTTTGTTCAATAAGGTTATCACTGATTGGATGTCAAGGTCCCGGTTTGAAAATTTTGGAGTGGTATGTAGTCCAATAAAACCCTCTAATTCATGGAACATTAAAGAAATAAGAAGATATTGAGGTAACAACCATGTATATGTGATTTTATTTAGATTCAGATGATTAATTTGAAGACTTGAATCTAGATCTTCAGCGGTGGAAATAATAGGAGTGTCCAGAACATGTGATGGAACCCCCAAACTCGAGTTGAAGATATTTCTGATGAGCGGCATTATGGAATCTTGTTTTTCGGATAGATCCACATGTTTTGGATGAAATTTATACTAGATATGAAGTGTAAGAGCATGATGTGTGGCATGGATTTTTGATATGATGTTTCTGCAAAATCCAAACTACATGTCATTTTTTAAAGACGGTCACATGATGTGTATAAACCTCAACAGTGGTACTAGGGTTCCAAAAAAGTTATGGATGACATGGCATGTATTCCTCCCCTAAATTCCATGTACCCTATAATGGTAGGACACCACATATAATGGGTGACATGGATGAGAACCCGTGTGGAGGAACATTGGGTCTGGTACATGGTCGTGTACTCTTGAACATGAACACGATATACAACAGACGACCCATGTCCTGGGTTTCTAGGAGAAACCACGTCGTCCACCTACACAACATGTACACCAACATGGTATGGAGCTCTTTGTTTTCTAGTCACACAGATCATAATTAGAGAACGACCACACACCATTTGGGTCCCCTCACATGTCTTGTACCACTTGGGATGTTCTGAGAAAACACAAAATTCCCTTATATCCTTTAATTTAACCCAGATTTTGGTCCATGAGTTGCCTATCATGAGTGTTTTTTTCCACAAAGAATATGATAGTTCCCCGGGTTCTTTCTTTCGATGTAAAATGTAAAAAGTTATAGGAATGAAATTTTTTAATGAAACCCTCGATTAATTCCAATATCAGTTTAGATTAATGGATATTAATTTATGATTAGAACCCTCCTGTGGGGCATGACATGAGTTCTTGATGACCTAGAGTGGAACCCTCCATCGGGACTGGGCATGAGTCTTCGAATTTCTAAGAATAACCCTCCAATAGGGCTGGGTATGGGTCTTATAAGTTCTTATTGGAACCCTCCTGTGATGCAGGTCATGGGTCCTAAATGACCTAGAGTGGAACCCTTGTTCTGAGTTTGTCATGGGTCCTCAACATTATGGGTGGAAACCTCTTACATGGTGGGGAATTGTTTCTTGATGAACAATTATTGAACCATGCATCCTAGATGGGCCTGTGTACTTGACCATACGAGTGAAAATTTCATTTTGTACTAGGTCATGGGTCATGTACATATAATTTGTGTCTTATTGACTGTGTTTCATAGTTCCATGAAATGGTTTGATGTAGCATTGTAATCACAAAGAAGAGGGACACTTTACCAACTAGGATATGTTTTGAGACGCAACTGAAACTATACAGGTGAGTCAGTTCCACACATAAGAGATAATGTCAAGGTGATGTGAATGAGTATACTCTCATTCTATATGTTGCAATGACTCGATATCTAGTTCATCTACTCAATATATTTATCCCATTGTGGTAAGATTAGCTTACTTTCACCCCTAGTTGGGTTGAGTTGTACACTATCACTATACCATGTTATATTTACTATCATTATATTCATCTTATATCTCTTACTTATCCCACCTCATATTATAGGTGTTCTACTAGGTTTTTACATACTCACCCATGCATGGGCTTTTCTCACACATGTCATGTCTTTTGAAAATGACAAACAAGTGTACCATGACTATGGAGGAAATTAGGGATACTAGGTTCATGCATGGTGTATGGTAGTCGTATCATGGGATTTAGGAGTTAGTTTCTATAAGAGTTTATATTCTAGTTTTGTATTAGGTTGAGGAACATTTCTCGCTGGTCTTGTACTTTTCCCCTCTACTTTTCAGCTTACACTACCATGCCTTTGTACTGTCTATAGGTTTATTCATTATTGGTTTACTTTATATAAGTTGTTTACCTTTTATGCCCTCCCACAACACTTTTTTATCAAGGTGTTTGTGTGTGTATTTACATGTACTTAGGAAAATGGATCCCTAAGTTAGTTATGACATCAACACTTGACGCCACTCTCTAGCCTATGGAGGTGGGTTTGGGGTATTTTTTTCTCAAGCCACATCATAGGTCAGGTCATGAATATATTTTCCTACAGTAGGTCATGGAATTGATTGTGAAACCATATGAACATCAGAATACATTGAAAATCTTATGAAATCACAACATATAATAATAATGAATTAACAAATCCAATAATATACAACACCACCTATTATATATATATATATCTCTCTCTCTGTGTGTGTGTTTGTATGTGTGAGTGTGATTGTGTAAAAGAAATATATATATTTAATGTCTGAAAAGGAAAATTTCATTTATAAATAAATAGAGGAAAAACCTAATAAAAGAATTTTTTTTAGTAAAAATAGCCACTTGGTGTAACTGAATTCAAGAAATAGAAGTAAAGACCAAGATTTTTCCAAATACTGACATAATATAATTTTGTGTTCTGCTATTCTTTTTCGATAAATATGGAAAATCATAATGTCCTCCCTAGTGATATAGAATAGAAATTTGATAAAATATTCATTAATGATCCCTATAACATTAAATTATTTATTTATAAATAAATAAAACAAATAATTTAGTTTCACACCATTAGAATATCCAAATTAACCAATAAAAAATCACACTGGTAGAAAAATATTCATTCATCAAAATATTACTTATACCTTTTTTATATATAATTATAAATAATCCATCCTATTTAGGGATATATATATCTTATGAAGACATATATGAGTGGTAAAAAATACATAAATTTTCAAAAAACCCATTTTATATTTAGACGTCTTCCATTCCCAGTGGGAGATATCCTTTGGCAGACCTCACTAATCATTAAAAAAATTAAAATCAGTTTGACTGATAAAATAAATTACCAAATTTCCTTATGGGAGAAGAATGTGGTGTGAAAGTGTTGTGTATCACATCATTAGTATGGTTTTATATGTCCTTCATTTGGTTGACCTATATGGTGGGGCATAGTCATAACCACATCAACACAACCACAATACATATCCATGAATGGAATGACTTTTGAAAATCATGTTGGTTTAAATTAAGGTGAATAATTGTTTAGCTTAGTCTTATAGACTATCATCTTAGATTTACCATCTATGGACCTATGGTTGTCACAGATGATGAGATTATCCTTAACACTATTATGTTTTATTATATTTAAAACTAATCATTCATTGATGGAATCATTCACTCCAACCTTTTCTTAAGATGTGATGGCTATATCAATAAAATCCTTGAATATTTGTGATGAAAAGTCCTACATAATGTTACTGACTTCCCAGCCAATAAAATAACCACCTTCAAAATGATGAAAAAACCAACAACTATATCAGATGAAATGGGATTAGGTATGTTAAAAAAAATCTTAACTTCAGTATCCAGACCACTATGGTCATCTTCCTTAGTACCCCTTAATTATATGGACCACAATTCACCTATAATCTATAATATTTTCCCTCTACCACCTCAATTTTCATCTAACAACCTTGGAAGACCTCTATTCATACATGTGGCAATCTAATATTTGTATTACCCAATATTGAAACAACCCATAAAACAATACTAATCCACTCAACCTCAACATACTAGACAATCGGTCATGCTTCAATCACCTTGGGTGTAACATATTCCCCCTTACAATGTCTCATAACTATGTTTTCTTTAACATTTCCATCTTCTATAGTGGAGCAGACTGCCAATCATGGAACTCTAAACCTTTATAAAAAGAAGCTATATACACCCCCCTTAAAATTATCATTAAACTATCCAATTTATATTTCATTATAAGTTGGATCATTAACACCCCCTGATTTTATGATATATATATATATATATTCTAAAAAAATTATTTTATCGATAAATTGCGATACCCGAAAAACAAAGTCTAAATAAATTGGAATATATTATATCGTTATAAAAAATATGTAAAATTTCTATTACAAATTTGAATAACCATAATTTAAATAATTTAATTCATCTTTTATAAAATGAAAATTTATTTTTAGTAAAGTCATTATATGGGTAAAAAAATGTTTTCCTAAAAAATAATGTTTATTAATATTTGTTATAAAATTATAAAATTAATATTTTTTAGTTTTAGAAAATGTACATAACCAAATTGATAGAATTTTTAAAATTACCATGAAAAAATCGAAAGATTGATATTTTGATAATATTTTTTAAATGTTTAATTTTATGGTTAAGAGTAAAAATAATAATTTCTATTAAAAACTATTATTTTCCTTTAGAGAATTTATGATGATACATTTAATTGTAAAATAGATTTAAATTAGAAACAATTTCATTTTTCTTTTATATAATCCAACTATGATCAATGTAATTAATTATAAATGTATTTTGAAATAAAAAATTTTATACTTTTGAAAATATTTTTTCTATCAAAATTGTTTATTATAATTTTTTTGTGTTTAGTATAAAAGTAATTTAAGAAAATTTTAGATATTTATTTTGATAAACTAGATTACATGTTTTGAATCAAGCTGTGATATTTTTTTAATCATTCCACTTTCATTTTTAGTTATAATGAATTTTAAAAATAGTAAAATAATTATCACCATTTTAAGGATAAAACAGTTTTATAGGGTGGTGGTTAAAATAATATAAAATGATAAATTTTTGTATAAAATTTATCAAAACACTAATTTATTAACATATTTTCTCTTTATCCTATCAAAACACATTTTATCTATCCATTTTTAATATTTTTGACCTAAAATTACTTTATTATATTTTAATATTTTAATGAATTCCAAGGGTCTCATCACTCCCACTTATAAAAGGAAACCCAGCCATTATATTATTTACACCACATTGAGCCTTATATATAAAAAAACTCCTCCAAAGGAACTTATAATAATGATTATACCTGATTTATAAATTTTTGTATTCCTAAATGTCCATTCTATTTGTCTTAAGAAATGATTTAAATGAGGAAAACTGAAAGAGACGTAATTGTACAATCAGAGCTCTTTCAATTTAATTCTTCTTTTACCACACTTAAATTCATATTATTGTTCATAAAATGAAAAATTTAGTGTCCTAAAAATACTAAAATGTTATTATGATTATATAACCACATATATCAACCTCTATTCCATAAAATGGGAATCGAAAGTATCACTTTGGAATATGTATAGACTACCATGTCCTTGTAGATATATGATTCATTTTCCAACAAAATCTTCCAAGGTTGGATATTTTGATGGTATTAATTTTTAAATATTTTATTTATTACAAAATTATTACTCAATATTTATAATATCATTTCTACATTCTAAACATAAAATTCATTGGACGTTGAAAATGTTGCTCATTCATATGTGTAGACTACAACCTCAATGAAGTAATGTTATTATTTTTTGATTTCCCCTTTACATGGATGTAAATAATAAAATATCTAATCAAAATATACGATATATAATATAAAATAATGATTCTTTTATGCTATGTTGTTATTTACCTATCATTCAACCCATCAGTTTAAACGATGAAACAACGTTCATGTGTAGGTACAGCCCACAGTCTCTATGAATGGTGTAATTTAATATTATGTCTATACCTTTTTTGGATGAATCAATATATATATATATATATGTATATAATATACAAGATATTATATCATGATTATAATTATTTTTATTTTTTAACCATTATCAATTTAAATGGAGTATAACTACTGAACTAAAATCCTCACGAGAAATGAAACATTTAACACCAATAAATGATGATTTTAATCCTAAATTATTAACATGTTGTTGTTGAAATATAATATTTTGATCATTTATGAGATAACAAATATGTAAATAATTCTTTTATAATATTATATAAATTTAAAATTTATTATTAAATATTACATGGTGAATTTAATTAATGTAAAACTTGACGTAAGGGATATATGTTACAATCCAATTATTTGTCAGGATTATTTGATATTATATTTCCAATAATAAAATTTCCTAATATAAATCTCTAGAAACTAATTATTTTTTTATTCTTATAGTTTTATCTACAAATTACCTATACTCATTTCATTTTCCTCCCTTTAAAAACACAAGGAATCAAAATTGATTTAAAAACCAATTTTTTTACATGCGGATGAAAATACTTTTTATTACATGTCCATGTTTTCTAAAAATAAATTCATGAATGTTTTCAAAATTATGAAATGATTTTTAAGGTCATTTTTCGATGTATAGTTTTAAAAAAAAATTAAATTAAATATTATTTTTTGTTTTCTAACCATGTTAATTGAATTTTTTTTACTGAATAATAGATGTTAATCATTTTTTACATATAAAACATGAATGATATTTACCTCTTTCAAGATCACCCATTGAATTAATGTTTCATTTATAGGATTCTAATGTAAATTTCAAATATAATGTTATTATTATTATTTTTATAAATTTATATATTTTGAACAGTTGATTTAAAAGTGTATTATTTCCCTCAAAAAATATTCCAGTGATCATATAAAGAAATTTTCCATCTATAATAACATACGCTGATGTTACTTATTCTTTACTAGGGATATGATCTAATTACCATAAAAATTAATTCATTGTATTTATTAATATTGTGATGATCTATGGATTATTCTACGAATATTGTTTCATACCCGTGGAAGAATTCAGTTAGGATGAAACCCCTATGAAAAATGTTTTTTCCTTGTGTTGTGATATGATAAAAGCTTGAAAATATTGTGAACCCCATTAATTTTCCAGGGATTATTCTATGTTGAATGTTTTATGATCTATTGGTGAAAATACAAATTATTTTAATTATTTGATTAGTGGGATAAGTATTATATATCCCTCTAATAAATTGGGTAAGGATAGATATCTCATGGTATAATAATGACATGGATGGGGTCTGAACGTAATTCAGTCAGAGATTATTTATAGAAATATTACATTGGGAGTGAAACATGACTAAAGAAATTTTGAAATTGGGATTGAATAGAATATAATAAGATATCATATAAGAGATAATTTATTATGGAAATTTAGTTTTAAACTTATGTGTATTCCACATACATATGTCTTATGACAATGTTATGCAGTTATGAATCATGATCACCGATGCCTTTAGGATCCATGCCTTATGTCCTATATAGACTTATTTTATGAGACATTATTATGATCTATGATATAAAAGGTATGGTATTACAATTTTATACTCATGCTCTCATACCATTATTCCCTTGTTAAGTTTTGATACAAACCATGCTTACCCTTACTGATCATCATAGTTCACCTTTCTTTATGTTTCCTTTCTGTTGGTTCGGAAGAAATTAAATTTTAGGTATGATATGTTTTATAAGTGTTTTAGTTATGAAGAACAGGGTGTGATAAGATATATATCTCTTATGAATATGTTTTCCATATATTTGTTTCCAAATACATTAGCCATATTCAGTTCAACCATGGATCATATTGTTATGTATTGAATAAAAATAAATTAATTTGTGATATTTAAGTATCAAATTTATGGGTCACTGTAGCATGAATTAAAGAAAAGATTAGTTACCTTTGGAATCAAATATGAAAAAACTTTAGTGATAACCCTTATGATAATCCTATGTTTTAGAAAATTTCATATTATATGGTAAAGAAAGATGAATGTTTTTCCATGTAAAAGATCCTTGTCTAGACACTATAAGTGGATGTGGTTTTGAAATAGTTGTATCTAGGGGAAATAATCTCAAAAATAGTTGGTTGACTGTGTCATTTCAATTATTATTTTTTATGGTGTATGTTTCCTTAATACTCAGCTAGTTTTAAATTCCCAAGGGATATTCAATTATCTTATTTGAACAAAATTAAATGAATCACATTATATCGTGAAAAGTATCTGTCAATGTTAATTCAAATATTTAATGACCAGATGTTGAGTTATTGGGGATAAAGGGTAAGATTATAATTATACTATATCAATTTTATTATTATATTCAATTGAAATTTTTGGGAATGTACTGTTGTATAATCATTTTATTATCCCTCATAAATATTTTTTTGTTATCTTAGGTATGGATTGGATTTCACTATGTAAACCCTATATAAATTTCTGAGGAATGGAAGTTACATTTTTCTTTACAAATGAACCTATGATCTAATTAAAATGAGATTAGAAATATGAAACTTTTATTGAAATAACATCATTTACATGGGTCTCTATTCCTATTTGAATGGATTTTTTATCATAGATTGATGGAGAAAAAAAAATTAATGATATGACTTTTATGAATGATTTTTATACCTTTTTGGAATATTTCCCTTACCTTACATCGAATCATGAAATTATATTTCCAATATAACTCATACATGGTGCTGCAATAATTTCAATGACTCCATATGTTGTGCCCTCGATTAGGTTATATGAATTGAAAAAGAAACACCATGGGAATCCTGAAAAGGAATTCATCCGACCAAGTGCATCACCCTGAGGAGCACCGATTATTTTTTTAAAATATAGTTTGTGTATTGATAATTTTTATTTACTATCAATAACATATCAACATCCAAATGTTAAAAGGTATCAGGTACCCCGTATTTATGACATTTTTATCAACTATAAAGTGAATAATACTTTTCTATGATTAAAATCCATTATATATATCATATATTTCAGATTACGAAGAAGGTTATTCCAAATACCACATTTCATATAATGAATGGAAACTATGAATTCATAGTGAATCCATGTTGTTTATCTAATTCCCTACTATCATAATGGATTTAATAAATATAGTCTTTATATAATACCTTGATTAGTTTGGGGTTGCCTATATGGATGATATTCTTATGTAATCAGATATAAAGGTTGATCATGAATATGACTTCATAACTGTGTTGAAGACTTTATGGAAGAGGAGGTTGTACAAATAATCCACCATTTCATAATTTTGAAATAGGAAGATACATTTTGTATCATATAATATAAACATGGGGTAAATATGTGGATCAATAAAAATAATAAGTTATTAAATTTTGGACCAAAATAACCATGGTAACTAGGATTTTTAGAGTTCTTGGATTAGATGTATATTATTGATACTTTTTTGGAAAATTTCACATAGTAGTTCAATAAAATCACTAAGATAACATAAATGGGAGACATGTTCCTTTGGACTTAAGAATTTGAGGTATATTTCAATGAACTAAAGAAAATTTTAATCAGTTTATTAGGGTTTACCCTACCTGAGAGTAGAGAAGGTTCTGTGCTGTTTTTTCATGAAAAAATTAAGTATTGAAATGTCTATTTATGAAGACTAATATGGTGATAGATTGTGACACACAAAAATTGAATTTACATTATAAAAACTACACAACTCTTGATTTTGATTTAGTAGCCATAATATTTTAATTTAAATGCATATGTTATTAAATTTATTGAGAATGTTGTAATTTATATACTGATAATTAAATCTTCATGTATATATTCCCATATAAATGGATAAATATAATCAAGATAAGATTATTAGAGTTTATTAATGATTATGAATACTTAGCTCATTATGTTTGTATGAAATAGAATAATGTGGATGGTGCATTGAGTTGAAAGGATCATGCTAGCATATAATTAAATTGGATCTCACATGATACTATATTATTTTATTTTCAAAGGATGGATCTTGAAATATTTAAAGAAGGGTGAATATAAAATCATTCACAAATAAGTGTTTAACCATCTATTCAGTTATTTATTAAGGATGTGTAAAAAATAAGTTGAACTATACAATATGTTAAGAAATTATACTATGATTTAACATGATTGTGATGGAATGTTAAGGATCCGAAAATTGTTTTGTTTCTCATAAATACAGGAAATGTGGGAAGAGATATTGGATGAAGGTAATAGTTAATCATTATTTATTCATCCTATAAGTTTGAAAATATATAGTGACCTAAAATATTATTTTCTGTGGGAAAATATGAATAGAGATATTGGGGAGTACATATCCCGTTGGTTGGTCTACTAACTAGATAATTCTGGGAGACATGGGTCTCTATGGATGTTAAAACAACAACCCATACAAGAATGGAAATGGTAAAACATCACCATGGATATTTGTATCATATTGTCCAAAATATCTAAATGCTACATTGTTATTTTGATTTTATTCGATTTCCTAATGAATCTAGGGAATATAATTTCGGTTCGATAAAATTTTCCCATGGTATTTTTTCTATAATATTCACTAGAGAAGTGGTAAGGTTGTATATAATACCACATTATCATGTATTTGGTTAGGATCTGTGATTTACATCGATGTTATGGAAATTTAATTTTTATGCTCCTAGTTCAGAGTTGAGTTTTAGTACGAATTACCATCATGAAATATATCTTTAACATGATAGAACCATTCAAACCCTAGAGGATATGTTGAGGACTTGGTTTATGGATTTCAAAGGTGGTTTGGAACAACACTTTATCAAGTCATGTTTTCTTACAAAAACTAAATTTCACTCGACTATTTATATTACTCACTATGAATACCTCTATGAAAATAAGTGAATAAATAAAACATGTATGGGTGATGTCTTAGATAAAAAACTATGGGGAACTGATCTTGATATGATAATTGTAGAGAAGTTATGTTCGATTCCACAAGACATTATAGAAACCGAAAGTCGATATAAAAGTTATGAGGAAAATTGCCGATGAAATATAGAATTTAAATTTATGAGAATCTATTACAATGATTTTCTTTACGGAAGAAGGTTATGATATTTATAAACAATTTAAATCTAATCCACTGTTATATTGGCCCCTTTGATATTCTTGATCGAGTAGGGATGGCTTCTTATCACATTGAACATCCATAGAACAACTATTAAGATCACGACGTGTTATATGTATCATTCCTAAATATGTACATACATGATCCAAAAATTTAATGAATTTAGAGGGAATACCATGAGAGCATGATGTTTCCTATGACGAATAACCAGTATATCTCTTGGATCATAAAATTAAATGTCTATAGAACAAGACTACGAATGGGGAAAACGTTCATTTGAGGAATTAGAAATATCTCAATGCTACATGGGAATGAGAATATGTGATAAAATACATATATCCAAAAACATTAATTGTAGTATTATAATATTATGTAAAAAACTCATTTTAATGATGTCATAATGTTGTCCCCCTTAGATATTTTATGATATATATTTTTAAAATAAATTTAATTTCATTGACAGCTTGTGATATGAAAAACATGGAGTCTAAATGAACTAAAATATAGTAAAAAATTATAAATTATACAATTAATAGATTTAATAAATTAAAATAAAAACATTTTGAATATATATATTTTTTTTATAAAATGAAAGTATTTTTTAGTGATGTGTTTATATGTTTTAGAAAGTAATATTTCATAAAAAATAGTTTTTATTTATTTCATTGAGAAAGTAATATATTTATTTTTTTCCATTTCTACAGAACATATTTTAAAAAATGAAACTATTTTTTTTAGTTAAAATTAAAATATTATTTTAGAATAAAATTGTGAGAATTTTCTAAAAATATTAATTTTTTTATGAACAGTGAAAAATACCAATTTTCATGGGAAAATATCTTTTCGTTCAAAGTATTGATGAAGATAAATTTTTTATATAATGGTTTAAAAATAAAATTATTTTATTTATATAATTAATAATCTAATTAAAGAATCTATATTTATTTTTTTGGATTTTGTTATAACTTCTTTCCATACATAAGTAAATATTTTTTTATTGAAACTCTTGTTTTTTAACATTTTGATATTTATTTTAAATGTAATTTATACTAAATATTGAGAAATAAGTTTATAAAAATATTAATTAATTTAAATTATAATCTCTAAAAAATTTAATGAGGCCCCTTTAATTTCATTCAGAATTAATATTAAAAGGAGTAAAAATTTGTCTCCACAGTTAAGGTCCAAACAGGGTTACCGGGGCTTAATCCAAGACATCAGTAAAAATTATCCAATTAAACATAAATAAGTCATGTTTTATACATGTATTAATATTTAAAAATATCCTAAATTTTAATATTTATTTTACTTGAATCATTTTTCTTGAAAATTACTTTATCATTTTTATTACTTTTAATAAATTCCAAGTGTGTCCTCAACCCAACATATAAAAGGAAACTAGTTATTTCTATTATTTTCACAAGATTTAGTTTTATAAACAAAAAAACCTACCAAAATATCTTATAAAATTTCCTATCTATGAATTTTCTATTTTTTTCATTTTTGAGAGACCATGCTAATGGTCCTTAAGAAAGGATCCAAAGTAGACTAATTGATATACTAGTAATCACCTTACCCAACCTCATTAAATTTTCATATTCTTTTATGACATATAAATATATTGTATTAATAATAAAATAATAAATTAAGTATTGTAAATATACATTATTTTCATTAAAATTTAGTAACAACCAATATACACCCCAATTCCATCAAAATGGCAGTGAAAGTATCATTATTGCGTATATGTGGACTATTGCATATATGTGGACTATAGATTTCACATAGTGATACAGTTCACATTCCATCACCATCATTAATGGATGGTAATTATGACGGTTTAAATGATTCTATATTATATTTATGAAATAATTATTCTTACATAATAATAATGTCATATCATCCATTATACCTTCTATTTTTTTTGGAAATCAACAATGTCACTTGGGTATACATGTGGACTACCGCCTCCAAGATGAGATGTCAAATGTTTTTCATTTATTCATTATATTGATGTTTTTAAGGATATAATTATTGAACATATATGAAATATGTAAATAATAATGATTCTATAAAGGTTAAAATTCATTTATCTTTATTTTTTTTCATCGGTCAAAATATTAAAATAGTCTCCATGCATTTGTACGACTTTCTGTCTCCATGAACGATATAATTTATTTTTTCCTCTGTATAATTTATTGATGACTATATATATGTATTTATATATATATATAATATGATATTAAAATCATGACTATAATTCTGTATTTTATCGAACCATAATGAAGGTTCCAGGACCATAATTACCGAACTAAAATTATCCAAAAAAATAAAACATTTAACAACAGAAAATGATAATTGTAAAAATATATTATAAATAAAATAATGTTGAGATTTTATAATTATACCATATATTATATTATTAATATTTACTTGTCACTAGTATACATATAAAGTAATTTTAAGTTGATTATAAAGGAGGTTACAGTCTTTCTGAAGGATTTAAAACTTGAGGTAATGGATTTATGTTACAATCTCATTATTTATTGATATTGATTCTAATAAGTTGTTGATGATGAAATTTCTTGATCTAACTCTCAATAAACTCCATAAATATAATACCATATATATATTTATGAATATTAAACTATTTCTACTCATTTTACACTCTTTATAAAATCAATATAGTGAAAACAAATTAATGACTATCATGTGTATTTTTCTCTTACGATGAATATATTATTTCTTCTAGAACCATGTTTTCAGTAAAAAAAATTCAATAATATTTTCACTATTATAATATAATTTAATATAGTGACTTTTTATCCATGAATAATTTTTAATAAATTTATCAAAAAGAATATTCTAGTTACTTTTCAAATGAGGTATTGTTCACTTTCTATGCAAAATGGTAAACGAATCTTTGTTTCAACATACGTGATATGAAAGAAGTTTCATGATATCATGACTGCTCAATGATTCAACTCATACATTAAATGTTCTTAATCTTCTTTTGAAATAATTTTTTAAAATTTTAAAATTCAGTAGTTTTAAAAAAACTGATCTCAAAGTGAAAAGGGTATTTTCCTCAAGAAATATTCCAAATGACTTTTAAGTTATTTTTTTTATGATATCATCCATTGATGATACTTATGATTTACCTGGGAAATAATCAAAAGATTCCACCACTCTCATTATATAGGTGGATTATGATAAGAATTATTTAAGGATTATTCAATTGAATTCATTTATATCCCATAAGTTAATTCTATTATGGTGAAACCATTATGAAACCCATTTAATTTCCAAAGGTTATGTTAAGATGAAATTAATAAATTTATATGAAACCCATTTCACTTCCATGGGTTATGATATAGTGAATTTTTTATTATATTACATCTTATATTTGAAGGATTTCCATTATGTGATGTTTGGGCACATAATTATATATTTATCCAATGAATTAGGTTATGATTGATATCTCATGTGATAATAAGGACATGAAAGGGGACTAAACCTGACTATGTTTCCAACGAGATTATACCCACATGCTACAAGATCCTACTTGGCATCCAAAATACCCCGGATTGAATCCGAATAGGGACAAATATTTGGGTTACAGTAGCTGTACTATAGAAGGGCACTGTAGAAGCACTGTAGCGTCGACAGAACTGTTGTAGAGGTGACACTATATTGGCAGTGGTACAATATAAGGAACAGTAGTGGTGGAATTACCATAACAGGTACTGCAATAGCCCAAGTACTGTAGCTGTAGTGTTCACTAAAGTGCCCTTTGGGAAAAAAATTGGGATTTCAAGCCTTGTTTTTAGGCAGCGTGGCTTTGGGCCTTTGGGAATTGTAATGGGTCTTCCTCTACCCAGTCCAAAGATGCATTTACTTTAATAATAAAATGTGGCTTCGACCCAACCCTTTAAAAAACTAAACCCAACTATAAAATGGAATCTATCCACTGAGATAGTATTTTGTACATTCGTAAAAATTTCTAGATATATCTTGTTCTCATTTTCAGGACTCATTAACCTTGTTTTGTTTCTATATCTGTAGGGTTTTTTAAGGGCTTTTTCAGTGGAATTTTTATTTTTTTTATGTGTTTTTGGATAAAAGGGGAATTACATGGTTTAAGCATGGTTTTCCCAAATCGTACACAAATCCCATAAATAGTGAATTCCCAAATAGAAGGTAATAGAATGGTTATTTCATGGATTTTCCATCCATTTACCCTCTTGGTATAAACTCTGAAACACTAAGATGATCTGCATGTTTATGGCATACAGTTTGAAAAACCATGCACCACTCCCTATGAAACCAAGCGTACGAGATTTATATCCACTGATTTTTTAGAAAAACATCAAATGCCCAAGGATTAATCACTTTATCACATATGAGGACTAAACCAATTATTCTTAATTTTTAAGATCCCATGAGGGTTCCAAGGCTCCTTATACCCCATTATGAAAAAAATAAAAGATCCGTTCAAAGAATCACATATCCATTGATAAGTGATTTTTATCCCCGATTGATTAAATATCACTCCAATTTCTCTTTCTAGATCAAGAAAAGGTTTTTATTTGTTGTTTTTGATGGTTTAGATTTATGTTTTAAGGGATCTTATTTTGTTTTTTCTTGTTTCTAGGATATTTCCCTAACTCTTCTGTGATGTTTTGATATTCATCATTACAATTTAATTTGGGGATTTCTATTTGGAAAATCCCTTTAAAAATATCACGAGGAAGGTGGTCTAAATATCAATGTCTATATTCTTGAATTAAATATTTGTTTATTTTATTATAGAATTTAAATATCCATATTTGGAAATTGAATCTTAAATTGGATAAATTAATTAACAGAATTATGAAATTGGTTGAATATAGGGATTATGGAACTCATGGGATATGTAAATATGAAACGTGTTAATTAATGTGATTATGAATTGATTAATAATTGGGATTAAATGGTTGGTTGGATTAACCTTGAGGGGTTAATTGGTTATATGATTAAATGTTATTAAATAGAATAATGTTGAAATGTTCAAATAATTTCCATGTGATTTATGTGATGAACCATGTTTATATGATAAATTGAAATGGAAAACCATGATTAAAATGTTTTATTAAAGGGTTAATGATGATTATACTATTAAAATGTTATATATTTTATATATTTTATTTATTGGAAAATGGTGTGTGGGACAATGGATGTCACTAAAAATACCCATATTGTGCTAAACATGGAATTATCGCCACTAAATCATTCATGTGATTAATAGTGTAGGATATTGGATGATTCTAGAAAAATACATATATGATAACAATGAGTGTGCGATATGGAATTATGATTCAAATACCCACTGGGTTCTAGAAATGTTATTCTAGGAAAAACAATATAGGAATTTGACTGGGGTTCCAAGTATTAATGAAATGAAATTGATTTGAAATTAATGATTAAAGGCCATGAAATAATGAGTTGTCATTCCCATATGAAATTTTTTTAGAAATCATCATTGGATAAAGTAGTTATTGATGGTTTTATTATGATCATTAACCTGGGTAAGTATGTTTTTAATTAAATAATAATTTATTGTAAAAACTACTACTTGTTCTATTGTAATTTATTCTTTAAAGAAATGAATACACTATTACAAATTGAATATTTTTTTAGATTCCATTGGTAGTATCCTACAGTATTGTATGCATACCCTAATCGGGTTTCCTGATAGGGACCCAATTAGACTTCATGTTTGTATGACATGATAATGACATGATCCCTATGTTAGATGGATGACTTGTGATGGAGCGTGGATGAGGGAACAAGACATGATGTCAGTTCCCACATGGGAGTTTTTGATGTGTATTTTTATTGGTTTTTTCATATTTAAACGTGACACATAAAAGGAATGACATATCTTTTACTTATTTTGGATATTAATTCTTATTTTGGTTAATCTGGTGATACTATTCTTTATTAGTTATACAATTATTCTTGTTATTTGTTTTTTATTTTGCCTATTATTAATTTATTTAAACATTTTTTCCACTTTAATAAAGAGGTTATACTATCCCCATTTTATAAAATAGACCATCACTACTAGTTGGCATACTATGGCGTATGAGGAGGCTCACTTGCGTTCACATTGAGAATTGGAATGGAAAACTGGTGTGTGGCACCTGAGTTGGGAGGTTACAAAGTGGTATCAATTTTGGTTTTCTTTTATTTTAATTTTACTTGCTCTTATGGTATGTTATATTGGATATTATGATGAATCAAGCCTTATTCATGACCTCATGTCTAGAAGTATGTAACCCATGTACACAGAAAAATCAAAGCACCCAATGTGGGAGTGTTTTAATTGGTTTTTATTGTTACAGTTGGATGTTATTTCACATTAGGTGATGCACTTGTCATGTGAGGTTGTTTTTCATGATTTTTTTCGAGGGAAAGTATACAATGAAGGTGTAGTTTACATGCATCATTTTAAGGACACATGAACTATTATGATGTGTATCATTTTTAGGCATGCTTAAAAAATCTGTATTGGGATGAGTTCATAAAAATAAAATACTTTTCTTTACTTGGGTAATATACCTGAAAAAGTTCTTAATAAGAAATTGAAAAATGTATATAATGTTGAATATGGTAAAAAAAATTGAGGATAAATGGGTTTTTAAAGATGAAATTGAGTCTTGAAAATGTTTTACCCTTTGTAAACCATGACCTAGATGAGGATTGGTTGAGGGTAGTGATAATACCTTAGTTTTGACTATATGGAAGGGCATGAGGATGACTTGTTATAAATATTTGGGAAACCCACTTATATAACTACTTTAATATTGGGTAATATATACTCAAATGTGTTTTTTGAATATTAGAGATGTGCCTCCATGACAACTCTTATTGATAGGATTATAGGAAGACATGGTGGGATGTTTTCCTCTTATATGAGAACTAGAAGACTTGGTAGTTCCAGTTGATGATTCCTGAGATAAGTTATATGACAACATTGATAACATTATAACTTTTATTGAAAGAGACCCAAGGATGGTTGTGAATAATATGTTTGACCTAACATGGTAGTTCTTTTTTTATAGACTCTAACATTCACTGGAGAGGGTGGACTAGAGGTAACTATGTTCTACATTGATTCTATCAAAATTATCCTTGACCACATGGAAACCCATACTATTAATAGGGTCAAATTGGAAACTTATAAGTTACATGGTTAATAAAACCATTATTTTGACATCCATACATGGGATGCACTGCTAGAGGAAATGTATTGTAAGGAATTTCTGGAGAATTTCTTGGGAGTACAATTAACTAGAGATGTTCGGGATAGAGAGGCAAGTAGAGTTCATAAGATTTCCCTTGGGGAGTATGCCCGTGAAGATCACATTATTTATTTGAAGAGCGTTTTTTTCAATCATGGTGGAAAGACGAGGGGATGTTGTGAAATAGTTTCAGGATGTTATTAAATGTGGGATTATGTCCCATGTTAACATAGTTAAGGTGAATAAGTATTTATAAGTGTTGAATCACAATCAAATTTCTTAGGGAATCTGTAGGAGGCTTCTAGTATGACGAAGGACATTTCAAATGGTTGACCACATGGTACATCTTTTGGTGGTTGAAACTATTACTATGATAATTTTAACATGAGAAATATAGGGAAAGTTTCCAAGAAGAAGTGTCAATTACTCTGTACATGACTGGAGTGCACTTCCACATGTGCGGTATATTAGGGAACATACATAGATAGTACCCCCAAAACTAGTAGAGTATCAAAACTATGGTAGTATATAAATATTTAGCAATTCTCTAGGAACCCATGATAAATGGCTAGTAACAGAGGATCATGGAAGAATAAGAGTACTGGAAGGGGGATTCCTATGCTATATCAGTCTAGAAGATGGAGTTATACTAGCTATCATCATTGAGGTAGTATATGTGTTACTTCTAGGTAAGAGTACCAATATCATCAGATTGGAGTATCTTTGGGGACTCAAACTGTTGAATAAGGAATATGAGAAAGATAGTTGCATGATTTTTAGCCTATATTTGTTGATAGTGAGATAGTTATATCGACAGGCCAGAGATCTTTGGTATTAGATTCTATTCTTACTTGCACCTTATTTGATTCCAGTGCCCCTCATTCTTTTAAATGTGTACAACTATTGAATGGGCTGAGGCTGATATTAGATTCTGGGAGTAGTTTTATTATAATTGATATATTGTTGGGAGTATGGAAAAGAGACATCTATTTATTCTAGGGGTATTACCTTGAAGTTTGAATGTATCATTTTCTACAGTATGTGTACATCCTTGATATTTCAATATTGTACTTAATTTTTTGTATAAAATGGTTATTAGAATATTGAGGCCACATATCTTGTTTCTATAGAAGAGTGACCATTACATATCCCAAGGATATCCATTATGTTCTTCATGTAGAGTAGGATATAAAGGTATGTCGTGCAGAGTTAGATCATCAGAAATTGGGGGAGCTCACTGCCCAGGTTGCAAGTATTTTGTTTGATGATGCGGATGTGTAGAAGGATTTCATTCCCCCTATAATAGACTGGTTTAAGGATGGGTTTCTAGATGAAATATCCAGGCTACCACATGAGATGGATGTGGAGTTCATAGTTGATCTTATTCCTGGAGCATAGTTGGATTTCATTTCACCTTACAGAATGGATCCAATAGATCTTGAATATCATAAGAATCAACTGGAATAATTAATGGATAATGGATTTATCTATTTTAATATATCACCTTGGGTTTCTCTTATCTTGTTTTCTATGATGGATGATGGGATGTTGGGATGTTTTATTTATTACTATGATTTGAACTAGAAGAAAGGAAAAAACATGTATCCTCCTCAATGTGTAAATGATATATTTGAAACGTTGAGAGGATTTTTTGTTCTCAAAAATTAACTTGAGTTTGGGTACCATCAATTGGGAGTTTTACCATCTAATATTCCATGAGATACTTTTAGAAACGTGTATATCCAATATTAGTTCATTTTGATGTCGTTTGGGTGGATGAATGCTCCTAAATTGTTTATGTCCTTGATGAACTGAAACTTCTACCCATACCTAGATCAGTTTTTGGTTCTATTTGGTGATGAAATCATAGTGTACACCTAGACTCATGATGATCATGCCCAACATATTGAAATTATTATAAGCACATAGATAGAGAACCATTTATGCACCAATATATATAAGTTCCTGTTTTGGACTGGCCGAGTTCTTTCATGGGTCAAATAATCTTAGAGGAAGGTGATTTATCGGACCATTAAAAGGCGCATTCTATGTATTCTTGGGTTCATCAAAGAATATTTTTATCATCAGTAACATTATTGGGTTAATAGGATACTATATAAGGATCATCTACGATTATTCACTCTTAGAAGTATAAATTTCTGGAATGAACAGGAATTGTGTAATGTATGAATGGTCTATATCATGTGAGAATTCATTCTAAGAGTTAAAGAATATATTTAGAATAAAATAAGTGTTTTAGTACCGAAGCCATGTAAGTATTATATAGATTTTTGTGAGGTCTTGGGGGAAGGTCCTAGAACTATTTTGATGTAGAGATCTCTAATATTTGTGTACGGGTGTTTATATTTGTGGCCAAATGAATATAAATACCCTCTTCATGACCTCAAGATTTCTATAGTTGTTTATACCTTTATGTTTTGGTGGAATTATCTATTAAGTGAAACTTTTACTATGTATATTATACACAATATCATAAATTATATCTTTTCACAATAGGGTATGAATATTCAGCAGTGGATATGGGTTGAGTATTTTCATTCGTCTGATTCTGAGCTAGATTACAATATCAATAATGGGAATAGTGTTTATAATGTTTTGAGTAAGAAAGAACAGACTCAGGTATTTTAAGAGTTTAGTTATGATTGGAATATGATTTCTTTATTGCATGTTATTCATTATTTGTTTCTGGAGGGATTTGACAAGATAACCATCATATCAGTTTCAGTCATTTTTTCCTGTTTGATCCAGATTTGGGAAATACAGTTTGAGGATCAGGAATGTTTGGAACTAATGGAAATCCTTGATGATGGGGGTCACATTCTGATTAGACTATTTATGAGGATGAGATCATAAATATTCAAAATTGTGTTGTTGAGCCTTCATGTAATTTTGAGGAGCTGATATGTGGGTTCCATTCCTCTAAGTGTGCAGGGAATCCAGGTTGGAATAAAAAGTATTGTGACCTACATAGATAGTATTGGTGGTTGGGAATGAAAAAGGAAACAAAAAGGCTTGTGAAATAATTATACAACTATATACAGGTTATGGCCATGAATCAATGACCCAATGGTTTAATATATTTGTGGGCCATTCTTTAATAGAGCTGGGATGACGATACCATGGATTTTGTGGTCGGTATTCAAGGAATGCCACAAATGAATGATGTTATTTGGGTAATTATTCACGAACTATTGAACATCACACATATATTTCCTATTAAATAGATATTCTTAGTGTATTAGTTGTATGAATTGTATGTTATTGAGATATTCCATCCTCACGTGGTGTCATGAATTATAGTTTTAGAACGTGACTCTCATTTCTCACTGTATTTCTGGAACGTATTTTCGAAAGTGCACACATGGTAGGTATTATTGAATAAATCTTTCCAACCATATACATATGGAAAGTCAGAGCATACTCTAGAGTTTTTCTATGATATTTTAGAGCTTGTATCTTAGTCATTGAGGGTCTGGGGAGAATCCCTTGAGTAATCCTATTATAATCATTATCAAGAAACTATTCTGATGGCACCATATGAGGTGGTCTATGGTAGGCCATGAAGATCACCTCTATGCTTGATAGAGGCCAGTGAGTTAGAGTTTTTCAGACCAATTAACATGATGGAGATGTTATAATTGCTTCATATGATTTTTAAATTTATGCATATATATCATATAAGGTAGAATTCATATGCTTATAGAGGTTTATGACCCCTTGAGTTCATGATGGGTGAACATTTTTTCCATCAGGTGTCACCTATATTGGGTCCCCATGTGATTCTAAGGTAGTGAAATATGGCTCCCCTGAATATTTGGAACATTTATGATTATAAAGAGAATTGGGCTGGTGGCATACCAATTGGCAGTTCCGTAATGGTATTTTTCTATTAATTGTTTTTTCATGTGTCACGGCTTCATCAGCATCACCCTAAACCTTATCCTGTGATTGAAGTTAATGATTTTGAGAAGATCTTGATACATCATTTTTAGATAATCCAATTCAATTCACTGATCACAATGAGAAATTTATTCTAGGAAATTTTATGTTGATATTTCGACTATTGTGGAAATATATTCATATTTTGGAGGAAACAATGAATAAAGATGAAGTTATATGGGAACAATGGCCCAATAATTTCACATCGGAATCATAAAAGTTCTTGGGAGTATGGATCAAGGACAATCTGGTGTAAGGTGGTGAAATTGTAATATCCCTATTTTTTTGGATATTCCTCATGGTCATTCTTAGGTAGTATTTTACCTTGTTTTGTTTCTACCTTGGTGGTTTTTTTGTTGTTTTAGATGAATATGGAAAATTTTGGATGTTTTTGGGATAAAAATGGGAAGTTCATATTTTGTGCACATTTTTACCAAACCATGTTCCTTCCCTAGAAAAATGTTCATTCTAAAAAAAGGGGGAATCACATGATTTGCACATGGGTTTTCAAACCATGAACCCTTTTAGTATAAAAATAAAACCACTATGATGAACATCATAGAAACTGTGTGAATGGTATTTATTTCCCTGGGAAATTTAAAAAAAATACCAAACCCTCGACTACTAATCCCAAATCTCCATGGATCTGTACATATCCAAATCAACTAAATTTTTAAGCTCCTGGAAGGGTTATAAGGGTCCTAGAACCCCATTGTAGTGAAATAAAATATCTATTCAAAGGATTACATCTCTATTGGTAAGTGATTTTCTTCTTGTGTTGAATATATATCTATCTTGAATCTCTTTCCTAATCAAGAAAACTTGTTTACGCATCCTTAGTGATGGTTTATATCTCCATTTTAATGGATCTTATTCTAAATGATCTTACTTATATGATTTGGTCATAGATCTACTCTATTGTGATTTTGATCATTCCCCTTAAATTATTGGATTTTTTTGTCTAACTATCATCAATGCCATTGAGGTAGGTGGTCTAAATTATAATTCCCATTATGTTAAATTATTTTTATGTTTATATAATTGTGTAATTTTAATTTCCATGGTCAGGAATTGAATATTTAGTTGGATTAATTAATTGTATTAATTTATTAATGGAATTATTAAATTATTGTAATATTCCGATTATTGAATTGGTGGGATATGGAATTATAAAATTAGTCAATTAATGTGATTAAGAAGTGATTGATAATTTTTATTAAATGGTTGGTTGGCATAACGTTGAGAGAATAATGTGTTATTTGATTAAATGTTGTTAAATGTAAGAATAGTAAAATGTTCATATTATTTCTATGTGATTTAGGAGATGAACCATTTTGGGTTTTTAAATTGTAATGGTTCTCCATGCTGATAATGTTTTATAATAGGGTTAATGATGGTTAACCTTGGAAAATGTGATATGGGTGATATATGTGATTGATTGATAAATTGTATGTGGGACGACGATTGACACTCCAAATACCCACGAGGTGATAGACATGGTGTTCTAGTTACTAAATATTTTCATGTGATAATGATTTTAGGATAGGGAATGATTATCTAAAGACCAATATATGAAAAAAATGAGGCCTGGGACTGGTAATGATGATCCAAATACCCAGGGGGTGCTAGAAATGAATTTCTATGCCAAAAGTATTGGCACTGGATTTTTCTTCAAAGTAACTATGAAATGAATTTCAATTGATATTAATGATGATAGACATGATATAAAGAATTGTGATTCCCCTATGTTATATGGATTAGAATCCAGTATTTCCCAAATATGGTATTGATGATTTGGGCGTAATATTGAACTTGGGTAATTATGTGGTTAATTAAAGTATAATGAATTGTTAAAATTGCTTACATTTATTATTTTTCATTTTTCACTCTACAACTAGATACACATTTATAGAATGGATATTTATTTAAATGTCGTTGGTGGTTTCCAAATGATTTGTACACACACACTACTTGGGATGCCTGATAGATACACAAATATACATCATGTTTGTAGGATGGATAATGTAAAAAATCCTATACAAGATGGTAGAGTTAGGATAGAACATGGATGATGCAACCATACATGATGTTGGGGATCTCGTTGGAGTTTTCAAAGTGTATTTATTTTTGGGTCTTGAATATTAACACAAGATACATAAATGGAAGGAAATATATGATACTTAGTAAATATATTGTTTTACAGTTTTTGTTTATAATGTGATACTAGTATATATTGTTTATGGTTTGAATCTGCTTACTATTTTTTATTTTAGATATTGATTATTTATTTCCAATATTATGATGATTTGATAAAGATGTTATAGTCTCCCAATGTTATATATTAGACCATCACAGCTAGTCGGCAACCTCTAGAAATTGGGGATGCACACTTGGTCACATAACGAACTAGCTCAGTGTACCACTATGTGGTACCCAGTTCTAAATGTTACATTTTGGGAGTGAACCTTTACTAAAGAAATGATGTAATTATGAGTGAAAAAAATCTAGTATGATAGTCTTCTATGTGAACTATCAGAAAAGTAAATGATTTTCAAAAAATTTATGGATATAAAAAGGGTATTTACTATTATAATAATACCCTTTCAATGATCATATTATTTTATTCCCTTACCATTCACTCTTTATGAACTTCCATAACTTATACCATGAATCAAGATTATGATTCATGATATCTGGTGTACAATTTTCATATGTTATTTTGATGTTATCATGCAAAAATAATCATGTTATGTTAATGGGAACATTTATATCACCCTTATTTAACCTTACAGGTCATCATAGTTGAACCCCTCTTATATTTCATTTACCTTGGTTATGAAGAATGCTTATATATGTTATGTTTATACAAATTCCACTAGTTATGAAGAGATTATTGGGAAATGATACAGATCTATTATGAAAATTTTGTTTATGTTAGCTTGTTTCCAAATAACCTATGAATATATATAAATATAATGGAAAAAAATGTTATGTATTGAATATTCATCTAATAAGATTTAATATATAAATAAGAAAAATATGGGTTTCTATATGATCCATTGGAGGAACCTGAGAATGTTATGGGAGCCATTGGTATATTTAAATCACATGAAATTAATATTTATTTTCAATAATAAATTTTGATTATGATTCAAAGATAATATACTATATGAATTAATAAACCCTAAAAATATCAACCTAAATAAAATACGGAATTTTTTTTTCTTTAGATAATCATCCTTGAAAAAAAATCATAGAACAGATGAAATAGATATTAAGAGGGAAATCAGTAATTATGATATATTACATAAGTATTATCAATAAGAATGTAGAAAATATAATTTAATAATGGTAAGGGAAAAAACTATAAATATTATGGAAACTATAGTTGTGACAAGATCCATTCCCATGAGAAGTTCAACTAGCCATCTGAGAAGAAAAATATAAAATTAACTAAAAAATTGATAAGATCACGACCATCCATTAGATAAATGATTCCCCATCATATAGTAACAGTGGTAGATGTAGGATTTAAAAATATATTTATAAAAATATTTCCTACATATCCAATCACTATTCATATTATACAAAAAATATTAATGAAAATGATGCTTGTGACCGAAAAGTGTGGTCAGTAATGATCAAAGTAAAGATGAAGGTTTAGATGAATCTAATGGGAAAATATCCATAGTTAGAATGATTTTCCCAATTACAATGACGATAGAACCAATTTCAATTCCTAGAATATCCAATTGGACTTATTGTAGAAGATATAATACATTATAGCTAATTTTCCCTTCACCTAACAATTGTGCAAGCGTGACAGACCACCCATCATTCATTTTACACCATTAAGATCAGAATGCAGAATTTACCCTTTGGTTGATTTTTTTTGGAAGCAAGTAAAATATTAATTTATGGAATATTTATTTTTTTTATATAAATAAATAATATTCCCATTGGTGTGACCATTAATTTCTCTTAAACTGCACCTTAGAAAAAAATACACACCATTATTGTGTTTACAATGTGATATGTTTCCAGTAAACATGTATAGTATTATCCTTGGTGTTTAGTCATAGAATTATATCATTAGGTCATTATAAATATAACCATGTAATAAAATTAGAGATATATTCATTTTATTTATGTTATTTTAGATTTGGATATGTCATGTCCATGTAGGGATGGAAAATATTTTTTTGAAATCAAAGGAGTAGATATTTTTTTAAAAACATTATAACCCTATATGTGGATATTTATGAGTGGAATATATTATTATTCATTGGTGTAAATTATGGAAATTATTTAGAGATTTAATCCCCCACTAAATTCCTTTCACCATTTTAGAAAATAAATCTCTCCCCACTCTCAATGTTCCTTTTTGGGAAAATATATCAACAAAGAATTAATCATGTTGAACAGAGAATCTTGAAAAAAATTCCTTTCACCATATTACTCAAGTATTATTCAATGCACATACACTATATCAAACTATTTCATGTTATTGTAAGCCTTAATTTGAATCATGTTCATGTCATGTATTGATGTGTATAACTCCATGAATAATGAAGTTACATTCCTAAATTGAGGAGTGGGTAAAATTTATTTTCACCCAATTTTAGAGATTAGGTATTTCAACCCTACAGGATGGAATTGGAAAGTGAAAGATCAAGAATTACACTCCCTGAATAATGGACACATAAAATGCGTACTATTAAAATCTATATTTTTAATATCTTCTCACCCAAAGGTAAGAATAAAATTAAATTAAGAAATGTATTGATATAGAAATATCATAGTCAATACATCTACAATCAAGGTGGAATATAAAAATTGAGAGGTGACTTGTTCACGTGTTATTACTTAAAGAATAAAAAATTATTATTTCATTACATATTTATTTATTTATTCAAACCATGAATTTTATCGGGAAATATTCAAATATAATCTCATGACATGAAGGTTTATCTATCATTGAATTCATCAAGAAATGAAATGATTACATCTCTAATATATAACACTTCCCATATTTATATTTGAGGGAAAGGTCTTATTTTATATAAATTTATTTCCCCTTTTCATAAATTTTATGCCATATTTTTAATGAACATTTTTCCTTATATATATCCAATGTCAACTATCAAGGGGAAAATATATTTTCATATCATAAATCATCTTCTGAACCTATCAAAATTCATGTATAATTATGAACATCCTTTGGAATCACTTTTTAATTCATTCATGTTGTTTCCATATAACAAATCTTATATATTTCAATTGATTGGAGAAAATTGAAATATTGACTTGGAATATGAGTCAATTTTAACATAATATTTTAATTTATTCTTTGAAGGGTATCATAGTATTCCTCCTAATAGATAAGTTGGGTTCTAAAACTATATTATAACTTATTCTCTTCCCATGTTATAATGGCCCTAAATAATAGGTCCCAGAGAACCAGTAGAAATAATGAAATAACTAAAATCACAAATAAGGGTTTAATATTCTCTACTTTACCTTGAAGGGTTTCCCTAGTATTTTTTATTTAGAAGAGTGGTTTTTCAATGATCCATTGGAATTGTTGTTCTGTTATTAATTAGATCAGAATGATGAATAATTATCATTTTTCATAGATATAATACTTTTTAAAACCACCAATATAGGGCTTATTATTTCTATATGATGGATCATCGATTCAAATATCATCGGTTATTGGTGAAATGGATTATATTCCTAATAATTCATTTTATATAAGATATAAACACTATTATTTCAAATTTATTCCATTACGAATAACTAATTCTTAATAAATACTCAAAGACATGATAAATAGAGCCTTTAATAATTACCTATATAAGATTGTGTTTGCCTTTATAGATGATATTTTCAATTATTATAATATAATTAAGGAACATAAATAACACTTTATAAATGTGATAAATACATTGATAATTTAGAAATTTTATTTAAATTATAGTATGCGTGACAAATATATTGATAAAGTCACATACATTTGACATGTTATCAGAATCAAAGGTATATATATGGATCCTTAAAAGAATTATAAGATTAATGAATGGATTAGACCAACATCTGTGGTAAAGATCCATAGCTTCCTTATATTATAAATTTATTATAATACTATCTCCCTAAAATTTATGGAATAACACATGAGTCAGACCACCACATGGACTTAAAAATGTCATCTTATACACTTGAGGAATCCGACCATGGGTGGGATTCTAAGATAAAAATTTGGGCGACTAAAATCTTTTTATCTGATATATCTAAAAAATAATTACAGGTCATATAGGATCCATTAGTGGTAGAAGTTTTACGGAATTATAAAAAAGATCAAATCATAGTATAATAAACATACAATAATTCTACCGGAATTGGATATATAGTCACACATTCATATAACCCAAAATATTTCCCACTATGAAGATTAGATAAAAATATAAAACAAATGAATAAATTATACAAAAAAGATCCATTACTAAACCCAAGCCTCACCACAACCCCTCACTAATCATAATAGAGCTACTCTTGCCAGACCAATTATACTACATGTGACCAAACCTACATAAAAGTAAAAATATCCACACATGCATTGGGGTTCCCATGATAGGTTTAAAAATTCATCTCATTATAGAATCACCATGTTACCCTAATATATTCTATCATATAAATATTTATTTATGAGGAAATGAATAACATTATACAACATAGAATATAAAATATTATCTGTGGATTCATCATGTGTTGACCAAGACACCATTGTTTCAAACAATACACGGTATAATCTCAAATGAAAAATCATATTCTACCTAATATCATGAAAGAATAATCTCATCTACTATCCTTAAGTGTCATTCTATCAAAGCATTGACATTAAACACTATATTTCATCCTCTCTCTTGACATTCCATACCATAGGTGAAAAACATCATAGGGATTTTTTGGACTCTCTACTAGTGATTCCCAATATACGAAATCTCATATGATATCTGAACACATGTTTGAAATGAAAATGTTGAAAAATTTCATATGGTATCACATCCCTCTATGAGTCATTAAATTTCCATAACATTTGATGTGGCATTTTGGATCTCCACTAGTCTGGCCATAGGTAGAAGATATTATGGATTTTTGAACACTCTATCAGACCAACCATAGACACAAAATATCATATATTATCCGGATTCATGATTCATTTATCTAAAAGTTAAAAATTCCATAAACAATTCCAATAACTTAGAACTTCTAACTATTTTTGTAGAATGTGATATGATGTCATGGACTCTTTTTAGTTCATACCATTGATGATAAATTAATCTCATTTGGGAAGATGAAATTTTATTGTGGTAACTGAAAAACCTTCTTTATAGATCCACATGTTTCCATTACATAGATTCCTAAATATATATAATCCATATAATCATAATAATATTTACAATCAAGGCTCTGTATATCGCACCCGAATAGAATCCCCCATATCCCTTGCATCCCAAACCACATATCACATCCTAGGCCCCAATCATACATGACTTAGCGCCCTAGTTTAGGACTCATCTCAATGTAAAAAATACCTCCTTATATAGGATTTTTATGATAATCCATTTCTTATATGGTATAAAAAGTCACACCTGATTGTGTTCCCATCACAATCAATGATGAAACAATTTGGTTCTTCAGACCGAACCTGGTTACTACAGAATGTAATAACTATAATTCAATACCATTTTGTGATAGAATATTTTGTATTCCCCACCTATATTTAGATATAAATATCCAATAAAACACTATTATAATAAACAAATCACCATCTCAACCATGACATCGAGGTCCCTCTCAAAAAATGAAATCCCAAAACCACATAGATATTCATTTATATAACCATATAATTATTATAAAAACACAGAATTTTGTCATATCACATATCTCCCATATAAGAGTTATTAATCCCATAATCTAAAGTAAACCCTCATCATTACATGAAATGAAGACTTGGTATAACTACCACAATTACTCGATCAATGGAGACCATTACCAGGAATCAATATGTGTATTTTCCATTATTCATGAGATGAAAACAAATCTTACATATCCCTCATAGGAAAATTTCCACCATGAAGTCTATAGTTTCACCATGAAAATAATACTACTGTAGTCAAAACTCATATATATCCCAATGGGCTATCATTGGCCACTCGTTCAATCAACTCTCATCCTTTCCAATTTCTGAGGAATTCTTTAGATGAATTCAATTCAATCCTTGCATAGTGGGGAATTTAAATTATGTTTAGGAAATTCAAAGACACAAAATTAATCCATTGGGATCTCAAGATACCATTTTAATTCACCCAATCCCAAACCCCCATAAAGGATTTTACAATTTTATATAAACAACCATTATGTTAAGTGTCATAGTGATAACTTACCTCCATTTTAGAGTTACCTCATCTTTTCCATACTATCAATCCTCAACCAATCTCTCATAAAGACATGTCCATTATCAATCACCTATATAATATAAATAAAATTAATAAATAATAAATATTTATACTTATTTATACAATTCATTCCCATGTGGAATAACCCTATAAATCACCCCACAAAGTGTCAACTTTCCATAAAAATATTTTAGGGTGTGAGTATGTCCACAATGTACTCCCAAAACCACTATGACTAAAATCCCCATAATAGAACTCAAAAAAAATTATTAATTTAATTCACTTTATTATAAATTTTTATACCAAATTCCTTATACAATTAATTCAATGATATTGTGACTTTTTAATTTTTTTATAATATATCCAACACATAAAAATATCTATGGTTTGAGACGGTTTCTCCATTCCAATCCTCAAAAAATTAAACTAAAGATCATAAAATCGTTGAAAGAAATGGGTAGAAGGATTGAATGTTGTAGGAGAAAGCATACCTCAAATCTCCATGGAAAATTAATTCACAACATAACCCATAAAGGGGTTTCATAGGGAATAAATAGTAGTCATGTTGACCAAATGACCCTTTATCATGCCTATTTTCCATTAAATTCATTGGAATGGCTAACCATAAAAATATAGATGTGACCCTATTTTAATTAAATACATTTTTGGCCAATCGATTACTCAGTCTAGTATTAGTAGGTATAAGGTAACATATAGAACACCTGGTAGTGCTCTAGTTTCTATCTAATGGGGGGTCCAGCTGTATTCTACCCCTATATAAAACACTAGGTACCTAGGGGATTCTTGCTACTAAAATTCAGCTAGAAGTCTGTGTAGGTCATACTCTTCCCATATCATGACAACCAAAACACCTCAAAAATGCATAGAATCACCTCCTATATATATGTAAACTCAGATATTTCTAATACATATCTGATTTAATAAAACACCGCCAACAATGTGTGTCTAAATTCAAATATCCAATTAATTGTATAACAAATAATGATAAAAATAATTAAAAACCCCTATCTATATATCTTTTTTACACTTTGAAGAACAAAAAACATATATCCAAATTCATTTCGTTACACAAAATATATTATCAAACAAATTGAATTGGGTGTATCCAAATTGTTCATGCAATGAACTTGAATACATTTGATTTCCTATTGAAAACCTTGACCTAGTCCTAAAAGTACATCCAATGTGCCTGAATTATATACGTTATGTGATTCCCACACTACAACATATAACTAGATATGAGAATAAATATAGGACCTTCTATTTCCATTACTTTTTGAAATCACCATACCTGAAAAACCAATATACCATTATCCCAACATAATCATATGATTTTCTCTATCAATGAGATTGAAAAATAACCCCAACACCCACAATAATGTATGAATCTTGCACTCGGTGTAATTTTGTAATCATATACACTATACATCCTAACCACCATTTAACTCTCTCTATGATAATCGACATTCCCATGATATAATTCCTGAAGGAAATAATATTTTACATTTTTTGAATTTATTATCAATATTATAACACTAATATAACACCCCAATTATAATCCCAAATATACTATTAAAAAATGAACTTGATGTATTTTTCCTTTTTCAAAACAGATATTTTAGTGGTTCCTCAACTACCCACTACTAGTTCCATAATCTCTATAACCCATGTAACACTATGATCATGGGAAAATGAAAAAATGGTTTCTATCTTCTATAATAGTGTCCTTATAATAATGAATATGGATCCAGTCCAAAGTCGAATGGTATAATCCCTGTGAGAAACTACACAAATGAAATTCATACACACATTGAACCTTGATTCTCTGATGATTGGTAATGGATTTCTCTCCATTTTTTAGATCTAAAACCTCCATATGGAATCCTTCAATATATAATAGGACCATTCTTTTGAGAGGTTAGTTTCTAAAGAATCAAATAAAAATGACCATTCAGGTGATGATCCAAATCATGATCACCATTCTAGATTCAAATCAATACCTCTATTAGTGGGTCTTAATGGAGCATATATACAAAATGAAACTACCAAGAAGCTTAGTCCTAACAATAAATCATAGGATAGATGATTTTCTATAGCCATGTATCCTGAATCCCTAAAATAGGATCAATATGTATGTGTTATCTATTATAAGGATTATTTCTTATCTCAAAGGGGGAACACTATTGACTATTTTAGATCTAATGTTGCAAATCTCACACTTCTGGGGTGAAGAAATTAAAACCTTTTTACAATTTTAATAGGTTACAATCACATTATAATAAGCACATAGGGGGATCTGAATCTCATCTAGAAGTTAGGTAACTTATAGATGTTGCTTGTTTTTTTCATTTATCTGAATGGGATATTTCTTTTAATCCATTTACTCGAAGAAGCTTTACGGAAAAAAGTATGGGTTCAAATTCAGGGACTAAACTAGGTTTGTTTTGGTATCCAATAATTCTAAAAGAAATTTCCTATTGTATTAGTATTCCATTGATGATTGATCAATGTACTCTAAATGGGTAGATTGGTCTTTGTGAAAGAGTTTTGGTTATAGAAAATCATGAATAAAAATTACCAGAGAACATAGGTTTCACATAAAATGAATATATAGTAGATATCAAGGACGAATATGAGTATAATCCCGCATTCCATGAGGCATATAAAATAATTGGACACTCTATATATAACTATAGGGAGATTCAAAAGTCAAGGATAAAACCCATAAAAATGAGTGGAAGGAGATTAAAAAAAAATAAAAAAGAAATGATATTTATCATTGATAATGTTGAAGTATCTAAAAATAAGGAGATTAGTAGATTGGTAAAAAATAGGATATCATCTCTACCTGAAAATATTATTATAGAAATCATTTCCCAGATTTGGATGAAGAAGAAGAAAAATAGGCTAATGAAGAAACTATAGATGGTGACATTCCCAAGGCTGTATGGTATATTCTTATGAATACCAATAGGAACACAACCTTTAAGATCTAAATCCTGTCCATTTTGAAACAACAATAGAATATTTTTTTACTCATACTTTTAATTTGAGGAGAGATCTCCATACAAGCACATTTCCTCAACACTTGAAAATTCCCATAGATGAATCACATGATCCTAGAAAAATGGATAATACATCAGTTAAAGAAAAAATACAAGAGATTTATCCTAAAGGAATGCATGATACAACCGATTAATGTCTTTCTGATAATTATGATGGACCTATTAATAAGATGTATAATTTGTCAAATCAATCGGGAAAATATGACATCTCCTCCTCCACTGATGGTCTTAAAGTGAAATATATACATGGATTAGTAAATAATATGCAGGATTCAACCATTGATAATCCTAGTACCCTCATTTTCTCTCAATACAAGGGGGAAAATATTAAATATCCCATTATGTACTTCAATGCCAATAGAATGAATTGAATTTATCCAATGATATGTGAGTATAATATTATTATTTCTCATTTTCCATCTATAATAAAATTATTAGATGACTCTCATACTCATATTGTAATAGATCCAATCCCATAGGGGAAATTATCAAGGTAGAAGACCTCTTGATGTAAAAAGAAGGGTGATTCCAATCCCAAACATAGGTTCAAATTAATTTTTTTGGAACACTGAGGTTTTAGCAAACCCTAACACTATATTTTCATTAAATATTCATATTCACACAAAAAAAATATTTTTCTATTTTTGATCATAAGATTAATTTTTCTTCTATTTTTATGGGTCTAGATCATAGTGGATATTCTTTTGTTGCTTCTATCATTAATAATTCCATGGTTGAATCTTTTGGTTTTTTTTCACATTCCTCTTTGGTTAATGTTTTTTATTATAACATTATTGACCAAGTTATCACATCTAAAGAGGTCTATCAAAATTATTGAATTTTTTTATTTTATTTATGAAAGTATTTGGTACCAATAAAGATTAATTATTTGGTAGAATATGACCATGTTAAGTAGTTCTATATGAGATCTTTGGATAGCTGTTGAGGATTTTAATTCTATCCTTAGTCCGAGTGAAAAAATGGGTCCAGTCCATTCCACAATATCATAAATAGATTTTAAATACTACATAGAGGGTAATAATATTAATTAAATTAACCTAGTTGGAGCCAAATATAAAATCTAAAATAGGAATTACAATGGAGATATTGCTAGTAAGATTGATAGATCATTTTATAATAATAATTCCTTTGATAAATGGGAAAGTATCTCTAGCATTACTCTTCATTGATTAATTTTTTTTCAGCATCTGATACTGACTAGTCTATCTATTCAAATATCCAGACCTATTCTTCCTTGTATATTTTATAATATTTGTGCTTTTGTAACTAAATGTGTTGACATTGTTAGGGAAAATTTGAATTCTATGAAATATGGAAATGATTCTTTTTACTGTATCATGAAACTAAAATTCATAAATCAAAAAATCAAGGATAGTGAAACATAAAATCAAACCAAATTGATAATTAAATTTCTTCTTTGGAGACTTATCTTAATTTGAAATAGGTTTATCTCACAAAATCTAAATTTTCTACAAATCTTATGCAAGAAATAGATCCCAATAATAAACTAAAATCACTTCAATCTATTAAAAATAAACCTCAAATAGATATTTTCAAAACTAAATGGATTATGTATGGGGAAGGAAATAGAAAATTTTATGTATCCCTTAAAAGAGAGAAGAAAGGTTATTGGATTATTGATTTTCTAAAATATGGAGCCAATATAATTGATCAGGATAAAAACATTGTTGATCATATAGTCTCCTATTTTGGAAATATTTTTGGTGGAAATGATCTTAATAACGATCTTAGACCTCATTGTAGGCTTTCCATTTTTAACAATGATGAATAAAATTTTTCAACATGATCCCCCATTTATTATAAATAAACAATGCAGTTTTTAGTTTGAAAACCTCTTATGCTCCTAGGATAGATGGTTTTACTAGTACCTTTTTTCAGAACTATTAGGATATTATCCGAATGGATATTGGTAAATTGGTTAAATCCTTCTTTCAAATGTAACTATTCCCCATAGAAATAATACTCAATTCCTCTCTTTGATCCAAAAAGTGGTAAATTCCTCAAAGATGCATATTTTTAAACCTATAGCCCAAATTAATACTCTCTAAAAAGTTATCTCCAACCATCATTCTAATATACTTCCTAAAAATATAAAAATGTTTATTAGAATCAGTTTGGTTTTTTTAAGGATAAATCCATTTAAAATTTTAGTTTTTTGAACACTGAATTAACCAATCATTTAATGAAATCAAATAGTGTAGGAAAATTTTCTATTAAAAATGAAATTATTATGGCCTTTGAAACTATATACTAGAGTTTTATATATAAGGTTCTTCAATCGTTTAGTTTTATTGATTTTTTTGTCAATATAATTAAACCACTTTTTTGGTTTTCACATATCAACATTCTTGTTAATATATCTCCCAAGGGTTGCTTTAATTTTATTAAAGGTGTTAGATAATTTTAACCCCACTATATTATTATCTTTTTTATTTTTTAGGACAATTTTTATAGGATCCCCACTCTTTTGGAGAATGAAGATAAAGTTTGGCCCATCCATGTCACATAATATTTTGTAGTTCCTTCACATATCATATATAGTGATACAAATATTTTTTTACAAGGGGGTAAAAGAAATAAAAAAAAATGTTAAGGAATCCATTTCACATAATTAATTTTTTTTAGGTAAATATACTAACTAGAGAAAATCCATTATTTACTTTAGAAAAATGTTTATGGTTGTAAAAAAAAATGAACATCATAAATGATTTGGATATTACACAGGGATCTGACCCTTTCACATATCTTGGTGTTCATATTTTTTTGGAAGTCCAAAAAGTAGTTATTTTTATAAAATAGTATATTAGATAAAAAACAGACTTTCCTATTAGAAAGTAAAATATTTATTAATGGTTAGAAGAATTTCTCTTTTCAAATCCACAATTATTTCTTAAATTTTGTACTATTTGATGGTGTTCAAATGGCATATTGTTCGTATTAAAATGCTTAATGTCTCCATTAAAAATCTTCATTAGAGTTGGAGAATTCTACGAATGAAATTAGATATTTTCACAAGGGATAACTATTGTAAGACACATGTAAATTGTGGTATTGGGATTATGATTCTCATTATATTTAATGATTCTATATAGGCTATGTTTACATTGAAACTGATAAATAATAATTCTATAGATTTTAATTTCAATAGAGGTAGAATTATTGTAAAATTTATGAAAGGGAGACTACATTACATAGACTGCTAGATTTGGCTGACCATAAATCATTCATTCTATAATATCTTGAATTACATCAAAATGATGGTTAATAAAAATTATTCTCTCAATTTTTGGATAGAAAACTGGATTGTCTCCCCCTTATCTTCAATGTAGACCCATGTATATTTTTTGTTGATGAAAATATTTCCATAAATGATCTCTTGAACTATGTTGGTATTGAAATAACTGATGATATTAATCTTATAATGACTAATTATCCTTTTTTATTATATGAATATTTTAAATATGGAAACCTACTAATAATGTAATGTTATATTCTAAAATTTGTTAAAGTAAAAATTTTATTGGCACTACTTATTTTTTTTATTGGATAAAAATATTTGATAATCTTATATAAGTCCTTATATATTTAATCTTGTATGTGGGATTTCTCATAATTGAATATCCAATAATGGTTGTCTTCAATTATTTGGTTTTGAAATTTGATACAAATTTTGATATTGTATCCAACACAGGGAATATACTAATCACCTCTTAGTGTTCTATGCTACTATTACTACTTTATGTAAATATATATATGATATGATTTATTTTAGGTGGATAGAAATGGTATCCATTGAACCTCTTCCTCAAAATTATACTACTATGGACTATCCACCTCAAATCAAAAAAAATTCATTGTCTCTAGGGATAAACTGATACCCACAATCGGGTAGGATATGAATGATTTTATTCATCATAACAATACATTTAATCTCTATGTAGTGGAAGGGTAGATTCACATTGTTATTAAACAAGATGGAATGAAACATAAAGGGAATGTCCAAAACTAAAATAAATACATAATGATGCTGCATTGTCCTTGAATTATAGAAAATATAGCCATCTAGGGGGCTGTATTGTTGTTTTTTGGAAGGAACATTCCCCTGGATGGATTAAATCCAATATAGATGGATCTTCAAATTGTAGGCTAGACCCCATGAGTTTTGGAGCGGTATACATAGAAAATAATGGGAGAGTCCTTGGATGATTTTATGGAACCATTAGTATTTCATCCTCATTATAATATGAAATTTTTAGTGTTATATCTGTGGGGTTTTTTCCATGGAAAAAATGTTGGACCATTATATGGATTGAATGTTTTTCAATCACTATAGTGAAAGTTGTATGAAATGTCATGAAGAATATATCCTAACCTCTTACAAGTCGATGGATTGATTGTTTGTAATCTATATCGTAGATAATCCACATTATCACTAACAATATTCATGAGGAGAACTCAGTGGAAGATGAGATTTCCCAAAAAGGATTCAACACTCTCATCATCTGTTTAGAGGAACTTTGTATGGATTAACTTATTTTATTTGAGATTGATTATCAAAAATCCATCCTTTGAAACCCTTTAATTTCTCTGTAGTTTTTTTATATAAGGGCCTCAGTTCATTAGACCAAGGAATCACATTGAAAAAATATTTTCCTTATAATCATCATGTATATCCAATACACTCAATTATTACATCTCGTGAAATATTGATTACATAGCATGATGACTAGAGGATACTAACCCTATCATACCCTAATGCTAAAAATAAATTCCAACCAATACCAATTCATGGTTTATAAAGAACAACCTCTATGAAATTCTCTAAAATACCCTATATATGAGGGATAAACATTACTATATTTTAAAGTGGACTCCCCACCATATAACTTTTCTTCTACTATATTCCATGTATAGTGCTTGAAATACTCAAATATCAACGAATCAACAATTTTCGTGATCCATGCTCATCGAATTCGGAACAAACCTTATTATGTTATATGCATGTGTACTGACCTCACACTTCTATACCACTTGAGAATCTAAAAACCATAGTTGTATATTTCATATATCTATATCCCAATAAAATGATCCCTGAACAAACAAATTTCATTACAAACAAAAAAATCCTATGACTTATCACCACTGGACCCTGATATGAATTATAAAATTCAAAATCATAATCGTGGTCCCATCAAACCATAGATGGAAAACCCATCTAATCTTTCAACATTCATTCAAAAAACTGAAAAATGACATCATACTTTTAAAAAAATAGTGTAAATAAACTATAACTCACCACAATCACAACACATTTGTAGTCACTAACCAACACCCATCAAATTCCATTGACTAATATCCAAGTAGTCACATGCTAAGGGGTAGAAAAACAATTCAGAAAAATAAATAAATATCATATTCTTTAACCCAATTATTTCTCAAAGGAACGTTAAAATGGTCCCACCCATCACATCAAGCCCATATGAGGCATCAGATGTAGCCAATTTTCATTTTACCCTTAGAAATCATTATTTCTGTTTAGAATAAAGGCAATAACACACTATCTTATAATATGGAAAGAGTAAAACCCTTCAAAACCCTATAACTTGTTCTTTACCAATACCCATATAGATCTCATCAAATACAAAATGGGTTTACACCCATATATCACCAAATCATGTAATTAGACTCATCCTTCCATGGATGCATCACTTCAAACATAGAATCATATTCTAAATATACTATACATGTAACTGTCACATGTAAAACATACCCAACCTAAATCTTTCTTTGTTCCTTATTTTCAACCACCCATTGAATCCCTTTAATTATAATAAAATCACACAAACAGACATCATATATTCTTTATTTAAAGCTATAAAAAATCTACACACACATTAGTCATTTCATTCCCAACCATATCATATCATAATACACATTCCCATCAAAACCACACCTGAATAAAACATAGTTAGGTTTATAATTAATCATTTCATACAAAAATAACCACCATACACCAAGAACTCTATGTTAATTACACTATAATATCTTCATTCATGAAACATTTCTTCCCCTACCCTCATAAGGGTATCCAACTCCACAAGAAATACTATTTTCAATCTAAAATATCTTCCAAACATAAGACATTTATGTAATTATTTCAATAAGAAAATATAAGCATAATCTAACACCACATGGTTTTCCATTCACCAACAAAACATAGGGATTTGACAATCAAAACAATATAGAACTCAATGACATGATCTATAAAATAAATATTCTAAAAAAAATCTCTATCTTACTAAAATTAATCCAATATATTTTATAGTAAAAATTTATATAATATTTTTTAGCACTTTAAACAATTTAACCCCATGTCATAACCATTAATATAAAAAACATAAGAACTGGAATTTCACATGATACTCACATACCAAGTATGATTCATGTAAAAATACTTTTTTTTCTCAAGGAAAAGATAAAAAAATAAAATAACAAACTCAAAACTGTACATAAATCTTGATGAAATATCATAACTACAATAGTGAAAAGTAGGACCCACAATCCCATTACCCTAGAAAAACGGTATTTCAACCATAATTTTGTTCAAGGAACACTAGCCCAAGGTTCATCTAATGTTTTCAAGCTTCCATTTCTCTATAAAAAGATCCCTAAAATGATAATGAAATAAAATATTAAAAATATACAATTTTGAAATCGCCATGAAAACATTTACCACATTCAACCTGATTTGGTGTACCCCTAGACATCATATGTAACTCCTCTTATTACAAGGGATTTAAAATAGTTTTAGGGGTATATTAAAATTATTGGGGAGATAATAATTTTTATATTATGTTAATAAAAAAATTACTATACATTATCGAAAATAAAAAAAACATAGAGCATTTTGTGGAATTATTTCAAAGATAATACTATAAAAAATAAATATATAATTGTAATACAACAAATAAATATACTATAATGAAGTAAAAAACCCTAAACAACACCCACCAAGCGGATGAAATTTACAAAATTAAACATAATAATAAATAATTTATGTTGAATCAACTACCATCTTTAAACCTATCCCCAACCCATCATTAATCCATATAGACCTACTCTACCATTATCCACAAGGAAAAATGTTATAAAAAATTAATATTAGATATTAAATTCACCCACAAACAAATATAAAATGTGTGGATCATGATGTACATCCATTTAGGGAATCACCACGTTACACTAATTTATTTGTTCACAGGCTTGTGTATTTTCAAGGAATAGAAAAACACAATAAACAATATACATGTGTACACATTGGGTCATTGTGTGCTAACCAGATAAGAAAATAATGATGAATACATATTCTAAAAAATTATGGTGAACCACATCCATCATTACCTATAATTAATTATTTCATATTCAGTCAAAAATTATCCATTTATCTGACCATAGATGCTAAATTCTATATGGCAGCCTACCTCTTGATCAGTCGAACAATTAGTGTAAAATTATATATAGTATCTAAGAATTTATTTTAGTGTTACCAAGGACATTAATATAAATATGGAATCCTATTAGTGGGTCATTATTATAAAATTAGAAAAATGTCACGTGAAATCTTGTTTCACTATTAGTTTGACCATAAAAACAAAATTCCCTATGGAATCTCAAAACTCTACTAATCTGACTATAAAAATTATATGGAATCCTAAACTCTATAATGATCTTACCATATACTCCAAATGACATATTGTTTAATGGATCATTAATTGTATAATGATAGGTGATGAATTCAAAATCACCTCCTAGTATATCATTTTCTTTAACAATAGGTTAACAAATTTGATTGCAATCATAGTCACATTTCAATTTAATAATAAATTCTAAATTAAACTCATATATTGAGATGAGAAGCTGAGTAGTGTAACTCATCACCCCAAATCCAATGGATTCATGTCTCCAAAAATTCAATTTACACATAAATATAATGGTTTTGAACATAAGAAATATGAAAATCAAACCCCCAAATATAAAACTCCAATATCATCTCGTGTATATATATATCCCATACCATATCATGGATAATAAATTGGGATCTTTTCATACAAAAGTTAGACCCACAATCCAATAAAAAATATCAATTTCAAAAAACAACCATGGATAACCATTTCAAACAAATACCTATCTCAAATAGTATGATTTCTATCACACAATGATAGGACCATCACACTTGAGGATTAAATAAATCAATTCTATGGACCCAATAAATTCATTAAAAGAAATAAAAAATCAAATTGATCACAATATTTATAACTCAATGGATGTAGGTCATACATGATCCTAAATAAAATTTCACGGTCTATATCCCATTTAAATTTCATATCACCATCTTGGATATAACAATAGGGGACCTCTAAATCCATGTAGTCAAAATACCCCTTTAAAATTCATTACTAATCCGTTAGAAAAAATATAGTAAATAATACTTTGATCACATCTCATATCTTCCATACGAGAGATCAAAATCCCATAATATATAATAAAACCTTATAAATCTAATAAACTATTCACTATAGGTCATATAATTATCTATAAATTCATTAAGACTATTAATCACAATTAATGGGGGAGATTATAACCACACACGAGAATAACTAATGTCTCACCTATAACCCAAAAACCTAAGTTCACCATTCATTCCAGATTATCCCTAAAATGAGAAGGAAACATCTAAAGCAAATACCATCTACTAATTTTTATTCTCACACCCTCACGCATTCAATAAACATATTTTCCTCTCCCATATGAAGTTATTAGGTGGTTTCTATTCACATAATTAATCATGGATCATTTTCTTCACATCCAAGAGATATTAGTCCCCAAAATTCTTCCTCATGGAAGTCAACATCCACATTTAATTCACCCAAGTGTGAACCCTCTTATAATCATTACGAATTATACATAGACAAGAATACTTTTTTGTATCATAGGGTTTACCAATTCCAATATCATAGTTTACTCCATTTATTAATTCTGTTCAATCCTCAAAAAATAATCAATAAAAAACATCGATTTTGGAACCCCTATCTAATTGAATAATAGATAATAATTAATTATTCAAATTAAACCCAGGTTTCAAACACCTTATAATCTCATGAAGTTTATTCCACCCATTTAAATCACAATATATGGTATATATAGGGTCGATAGTGCTATATTGGCCCCAATATGAGGGAATTATCAATAAAATATAATGAAATGATCAAAAATTTGATTCTATTTAATTAAATTCCATAAAATAATCCATTAAATATATCACAATAATTTAATAATTTATGGATAGTGTGTTTTTATTTCCTAGATCAACCAATATCCATCACATGAAAAATCCCAAGGGTTTAGGATTATTCTACCATAAAAAACTAGAAAATTTATCAAAACCCTTTATCAAAACCGAAGAAAATTAGAAGCAACCAAAGGGATGATGAGTTTGAGGAAAAGGGAGAGACTACATGTCCAATAAATATATGAAATTTATCATAATCATTCCCCATAATTGGATTCCAGAGGGAGTATGTTAGGTAGAAAAATATTGAATTTCTTTTAAATGAACTATTTTTTACTTATAGTATTTTGGAGTCGAAGTATATATAAAGATGATTATTCCACTATTTTGAAAAAATCCATCCTTTCCCTACCAGGTACATAATATAATTGTATGTTGCACCTGATCCCTTATTGGAAACCTTGTATAGATCCCGTTGTTTTCCAGTGGGGGTCCATGGAGTATTATCCCCCCTGAATAGGACACGAGGTACTCAGTTCCATGAATCGAGAACCTTGTGGATTCATGCCACTTGAATTAAATCAGGGGTCCATATAGTCCATACTATAGCTATCTAAAAAAATTAAATTTCCCAATCAAGGATAAAAATCCCTTATCTAGATATTAAAACACTAAAAATTACAATATAAATTTATGATCTCAAAACTCCCTCAACATTGAGATATAAGATTGTAATTTCCCTAGATTTATCTAAACTATAATCAAGAAGATCATTATTATTATCAAAGTATTATAATAAATTTCTTATTATTTTAAATCCCACTATAAATGATTAATTATAAATTATTCAAGTATATATGGATATATGAATATTAATATATCTTCAATAATATTTTGAAAAGTCTTTTCACTGCACCTGTATTCACACTTCCATCAAGTGGGGAGGGATATATGATATAAAATGATGCTTCCAAGAATTTTCATTGTTTTTTACTCATTAAAAAATAAAATGTTGTAGAATATTCTCGATACAATTGATATTAGAAGATAAAAATTACTTGAATCATGATCTGGAGTTATATGTATTCAATTTTTCCTTGAATATATTATGGAAATATTTCTATTGGGAAAAGTGTGATTATATACTGATCAAAAAATATAAATATACAAAAAAATGATCATAAATACCTATCTAATATGAGGATATAAAGGGTTCCATTATTCTTATAATAGAAAATTATATACATTGGAATCATAAAAAAGGTATTATTTACTACCCTAATAAAATGATTATTCAACCCTCTTTATTAGATAACATTTAGGAGGAATAAATGTATGATGTTTATATATACATATAAAATATTGTATGATCAATATGAATTGGGAAATTTTCAGATCTTAACAATGATAATGATAGTGTTCCAAGACATGAGTCATGATTATGTGTGTAATAAAATCTCATGATAAAGGAGGATATATTATATGTTTCTCGTAGAACAACATTCTAAATCCACATTTAATGAACAACGATATATTGATATCTCCAAGAGAAACTACTGGTGGGATAAAATGAAGAAGTAGATTTCTACTTATACTTCCATATTCGTGAAATATAATAATGATAATGTATAATGAATGAATTTTATAGGTATGATTCATCCATTAACCATAATAGCATGGAAATGGTGGAAAATCAACATGGAATTTGTCACAAGTCTCCCAAATGCACATTAAGAAAATAATGCGATGTTGTTTGTGTTGATATTCTTATAATTAATTCCCACTTTCCACTATTCTTGAAGGCTTATCACATCATAAAATCTGATCATATAAATTTTAGAATAAGTAATAATTAAATGAAAACCACTATCAATTGTATGATATATATATTTGAGGTTCACATTAATGTTTTAGAGGATCCTTCTAAACGAATTTATCACTGATCTAAACATTGGAAAATATATCATATATATATATATGTGGTTAATATAAAAGCACCATTAAAAAAATAAAGGGAATTTTAAAATCATTCTCTATGTTTTTATTGGATTTCATGATCAATAGATTCATCCAGTTGAGTTATAATATAATAAATATTCACATTTATGTATTATGAAGCACCAATATTCAAACCAATATATGCTGAAATGTGAAACTCCAACTCTCTTGGATGGAATTGGATAAATGAAGCTATTAGGATGAAAATCGGAAGATGATATGATTGAGAAGGTCCAATTCATCAATTAAAAGATGTGATATTCTCAACATAAATATAAGATAAATGAAGGAAATCATTTTTGGGATATATAGTTTGATGTTTGAGATAAATTATGCATTAGAATATATTTTTGAAATGGACTTGAGAGTTTTTGAATATATGTTATGTTCGGTTCTTGGAAGATAATATCCTTTGATATTATTTATTGTGTATTATAATTGGACTATAAACATTCCAATCCCCCAAACATATATCAGTACATTGATGTGTTATTTGTATCCCTCTTATAGAAAAATATATGACATCCCTCATATGTAATGAATGCATAGGTCGTACAATTAATTAATGGTCACTTTTATGGGTAGTAGATTTTTCTAAGCACTGATCACAGAGAAAAATTACGGACAAAAATCTAATCATCTTTTCAAAGTATTAAAGAAGAATAAAAACTAAAAAGAGGAGGAAAGGGAACGTAAGGATATAATGATAAAAAATAATCCCCATTTATCATCTTTATATGGTTTTAATTGAAATTCTGGGGATGGAATTTCTAAAGGGGAAATAAAATTAATGACCCAAAAATTTCTAATATGAAAAAATCTCTTTGAATATATATATGGAATAATGTATTGTAAAAACCATACCCTCCACGTAATTAAAAAATAATTTTATTTTATAAATATAAAAAATTATATAATATGTATAAAGGATTCCATAAAATTAACAATAATTTAGTGGCTCTATAAATATCTAAAAAAATAACTTAAATTTTCTAAAATAGTGCCATATGGTCTATGAGAATTATCACCAATTTGTTTTTAAAAAAATTAAATATATAAAAATATTATAATTTTCTAAAAAAATATAAATATTATTGACATAATATTGGTTGGATAAATGAATAACTATATTTTATATATATATAGTATTAATTGTAATTTTATGACTATTTCAATAGTAGGTAACTATTGTGAATAATAAAAAAAATGTTGAAATGATAAATGAACTAACCAGTGTAATTAAATGCCAAAAAATTATATTTAATTTCAATAAAGTAATTAAATATATATAGTATAATACTATAAAATTATTTCTCAAACTGTGTAAATTAAATAAAAATATGTATAAATGTTAATAACGTAATCACCATCTTATTTAGAAAAATATTATTTTTATTTTTAAATTTATTTATCTAAATTAGAAATAGATTTTGGTTGTTAAATATATAAAACTTATCTATCTATTATATAAAAATTATGAATGACAAAAAACGTAATTACAATATCTCATGGGAAAAATTAATAAAATTAAAAAGAGTTGGATTTATTTTTTATGTTATTTATTTGATTTAATGGAATGTTGGAATTAAAAAATTTATAATATTAGTTATATAATATGGAAATATATTTTAAAATAATCAGTTCAAAATTATCCTTTGTTGAATTTTTAATAATTTTTTTGGATTTTTTCCAGTGGTCATTAAAAAAATATAGTTTTTATTAATACCATGATTTGTATGACATCCTTTTTGAATAAATATGACTAAAAAATTATAAAACATTTTTTCACAATATAAAATGAATTTAATTACTATCCTAAAAAATTTAAAAAACTTTATTTCCAAACATATAAAATAATTTTCAAACCCTAAGTTACAATTTATTAAAATAATAAACTATATTTTATTCTTTACTTTTTATAAAGTGTTTCAAATATTCCATTCTGTTTTAGGAGTCATACATTTATATTAAACCTTTATTATTATATATTACACTACTAAATTTCATAATAATCATCACTACTCATATTTTTTTATCCAAAATAATAGAATAATCAAAAAATTATTCTAAAAAATACTTGCCACTATTGGTTATATATACACCCATCCTCTACACCTTTCTCCATACTTATAAAAATCATCAAGATTAGAATTTTATAACTAAATAACCCTCTCAAATATCATAGTAACAACATTAAGAACTTGTTGTGACAAAAAATTCCTCGTTCAAAGGGTTTACACTCAATCAATTAGAGGTAACTGAATGCGTATAAACATGGTTTCAAACCCCATGTTTCCATTTCCATTAAACTCTTACACATTTTAGAATACATATAATAATTTAAAACATACATTAAGATATAATTTATAATAATTATTAATTTTTTAAAAATATATAATTGGTTTTAATTTAAATATTCTTTGTGAAGTGTTTTTGTAAACATTGTATCACCTTTAGAATTTTTACACTACCTAGGTGAATTATGATGTTTCTTAACTTATTACATTAATGTATATACATAAAAATGGATATCAGGATTAAATATTAAAAATTATGAACTTATATAATTTATATATTTATTCAATGAAGAATATTCATTTGAAACATTTATATTAAATGTTAATCATACATATATTTAATCATTTAAAAAACATATCAAGTAAGATTCTAATAATTTATTAAAATAAAATAAAATATTTAACTATTTAACATTTTAATGAAATTAATAGAATAAAATGAAATTATATCTAATATAGAAAATTTTATTTTTTTATTTTGACTCTTACCAATATACCTAAGTAGTTTCTAAACTATAATCTAAACTAAAACTAAATGAATGATGAAAACAATATTAATTTAATAAACAAACAAAACAAGGTGAAAATGAATTTTTTATATAAAATAAATATAAAAAAGTTTCTGAATCAAGTAATTAATGAATTTATCTTGATTATTCATGAGTTTAGTGGATAATTCTATGTAATCTAGCTCTCGAGGTATGGGGTAATTCAAGCTCTTTCTCATTATTAATGATATGTTCTATATCACTACTATTCTCTCTCTACATTTCATTCTCATATATATTTATTTGAATTGTATGTTCATTATATATATTTTCATCATGTATTCCTTCCCATTATCCAGTTATTTTTTTGGGATATTCATGTCTCTCTGGTTCCCTTTCCAATTATTTCATTATGTTTAATCAGTCAAAGGTAATAATTCTAATTCTTCTTCCTTTTAATGTTCCACTATTAAAATATTATGTCTTTATGAATTCTGAAACAATGAATATTTTGACATAAAATTCATCGTTTTACTTTTTTCCATTTTATTATTTTCCTTTTCTCATGTAAATATTTTTCCCTTTTCACCAATATTTTATAAAATTTCATCATTTTATAGTATATTCATTATATATTATTATGAAAATTAGTTTAGTTTTAGATATTTTTGCATAACCACCCTCTAAAATTCACTATTATGTCCTAAAGAAGCACCAACCAAAGTTTGAAACATTATCTAAATATTCCATCCAATTCATTTGAATTTTATACTCCCAATAAACTATCATCACTATAAATCATTCCAAAATGAGAAAGAAAATGAGTAAATGAATATTCAATTAACTACCCTGAAAACTCAATCCTACAAACTAGGATTTTTAAAATTTCATTACAATACTCATATAAGGTCATTGCTGTAACACCTCGAGTTTTTAAAATAACACTATATTTGATAGCATATCCAACACACAATACTAAGATTAAATGAAATGTGACATATTATTCCAAATAATAATTTAACTATGATGGTTATAATATATCCTTTAAATTGGAGACTATGAATATGATTAAATAATTTATTAAATAGTCAGTAAAACATTTAATAAAACCTTTTATTTCAAAATTAATTTTTATTCATTTTTGTGAGAAATTATTATAACTAAATTTTGGACATTTTAGAATGATTATTTTATAAAAATATCATATTTTTTTATGTAATCATATAGATATTAAATTATGTTTATATTTTAATGTTTTTCAGAAATATGGATTTTTTATTGAATACTGAGAAATACCACTTTTTGTAAATGTATCATTTATTTTTATAAATTAATATTTAAAAATCCCATTATTATTTCAATTGTATTACAATTTAATATACGTTTTAATTGTATTGACACAATTTGATTTATGAAATTTAAATCATCAATATACTATATTTGAGAATAAATTTTTTTTTCCTCAAAACATATTTTCCTGAAAACTAATTTAGATTACACAGTGTTACTCTATTTTAATTTATTCAAATAAACCCAACAAACGAAATAATTTTAATGAAATTTATAAATTATGTATATATAAATATTAATTAAATTTTATATAACTACAATTGATGGTCATATATTTAATATATAATCATTTATTTCCTAAAAATTTATTTTCTGGCAAGATTTTCTTGAACTATTTTAAAGTAATAAATTAAAATTTAATTATGAAACTTATTTTATTTGAATTTGATAAAATGGATTAAATATTTTTAATAATAATAACTAATATCATTTCATAAATTATTCTTAATTTTTGCTCCAAAATAATATAAAAAATTGTAAAGAAATCCAGTTTTGATTGTGGAAAAATGTCATGGAAATAATGAGTAACAATACAGGTCAATGGAATAAAATGAAAAAAATTATTTATTATTTTTGTAGATGTTTATTGACAATATGAAATTTCATATCCCTTATTTATCAATATTTGTGTCTTTTTCTTGAGATTGACATCCCATTGTTGAATATTTTTTGGTATTTACATGAATGAAACTCCTCAATTTAAAAGGCTCCCCTCCCCTCACTTTATCAAACATCCCATGCCATTTGGATAGATCAAAACAAGCCAAAATATAACATCAAAATCATTATTCACATTCTATAGCTTCTTTTATACCCAAAATACCAACCATAATGTCCACAAAAATATATCCAATGGAGGTTCTTCTATGGATGGAAATCATCTTCATTGAGATCCTTATTTATACATTATAATTTTATACCATATATTATTCCTTAATAGTTATAATATAATAAAACTAGAATATAAAATATAATTTTATTTTATTAATATTATGGAAAAATATTTATCCATTTATTATTCTATCAAGTGGGAAATGAAACAATAGTTTTTGTGTATGATTGATTAACTTCTTGTGAATTGATTTAATTTTTTTCAATAATCACATATAATAGTTATACATGATGAGTGATTTAACATTTATATTTTATATTCATGTCATATTAATAGTTTTTTAATTTTAATATATATTATAATTTATTAGCTCACCATCTAGGAAAAAATCTTAACGTCATTTGTATGTATGCCTGTCTTTCAAAAAGATGAGAGTCCTTTTTCATTAAATTATCTCAAGTATTGAATGTATAAATATATTTAAGAAATAATATGATATTATGATCATTATTTAATGTGAATTTGACACTTACCTTATTTCCATCATAATAATTAAATAATGGGAACATTACACATGTGTAGTTATAACATAACATCACCACAATTGTAACATAGATTATTTTTCATAATCATTATTCATGGATATATTTAGATGTACGTTTTATGAACAAAAGGATTAATTATTTCAGGATTATTATTACTTAGATAATGTAGTACTTACACCTTTTAAAATTTTCAATAGACAGACTTTGTTTTGAAATTATGAATATATCGTCCTTAAAAATCCAATGTGGATATAATCAATTATGTAATTAAACTTGTCATAAAAATAAATAATTGGAGTGGTATAACTATATGTAATTAAACTAAAAAAGAGTTATTATGGAAATAACAAATTTATACATTTTTATTTTACATCTGATCAATATCATACATGAGATATCCTAGAATTAAGGTAAATGATACATCTCAAAACACCTTTCTTTGACACACATGTTATTTTATACAACTAAATTATTTTAAATATTGTATCTAATACCACATTAAATATTATATCATTAATAAATAAAAATTCCTGATATTTTATGTTAAAATTCATTTACATAATTAATGGTAGTTATGATTCAAATTTTACCATAGATTTAAAGGTTTTTGTTTTAATCTCATTCTATTTGGGATTGTATATTCTGGAATTTATGTTTTATGATATTTTTTTATCCTTTCAGAAAAAAAAATTTCATTTTATTCTTATCAATTTATTAATGAATTTTTTGATAAATAGTACCATTTTCCATAAATTGGTACTTAAATTTTTTGATAAAATGTCTTTAATAAAGGAAATCTTCATTTATCTCTTAAGTACATAATCCTTTTTCTTGCAAATAAATGTTTTCTAAATATATTTTCATGAATTTTTAAAATAATCCTAAACTGATTTATTAATATATTTTTTTTACCATGTATGAATTTTTATAAAATAGTTTAAACAAAATATTCGGGACTTTTTTTGAAAGAGGAACCTTTTTATCCTTTTTAAGACAATGTGAAAAGAATGTTTCTTAAAACTTATACCACATTTACCAAATTAACCATCATAAAGAGCTTAATAGCATCACAATAAAGAAAAATTATACTCCTCAAAAAACCGATGAACTTTTCAACCATCTATGTAGATCCTAGTACTTCCCTATGACTTATCCTTGGTTGGTATATTATCTTATAATAGTGATGTACAAGAATTTCCCCAATATACTTTTTCTTAAATGGTAAATATAGTATGGGTTCATAGTGATTACATTTAGTATATGTAATTCTCCAATTACCTTCATGGACATGATGAATAGAGACTTTAGGGATTTTATCCACAAAATATTGGTAGTCTTTATCAATTATATTATTATAAACTCTAATAGAAATGAGTTCTAGGAGGAGAATGTGGATGATTTCTTAATGACCTTGGGAATTGAAAATTTATATGGATAGTATAGTAATTATGAGTTTTGGATGTAAGAGGTAACATTATTGGGTTTTATTATTTCTTGAAAAGGTATATCTATGCATCCTTAAAAAATAGTGGATATTAAATATGGAAAAGGAAAACATTTATGACAAAATTTCATTGTTTCATTTGATTAACTGGTTTATATCATTGATTTTTAGTGAATTCAAATGATTTTTAGGACCAATAACAAAGCTCTCTCAGAAATTAGTCATGTTTGTTTTGACTGATCAATGTGAGGGGAAAATAAATCATTTAAGGAAGTGTTTAATCACTAAAACAATGTTAGTAGTACCCACCATTGTGGAAGGTTTTTTGATTGAATGTGATTATTTCAAAAGAATTGGCTTATATAGTCATGTAATATGAAATATTCATATCCTATTCCTCCCATAAATTAATGATCTAGGAGAATAATTATAAAAGTAATATTCTTGAACTGGAAGAAGTGATATTAACATTGAATATTTGTTGATGATATCTCTAAAGGTGTAAGTGTGAAATATATATATAACATTAAAGAATCAACTATATATTCACATAAAAATATCTCAATAAAACCAATGAAGGAGGTTATAGTTGATCATAAATTATGATTATTCAATCCATTACCATTCTAGTAAGGCGATAAATATGGCAGAAGCTCTAATGGAAAGGATCCTAGAATCCTATCCATGATGAGGATTAAAAGGGATCCAATATTATTTGGCATACAAAGGGTGGATAAGGTGTATAGAAAAGAAAAATAAAACTAATTTTCTAAAGTAACATATCGACCATAGTTTATTGGGAGAATAACAGATTCATAAAAAGTCAATGGGGTGCTACATAAAATGGTATTGAATATTATAGAGTTCTACTATTCTAATGAGGGGGTTATAAGTTTTGGAACATGGAGATTTGTCCCAGAAAAACCTAATTTGATGAGGGAAAATATATATTATGTTCATATCACATCCATATATATTCTTCTAGGAATCACTAAAATGTATAGTGATATAAGGAAATAATTCTTCTGTGACAACATGTAGAGAGATATTGAAGAATTAATACCTCGATGCTTTATATGTAAAAAGAACAAGGCCAAACGATTGAATTCAAGGTAATGATGAAACCATTTCCCATACCATAGTGGAAATGGGAAAACTAACCATATATTTCATTATAGGTATCCCATAGATATCTAAAAAAATAATTTAATTTTTATGGTAGATTATCACTTTTCAATGTGAGCATGTTTCATTATCAAGATTGAAGATTAATTTCCCAAAGAAACACACCATGATATACATAAGGTAAGTGGAGTGACTTCTTGAATACCACACTACATTATATCCGACTATGATATGCGGTAAAACTAGATGATCTAGAAAATACTTATATATGAATTATATACAAAGGTTATTTTTTGGACTTCTTATCACCCCTAGACAGATTGTAGCCAGATAGAGCCATTAAAACAACAAGGATTATACAGATATAATCTTCAATAAATTTCAAATTATATTTCTATCATCACCTTCCCCAAGTGGTGTTCTCATGTAAAAATATTTTCCATTATATAATTTATATGGCACCTTATGAGGATTTTTATGGGAAGAGGTGTTTGAATCTAAGATACATATATGAATTTAGAGAGTGGGAACTTATGGGAACTTATCTTATCCTTGAGATGATAGGGAATGACAAAAACATTAAACAACATTTAAAATACATGAAAATCTGACAATAAATATACGTAAATAATAATTGATGAGACATATATTTTAAGGTTGGAGATCAGGTGTTCATTTGTATACAATTTTAAAATAAATTACTGACATTTTGGAAAAAGAGAAATATTCTCCCATGATATAACAATATCTTAAAGATCATTGATCACATTAGTGCTATGAACTATATATTATCACTCCCATATAACCTATATCATGTACATGATGTATTCAATGTATCCCACATAAGTAAGTAAATACTAGAACCCTCAAATGTATTAAATATATGGTTGTTCCCTTGGATAACAACCATTCATATGAGGAATATCTAGTAAAGATCTTATATCCTAAGATAAAGTTCTATGAAACTTGGAAACTCCCATGGTCAAAGTAATGTGGCAATACGTAGTGATTTAGGAATCAAAATGGGATCTTGAAGTGAAATAAAATAGAAGTACCATCATCAATTTTACTATATAGAATGAAATTTTGAGGGATAAATATCTAAAGGGGAGGTGAAGAATATAACAACATGGTATTTTATAAAATATATTCTTTTCTGATTTAGTAAATTCCATATTTTTATATAAAACACATAAATTTGTATGGTAAATTTGGACCACTTATAATATTTATCCTTTCACATTCAAAACACCATTATGAATCTTAACAATTCAAAATATTTTTATTGTACTATGAGTGATAAAATTAGTATATATTATGGGTATTGACAAAGACTAATTTTCACTGAAGAGAATAACAATTATCATTACTAGTAGTATCATACCCTATGAAGCTAATTTATTAGAGCATTTTAGGGATATGGAATCACAAGAATTTTCACATGACCAAGACCAATCTAGAATTCATCAATATAATCAAGAATGGAATTATTTTTGTAAGAAGTTCAATATTATCGAGATCATTGGCCCAAATAATATTCTCTAAACCACCCATCAAAAGTGTCACTATCACACACCATACCCTTTGCACATACCCTAGTTTTAAATGGGGGTATGCATCAATACCTTAATGGAATAAATTTTCAGGTTGTATTTTCATCAAAATCATTATTAAATTTTTCTCATTTTATTGTGACTCTAAAAATGATTAAAGGGTTTGATAAGGACTTGATTTCCATATGAAGAAATTAAAATTAGGTTTTTTGGTAAATAGGTATGTTGTTTATAATAAGAAACTCCTTTGAGAAATATTGATGTTTTTTTAATAATTTTAATTTTATTAAAATATTTATATTAAATAATATATATTCAAATATATATGGAAGTATAATTAAATTATGCCTAATATAATTATTATATCGGTCATAAAACTATTATCATCATAAAAAACTACTGTTATTAAATAAGTAGAAACCTTTAATGAATTCTGTAAATTATAATATATATATATATAATTAATTTTATGAAATAAATATTAACTATTAAATCCATATATCAAAACTATAAAACTATGATTTTTCATAATTTTTTATGATAGTAGAATTTTGGGTAAATATTAAATATCATATAAATATATTGTGGGAATTTTAACACCATAATATATGACGAGTGATTTAATAAATACTGTAACATAGAAACATGACATAAAATTTCTCCCCTATTTAAAATATTGTGTTTTTAGATATTTGATTATTTTTATAAACCCATAATGAATCGTATGAAACTAGAATAATATTTTAATGTTTTAAAATTATATCTTTAGGAATATGACTCACATCTATATAACCATGGGTATTAATTAAATGTGTTCAGTTCATATCCAAAAAAATATTTAAATCCAATCCTCTTTTTCTAAAAATATGGAAAAAATGAGGTAGCATTTATGGTTTTGATTATTTTATCAAACAGAGTCCATAAACTATGTTTATAAATTAATATATAATTCCCATATACTTCTCAATACCCCAAACCTCATATTTTCCATTAATAAAACCCTTTTATAATTAATTTAATCTACCTTTCTCTATTTATATAACTCCCATGGTGTTCCTTATATTTTATGAACCCCCACTCAAGCTTTTAAAAGTGCCATATCAAGGGAAAGTGTCACACACCAACCTAGGATAATATTTTATTTTTTATTCTTCTCCAGGTATCAGGTATTTTGGTCTAGATTTGGGTTTGAGACCAGATTTAAATTTTTTATGTTTGGATTTTTTGGTGAGTTTTAGGCAAGTGCATAGGCACCACAGAGTTTGTAAAAAATCATGCGGTCATCCCTGGTACCCGTGCGGCGGCATCTGGATCGAACAGAAGTTACTGCACAATTTGTGCAAGGTTTCATGAACCATGTGGGGTGACCATGTCGTTACCTAACATTTGAAATAAATAATTTTAATGAAGGAAGTAAAATTAAATAAAATTATAATAAAAAGGAAATATTTTTATAATGATAATAATAATATTATTATCACTGTTATTACTAATAATATTATTAAGAAATTTAGTTTTATTAATATTTATTAATATTATTATAAATATAATTATTATTAATATGATTATAAATGTTATTATTATTTTTCATATAATTAATAGTAATATTATTTTTATTTTTATATTGTTATTATTAATATGATTAAACTTTATTTTAAATCGTGTCTTATTTTATTTTTTATTTTTTTAAAACCCTAACCCTTCTCCCTTACCCCTCTCATGTAGAATTCCCCACCCCCCCATCTTCCTCTTCTATGTGTGCACCATCCCCCAATCGTGCCTTCCTCTTTTCTGCCATGAAAATTGCTGGAACCCTTCCTTCTAGCTAATGTTTCCCCATCCGGTGACCCCTATCTAGTTTGTACCTCCCCCAACCCACCCCTCCTCCCCATTCCAACCTCTCTATTATGAGGCCCTCCTCCGGTAAACCTATCAGGCACAAAACCATCCTTCTTCAGACCTCTTGGGTACACCTCCCCTTCCAGCTGACATCCAACATAACAAGCGACCTCCCTCTGGTGATATTCCTTGATTATTCTTTGGGAGTTTATTCCCATGGATGAATACTAGGGTTTAGGGTATACTGATTCTTGATTTTTCTTGTTGTTCAGGGTGTGCAGATATGTCTTCGTGGTGTATTCTCCCTCGTATGAGAGTTTTTTCGCGTCTACTACAAACAAAGGTAGGTGATTCCATGTTTTCCATTTCGATGTAATCTAATTGATTCTTGAGCATTTCAAATATGTTTATTTTTGATGCTCACATCGGTATGCCACATTATTAGAATTCAATGAATTTTTTATGATAGATTACATTACTAAAATTAGGTTTTGGGTTGATTCCCTATTTATTCCTTTGTGTTTTCACACCAAGTTATAGTTGAGAATTTTTAATAAATTGAATTACATGGTCTTCACCCCTATGGTTCGCTTTTTTATCTTATCATAGTGTTTTAGTGTTGGTTAAAACTATAAAAATTAGTTTCTTGAAACATTCATTAGTTATTTTTGTGTTTTGGGTCTTTTAAAGCATTTTATTAAATTCCAATTTAGCATTAAATGGTAGAATTTGGTGATTTGTGTAGTATTTAACCTTTTACAAATTTTAGTCAACTGGTTGGTTGGTAATTTGAGTATTTTTCATGGAACCTAGGATTTTTTGTGTGTGGTAGGTATGTTGTTTTAAAATGGTCCCCTTGACTTTTAAATCTTCATTTTTCACCTTTGTAAACTTTTTCAAATTAGGTTTGATATTGTTTTGTAGTAAAGTAATGGGTTGGAAATGAAAATGGGATTGGGTGTTTACATGGATTGTTAGGGGGTCGTTGGATGGTGGCACACCCAAGGGTGCACAATGTTCAAAATTTTGTGCACTCAAATGAATATGGCATCTTAATGTGATGGTTACATTGTACCATGGTTTCAGAAATGGTGTGTGGGTTCCTTTGGGTGGTTTCTAGAAGCAGGTTCATGTGTGGTTTTCAAATTGATTTATAATTTGGTATAACATGAGCCCATTTGAAATCCTTATGTGTTTTCATGTTTTTATGTTATTTTGAAATAATGTGGAACTTGGAAAAAAGGTAAGGTTTGTCACGTTTTATAAAATTGCACATTTTCACTAAAATTTGGAGATGTTAATTTGGAAAGTTCATTTAAAAGTGGTGTTTTACATGGTTTTAGAATATTTTTTGATATTTATTTGGTAAATGTATTTTGGGTGTGAGAAGTTTAAGGGCATATTTAGTGTAGTTCATTTAAAGGTGGGTTTTTGTGTAGATTTTATAAAAGAGTGCAATTTGCGAAGTGAAAATGCCCAGTTGAAAATTTCATGTTGTTTTATAAAATAGTATTGATATTTATATGATGTGAAGGCCCAGTTGGGACTCTATATATTGTTATATATATATATATATATGAAAATAAATTTATTTTATGGGAACCACAATCAATGATTTCCCGTTATGGGCTATCGTATAGATGGCATTTGTGTTTGGGGTGGTAAAGTCAATTGGTGATAGGTAATGTGGGTCATGTCTCTGAGGGCCTCCCACTTAAACTTTTTAATATTACCATGGGTTACAGGGAATATTTTAGGGGATCGAGTGATGGTTGTTGGGAAACCCCTATTAGACGGGTTGGTACCCCCTGGATCGTAGATAGGCCAGATGGGGTGTTCCATTGGAGTGGATAGTTGAGGGTGGCCAGTTGGTTATTGACATAGGGGATTCACCATATGCCGGTAAGTGGTTCCAATCCAATTACATCAATTGTTCTTATAGGCTTGTTTATGATCACACATTGTTTCTTCATTTATCTTCTTATTTTTATCACACTTCTTTGGGTTTTTTTATCACACTATGTTTCTATTTTCATCATCTATCAATTTAATTTATGTTTCCCTGTTTATTTGTTTCATGATTATACAATATTTCCTTGTATTGTTTATTGGTTTTTAAATTTGAAACTAATATTTTGAAAATGGAAATGTATCATGTGTGTTTGTTGATTTAAAAAGGAATGATAATTTTATCTACCAACATGATACCAACCTATATTTATATCTATATATTCAAACTAGTGTTAATGGATTGTTTTGGGAAAGGAGACACATGGATTGAGTGATGATTTTCTACTAATCATTTCAGTTATAAACCCTACATTATCTCTTCAGTTTCAAGATCTCCCAAATATACATTTCTCTCAGAGTCAGATTTGTTCGGTGATTGGTGGTGACCTGTGAGGTTGCATGGAGGTACATGTAGTATATTAATTATTCCCTATGCGATCACTTACTTTTATTTTTCAGTTTTATATTAATTTGTTTATTTTTCTTTCATTAATTGTCCAAATAATTCACACGTATTTAGTTTTGATGGATAAAACTAGTTTCTAGCCTGTGGGGAACGTAAATGCCCTATGGGGCATTCCTCGGTCCGACTCGGCTGATCGGTTTAGGGTCGACGAAGATATGATCATGAAACATTTTTATCAAAGGAGGCCCTTGTTATTTAGGGTGTTTGGTAGATGGAAACTAGGTATTTCATGGCTCAGGTGGTAGGTTATGGGTTGGTTCCTGATCACCAAAACACAAGTCAAAACCTGAGTTTCCAGGGGTAGTATGGGAATTTGGTCATTGTCTTCTGTTTCTTTGTTTTCAGATCAAGGTATGATAATGGATTCAATCCAAATTTAGATTTTCATTTCACATGGATTAGTGAACCATGTGGAGTCTGAGTACATGGTTTTTATACCTCCACGTTTTTATGCTTACATGGGGAATGGATCACTACCATGTCTCGGGGTCAAGCATAACTACTACTTCCTCATTCCTTCATTTTGGCGCATATTTTGGTTCTCTTTGGTTCTAGTTTGTGTATGTCTGTTTTTGATATTGAAATGGGTTTTTTCATATGATAATTGATTCTTTTAAATTAAACTATATTTTAAAAATGGGCTCTAAATTAGATTTTTTTTGGTTTGATAATTTTTAAATGTTTGGGTTTGCAATGAAAACTGATTGAGTGAGACCCTCATAACTCTTTATGGAAATTTTCACATTTGAGTGTATGTGAGTGGAATGTCCATGTTGGCACACATGGGTGGAAATGGATTAATGAATGTGCAATGGTTCATGGAGTGCCATGGGTAGGCGTTTGATATTAAAGGATTTCCCTCACTTTACCAAAATGAATTTGAATAAGGAAATGTTTTGTATATATTGAAATTTATATCAAAATAGGGTTCTTGGTATTTGTAAATTTCCCTAGAAGAACAAGGTTTTGAAGTGTAAATGAATTTGATGGCTCTTTAATGTAATATTTTTTGGCATGTATATATTTTTTTCATTTTGAACCCGTTGTTTTGTATTAGGGTGTCTATTTAGATTTCTCCTTGGTTTGATATCGGTTTTTTCTTCTTTTGGTGATGTTCGGAATGTGTCATCCATAATGGTACCAAAATGTTTTGATAATTAATTCCATGTTTTTTTTCTTCTTGAACATTTCATGTACTTTGTGGTGATCTATGTTTGTTATAGGTAGTGTAGTTGTATTAAGAGTTCGAGCGTGTCTTCAGGGCATTGGGAACTCCTGAAGCTATCAGGGTGTGTGATGTTCTGGGTCTGTTCGAAGGTCTAACATTGGATGAATGAGAGTTCTTTGCTTCACCATAATCACAAGTCAATATGATGTGGGATTATTTTAAGTCTATCTTTTTCTGATAGATCATACCTGAGGATGTGATAATGAAGAAAATGGAAGAGCTCATGGTTATTCAACAAAGCTAGTGGGTTATGGAGGACTATTTTGAGATCTTTAAGGAACTGGTTTCCTTTTCTTTAAAGGTAGAATAATAATATTTCATGAAGGATTCCCTTTTTTTATATGGGTTAATCATCCATAGTTCAAATAGTGGGTCCCCTATTCTAAGGACCATCGTTTAGGGAAGCTGTAGGAAAATCATGTGTCATCGTTGAGGTTGTTTGGATCATCTCTAGAAGTTTTGCCGGATGCGTCATGTGATGATGAAATGATGACTGTATGATTCTAGTGCCTCACTATGACAGAGTAGATGATTCATCCTTCAGATCCCAAGACATAAGTATTGGGGTGGACTCATTCATAGTCAATATTTATAGGGGTGTGATTCCTCGGTCCTAGTTTTGTGTCTTGTGTTGGGATAAGAATTTTAATGTCTTTTCATTCTTGTTTTTCTATTGTTAAAGTTGTTCCATCATTGTAAGCTCTTCATTTTGTTGTTCAGTTATGATGGACATGTACTATTTTAATTCAAGAAGATCTTTTTGTCTAAATGTGGATTCTAGAACTGTTAGTTTTTCTGAATGAATTTTTTGTCCCTTTCTTGGGTTGGTTACTATTTTGGTTTTAGATGTGATCACTTGGTGATGTTTGGGTTTTGTGATATTGGTGGAATGTATATATATTTTGATGTTTTGATTTAGATAGTATTTCTTTTCATGAGTTTTAAACTAATATTGGGGGTCTGGTTGGTGTGTGAAAAACATTATAGTTCTATTATTGGTGTCTTTTTTATTGTGTTATGGATGTTTATTGGGATAAGATTGGATTTCCCATATTGGTCCCCCTTCTTTGGGTGGTGTGTTTGGGTTTTAATATTCATGCTGGTTGAATCCTTGTGGTGGGGAAAACAATCTCATTTTCTCCCCTTGTTTATGTTTTCTCATTCAACTACATCGGTTGGGTGTGACTTGGGGAATAAATTGTCACTCTATAATTCCTTTTGTCTTCTAGTTATGTTCAGGCATGGAATCAATTTTTTATTTACCTTATTTTTGAAGAAATTTTGGGGTAGAATGTTTTTTTAGTGGGGATAATTATCACACACAAACCTTAGAAACTATTTTAATTTTTATTATTTTCTAGGTATCATGTATTTTAGTCGAGTTTTAGGTTTGATACCTGATTAAAATTTATGATGTTTGGAATTTTTGGTGAGTTTTAGGCCGGTGAATATGTACCACATGTTTAGTGGAAACTGTATGGTTGGCCCTATCACCTATGTGGCCGCCTCTGGATCAGAAATAAGGGGCCGTATGGTTCACGCACAGTTGCTTGAATTGTATGGCTTGACCATGAGGTTATCAAATTGTAGAAATAAATAAATTTAAGGAATAAAGTAAAATGAAATAAAATTAAAAAAATAAATGCTTTCATAATTAAAATAATGATATTATTATTATTATTATTATCATTTTATTAATATAAATATTATTAAAAATATTAGTGTTTTTAAATTTCTATAATATCATTATAAATATTATTAGTATTAATATGATTATCATTATTATTATTTTTAGTAGTATTATTATTAGTATTATTATTAGGTTTGTTATATTATTATTATTATTATAAATTTTTTTGTAATACTAGTTTTATTTTAATTTATTTTTGAAACCCTATCTACTCTCCCTCACACCTCCCACATCGCATGCCCCTACCCTAATTTTCCCCTCCTTGTGTGTGCCCTCCCCCAGCCACACCTTCCACTTTTTTGGGCATGAAACTTGATGACACCCTTCCTTCTAACCAACATTTCCCCCTTCAACAGCCCCTCCCCAGTGCATGCCACCCCCAGCACACTAGCGCTCTCTATGCTGACATATCTGGTGTGCATCCCTCCTCTGACCGACCTCTCTATCATGTGTCCCTCCACTATATGACCTCCCTAGCGCTTGGCCTTCCTCTAGCCATCATATTCCCCAGCGCGTGACCTCCATCCTGTGAGATTCCATGGTTCTTTTTGGGTGTTTCATCCCACGGACGAACCCTTGGGATTATGGTATATCTAATATTTATTTTACTTGTTTTCCAAGTTGTACGGATTATTCTTCAGGTTTTATTCTCCCTCCTTTGAGAGTTTTGTCAGGTCCACACCCCACCAAACTAGGTGAGTAAATGTTTTATTTTCTGATGAACTCTAATTTATGCTTGAACATTTTAATAATTTTTTATATATGATGTGAACCATGGTTTGAAACATTGTTAGATTAGTGATTCATTTTTGTGGTAGGTGAAATTGCTAAAAATATGTTTTGGGGAATTTCTGTAATTATGCCTACATGTTTCAACAAAAAATGTTACTTGAGTGTTTTTAATAAATTGATAAACATTTTACTCACCACTATGGTGCCTTTTTGTATCCTATCATAGTGTTTTTGTGTCTGTGAAAATTGTAAAAATTAGTTTTTAGAAACATTCTTCAGTTATGATTGTTCTTTGGGGCCTTTAAATCATTTGAATAAAATCCAATTTAGCATTAAATGGTATAATTTGGTGATTTGTGTAGTATTTTTCCTTATAAAATTTTTAGTAAATTAGATGGGTGGTAATGTTATCATTTCTCATTGGACATGGTTATTTAATCATTGTGGTTAGTAAGTTTCTTTAAAATCGTATCCTTGACTTTAAAATCTTCATTTACAACTTTTTAAACTTTATGGAATTGGGTTATACATTGTTTTGATGGAATGTGATGGTTTGGAAATTAAAATGGTTTTGGTGGAATGAATAGATATTTAGGGGGTGTCCTTGGATGGTGAAACACCCATCAGTGCACACAGTGCACACATGGGTGTGCACTCAAATGAAGATGACATCTCAATGTGATGGTTAATTTGTACCTTGGTTTCTCAAATGGTGTGGGGGTTCTATTGGGTGGTTTCTAAAAGCGGCTTCAAGTGTGTTTTTCTATGTTATTTCTTATTTGGTGTAACATGAGACTATTTGGCATGTTTATGTGTGTCACAAGTTTTTATCATGTTTTTAAATAAAGCAGGACTTAGAATAGAAGTAATGTTTGGATCATTTTATAAAATTCTATGATTTATATAATGTTTGGAGATGATAATTTGTAATGTTTTTAGAAAATTATTGTTTCACATGGTTTTAAAAGAAATTTAGAAAATTTATTTGGTAAATGTATTTTGGGTGTGTGAAAATTAAGGGCCTATTTGGAATTATGAATTTAAAGGTGGTGTTTTGTGTTGATTTTTGAAAAGTGTGTGGTTTTTAATGTTTAAATGTGCAGTTGAAAATTTCATAGAGATTTATAAAATAGATTTCATATTTATATGATGTGATGGCCTAGTTAGTATTGTGTATGTTGTGAGATATTAGTATATACATATATATATGTTTTTGTGTGTGTGTGTGTGTCTAATGTGGGAACCCCTATATTATATTTAATTTTATGGGTTATAATATTGGTGATGTCTGTGTCGGGGGTAGGCATGTGCGGTGGCAGTTGGTAAAGTGAGTAACATGTGCAAGGGCCTCCCACTTAAACTATTTTCTGTTACATTGTGTTATTTGGTTTCTTTTTGGGGATTGAGTGACAGTTGTTGAACAACCATGATTTGATGGGTTGCTACCCCTTGATCACATATAGGCAAGGTGGGATGTGCCACTGGGTTGGCTAGTTTAGGGTGGTCAGTTGGTTAAAGACTTAATAGCTTCACCATAATCCAATAGGTGGATTTGAATCTAGTACATTCAGGGGTATTATAGGGATATTTCGGATCTCCCATGTTTACATTATTTATCTTCTTTTTTTATCTCTCTTCTTTTGGTTTCCTGATCACATTGCTAGTCTCTTTTCAACATCTCTTAGTTTATTTTATGTTCTCCCAATTTATTTGTTTCTTTATCAACCAATGTTTCATCGTTCGAGGTATTGGGTTTTAAATGGGTAAAAACATCTTTTTAAAATATTAATGTGGCATGTGTGGGTTTATTTAAAAAGGATTGGTAATTTTATCTGCCAACATGAGAACATGCCTTTATATATATATTTTCAAACAGGTGTTAATGTATTGTTTTCGGAAAGGGGAAACAGGGATTAAGTGATGATTTAATAGTTATAATTTTTGTGCTCACTCATACCTTATCTCTTTAGTTTCAGGTTCTTTCAGTTTTACAACACTATTGGTGTGAGCTTCATTCGATGATTGGTGGTGATCCATGAGGTCTCATGGAGGTTTGTGTAAAAGATTAATTATTCCCTCTACAAGCGCATACTTTTTATATTCCATTTTATTTTCATTTATTTATTTGTCTTTCATTTATGGTACAAATCATTCCAACCTATTTTTTTCATTCCCAACACTATTTTCCAGTCCCTGAGGATTGGGAACACCCTTCGGGTCATGCTACAGTCCAGCTTGGGTGACCAGTTCAGGGTCAACTCCGGCTACATGATGACAGAAGGGATCCTCTCCTCCTCCTATTTATTTAAGTACATCCTATATACAATTTCTTTTTTATTTCCCACTTTTTATGTGAAAATATGTTTTTAAACATATCTCTAACTATACTTTCGATTTCAAAGTGATGATAAACCACATATCACTATCATTAAACCCTTTCATGAATATATGTGTACACCCGTTATACTGTAGAAATTAACCTGTGATTTTTCATGCCAAATATATGTGTAGTGATTAATAATCCTCATTTACACTAATTATTATTCACCATAATTTTCCAATAAATAATATATTTGGTATATATATATGTGACATGCACTCCTTATTTGAGTGATCAATGTGATGAAATATTATCTTATTTTGAATAATTAATGTGTCGCTAAAATTCATGTATACGATATTATTGTAATGGAAAGAACTAGACTTATATAGCACATCAATGTGTTGGGTAAGTATTTTATCTCATGTGATCCCATGTATGGTGCATGGGGAGTTATACTAAGAATATTATGATATAATGTCTCAATGGTTGGCCTGGAATTATGGTTATGATGTAATATTTTATGTTGTTTCCACTTTAATAGGTTTCCTTGATGTTATAAGATTACCACATTTTTTCAATGATCATTTTAATGATTATAAGCCTTGTTATTCCACCTTCGTATGCCTCTTAACATACAGGTATTATATTAATAATGTTATTCTAACAAGTATTTATATCTCACCCATTTATTATATACATACTTTAGGTATACCATGTTATATTATAATATAAATGAAATAAAAGAGACTGTTTTTTTTGTTTTAAAATATTTTAATCACACCCATATTTCATGTAATTATTTCACATATCTAATTACCCAAAAACAATGGGCCTCAAAATATTTTGGGATTGTATTATGTGAATATTTATTTATTAAATCATGAATTAAGGTGTATTAATGATATGATTTGTAATAATTAAAGTATAATCTATAGTATCCTCATTAAACTCATTTTTGAAATAATATATGACGTATGATAATGCCTCTAGGAAAGAAACAGAGAAACGTGGTAGTCTAACACACCCAAAGAGTATTTCTAAAATATTCACTATCTCACCACATGTACACTACCTTTAGTCCCAAATAATATAATAGAATTCTCATAAAAAATATCATAATGGGGACCCGTAAATTACATCTTACCCAATATTCTTCTACATTGAATACAACATCCATAGCGAAATACAAAATCCCTTATAATTATCATTGGAATATAAAATCTATGAAGTCAATACAACATCCCATATGTCTTAAATGATAGCTCAACAAAACCATATTCTCTGCAACAAGGATATTGGAGTTCATAATAAATAAATAAAATATTATATTATATCAAACAATATGATATTTTATCATGTGTTATTGAAATCATGTATTGATCATGTTGGGAATTAAGAAAGGACATGAATCTAAAGATAAAACAGGAAATATAAAATGATATAGACACAAAATCCATAACATGGTGGATTTTCTATATTGACGTGAATGAAAACATAATATATCCCCATAAATTATATTTTATTAGTCATGTTATATAGATAAAAAAATTTCAGAATATAATTTATGCCGTGGAAATGATTCTATATGAGTTTACCCCTTCATGTTCTAATATCCTACGAATATAATAACATAATATTATGAGAAATTATATATCAAAAAACATTCCTTGTATAGTCATCATAACATTATTTAATCATATAAAAACTACCCATCCTCTAATAATAATTATCAATTATTAATCTATGAAATAAAATATTTAATTTTTCTTTTTTAAATAAAATATCCAATTATTTTCCCATGAATTCAATTATTTAATAATTTTTTATAGAATATAATATCTTTTTCATCCAATCCTAATACCAAATATAACACACCTATATTATATAATATATATAAATAATTTAATTTGAAATACATTATCTAATATATATAATCAATTTGACCCCAAATCATTCATTTATTTAATATTTAAAATCAATAATAATAAAATCATCATAAAAGATGATTAATTAATACTAAACCCCCTAAAATAATAATCACAAAAATATTTATTATAAGGTGATATGATCCTATATGTTCATTATCCATATCATATTTTATATCTGTAGAAATAAATAATATGTTAATTTTATAGAATAACATGCATCAATTCATCATTCCTGAATTTATTTCTGAAACTCAAGATAAATAACAACAAGCTTCCAACCAAATAAAATAAAAAATGATGATGTATATATATTATATTTATATAGTAATAAACATAAAATTAATTTTTTATCTTATTACAATAGATCTAATCCAATAAAATCTATAAACATTAGGCGAGATAGGATGGAAATAAATTGAGGTAAATAAGATCTAAAAAATTTCACTTACCTTTAATCTAAGGTTATATTGACTAAATTCCATGGATAAATATATTATTAAAATATGAATATCATTTAAAAATATCCTTAAATAATTTTATAATCAATCATAGTTTTTTGTATGGGATTCAAATAGTTTCTTCAACTTATAATAAAAATTGAATTGAAATGATTTTATAAAATTCACAATAATGTGCATAGTATTTCCCATCAAGAATATAAAAATTCATATTTCATTGTTTCAAACCAATATATCAAGTTAAAAATTCATTTTCTACTACTACAATATAATATACCATAAAAAATAAACAACTTCAAAAACCATTACACATACAGAGTTTTCATAATCTCTCATCCAACACAAAATTCCACGAATCCTTGGTAAAAATAAATTTTTTTATACTATTGATTCTGAAAAATCATGAATGCAAAGGCAAATATCATATGTTTGATAAAACAATATAGTAAAAATTTCTTTTTAATATCATATAATACTCCATTTAAATTTTTAAATTTCCATGATCAATGAAGCACTCAATTATAATTATTTTTTTCATTAATGGAATTTCCAAATATATACATTAGTTTAAAAATTTCATGATTAATAGTAAATCCTCATTGATTTCTATTTTTTATTTCAATCTAATTTTTATTTTTTTATGTTTTGATTTTATTGGAATAAAAAAAATTATCTTGTGTTCAAGTAATTTCACAGTTATATCTTAATAGATTCATTTCCATATAATAGGTCTATTTTTTATCCATTGATCCCCTTATTTCAATGTGCCTTTTACTGGTTTTTATTAAGTAAATTCTACAAAAAATTTATCATATATCAATGTATTGTTTTATTTAATTATTTTTAATTTATATTAATAATTAATTATATTTATAATACCTTTTACTTCAAAATATTCTTTTTTTCATATTTCATCACTATGATAAGTAATGACATATTTTATTTCTGTTAGTTTATTAAAATTTATGTTATATTATGTCATGATATCTATATAATTTTTCACTAATGATTTCTTATAATATATTTTTAATAATTGTCAATTTATTTATATCCCATGAATGTATTATTTTTAACATTTCATCATTTCAATTATAGAAATATTCCCCTCCATGGCACCCCTCATGCATCAGAAGTCAATATAGGGATAACCCCAACTCCCTCATCTAATAGGGTTGTGGTTGAAGACATGTATCAAGGTTATATATTCCAAATATATTGGACTAATAACCTAAATTATATATTTTTTTTATAAGATAAAAAATTAGATCCACTAATAAATGCCAAATAATATTAAAATATATCAATACCAATATATGAATGTATTTTAAAAATGGATAAAATACTAGAAATAAAAATAATCCAAGGAAGTGACCATTACTCTAACCGATCTTGAACGACATCATGATATACGAATTCCCAACTCTAAAAATATCCATCTTAAGAGAATCTGAAATGTATTTTAATATATTTATATATTTTTAATGAGAATAATGGTATGCTTAGTGGGAACCTCCTAACAATATCTTGTAGAATTGTGAAGGAATTATAGAAATGATCAATGAATAAACAAATGGAACCAACTCATTAATTAAATCAGGTCAAATAAATCCCCACCTCACTATGTTTTTTTTCACAAATTCATAAATTGAAATTGATTATATAATATCAAAACCATAAAGACAACTGAAATTTACTATTTTTCTATATCCCCACTAGTTTTTCACTCTAACAACCCAACCAAAAAATTCCATGTGTTTCAATATCATCTATAATTTATCTTGAATCATGGTAAACCACATCACATCTATATTATCATAACATCATGAACCATGTTCATACACAAATTTATAAACCCAATAACCAATAGGGTTTCAATAATCAATTACTTCCAACACATCAGGCATTATACCATAGTCCAATACAACACTTGTAATTACACTCCTAGTTACCACATTTTATATCCCTATGATACATTTTTTTATATAACTTAATGTTTTCACCGCTCAAACATGAATTTATGGTAAAAAATGTGATACATCATAGCCCGTGTAAGATTTTAACTTTTAACTAAAAAATCCTTGTCCAAAATATGACTGAATGACATACAATGTCAAATTATAGAGCTGAGAAGAGATAGAATCCATCCATCTAATCCCTAACTAAATTATATATTAGGGAAAACCTCTAAATAAACTTATTTGGAAATTAGCTTCCAAACCATCATAATTTGGGTTCATATGAAATATAAAAACGTCATTACCATATTTATTTCAATGCTATACTAGAGTAAATTTCAAACACTTATACATGATCTATAACTACTATGCTATATGAAATCTGGTTACAACCACTGAGGTCTAGAATGTTATAATCCTTATAAAAACAAAAACATCATGGTACAATATGAAATAATTAATTTTCTAATTAATAAAATCTACCACACATTCTTTGACAAATCATCATTTCTAGTTTTACCCATTTTTTCATCTAAATAAATTTTTAATTTGGTTCATCATTGTAATTTCCATATTTTTATCCCATTCCCTTAGTGAAGTTAATAAATCCATTCAATGGTTTCCAATTAGTGAATCAGAACCTCCATTAACACTCATCCCATTAGTTCATTTATAAAATCATTTAACATTCCATAATGATGGAATTTTATGACTCAACTAGATATAGTATATGAAATAGGAACTCATAGTGAAGACTCCAAATTACAACATATAGTTATATTCCACCACAACCAATCATAAAAAAATAACCATCAAACAGAAAAAAATCAGGCAACCAAACTCTGAAATGAAACAATGAATCCCATAAAAAACCCCAACATAACAATTAATTAATAATGAATCCTAGATCTCAATGTGTTACATATATCCTTGTACAATCCTCATCGAATCACTGCTACAACCAAGGATACCAGCCCATCCCTTTATGAATAACAAAACCATATTATGATGATAACATACTCATAGTAATGGATATATAACATCATAAGGAACTTATATAATGAAAATAAATATATAATGAATAATATTTTAAACAAATCAAACTCTAAGAGAATATACGACCATAACATCAAGTACACAATCCTGTAGAAACATGGAATAATAATAATATGGGCTCACAAAATCCCTAACACATTAATTATGGAAAAAACGTTTCCTATTCTCATCATGAATTACCTTATCATTATAAAATAGGTTCTAATAATAATAAACCATAAATAAATTATCTTCAAGTAGTTAAGAATCATTATGAAATTTTTTATAAGAAGTACATTCATGATTATTATAATTTTATAATGAATAATAAATCACATCATAATATTCACTCACTAATAAGTTCATATTTACCAATTTTACATAATTTAATAAATATGAATCCAATAAAACATGTTATGTTAAAATAATAATAATAAATGATTCATAAAATTCTATCTAGGAAATATCATGAGGCATCATAAATATAGAATCACTTAAAGTGATCAAAATACCATCACCAATCAATCAATATTTTATTTAAATTTTTTATTAATTCAAATTCCACTATTACTAAATGATATTAAAGACACATAATTCCTATGTTTCATATAATAAAATAATATTCACTAATCCCTACCTCAATATGATATATTTGATATTATCTACTAAAGAATTGATTAATAATAAAAAATCTTTGATCACTACTCCCATGAAGAACATATGATTCCCAAGTATATAATACAATAAATAATCATAATTCAATCACAAAAATGAATCCCATTAAATTAAAATGAAATATTGATACGAATAGTTTCGTTAGAGAATGATGTAGAGAGAATGAAACCAACAAAGAGTAAGAAAGTAAAATACCTTCACCCATAAATCAATCAGTTGATGTGGTGTGTCAAATCAAATAAATTTTTCTTAAAAGACTCCAAAATAGTTTATCAAGGTTCTTAGTATTTAAATGAGAAAGGAGTAAACAAGGATAATTTTAATGGATCATATGAATTGATATAAAATGTATTTTAATAGGGGAATTATCCAACATACCTTTCCATACTAAAATATTTAGTTTTCTCACAAACACTAATGCACAACCATTGAGGATATGTTGTTTTGTGTCCCTATCCAACCTCCTCATATAATCCACATTTCATTGCCCTTAATATTTTTAAAAGATCCAATAACATAAGGATATGGATTTATCAGAACCTAAACATCCACACTGTATCAACCCTAGAACTTGTAGAGGCAGTGCCTCGGCCACCAAAACACAGAGGTGAGATAATATTCCCTGAACAATAGTCCTCATATTGAAATAGATTAGTACCCTAGTCCTCATGATAAATATAAGAACCCGGTTTTTTCTGTGAAAGAATTTGGAATATTCTCGATGTTATTCCAGAGCAGTGCCTTCAGACGGCGTGCGATTCCGAGCCCCGGAGTGGCCGGAATTAAATTTCTAGTGCGTTCACACTAGAAACGCAAAATAAATGGGATAACTCCTAAACGGTGGTCCAGATCAGAGATCTGAGTTTATGGATGGGTCTGGAATGGGTTTTTTACCCTAGGAACGACATAAAACTTGTCGGCATGGGACGTTTGGACCCCTCGCCCGCTTCTGGAACGTTAAACGGATTAATTAATTAATTAATTCGTTTAGTGTTGAATGTCGAGTATATCTTAAAAAGTGGCTTGGATTGGAATCCCGAGGGCACTGTTGAGTTCGGAGCATGCAGTTTACCCTAGGAGGGGTGTAAGTTTTGCGGGCGCGGCCCGTCAGTCAAAAATGGCCCCAGGGGCGTTTTCGTAATTTGGTGCCCTCGGGCGTTGAGTTTAATAAATTTTGAATGGGACCTTGGATTAAAATTCCGAGACCTCCGTTGTGCTCGAGAGGTGGTGTTTACCCTAAGGGAGGCTTAACCGCCACCCCGTCGGGAGTTCGGGTTCAGGCCGACAGGCGGGTGGTTAAGCGTTTTCTATTTAAATGCTTAACTCACCCACCTCCCTCTTCTTCTTCCCCACCTAGACAGAAGAAGGAGGCTATAGCATCCCACCTTTTTATCACATAAACTTTAATTACATTTTACAAAACTGAGGATCATTAAGGTTTAGTGTCTTGGAAACCAGGAACTTAAAACATGAAAACAACATAAAGAATTCTTCTTAAACACTTGAAAGGCTTCTCCTCATGTTCACCCTAGGCTCATTACTGAATCTCATAACCTGGGGACATACATCAAAAGAAAGGGTGAGCAGAAGGCCCAGCAAGGGAAACAAGTGAAACATTTTACATATGAACTTGGGATACATCAATAAAGTCATGAAAAGAACTTTAAGGCATGAAAATGAAATCATGAGGCATATCATAATAAAAATAAAACTTTTTCATAACTTGAAGATGTGGCTGCAACATTTAATATTGGAAATCGTTTCGTTTCACCAAGGTCCATCCCCAAGGTGTCGTTAAAAATTACCAAGGTTATTCACCAAGGCGTCGTTAAAATGGTCATCTCTAGAGATTAAGTCTTTACCCAATGCATTGGAGCGCTATCAGGGCGCACCCTTAAATTTGCCTTTATTATCATGTGAGCCACATATATCATCATCAAACATTTCATAAATAACCCATATAGAATAAAATAAATGGGTTTCATTTCATAATCATAACATTTTAAAAACTGCTTTAATGACATGATCTTTACGGCACTTTAAACCCACGGAAAGGGAAGCGGGTCTCATGTATGTAAATCTCAGAATTTAAAATGGAACATTTTGATATATATGTGAATACCCTTGTAGAAATAAGAGCTTTGAGTAATCACTTTATAACATAAAATAATTTTTGAGAAAAGAGAGAGGCATTTTGAGGGGAAAATTCTGCAGCATAACGGCTATGTTACAAGGTTTTAGAAAACATTGAGAAGAGAGGGGACATGGGTCAAACATTCATAAATGACCCATCAAACAGTATAGGGACAAAATATAAGGGATTTATGAACATGGTAATGAAATTTTAAAATATACCATATGAAATGAAGAACATGAAAGGAAGAAAACAAAACAAGATTTCTCTTGTGAAAATTCGGCGGCCGAACGGCATCACTTAAACTTCAACAAAATTGAATTGACAAGGTCAAATAGGGTCTCACATCATATGAACATAAGATTCCAGTATGATAGATAAAGAGATCATACCCCAACATAATATAAAGTAACTTGAAAGAATTGACATGAAAGTAGAACTTCAAAACGAGAAGGGTGAAGAACCACTTAAAAATTCGGCAGCCTAACGGCGCCACTTAAGACATCCAAATACTGAATTGAAGAGATCAAATGGGTTCTCTCATCATGTGATCATAAAAGACCATTATGATAAATATAGAGATCATACCCCAACATAATAAAAATGAACTTGAAAGACTTGACATGAAAGTAGAACTTCAAAACGAGAAGGGTGAAGAACCACTTAAAAATTCGGCAGCCTAACGGCGCCACTTAAGACATCCAAATACTGAATTGAAGAGATAAAATGGGGTCTCTCATCATGTGATCATAAAAGACCAGTATGATAAATATAGAGATCGTACCCCAACATAATAAAAATGAACTTGAAAGACTTGACATGAAAGTAGAACTTTGAGAAAGAGAGAGGTGAATGAATCCCTTGAAAATTCGGCAGCCTAACGGCGCCACTTAAACTTTCTTAAAAAGAAATGATGAGAGTAAGAGGGGTTCTTTCATCATATGAACATAAAAAGGACAGTAAGAGGAGTATAAAAGAACATCCTCCAAAATAAGAACATGGAGCATAAAAGGAATGACATAAAAGAGATCACTTGAAAAGAAAGAGAGGGGTCGGATCCCTTACCTTAAAATGTAACTCGTAAACCTCAAAGGTTGGGACCTTGAGGGCTTGGGGGCACCTTGGGAGGACTCCTTGGGAGGTAATGAGACCAGAACTTCGTTGGGGAAGAGTGGGGAGTCAAATGGATGAGAGGATGGCTTGGTATTTATAGGGAAAGTGAGGGGACAAGGCATTAATGGCAAAGGGACACCTCATTAGTGGTTTTGGCAAAACCATGGGCTTGCCCTTGGTATTTGCCCATGGTATTGGCCACTTGGGACACCTCATACCTTATCTCACTATTCATAATTCGAACATATTTATTACAAACTTAATACATCATTTAATGATGTCATTAAACACCTGTAACTTAAAAACTGTATTTTCACTATTCATCAAAAATTCAACTTTCTCAGAATAATCCCAAAATTTCACCTTAACCAAATATCAACGCTCTGATTACAAATATGAACTCCATTTTATAAAAATAATTTTCTAAATATTTTTAATTTAATTTTTAAATAAAAACACTATTCATCAAAAATTCATTTTTTCAGAAAAAACCCCAAAAATTACCATAACATAATATCGATGCTCTGAGTTCAAAAATAAAGTCATTTTTATAAAAATAATTTTCTAATTATTTTTAATTAAATTTTTAATTAAAAAACACTATTCACCCGAAAAAAACTAATACTTGAATAATAATTAATGAAACCGTTATTTAACTATTTTATTGAATCACATTACTTAATCAAGGTGCCTAGATTATTTTAAAACTTTCTTTAAGTGAGATTACTAATCCATTTGGTCATATTACTAATCCTAATCATAAAATCACTATTCATAATTTACTATTCATCAAAAATCAAGTTGATCTTATTAGACTTTAAATTTCGTACTGAACATAATTGTAGAAGACCATTTTTCGAAAATCATTACACATTTTAATTATATAAGGTTTACACAACCATTTTTAAAATATCCTTTTTCTAAAATTCATCAAAAATATGCATACAATATTTATCCGGTCATTTGAAAATTCATAAACATCATCATAAGAAGAAATCCAAATTTTTATTTAAAAAAAGGATTACACAAGGAAATTACGGTCTCGTTACATAACCCCTTATAATACCAGCATAGGACCTAAGAGTAAGGTGTGCTAGGGTGATAGAATTTTGGGGCGGCTCAGTCAACATTGCCCGAGTAGTAATTTCTATCAGTTTGAACTTCTCGCGAAGGCGATTCCGTTTTAGCTTCACATGATGAAGTTCGGCTTGGATTTGGTCCAGAGCAAAGCCCAATGGTGCTACCTCCTTCCCAATCTCTGTTAGATGGGCTTCGATCGGCCCAAGGCTACTTGGTGAGGCCATCAAATCTTCTTTCTATAATAATTAACCAAGATTACTTAAATTTAGAGACAATAATCAAAACATTTTGTTCACGGTGGTCATATTGACCGATTGTCATATAACACTCAAAAACCAATGGTCTCATTTTATTTATAATCATGTTTATCAAATAAAACATTTTTTTTAGTATAAAAAATAACACATGAAATTAGGAAACAAGATTTATTCAAAATTTCGGGTCTTTACAATCTTCCCCCCTTAAGAAATTGCGTCCTCGCAATTTTTTTAAATTGGGTTTTGAAATTTCATTGAAAGTCCCACATCGGAAAAAGAGTCAGTAACACCATTACTTTAAAAGAAAGAAAAGGAAGTACAAAGGCCACCCGAGTTAACCCACACTCGGGTTCCATGTAGGAAAACATGGACATGGAGGAAAAAAACAAAGGGTCAGTTCTGAGAGAGAGTGATAGAGAACATGATTAAGAGAAAGTTAACCATGAGAAAATCCCAAACATATGATGTGTGTAAACGGTCTTTGATTACCTAGTAGGAAACGTAAACCAACAACATTTTTGTTTTACGTTTCTTTTCATAATTTTGAGGATTTCATTTACTACATAGAACAAAAAAATAAGAAAATATACCTACCTTCAAGTAGAGTTTCATCCTTTAACAAGTCCCTACCAACACTAATCTTTTCGCCAAATGATGAGAATTCAAAAACACTTGGTCTCATAAAAGCACAAGAATCATCTTCTATAGAATCACATAATCTACAAAAGATTAACTATCTATTTCTTCTATCTTTAAACATTATCCCAAAAACAGAAAGGTTAAGGTAAAACAACTCTTCAAAAAGAAAGAATCCCATAGGAATAGAACCTACTTTTAAATCTTCAAAGTTCCATGGTACTACCCAACGTTCATCATAGACCACTCCATAAATAACGGTCCTTAAAATTCCTCAAAATAAACCAAACTAAGATTGAAACCCAAATACAAGAAGGATTTGATAACATAGTCTTCCAAAACAACTTCATTGTTCATCTCCAGACAACATCAACCACTCCTAACATCTTATAACAAAAGTAGCTAACCTAAACATATTTTACCCAAGATAGGTTAATCATTCCCAAAAGTAACCTAAATTACTATAGGTCCACCTTAAATTCATCAATTCTTCAAAATATAAGTCAACCTCACTCCTCAATGAAAATACTATAGTAATCTATTTACCTCGATCATATAGGGTCCCCAAAATAGTGAACGCCTTCCAAAATAATAATCATCTTTTAATCCCCTAATCATCTCTGACATATTAATACGGAAATTGTCGCATTTCCTATCACATTGGTTGTTGGGACACGTTATTCCATTTCCCACCATTAACTAAGAAGATAAAGTATAATTAGAGGCTTAAATACTTAACCAATAATCATGAAAAGGAACTTAAAGCATATAAGGATAACTTGTAGAAGAAAAGTATACCCTAACTTGTGATCCCCTAGGTTCCCATCTAGGTTATCCATGATCATATATTCTTATGTGAATCTTTATTTTATTTTATCTTTGTTCCTTTAATAATGGTTCATACCAAGCTTATGAATTTACCAAAGCATATCCCCCGGGAGTGTCGTAACCAAGAGTGCAGCAAGGCCCGTTGTCGTGTACCAGTTCCCGTTCGAGTCTAGATCAAAGCGGTGTTTTCGGGTTTTACCCCTATGTACATCTGTGCCAGAGCCACCTCTACCTGCTCGTATCCAGACAGGGATGTATTTGCTTGGCAACCCCTTACTCAATACTCACCAAAATACCAGGAAGATTTCCTATATTAAACTTTTCTATAGGGTTCCTCCTAGAGTTTTCATATCCTAATTTCCACAAATAACTAAACCATCCTTTGATACCAACTATAGCATCCCACCTTTTTATCACATAAACTTTAATTACATTTTACAAAACCGAGGATCTTTAAGGTTTAGTGTCTTGGAAACCAGGAACTTAAAACATGAAAACAACATAATGAATTCTTCTTAAACACTTGAAAGGCTTCTCCTCATGTTCACCCTAGGCTCATTACTGAATCTCATAACCTGGGGACATACATCAAAAGAAAGGGTGAGCAGAAGGCCCAGCAAGGGAAACAAGTGAAACATTTTACATATGAACTTGGGATACATCAATAAAGTCATGAAAAGAACTTTAAGGCATGAAAATGAAATCATGAGGCATATCATAATAAAAATAAATCTTTTTCATAACTTGAAGATGTGGCTGCAACATTTAATATTGGCAATCGTTTCGTTTCACCAAGGTCCATCCCCAAGGTGTCGTTAAAAATTACCAAGGTTATTCACCAAGGTGTCGTTAAAATGGTCATCTCTAGAGATTAAGTCTTTACCCAATGCATTGGAGCGCTATCAGGGCGCACCCTTAAATTTTCATTTATTATCATGTGAGCCACATATATCATCATCAAACATTTCATAAATAACCCATATAGAATAAAATAAATGGGTTTCATTTCATAATCATATCATTTTAAAAACTGCTTTAATGACATGATCTTTACGGCACTTTAAACCCACAGAAAGGGAAGAGGGTCTCATGTATGTAAATCTCAGAATTTAAAATGGAACATTTTGATATATATGTGAATACCCTTGTAGAAATAAGAGCTTTGAGTATTCACTTTATAACATAAAATAATTTTTGAGAAAAGAGAGAGGCATTTTGAGGGGAAAATTCTGCAGCATAACGGCTATGTTACAAGGTTTTAGAAAACATTGAGAAGAGAGGGGACATGGGTCAAACATTCATAAATGACCCATAAAACAGTAGAGGGACAAAATATAAGGGATTTATGAACATGGTAATGAAATTTTAAAATATACCATATGAAATGAAGAACATGAAAGGAAGAAAACAAAACAAGATTTCTCTTGTGAAAATTCGGCAGCCGAACGGCATCACTTAAACTTCAACAAAATTGAATTGACAATGTCAAATAGGGTCTCTCAACATATGAACATAAGATTACAGTATGATAGATAAAGAGATCATACCCCAACATAATATAAAGTAACTTGAAAGAATTGACATGAAAGTAGAACTTCAAAACGAGAAGGGTGAAGAACCACTTAAAAATTCGGCAGCCTAACGGCGCCACTTAAGACATCCAAATACTGAATTGAAGAGATAAAATGGGGTCTCTCATCATGTGATCATAAAAGACCATTATGATAAATATAGAGATCATACCCCAACATAATAAAAATGAACTTGAAAGACTTGACATGAAAGTAGAACTTAAAAACGGGAAGGGTGAAGAACCACTTAAAAATTCGGCAGCCTAACGGTGCCACTTAAGACATCCAAATACTGAATTGAAGAGATAAAATGGGGTCTCTCATCATGTGATCATAAAAGACCAGTATGATAAATATAGAGATCATACCCCAACATAATAAAAATGAACTTGAAAGACTTGACATGAAAGTAGAACTTTGAGAAAGAGAGAGGTGAATGAATCCCTTGAAAATTCGGCAGCCTAACGGCGCCACTTAAACTTTCTTAAAAAGAAATGATGAGAGTAAGAGTGGGTCTTTCATCATATGAACATAAAAAGTGCAGTAAGAGGAGTATAAAAGAACATCCTCCAAATTAAGAACATGGAGCATAAAAGGAATGACATAAAAGAGATCACTTGAAAAGAAAGAGAGGGGTCGGATCCCTTACCTTAAAATGTAACTCTTAAACCTCAATGGTTGGGACCTTGAGGGCTTGGGGGCACCTTGGGAGGACTACTTGGGAGGTGATGAGACCAGAACTTCGTTGGGGAAGAGTGGGGAGTCGAATGGATGAGAGGATGGCTTGGTATTTATAGGGAAAGTGAGGGGACAAGGCATTAATGGCAAAGGGACACCTCATTAGTGGTTTTGGCAAAACCATGGGATTGCCCATGGTATTTGCCCATGGTATTGGCCACTTGGGACACCTCATACCTTATCTCACTATTCATAATTCGAACATATTGATTACAAACTTAATACATCATTTAATGATGTCATTAAACACCCGTAACTTAAAAACTGTATTTTCACTATTCATCAAAAATTCAACTTTCTCAGAATAATCCCAAAATTTCACCTTAACCAAATATCAACGCTCTGATTACAAATATGAACTCCATTTTATAAAAATAATTTTCTAAATATTTTTAATTTAATTTTTAAATAAAAACACTATTCATCGAAAATTCATTTTTTCAGAAAAAACCCCAAAAATTACCATAACATAATATCGATGCTCTGAGTTCAAAAATAAAGTCATTTTTATAAAAATAATTTTCTAATTATTTTTAATTAAATTTTTAATTAAAAAACACTATTCACCCGAAAAAACTAATACTTGAATAATAATTAATGAAACCGTTATTTAACTATTTTATTGAATCACATTACTTAATCAAGGTGCCTAGATTATTTTAAAACTTTCTTTAAGTGAGATTACTAATCCATTTGGTCATATTACTAATCCTAATCATAAAATCACTATTCATAATTTACTATTCATTAAAAATCAAGTTGATCTTATTAGACTCTAAATTTCGTACTGAACATAATTGTAGAAGACCATTTTTCGAAAATCATTACACATTTTAATTATTTAAGGTTTACACAACCATTTTTAAAATATCCTTTTTCTAAAATTCATCAAAAATATGCATACAATATTTATCCGGTCATTTGAAAATTCATAAACATCATCATAAGAAGAAATCCAAATTTTTATTTAAAAAAAGGATTACACAAGGAAATTACGGTCTCGTTACATAACCCCTTATAATACCAGCATAGGACCTAAGAGTAAGGTGTGCTAGGGTGATAGAATTTTGGGGCGGCTCAGTCAACATTGCCCGAGTAGTAATTTCTATCAGTTTGAACTTCTCGCGAAGGCGATTCCGTTCTAGCTTCACATGATGAAGTTCGGCTTGGATTTGGTCCAGAGCAAAGCCCAATGGTGCTACCTCCTTCCCAATCTCTGTTAGATGGGCTTCGATCGGCCCAATGCTACTAGGTGAGGCCATCAAATCTTCTTTCTATAATAATTAACCAAGATTACTTAAATTTAGAGACAATAATCAAAACATTTTGTTTACGGTGGTCATATTGACCGATGGTCATATAACACTCAAAAACCAATGGTCTCATTTTATTTATAATCATGTTTATCAAATAAAACATTTTTTTTAGTATAAAAAATAACACATGAAATTAGGAAACAAGATTTATTCAAAATTTCGGGTCGTTACAGAGGCAGCCCTCCCCTATTCTCCTCCATCTTTGGAGAGACGGTCCAGTGAGGTGCGGCTCTGACGGATCATGGCGAAGCTCCGGGCAACGCCCACGAGGTAGGATGTTGCGTTTTGTATTTTCATTCCCGTACTTAATTTCAAACGTAAATTTTCATGTTGAATTGCTACCCGTTCTTTGCTCCAAGCCCATAATCTCGTAGATCTTGTCCCGAGCTTTCCAGAATGTTATCCGGATCGAATTTTCGACCACCGGATCGTTTTCGGTGGTCCTTTGAAGTTTTCCGGCCACGAGGCCGGTTTCCGGCGAGCTCCGACGGCGGAGTGTCCCCAGGCAGCGGTTCCGGCAGGTGGCGGAAGAGACCGACCCTTCGGTCAGTTGGGCGGCATCGTGCCGGTGCGGGGTGGCTCGGATCGCTGGCTAAGGGTGCCGGCCACGGGCGCCGGCAAGAGGGGACGGCCGGGGCCGCGCTATGCGACCCCGCGGCTGGACAGAGACCCGCGCGACGCAGTTCTTTGCATGGAAGGCCGACCGGTCGTGTTGGCCTATCGGTGGAAGAGCCACCCGCGTGGCGCGGGCGAGGTGGCCCGCGGGAGGCGGCTGGGCCGCAGTCCCAGCGGGCCGGCCGGACCGGGCCAGTCCGGCCCAAGAGGGTCCCCCTTTTCATTTAAAATCTTCGGATTCCCGTATTTCGGGAAACGGGTGTCCGTTTTGTGCGCCGTTGGCTACAGCGCGGACCTTGCGTCGAGGGGAACGCTTTGAGATGGTTTGAGGAATTTTTAATTCCTGAAAATAGGGGCCTCGGTGGCATGACACGTACGTTGAGGGGTTAGTCATTTTTCCAAGAATCTTGTTTTGAGCGGCGCGGACACATCCGACGTCCGTTTTTAGCGCCGTCGGTGGCGTTGGAACCCTGGCGTCCAGGTGGAGGTTTTCAGGGTGGTGTCGGACATTGAAGCCTGAGTTGAGGCGTGGGATCCACGGTCCATCTTTTGAGCTACGTGCAGCTTTTAGCGACTTTTTCCTCAGTCGTCCATTTGGGGCATGCGAGCAGTCGTTTCTAGATGTTTTTCCAAGGGGATTGCAGGGGTGCAATCCACCCGCCCTAATTCGGCATGATGGTGCGGGGCCCACGAGGGCCGTTTGGGCGTCGACGGTGATTTTCAATCTTTATCACCGGGTGACCATTTTGGACAATTGGATAGTCCATCTTGTGTGATTTTTCGAGAGGATCGCAATGGTGCGATCCGTTTGTTGTGTTTAGTGACCGGGATGCGGGTCCCACGAAGCACCGCTCGTGTGTGGTGCGCCGGAATGCACCTTTTTCTATGGATATCCATTGCACTTGGGTGAGTAGTGCTTTTGACATGTTTTCCCAAGGGGATCACAATGGTGCGATGCACCCGACTATTTTCGGGGCCGAGGATCGGGATCACGGGACGCCGTTCAGGTGTGAGGCGGTGTTGGTGACTTTTCCGTCAGATATCCATTTCAGGCGAGTAAGTAGTCGATCTCGCATGTTTTTCCACAAGGATTACAACGATGTGATCTGTTTGGTTGTGCGGAGCCTCTTGCGAGACCTTGTTAAAAGTGGAATTGTGAAAGACACTCTGATGGCGGTTCTTCTCGCCGTGTCTGCAAAGAACCATTGGCGTGTGATCACGTGCACTCCCGTGTGAGTGAAGACGTGTGGATGGTTGTGCCTCAGCCGTTGAGGTGGCTGGTTGGAGTTGTTACGTCATTCCTTCTCGTTGACGTTGGGTGCCGAGTGCACGATAGACTTAGGGCTGGAGATGTGGTGTACTCTGGGAGTATATGGGAACCATTGGAGGTACATGTGGGGGTTGTACCTGAGGAAATTTTTACGCTTGGTTGGGGTTGAGATGGGGCCACACGTTGTGTGGGCCCCATATGCATGCCGGGTTCTGCTTTACATAGTTTGACCTCTCGCGACGTAAAGGGTCCCTCTATGCTTGTTTGTTTGACTAGCAGGGTGGATTTTTTCCCATGGATCTGTGCCTGTTTTTTTGACCAGCAGGGTTGAGTGGTCTCCCCCTGGCTTCGTTCTCGGTGGATCGGCTGGTAGCGGTGCTAGTGACACCCAGTGATGGAGCAGACACTGAACTTCTTTTGGGTGAGTTGTTCTGGAGTTGGGTGGTTGCGCGATACCCACTCAATGTTTGGTTGGCCAGTGTTGTACCCTCCAGTGGATATGGCCAGAGAAGTTCTGAGTTTTACCCTCTAGCAGGGCTGGGCATTAGGTTGCTCACTAACTTAGGGTCTACCCTCCAGAAGAGACTGGGCAGTGGGTCACCTGACGACCTCTCAGGGTCAACCCTCCAGCAGAGCTGGGCAGTGGGTCGCCCATCGTCTAGTTCCAGGTCTACCCTCCAGCAAGGCTGGGCAGTGGGTCGCATGTCGACTTATTCCAGGTCTACCCTCCGGTGGGGCTAGGTAGTGGGTCGCCTGATGATATATTAAGATCTACCTTCTGGCGGGGCTGGGCAGTGGGTCGCCTGATGATGTATTAAGGTCTACCCTCCAGCATGGCTGGGCAGTGGGTCGCCTGATGATGTATTAGGGTTTACCCTTCAGCAGGGCTGGGCAGTGGGTCGCCTGATGATGTATTATGGTTTACCCTCCAGCAAGGCTGGGCAATGGGTCACCTGATATCATATTATGAATTACCCTCCAGTAGGGCTGGGCAGTGGGTCATCCGTTGGCATTCCGGGCTCAGTCCTTTATACTAGGCTAGTCTGTGGCTTTCCTCCGTCATTATCGGAGTGAGACCCTTGGTTGTACGGGTCGGTGATGGAATGGCTTGACTTTGAAGAGACCTCACGACTGCGGGGCGGTGATGAGTTGTGGTTTGACGTTCCCCTAGAACTCTCAAGTCCGAGGGGCGCTTTCACCACCGACATGAGTTCTTGTGACGCGATCTAAAACCGTGCGGGCGAGTTAGTGCTGCCCAAAGCGGATAGTGTCGAGGTGCGGTGATTAGGCCCTTGACTTGTACTTCGGGGAAGACGTGTGGGATGCTGGGCATCGATAGTGTTTACTTCTGAGATTGTTGGCTACTTTTTTCTTGGGTTGAGCTACGGGATAGAGATCCCCTTATGATGTTGTTCGGGCTTCTTGACAGAGCATATGGATTTGTATATACCTTGTTCCAGAACCCATTTCTTGGGTTTGGTTACTCTCCTTTCTGGGAGAGGTGAAGATGCGCAGGGTATGCCACGTGCTTTCTTTGTCTATCTTCTCATGGTTGGACGAGTGTGCTATCCTGCTATAGGTAGTGAAGACTCGACGGGAAGGTCATATTCTCACCGTTTCCAGCTCCTTGTGTCTGGACGAGTCTACCTTCTTTCCTCTTGTTGGGTTGATCTGGGCTCTTTACTACACTTTCAGTTGATCTCCTTTAATTTTCCCTATTCACTATACTACTCACCCTTTGGTACCTCCTTTGTTGCTCCCTCGAGCCTTCAGGGTATCCTATTGAGTATTTTTATACTCAACCCTACTTGGGCTTTGCCCGCACTTGCTGTGCCCTTACAGACGACATACATGTTGGTTGTGACTTCAGTGGAGCACAAGGGTTCGGGAGCTTGGACCGCGTGCAGTGGTCGTAGCCAAGTTTTAGGCGGGATACCCGTCAGTTGTTTCTTTTGTTTACCTTTTTTCGGGTTGTGGAACCTTTTTTGGTTGGGTGTGTGTTTTTTACCTTTTTCCTTTTCAACACTTTACTTGTACTGTTTAGAGGTCGATGCACTCTTGTGGTTATTTATAGCAGTTGCACTTTACTCTACTTGTCTTTACATCTACTCTGCACTTCTGCATTGAGTGTGCTGCATGTGTGCGTACAGGTACTTAGGCAAAGGCCTCCCCGAGTTGTTGTGCCTTCGGCGCTAGGCGCCATCCCCTGGCCTATGGATGCGGGCTTGGGGTGGTTGCGGCTCGAGCCCAGGTAGGTTCGGGTCGTGACACTAAATGGCGTAACTCTGTTAAATATGTCGCAGTGAACTCCAGATATATAGAGACACCTAATGCCCCATAACAAAACTCAACATGGACTATGGTTATTCCATATACCCAACCGCTCTATAATAACCCACACCTTAATACTACATAATGGTACTCTGTTAAATTCTCATCTCAACATCACTTCTTCTCAACTATTCCCCTCTATGTCATAAATAACTAACAAAAAAAGTAAAATCTTGGGAAAATCCATACCCTTATGTTAAATTCCACTCAAAAAATTTTCATCCTCGTGAATTTAAAAACACACTTGGGAAGGTTAGAAAATTGGGAATCTAAAAAACCACATTCCAAGAATCCTCTTTTGAGTCCATTGAGTGCATGTTTTATTTTTATATCAACGATTTATTGATTTTGAAAAGATATTAATTTGATAATGAATAATTTATTTAGCTAAAGAATAAATAAAATAATTGAGTGAATAAGTCATGATGTTAATGGAGATGAAAATATATATGTGCCCTCATATTTTACTACATGAAGAATACGAAAAAAGAATTAGATATAAGGGTAGGGATAAGTATTATAATCCTAGGCCACTACTATAATGAGATAAAAAAGTGGATCTATGTATTTATTTATATTAAATCAACAAGAAGAATCATTCCAATATGAAATGGAATTATAAGAAAAATATTAAAACTTCAATAATAATATATCATTATATATAGTTTTTTGGATATATTATTATTTCCCCTACATTAATCTTGAAGGTTATGGGATGTACCTAACAGTAGGATGTACCAAAAAATGTGTGGGATGCACATTCTACATTTTTATGATAAAATAGTTTAACTCTTATAGGATTATACAAGTTTTTTGTGGAGATTTGGTTTTACCATATCATATAAATTATTATCCATTACATACTGATATGTGCAACTTTTAAATAATTGAACCTCTTACATGTGCGTGTTTGGTTGTACTCTAAGAAATAAGAAAAGTGAGTTGAGAAAGGGAGATTAAGAAAATCTATTCTTCTTAACCTGTGAAAGAGATTTTTGTAGAAATTTTTAAAAATATAAATTGTTTTTGAAAGTGACATCCACTGATTCACCCCCCCCCCCTCTCAGTGTCAATCGTATCCCTCCATAGATCCAATATTTAGTAACAGATGTAGGATGACCTCTTTTGGATTCTCAATCAAAAATTATACTCTATAATGAATAATGGTTTTTTCCAAAAATTATAATGAATTTACATCTTGGATTTGTTCTTTTCATTTTATTTTAGAATTTGTTTTCTACCAAGATATTGTCGAACAGTATAAATAAAGCGATGAATATGATGAAAATTTTATACCTATAATTAGTAGAGGAATAATTTTCTTACGATCGAAACAAGGTATAAAAATTTAATATTACAAGGGGAATAACTAGTGGTTTATTTTACCAAAAAGAATATGGAAAATAAATCATCCTTAAAGGAATCAGGGGATTAATTTGATCCCAAATTAAGGGAATAATTGGGTTTAAACTATCCACTACAAGAAGAATAATGTGAGTGTGATCATATGTAAATAAATTAATCTATTAAATCATTATATGATAAAATTTATTATATTCTCAAATAATTATAAATTATTATATTTGTAATTTTATAATTTACAAATTACGACTTCATTAAACATTGAGGTTATATAGATAACTTGGTGGAATCATTAATCGATGGAAACGTATTTTTATTAATCTCTTAATAGAAGTTACATTCAATATTGATGAGTATTTGGAACTTATGGGGAGATTATCCAAATACGAATAGTAGCGACACTGAAAAATAAAAGAGAAAATGTTTCAACTAAATATTTTTATAAAATGATCTTTTTATTTAAAAAATCTACAAAAACATCACTAATATCAATAATGGTGAAGTAGATATTAAATCAAATATAATCCTAGTGTTTGAAACACTATTATAGGAAATGGTTAAATTTATTAATTTTTATATTGAGATGATGAGGAAGGGTTGTGAGGATTTTAATATCATAAAAATTTAAGAAGAAAAATCTATTTCTGATAATGTGCATAATACACAACACAAAACGTAATCGAACAACGAAAAATATATTTTTTCAAATATGATCATTGTAATAATCATTAAACTGAATAGTATAAATATGATTAACTAAAATTTTAAATATATATATATAATGGTTCAAATAAATATGAATGTACTGATTAATTATTATGAAATAAGTACAAATTTTTTAGTAAAGTAATTTTATATTTCAAAAAATAATTTTCTTCAAAAATAATTTTTCTTATGTGAATATTGAAAATAATTTTGGCAAAAATCATAAATTACATTTGATGAAATAAATATCATTTTTATATTATAATATAAAATTTATATTTTGGTGTTATTTTTTTATTTTTTAGGAAAAAATAATATATATCATTAAATTTCATACATTTCCACTCACTAAAAAATGTCACCTTTAATCCGTATGTGTGGAATACCACCTCCATAAAGTGATGCGATTCATATTTTCTCACCAAAACACATAGAGGTTACATATAAGAATATTTAAATAACTAATATATTATTAATGATATAATTTTCATTCTAAAAAAATAAAATAATACTTACCTTCTTTCTGTATTGATCTCTTAAAATTGGAAACAATACTCAGGACTCTCTTTGACCTATCTTCTCCTTGATTGTAACACATTTCAATTTTCTTAATAAAGTTTTATAATTTATTTTAAAAGTAAAATTTATGTATAAAAACGAAAATTATTTCATTATTATTATTCTAGAGATGAATGAATAATCACCCCTTTGACCATGGTCAACATAATAATGTTGTTTTTAAATTACGAATGAGACGTTCTCATAAAACCCAACATCATATTATCTAATTATGTAATTAAATATATCTGTATAATAAATAAAAAATTGTTTTTTTCGATAAGGTATTAATTTAGGAATTTTTCTAATAAATCAAATGATTTATAGTAGTCAATTATATAGCTTTGGAATGACATATATGAAATTTATGGATTCAATGTAAGGGATTTCATCTCAATTTTATTTAATTGAGGCATATTGTAACATTATGAACCTGAATTAATTTATTATGTTTATATACTACCCCTTTTTAGGTTATATCATGAATCCATTATAATTCATAATATTTTCCACATCACCTAGATTTTTTTTATCCAAGGGGATTTGAGTTGAATGTTACCGAGTTATAATGTTTTTTTAAATTTAATTACCATATATTTCTTTATAAATCTTTTAGAATAATATTTTAATAACAATATTAAGTAAGAATAAATATCTAAATTATTTTATTTTGTATTTACACTTTTTTTTTGAATTTTTATTTATTACGTATAACCTACAAATTGATTAATTCTAATATCAATGATATGATCCTACTAAGGATTTTTCATCTCAATTTTTTTTCTGTTGAACATAGGTTTATGATTTATACCGATATTATTTTATTTGGATTATATAATTCATATTCGATATGATTTATAATGAATATCATTATTTTCTTTATATATAATGTCTTATTTTATTTAATTATTTTAGGTGGCTTATGATTGAAAAGCTATCATTGTGAAGAAGCCTTTAGGAAAAAATATCCTTTATTTAATGATTTTTTTCAATGTTCCTTCAGGGGAAATCATATGATATTATTTCATTGAAACATTTAAATTATATTATCCTTTTTTTATTAATGTTATTTAATTTCTAAATTCATATTTCCTCCCTTATTGATTAAATAAACATCAATATTGTCAATGTTAAGTGATACTACTCTTTTATCTTCTTTTATATTATTAATCATTCACTTCTATATAAATGTTTTAAAAAATGATTTAAAAAATGTTCATTTCTAAGGATAATGTTTTTCCTAAAGGTAACTTATATGATATATTTTAATTCTCTTAAATGGTTTTAAAGTGGAAATTTCTTAATGCTTAACCAAAAATGGGTTCATTTTAACTCCTATTATAATTTTTTTAGAGAAAACATTGTTTATGAAATCTAAAATAAGAAATGATTTTCTTTACATCATCACAATTTTTTTTATTAAAAATACTTTATAATGTTACATGTTTATTTTCCAAAAATTACATTCTAAAAAATATTTGAAATTTTTTAGGTTTAAAAATTCATTTTCAAATTGAAAATTATATTTTCCTTAAGATTTTTTTTAATGAACTTTAAAAGATATTTCAACCCATTAATGACAAAAAAACATATTATAACTTATGCTCCACCATTGGAATTTTTTAATGTTAAAATACTCATTATTTCTCTAGTTATATATTTTTTTAAAAATATATATTTTTTGAACCCATATCTTTTCTAAATCTTAATCATATTATTAAATGAATTTTATATTTTAACATATATGTTGACAAATAATTTTCCCATTACCACTACATTTACATAATGTCTTGATTCCCTTATAATTTTTTATGTCCTCATTAACTAAAAAACAATCCTTCTATTATTTGGGGGTATTTATATATTGAATTGTGTTTTTAGAAGATAATGGAATTTGGGAATACATAAGTATTTTTTTTTCACAAGTTTAAAATATTTTAAACACCTTTTATTCCTGACATGGTCCTTAGAAATTTTTTATAATGGGTTCAACACTAATATTTCTACAAGTTGGTCCTGATATAGCTTATACATAGGGTTTAACCCCATTATGGATCAAAAATGATCCAGGTATAGATTTTATTATGGGTGCACCAATATAGTGATCCAATACATTGGCTAATGATTATGATCTCTAAAGAATTATATTCGAAGTTGGTCATATGGATATTAATTTTTACGTGTTCTGTAATGATTTAATGGTGATGATTTCCCATGGTATTGATATTTTTTCTTTTGGATTTATATGGGTAATAAATATTTACATTATTAAAGGTTGACATCACATTTCTCATTGTTATTTATTTTTCTGACTCTTGTCCTATGGAAATTATTTATTCCATGGATCATGGTTGATAAACTAGTTTTTTGATGATATGATTTATCTAACATTATGTTAATGAACTTAAAATATGTCATTATTCTCATATGTAGATCTTACCTTCACTAATGACATTTAATTTTGAATGATTATGTTTACCAGTACTATGTTTTTGATCTCACCGTTATTATTTATTGTTTTTCGTATGTTGTGATGAATGATTAATTTTTTTTTCATTTATAATGTTTTAATTTTTGACTAATTCAATTGAATATGATCAATAATTTTTATGAAATGATAAATTTTTGGATTTTGGAGGATGATTACTAAAAGATATGGTTATTGTTATATAATAGTTTTCACTAATATGAGAACATGAGCCTCATCCCAGTTAGTGAGGACTCCTTAAGTGAATCCAAGAGACCCAGGATCAAATCCAGGTGGGGGATAATTTCTGGGGCACTATAGCAGTAGTGTAGCAGTACTGTAGCAGGTACTGTAGCAGTACTTTAGTAGGTATTGTGTAGAACTATAGCAGGTAATGTAGCGGGAACTGTAGCAGGCACTATTTGGCACTATAGCAGCTGGGAATATGCCCCCATTTGGCCCTTCGGGCCACCGATTTGGTCCCTGAGTCCTTTAAGGCCTTCGGGCCACCCAGGCCTTCGGGTTAGTAAGGCCTTAAGGTTACCTCAAGGCCTTAAGGCCACCTTATAGTGCAGATGAAAACGAGACAACCTACAAGGAACAAGCTTCAGAAAGGAGGAGTAGTAAGAAGCTTTCACCATAGAAGAAGCTAAATAGATTGCAAGAATGATAGGGTATCACACCTGCCATCGGGACAAGAATGTGCATGAACGGGAAAGCCTAGCCGAATAGCCATGTGAAGGTGGAGAGCTTATTTCACGATGAAGATGCTGGGGAGGAGCAGTTCCAAGTAGTTAGTCTGGGTTGTATGTAATGTTTGAAGCCTATGGAAAATGAATTCCTCTAAGGCCTACGGTCCATGTAATGCTTATGCCTACGGGCCTTGTAAGGGTTCCACCTCACCCCTTGGGAAGTGTATTATCAAAAATCAATAAAAAATGAAGGACTTCAGGCCATTGGAGGAGTTTTCCCTAATAGGATGTTGCTATAAAACTAAAATGTACATGGGTATATAAATGATCCAATATTTTCTTTTGATTTACTATGGTTTGGAATGAAAAAAATCTACTTCACATTTATTGGTAACAAATCTAAAAAGATAAATTTTATTTTTTAGTTGTGTATCTGATGATTCTGGATTGGTTTTATTACCATTGGTATTTTAGGGTGGTATATAAAATATTAATAATTACAATGTTTTAGTGTGAGGTTATCTTGATAGATATTGATAAAATCATTAGTTTATAAAATGTAGTTTGATAATTTTTTTCAATGTCTTAGATATAACTTTTGTGGTTTTATGTGATTTAATTTTTATATGACTTATTATTCTTGAGGATATATTTTATTTGATATAGGTATATTTTAAACCTTATGTTAAATATGAAGTATTTTTTGTGGAGTTATGATTAAAAAATCTTTTGGATGAATATATGAACTTAAATGTAGACATATGGTGGTTTATGTCAATTATGGTAATGAATATCATGTTTTATAGATTATATGACTAGGGATATACCTTTTTATTATATGAAATTATGAGGGACTAATTTAATTTAGAGATATTTATTAAATTTATTTGGGAGAAATTTTTATCATATTAATATTTTTTTGTGTTTCAATTTTTGTTTAGAATATATTATTTAATTTTAATGATTGATATTTATGGACTGTTTTATTTTGAAATGTTGGTATTATATTTGAATTTTGGAGATTAATATATTATTTCTTCCAATAAAGGATAATAAATTTTTGTAATTTTGTAACCTTATGATAACAATTTTTTATAGTTAATGTCTATAAAAATGATGAATCTTTTTATTCACTTATAGATTATGTGATTCATTTTATCTTGGATTTAATGCTTCACATATAAAAAACCATCTTAAATTATTAGAATCCATTAGAAAATGAGATTTTTTATGGAAATTTTTAAATGATGAAGTTATACATGTTAGGTAATTATATTTTAATATTTTGTTATTTTATATATTTAAATAATTCCTAAAATATTTTAAAATATTTTTGCATGAAAATTATATTTATATTAACATCATTTAGAAAGAATCTTTTTTTTTCTTCACACCTATATTGTTTAAGGTTTTGTGGTAGTTAACATTGTTGTAATCAATCAAATTCTTATGATTAATTATCTCTATAAATATCCATATTATTTGAACATTATTATTTTATTCCATTTTTTATTTTCACTTACCACGAATATTTTCTTTTTTTGGAAACCTAGTATGTATTATCCAGATGACCATAATAATTCATGTTCTCCCATTTCAATAGGATGTTTTATTAATCATTTTTATGAAGTGGTATTTCAACAGTGGTATTTTAAAATTTCAACAATTGATTACTAAGATCAAGTACACAGTTGCGAGTATGTAATTTATTGTAGTGGGAGAATGTATTTTCCTAATATTTTAAAAATAATTACAATGTTCTATAGAATACAAAATTAGTAACACATATATTAATATAACCATAATATTTGATTATTTAATTATGACAGTTATAACATACGTCTAAAATTTTCAGATGTTTATATGACTAACTAATTTTTAATATATATGTATACAAAAATATCTTAATAAATACATATTTATTGATTAATGATTTGGAAATAATAACTTAATCTTTTGTAATTTCATTCTAATCATACAAAAATATGGTTACTTCAATAATTATTTTTATTAATTTTTGTGATTTAATATTATAATTAAAATTTCAAACACTCCGAAAAAGTATTTTATGAAATAAATATAATTTTTAAAATCATCATATCAAAATAATATTCATGTAAAATTTTGTTTATTTACTAAGATGATAATATATCATTAATTTTTATACCTTTATATTCACTAAAAAAATGATAACATCATTTGTGAGTATAAGTATACAACCACCTCCCGGAAGCAATGTGAAACATTTTTCATCACCACATAACACAGTAAATATATATAAGTACAGTTAAATAATATTATTATATTTTTCATATACATATCATTATGGAAAAATAAAATAAAACAAACTCTATTTTTATAAAGATAATTGAATATTGGAAATATTTTTCACACATACGCACAACCTACCATCACAATGATTGTTACATAGTTCATTTTTCATAACCATATTTCATTATTTGTTTGAAAATTACAATTTATATTAAAACATGATAATTATTTTAGGATAATTATTTTTTTAATGAGGGAACAAATACCCCTTTGACAATGTCCAAGATAGTAGAGCTATTTAGAAATTATGGGCCAAACATACTAAAAACACCTAACATAGACTGAAAAAATTATGTAATAAAATATGTAATTAAAATAATGGAAAAAAATTTATTAAGGATAAGAAAATATTCCAAGAAAACATTCTTCTGAAATAATATAATATATATGAGTCTTTTATATAGGTTTTTAAGGACATATATAGAAAATTTGAACATAATGTAAGATATTTTGTCTCAATTTATTTTCATTGATTCATATTTTATTGTTATTCTCCTAATTTATTTTATGTTTTGTTTATATTTACACAATTAAATGTTACATCATGAATACGTGGTACATTAAGATATTTTATGATTCTATTTTAAATATTTTATCTAATCCCTATTTGACATGAAATTTTCCATGTGGTAAAGAGTTTCTTATCTCAATTTCCTTAAATTGTGTTATAAGTATTTTTCATTGCAATTTCTATAAAAGTATTATTCCTGAAATGATTTAATTATTTTTTCACTATATATGTTCACTTTCTTTGGTGGATTTATATTTGTTACAAATAATATGTTGATTTATTAATAAATAATTACATGATATGATCCTATATGGGTTATTCATCTCAAATTATTTTTTCTTTGGGACATATATTTATTATATGAAGCTATCTTTATTTATGATGTGTATAAACTAACCCTTTGAAATTTCATATCACGAATCTCATTTTTTAAATATAAATAATGATTAATTTAATTTTATTATTTTAGGGGGATAATGATTGGAATGTAATCAATGTTTAAAAGGATTAATGTTGCGATCCCATTTCTATTTGGGATTGTTTATGTTCAATGTTCATTTAGGGAAATAATATGAATTTTTTTCTTGAACCAAATCGCTCTTAATATCCTATGATTATGAATGTGGTTTAGATGTTTAATTTTTATATACTTATGTATTTATTAAATAAAAATTAATAAATTATTTTTTAAGTTGTTGTGATCATTTATCTTCTCTAAGATCAAAAACCGTTATCTTCTATGTCTATGTATAATAAAATGTTTTGAAAAATATTATTTTCTAAAAATAAATAATTTACTAAAGCTATATTAAATTATAGATTTACTTATATTCAATATTTTTAAAATGTAAATTTCGTAATGTTTCTAAATGGGTCGCATTCGAATCATTTTACATAATTTATGAAATGAATATTTGATTTTGACATCGATAACATGAATGGTTTTTTCATACTATAAATAAAATTATTTTATTTAATGATTACTCTATAATATTCAATAGATATTATAAGTAATTTTTTTAAAATAATGTGTAAATTTTTAGTTTTTGAATTTGAATATCAAATTTTAAAAAAAAATCATAAAAATTGTTTTAATTATATTTTAGTGTTATTTCTATTAATAAATTCAAAAAACCCTTGATGTACCATATTATCCAATGAGGGTATTTTCTAATGATACCATCCACATTATTTCCCTAGATGGATTGCTATTATTTAAATAAAATTTTCACAGAACAATTTTTTTTCTATGTGTTAATATATTTATAAAAGTAATGTTCTATTTTGTTTTATACAACAAAAATAACTTTTCCGTTCATAAAAACAATTTCTATATTATTTTATTATATTATATGATTTCATTTTTTTAATAAATAACCCCTTCTCTCATTTTGGGTTACAAGTGTTTTTATAATATGGTTTTAAAAGAATATGATATTTTTATATCCAAAAGTGTTTTTTCCCAATGACTTAAATGGGGTTTTTATTGGTTCTATTTGTGATATAGTCCATGTAATTTTTTTACTATGGTTTTATGCCCATTATAGCTCATGGGTGATCCCAATATATATTATATGTTGGGTTGAGCCAAATTATTCCTCATAGGTGATCTAAATGCTGCTTATACAATTGGAGCTCTTAGATATTACTCCAATGAAATGTGTAATGATTGTGTTCTTTGGAGAATTATATTGGAGCTCAGGCATAATGTAATTACAATTGCAATGGTACTATAAGTTTTCTATGATGATGATTTCTCATGGTACCGACATGTTCCCTTTATGATATCTATGTGTTATAACTATTTCCATGGGTAAAGGTTTATATCACACTACTTGTGATTATTGATTCATATGAATCTTGCATATGGTTTTTCCTTACACTATGCTCCAATATTTATAATCTAGGTATTCCATGTTCTAAATTTTCTTATGTTATGTTCATGCACTATGATTATTCCATTATACACATATTCTCATCTTACTATCACATATGAAATTCAATCGTTAATTATTTTTTTACCTTTTTAGATCATTTTACCACATCCTTCTTATGTTTCATTTTCCCCATGTTATGCATAATAATTAAAAACTATCACTATTTGTAAGGGTTTCATAGTTGAAGAATTTTAGTAGAGATTATCAAGTCATATTATTAAATAAAAAAAGCTGGTTATGGGGAAAATGATCGCATAATTTCATGGGTATTTTTATATAAGAGTTATTAATAATACTATGAAACACTAAAGATAAAATTTTCTTGGGTATATAAGAGATCCAATATTTCATTTTTATTTTATAAAGGGTGGATTAAAAAAATTGGGTCAAATTTATCAGTATCAAATCCAGAAATGAATTTTTTTTTTGTTTTTAGAACAACAACTCAGACATGCTTTTTGGGGTTCTTAAAATGAAAGAAAGAAATTTTCTAAAGATTAAAAGAATAAAATCCATATTATGTTAATTCAATTTGAAATCAATCTATCTAATCCTGAAAAGACTCATGTAAAGGCTCTAAAATCAAAAAATAAATGCAGATTTTACAACACAGTGTTTTTAGAGGATTAATATGTCAAAATATCACCATAAAATGGAAAGAATAACATTATATCACCAGACTATTTCAATCAAGAATCTTTGAATAATGGGGTACCATCCATACCTTTTTATAACAATTTTTCTTATTTTTTATGAATAATGTATAATTAATTAGAAATATACACATGTATGGATGGATAAAAATGATGAGAAAGTGACCATCATAACAATGGTGGATAGAATAATAAATGAAGAATTTAGTTCCAAAAATTATCCCAAAATTATGAAAGGAAAATCCAAAAAACTCATTACTATTATGATTGAAATTATGGATAACATGCTATTGATAAGTGATTATCAAATGTTTGGGTCATTTTTACTACTACAAAAAATTTGGGCATTGTGCATAAGACTACTGGTACAATCTAATAAATTATAAACAATAAAATAACTATATGTCAAAGAGGATTAGTATATATAATATGAATAATAATTCACTGAATGATATGAATCTATTTACATCAAATAGATTTGAGGAACTCATTGAATATTATAATGAGAGTGTTAATAGAATCTCAAATTTTTATTTAAAATAAGGAGCAAGGATATATTCTTTATTTCATATTATGTTTTATGATTTTTATTAGAAATTAATATGAAGAAAAGTAAAGGAATTTTATATTCTCGTCTGGAGATCATGAAAAGGGAATAAGGTGTTTTAAACATTTAACAACAAAAATATGATTATAGGACCAAAATTATTGTAGATATAGACATTTTCAAATATATTGAGCCAGAATAGGGAATATATTTTGGTAAATTTTCAATTTAGTAACACCATGAAGTCTATTTTAAAGAGGTTTTTTATTATAAAGATACTTTATAATGTTTATATTAATGGGTAAATTGGTGAATATGAAGATATTAGAATAATTTGCCTCATAAAAACATGAACATTCTAGAAGGTTCTTTCTTAAAAATTTCACTGAATAGGTATATATTGTTTATCTCTCATCCTTGATACAAATAATATGATTAGTAATCAATGGTTGGGGAAAAATACTTTTAGTAATGACATGTAAAATATATGGTTGATGAATATCCAAGGATATATTGAGATCTTTTTATTTGTACATGATTGTTTTTACTATATTTTAGTGGTGAGTGTAGGAGTTTTATGTTGATATTTGCTTTAAATTTTTTCTTAAATTAGTATTTATCATTTATCTCAGATAGACTACGATAGGAATGTAATTAATGAATATTGTGAGTTATCATTTTATTTAGTATTAATTTTTATAGATAACTTTGTTGTCTTGTTCGAAACCTCTTTTTTTCTACACAAACCAAGATTAATGCGTAATTATAAAGGAATGGTTGATATAAGATCAGTATGTAAAAATACATTCCACATTTCATATTTACATTTTATTTCTTTCTAATAGTAAGTAAAATGTGAAATTAAAATTTTATATGAAATAGTCATATCTGGAAACATATTGACCTATAATTTCTACATTGGTATTGTCCAACATAAAAAATGTGGGAGATTGTTCATTATTATATTTTTCGTGTGTATTTTTTATCAAGGATTCATTGATTATCAAGAGAAGACAATTTTATTAATAAAAATTGAGGTAGCTCAAGTTGAATGGAACCTATGTTATTTTTCTACACCTATCAAATAGTCTTGAATGAATATGAATATTTTTTAATAGAATACCATGAAAAATTCTATATTTTTCTCATTGGGATGTTCAGGTGACCATGCATTATGATGAAATATTTTTAAAATCTATTTAAAGAGATTGACAAAGAAACATGGACAACACAAAGAAATACAAATGGCCAGCTCAAATGACGATGTGGGAGAAGAAATATCTATATGCGTGATTTCCATCATGGCCAGCCAAATGTGGAATAGAAGAATATCGCATGCTTTGGTAAGTAGAAACCCATGTACAAAACATGCACATGAGTGAGTGAGGCCACTATGTGCATTTGAATAATGGTAAATTTGTTAAACCCCAATATATTCCTAGTTATTCCCATTAAGAATGTGTTGGAATGCGATCACTTATTATGAAGATGCAAACCTCATGTGGAATCAATGCACCACTTATAAATCATGTTATACTATTCGTCTATCAGAATGATAGGCATTTAACTAGTTTATAATTATTTAATTAATTTAATACGCCTTATTATATCACATAATAAATTTATGAAATCATCCATTTGAGGGTGTTCTATGAATATAAACCCAACATTGAATTGCATGATTTTATATTGTTCCATGATGATAACTTTTTGAGTTGTGAATTAGAGAATATTGAAACCACATAAGTTTGAACATGAATAAGGTGCTACATATAGGAGATTTTAATTTTTTTTCCAGTGAAAAGAGATGAGATAATTATCTTCAATGGAATAAGGCACTACCACTCAGTGGTAGAATTTTATAAAATAATATTAGAGGGGATATCATTTGTTATGATAGTATGAGATTCTATAATCAACATAGATGGTGGGAGGTTCTACTGATTGATGGTAGAATGTGTTATCATGCGTTGTAAATTTATGAGGTATAACGGTGAGATCAAATAGTAGAATAACATTCTATTGCTTTTAGATGGTATATTGAGCATGATATTCACGTGATTGGATTATATTTCATTCTTATTAGAAAATCACTTGGGGTTTCTCCAATCATTTTTGATCAGTTCTTTCCCTTGAGTAATTCCATGTTCAATGCTTTGAATTTGGATTTATAAGAACTTTTTGTTTCTATATCCACCTATATTTTAGTAGGAATCATGGATTTTAATTAAACTGGATTTATGTTTGTAGAGTAATTGAAATCAGGGATTATTCTAATAGTGTTTCTTTGATTAATGAAAGAGGAAGGTAATAACTAGATGTTGTGAATCTATGATTCATTAATCTATTCACTAACATAGAGGAACATTCCATCATGCATGGTTTAATATGACCCGAATTATTAATAGTTTAGGAACTAGGGAGTTCATTCAATAGTTGTAGATTACATTCATATGTGGTACATAATATTTCTATAAATAGTTTATGAAGATAGAAATACATTGGTTCTTAAAATCATTTTCAATAAATAGAAGTAAGAACACATTAGTAATTATGGTAATTAAATTTATAATTATGGAAGAATTAATCATGACGATGAAATTAATCCAATTATTAAATGAAGAAGATTACGATATATGAATCATGATTCATGTAGTGTTAATGATGATTAATTATGTGATATTGTGTAGAAATAATATCCTGAATTAATGAGAAGTCAAATTAGATTTATTTATTGAATAATTAAAGTGAATAATAATTGTGTTTTGGTCTCATCTAGTTATAATGAATAAATCATTTTATAAAATATGGAAGTTCAGTTTGATGAAAAAATGGACACTACAATCATTTTTATTATTATCAAAAATATATATTGAAATTTCATCAAGAATGGAGGTGTGTGTATGTTGTAAGAATTGTTTCTCTGATATAGAATATTAAAGAATATTTTTTATGGCATCCCACCTTACAATTACATAACTTTTCATTACTATTAACAAACAGATGATCTTTAAATTCTAGTGTCTTGTAAATCAGGTACATAATACAAGAAAACAACATAAAAAATTCATCTAAACTACTTGTAATGATTCATCATAAGTTATTCATAAGTACAATTACTGCATATCATAACTTGGAGACATACATCAAAGGAAAGGGTGAGAAAAAGCCTCAGTAAGGAAAAGAAGTGAAACGGTTGACATGTTATCTTGAGCAATATTAATAAGAACTTGATAAAGGTCATAAAGGCAAGAGAAATGTAATAATAGGAATATCATAACAAAAAAACATGAGTCATAACTTTATTATGTGGCTAAAACATTTCATTTAGACATTCATGAACATATCACCATGGTTTAACCCCGGTTTGTCATAAAAGTTACCAAGGTTATTCACCAAGGTATCGTGAAACTTGTCAACTCGAGAGATTAATTCTTTACCCAATGCATTGGAGTGCTATGAGGGAACACCATTAATATGTCATTAATTTCAGGTGATCCATAGAGATCTAAATCAAATATTTCATAAATAACCCAAATAGAATCAACGAATTGGGCTTCCTGTCAAAATCAGGACGTTTAAAAAGTACATAAAAATAAGATCATTATGGCATTTATAACCCATGGAATGGTAGTGAGGGTTATATGTATGTCAATTATAGAATAAAATATATCATATTTCTATATTTATGAAAACCCATATAAACAAAATAGGTATGGGTATTCACTTAAATAAAACAAGATAATTTCTTGAGAGAAAGAGATAGAAATTTTGAGATGCAATTTCTGCCGCATAACGGCTATATGGTATGGATTTAGAAAACACTAAAAAGAGAGGGTCAAAGGGTCACCCACTCATAAATAATTCATAATAAATTATAAATTCAGAATAAAATGGATACAAGAACATTTTATGGATATTTTAATGACATACCACAAGAAAAGGAAACATGAATGAAAGGAGAATATGTAGTTTCTTTTACAAGAAATTCGGCAGCCTAACGTCGTCACTTAAAAATTCAGAAAACAAATCAATGTGAGTGGAAAGGGTCTCTCAACAATTAGACACAAAATGGATAGTAAATAATGTTGGGTCAATAAGGTCTTCCTTATGACTTTTCCATTCCTTTATGTTTGGGGAAATTGCTAAGTCAATAAGGATTCCTTATGACTTTACAATTCCATTTTGTTTTGAAAATCACAAACACCGTATTTCAAGGAAAAACTCATTTTACCCGGTGTCTTACTTTTATATGGAAAATTTCCCTCCCCAAGGAAATTTATCCATACCTTGTTTTCATTGTTTATATCATAATTTTCCAAAGTGTAAAATTCGGTTTGTAACCAAATACCACAGAATATTATAAATTCCTAGATATGAAGAATTCTGTTTTAGGATCTGAATTCTGATTACGAATTCTGGTTATGAATTCTTCTGAGTTCTGAATCCGAATTCTTCAAAGTTGTGACTCTGATTTATCAGAATTATGATACTGAACAATTCAGAGTTCTGAATCCGAGTCCTCAGAATTATGACTCTGAACTCTTCAGAGTTCTGACTCTGAGTTCTCAGAATTCTAACTCTGAACTTTGAGAGTTCTGACTCTGGACTCCTAGAAACTCGGACTCCAAACTTTATAAGTTTAGGTTCCTAATTCCTAGAAAACAAAATCTGAATATCCTTATAGACACCAAATTCATTTTTTTGGTTAGACTCCAAACTTTCATTTTCTTATATTCCAAATATTGGATTAGGCTTATTTAACCATATTTTACTTACACTTGTTTTTGTTCTAAAATGATTTCATGAAATCAGTTACTCATTAACCATTGATTAAGTTACACATGTATAGTTCCCTCCAAAATTCAAGGAAGAATATGAATGTTGGAGGAGGGAGCCGACTATTGGAGTTGTGCCTATAAATAAGATCTCATTTGAAAGCATTGTCAAGTTTTGGGTGAAATTTAGCTCCGACTTTTGACAAAGTGTTGTTGAAGTGATTTCTAGAGAGGGAGTCTCTTATAAACTCTCAGGCTTCATGCGGGAACTTTTGAACTACTTGTTCAAACATTTATTCATGCAGTTTTACTTAGATTAGAGGTTCAATTTCCTTAAAATAAGAGAATTTGAGTTGTGAAGTCAAGGGTGATGATTTCCTTACAAATCGAGGGCTTGTGGGGATAGCAAGATAGATATCGATCTTCAGATTGAGGGCTGACCAGGGATTGAGTAAGACAGACTTTATTGAAAGTATAAATCAATGGACCTCTTATCTAGGGGTTTTTGATACCCTCCTCTTTGGGTTAAAAAAGTTTCTACTTGTTACTTGTAGTGTTACAACTTTTTTCAACTGTGTATTTTAGTTTTTGAGAAAAGTATAACTTTCATATACTTTCTTAAACATGTACTCTAATTATATTGGATTCTATATGCTTTAAGGTAGAATCTTAGTTGGTGTAATCTTTTTCTATGTTTCATTTCCGGAATCACATTTCCGGAATCAATCAAGTCTTTAGAACTTAGAGGTGTTGTGAATTTTGGGCTATAAAAAATTTCCTTAAGGATTTTTAAGTATACAATTTACCCCCTCTTGTAATTGAGCATCTCATTAGTATTATATATATCATACATTTGGTATTATAGAGTATATCATAGTCACATACCATCTCAACAATTGGTATCAAAGCGGGTTCCTGATATACTTATATTCACATATAAGTTTTCCTTGCTCATTTTTTCTTTTCCTATGCCAATTCAACAATTCGTATTAATGGTTGGTAAACTTGTACCCTGATCCAATATAATATTTCAGAATTGAATTTCTTGATTCATATTCCCAAAATCACATTATCGGATTCATATTTTCGAACCCATAATGTTTGTATACATTTGTTCGTAGAGATAATATAGTTTTCTTCTTCATTGATTAGGATATTTTATCTTGTTTACAAACATATATTACTAACAAGTTTGTGTGCCAAAGATTTTCTTAAGGATAACAGGATTAAATGTTGGTTCTATTGATAACCTAAACCCTACTAGACCACTTATTTATGATGGAAATGATTATGAGTACTATAGAGATTGGATGAAGACTTTTTTTATCAATACTTTAGTTGATAACTATCTAATTCTCACTGGAGATTACAAGATTTCGGATAAGGAATTGAGGACTTTTATGAATCAGAAATAATCAGAATATCAAGAAAACTTCAGAGTCAGAATTACATTATTATGTTCCATGACTCGGAACATATATTTTCAAATATCATCGTGTGATGAAGTAAATATTATCTGGAAGAAACTTGATGTTACACATTTTGGTACATCTAAAGTCATTGAAACAGGAAGAGCTATGTTGTGAGTTGAATACCATATCTTTAACTTTCCTTATGGAGAACCTATAAGCAATGTTCAGAAAAGGTTTATGACTATCATGAATAGATTACAATATATGGGAGAAAAAGATTTGGATGATGAGTCACTTTTAGATAAGATCATAAATATCATGCCAAATGAATGGGAGTCCAAGAGGACAACTATTTATGAGAATAGGAAATTCAACCATATTTCCTTAGATGAGTTTTTTGGAACTCTTCTTCATCATGAGACAAGAATGAAGAGAGATGCTGAAAATTTTAATAAGAAGAATGGGAATATAGGAGTTTCTTTTACAACCACTTTTAAACACATGAAATTCAAGACCCCAGAAATAGTAACTAGATAAAATTAAAAAAAGTCATTATTCAGTCAAAATCTAGTGATATAGAAAAGTCTAAAAATGAAATTTCTAATCTTGCTCAGAGAATGAACAAGATTGTAGCTCAAAAGAACTATCAGAATATGTTCAAGAAGATATACTACAGAGATAAGAAAGATGGAGAAGTTACTTCTTATGAATGTAGAAGAACAGGTCATATCAGAATGGATTTTCCCTTATTGAAAAAGAAGGAAAATAAGGAAAGGAATTCAGAAAGGTACAAGAATAAATTATATCGTTCTAAGCACAAGAAAAGTCTTAAAGATAATGATACTTATAGTGCTAGCTGTGGAGAATCTTCAGAAAGTGAATCATCTGAATACAATTCATCAGTACAGAAGAACTTGGGATTCATTGCTACTACTTCTTTCCCTAATACATGTCTTATGGCCAAGGTATGCTCTACCAAGGCTTTAACAAATTTATCACTTGATAAGAATTACTATTCGGAAAATAGTACTTCTAATGAAGATAATTCATCCTCAGAAAATGAAGAAATACCTTCATATGAAGAAGTATCCAGATTTTCTAAGTTACAAGAAGTAACAAATTGTAAAATTTCTAAGAAATTAGCCAAGTAAAATACTAGGGAAGAAATTATTACAAAAGAGATTTCAGATCATTATAGAGATCTTGGAGATAAAGATGATCTTTCAGAAAAACATTCTAAAGACCTTTCTGATGAAAATTCTATTAATGAATAACCTTCCAAAGATCATAATAATGTTATTTCAAAGATAAAAAATTTTGGGGAAAAATATAACTCTATGGAAATGATTCATGGGGATAAGAAATTAGTCATCAGACTGAAATTCGAAATATTTTTCCCTTAAGAAACATCTTTCAAACATTACCTCTAGGAAGGATAATTTTGACAAGATGTATTCTCAAATGAATCCTCAAGGAAACACTACTGGAGTAGGTTATACTCACTGAAAACCTATTTTCAAAAACAATTATTTTGTTCATTCCATATCCCCTTTTTGCACCGAATTTCAAAGTGGAGGGAATTGGAAGAAAATTTGCCCTTTTAACAAAGTACAATCTCTTGGGTTTCATAAAGCTTATTTTTCTAAACAAGTGTGGATACCCGAAATTTTTATGACTAAAAATTCCGGATCCAAGAAAGCTTGGATTCCGAAAGTCTAACTTTCTTATCTTCATGAAGATAAAGAAGGTACCAACAAAAATATTTGGTACATGGATAGTGGATGTTCCTGTCACATGTCTAGTAACAAAAACCTCTTTGAAAATATTATCAAGCTGAAAGGAGGAAAAGTAACTTTTGGAGATAATTCTAAGGGAGAAATTATTTGTATAGGTAACATCGTTCTTCTTGGAAAAACAATGATTTCTTATGTTTTACTTGTTAAAGGTCTTAAGAACAACCTCACCAGTATAATCCAATTATGTGATGAAGGCTACCTTGTGAATTTTAGGAATGATAAGTTCATAGTAGATAATTCCAATTATGAGTTTATACTTTCTACCAATAGGAAATAGAATGTTTACACACTAAACCTATAAGACCTTAGGAGTTAGGATCTACCTTGCCTTAGTGCAATGGAAGATCATTCTTGGTTATGGAATAGAAGGCTAGGACACTGTAACCTTAGGAACATATGTAAAAATACCATGATAGGACTAGTTAAGAATCTATCAGAGATTAGATTTGATTCTTAAAAAGTTTGCAATCCTTTTCAATATGGAAAGCAACATAAATCAATTTTTAAATCCATCAGTGGAGTCTCAACCAATGATGCATTATAGATGGTACATATAGATATTTTTGGACCAACAAAAACTGGAAGCATTAGAGGCAAGTATTATGTATTTGTCTTTGTTGATGATTACATTAGATTCACATTGGTCTATTTTCTAGCAAATAAATCTGATGGTTTTTCTTTATTCAAAAGTTTTATATCCCATGTTAAAAATGAGAAAAACCTTCCATTGATAACTATTCATAGTGATCATGGAGGAGAATTATAAAATTCTGATTTTGAAACTTTGTGTAGTAGAAAAGGCATTACTCATAACTTCTCATCACCTAGAACTCCTTAACAAAATGGTGTTGTTGAAAGAAGAAATAGAATTCTTCAAGAGATAACTAGAACCATGTTTAGTGAATATTCAGTAGCCAAACATTTTTGAGCTGAATCTGTGAGCACTGTTTGTTATACTACAAATCGAGTTTTGATTAGACCTTTTCCAGATTAAAACCCTAATGAGTTATGGAATGGTAGAAAACCTAGACTTTCCTACATCAAGGTTTTTGGATGAAAGGTATTCATTATGAATACTAAAGATAATTTACACAAATTTGCACCAAAATATGATGAAGGAATTTTCCTACTCTACTCCACAACTTCCACGGCATATAGAGTTTTTAACAAAAACGCTTGTACTATTGAAGAAATAGTATATGTAAAATTTGATGAAACTGGTCATTTTGTTTTTAAAAAACCCCAACTGATATCTTTTGATGTGTTTTCAAAAACTGATTATCAACTTTTGATAGAAAATTCTTCTGATAAGGAAAATTTCCAAGAAGATACTTCTGAAACGTTTACCCCATAAGATTTCCTACCCTATGTTGATGAACATGTTTTACAAAACCCAAATTAGTTGTTTCTTAAGAATCAACCCAGTGATAGTACCATTGGTGATGTGAATAAACCTTTGAGGACTAGAAGTTCCTTAAAAAATTAAGTAGAACATCTAGCATTCCATTACCAATTGGAACCAAAAAGCACCAATGAAGCATTAGGTGATGATGATTGGATTAAAGCCATGCAAGATCAACTAAATGAATTCAAAAGGTATAATGTTTGTACCTTGGTTGAAAGTACTAAGGAAACTTATATTATTGTAGTTAAGTGGTTCTTCATAAATAAGTGTGATGATAATGGAGTCATAGTTAGGAATAAATCTAGATTGTCTGCTAAAGACTACAATCAACAAGAAGGAATAGACTATGAAGAAACCTATGCTCCAATATGTATACATGAATCTATTCATATTTTACTTTCCTTTACAGCATTATTCAACTTTAAAATCTTTCAAATTGATGTAAAATTTTCTTTCCTTAATTGTTTTGTACAAGAGGAAGTTTTTGTTGAACAACCTCTTATTTTTGAAGATAGAAAACATCCTGAATATGTTTATAAACTTACCAAAGCTTTTTATGGACTTAATAAAGCACCTTGAGCTTGGTATGATATGATTACATGTTTTTTTCTTAAAAATAATTTTGTTAAGGAAAATGAAGATCCAAACCTTTTTATAAATAAAGATAAGAAAAAGGTTTTGATTGTTCAAATTTATGTCGATGAAATTATATTTTCTTCAAATCAGCAATCTTTAACTGATTCCTTTGTGGATCTAAGAAATTTGAGTTTTAAATGAGTATGATGGGTGAGTTAACATTTTCCTTGGTTTTAAAATTTCTCAAAAACCAGAAGGAATCTACATATCCCAACATAATTATGTTAAAGAACTTCTTAAAAAGTATAGATATGAAAACACTAAGAGTATAAGTACACCTATTGGTACCTCAAACACACTTGATCTTGATGAAGGTGGGAAACCAGTATATCAAACATCATTTAGAGGTATGATAGAAATTTTACTATACTTGATAGCTAGTCTTCCAGACATAATGTTTTCAGTGTTCTTATGTGAAAGATATCAATCCAATCCTATGGAATCTAATTTAAAGGCAGTGAAATGAATTTTTTTCTACTTAAAAGGAACCATGGATTTAGGACTCTTTTATACTTATGGAAATGACTTTATTTTAAAATGATTTTCAGATGCTGACTTTGGATGATATAGAATGGATAGAAAAAGTACATCCGGAACATGTCTTATCTTAAGAGATTCATTAGTTTCTTGGTCATATAATAACCAACATGCAGTAGCACTCTCCACTGCTAAAATGAAATATGTAGCAGTTGGAAGTTGTTGTGGTCATGTATTGTGGATGCAACACACTCTCACAGACTATGGCCTGATTTTTACTAAGACTCATATTATGTGTGGTAACAGAAGTTTCATTTCCCTTAGTAAAAACCCTGCACATCACTATCGTGAAAAACCCATAGATATTAGGCATCACTTTCTTAGGGATCACACACAAAAAAGGGATATTATTCTTCAATTTATCAGAAAACAAGATCAACTTGCTGATATTTTCTAAGAATCTATACCCTCCGATAGATTTTAATACATTAAACAGAAGTTAGGAATGATAATTATAAGGTAATCTTCCTTATTAACTTCCTATTTAAAAAAATATCCTTACATTAATAAACTCTTTTTCATAGGGGGAGTATATTTTCTTGAATGTTTTTCAAAAAAATTCGTAATGAAGTTTTCAAAATTTTTCATAATGATGTTTTCAAAAAATTTTGTAATGGAATTTTTTACATTGTCATTTTTGCTTTCGAAACATTTTTAATGTCATTTTTAGTAGTCATTTGGGTTTTAAAATTTTTCGTTATGAAATTTTTGGTAATTAGTTTAAAATTTTCGTAATGAAGGTTTTTGTACGCAAAATTTTCGTAATGGAGATTTCTACTCAAAATTTTCATAATGAAAATTTCCATAAATAAAATTTTCGTAATAAAGATTTTCGTACTCACAATTTTTCTAATAGATATTTTTTTTTCAAAATTTCTGTAATGAAAATTTCGGTACTAAAATTTTTCCTAATGACATTTTTTTGAAATTGAATTCTCAGAATAAAAATTTCTTCAAGGAAGATGTTCCTACTACGAATAATCATCCAGTCAATCCAAAAGGTATGTTTCCTTTCTTTAGTTTTCATAATCACTTTTTACTTTCTGGTAATTCCATTTGTTTTTAAAAATTTCTCAGATTATAGTTTCCTTAAATCTAATTTTTTCCTTTAAAAACCTCAAAATATTGGATCCTACCAAATTTTTCTTGCTGCTATCATTTCAACCGTCAGATCTGATCTGAATAATACTCAACCATTAGATTGAAATGGAAAGATGAACTGTCGCTTCAACACCTATAAAAGGGGACCCCCGATGGTTGTCCCACATCATTTTTCAAAGCTGTTGCGAGTCGAAGCTCTTCCAAACATCTAAAGCCTGTTCTGGGATTTCAAATTTTCTCAAGTCTGATTGTCTGCTGAAATTCCTTCTCAAGATATGTCTTCTGTCAAGCCGATTTCTGAGTGGAAAATATATAGGTATAGGTTGGTGCATCCAATTTTTTTCAACAAGTATGACTCTATTATTTCAAATAATATAAGACATAATGGGTGGGAGAGTGTATCCATTTTGAAAATAGGAGATCAGGATGTTGTATATCCAAATATACTCATAGAATTTTATAAATCATCTTGTTTCATTAATGAAGAAGGGAGAGATAAGTTTTTCTTCCATAGTTATGGTTAAACAAATGGACTTTCTTATAATAAGGATACTATCTTGGTAGGGCTTTCCTATGAAGTGGAATATGAGTTTTGTTCCAACAAACTGCCAGAGGTTAAAGGAAGTTTCATTAAGATGAATGATATGGAATGTCTTCAACTTTCAGGTGTCAAGACCGCAATGATTTCCCATTTATTGACCAACAATCAGATCCTATAGCTATGGGTTTATGGATTTATCATACCGAGAAATGGCGATAAGGAAACTCTTAAGAAATTTGACATGTACATCTTGGATTTTTTTCTAAACCTAAGGAAAATCAACCTAATGAAGCACATTCTCATTACGATAGGGAATATCAAGAATGGGAATTTGAGTGCACATATAATTATGTATCCTGCCTTACTCTCCATGCTTATAGTTCTGTATCTTGATTCCTTCAGGATTACTTTTAGTTCCAAGCCGAGGAATTGAAAAGTGATGTGAATTAGCGCTAACACTTTGAAAAGAATGAATGTTGGATTTTCTAAGAAATCAAGAGAGTTCTTCGACCTACCAGTAAAAGAATTTGAGGCCAATCCAAAAAATACAGAAGAGGCCAAACCATCTAATAATACTAGAAAGAATAGAAAACTAAAGGAAGTGGTAGAAGAAGGAAAAATATCAGAGGCTAAAGGCACCCAATCCACACCTCCAAAGCCCAAGAAACAGAAAGCCTATCTGGATGAATTCATTTCCAAATGAAGGGAGGATAAGAAAAATAGGACAAAAGGGGAGCCACAGTTTGGCCTAGACCATAAAGAGGCCAAACCATTATTATAGAAGGCAGCTGATGAACTAGAAAAGCAATCCAAAGAGCAGAATCTTAAGAAAAATTTGTCTGATGTAGAGATTGTGCAATCTCTTTCGAAGGATACTGAAGTATCATCTGAGAAAATTTTAGTACCGAAGTCTTTCCTAGTTGACCAATTACCTGAAACTCTGGGGAAAAAATTTATGTCTCCTGAAGAATCAGAAGAGAAGGTTTCTAAACAGATAAAATTTGTGGGAGAAGTGCAAGAAAAGGATGAAAGCAGTAGTCACATTGATTATCTGATTAATCAAGTTGAATATTATCATGAAAAGGAAAGTGCTTCTGAAAAGTTGTCAATTCGGACTTCTCATGCCAGATCATCAGAACTTGCTACTCCTGCAATTGATGAGAAGTAATAAGATTAAGTGAATAATCCTTTTGAGGAAGAGAGTTATGCCCATGACTTCATTCAACCGAAAGAGATTGAGGTAGGAGCCAAGAAAGAAAATTTTGATGCAGAAAAGATTGTGTATTTGTCTAGAAGTGATCATGAGTCTCCAGATGAAGAAGTTATTCCGAGAACCAATAAGGGAAAACAAGTGGTTGTTGATACCCCAAAAAATGAAATTTTGAGAAATAAGGAAGCTGGTGGAACCTCTAAGAGGAAGCTGGTAGATCTAGAGAAAGAAACATCACCAAGAAAAATTTCAGATTCAGAATCATCATCTTTAGGACATGATTTTGTCTTTCAGTACATAAAGAAGCTAATGGACACCATTCTGATCTTTCAATCAATTGAATCTAGATTCCAGATTCTCCAGCATAGCAGGAATCAGAAATTAGACTCTGTATCCATGGTGATGGATAAGTGTATAAATATTGAGGCCGAACACAATAATTTTCTTATCAACTATGAAGCCCATAGAAAATCATGCAAGAAAGTGACCAGTTGGTCGAGGAAGGTTGTTTAATATTTGAGAGAACTTGATCAATTTCAAGATGATGTCAGGGAATATTTTGATAGTGAAGACACCAAAATCAGGGATCTTTCAAATAGATTTAAGGAAAAGCTAAATCTTGAACACAATACATAGATTCAGGATGTCAAAGATCTGAATGGGAAGTTGAATTTTTTTGTCCAAAGTTGGAAAACAGAAAGGTATCTCCGGATCGGGGTTGAATAAAAGATAGTGAAGAAAGATGAATTGCTAAAGGTTTAGGTAGAGGCTCTGAAGGCTGAAGATGATATGATCAAAGCCTTAGAGAAAAAATATGAGGAGGATCAAAAAAACATAAAGAAGCTGAAGACCATTTTGAATAAGATCATACCCAAGGAAAAGGAAGGAAAATGAATATGATCTTTTGTGGTATTCTTTTCCTTGTACTAATACTTCCAATCGTAATATAATTATGGTTTTCTCTGTTTTGTTTGGATGTCTATACTAATATTACAAGTACCATATTTTTTCCATTCCCTAAAATTCTTTTTGAAAATCACAAAGGGGGAGAAGGAAAAAGAATTCTAAGTATAAAAGGAAATATCCATAAGTAAGGTGGAGTTTATCTAAAGGTGAGTTATCATTAATAATATTTCTATACCCAAGATAATGAAAAACACCATTACGAAAATCTAGAATATGATCTATAGAGTTCCAAAGCCTAAGGGTGAGTTAGTCATATTCACCATTATTCATATGTAAAGGGAGATATGTTTTATTTTCAAACTCTAAGAATTTTTTACAAATTCCTCATATTCTTTTTCATAAGGATGTTTGTGCTTTCCAAAAAGGGGGAGATTGTTGAGTCAATAAGGCTTTCCTTATGAATTTTTTATTCCTTCATGTTTGGGGAAATTTCTAAGTCAATAAGGATTCCATATGACTTTACAATTCCATTTTGTTTTGAAAATCCCAAACATCTTATTTCAAAGAAATAATCATTTTACCCTGTGTCTTACTTCTATAAGGAAAATTTCCCTCTCCAAGGAAATTATTCCTTACCATGTTTTCATTGTTTATATAATAATTTTCCAAATTGTAAAATTCATTTTGTATCCAAAAACCTCATAATCTTATAAATTCCTAGATATGAAGAATTCTGTTTCAAGATCCGAATTCTGATTAAAAATTATGGTTATGAACTCTTCGGAGTTCTGACTCTAGATTCTTTAGAGTTCTGACTCCGAGTTCTCAGAATTCTGACACCGAACTATTCTGAGTACTAACTCTGAGTTCATAGAATTCTGACTCCAAACTCTTCAGATTTCTGACTCCGAGTTCTCAGAATTCTAACTTTGAACTTTTAGACTTCTGAATCCTAACTCCTAGAAACTCAGACTCCGAACTTTGTAAGTTCCGGTTCCGAATTCCTAGAAAATAGAATATGAATATCCCTATAGACTCCGAATTTATTTTTTTGTTAGACTCCGAACTTTCATTGTCTTACATTCCAAATACTAGATTATGCTTAGGTAACCATATTTTACTTACACTTGTTTTTGTTCTAAAATGATGTCATGAATTCAGTCACTCATTAACCGTTGTTTTAGTTACATGTGTACACGTCCCTACGAAATTCGTGGAAGAATATGACCATTGGAGGAGGGAGCCGACAGTTGGAGTTTTTCCTATAAATAGGAGCTCATTTGAATGCACTATCAAGAGTTGGGAGAACTCTAGCTTTTACTTTTGAAAAAGTGTTATTGAAGTGATTTCTAGAAATAGAGGCTCTTATATAATCTTAGGGTTCATGTAGAAAGTTTTGAACTGGTTGTTCAAAATTTGCTTCATGCAGATTTTCTTAGTGCAGAGGTTCAGTTTCCTTAAAATCAGAGACTTCGGTTTGTGAAGTCAGAGGTGCCGATTTCCTTACAAATCGAGGTCTTACGGGGATAGAAAGATAGATACCGATCTTCGGATTGAGGGCTTACCTGGGTTTGAGTAAGACAAAAATTCGTGAATGTATAAATCATGGGGAATCTTATCCAGGGTTGTTGGATACCCTCATATTTGGGTTAAAAGAGTCTCTACTTGTTACTTGTATTGTTACTACTTTGTTTTCCGCTGTGTATTTTAGTTGTTGAGGAAAGTATAACTTTCATATACTTCCTTAAACATGTACTCTGATTATATAGGATTCTATATGCTTGAAGGAATAATCGTAGTTGGTGTAAACATTTGTTATATTTCATTTCCAGAATCACTTTTCCTGAATCAATCAAGTCTATAGAACTTAGAGGTGTTGGGAATTTTGGTTATACAAAATTTCCTTGAGGATTTTTTAAGTATGCAATTCACCCCCTCTTGTATTTGAGAATCTCATTAGTATTATATCGATACTACATTTTTTATTATAGAGTATATCATACTCACATACCATATTAACAAATAGAACATATAATAACATACCCTCAACATAAAGAGATGGAAACTAGAAGACACAACATAAAGGAAGTCATAAGAGGATGGTGAAAGGATCCCTTACCTTGAAGTGTAACATCGAAAGATTGAATTTCGGGACCTTGGTAAGCTTGAGGGATCCTTTGGAAGACTCCTTGGGAGGTAAGGAGACCAGAACATCATCAAGGATGATTTTTGGAATGAAATGAATGAGGGAAATGGCTTGGTATTTATACGAAAAGTGAGTGAGTAAATTATTAATTTCCAAGGGACACCTCATCGGCGGTATTTACAAAACCATGGGATTTAACATGGTATTTTCCACTTGGGACACCTCATAGTATATCTAACTATTCATAACTCTACCAGAAATGTTACATCATTATTACATCATTAATGATGTCATTAAACACTCGAAACCGAAAACTGCATTTTTACTATTCACAAAAAATTCAACTGTTTCAGAAAAATCCATAAAATCCACCCTAACCAAATATCGATTCTATGAATACAAAAATGAAGTACATTTTAAGAAAAAAAATTATAAATATTTTTAATTTAATATTTAAATATAATCATTATTTATCCCCAAAATACAACTTTAAAACTATAACTCATTCTGTAACACTTTAAAAGAGAAATCAAGGTCCCATAAAAATATAAAATAAATTTAAGACAATAAAGTAAGAATTTATGATTTAATTTTATGAAAAAAAATTTCCATTTTGAATATTTAAATTAATTATAAAATTGTAATTAAAATATTTATGACAAACAAAAATACAAAAACATAAACTATGCTCATTTTTTCACATTTAAGATGTCTAAAATGTATTTATACATTCATGGGTGAAGATTTTATTGTTTTTTTCAAATTAATATTCATTAATATTAATTACTATTCATATGGGTATGTTATTATTCCTACATTACTATTCACTAAAAACCATGTTGATCTTATTAGACTCTAAATTTCATACTGAACACAATTGTACAAGACCATTTCTTGTAAATCTTTTCACATTATTAATTATTTAATGAATATAGAAATAGTTTAAAATACCCTTTTTTCCTAAATTCATCAATAATACACATCCTATATTTATCAGGATATATGAAATTCACAAACATATCCATAAAAAGAAATAAAATTTTTATTTATATAAAAGGATTACATAATGTATCTAAGGTCTCATTACATAGCCACTTATGACAACATCATAAGACATAAGTGTAAGGTGTTCTATGGTGATAGAATCTTGCGGTGGCACGGACAACGTTCCCTGAGTGGTGATTTCTATCAGCCTGAACTTGTTCCTTAGGCGATTCCGTTCAAGCTTCATATGTTGAAGTTCGGCTTGGGATTGGTCCAGAGCAAATCCTAGTGATGTTACCTCCTTACCATGCTCTGATAGATGGGCTTCATATGGTTCGAGTCTACTGGATGAGGCTATTCAATATTCTTTATATATTAATTAACCAAGATAACCATATTTATAAATACACAACGTTATGATTAAAGTTTTCAATGGTCTTATTAACCAACAGTCATATTGACCAACGGTCATAAAACAGTCAAAACCCCACAGTTTCATCTTAATTATACCCACTTAATTAATTAAAGGATATAGTTTTGTTGAGTATAAAATTTAAAAACACACAAATTTAGGAAATAATTATAATGTTCGGTTTGTTACATTCTTCCCCCCTTAAGAAATTTCATCCCCAAAATTTTTAAATTTTACCCACTGAAGAGAAATGGTGTGGGTACTTTTTCCTCATAGACACCTCTAGTTCCCACGTGGCTTCATCATATTTGGGGTTCCTCCACAACAATTTAAAAATGTGGGTAGTCTTGTTTCATAGATCCTTGTCTGTATGATCCAAGATCTCCATAGGCTGCTCCTCGTAAGAGAGGTCATGTTCTGGTTGTACCACCTCTGGATTTAGTACATGTGAAGGGTCAGGTATGTACATCCTCAAGAGGGATACATTGAAGGCATCATGAACTTGTGCTAGATTTGGAGGAAGTGCAAGCCGATAGGCCACTGCTCCCACACGATCAAGGATTTCATAAGGGCCAATGTTCCTAGGGTTGAGCTTCCCTTTCTTCCCAAACACCACAACTCTCTTCCAAGGTGAAATCGACATAAATACTTTTTCACCAACATCAAACTCCAAGTCCCTTCGATGGTTGTCAGCATAGCTCTTTTTTATGAATCTAAGTAGCCTTATTGTATTGCATGATGGAAGGGGCCTTTTCTGTAATATCATTCACAAGATCAGACTGAACAAGCCTTCTATCACTAGCTTCATCCCAAAAGTAAGAGTTCTACATCGCTTCCCATATAGAGCTTCATAGGTTTCCATTTGAATTCTTGAGTGGAACCTTTGTTTTAAGAGAACTCAACTAAAGGGAAATCTTGATCCCATCCACCCTTAAAATCCATTGAGAAAGTTCTCAGCATGACCTCAAGTGTTTGAATAGATTTTTGAGATTTTCCATCAGTTTGGGGGTGATAGTCCATACTAAAATTAAATTTAGTGCTTAGATCTTGTTGAAGACTTCTCCAAAATTTTGATGTGATCCTTGGATCACGATTAGATACGATAGAAAGTGGTACTCCATGCAGCCTTACCACATCCTCCACGTAAATCATGGAAAGTTAATCAACAGGTAAATCTTCCCAAATGGAGATAAAATGGAATGTCTTGGTGAGACGGTCCACAATAACCCATATTTCATTATTTCCATTGGATGTTTTGGGAGACCAGTGACGAAGTCCATAGTGATATTTCCCCACTTCCATGCGGATATGGGTAGCAGGTGCAATACCCCTTTAGGAAGTTGTTGCTCTCCCTTCACTTGCTGACATACCAAGAACCTTGACATGTAGTCAGTAATCTCCCTTTTCATATTATCCTACCAATAATGATCACGAAGGACCCTATAAATTTTCATGCTACCAGGATGTAGAGATAAAGTAGAGCTATGAGCTTCATCCATCAGCTCCTTCTTTATTTCCGGAATAGATGGAACAAATAGTCTTGTACTAAATTTCAATACACCTTCTTGATCAGTATTAAACTCAAGAAACTTCTCATCCTTCGTAGCCTCAAACATCTTTTGTAACAAAGGATCTTCTTTCTATGCTTTTTTGATCTTCTCTAGTAGAAAAAGTTGAGAAATCATTTGGGTTAAGATTGATGATGTTCGTTCCCTTATAATTCCCATGTCCATATTTACTATGTCATTGATCAAAGGATCTCTTTGAATACTCATCATGGAAAGAAAAATTGGGTCTTTCCTTCTTAATGGATCAACGACTTTATTTTCTCTTTCGGGATGATAATGAATTGAAAAATCATAGTTCATAAGAAGTTCAAACCATCTCCTTTGCCTCATGTTCAATTACATTAGTGTGAAAATATACTTCAAAATTTGATGGTCTATGTATATATCATATTTATCTCCATAAAGATTATGCCTCCATATCTTTAAAGAGAAAATGACCGCATCTAGCTCCAGATCATGCGTAGGATAGTTCTTCTCATGAGTCTTCAACTGTCGAGCAGCATAAGCAATGTCCTTTTCATTTTTCATGAGGACTCACCCAAGACCTTTTAATGATGCATCACTAAAAATAAAAAATCCTTCTCTACTTGAGGGTAGAGTTATCATAGGTGCAGTAACCAATCTCTTCTTCAGCTCTTAGAAACTTTCCTCGCACTCCTTTGTCTAGATGAACTAAACCCCTTTTTGATTTAACATGGTTAATGGATTAGAAAGTCATTAAATGTTTTTCAAAAACCTCTTATAATATCCCACTAACCCAAGGAAAATTCAAATCTCAATTATTTTTGTAGGCTGAGGACACTCCTCTACAACTTTTTTCTTTGCAGGGATAACTATGATTCCTTTATTAATTACAATATTCCCCATGAAAGAAACTTGTTGTAACTAGAATTCACATTTAATGAACTTTCCAAAAAGCCTCTCCTTTCACGGAGTTTGTGAAACAACCCTTAGATGATCCTCTTGCTTCACATGAATTTTGGAATATATTAGAATATCGTAAATAAAAACTACCAAAAATTTATCAAGGCAGTCCTTAAAGACACTATTCATTAAATCCATAAAAATAGCAGGTGTATTAGTTAGTACAAAAGTCATAAAAACAAACTCGTAATGCCTATATCTTGATCAGAAGGTAGTTTTTCGAATATCTTCTTTCTTCACCCTCAATTGATGATAACCAGATCGAAGATCAATCTTAGAGAAGAATTGATCCCCATGAAGTTGGTCAAATAAGTCATCAATTCTTGGAAAAGGGAATTTTTTCTTTACTGTAATCCCATTCAGTTCACTATAATCAATTCATAGTCGCATCGATCCATCCTTCTTCTTCACAAAGAGGACAGGTGCTCCCCATGGAGACACACGTGGGTGGACAAACCAATTCTCCAAAAGATCTTGAAGTTGTTTCTTTAATTCCTCCAGCTCCACATTTTCCATCCTATACGGGGTCTTTGATATCGGGTGACATCCAGGTATGAGTTCAATGGAGTACTCTACCTATCTTTCTAGGGGAGGTCTAGGAAACTCCTAAATAAATACATCAATGTATTCCTGGATTATGGGTACATTTTCTATCCTCAAACTCTCATTTCCATCATCTTATTCACTGATTAATTCCATAAAAAAGATATAGGTGGTTCTTCTAGATAAAGATCAGGTTGAGATATCTCTCCTTGGAAGATAACTATAGGTTTTCCATTCAATACTATTGATATTTCCTTAATTCAGCATTTGATATTAGAATTATGCTTTGAGAGCCAGTCCATCCCTAGTATAATGTCGAATTCCAGCATGGGAATGATTACTAGATTTGAAATAATATTGTGCTCACCAAAGTAAATACTAGAGTTTATAAAAACTGATGATGCAGGGATAATCCCACCTGGAGTCTTGACTGATAACTATACTTTTAGAAAATCGGGGGTTGATTCTAAATTTATTGAAAACAGGGAGGAAATAAAGGAATGCATAGAACCAGAATCAAACAGAGTACTTGATATCATTGAGAGAACAACAACAGTACCTACTAACACATCATTTGGAGCTTCAACTTCTGTTGTCATGATAGCAAAAGCACGACCATGCTCCCTTGGCCTTTGCTGAGGTTGATGGTGGTTCCCCTCGACTGCCCTTGGATTTGGACAGTGATTGGAAAAGTGCCCAAGTTGTACAAACATCATGCCTTGGACATCATGTAGGGCTTGAAAAATCTTCCCTTTTTCATTAGTGTTTGGAAGTTTAGGTTTCACATCACTATGACAATTCCTCGCAATATGTCCATCTCTTCCACTATTGTAGAATTTCCCACTCCCGAGCAGGCAGTTCCCTGAATGCTTCTTCCAACATTGATTACACGTGGGATGTTGTACTTTCCTGCCTCCTCTTCCTAGATCAATTATCCCCCCTAATCTTAGATCCATTGATCTCTTTTTTCATTGGATTTATGATACTACTACATCTCAGCAAACTCTAGTTCAACATTCATCACACTTCGCATGATCTCTTCATAGCTGTCATAATCTCGGTTGGCTAGATTCATCTGCAGATGAGGTCTCAGTCCACTGAAGAATATATCAACCTTTCCATTTGGATCCATGACAAAGATAGAGGTGTAACATGAAAGCCTTGTGAAGTTCATCTTATAGCTTCCCACATACTCATTCTCCTTCTGCTTCAGCTCGAGAAACTACTTCTCCATTATTGTTCTCATAGAACGAGGGAAATACATACTGAAGAAGATCCCTCTGAACTATTCCCACTCTATAGCATCAACTTCCACTCTTTTCCTCGTGTTTTTAATCAGCTCCCACCACTGATCAGCTTCTCCTTCTTTGTGATAGACAGCATGGGTGGCCTTCTCTTGCTCTAAACAACGGAGCACAGAAAAGATCTTCTCAATAGAGCTGATCCATTGCTCAGCAATCAATGGGTCAGTCGATCCACTGAATGTTGGTGGTCACTGACGCATAAAGGACTCAACATAATGTTGTTCCCTACATAGTGAGATCAGTCTCCCAGCTTGATTCAAGTTATTTCCCATAACTTGAGTCAGTTGGTTCATCATTTTCATGAATGTTTCCATTTATTCTTCCATCGGAGGGCCGTCAGCGCATGGTCAATTGCAGTCACCATTTGCACGGTTCCTCATATTTCCTACCATTTCTAAAATAATAAACCCATAATGAGAACATTATTTCATTTAAAATCTTTTAACTATAAAGGATTTATGTCTTAATTTTTTTTGAACAATTACATTTCTCTATAAATACTTTATAAGGATTCATAAAAAGAGAATGATTAACCAAACATATCCCCTAGGAGTTTCATAACCAATATGGCATCAAGGACTGTTGTCGTGTACCAGGATACCCCAGTTCAATCCCAAAACTCTTTGTTAGAGTTTTCACTCCTAGGTACCTCTATTCTAGAGCTGCCTCTATCGGCTCGTATCCAGGTAGGGATGTATTTTCTTGATAAACCACTTACTTAATACTCACCAAAATAATAGGAATTTTTCCTATATTAAAACTTTTCTATAGGATTATTCCTAAATATTTTATATCCTAATTTACATAAATAACTAAAATATCCTTCAACGCAAACTATGGAATCCCACCTTACTATTACATAACTTTTCATTACAATTTACAAACAGAGGATCATTAAAGTCTGGTGTCTTGCAAATCAGGAACATAATTCATGAAAAAAATATAAAACATTCTTATAAAAAACTTTTATTCCTTAATAATAAGTTTTTCCTAAGCACAATTACTACATATCATAACCTGGAGACATACATAAAAGGAAAGGGTGATCAAAAGGTTCAGTAAGGAAAACAAGTGAAACAGTTGACATGTGAACTTGAGCAATATTAATAAGAACACGATAACTGTCATAAAGGCATGAGAAATTGAAGAATAGGAATATCATAACAAAAATAACATGATTCATAACTTGAATATGTAGCTACTCCATTTCATTTAGACATTCATGAACATATCACCCAGTTTTAACCCCGAGGTGTCATTAAAATTACCAAGGTTATTCACCAAGGTATCGTGAAACTTGACATCTCTAGATATTAATTATTTAACCAATAAATTGGAGCGATATCAGGGAACACCCTTAATATGTATTAAATTTTATGTGAACCACAAATATCATAATCAAACATTTCATAAAGAACCCAAATAGAATCAAAGAATTGGGATTCATGTCAAAATCATGATGTTTAAAAAGTACTTAAAAATAAGATCATTTTGTCATTTATAACCCATGGAAAGGGAGTGAGGGTTATATGTATGTCAATTACAGAATCAAATATATCATATTTATATATTTATGAACAAACATATAAACTAAATAGGTCTGGGTATTCAAATAAATAAAATCAGACAATTTCTTGAGAGAAAGAGATATAAATTTAGAGACGAAATATATGCACCATAATGGCTATATAGTATGGATTTAAAAAACATTGAAAATAGAAGGGAAAAGGGTCAACCACTCAAAAATAATTTATAATACAGTATAAATTCAGAATAACATGGAGACAATAACATGGTATGGATATTTTAATGACATACCACAAGAAAACAAAATTTAAAAGAAAGGAGAAAATGTCATTTCTTTTACGAGAAATTCGGCTGCCTAAACACGTCACTTAAAAATTCATAAAACAAAATGATGAGAGCAGAAAGGGTATATAAACAATTAGACATAAAATTTAATGTAAATAGAACATATAAGAACATAACCTCAACATAAAGAGATGGAAACTAGAAGACACAATGTAAAGGAAGTCATAAGAGGAGGGTGAAAGGATCCCTTACCTTGAAGTGTAACTTCGAAAGCATGAAGGTTGGGACCATGGGAGGCTTGAGGGCCCCCTTAGGAGGACTTATTGGTAGGTAAAGAGACCATAAATTCGTTGAGGATGATTTTTGGTATGAAATGAATGATGTAATTGGCTTGGTATTTATAGGAAAAGTGAGTGAATAAATTATTAATTTCCAAGGGACACCTCATCGGTGGTATTTGAAAAACCATGGCCATGCCCATGGTTTTTGCCCATTATATTTTCCACATTGGAAACCTCATATCATATATAACTATTAATAAGTCTACCAGAAAGATTATGTCATTATTACATCATTAATGATGTCATTAGACACCCGAAACTCAAAACTGCATTTTTACTATTCACTGAAAATTCAACTGTTTCAGAAAAATCACTAAAATTCGCCCTAAACAAATATAGATGCTCTAAATTAAAAAATGAAGTCCATTTTATGAAAATAATTTTATAAATATTTTTAATTTAATTTTTAAATAAAATCATTTTTATCGCAAAAATACAACTTTAAAACTATAACTCATTTTGTAACACCTTAAAAGAGTAATAAAGGTCCCATAAAAATATCGAACAAATATATGACAATAAAGTAAAATTTTATGAATAAATTTTAGGAAAATAAATTTCCATTTTAAATTATTAAATTAATTATAATATTTTAAATAAAATATTTATGATAAAAAAAATACCAAAACATAAACTACGATCGTTTTTTCACTTTTAAGATGTCTAAAATGTATTTATACATTCATGGGTGAAGTTTATTTTTTTCATTTCAAATTTCTATTCATTAATATTCATTACTATTCATATGGGTATGTTACTATTCCGACATTACTATTCACTAAAAACCAAGTGGATCTTATTAGACTCTAAATTTCATATTGAACACAACTGTAGAAAACCATCTCTTTTAAATCATTTCACATTATTAATTATATAATGAATACAAAAATAGAATAAAATACCACTTTTCCCAAAATTCATCAATAATACACATCCTATATTTATCCAGACATTTGAAATTCACAAACAAGTCCATAAAAATAAATAACAATTATATTTTTATAAAAGTATTACACAAAGAGGCTAAGGTCTCATTACATTCCCCCTTATAACACCAGCATAGGACCTACGTGTTAGGTGTGCTATGGTGATAGAATCTTGGGTTGGCTCAGACAACATTTCCTGAGTGGTGATTTCTATCATCCTTAACATCATTATTAGGTGATTCCATTCATGATTCATACGTTGAAGTTTGTCTTGGGCTTGGTCCAGAGAAAATCCCAATAATGCTACCTCCTTCCCAAGCTCCGACAGATGGGCTTCATATGGCTCGAGTCTACTGGATGGGGAAATTCAATCTTCTTTTTGTATTCATTAACCCAGATAACCATATTTATAAAAACAAAATTTTAAGATTGTAGTTTCCAATGGTCTTATTAACCAACAGTCATATTGACCAACAATCATATTGACCAACAATCATATAACGGTCGAAACCCAATGGTCTCATTTTCATTATACCCACTTCATTAATTAAAGGATATAGTTTTGTTGAGTATAAAATAAAACAATACACAGATTTATGAAAAAATTAAAAAGTTTTAGTCGTTACATTAGTTGGTTTCAAAGAAGAATAGTGACCAAATTCAACACATTTATATATATATTGTAAATAGTAAAATATGAAAGAGGGGATCTGTGGAAATATTTTATTCACTAATGAATGAAGAAATAATTATAGAGATGAGATGAATGCATAGTTCATAACATATTTCATAGGAATTACAATAATATGGGGAATAATTGGCTGTGTTGTCCATGATGTTCATAAAGAGAAAAACATACTATTCCACTATATTTTTCACAGAACAAAATGATGAAAATTTATAGAGAGATGTTGAAGAAAAATGAGTAGTATCTCCGTTTTCTACTATTAAGAGAATAATAAGTGGTTGCATGATATTTTTTAATACAAATATGAATATAATACTTTCCACTATATGGGGAAGAACAATAATAATCATCACATAAGAAATTACAAAACTCTATTTTTTTGTTTGGATATCTTATTATTTCCTTGAAATTTAATTTTAATGGTATGAGATATACCTGAGTCTGGGATTCACCAAAGAAGGGTGGGAAGTAAACAACTTAGGTTTTAAGTATAAAATAGTGTAATGATTTGAGGGTTTTACAATTTAGTTGTGCATATTTTAGTTTTATCATATTATAGTAATGGTTTTCCTTCTCATAATAAAAGATTAACCCTATAAATAGTTCTTATTATTGTTTGAGATTGTTTTTTGACCTATAGAAAATAAATAATGTGAGGATACATAGATAGATAGATAGGGAGAGATATATGAAGATGCTCCATTCACCATAACAAGTGAATGACGTTTAATGATAAAAGGTTAAAAATATAAATTGACTCCTAAAAGGACCTAAATTGATTTACCCCTATAATTGTTCATTATATCCCTCGTTGGATCCTATTAACTCACATGGAAATTAGTAAAACAAGAACACATCCACTATATCTGTGAATAATATGTATAATAACACAACACAAACAATCATTTTATAAATCAATAAAAGGTTATCCACATCATCTAATCAAAATAAAAATTCAAACAACTCATGATAGGGGGAATATATTTCTGACATACTCTCCCAATTACACACCTCTAAGACATGATGTCATCGCACTACATTATCCCAAGGAATAAATTTCTCATGAAACACCATATCTTTATCATACTAGAGATCAATAGATTATCCCTCATATATTTCATCCTCCATGACATCTAGGTCAACCAATTAGATGATGTTGGATTAATCATGATGAAAATGGAGAAGCTAGGAAACATGGTAGACATCCTAAATCTCTATCATCTACAACTGAAGTTCTAGTAGATAAAAATAACTCTAATACATGTAAACACTTTAAAATGTATAACAAATAAATGATAAATCTTAATCCTATGATATAACTTTATTTCACACAACCATAAGATACATTTAGAAACACATGATCCCAAACATCATCCTCTTGATGCCTCCTACTATGAATAGAATATGATTTCTGATGATACTAGACCACATTCATCTATTTTTGAATTTGTTAAACCTTCTATTTCATTCATATAATTATTTTAGGCCCTGAATATATATCTCTCCAACATAGTTCCTACACAAAGTAGATCTAAATTCTTTTCCACAATACACATTGAATGTGGCCATAAGAATGGTAGAATGATAACTAAATTTATAATAAATCTCATCCAATGGATGGGGACTTACACATGAATCTCCATAATATAGAATGATTATGTCCAACATATACTCTAATGTCTATATGGAATGCTTCATTCAAATTTTTTCTGTGTATAAGAAGTGGTGTCATGGCATAAAAGATGACCTAAATCAATGTGGATACATCTCCAATCCCAAGAATTGAAATGGGTATAGTGATCAAAGATCAAAATATTTTGAACCCGAAGAATCATAATCACATATTCTAGATAATTCCTAAATAAAACATCCAAAAATCTAGACTCCATAATCACTAAATTTTTTATTGATTTCATCATGAATTCCAAAATAACCCATATAGTATCATATCTACCCAAATCTCACGGAAAGCTAGTAAAAATGTTTTTCAAAATGTCCTCTGAATTCTATAGGGAATCATGGACTGAATAAAGAAAAACTCCAAGGACATGATGCACTTCATTATACTTCAAGAAAAATAAACATCAATAAGTAGACTACATAAATGGGTTCTTCATAATTGGAGATAAAAATTAATCTCAATGCTCAAGATCTATCTTATAAATAGTTGGATGAAATTACAAGGGATAATAGTGGAACTCTTAGTGAAATAACCCATGCATAACTTAAGTAACAAATATACTCCCATGAAAAAAGACATGATACTAATCATTCTCAAGCTATCCTTTAGAGGAATCTGAAAAAATAACTCAATCATTCCAGACATCTACCGCCAAATATCATATATTATATTCCTCCACCTACTAGAAAACTATGAATGCTACATCAATATAAAAAGACACCACCAATTATTAATTGATCCCATATCATGTAATAAAATAGAAATAGCATCTAGCCCTCTCCAGAAATCACTTAACTTATGAAATAAAAATCCATGGCACATCCTACTCGAATAATATCCACAATATTACCTTTACCAAAGGTAAATGAAATATATATTTCATAAAAATATATGAATTCTATCCACCATTAGTACCAAAAAATAAAATCACACTATGGGAAGATATACCTAAATATCATGGGACATGTAATTTCCACATATGACTCCCAAATAACGTCACTCCTCTACAACATTATAGTAAAGAAATACCCCCAACTCAAGATCATGGGTTTTAAAGTTACATTCATTAGACCCAAACAGTTGAGATGCATAAGAGATAACCTCTCTATACTACATTAGAGAAATCACAATGAAAATAAATGAAGTATTAAAATTATCCTAAAACACAATTCCTTACTCTAGAAAACATATAATCACATCACTGACCAGTGTTACCAGTAAAAAAACAAAACAATCATGCACTAATGAATCCACACAATGAATGAATACTTCATTTTCATAGTTATAGGAAGAGTCACAATATAATAATGATCATATAAAAACCACCTTTAATATACTATTATATCATTTTAAATCAAAACCTATAATACATTATTGTATGATACACAAAAAAACATTGTTATACTCCAAATGACACAATGAAAATCCAAAAAAGACATAACACACTATACAAAATTTACCTCACATACCTAAATATTACCCTTTTACTGCTTCCCAAAAAACATTTGATTCCAATGAACTCCCAAAACATTTCAAAAATACACTCTATTTTCTTCTTTAGACATAGAATATATAATGCTTTCATGGATGAACAACCCAACAAAAAAATCAAAAATTTAAAAAAACACATAATACATTGGTCACATGAAAATGTTAGAATAATTAGTTGCATAAAATAACAATACAACGAAATATTAATTCCTATATCAACATATGAAATATCTATTTTGGATATACTAATCCTTTACACACATATTCTGATGTATTGATCATTAATAAATATTTGAGAACCAACTATCACCCTTCATCTAATCTAACAAATCTTCAATTTTGTAAAAGGATACTTTATTTTATTTATAACCTGGATCAAGAAATTATAGTAAACACATAGGCATGTTTTTTTTTATTTTCAAAAAAAATATTAAGAACCCCAAGGCAGAACCCTAGGCCAAAAAATACCTCACTACATATGATCATCTATTAGAATCTACTGCTCCTATAGATTAGGAGGTGATATATTGTACACAAGAATAAAGATAAAAGTGAAACCTAATTGAAACTATAACCAAACACGATATCACATAAACGGGGTATAATAAAACCCTATTCTAGAGATACATTAGGTTGTTCCTAAACAACAATTGGGTATCCTTTTGTTGACCCTCTACTAAACTCAAAATCAACTCAACCATTTAGAGAGATAAGGCCTCTACACATCTTTAACCGATTCGATGGCCTTTCTCTTCAATTTTTTTCCTACACTCCATTATAATTATATAATAAAAAATTCATGTATAATTTATATATGACCCTATGTTTTTGAAAAATAAAATTAGGTTTCATAACATATATAAAATACTCAACCATTCTTAAAGGAAAAATGTAATATTTTATTTAAATATGACAATTATAAACATTATGTTTAATTAGTTGGTCTATATAATATTAACTAAACTACTAAATATATATATATATATATAATATCTTCTCTATAAAAATTCTATGATTAACTCTTATGAAATAATTATGTAATTTTCAGTAATTGTTTTTATGCTTTAGAAAAAATTTTATTCAAAAATAACATTTATTTATTTCTGTGAGAAAATATTTTAAATAATTAATTTTACATAAATAAATATTATTTTATAAAAAATCATTTAATTTCTGAAATTATAATATCAAAATTGACTTTGGGTGAATATTTTTTATTTTTCTAATATTTATTACTTTTCAATGAAAATGGAAAATACATCGTTCGGTTGAATACTATAATAATATCAATCATTTAAAAGGTGAAATATTACTATAAAAATATTTCAATTTAAATTTAGTTGACTTATTAATAATTTAGTTATTTTTATTTGAATCAATTTTATAATTTAATTTGGACTATAATCATTTTTATACCAAAAAGTTATTTTTTGAAAAATTGATTTTCATTGTGTTTTAATTTTTTATTTTAAAATATATAATACCACTTATATTCATTGAATTTACATATATGAATTATATAATTTTAATTAGTATTATTATATTAGGTTAATATGACCATTTTATTTTTGGACAAAAAGAATTGTAACCATGGTAAAATTTATCACCTCAGTAATGGGTGTATTTCATAAAAGTATGTCAAAACTAATTGATAAGATAATATTTTTTCATAATAATTAGTATTTAATGAATCAAATTCCACCTATATAACCTTGGCCTCTATTTTTAAATTTTTAATGGACACTTGTCCAAGTAAATGACCAATATAATACTAAAAATAATAAAAAGTTACATAATGTCACTCTCTTTGTCTTAAAGATCTATTATGTGTCCACATAGGGAAAAAAGAAGGTTATGATTAATATAAATATTTTTTTGATCATATTAAAATTATATTAATTGTGATAATATTTTTCTAACTTTTATTGAATATATAATTACCTTAAATTCTTATGGAATGGTAATAAAATATTTATTCAATTATTTGAAAAGCAAAATAAATGACACTAAAAATAATGAATGTGATATGATTTGGGTGAATCACATAGTGATATTAATTTTTAGATAAATATTTACTATTAATTTTTTAAATGAATTATAATATAAATAAATCAATTTTTTGGTTTTATTTGAAGTCAAATTAAAGGAATTGTGTGAATATTGACAGTAATGATAATTTATAAAAATAACATTTTATTAAATTATTAAAAATTCAGTAAAATATTTAAATAGTACAAGTTCAATAAGATATGGTCTAAAATTTTTTCCCTTGTCCATTTATGTGACATTTTAGAATATATATGTATAATAATAGACATTTTAGAGTGAAAAATAGTTTACCAAAGTTGATGTTAAAATAGGTTAAATATGGGGTTAAACAAAAATATATTCATTAAAACAACTCAAAACCCCATCAAAAAAATAGATGATATTTAAACCATTTACTATCCTAGGATTTAGTCCCCAACCATTTGGATGCATTTTTTTAGATATTTGTTTATATTAACTTAATCGTTTATAAAATTCCAAAAGTGCCTATCCACTCTCGAATAATTGGATAACCCTTATATCTAATATTTACACCACATTGATCCATATATATCAACTAATACATAAACAAATCCCTTATAAGCATCCATATCCATGTTTTTAGTGTTGATGGTCTCTCCAAAATACCAACCCTAGTTCCTTTAAGAAGTGATCTAAATGAATTCTATATAAGAAGAGTTAATTGTATTCCCCGAGTTAGTGAAGTTTATTTCCTATTGCACATCCTATTAAAGAGTTATACAAATAATAACCTAGTAAATATAGTATCATAAATATATTTAATTTTTTATGATAATGGGACAATGATATTCCATCTATTTTAGATGTAATGAAAATTGAAAACAACACTCCTATAAATGTATGGCTTACCATCTCCATATAAAGTTGTAATTTTTTCATAACTATTTCACAAGGATGGTTATAATGATGAAAATAATTAGTATATATGATATTTATGAAATAAATATTCATATATAATTATTGTACCATATATAACATCTTAGTAATCCACCCATTCAAAAATTATAACATCGCTTATGCGTGCATGTGGACTACCACCTCAAAAAAGCTATGTTATCTATTTTTTATTAACACTTTTCATGGATGGTAATAAGGATGTATGTGATGATTAAATATGATTTATAAATATAATAATTGTTATTTAAATTATAATTATTATTTACATTTATTTATTTCCATCAATCCAAAAATGAAAACTAGGTTCTTGTGTAGGTATGTCCTATTTTCTCCATGAATAATATAATTCATTTTTATCATAATAACATTCATGTATGACCATTTATATATATATGAATGATAATTTTTTCATTATTAAAATTTTATATATTATATAAAAATGAGAAATATACATGGACCAAAATTAACAAACCAAAACATATAACAAAAATGAAGTAGTTATCAGTTGGAATAATGATTTCAACAAAGAATTATTAATTAATTAGTAAAAAAATTATTATAGGTAATTAATATATTGTATGATAAATAAGATTATGGTTCTATAATATAATTATAATAAATATATTTATATAATATAAGAGCTTCAAACACATATTAATTAAACCATACAATAAGTAAGGGTTTCTCATCCCACTTTTAATTTTGTGAGAAAGATTTCATATTTACTAAATAGTTTTTTTCATGTGGTGTATATTATGAAAAATTGATATATTGTATCATGAAAAAAATTAACTTAATTATACTTAAATTTTCCTTAGATTTTATTTATTTCATGGGTATTACTATTAAAATTATAACAAATTGGTAAGGATTTATTTCACAATTATCATCATTATTCAAGATTTCTTATGCTTATGTTCTAGTTGGGTGAATATTTTTCTTCCATATCCATGTTTTATAAGAATATTTACTAATTTTATTAAAAATTTCCAAATTATTATTTAAAGGAATATCTATGAATTTTTTACTTTTTACAAAAATGGTTTAAAAGGAATCTTCTTTTCATTTTCTGAATGAGGTACTTTTTGACAATTTTATCAAATTATGAAAGGAATATTTTTTTCACTTATAAAAAATGAAAAAAATTTCCCACCTTCATAACTAATTTTATATTTGAAAATTAAATTTCATTATTATAAGATTCATTTCAAACAAAAAAAATTTCTTCAGATTTTTGAAGTCCTTAAATAAGAAATTTCATAGTGAAATGTTTATCTTTCGTCACAAATTTTCTAGAAATATTCTTAATGTATTTTAATATATGAATTAATAATTCATTTAATATTATTCTTTACTTAGGCTATTATCATATATTAACATATATGATTTATTATTATATTGATTGATGGGTTTATTGATATTTTTTATTCTAATTATTCTAATAATGTCATATATTTATTTTTAGGGAAATTGATTATTTTAGGTTATTTATTCATATGAGGAAGTCATTAAATATATTAAGTTGTGGATATGTATTATAATTACATAGCCCTTTACATGCATTGGTAAGTCTCATGAGAAATCTATTTTTGGTTTCTTTCCATGTCCATAATAATTTATATATGATACCATGAAATGTGGACTTGACTATAAATTTAACATGTCTTCGAATGAGGCCTCTACTGTAAGTTTTAGAGGTCCAACATTATGAATTCCATCATTATGTACTCATTTATTGAATTAAAATATATTATTTTAATATTTATTATATCAAGGTATAAGTTTTATCATATTTAATTATTTATGTGGCATTATTGGATTGTCATTTATTCCCTTCCATATTATTCATCCATTTTTTATCTTCTTATATACACATACCCTAAATAAGAATTAGATCACACCCCTTTATTTTGTTTCCATTACTTCATATGCTAGGAAGTATATTATTATTGATATTAATAGATATTTTGAAGGGAATAAATGAGTAATCAATGAAAATACATTGTTTTATTTTCTATTTTCTATTGAAATGTGAGATTCATGTATGTATATAGTTTACCAAGACTGCTAAATAATTTGGTCCTTACAGATGGTATTCCTTGTCCCTAATTCCTATTTAATTAATTAACCACCATCTATATTCTACTAAGGTCTTGATATTTATAGTTAGTATCATATGAATCTAAATAAAAACCATGGGAATTAGATTTAGGAAAATATAGATTTGGGAACATAAACCTATGACTGACTTTTGAGAATGTTCCATAATAAATCAAGATTTTGATATTGATATTATTTATAGGTAAATATTCAATTTATTTTACATGTTTCAGTAGTCATGAATTTATACAATATGATTCATAATTTCTTTATCTAATTTAGTGTATTTCATTGTTTATAAATGGTTTCTAGTGGTAGGAATTGAAACGGTATCAATGCACATAATCTATATAGTTATTTCAATCCTTGATAAGAAAATTATGTTGGGGAAAGAGAAAAATTTGGATCTAAATAAAATATAATTAAATTTTTGTTGTTTAATGAGGTTATGAAAAATTATATTTTCCCATATGTATAAGCCTTATAATCCATAATGCGGTGTAAAATTTTTAGACTACTTCATTTTTAGAAACCTACATCATTTAATGGGACTAAAAATCCATTTGTATCAATGAAATGGATAATTTCCAAAAAAATATATATACTCCTCCATTTTGAATGTAATTAAATATAGAATGCTTCCATGAAACTTTATTGTTTAACAAGGAATGCAGACCAATGATGGTTATGGATTAAAATCCCTATAGGTAGGAGGGAATAGAGTGTATGGAATGGAAGGACTTTATTGAAATTTTATTGGATAAATGTTTTCCTCACAAAAAACGAGAGAAAATTATGAAAAAATTATTGATTCTATGAAAATGGAAGAAGAAAAATTTTCAAATTATGAATCAAAAAATATTTTATTTACAATGCATATCATAAAATATATACCTAATCCAAAGAGTATGGTTGGCCATTTCTATGATGGGATAAATAAAATCCATTGATGGTAACTAGACTATATAACATTATCATTATATGAGGATATAGTATAATGTTCTATCAAGATAGATAATAGATTTTTCAAGTAATATGGATCTGAAGGATACAAAGAGAAGAATAAGATGAAATCGAAATCAATGGATAAGGGGATCAAGTGATTGTTGGATTTACCAACCTGGGATAATTGTGGAATGATAAAAAATTATTTTTTCTTAAAGGTCAAGATAATTTTCTGCTCTTGTGGACAAAATATCCATCAGACATAGGAATTGTTTTTTAGGAAAAAGCCTCTAATTTTTATTTTTTCAACTATAATGATATAGGGAACTATGGAAACGAATTTCCCCATGAACCACAGAATATAGCTCAAAATATGCAATGTCATCATGGTCATGGTAATGATAGTACTATACATAAATTACAGTGAGTAAAGTGATTGTGTATTTGGAATAAATAATTATGTTGAATAAGTATTTTAGGATGAAAATTTCGGTTATTTGAATCCTAAAATATATAATTATTATATAGTTTAATTTTTAATTCTAGATATGAATGAATAATTTTATTGGAAATGATATCCCAGAAAATTGTTTTAGTGGTAATGTGATATTTTTTATGAATACAATAATAATGGAAAGATAAACCTTATTTTCTTAATAATCTTGAGTTAAATTTTTTTTTTGCGATAATAATATTATTCGAATTTATGAAGTTAATTGGACAGTATTGGTGACCATGAAAATGGTTAGTGAGTTGATAAAAATTTAATTCACAATGGTGCTTACTACAATTTTTGGATTTATGAAATATATTCAACAATATAAGATTTATTAATGAATAAAGATATAATTAATTATTGGAAGAAATCATATTTTCATTATCGTTTTATGGTGATTCATGTTATTACCATGTGATCAACGTATTTACATGTGACATTTAGAGTCACATTATATGGGATTAAAGATAAGCTAATTTTATAAATTTAGTAACCTTATTCCAATATATTTGCATATTTTAATTTTTTAAAAAATATTATCAGGGGTACTTATGGTTAACTACATATAGAATAGATTAATTTATTCTATTTATATTATTGATTGTGTTTAAGGTATTATTTTTCATATTGGATAACCTATGATACCTATTTTGTTTTTTAGAAAAATTAATAGGGTAATGGAAGGGGTTATGTAACATATTAATTGATAAAATTTTATTTTAGTGGTTCATTACTAAAAAGAATATATAAAAAATATATATCATAACATCTGAGATGATATAGAAATTGTTATAAGCACAACTAAATAATGATATTTCCCTTATGATATGAATGAATATCAATTATCTTTATTTTAATGAGGTGTTTATTTGGAAATTAATTGAATCCATTGACATTAGTAAAAGGCCATGAATGAAAAACACCATCTGTTTATTTTTTTTACCATTAAATCAACAGTTTATTAAACCATCACCTATTTATTGTCTTTTTTATGATTATAATTCTAATGAACATGTTATTTATCAATCTCTATAAGTCCTTGGGCATTAGACTTCCCTTTAATGTCCATATTTTCACTTCCACCAAATTTTACCATATTTTGAAACCTAGATGTGTATTATTCAATACAAACATCATTTCTCCCTATCCCTATTTTCAAATAGATGTTTTATAAACCTCTTTTATGATGTTGTAATTCCATACAACAATATTCAAATGTCAAACTGATCTCAAGTACGAGTTTTAGGGACAAAATTTATTGAAGGATGTGGGGAATTTAAACACACCTCAATTTAACAAAATTAAAATTTTGTTGATTATAATATATAACAGGAAGCACCAAGATTATGTAAACAATGGAATATTATTATTTAAATATGATAATTATAACATTTTCATTGAATTGGTGGTTATGAATAGTATTAAAATATTTTCATCTATGTCGACATCCATTTTTGAATATCTTGTTATGCTAAGGTTATTATTTTAAGATACCATCCACCAAATTTTTATGGATGGATTATCATTTGTTTTATTGGAGAAAGTATTAATATTATTTATGATAATTATTCTAAAAAATGGTTATTAAATATTAAGGAATTTTATTATGTTGTTTTATTTATTCCTATAAGGAATGAATTTGAGTTATTTAGTGATGGGTGGGAATTATAATTACATATCTCATTGATGTATTGGTAGGCCTCATGAGACAAATTTATTTAAGTTTTTTTATGGCCTTATCTAATAGTAAAAGATATGTTGACATGAGGCCTTGATTGTATATTTATGTTGTCATGGAGTAAGGCATTGAAATTATGTTTTAGTTGTCTATTATTACAGATTCCATCACTATGAAATCATTTATTAATTTCCTGGTGATTATTTGACTATTTTCTATATCCGTGGTTAAGATTCTAATCATGTTTTTATTTAGCTGGATTTAGTTTATTATCATTTATTTCCTCCCATGTTAATAATTCCTTATATAGATTCTTCTATTCTCCTAACCTTATTAAGCATTATAGATTATCCTTTTCTTATATTTCTTTTTCATAGGATTCCAGGATGTGTATTATGATCAGTATGAAGTGATATGTTAATAGAAATAATGGTGTAATAAATGAAAATATTATTTTTTATTTTATGTTTTCAATTATAATGTGAGATTCAGTTATGTATGTAGTTTACAAAGACTATTATAAAACTTATTCCTTTAGTAATTGATTCATTATATATATTTCCCATGTAATAAATTTACCACTAACTCTAGGATATTAGTGTTGCGGTATTTATATTTGGAATTAGACTAATTTTAGTATAAACATTGGGAACTAAATTTAAGAAAAAATAGAATTTGGAATGTAACTCTTTGATATACATTGATAGACTTTGATAATATACACAAATAATCATATCCTATGATTTTTTTATTAGTTATACATAAATTTTCTATTTATTTTACATGTTACACAATCCTATGAATTATATATTATGATTCTTAATGTTGTGATCTTATTTAATGTAATCTATTACATAGATATTATACATAGTGTGAGGAATAGAAAATATATAAATGGATTCAAACAATGTATGTATTCCACCTAACATAATATAACGTCATTAAAAAAGTGGTAAAAATTTTATAGCTATTATGGGGATGATAACTTAGGTTATTACCAATAACCATTTCCATATGTATCATCCTACTGATAAACACCCTGGTGTAACAATGCAAGATTTATTTGTGTACCAGTGATATCTAATATTTAATGTGACTAAATAATCAACTTATATATGATAAATATTTATGTTCCATAGATAAGATATTCCTCAAATTGGGAAATAATGGAAGTGATGAGGTTTTTATTGTATTTTCTCATCTCTTAGGATATTCTGATCTATAGTGTTCATTTATACAAATAACCAATTATGGGGGTACAGAACATGGAATGGAAAGATTTTTTGGAAATTTGTTAGGAAAAATATTTTCCTCAAGATAAATGACAAGATACAGAGTGTCAATTCAAGATTCTAAGACAATAGGAAGAAAAAATGTGTCAAAGTATGAATCCAACACTACAAGGTTAGTATGGAATGATGGAGACTAGGTACATAATCCCAATAGTATGATTTAATATTTCTTTAATGGGATAAAATAAATCCTTTTATGGTAACATATCACACAAACATTCTAATCATACAAGGATATAGTATCATGTGAAATAAAGATAAATACTGAATTAAATAATTCTTATGGATCCAAAGGAACGAAATAGATGAAATTGATTAATGAGACTAAAATGGATTAGGGGATGAATTGAAAGAATGATTTTCCTATATCTGGTAGTTTTTTAATGAAACACCCTGGGACTTTATAATGGGAAGGAGAATTTTCTTCATGTGTGGTGAGAGAGTATATCTCACACATGAATGAAAGGGTTAAAATGAAGCCTCTAATATAAATTGTTTTAACTATATAGAGTGGTGTAACTATTCATACTAATACAACAAGTATCATGGGAATATAGATATGAAAATGTAAATGGAACAAGTGGAATCTTACGGTATTACTAAAAATGAAGCAGAATGATTAATTTTCTTGTGTATTTGGACTCTAGATTGTTATTTTATACTTATTTTATTAATATCATTATGGTTATTGGTAAAATTAAATGTATAAGGATTATAATGAAATAGTTTTAATGAATGATACGAAATCATATGTTAAATTTTACCGATAACCATGAAAAGTTATTTAGTGGTATGATGATATTTTTGAATAATACGTGAATTAGGGAAAGAAAATACTTAATATATTATTAATGTGGAGTTAATAATTTTTTTGTAAAAATATAAAATTATCCTTGAATAATTAATTGGTATAGTATTGGTGACCTTGAAAATGGTTAGTGATTTGATAAATAAAGTAATTCATGTTGTAGTTTGCTTAATTTTTTGGATTTAAGAAATATATTATATAATATAATATTTTATTAAAGGAATTAGGATATTATTATTTATTGTAAGAAATATTGTTTAATTTTATATTTTATGGTGATTCATTTTGTTACCATGTGATCATGGTATTTATATGTGACATTAATATTCAACTTATGGGTGATTAATGATAAGTTTATATTGGAAATTTACTAACCTTATTTAGTTAATTTTGGAATTTTTTTTATTTAGTTAAACACATTCTAGAGGATCCTTTTAGTTATCTACATCTAGAGTGGAATTAGGTGAACATTGGATATTATTGTTTGAGGTTAAAGTGTGACTTATCATATTGGATAACCTATAACAACCATTATAGTTTTGGTATATATTTACAAACTGATGGAAGAAATTGTTAAACTTATGACTCATTAGAAATATTATTTTAGTTATTGGGGCATTAAAAAAGCATCAAAAATATATATATCCAATCATAAGAGATGAAGAAAATATTGATTAAAGATCAAACAAAATATGGTGTTTTGCTTATGAAATGGAAAGAAATTACATATTCTTATTTTCTCATGTTCCGTTTTTTATAGTAAAATAATCCCATTACATTAGAAAAAAACATTAAAAAAAGGTAACTGTATTTTTATTATACGAGGAAATCAATGATCATTTAATCGATCATAGATTATGATCTTATGATGGTTAAATTTATTAGTATCATATTCTCTATCACACATTATCAGTCCTTTGTTTTTACCTTTCATATCCATTTCAATATTTTGACATCCCACTAGTTCTCTCCTATTTTGAAACCTAGTTATGTGTTATTCCAGATGACCATCAAATTTTTATTCACTGTATTTAAGAGGATGTTCTATTAACCTTTTTTTATGATGTGAGTTTTCAATAATAGAATTTGAAAACGTAAAAATAATCACATGTATAAATTAAGAGGAATAAATTTATTAATGGGGGTGAATGTAAAAAAAATTAAGATTTATAAATAATAATATTAGCTTCAATAGTGTATATAACTTCCAAAATCAACCATAATTAAACCATGTAATATTATAATTTAAAAATAATTGTTACAACCTAGCCATTGAATTTGAGGGCATATATAGTATTTAGTGAACTATGATATATATATATATATATAACACATACCTAATATAATTTCATTTTTTATTCTTATTAAATATGTTAAAAATTATCATTAATTATATTTTATACTTTAGAAATATGTTTCCAGAGTAATTTATTTTTACTTCTTTTTGTGATAAAATTTATAAATAATTTATGGAAATTCTATAAATTTTATTTTATGAAAATTTTAAATTTTAAATTACAACATCAAAATTTTATTATGGTGAATTTTTTGTATTTTATTGGAAATGATTTATTTTCAATGAATAATGAATATATTGATTCTTATTGAATATCGTATTACTTTTTAGATAAATTTAAACATTAATTTTAGTTTTAAATGGGTTATAATTATTTTTTTTCAATTCTAAATAATTAAATTATGTTTTTTGGAATCCGTCTTAGTATTGAGTTTTAATTAAAACATTTTTATACAAAGAAGGATTAGTTATGAAAAACAACTTATTTTTTAGAATTTATGATTTGATTTAAATATTAATGCAACACAAATAGGTATTGAATTTAAGAAGATGGATTCCATTTCTGGAATTTTTATTTTCAATATTCATAAATAGAAACCTTTTATATTTTTCAATATGAATAGTAATCTTGTTAAAATTTATCAGCTCCATAAAGGGTAAATCTGGTTATTCTTGGTTAAAACTAACATATATGGTCATAAAATTCCATAATAATTATTATTGTATAAATAAATTCGACCCATATCACATTAGGATCTAATTTTAAATTTTTAATGGACATGTTCCCATGAGAATGATATATATAATATTTAAATCAATGAAAGTTACCAAACACCAATCTCTTAGTATTAAATGTATATTACATATCCATCAAGGGGAAAAATAAATTTATATTGAATCCAGATGTAAATTATGTTAATAATTTAATTATATTCATTATAAGTATTTTTTCCCATTTTTAGTCATTAGACAATTATCTTAACCGCTTACACAACAGTAATAAAATATTTATTAAATTAATATAAAAATAAAATAAATGATATAATTTGAGTGAATTATAGTGTTACAATAGTTTTTCAGAATATTATGACTTATGAATAATGTATAAATTAATTATATTATAAATTCATTTTTTTAAATTGTATTTTAATTCATATAAGATGATTACTTTCAATAATTGATATTAATGATAATTTATCAAATTATTATGAAATCATAATAAGAAAATTATGGTTAATATATGGTATATAATTTTATTCATTTTCCATTTATGATACATTTTTTAATTTATTTGTCAAATTATAGGCTTTTTAGAGTTAAAAATATGTTACCATGGTTAATGTTAAAAATGGTTAACCAAGGGGTTAAATCCAATAATAAGGTTTAAAGAACACAAAAAAAATCTTCAAATTTTATTGGAACATGGGATTTTCACTATATCCTACTCTATTACATAATACATTTAATATGGATACATTTTCCATGTGATTAAATTTATTATAATTTAATATTTTTTGAAATTCAAAAGGTACTACTCCCCTCTATTATAAAAGGACGCCCATGATCTCAAATCATCAAATAACATTGATCCATATAGAATGAAAAAAATAGGAAAAATGAAATCTAAATATTCTTATCTATTTAATTAATGTTATCGTCTCCCCGAAACACCTACCATAAGTACCTCAATAAGAGATCTAAACGACTTCTACTGAAGAAGAGAAAATCATCATTAACAATTTCATCATGTTTATTTCCTCTTTTATTACTTCATAATGGGTTTTACCCATAATAAGATAATAAATAATTTATAATAAATATAGAGATATTTTATTATGATTTTGGGACAACCATATTCCATATTTTTTCATGCTATGAAAAGCGATAACATCACTCGTGCATACATATGACATACCGTCTCTACATAGTTGTGTAATTTTGTATTCAACACTATTTAAAATGGATTTTTAAAAATATGGAACTTATTAATATATATGATATTTATGAAATAAATAATATTTTTAATTATTATTATTATTTATAAATTCTTACCTTCCAATCAATTGTAAAATGATAATGTTGTTATGCGTACATGCAAACTACCACCTCTAAAAAGCGATGTTATCCTTTTTTCATCTATGATTTTTATAAATGATAATATGGATAGATTTTATGAATATATATGGTTTAAATGATATATTAATGATTTTTTAATTTATAAATCTTATTTATTTTTTATTTTTTCCTTCCATTGAAAAATAAAAATTGTGTTCTTGTATACATATTCCCCACTATCTCTATAAATGGTGCAATTCATTTTTATATCAATAAGTTTTAAATATTTCCTTAAATATTTATATAAATAATAATTTTATCGTGATTAACATTATTGAGACTTAATAACCTTCATAAATGTATAAGTAATGAAACCCCTGATCAAAATCAAACATTAAAAACAAAATAGTCATCACCTGAAATGGTGAATTTATTCAACAAATATTATTAAACGGGTGAAAAATGTTATAGGTAAACCATATATGATATGATATAAGTGAGTGTAGACCTGTAATATATTAATAATAAATATATAATTATTATACAAATGGTTTGGTAACATAATAATGAAATAAAACCCAAGGTAAGGGTTTCTCATCTGATTTTTAATTTTGTGAGGAATATATCATATTAACCAATTATTAAATTCCAATTGTTCATGTACCTTTCTTTTCATATATTATATCATAAATATAATTGTATTAATAGTATTAAATGTTTAATTTTATTTTATTTCTTTCATGGGACTTATAGTTCATAAGATACCCTAAGTGGAAAGTGTTTTTTTTAAATTTAATATTTATTTGGTATTGTTTATTATTAAGTTAATATTTTTGGAATAGTTATATTTTATATCCATATTTCAAAAAAAATCAAAAATGTTTTATAACTTCTAGAAATTATTTTTAATTTTATTTTGACAACTTTTTGACTTTATTCAAATTGTTTTGGGATTAATGTTTTTTTTTCATTTTCTGAACAAGATACCTAATGAAATTTTTAAAAAAGTTTGCATGGAATGTTTCTTTCTGAATTTTACAGAATAAACATATTTTACTTTTTTTCATTACTAACCTTTATATTGAATTATCCTTTAAATGTTATCTAGGTTTTATTAAAAAATCTGTCATACATTTGATGTCATTTAATAATGATTTCAATGTGAATGTTTGTTTTCCAAGAAAATTTTAAACAGTATTTTTTAAAGTATTTTCATCCAAATCAGCATCATTTAATGAATATTATATTTTAATGAGGTTATAATATTATTTTACCAACCACAATAGTTTTTTGGTTGGTTTATGATTAGTTTTGTAGTGGAATGTATTTAAACTTAATAATCTAATTCATCCAATACGGAAAGTAATTGATTTTTATGGTAACTGATTATGTTATATTAATTATTACCAAGGGGAATGAATTATAATTAATATTTTAGGTTTGGTGAAATCAATTACATATCCCCTCAATGAAGCAATGTGTATCTTATGAAAAAATAGTTTTTATTTTTGGATGTGGTCATACCCATTTATGTATTATGTATTAGCCCAATGCCAAGAAAGTATGCTTAATATTTCATGGTATGAGGCCTCAATGATGAGTTTTAGATGCTCTAAATTATGAATTTGAAAATTATGAAATCATTTATTGATTTCCATGTGATTATTTGAATAGTTTTTATATCCATGGAATTTTTTTAGCTCTTTTGATTATTAATGTGTAATTTTTTTTTCATCATTTTTTCTTAACATATTATTCATTCTTTATTTAGTGTATTTTGTATGCATACCATTAATGATCATTAGATCTCATCCAATTATTACGATTCCTTTCCTCACGATTATAGTAACTATATTGTTATTGTCATGTAGGGATATTATTAATGGAATAATGGTGTACTCAATGAAAATAATAAATTTTATTTTATGTTTTAAATTGTAATATGAATTTCATGTATATATGTAGTATATCAATACTATTAAAATATTTGTCCATTTAAAATTGGATTCCATGTATCTAGTGATAATGTAATGATGTGACTAATAACTCAACAATATGAGGGATGGGGTATTCACAAGATATCCATAATAGTATCGACTAGATAAATCATTTCCATGTTGAGGATAATAGTGTGTGGTTAAATCTATAAAAATAGAAATGATCACCAAGAGTGATGTTTCCCTTGAATTAGATCATAATCTTAAAAACACCACATTAGGTAGCTTGATCTCTAACTACCATAGTCATCAATAAAGAATATATAATTCTCTCAAACTCATGTCCTAGAGATGAAATATGGTGTTTGAAACAACCCATGTAATTTTAGGGAAATTTGTTTCCATATTAATTAGAATTATTAAATTAAACACTTATGTTAATTATGTTATATAATTCCTAATATAAATAGTTGTATTACTATAATTTAGTATATAGTTATATTTAAAATATTATTTTTTTAATTATAGAATAAAAATTTAACGTCTCTGAATTTCAGTGTACATTTTGTTTATTTATATGGAATTATTTCGAGACAGTAAATTTTGATAGCACATTATTACGAGGTCCATAGATCTTAGAATGGAATTTTGAACTTTTTTATGGTATGTTCAATAAACGTCCGAGCGGGATTTTTAATCTTTTGAATCATCACATAGATCAAAAATATGAAGGTACTGTTTAATTCAGAACACCGAGATTCTCCTAGAAATGACTTATCTTCTTCCGACAAGGGCCAAGCAGAAAAGTTGTTTTTCAGACATTTCTAAAAAAACAATAAAACAATTTAAAACAATTATTTTATTTCATTTCACACCTTTGAGTGGCAGATAGTGATGCTGTGAGGCAGTGATGAGGCGGCGACGATGCGCATTAATAAGGTTCGTTAATGACATGTAAACCCACATCGTAACGACTCTTGAATGAAGCATAATAGGGATGATGTTTCTCAAACAAAATAGCGTAAATATGTGACATCAAGTCATAATGGGAATGTTGCGATGTGATAATATTTATAGTTCGACGTGTAGGGGAAATATGGATTAAAAATTTGGAGGATTCTCTAGAAAACCTCTGACAGACTTCCACCCTAGCGAAGAATGATGTACTCTAGCAAAACAACTTCTTCTTCTTCAATGCCTTTCGAATATTGGAGATGAGAAGCGACATCAGTGTATTAAATCCATCAAGAATGAACATCATGAAATCAGATTCCATAAGAGGTAGGGGGTTTTGATTTCTTTTCTTCCTCGTCCATTTTGAGAAATAACGAACATGACTCAACCCACCGATTTGTTGACCCATGATTCATGTGTTTATGCGGTACGGTGTTTCATTCTCAGTGTTTTTTTAAAGGTTCAAATCTTGGAATGTTATGATTGAAGGTAGACACCCCAAACCACCCCTATCTTTAAACCTTCTAATGCGGATGGTGCACGCCGACATGAAAAAAGGCATGGACCCCACCGTTTGTGCTCTCCTGGTGAAATTTTTGTCTGAAGCATTGTCAAGGCAGCATAAAATGATTATCAGTAAATGGGATGCCCCCCAGAGGTTATAGGCATAGGCTGCGCAAAGAACGGGCCACCGGAGCTTTTATGGTCATCCACTGAGGGTCCTACCATCACCCCGGTGTAGGTAGCGACAACATATAGTGACAGAGTTGACACATTCAATCTACATTACAGATAGTAGCAGCAAGACTCCAGTAGTGCTGGTGGCTAGGTGGAGAAACATGCCCTGACAGTGCGCCAGTGTGGTGGAAGCCACAGCTGATCGGGTCGTGGCGTATGAGACCGGAGACACCAGAATAACACCACGTTGATCGGGTTAAACCCACTGACTAAGTGCACAAGTGATGTGGAGGGTGCCTAGTCATCATTAACCACAGGCATGTGAAGGTGAGGGCCTCTCGTTGTTGGTCGCGCTAGGACCAGAAGGGATGCAGCGGTTCGTCGCATCCCATGCACACCCCATCGGTCGCTAACGTGGTCTGTCTTCGGACTAGCAGGTCAGGTCCTCCAATAGGCTCGGCTAGTCCCACTTCCCAATGGACCTGACCTGAGTCGATGGGAAGGACGAACGCCGGCTGGCCGGACCTATGCCCCTTTGGGCCAGACCAGACCGGGTCGCCGGGTGACCCAGCGGGCTGGACCCTCATCCAAATCTAGTTGGATCCAGCAAGGCATGTTGGGCCTGGCCCACTGGACAGGTCGAACAAGACCAACCTCAAACCTTACCATGTTAGGTCTCGTCCATCTAAATGAACTAGGGTAAGTGGAATCCTCAGGCTATGCTGGTCGGTTCTGTCTGACCGGGTCAGACCAGGCCCCATCATAACCGGCCCCCTGGTTACTGAAACACATGTATCATACAAACCAGACATTCAATTGACGGGATGTTTGTGGAATTACGACCCTCTCAAGGAGGAGTATCCTTCGGCATGATTTGTGGTGACTTTCAAGGAAGTCGAGAAGTGAATAATAGCTTTATAAGCAGTTCTCGTAAGCGTGCAACATATATAACATGACAGTTAGATGAGACCTGAAGACTGCTCGAGGATGGCCTAGTGGGAAGTGGATCTGAGTGACCCAATAGACCCACGGTGGGGAGTGGCTCTGTGTGACCCGGCTAGCCCAAAGTGGGGAGCGGCTCTGTGTGACCCTTCATACCTAGAATACTCATTAGGGAAGAGTATCACAACGATTCATGGATAGTGGGAAGAGGCTCTGGGTGACCGGTTATGCCCACTGTACTCGATAGAGGAGGAGTTCACCATCATTTGAGGAGTTTGACATTTGTGACTGACAATGATACTATTACTGACCTTGAATATACCTGGTGTAATATATCTTATGTTTTATGCTTTACGTTGAGGAATTGTTGTGTGGTCTTTCCTTTTTTGTTTTGGGGTCCACACTGAGTACTGTGTCACTCACCCCTACATGGGATTCTTCAGCAGGTGTTGTGTTTGATGAAGATGACTAACATTTAGATAGGGGTTACCAGGGAGACGTGACTAAAAAATTCTATGACAGTGGACTTGGTGGCCTAGGACCGGGCGAGGCCCAGTACGACTAGGCAGACAAGACATACTACTACGATATCAAATAGCTTCACTACTCTCCTGATCAGGTGGGGTTTTATGCGGATGGTCATCAAAAGTTTTATTTTCTACTTGTTATTCTCAATTCATTTTTGGGATTGTATTCTAGCACACTTACTTTTAGTTGTATTTGCACTCAACCTTATTTTAGTGGTACTTGTTTTCTTTTTCAGCGTGTTGGGATGTGGTTGTGTGCGTGTGAGCATACAGGTACTTAGTAAAATGCCTCCCACTTATAGGTTGATGCCTTAGGTGATATTCACCAGCCTCTGGCCTTCGGGAGTCGGGCTAGGGGTAGTCACGCCATACACCCTAGGGGACGGGTCATGGAAAACTGGTATCAGAGGGCGTTCGGTTCCCCCTGAAATATTGTGTGTCTGTTGTTTTTTTGGGAAAGTGTGTTAAGTGTTACTAGTTCGACTTTCAGATTTAGGGAGTCCAATGTTGGTGTGGAGGCCTATGTATCCATACACCGGGACCTTGAATTTTTTTTCATCTCAATAAATAAAAACACTGGTTGCATAATTGTCTCGTTATTTTTGAATAAGAGTCAACCCACCATGTATAATCTTCAAATAGTGGTACATCTTGATCTATCTAAGGATACCTCCATGTGGAAGATCATCCAGGATCTCATTTTGAGGTCATGAGGACATCCCACCTAGCGGCGAGGAATCTAGTCAGGGACTAGTTCTAGAGATGGCCCCACCAAGTGAAGTACTAGTGCTACTACCACTCGATGGTTAACATATAATTCCATAGGTTCTGGAAGAATATGTTCGTTGGATCAGTGCCCAACATGAGTTTAATAGATAGAGATCTCCCAGGTTTAGGGGAGAGACAGATCCTCTGGTCGCTGAGGACTAGATAGAGAATGTGACGCAAGCCTTTCACTTAGGGAGGACACCACTTGACCAAATGGAGACATTGGAGGCAAGCCTTCTATAGGGATCATCAGGGAGATAGTGGATCTTAACCAACCATACTAATGTTGTGGCAACTCTCATATTTTTTTACTTTGAAATGATTTTTCGGGAAGATTTTTTCCCATGACGTTGGGATATGTGTGCATTAAGGAACTGCTTCTCCTATAGTAGGGAATCACGATAATTGATGAGTACTCAGTAAGGATCATGGATCTTTTTCTCTACTCCATAGATATGGTGTGAGACCCTTTCTTCAGGGCTTGAAACATCAATTAGGTACTAATTCGGGCGATATGGGCATCAGTGTTTTCTCTCAGCATCCCTACCTAGGTCGGGGTGGTAGAGTGGTCCCATATTATGGAGAGCTTGTTGGCGGGGTAGGGGCTGATAGCTACTTCCACCAGCTGACACCCATGACAGATTCTGTAGTGGGAAGTATACAGAAGATACGTGAGCCCAAGTGGGATAGGTATTTTAGAGGATGACCCTAGGAATCAGGGTCTGTGGTATGGGGATCCTAGTCCAGAGGGAGTCGGCAGGGAGCCAGACAATGTTATTCATGCGGTGAGGAGGGACAGATTCCATGTGACTTCCGGAACCTCCGTAGAGATGCCAGAAGTATGGTCAAGGATCCGCTGAGGCAGTGGAAGTAGTTCGATCGAGGATGTCCATAGGTCGGCAGACGTGGTAGGGGTGCTGGCCAAGTGGAAGGTGGTTGGCGATGGTTTGAGATGTTACCAGCACCACCCCCAGGTGGTCCACCCTGACATTAAGGAGTAGGCAGACATGAAAAAGCTCAGCTCTAGGTAGCAGAGGCTTATGACCACAGTGCTATAGAGATGACCTGAGGTATGATCTATGTTTTCTCCACCCTAGCTGCAGTACATATAGACACATGTTCTAGTCACTCCTTCATTTACATGGCTCTTATACGGATCTAGGAGATTCTGGTGGAGACGTTGGATTTATACTTATAGCTAGAGACTCTTACGGGAGACAATTCAGTGATTAAACACTGGTTCCAGCAGTGTGAGATTATTCTAGGAGGTGAAAGCTTCGACTGGGATCTCCTAGTAGCAGCTTTGAGGCCTTACGATGTCATATTCTGTATGGACTGGTTATCTATAGTCCATGATCTGAACAACTATTTTAGGTGTACAATTTGATGTGTCTGTGAATATTTAAACAATTTTTCCTCCACAAACATGATGGAAATGCTTGAAATGCAGGACAAACTCTCTTGGAGGAGGGTGCGGCTGATCAATCACCAGTTTGCTACCCTCACCCATGGTGTAGTAGAGGAGAGGAGTACAAGCTTCCCTTAGTGGTGGATGAGTTCGAGGAGTTTTCCTAATGAGGTTCTAGGGCTACCTCCTGGTAGGGGTATATAATTATGTATTGACCAGTTCCCCAGGACAAAACTGATATCCACACTAGCATATTGAATGGCTCCTGCAGAGCTTCGTGAGATGAGGGTACAGCTGCAGGACTTAATCAATAAGGGGATCCTAAGGCATAGTGTTTCACCATGGGAAGCCCCAAATAGTTTTTCCAATAATGAATATGTGAGTTTGAGGTTGTACGTGGAATTCCAAAGCTTGAACTAGGAAATTGTGAAGAACAAGTATCCACTGCTAATAATTAATGGCCTCTTTGGCCAACTGAAGGGAGAGAAGTGGTTCTCAATTATAGACCTCAGATCATTCTACCACCAGCTTCAGGTATGATATGAGGATGTAATGAAGATGAATTTCAGGTGTCGTTACGCCCATTATGAGTTTCTAGTGATGCCTTTCGGCATTACTAACACCCCAGCAGTGTTCATGGGACTGATGAATAGGATATTCCAGCCCTAACTCGACCGGTTCGTCGTGGTCTTCATCGATGAAATCTTGGTGTATTCAGCATTAGATTAGGAGCATGCTTCACACCCCGGATAGTCCTGGTTACACTCCAAGAGAACCAGCTTTATGAAAATCCCTTAATGTGTCATTTTTGGATATGGGAGATCCACTTTTTGGGACCTATCATCTCGGAGGCTGGAGTTACAGTAGATATAGTGAAGATAGAGGCAGTGCTTTCTTGGGAGCCGCCTAGGAGTGTGACTAACGTGTAGAGCTTATTAGGGAAAGATGGTTACTATCAGAGGTTCATTCCCAAATTCTCCAGAGTATGCAGAAGAACCCTTTTTAGCTATGACATGAAAAGGAAATCCCTTTGTGCGGATGGAAAAATTCCCGCAAAGTTTCTAGGAGTTGAGATAGATACTGACTAGTTCCCCCATCTTGAGACTACATGAGGAGGGTGTGGGGTATATAGTTTACTTCAATGAATCAGGGACCATAATGGGTTGTGTTTGGATGTAGGAGAGAGCAGTAATTGCCGATGGCTCATGGCAGTTGAGGTAGCATGAGCAGAACTACACGACCCATGACCTGGAGTTAGCAGTAGTGGTATTTTCCTTGAATATGTGGAGGAACTACATTATAGGTTAGTGGTTCACTGTTTACTCCAACCCAAGAGTCTTAGTTATATATTCTCACCGATGGACCTGAACCTATGGAAACAGAGATGATAAGAGTTCCTCCAAGACTATGATTTTGAGATTGTCCATACTCATTGAAAGGGTAACGTGGTGGCCGACGCGCTCAGCCGGAGGACTGAGTTACAGCTTTTGACTTAGGTGACAAAGAAGTTAGCTGCGATGCAGATATCCATCATAGAGGATGGTGAAGCTATTTACCTCTATTCCATGACTATCACTCCCCCACTCCTTCAGTGAGTATGGGAGGCACTGCTTGGGGGAGTTGATTGCAAGGCCCTACGTGCTCATATATCCTCAGGACGGGCTCCTGAAGGGTAATATGAAGGTGAGTATAAAGTCGTCCTTTTCAAAGGGCACCCCTTAGAAACAGTGGACTAGAAGGAGGAGTTTTTTAGTGAGTTCCCTACTCCCCCTCTGTCAATACAACCATGAGTAGAAAAGATTTACCAAGACCTCTGATGTCAGTATTGGTGGCCAAGGATGAAGAAAGCAGTTGCCAAGTTGGTTTCATGATGCCTCACTTGTTAATAAGTGAAGGAAAAGCACAATGTTCCATTAGGCTTGACATAGTCTCTCGAGGTACAAGAGTTGAAATGGGATGGTATCTCGATGGACTTTGTGATGGGCTTACCACATACATCTAGAGATGATGACACTAATTGGGTGATCATTGACCGACTCTCCAAGTCAAAACTCATGGGTCCAGAGTCAGTACGGGATACCAGCAACAAGGTTTAGATCATCAAGGGGTGGATGAGGACTACACAGATCTGGAAGATGTTTTATGACAATAGGAGATAATGATTCTTGGAGTTTGAGGAGGGACATCATGTGTTCTTTAGGGTCTCAACCTGAAGAGGATTTAGGATATTTGGATGGGGTGGTAATCTGTTTTTAAGGATCATCAGACCTTTTCAAATCATATGTAGGGTCAGAGTGGTGGGATACCACCTAGCTCTTCCCCCACAGATGCACCAAGTGCATGATGTTTTCCATGTGTCACAGCTGATGAGATACATGCATGATCCATCTCATGCCATTGACTCGGGCCAGCTGAATATTGACAATAGGGAGAAGTTTGCGGAGTTCCCAGTGTAGATATATTATCAACAAGAGAGGATCCTATATGGATGGCCTATTCCTCTAGTGTTCGTTTGATGGCAGTACAAGATTCTCCATGAGAGCACATTAGAGCGGGAGGCTCAAATTCATGCTTAGTACTCCCTTTTTTTTATGTAGTTTTGGATTTTCGAGATTTAAATACCTATGGTGGGGAAAATGTAATGTCTCAGAATTTTCATGTATATTTTATATGGAACTATTTCAAGAATGTAAAATTCGATAGCACGTGATTATGAGGTTCGAAGATCCAGGGATGGAAATTTGAACTTTTTTATTGTACGTTTAGTAAATGTGCAAGCAGGATTTTCTATTTTTTGAACCATCGCTCGAATCAAATATATGAGGGAATAGTTAAATTTAGAATGCTAGGATTCTCCTAGAAATTACATTACTTAGGCTGAAAAGGGATAAGTGGAAATTTTATTATTAATACATTTCAATAAAAATAAAAAAATAATTTATTTATTTTATTTTATTTATTTTCTCACCATTGAATGGAATACGATGACATTGCAAGGTGGTGATGAGGCAGAAACGGTGCCAATTAATAAGGTTCATTAATGGATCCATAACCTACATTGTAACGACGCTTAAATGATGTGTAACAAAGACACTATTTCTTAAATAAAAAAGCATAATGATGGGACGTCGCATCATAATGGGAATAGTATGACATTCTACTATTTATAGTTTGACACTTTGTGGAATATGGATTAAAAATTTGGAGGATTCTCTGGTGAACCTCTGACAGACTTCCACCCCAGCGAAGAATGACAAACACTGGTGGGGGTATATTCTCTTTATTTAGTGCCTTTCGAATATCAGAACCATGAAGAGACATTGACATATTAAATCCCTCAAGGAAGAACGATGTGACATTAGATGTCATAAGAGTTAGGGGTTTTTAATTATTTATTCCTCCCCTTTTATTTCTAGGAACTGGAAACATGGATCAACCCACGAATAGGTTGACCCGTGATACATGGATTTATGTGGGTGTGTGTTTCATTCTCGAGGTTTTATTTCTGGGGATCAAATCGTGTCATGTAACGATTGAATAGAGACTCCCCAAACTTTCCATGTCATTAATCATTCAAATGCGTAGGGTGAGGGCCGACATGAACAAAGGCCCAGAGCCCTCATTTTGTGCACTCTAGGTGAATTTTTTTCTGAAACGACAACAAGGAGGATTTGAAGGATTTGCGGAAAAGAGGATGCTCCCCAGAGGCCATAGGTGAAGGCGATGCGAAGAACATAGCACCAGAGCGCATCCGGTGGTCTGCTGAATGACCTTCCGGCACACCAGTGCCAAAAAAGGTAGTATGCAGCGGAAATATCATGCGCCATTAGCATTACAGATGACTAGATAAGGTCACCGGCTAGGTGGAGTGGCGCACCCCGGCGGTGCGCTAGTGGGGTGGCTACCGCAGCCGATTAGGTCGTTGCACTGGAGACCAGCAGTGCCAGCATGAAGCCGCGTTGATTGGGGTCAACTTGTAGATTGAGTCTATGAGTTATGTGGAAGGTGGCTGGTCATCACTGACCATAGGTGCATGATGGAGAGGCCGAATCTTTTTAGACCGCGCTCAGACCGAGAGGGATGCGGTGGTCTGCCGCGTCGCAGGTGCACCCCATCGGCCGTTAATGCGGCCAGTCTTCAGACCAATTGGTTGCACCCCAAATTGGGCTACACGGACCCCACTAACCAGCGGTCCAATCCTGAGCCCTGTGGGCCGGACATGCACCGTTGGGCCAGACCTATGCCACTTCGGGCAGAACTGGACTAGATCGTGTCGCCAGGATACCCGGCGCGCTGGACCCTCTGCCATACCTGGACCAGTCCAGCAAGGCCTATTGGGCATGGTGTACTAGACATGCTGAATGAGACCGACCTCAACGTATACCAGGTTAGGTCGTGTCCATCCAGATTAACCAGGGTATGTAGAACCCTCGGGCCAGGGTGGCCGGGTCAGTTCAACCAAGTCGGACGGGGCCCCATCGCAACCATCCCCCTAGTTACTAAAACACACATATTAGAAAAAGACGTGCATTCGATTGATGGTCCGTTTACAAAGTTGAGCCCCAGTTGAGGAGACGGATCACTCAGAATTCTTTGTGGTGACTTTGAAGGTCCTCACTAAGTGATGAGTGGTTTGAGGAGTAGTTTTCCCAAGCGTACTATGTACAGAACTCCGCAGTTGGTTGAGACCTGAAGACTGTTCGAGGATGGCCTAGTGTGAAGCAACTCTATGTGGCCAAGAAGGCCTATGGTGGGGAGCATCATTATGTGACCCGAAGGACCCCCGATACTCGATGGGAGGAGTACCTTAGTTCCTCCAAGATGGGAAGTAGCTCTGTGTGACCCGACAGGACCACAGTGGGGAGTGGCTCTGTGTGACCCAGGATACCCATGGTACTAATCAGGGATGAGTTCTGAAACAGTTCATGGTTAGTGAGAAGTGGATATGTGTGACCCAAAAGGCCCACTATACTTGATAGAGGAAGAGTTCTCTAGTAGCTGATGAGTTCAACTTTTGTGACTAACGATGATACTATTACTACCATAAAATATAACTGGTGTGAGTTGACTTATGTTTAGTGCTTTACTTTGAGGAGTTACTTTTTTATCTTTCCTTTTTGTTTTGGGTTCCCTACTGAGTATTGTGTTACTCACCCCTGCATGTGTTTCACCCACACATGTTTTGACTGGTGCGGAAAACAATTTTTTTGACATGGGTGCTCGGGGATATGGGATAGACAAACACTATGATGGTGGACTTGGTGGCCTAGGACAGGGCGGGGCCAGGTAGGACTGGGTGAACATGACGTACTACTCTGGATTCCATTAGAATCACTACTCTCAAGATCAGGTGGGGTTCTCTATATATTTCCATCATAGTTACCCAATTGTACTTCATGTTTTTTGTTCTTTATTGGGTCTGTATTCTGGCCCACTATCTTTCAGTTGTATTGGCACTCAACCTTTTTTTCGTGATACTTTTTTTCACTTTTCAGTGTGTTGGGATGTGGTTGTGGGTGTGTATCCATACAGGTTTATAGGAAAATGCCTCCCACTTGTCAGTTGACACCATCGGTGCTAGTCGCCAGCCCCTGGCCTACGGGAGGTGGTCTTGGGGTAATCACGACACGAGCCCTGGGGGAGGAGTCATGAAAAGAAAACTATAAAAATATGTCCATTTTTGAATGCACCAATCCAAAATTATATTAATATGAATTATTCAATATTTTTTAAAAATGTTTATTTTTTGGTAAATAGAAAAAAAATATTTTTTTTTAATTTCTTTTTTTGTGATATCATTAAGAAGAAATTATCATGTAAAATTTATTAGACTTATATACCAAAATTAAGTATTATATAATAATATATATTGTAAACTAATAATTCAGTTCATTTATTTTATAATTTAATACATGATAAACATGAATATCATTTTCAAGGCTGATGTATTGTCTCTGTAGCATTATAAATGTTAAATTTGGATGCTTATCAATACTAATAGAGTGACAAAAAGTATTATCATGGAATTTTATTTAATTATAATTCAATGATGAATTTTTTATAGTTAATTTCCAATTTTATAATAATATAACAAGAATCATATGCAAATGATTGTGAATGCTTTAATAAGGTATTAAAATTAAAATTATTAAATTAAATAATTTGACTTGAAATGGGTAGGAGTAAAGATATATAATGAACAAATATAAAGGATTATATTTTGCCTAATTAATTTATTTTTATGATATTAATTTTTTTAATATGAAATAATCACCTTTAATTCTTAAGCAATACTGACTCAATGCATGTTCAAGACGAAGAAAAATCATTAAAATGATTTTAATTGAAATTATAAGAAACATTAAATGATATAAATAATTAACTAAACCTTTATGTATGTGTATTTTTTGACAAAAATTGTCCATGTGTCTATTTTAGGACATTTTATATCCACTTGTTAGGCATTAAGTCCCTTATAGTAGTTTATTTAAATGAATGTCAAAAAATTCACACTATGGTTTTGGAAAGGTAAGAGATTTATCTTTACCATGGTAGTTTATTTTTAATTTTCAAGAATGATATAAATAAAAAAATCATACACAATGATGATGGATTAATTTCTAAATTAATATAAAAATAAAATAAATGATATCAAAAATATTAAAATAAATATAATCTGAGATAATGAAGATGATCCCTGAATTATATAGATAAAAATGACATGTCTAGAATATAATATAATATATGGTTCCATTTTCATACATTTTTATGTTTTTAAAGTCATATTAATTAATATTAATAAATTTTAATGTAATGGTTTTTCAGGAACAAAATGTTTTTAGAAGTGATTTAAAAATATCAAATAATATTGAAGGGGTCAATGTATGGTTGAAAACCTAATCTCTTATGATTTATAAGACATTTGGAAGTCATTGTACCTAAAATATCATTATTCTATATGATTATTTTAATAAATGTCTAAAAATATCTTCACCTCAATTGTAAAAGAGCACTCCATACATCACTTAATTTTACCATCATGAGCCATCTAGCTCAACAATCCTCTTCCAAATTCTCTTCTCATCGCCCCTATTAACATTCCTATGTTTTTAGTCACACAAAATGAACAACTCCATGGGAATGAAAGAAATTTATGAAGGAGATGACATTTATTACGAGTTTCGAACATGTTTGAAGGATGTCGAACCCATGGTAAGAGGAATTTATTTAAAATTTTTCTTTTAATTTTTCTTTTTATAAAAACCAAAAAAAATTTCTTTTAAACATATTTCACATGATAATAACTTCATGAATACATTTTTATTTAATAATCTGAATCATAAATTGAAATTTTATCTTGTTACATTCGAAGAAAATGTTTTCAATTGTATACTCACAATTTTTAAAATTGAATGAATTTGAAAATAGAGAGTTTATTTACATTAAATATTGTTTTATGATGAAATATTTCATAATTTATTTTAATATTTTCAGCTATGGAAATTGTTTAGGATTATAGGTGGCTCCATTATAAACTAATGACATGTGGTTCGGTGGAAAACCAATGATGGGTGGTTACATTGTTAACTAATGACGTGTGGTTCAATGTTAATCCATGGATGTGTGGTTACATTTTTAACCAATTAAGGGTGGTTCCATGAAAATCTAGGGACATGTGGTCACATTATAAGCTCCAATGCTTTGGGTACTCCTGAGTTGGAGGTTGGCCACATTGGTTACTCCATTTGTAAGAGTGATTTAGAAAATTATACCCCAAGTTACTTACTTTTATCTTATATTATTGATTATGAGTTTCATGAAAATTGATTCATTTTCAAAAGGTAATATATAGATTTTTTGAAAAATATTATAACTCTTTTGAGGTCAAAATATATTTTTAATTGAAACCTGTTTATGGGTTTTCACTAGACTAACAATTTCCTTCCTTTATTATCCCTTATAAATATATTATAATTATCCAAAGTTAAAAAATATTTTTCAAAGTTTATAAGGGGAAATAGATACATGGATGAAATCAATGGAAAATTTTAGGGATTTTTCATAAAGATAGATAATGTGAATTTTTAATGAATTTTTTTATATAAAATTGGATTTTATCTATATGTTGAAACATATAATGTTTGTTTTTACCATGTAGTGGTTAGTTTTAATTCTATAAAACTATAATTATTAAAGAGAATTATGATTTTAATAATGTTAGTTTTAGTTTAAAATCAATATAATATGTAATATCTATAGTTGGGTCCATATAGTTGGTATCATAAGATGGTTTATATGATTTTAGGGGTTTCCATAATGTTAATTAAATACCAATAAATGATTTCAATCTATGGTTAGATGATATAACATTTGATAACTACCATGTTTTTTTTTCTATGATATATCAAATCCAAATGGTTTTCTACAGGGGAAATAAGGTAGCTATGGTGGGAACACATCTGGAGGAAAACATGCTTCCTAGTCAACAATGTGAGATGTTTGGAATCAAAACAAAATAATTTTTCACAGTGATGGATTAGATGACATAATATATAAATGAAGGTGGTATTCATGAATGATAGCATTTGTATTAACCATATTGGAATTTTTTAGTAGTGGATCTTCTTATGATTAAACATCCTCAATATTTCTGTGGATCCTCAAATCTAGTTATAGAGGATGGATGGATTGCCACTCGAGAAATGATATTTAAAGTCCTAGGATATTCAAAATATCTAAAGGTAACCATAAACATATATCATTATGAAGGTGAATATGATTGAAAATTGTATCTAGTTAAGGATAAAAGATAGAAATATTTTATGGTTGATATGAAATGGAATGTTTTTAGAGATTTTTTTCATACAAAATTCACTAAAACTTTTTGAATCAGAATGAATAAACAATTCTTGGAACTGTGGTAGAAAGATAATTATTTTTTAGCTGGAAATGAATCCAATTTTACAAGTATTTCTAGTTATGTAGAAGATTTTTTAGGACATTTATAGGAAAATTAATAATATTTACACTGAAAGGAAAATAATTTTTTAAATAACTTTAGATTTTTGAGATTTTAAATGCTTTGAGAAACTTGCTTATTTTCTTGAAAAACTTCATATCATGTTTTCTCAAAAGTATATGCCTCGCAATGATAATAATATGAACTGGTAAGGTTAGTAGGAATTTGGGAATAATGAATAAAATAATTTTTTAGGTATGAAAATAAAATTCCATTCTTGTGAAAACTGTGATATGATGATCCTAGTGGAATTTCTCTCAAAATTTGTGAAATTCTATTGATGTGGAAATATTGGTCACATGGATCTTTTCTATAGGTAAAATAAGTAGAAAAATAATGAAAATATAATGGTAATATTATTTAATTTAAAAAATTAGTGACATTATGTTATCAATTTTTCAATGTTAGTGAATCGGGATGGAAATTATTAATACCAAAAGAAAAAAGTAAAACATTCATTTTCTACCACTACAATTGATTTTGGGCTCTCAAATGAATTGGTGACAAGTATGTTACATGTGTATTAAAATTATGTAAATACACTATTTGATTCTGGATCATCACATACATTCATTTCTCAATAATTTTGATAAAATACTTTAAATATCACATCATGAATGTTTGATAAAATTTTTGGTCAGATCTCTATCTGGAAGTATTAATTTAACAATGATTTAAGTGAATCTTTCTATTATTATCAATTAGTTTTTTTCCTAAAAATATTTTTATTCTACCAAATGTTGAGTTTGATATTATTTAGGTTATTGATTGGATTTTATTTTATCATTATAAGATATATTTCATGGATTTTAAAGTCATGTTCAATGATTTTAAAACATTTATAACCTAACAAGTAGTAGAAAAATTGAATAGAAATGGCACTCAATGTTACTTGTCACATTTTTTTGAAAAGAATAAAACTATTCTGATTAATAAAGTTATAAAAGATAATAAATACATGGATGTTTTTTCGGATGATTTTCCTAGTTTCATTCCTAATCGGGAGGATTTTTTTACTATTTACATAGATAATGATGCTAAGAATATTTCAAAACCCCATATCGAATAACTCAACTGGTACTCATAGAATTGAAAAAATAGTTTCAGGTGTTAGATGGAATTTTTTTTATTCGACCTAGAACTACACCCTGGTGTAATCATTATTTATATGTTAAAAAGAAATATGGTTCCATTATTATTGTAGTTGATTATAGATATTTGAATAATATTACTGTAAATAATAAGTATCTTGGGCATCATATCGATATCTTGTATCATCAGCTCCATGGATCTCAGTATTTTTCCATGATTGAATTAAATTTGGGGTACCATCAGATGAAGGTGAAGGATGATGACATTTAGAAGACAAAATTCCATACTATAAATGTGAATTGTGATTTTTTAGTTATTCCCTTTCGGTTTAAAATTTCAATTTCTATATTTATATATATTATGAATAAATTCAACCCTGAACATTTTTATAATTTTATGGTTGTTTTTTTATTGATGATATTGTTCTTTATTTATAATTTTATTTCAATCATGAGAAACTTCTTTCGATTTTTATGAAAATCATTAATGAAAATATGTTATACAGAAAATTTTTCAAATGTGATTTTTGGATACAATAGATTTATTTCATTGGGAAAATTGTATAAAAATATTTCATAATATTTGATCCCTCAAAATAAATTTTTTTTATGACAAACCTAGAATAAAAAATTATACTAATATTTAAAGTCTTCATAGTTAAATAGACTATTACAGTGGTTTATTGAAAGTTATGCATGTTTGATATCCCTCTAACTAAGTTAACATCAAAATGAGTTAAATTTATATCGACAAAATAATGTGATGATTATTTTAATGAACTAAAAATATAATTGGTGAATGTTATTATTTTTTCATTTCCCTCATGAAATGGTGATTTTTTTATTTCATAAGGAATCTCCATTAATAAGACTTTGATTTATTCAGATGCAGAATGAATAGGTAATTTTTTATTTTTCAAGGAAAAAACCACATTAGTTAAATTATCCAACACATGATTTGGATTTTTTTTCTAATATTTTATAATTGAAAATTTAAATGCACCATTTAAATATATCCAAGTGTGACAAATATATTTAACATCAAATTTTAACTTATATATTTACTCATAATGTTTTTAATATGATGTAGAGAAGATGGTTATAAAAAAAATTAAGGATTAAGATTTAAATAATCACTATAATCATAGAAAGGAAAATTAAGTGGTTCATGATTTGAGTAAAAAAACTAATGATACACTAATCATGTCACATATAGAACACAACACATTGAGTAGTGATTTAATGAATTTTGTTTTGGATGTTGTCGTTTCATGAGATTCATCTATTTTTTCTAGTACTAGTGAAATCATCTCTATTATACAAAATTAGATACGCACAGAAAGGAGACCATGGGTTTCCAAAAAATGTATAATTTGATTTGAAGGGTGACTTGGATTAATTTAACATTGATAGATTATGTGTCTTGGAACTTGGAAAGAGACTATTTGTTTTTTATGATTTCCCATTAAAGATCAGATTATTATTTGAAGATTATAGATCTCAATTTTCAATTGATCATGGAAGTAGTAAGATTATAAGAAAAATTTCTAGTAATAAAATTACGATGTAATAACAAGATATATTACTAAATTCAATATGAAATGTCTTAATTTTCAATAGGATAAAGTATAAAAAAATTACTGAATGGGATGCTTCATCTTTTTCTAGTTCTAGAGTGAAAATAAGATAATATATCCATGGATTTCATAGTCGGACTTCCAATGAATTCTTGTTTTAACAATGAGATTTGGGTTGTTGATTTTCAAATGATTAAATATACACATTTCCTTCCAATTATAAATATTATTTCCCTAGATCAACATTTTAAATTGTAACTCCAAAATATTATCAGGATATATGGAGTTCCTTTGTTCATTAAATTAGGCCATGATCCCAGGTTTACATATTATTTTCGTAATAGCCTCTAGAATTCATTGGGTAATGAATTAAATTATAAAACTAATTTTCATCTCCAATATGATGGGAAACCCAAGAGAACAATAAATAAATAGGTGTTCATTATTTGATCTTGTTCTGTGTATTACCAATGATGTTGGAATAATCATCATTCATTATATTAGTTTCCTTATAATAAAAATTTTCATTGGCTAATACATATGGAACATTTTTAGGCATTATATGGAATGTGGTGTCAAACTCTATAATTTTATTAATAATTCAATGAAAGAATGTTAATTATAGTATAATTAGTTGATAAAATGGATGATAAGGTAAAAATAATTCAAAACATATGAGGATAGCTTAAAGAAGGTTGAAAAGTTATAAAGATGACAGGAGGAAAGATCTTTCATTCATGGGAGGTGATCATGTTATTCTTAAAATATCTCAATGTAAAAGTGTTATGTGTTTTGGTAAGATGTGAATGTTATGTCAAATTTTTCTGGGACTATATGAAATCAAGAATAAATTTGGACATGTTGTCTACTGAGTGGATTTACCATTGAGTTTATTTGAAGTTCAAATCATTTTTCATGTTTTTAGGTTAAGAACTTATTTGTTGTATTCATCTCATGTTTTGATACCTTAATTAGTCCAGTTGGTTGAAAATTTTCTAATGAGGAACTTGTTCTTTAGATTCTTGACAATAGATATAATGTAATTCAAAAAAACATATTTCACTAGGCTAAGGTTTTGTAGATAAACCATATGATTGGGGAAGAAACCTTCATATCTAATTTTGTTGAGGGATAGGTATCCCCATTTGTTTACTAACACATTAAAATTATGAGGACACTATTTCCATAATGGGGAGAATTTAAAAACACAGTTTCCAATATAATAATTATTTTTTAATATTTACTAGTTATCTTAAATTAAATAGTTAAATTCATTATTGTATGTAATGCTAGAAATAAATTGTTATACTAAAAAAATTTATTATAAGGTTGTATCTAACAGATTAATTTTCTAATTATATAATTTTAATCTAAAAAACTAATTCTGTTTTTAATTCATCATTTTCAAATGTTCATAGATTTATTTTTTATATTTATTTGAAAAATATAAATTTTTATTGAATAGTAAGAAATAATGGTTTTTAAAAATATAGTATTTTTTGTGATATCATCAAGATATAATTATGATATAAAATATTTTTTAACTATATAATGAAAAATGAATTATATTATAATGTAAATACATAAAAACGGAACATTTAATTTATAATTTATTTCATGATAATCATGAAAATTATTTTAGGGTATGACATAGTGCTGACACAAAATTTAAAAAGTAAAATTTGGTTCTTAATATATAGTAATTATGCTCTAAAAAGTCTTTCCAATACTTTTTAATCAATTATTATGTATTAATTATAATTTTTACTAATATTTTGGAATTTTAGTGTTATATTGTAAGAATCATATCCAAATGATTATGCAATGCTTGAGTAAGGAAAGGAAAATAAAATTAACAAATTAGATAATTTTTCTTGACATGGATATCAGTAAATAAATATAATGATTGAATATAAATAATTATATAGGAGCCTAATTATTTTATTTTTATTATTTTTTTATTATTTATGACATTTATATATGATATAATTTCCTTTAATCCTTATTAAATAATGACCCAACACCTATGTAAGAAGAAGAAAAATCAATAAATTGACCGTAATAAAAACTATAATATGAATTAAATGACCCAAAAAAGTTTATAAATATTAATGGATGAGTATTTTTCAACCAAAATTATCCTTGGTTCTATTTTAATACTTTTTGGATCTAATTGGTTAAAATTAATTCCCATATAATGTTTTATTTGAAAGTATCATAAATTGTTGAAACTATGGTTTTGAAATGGTAAATGATTTATCTTGATTTTGAAATTTTAATTTTAATTTTTAGGGAATATATATATATTTTTAATTCTTACACAATGATGATGTATTATTTATTAAAATAATTAAAAAAATGAAATATATGATATTAAAAATACTAATGTAAATATAATTTGAAATAATTAAGATGAACTATGAATAATGTTGAGAAATATGACATTTCTAGGATGTAATAAAATAGTTAGTTTAAATTGGAATTTTTTTTGAGGTATTTAAATTTATTATTCTGAATAGTATTAAATTTAAAAAATATTAATTTTCATGAATATAATATTTTGTTATGATATTTAAAAATACTAAAAATATAATATAAGACAAAAGGTTATTATATTTGATCTACAATGTCATCCTTTATGATTTATACACCATTTTGAAGTATTTGAAACTAGAATATCCTTATTATTTTTAATATTTTAGGAAATTTCTAAATTTCCCCAAACCTCAATTATATAAGGGAACTCCTTACATCACATCATTTCACCACCTTGATCCTTATAGATCGACTATCCTCAACAAAATTCTCCCATCATCATCCTTATCCAAAATTCCAGAGTTTTTTGTATCACCAAAAGGATAATTCCAAGTACCATGACAATTTTTATAATGAGATGTTATTTAGGGGGATGTTTTAGGACAATCAAAGGAAGATTACACTATGGTGATGTACATTTCTTTAAAATTACAATTTTAATGTTTCATTTTAAAAAATAAAAATAATTTTTTTTAATACTATTTTGGAATGAATGGAATTTCCCACTTTAATGTTTTATTAACAATTTGAAGATTACATTTACGGTTTATATGGTCACTTATAAATAAAACTTTTTCCATTGAATTTGCATCATTTTTCCAAATTAAGGAATATCATGATTGAATGTTCATTCTACTCATAGAGTTTTTTATGATGAAATATTAAATAAATTATTTTTATGTGATAGTTCATGGGAATTATATATAATTATGGGTGGTTCCTTTATAAACCAATGAATGGTTCTTCCAGGATAAACCATGGTTGCATGGTCACATTATTGACAAATGAAGTTTCATTATATGATAAAAAAATGATGGGTGGTAATATTATTATCCAATGATGGGTGTTTTTATGATAAACCATGCATGGGTGGTTACGTTATAACCTCCAATGAAGTTGGTACTCGGGAGTTGGAGATTGGCCATATTGGTTACTATATTTTTAATAGTGATATGGAAAATGATATCTCAAGTTACCAACTTATTACTTATATGTTTTCCTATGAGTTTTATGTAAATTGTTATATTTTCAAAATGTATGATAATGATATTTGGGAAAATATATTATGTTTTCTGATGTAAAATGGTTTGGTGAAGAAAATATGTTTTTATGGGTTTTCACTAGACTAATTTTTTCCATTATTTTTTGTCCCTAATTGAGATTTTATTCTCATTTCTTATTTTAAAATTATTTTAATAGGTTTTTATGAGGGAATAGATAAAATGATGAGATAAGGTGGAAAATTGTGAATATTTTTCATAAAGAGAGAACATATTTTTTTAAATACGTTGGATAAGAAAAATGGATACAGTGTGTATATACCCACCTAGATTTTATGGGTTTACCATGTATGAGTTAATACTAATTCACTAAAACAATAAACGTTAAATATATCTAGATTGTAATAAGGTGACTTCTAATTTAAAATCACTATTATATGTAATGTTTAAGGATTTCCCCTTATAGAGGGGGTAATAAACAAGTTTGAAGTACCTAAATCAAACAAATAATTAACCATAGTAGAATATAAATAATATACATCACATGGAATCCAGCCTTCTTGGTGTTTAGAATCCTATTATATGAATCCAACAACTCCATACACTATGACTAATTTTTACCTGATGGAAATCAAAACCATTGTTAGGTTCTTCTCATTGTTATAGAGGATGAGGGGAATCACATGAATATATTTTTCCAACCTCATCCACTATTTATTAATCAAAATCTGGGGAGCAATATTTCTACAACTTAATTGAAAGATATTTTTGCAATGACTAATCTTTATGAGTATCTCCAACTCCATACTGACCATCAAGGATGGTCGGTCACTCAATATTCGGATTTTCAGGGCCCCCATAAGAAAGAAAAATTATCTAGTCATCTGAAAGGGGCTTGAGAACTGTAAAATCGAGTGAAATAGTATAAATAATACAAATAATCACTCCTTAATATCCCAGTCTACTACTCAATATGTAACTAAAAACATCATTCCGCACATTTTATCCCCAGAAAGTCATGGAATCTCCCCTCGCCTAATGATCTAGTTCTATACAATACCCATTAAAAATGTTATTCCCTTACTAAGACATTTTTATATGTCAAAAAAATGAATGGGGTGACTTCGAACATGATATACTGTTATAAATTCTCCTTGAAATTGTTTTCTATAACATCATAATCTATAGAACTAGTGATCAATAATGAAATAGTTTCTTATACTTGATACCATACCCCCCAACACCGAAACATACAAGGATAAGAGTAATAATATTTTAGAGATAATATTATTTCTTTTTCAAAGGAATAAAATAATCAAGATCTCGATCATCAAATTTCCCAATTGAAATATTCGACGAAATATGATCCATCACAAGAACAAAAACAACACTATAGTGTTTTCACATATAGTATGATAATAGATAATAGAACATAGTTCTCAATTAATGAATTGAATTAAATAAATTAAATATCAACCTCCTTCAAAAAATACTTTGTCTCTCAATCTGAAACAAATCCCTCATAAATATATTGTCCCTAGTGTTGAAACACTAAAAGAATCCTCCTCTAAGAATTTTCTTCATCAGCCTTATCTCTATAGTTGTCTACTAAAATATCTTGTTGAATGTATTCATCATGAACCTGATTAATATTTTATCCCAGATAAATACATTCATAATAAATAATTTTTTAGGGATCCTAATCATGGTATATGGAAAATTTAGTATTAAATAATTTGGATTCAAATTAATTTATATTTTCTACACACATCAAATAGAGGAACAAAAAATCATGTTGCATGATCACTACCAATTTATCTATCATGTATGAAACATCTCTTCAATTAGTACATTAGTGTTCTTAAATTCCCTATCTTAGATCACTATAGTCCCTAAATATTGATTTAATTGCCTATATCCATTTCTTACTTCACATAAAATGTCCCCTAATATTTTCCCCAAGAACACATAAAATAATCACCAATTATTATCTAAAAACTCCATGATATCTCTCAACCATCATCTCTTATATCAATTTATCATAACACCCTCCCTCCCTCCACTTGTACCCCACCTAAAATAGTTGTTTAGATAGTAATGAAATGTGATGCTCGTCTCTAAAATGATACTAGTTCATTACTAGCATAGATAGTATATTATGCACGCAAATTGTAGGAATTACCATCAATATTTAGATGTTTTGATAAAAAAAGATGAGATTCACCGATACACTATATTCCCAATATATATTAATTTCATTTCATATGAAACAGAATTGTGAAAAATACCAATACAATGACCATATAGTTATCATGGATCTAATAGTTCTTAAAATTTTTCATGTGCTAGTAATTCCTAACTGGATCACTATCCATAACTTTTATAATTGTAAAATAGTAATATGAATTTTTTGAACATATAGGATTAATCACTAAGATCCTACCTTTATCCAATCTATTAAATGTGAGTGAATCATAATAAATATTAGTGAATTAAAAAATAAAACTAACCCATTACCTAAATTAGGTTGAATACATCCCCACCTCCACAAGTCTTTCTTACAAAGTCAAACATTGAATGTTTAACATAATTTTAAAAGAATAAACATAAGTCAATAGTACCCCACATTCACATACTCATAGGTCTATTTCTCTATCTCTCAGACACAACATATTATTATTAATAACTTATATAAGTAATTGTTTACATAGATTATTCACAGTATAACTCTGTCATCATTCCATCCATCACAATGGGTAAAAAAATATCAGTCCCAAATATAATCAATTGAGATTTTGGAAACAAGTACATATAATAAGAAATGAATTTTACCTTAATCCACTGTATCCCATGGATGTAAACTCATAGTAACCCTAGTTACTACAACTGATACACACGTGCATATTATACCTTAATCCTATACATCCCATACAAACTTGTATTGTTATGCCGAGGGATATCACAGATCATGTTGTAACAAAAAATATACCCCAACTCATCACATCCCAGATATTCCTACATATCATACTACGAATGAATCCAATGTGGGAAGATGATAAATACAAGAATATATTCCCTCACCATCCAGTATATTGCGGAGAACATGTAAAACCCATATTAGTTGGGTATTAGTTTCCCATTATAATATGATGTGGTGAATATAAAATTATTAAATAGAAAGAATATATATAGAAAAAACCCAAAGTATGGGAAATTAAATATCCTTATACTTTAACAATAGTTATCATCCAACATGAAACCCAACTTCTACTATTATGTTCTGGAACTCTATATCTCATACAGGACTAAAATAATTGAGGTCCCACATGAAATAATTCAGTTATTAATTTATTAAATTAACCATCATTCATTATCCATATTATTAGTTTGGGTTTATCCTTTTTTACGTCATCAAAATATATGTGAATTGCGGTTCATCAATAATATTTTTAGAATTAAAAGCCTTTTACTTCGACAATGAATTGTAATCATCCCATAGCATTTAATTAGTGTATAATTTCCACCATCAAAACCTATCACCTATGCTAATTTATAATTTCATTTTTCATTATATTATCTTGTATTACATAGAATAATCCACATATACCACATGAAAAATGAACTATTAAGGAAAATAAAAAACTGAATCATGTTTTTGGAAGTCACCACAACCAATTTCCAAACATACCAACCATTAAACATTAAAATAATCGAGAAAGATACACTATCAATGCAAACCACAAACCACATAAAATTTATGGCATTAGTAACAATATAAAAATTTTAAGGCAACAAAAATATTAGATCCACCCACAAAATTCCATGAATAATGAAATAAGAAATCCCAATACATGATTGTATTATCATAAAGGTGGAAACAACGGAAGAAATTTTCAAACCCAGTATAGGAAGAAATTATAAATCCAATATATCCTGAACAAATCCACATAATAGTAATTACTAGATCAATCAAAAATAATCCCATTAATACCTTGATTTTTAATTCCCCCTCCCCCAAACTGCTACCCCTCCGAGGATAGTAGTGATGATAGGGATACACAAACTTTCTACCACCAAAAGGCTATAGGTTATCGACTAACGATGTTGGTATAAAATGCATACAATTCAGTGGAATTACCCTTAATATATATATTATGAAAAATATATCTAATATGGGATCCAACAATAAAATCATAATTATAAAAAAAATATAAAATACTATTATATGAATGTAATTTTATAATTTTGAATAAATATTAAAAATTACGTAAAAAAGTATAGATAGTTACCACAAACCCAATAGATACTAAACTAATCCATGATATTGAATTTACCACCAGGATCACTAACCATTTTCTAGAGAACTCAAAAAAATTATATATATGTGTGGTGAGAATATAGGTATACAAAGTAGGATCGTCCTGGGAACCTCTTAAGAAAATTTGAAAGATGAACACTAAAGTTCAATTATTAAACTAATGAAAATAAATTGTATCCCAAATAAGTAAAATATACCCCATCCTCGCCAATGCTCACTCAACAGTTCCTACACAAAAATATGTATCATATATTCAAAATATTATATAGTTCAAAGGTATATCTCATCCAATTCCACCATAGTTGTTCACAATAATTCAAAAACACTAAATGTCATGGGAAACAATACCTTCCATAATTCATCATTCCCCCATCAACCAACAATATATACATATAATTATCTCATATTTTACACCATGCATGCCCATCTCTTTCACGTTTTTGACTAATAGGCTTTATGGAAGCCATTACATCCCATGTGTCACATTATACAATAATCCACTACTTCCCATGAATGTACACTCCTGCTAATGTTAGTGACTTCCCTCATGAGATATGTATATGATACATCTTGAAGGATCTATATCCATCACATACATGTTTATTAAACCTGATATCCATCACAATTCATGTAATAATGTACTTTATACCCTAATAAAACAAATCTCAGAAATAGTTACACATCATACTATTCATTAAAAGAGAATAAGGATTGGGGATATGTTAGTAATTCATTTCCTCATCATCTTTATTTGGGTAAAACACCGAAAAAAACACTTGAACATTACTAATACGATGAAATAGAAATCACAAAACAAACCCAATGTAGTTAGCATGTATCCAAAAAACATGAACAACTCTCTAAGGTATTAATTCCTAATAAATCACCAACCAGGACCTATAGAACTAAAATAAAATCATATAAATTGCCTGAGTAGGCTTATTAATGTAGTAAGATTATCAAATTAAACTCTTGTGAAAATTTGAATAATTTTTTCTAAAGCCCAATGAATTACCAAATTAACCCAACTCATTAAATAAATTATGTAAAATACATCGCCACCTCACCAGGTCTCACTCATAAATCCTTTAAGAGAAGTATACAACAAAATATAAAAAGGATAATATTATGTGAATGGTTCCATGTTTCCACATTCCCATTGGTTTTTCACTCTTAATAAAAACACTAAATTTCACGCACTTAAAAACCTTTGATAAGTCATGTTACATCACAACAGCCCAAATCATAGAAATATCATCATCTGAACCAGTACCCCGTACATACACATATCTATCAAATATATTATAAATAGGGTTATAAGAATCTATTATAGAATGTGTATCATGATTTATACATCAAGACACTACAACCCATGTATGTAAACTTATTTAATAGTAGTTAATAATATCAAGTTATATGTATATTCTACAAATACAACCTAAAAAATCCTAATCATATTTCTATAGTAAATCTAAGATTCATCATATAATATTTATGAACGTACTACATACCACAAACCATAATCTCCCCAATACACCTTCAAATCTCATAATGTCTAAAGGGAGAGTGGTAAAGAGGGAGAAGGCACCCATATAACCCTTCATTAAACATGATTATAGCGAAAACACATAAGAACCTAAAAATATTAGTGTTGGAAACATACTAGAATTGGTTGGGTGAATAAGAAGTTAGAAAACATAATAAATATATATATCATAAAATAAATCTAAGGGAAACAATGTATACCAAGACGTAATCTACAGTAATTTTCCCACATGAAACATGTATACCATAACTACGGTCTAGAATGTTAGATATGATACATTTATATAAACACTAAAGTCCAAAAATGAACAATTCATTTAGAAATTGAGAAAATTGAGAATCAATAGTTATCCTCATCATAAATTATAGTTTAACCAATTATAAATAACAAAAATAAAAGTACAATTTTGTTTTATCATTACAATTTCTATATTTCAATCCCATGTTCTTCAAGAACTCATTCTAACCAACCTAAGGTTTTCAATTTTTGAATTGTAACTTCAATCAACACATATTACATGAGTGATTTTATAATATAATTTAAAATTTTATAATTATCTTAGAAACACTTACTTTTAATATATAGATATTACATCTTGATAGTAGAATATTTAATATATTTTTCAAATTCATACCCTAGGATCCTAAATGATTAGTGTGTTTTGAGACTAGACACATAGTATTCTAATATTATAAAAGATCTTAAAAAACTCCCACATAAATGTTTCCACGTATTTATCCTCTTATTAATACCCTACTAAAAACAATTCTTTATAAAATGGGTAAATAAACCATAAGAAGGGGTGAATTTGATTTTTTATATGGGTGAAAAGGGAGATATCAAAGATAACATAACCATAATATAATAATTAGGTTGTGAAAAAATTATCATTACATTTGATAAAACCTACTCAAAATAAAAAAATATCATAATATTTAATCATGGATTACAGTTTGGTATTTCATAATACAGGGATCAGAATGGAATAAAAGACCATGAGCCATGAGAGCTTAAAATTGCAGAATACATAAGACAGTGGAATATGAATCTGCATAGAAAATCATTTCATTTATTAGGGATCAAATTGAAAAATATCATAGAATATTAGTTTCACTCCCCATTTCATCATATCCTTACTCATGGTTTACTCCCAATACTATGATAGTTGATAAATGTACATACTCAAGAGGCTTCACTCCACATTGCAGTATTTATTCACTCATGATATAACCATATTTTACAATTTAATTGGATGGAAATATAATTTTTTATGACATATCACATAATCATAATCCATTAATATATATGGAATAGGGTAATAAAAATTCATTATATGATGTATCCCATGAAAAATAAAATGGCTTCACAAAAATTTCAACAATTCATTATAGAAAAACTTGTGGAAAATAAATGGTATTCACAAAAATAAAATTATCATAACCATTATTATATATAATAATGATAATATAATTTGATTATATCCCTAGTAAATTATAAGTGACATCAATTGATGTTATTATAAATAAAAATGCCTTTAATGAACACTTTGAATATTTCTTGAGGAAAAATATTATTTTCATTTTGGATTCACTTCTTTAAAAAATATAAATTTTAAAAGTATTATTGAAAATATTTTTCCTTAAATGAACCTTGGATACTTGTAATTGAATATTAAAAAAATTTATAATTCCTAATGGTTGGTAATTTAAGTCAATATATGTATATTAAAACAATTATTCCTTTTATATTTTTGGAAAAAAGTCAAATGTTCCTAATTCAACAATTGAAATTAATATTCCTCCTAGAAAATTTATTGAAATTAATTAATGGGTAAAAAATAATTTAAACAATATTATTTTAATATTGAAAAAATTATAAAAAATATTTTAATTAAAACATGGGCATAAAATATTAATATTCTTGACAAAAGATATTATAAATTCTATATTTCTTAAAAACATTTTCTTAAAAATTTTAAGTACCATAGATTGGGAAATGTTATTTTTAATGGAAAATTAAATAAATTACTGGTGAATAACTTAAGTGAAGAAATTAATTTGAGGTATGTCAATATGTTTCTTCATTGGAAACATAATCATAAACAATCTAGGTACATAATGAGATTCTAACATAAAACTCTTAACTGAAGTGAAAATGTTATTAAAATCACTCAAACCTCTAGTATAACAAATTAAATTTTATTATAAATATATATAAAAATAAATTAATTCTTATAATCTCATATATTATCCACTTATAAGTTTTAAACCTCTCTTTATTTACAAATCCTAATTGAAATAATTTTTCTAGGTGTTAACTGTTTCATTTTTTTTAGAGTTTCAATTCATCAATTATGGTCCCCGATCACTAATCATGGTTACATAATCACTAAAATACTTATCATGATATAAATATCATATATATTCAGTTTATATATTTATATTCATCCATAGAAGGTACATATATTAAAATTATCTACACAATCCATGGGGGAAGTTGTCCTTATATATGCATGAACACCATTTTCATTTTCTAATAAAAAGAAAAAAATAATGTTTTTAATAATTTATCATTCCAAAAAACATATTTATATCATAAATAAAATTTATATATGTTTAATCGGTCTTTATTACCATCCATGTAATGATGAAATTGAAAATGAATCACATTGCATCGTGAAGGGGGTAGTAAACACATATGTATGATCGATGATGTCATTTTAAAAAGGATTTGATGATAAGAAGGTATATAAGATTTTAAAATTATAGAAGCATAATTATATAAAAAATATCCTATAAAAAAATAAACACATCATAATAATCATCCATTATATATGGTGTCGTGAATGAATTGTTTTGCTACGTGGATGTATTAGTCCACACATACGCATGAGCGATACATTCACTCCTCATTTGATCTAAAATAGGGTTACTAATGGGGTTTTGATAATCATAATTACATTTTATTATATGTAATATACATAAGGTATTATTTTACGATGAATAAAATGAATTTATATGTGTTTTGATATAAATAATTTGGAAGAGGTCGGGTTGGATGATTACCTCTTCTTTGGTGGGATTATATCATATCCATTCTTATTATCCCTTATAATGGTATTTTAAGTGGAATAACAGATATAATTAATGTATATGAGAGTTTAAAATACAATTTATTATTTTTTGGAAAAGATAAAGGTTTAATGTGTTGTATATAAGAGAAAGGGGCAGTGACCTGCTATACATTGGTTAGAGGACAAAGTTGTAATATCCTAAAAGGATGTTATATAATAAATTCATTATCATACCAAATGAATTAAAATGGTTATATATACTATGGTGGTATAGTATGAGGTAAAAAATTTCAAAAAAAATGTTATTTAGACATTTTTAATTAGCTAATTACATTTATCTCTTGGATTAACCCTCTCCCCCTGAAAAAGTTGTTATAACCTTCATCAAGATAATAAATTTTTAATGTTTTTGCTATACATTATGACCAAAAATTAACCTAAAAATATTACGTAATATTAATTATTGTTATTTCAAATAGAGAATCCATTTTTTTAATTACTATTCACATTAGTGGAAGTGTCTAATTATAAATTAAACCCATATAATGTGATGAAAAGAATCGTTCAATAAAAAATCATGACTATAAAATGTTTTTTACCAATATCTTACATAAAATTAATTAAAATGTACTTAATTGGATTATTGATAAAATAAATGATCTAATTTTACTATTAAAACCACATATATTGAAAAAATTAACATTTTATATTCTTTAAACCAAAAAGGAAGTTTCCTATAAATATAAAAAATATTAATTATTCATTCAAAAATTAATATTTCCTGAAAATTATAAAACATAATTCTATGAAAAGTATGAAAATATTATCTCAAAAATATATTTTTTTTTAAAAAAAATTCTAAAAATGTGTTATAAATTAAAAATGTTATTTTTCATTTAAATCAATTATATATATATATATATTGAAAAAAATTATTCCCTATGAAAACGTAATTAAAATGTTATAATGTAGTACTATATTATGGTTCATTTAGAACCTGTGTTTCATTTATCACAATATATCAAATAGATTTAATTTATTTGATGAAAATATATAACAAAATCTTTGGTTGTCACATTCTACCTTGTGCAAAATGAATTTCTCAATTGAAGTTTCATCCCACTCATACAAAAAATGAGGATATCTATGATTGATCACACCCATAGGTTCCCATGTGGTATCATAAAATTTAGGATTCCTCTAGATAACACTTACAGGGTGAGTTGTGTTCTTTCATTTCACATTATCTATAATATCAAATACTTCCAACAATCAATCATTATATAAAAGATCATGACCTGGTGATACAACATCTATGTTCATTACATGTAATGTGTTAGGTATGCACTCCACTAGGAGCGATGCACGGAAAAAAATTGGATATTAAGAGAGTTATAGTGTAAATTCCATTCAATAAGCTAATTTTCCCCCATGATTCGCAATTTAAAGGATAAAATAGACCATCTATTAAAAATCATTTTTTATAAATATCCTAATCTTATTCCACATATAAATTCATAGGAAAACATTATGACCAATTTAAAATTACAATTTTCATTGATGATTTATAGTAAATCTTTTTATTCAACATTGAGCTTCCATGATTTGATACTGGATGGATCTAAATTTCTCCACCAATTACCTAGATAACTCATCACCCAAAAGTTTTCTTTTTCTAAATTCTTCATAAAATTGAGTATTTGTTGTAATGACCCAAAGATTCATTAATGGAAATCCCTCTTGATCTAATTAAATGTCTCTTTATGTTTATATAAAATTTCAACTTCATTGGTTTTATATTAATAATTTTTAACGTTGCTAATATAGTCGTTTAACAGTGATCACATGATTAGTATAAATATAGGACTTTAAGAAATCCAATTTACTCAGACAAAAGAAGCAATGGCCTCGTCTAGTAGAATTGCTCCATATGAAGCCCATTTTTCAGAGCTCATAAAAAAGGTGGCATCCTTGGGCTTCTCTCTTGACCAAGCCTAAGCTGAGCTTCATCATGTCAAGCTTGAACATGACTGTCTACGGGAAAAGTGGAAGTTGATTGAAATTGCTACTTGAGCGATGTTATCCGAGCCACCCCAAGAGTCTGTCACCATCGCACACCTTACCCTTAGGTCTTATGCGACTGTTTTAAGGGGTTATGTAACAAATAAGTAGTACTATGTTCATGTACATTATATTTGTATATAATAATGAATATAATTTCTAGTCATTTTTGATACATTGTAAATAGTTTTTAAAGTACAAATGGTGTTTTTAGTTATTATTTAATTAAGAAATCTATTTTATTAAATTAAGGGATTTTTGAATTAAATAATATTTTAATAAAATAATAATATTATTATTAAATTAATTTTAATTAAATCAACTTATAATTTTATGAATGCAATTAAAATTTTTATTATGGTTTGAAAGACGTTTCTCTCAAAACCCATGAATTTTCGATAAATGTCGGTTTTTATTCAAAAAGTGAAAATTAAAATATTTAGAAAATTATTTAGATAAAATAAATGTTATTTTTGGAATCAAGACATCGAAATTATCCAACGGTGAATTTTTCATAATTTTCTGAGACAGTCAAATTTTTGGGTAAAAATTAAATACCCTTTAAATATATAATGTGTTTTATGACATCATAATGACCCAATAGTGATGTAATAAAATACTATAATCTTTATTTTCGGCCAATATATGTTTTAACATTAAAATAATGTGATTTTGGGTTTGTTTTACTTACTTTTCAAATCATTAATGGACCCCTCAAGACTTATTCAACACTTTTCCTTTTTAAATTAATTTCCATGGGAGTGTGACTCACCTCTACATAAGCAACATTATTATTTTAAGAATTTCGGACTTTGGACATATGAAATATTTTTTTCCTTATCCCTTTTCCAAAAACCATGGGCAAAAACCATGGGATGGTTTGTGGTTTGGATTAATTAATATAAGGGGTCCCAAACCTAAATAATAAAGAATTCCCTCACATTTCCTATATAAACCCACCAAAGCTCCAACTTCCTCCTCACTCAATGCCCTTGGAGTTCGTCCAACCCCTTCCCTACTTACTCTATAATCCTCCCAAGGTGCCCCAATCTCTCAAGAAGCCTCTCACAAGCCTCTCTCTAGCCTTTGGAAGTACACTTCCAAGTAAGGGTTTTTTCTTCCTTTCTCATTTTTGTCCAATTTTCTTTAAGTTGTTTTGCCCTTTTAATTTCAATTATAAATGTTGGGGTATGGTTTCGCACCTCCCTCATACTTCCCTCTTTATGTTTGAATGATGGGAGACCCTTTCTCTCTCATTAAATGCCTCCCATTTACACCCGTTACTATGCCAAAATTCCGAAAGGAACTTCTCTCTCCTCTTTTACATTCAAGGAATACTTTCGTATCATGAATCTAAATTCCATTACAATTGTTGGGACATGTATCTATATGACCTCCTTACTGTCCATTACATTTAATATTATTAGGAACCCATTTCTCTCTCATCAACCATTTTTATGAATTCTTATGTCACGTCGTTACGCTGCCGAAATCGCACCGATTTTCTAAGACAATGTCATTGTGAATACCATGCCCATTTCTCCATTAAGGGTATTCACCTTTATGCACATTTACTTATTGATTATAAAGTTTCATGTATGAATTCCACATTCTTTTATCGTGGAATAAATGATTATGTTTTATGAATCCATGTTTTATGATCCATGTGGCACACTTATGCATGAAATGAAATGTTTAAGAAGGGTGCGACCTTATGGCGCTCCAATGCATTGGGTAAAGTATAGTATCATGATACATCATGTGAAATGAGTGGTGACTCATTATAATTCAAGTGAAACAAGGGTTTACTCGTGGTTTATGTGCAATGAGGATTTACTCATTCTCCATGTGCAATGAGTCTTGGCTCATGCTAATTCCATGTTAAGTGTTGTTACCACATTTCCATGTTATGATTATAATGCTTTATCATGCCTTTATGTTCATGTTTCTAATATGATCTATTGATATGCCTATTGTCTAACATGTACTGTACTCCTCATGTTATTCCATGTGTGCTCCCTTACTGGGCTTTATAGCTGACCCTTTTCTTATGCATGTCCTCAGGTTATCCCATGCAATGCTAAGTACGAGGGAGTGTAGTGGTCATGTAAAGGAAGTTTTCAATAAAGATGTTGTATTTAATGTTTTAAGTTTTTATGTGATGATCCTAAGCCCCAAAGACACTAAACCTATCGATCTTCTTTGTTGTATCAAGTGGAGTTTTATGTAATAAATCATGTTTAAGTTGGTAATGAAAGTAGGGTTGTCATAGTTGGTATCAGAGGATAGGTTTAGTTATTTTTGGGTTAGGAAACCCTAGTAAAGCCTTAGATACAAGATTAAGTATAATAAAAACATCCCTAAGTTTTGGTAAGTACTAATTAAGTGGTTTATCAAACAAATACATCCTTGTCTAGATATGATGAGGTAGAGGCGGCTCTGGCACAGATGTATCCTAGGGGTAAAACCCCAAAACACCGATTTGAGCTAGACTCGAATGGGAACTGGTGCACGACAACGGGTCCTGCTGCACTGTTGGTTACGACACTCTCGGGGGATATGTTTTGATAAATTCACAATCTTATAATGAACCCTTATTAAGGGAATTAAAAAAAATGCCCCTACGAATATATGTTAGAAAGTAGATCATGAAAATATTAGATTGAAGCATATAGACTCATGAGTAAGGAAATAAAAGTTTATTTATAAGTCATCAACTTTTTTCTTTGGATTAACCTTTATGTGTTAACCATAACATTCCTTTTATTCCAACCAATGGCCGGTAATAGGAGGACTTGTGCTAACAACTGTTGTGAAGATCAGTGTGATGACTGTACTAATGGGATGCCAAATCCAATGGGAGCAGGAATATTGAACTTTGTCATGATTCTATCTCATTTAACTCACGTTTTGAATAGAAACATGGGTCAAGAGGAATGTTCAACCCCCCCCCCCTAAAAACAATAAGTCGCAATCGAGAGCATCATGAGACAAAGGCCTCCTACTTTTAGTGGATCATCTGATCCCACGATCGCTGAACAATGGATCAACTCTATTGAAAATATCTTCTCCATACTTCAATGTTCTGAACAAGACAAGGTTCTCCTGGATGCTTATCGTATGGAGGGTGAAGCTAATCAATGGTGGATGTTGATAAAAAATACAAAGACCAAGGAGGAGATCGAGGCATTGGAATGGAAGGATTTCCGGAAGATATTTTTTGATAAATATTTTTCGTGCACCCTCCGGATTAAGATGGAAAGGGACTTCCTTTCCCTCAAGAAAAAAGATGTAGAATTTGTTGGAGCGTACGAGGAAAACTTTAAAAGGCTTTCACGATATGCTTCCAGCTTTTTCGTTACCCCCGAATGCAAGGTTGACAGCTTCTTTGGTGGGATGAAGCCTAGCTTGCGGAAAGAATTAGTGATCTGTGACTTCGAAAGCTATGAGGAAATTGTCTGATGTGCCCTCAAGGTAGAAATGGAGATCGAGGAATCACAGGGGTATCATGGGGACAAGAATCGTAAGGTGGACTTCAATGCTGGTTGTCCGATGGATACATCCAACGGTGCTAAGAAGATCCAACACCCCACTTGCCAAAAGTGCGAAAAGAAGCACCCTGAAAATTGCCTTAAGGGGATGATAAAATGCTTCAGGTGTGGAAGAGAAGGGCACCTAGCTATTAACTATAGGCAAGAAAGACCCACATCTGTTGTAGAGGAGAGGAACGCTCCGTTCGAACCTCAATGCGCTGTTCAATGATACAAATGCAAAGAAGTGGGTCATTTTGTAAATCAGTGCCCTAATCCAAGGGTTTTCAGAGACAACCAACAACCTTCAAGGCAGCAAGGAAGAGCTTTTTCCATCACTTCTGCCGAAGTGAACCCCGACAACGAACTGGTGATAGGTATGCTAGTTATTCATTCAAGAATATAGAACGTACATTTTGATTCAGGTTCTACGCATTATTTTATATCTCTAACGTTTCGTAGAACAATCCCAGCACCACCACAAATCATGGATGTGAAGATGTCGGTGAGTATGGAAAATGGGGCAATCATTACATCCCATGAATATAAGTCTTTCCCTATTATAATCTATGGATTTAATTTCCTAGCGAACCTCATCATACTCCATTTTGTAGAATTTGATGCAATTCTTCACATGTATTGTCTTTCCTTATATAGAGCCAACATAAATTGTCGGGAGAGGGAAATCACACTCCATATGGAGAATAAACCCCCGATTCTTTACAAGTGTCAGGAGGAAGATGAATCTCCTTTAGCTCCATTATATCAAGCATGGATATTACTGCCTTATGAGCACACGTATCTGGTTCAGATGATTGAGTCCAAGGAAGAAACCATCCTTGAATAAATGCCTATTGTGAGGGAATTTGGTGAAGTGTTTCCCGAGGAACTGCCTGGTCTTCCTCCAATAAGAGATGTTGAGTTCTCCATTGAACATATACCTGGGGCTCTACCAATATCCAATATTCCTTATATAATGTCTGTTGTTGAGCTTGAAGAGCTAAAGAAAAAACTACAGGATAATCTGGATAAAGGGTTTATACGCCCAAGTGATTCACTATGGGGTGTACCAGTCCTCTTTGTCAAGAAGAAGGATGAGTCAATGCGGCTTTTCATTGATTACAGGGAACATAAAAAAATCAGGATAAATAACAAGTATCCTCTCCCAAGAATCGATGACTTGTTTGATCAGATGCGTGGAGCACAATACTTCTCCAAGGTGGATTTTCAGTCGGGATATTATCAAGTAAGGGTGAAGAAGGAAGATGTCCCCAAGACTACTCTTCGAACAAGATACGGGCACTATGAATTCATAGTAATGCCTTTCAGACTCACCAATGCTCCATAAATATTCATGGAATTGATGAATAGAGTCTTTAGAGATTACCTTGACAAATTTTTGGTAGTCTTTATAGCTAATCTTCTAATATACTCCAAAACCAAGGAGGATCATGAGGAGAATTTAAAAATTGTACTAGAGACTTTGCGCAAGGAGAAGCTCTATGAAAATTACAACAAGTGTGAGTTATGGTTGAAGAAGGTCTCATTCTTGGTCCATATCATCACAAGCAATGGGATATCTGTGGACCCCTCCAAAACAGACACAATTGAGGGATGGCCGAGGCCAACATCCGTAACGAATATTCGTAGCTTCTGGGGGTTAGCTGGATATTATCGAAAATTTGTGAGGAATTTCTCACGGTTTTCCAACCCTCTTACCAAGCTAACTCGAATGGGAGTAAAGTTTTCTTAGAGTGATGAATGTGAAGAAAGCTTCAAAGAGTTGAAAAGGAGGCTTATCAATGCACATGTTCTCACTTTACCCACATGTGGGGAACTTTTTGTGGTATTTGGTGATGCATAGAAGAAGGGCTTAGGATGTGTGCTGATGTAGAATGATAAAGTGATATCATATGCCTCAAGTCAGTTGAAAATCCATGAGCGAAACTGTCCAATGCATGATCTGGAGTTGGCGGCGGTCATCTTTGCCTTGAAAATATGGTGGCATTATATCTATGGGGAGAAATGTGAGATATATACTGACCACAAGAGTATTAAATATATATTCACACAGAAAGAGCTTAATATGCTCCAGAGAAGATGGATAGAGCTCATCAAGGATTATGACTGTTCAATACATTACCACCCTGGGAAAGCGAACAAGGTGGAAGATGCCCTAAGTAGAAACGATCCAGCCATTTTATCAATGATGAGAATTGAGAAGGATCGAATATTCTTAGACTTGATGAAGATGGACATGGGAATCATAGAGAACGGAACATCATCAATCCTTTCACAAATGATTTCTCAACCGTCTCTTTTGGAAAATTTAAAGGATGCTCAAAAGGATGATGTGTGAATTCAAGAAAAAGTGGAAGCTATCAAAAAGGGGAAATCCTCGGAGTTTAATGTTAATGAAGAATGAATTGTGTGGTTTGGGAAAAGACTATGTGTTCAATCAAGTCCGGAGCTGAAGAAGGAACTTTTGGATGATGCACATAGTTCAAATTTCTCTATTAACCCAGGGAGCACAATGATGTATCGAGATCTCCGAGAAATCTTTTGGTGGGATAACATGAAGAAGGAGATCGCTGAATATACATCAAAGTCCCTTGTGTGTCAGCAAGTTAAGGCAGAGAGGCAGAAGTCTAAGGGGATGATGCAACCATTCCCTATACCAGAATGTAAATGGGAGAACATCACCATGGACTTTGTCACAAGACTTCCAAGTACATCCAAAGGCAACAATGTAATATGGGTTGTTGTGGATCGTCTTACAAATACTGCACACTTCATTGCTATTCAGGAGGATTTTTCTTTGGATCAACTGGGACGGATATATATCAGGGAAGTGGTAAGATTGCATGGAGTAACACTATCTATTATGTCGGACCGAGATCCAAGATTCACCTCTAAGTTTTGGAAGAGTCTTCAACATGCTCTGAATACTTAACTGAACTTCATTACGGCCTATCATCCTCAAACTGATGGCCAATCTGAGCAGACTATCCAAACACTTGAGGATATGTTGAGAGCGTGCTCAATGGACTTTAAAGGAGGATGGGATCAACATCTTCATCTGGTTGAGTTCTCTTATAATAACAGTTTCTACTCATGCATCCAAATGGCACCATATGAAGCCCTGTATGGGAAAAGGTGAAGAACACTGGCCTATTGGGGTGAGGTCAGTGAACGTAAGCTACTTGTACCAGAAATGGTCGAGGAAATGGTGGAGAAGGTAAAAACCATTCAAAAGTATATCAAGGAAGCTCAGAGTCGACAAAAGAGTTATGCAGATAATCGATGACGAGACCTTGAGTTGAAAGTTGGAGACATGGTTTTTCTACACATATCTCTGTGGAAGAAGGACATGAGGTTTGGAAAGAAAGGGAAGTTAAGTCAAAGGTACATCGGCCCCTCCGAGATTCTTGATCGTGTCGGGGCTGTGGCCTATCGACTAGCACATCCACCTACTATGGACAAAGTACATGATGTCTTTCATGTATCCCTCTTAAGAAAGTACATACCAGACCCTTCACATGTACTCTCTTCTGAAGTGGTACAATTGGAAGATGATCTATCTTATGAGGAGAAACCAGTGAAGATATTAGATCGTAGAGAAAAAGTTCTACAAAATAATACAATGCCCCTCATCAAGGTGTTGTGGAGAAACCACAAGTTTGAAGAAGAAACTTGGGAATCAGATGATATGATGAAGCTGAGTTACCCACAGTTGTTTTAGTGTGGGAAAAGTAAAATATCGAGGGAAAAATTTATTAATGGGGGAATATTGTAATGACCCAAAGTTTCATTAATGGAAATCCCTCTTGATCTAAATAAATGTCTCTTTATGTTTATATAAAATGTCAACTTCATTGGTTTTATGTTAATAATTTTGACCATTGCTAATATAGCTATTGAACAGTGATCACATGATTAGTATAAATATAGGACATTAACAAATCCAATTTACTCAGACAAAAGAAGTGATGGCCTCGTCTAGTAGAATTTCTCCATATGAAGCCCATTTGTTGAAGCTCAGAAAATAGGTAGCATCCTTGGGCTTCACTCTTGACCAAGCCCAAGCTGAGCTTCATCATGTCAAGCTCGAACGTGACCGTCTACGAGAAAAGTGGAAGTTGATTGAAATTACCACTCGAGAGATGTTATCCGTGCCACCCCAAGAGTCTGTCACCATCGCACACCTTACCCTTAGGTCTTATGCGGCTATTTTAGGGGGTTATGTAACAAATATGTAGTACTATGTTCATTTACATTATTTTTGTATATCATAATGAATATAATTTCTAGTCATTTTTGATATATTGAAAATAGTTTTTAAAGTACAAATGGTGTTTTTAGTTATTATTTAATTATGAAATATTTTTTATTAAATTAAGGGATTTGTGAATTAAATAATATTTAAATAAAATAATAATAATATTATTAAACTAATTTTTATTAAATGATATTATAATTTTATGAATGAAATTAAAATTTTTATTAAGGTTTGAAAGCCATTTCTGTCAAAACCTGTGAATTTTTTATAAATGTTGGTTTTTATTTAAAAAGTGAAAATTCACATATATATAAAATTATTTAGACAAAATAAATGTTATTTTTGGAATCAGGATGTCAAAATTATCCAACGGTGAATTTTTCATAATTTTGTGAGACAGTCAAATATTTGGGTAAAAATTAAATACCGTTTAAATATATAATGTGTTTTATGACATCATAATGACCCAATAGTGATGTAATAAAATACTATAATATTTATTTTCGGCCAATATATGTTTTAACATTAAAATAATGTAATTTTGGGTTTTTTTACTTACTTTTCAAAGCATTAATGGACCCCTCAAGACTTATTCAACACTTTTCCTTTTTAAATTAATTTCCATGTGAGTGTGACTCACCTCCACATAAGCAACCTTATTATTTTAAGAAGTTCGAACTTTGGCCTTATAAAATATTGTTTTCCTCTTCCCTTTTCCAAAAACCATGGGCAAAAACCATGGGATGGTTTGTGGTTTGGATTAATTTAATATAAGGTGTCCCAAACCTTAATAATAAAGAATTCCCTCACCTTTCCTATATAAACCCACCCAAGATCCCACTTCCTCCTCACTCAATTCCCTTGGAGTTCGTCCAACCTCTGCCCTACTCTCTCTATAATCCTCCCAAGGTGCCCCAAACTCCCAAGAATCCTATCACAAGCCTCTCTCTAGCCTTTGGAAGCACACTTCCAAGTAAGGGTTTTTTCTTCCTTCCTCATTTTTGTCCAATTTTCTTTAAGTTGTTTTGCCCTTTTAATTTCAATTATAAATGTTGGGGTATGGTTTAACACCTCCATAATACTTACCTCTTTATGTTTGAATGATGGGATACCCTTTCTCTCTCATTAAATTCCTCCCATGTACACCCGTTACTATGCCGAAATTCTGAAAGGAACTTCTCTCTCCTCTTTTACATTCAAGCAGTACTTTCGTATCATGAATCTAAATTCCATTACAATTGTTGGGACATGTATCTATATGACCTCCTTACTGTCCAATACATGTAAATATGATGTGGAACCCCTTTCTCTCTCATCAAACATTTTTATGAATTCTTATGTCACGCCGTTACGCTGCCGAAATCGCACTGATTTTCTAAGACAATGTCATTGCGAATTCCAAGCCCATTTATCCATTAAGGGTACTCACCTTTATGCACATTTACATATTTATTATAACGTTTCATGTATGATTTACACATTCTTTTATCATGGAATAAATAATTATGTTTTATGAATCCATGTTTTATGATCCATGTGGCACACTTATGCATGAAATGAAATTTTTAAGAAGGGTGTGCCCTTATAGCGCTTCAATGCATTGGGTAAAGTTTAGTATCATGATACGTCATGTGAAATGAGTGTTGACTCATGCTAATTCAATTGAAACGAGGGTTTACTCTTGATTTATGTTCAATGAGGATTTACTCATGCTCCATGTGCAATGAGCCTTGGCTCATGCTAATTCCATGTTAAGTGTTGTTTCCACATTTCCATGTTATGATTATCATGACTTATCATGCCTTTATGTTCATGTTTCTTATATTATCTATTGATATGCATATTGTCTAACATGTATTCTACTCCTCATGTTATTCTATGTGTACTCCCTTACTGGGCCTTATACCTCACCCTTTTCTTATGCATGTCCTCAGGTTATACCATGCAATGCTAAGTACGAGGGAATGTAGTGGTCATGCAAAGGAGGTTTTCAATAAAGATGTTGTATTTCATGTTTTAAGTTTTTATGCAATGATCCTAAGCCCCAAAGACACTAAACCTCTCGATCTTCTTTGTTGAATCAAGTGAAGTTTTATGTAATAAATCATGTTTATGTTGGTAATGAAAGCAGGGCTGTCATATTTATATATTTCATTCAATTGAGGGTTTCAAAAGTTTCTACATGAAATGTTGACTAAAAGATGATGTTATAATAAAACACAACTAGATGAATGTTTTTATCCCAAAATCATATTAATTCTCTATAACAAGATCTTAGTATATCCTCTAGGGATTGAGTGGTTATCTCATAAAATCCATCTATCTAATGATGATTTCCAACACTGAAAACAACTCTATATCTAGATAATTTTGAATACTTCTCTATAGAATCAAGGTAAACTGTATATCCATATTGATAAAAAATAATATGTTCCTACAAGAAAACATTACACTTCATTAATTTATATTCTGGAAAGACAATCAAAAGATAAATATTCTCTAATTGAAATTAATATTTCTAACTCTATAAGGCCATCAAATATATACCAAATAAATTCACGTCCTTTAGATGCATTGGGGACTCTAATGATAAAATACGTGGTGATAATTTCTTATTTTCACTCTATTCTGGGTAATGGTTGTATTAAACCCCAAGAATTATATTTCTCATCCATAATGTAATGTTATACCAGTCACCAAGGAATACTTTCTACAATATATAGCTTCTTGTTGTACCATTTGAAATACTCTTTTAGACGTATATACATATTCATACATCTAAGATGAATGGATAATGATGAAATATGAGATTCATCCAACAAATCCATCAAATAGGGTTTGGGTGGGATATATACATGGTTTTTAACCCTTAACATGTTACAATAATCATGGTTTAACGATGGAACTATAAGTAATTTCATCGAATACCCTCCCAAATAGGTTCCCAAACTAATCTACCATAAACCTAAAGGGGTTTCATAATCCACATGAGATGGATACTAGGACTCCAATATAAAATAACGAACAATGGTAACAATTTCACTCATCCTGAAGCAATAACATGGAATATATACAGATAAAATAGAAAACATATGATGATAAAAATATATGGCATCACTGAAAAATAATTGTGTAAGGGATAGAACTAAAAAATGTTACAATAAATACTTAACATCCATGTCCCAAAAAGGACTTCAAAACCAAAAACTTCCTCCAATAGATCCATGTGAAAACATTGGAAATCTCCCACCATATCACCACTGACAAACCAAAACCCATCTAATATAAAACCTTACACCCTCACTGTGATGAAATACTTTTCCCTACATCAAAATATATAATCGGGTCTAGGAAACTCTGAAGGGTTACACAAGTTGTGATCTAACAGGGTCAATAGGGTCTCAACCTGGTGTTCCATATCATGCCTCTAAACAAAAATCTAATCGTGCTCAATAATTAAGAAAAAATGACAGGATAACAGTTTATGAGTTTTTATAAAAAAACCCCTGGAAAAAAATTTAATTTATAGTTTTACACATTTCCAAAAAAAGTAGTGAAATATATTTCAATTAATTTCATATCCATATACCATTGTAGATATATATTATCAAACTAAAGCATACATCACATATCATTTAAAATATGTGATAGTACAATGAACCATACCAACCAAACAGATCAAATTGGACAAGAATCATCATTGGTAACATCACAACAATGATGAAAATATGTTAGGATAGCTAGGACACTCGTACCTAAAATAAAAAATTGCATACACATGAATCCACTAGATGTATGCATCGATTATAGAGATTAGAAGAACACCACGACAAGTGAATCTCCTAACTAGTCTAACAAGTCCCCAGAACAATTAGCCTTTAGAGAAGAGGAAATCCCAATGAGAAAATCCCCTGATTGGGGATGAGACCTACTACTATACCATCAACTGAAGTCCCCAAGACTTACCATGTTATCTATTTCACAAATATTTTCATCAATCTAGGTTTTGAAAAGCATTTTTCAAAACAAATTACCAATTATTTGAAAACAGTTTTCTATTTACCAAAACTAGTGGAATCATAACTTTTATAAAAAATATACTTTCACACACAGAGAAAAAATCTACCATATCATTCCATTTCAGTTAATAATACAATTTATCAAATAAATGTGCAATCTAGTTCACCAACATAGATAAGATATGGAACCACCAACATCATCAATTAGGTCACACATGACTTCAATGGAATAAACCTTAATGAAGAAACCAAAAATGAAAATAGAGGACCAATAACCAATCCAAACTTCTAATAATGTGTTCAATTTAGAAAATGGTTCAGCAGATAAGAGGAAACAACACATACCTCATGAACTCGTAAACCTGCCGCACCACAATCAATAAGGAAATGACCACTGTAATGAAATCACACAGGTGATTTAGAGAGATTCAAGTGGAAAAGATCACCACTATTGTATATATATAACAATTAAATTAAATGTAATTAATGGGATAATAAATGGAGAAAGTGAAATAGTTACCCACCCAAAGAGTCGTAATCCAACCACAAGGGTGATCAATTGTTGAACAAATGAATCAAGAAAAAAAGAGGTAACCAAAATCACTAAAGAAGGGATCTATTTCAAAAGAAAGTATGTATATAGAAAAATAGAGTATGAATCAACTAATGTAGTTCCCTATAATCACATTCCTCTACATATATATGGTGGTTAATCCCTTTACTTTCCGTCCAATCCTTGAGACTTAGATACACCAAAAAAACATTTTTGGTTTTCATAAAAACTTATCTTTTAACATTACACAACATGTAGCATGTACATGGAATGATCTTCCTTGACACTATGAACTAGGTTAAAAACATCTAACCAATAGAAGATATATATCATTTACTCCCATTTGAAGGTGTTTATTTCTCAAACACACAATAAAATATGTCGATTAGTTACAAAAAGATCAAACTAACAAGGGTGTTCTCCAAACTCTAGGAGAGAACCCTAAATCCATTAACACATTTATTCATGGAATCTATTTATTCAAAAAATAATATATCACCACAAAAAAGTTCATATTACTAAAAAAACTCCATCATTGAGAGACCTAAAACACACTAAATTAATGATGAAATCTAGATAAGGGTATGAAAATACTTAAATTCATGTAACTGGATGTTACAAAATATCTTCCATAATAATTTGTATCTCTGTGATATCTTGTGACAGTATGTAGTTTCATAAAGGAGTGGTTCCATTACTCCCTCATTGATGAATACTCTTTGATGTATCATAATTATGTAATCCATTCTATAATAAAAGTATGACCAACAGAATTGGATTACCATGCAATACATTAATTTTAGAGAAAAGGATCTCAACTTGATGCTCAAAAAAATCATCTAGATCTATCAAAATAAATTCACCACTCATAAAATGGGTGTTGTCAGGTTGGTATTTAATAAGCTATAATATGTGAAATAATTTATGAATTCCCATCAACTAAAATAGAAATTAAAATGTATAATAAAACTTCCCATGCCACTAAGTGGCCTCAAGTGTTCTAACATATCTCAAATCCATTATTCCCTATTTTCCAAGCCACAAATTTACCAACTAAGGAAAAGACATAAAGCAAATCTAGTCCCTTATGGCGAACTTGAAAGGAAAACATCATTGAACATCATAAGATATCTATTAACTGTGATCAATAGCCAAACATTGACAAAAATTGTGAATCCCTATAGACATATCCAGAAACAAACTCAATCCAACCAAATAAGTTCTCCTAACACTACCCAAAAAAGATCTAAAGCGCATGAGAAACCACATAAATCCACTAAAGGATCCATTTTTAATGATGAATAATAAATGTTATTATAATAAAAATCTTCCATTCCAAGATGGATATCCTATGATTAACAAAAATCAATGACACGTGAATGAGGAATATAATCCATGATTACAATTCTCTGATTCTTCTAAACTTCTATCTATGGAAAACATGTTGTACTCAATCTGACCTGTGTCCCCATCACCTCATAGAGAATCATCTAAAGCCTCAATGTAAACATAAGATCCATGTCTAAAAGTATCACACCCGACCCAAAACCTCTATCTTATCCTATTAATTTTTTCTCATATTTATCTGGTTATTGAGTTATCATGAATTGCTTTATTTGGTGGGCCTTAAATTTTTTTTGGGGGGGGGGGTTAGCTATTTTATTCTTATACCACATAGTTAGAAGTAACAGTGTGATTCTCATGTGGTTAGGGTCATTTATTTGAAAAAGTGTTTTTGCATGGATTCCACATGGTTTGTCAAATCGTGTGGTGCTCTTTAAGAATTTGTGAGGGGATTAGGTGTTTCTAGAGTAATAATCATTGGTTTATTAAACCGTTCAGCCTCATAGGGGAAACCATTTGATGGTTTTCCTTTCCTAGTATGTGTCCAACCCATATTTTTTTCATGTTTTGATAAATTGTGTGAAAATCATGTGGGTTGAAATAAAATAATAATTTCTTTTAATTCCATTCTTATTTTACACATAAAATTGGTTTTCATTTTCCCTAATCCTCCACCTTGGAATCATGCACCACTAAATATCCCTCTTCACTCTTTCTGCATGCACTGCCTCTCATGGATCCCTCTCCTAATTAGTGTTTCCTCCCAATATTATTGTGATTTTTGGTTGGAACCTAAAAGTAATGTTTCCTGTTCCATGATTCTACCTTATTTTGGATTATTTTCATTCCCCTATTGTAGTGTTTGATACAGGTGAACCCTCGGGGTTTTTGGATGCCCAATTCTAACATTGGTTCATAATTTTATGGTAGGTATTGGCTCTCACAGATTGTATTTGGGCATGTTTCAATATTTATTAACTATGATGATGTGATTGGGATCATTTTTCACAAATTATATTTGGGTATGTTTTCTTCCACCATGTTTATTTTTACAATTCTGGTTGGTGGTAATTTGGTTATTTTTTGGGTTCCTAGTATTTTTCTAGTGTGGATTGATCATCCTTGAAGTAGTTTCTATCTTCCAAAGTCAAAGGAAACTTACATGAGTATGAATATATAAGAATATATATATATATATATAATTATCTATTTATAAGTACCCTAATTATATATATTCACTCATGGTAGTGATAATATATACATTATTGATAGGTTTGATTACGTACTTATATAAAAAATATATATGTGTGTGTGATTAAAAGAGATATATACATGGATAAGAATATATATAAAGACCCCCTTGTACATATTCATGGCCATACAAATATGTACATAGGGTTTAAAAGTTAAAATATATATATATATATCAACCTGAATTTTCATTCATGAACAGAAATAGAATATTCAGTATACCATTGTCTAGGAACCTTGTTTATGTGGTAGTTTCACTATTCCCATGAATATAATTTGAATTCCATGATTTCATGGGAATTTTAAAATTATGTTTTATATTTTCATGCTATAAATATTTTAAGAGAAATTAATTTCACCTCTTGGTAATATTTTTTCATTTATTTAATAATTTTCTTAATCTCCCAACATGTGTTTTCTATGTAAATCATGATCCCAACCATATTTTGAAATGAAGGGTATTTATAATGCTCAATTATTTTTCCATATGATTTCTAATGTTAAATGTCTAAATGTATAATTTATTTCTTCTTGTATTGATGAGGCCTAGTAGGATATTATAATTCTTTTATGAAATTAGAAAACCCCCTTTAAGGCATTCCCCTTAAATAGGAAATGGGGCGTATGTATATTAATTGTGTGGTGTGGTATTTGTGCCCAATTATGGGATAGTTACTTATTTGTTTGTATAGAAAAAGGTATTTTATTGAAGATGGATTCTATAGTAGATAACATGAATTGCATATTATTTTGGAAATTATATGATATGTATGTACAAAATAGTTGACAAAAAATCATATCCATTAAATTTTACTTGGAAGCAATGGGTAGTTAGGTGCGATCCTTATGTACACTTCGTGCACTAGTTGGGAATACATAGTAGATAGTGGCCCTAAGTATATAACTTAAATTACCATTAGATTTTCCCCTCGGTTGAGAATGTGGGGGCCAATCCAAATGTAAGTGTAGTGTTTGTTGATAACTGGTGTATGTAGAGATTGATTATGGGATTGTATTGAGAGCTTTGTCCAATTCCATCTTGACCATCACTTGAGATCCCATGATGAATGCTTTCCGTGTATAGTACATTCCTTTTTATCTGTTATCCTTATAAAGTTAAATCCATATATTTCATTTCATATTAATATAACTATTCCATTAAAATTTATATTTTAATGAAATTTATTGAAATATTTTTATTCATCTTTTGGAATATATTTTTTCAATTTAATTAAATGTTTTTTTCATGAAAATGGAATCATGTTACATGTTTTCTGAAATTAATGGTTAAAAATATTTTTATATATATTATTCTCAAAATGGAATGGTTTGGTTTTACTTTTAAATGTAATTTTTAGTGAATAGTTTATTCAGGCACTCTTACTATGTTTTAATAGTGACACCTATGGCTATTTAATTTTTTAGCTTATGGTGATGCTTATTGCTTAGAATTGGTAACTATGGAATGACTTTGGTTTAGTAGATGGTGGTTAATCATAAGGTAAAAATATTGTATGTGCAATATTTTTCACTCCCAGTTTTTACTTTTTTTGTTTATTTTATATTTATTTATTTTTCATTTGTTATTGTCCAAATCATTCCCAACTTCGTTATTTTTGATACCCAGCACCAGTTTCCATCCTGAGTGGATAAGGAATTCCTCTTGAACCTCATTATAGGATGGATCAGGTAAATAGTTATGCAATGACCTGTGTAGGATCATGAAAAAATGGTTTCAAAGGAAAGACAATGTTTTCTAGGTTGTCAGGTATATTGGTGATATGATTATTGGGGCATAAGAGGTAGTTCATGGATTGGTTCCTGTTTACCGCCACTCATGATGAGACCTGAGTGACCATGGTTAGTTTTGTTTCAAGTCTTTGTTTTTCATTTTGGGATTATTTTGTTTTAATTTTCGGAGTATTATGAGATTGTTTATATTGGGGTATGGTAGTGGAAGTGATCTAGTGGAACTCGTTGAGCTTACATGGCATAGAGAACAATGTGGTGCTCACGTGGATGGATCAATATGCTACCAATGGTTTGTGAATAATCAGTGAATGGACTACTAAACCATATTCCTTGGGTATTCATGACCAATAGATGTCCATAATACATTAATTTTGGAATGGGTGATGCTTTGGTCTGATTTTGGTAAGTGTGAGTAAATTTTGAATGGAAATTGATTTTTTGAAGGAATTTTCGACCTAAAAATGGATTTAAAAGTAGAAAAGGAATATTTAAATGGTATTTTTGGCTTCAAGGGGGGAAATGTAAGATGATATTAAATTTTAAGATAGGTATATTTGTTTTGGAAATGGGTGGATTTAGAAAATGATAAATTCCAAAAGATGAATTCTGGTTTTTTATTCATTTATGTGAAATGTATATTGGGTTAAAGATTGAATTCGTTGATATTTATTGACATTGATCTAGTTTTATGTTTCAGTTTTTTTATTGTAAATCACACATACATACCTAAAACTTTTCTAGTTGGCTATTCTATTCGTTGACACTGCCAGACTCTTAGAGGAGTAGTGGACATGAACTCCTCTCAACCATGGAATGATTTAGTAGTCATATACGTATATTGGAGGTAGTTTAATTTCTTGAGGAATTTTAACATGTGTTTGGGTTTTTGGGAACTCCATATGTTTTTATGTTATAAGTTTTATTGGTAATTTATAAAGGACTAGGACTACACTAGTGGAATGTGGTCCTTCTATTCCCATTTCAAGTTATAATTTCATTAGCGATCTTCAAGATCAATTTTTTAAAGTTTATTATTCTAATAGATGTGATGGAGAGAATGTTCTAGAGAACATGTTTACATATCAAGGACAACTAAATGTGAATGGGTATGTTGAAAATTTCAATGAACCTATTTCCAATTATCCAGTGATTATTTTGAGTGATCAGTTAGAAGATCCCCTATTGGAATGGGTTCTTCTCCAGGGGTTCAAGGATTGTGTTATTTCATCCCGAAAGGTCTAAAAGGGAATCCTGTCAAAATTGATATTCTTATTTCTTTAAGTTTTTGATAATTTTTATCAACTAGTAATGAGTGAGAACCTAGGGAACGTATTCTAGGGAAGACTCCTTTGTTTGTTCTTGCCTTTATTTCACTAGAACACTGACTTTTTTATTTCTAGTGAGGTCAGTTTGGGAACTCTAAACCATCTTTTCATAACACTGTGAAATATTTTATTCTACGTAGATACTTTTTATACCTTAAGAAGTTCATTAAGTTGTGTTTCTAAATGAAGGGGTTTGGGATGAGGATTATCAACTCTAGAATGTGACACAACAAATGATTGGAGACATTGGGGATATAGCCATAGGTTTTGATGTGAAAAATTTCATGCAATGTAGGAGTTTATTTCTGTAGGGGATGTACATCCTATATATTTTATCTACCATCAAAGTGGCGATCATTAAGTTTTTCCCATGATATGATTTTTTTATTAGTGTCCTTTCATATTGTAGATGAATTTTTCTTAAGAAATTATGAATTTTTTATTTTCCAAGTTCCTTGATAAAGTCTCTGTGGTTTAACCATTTTAAAATTCGGTGGTGGTTTCATGGATTATTATTCTTATTTCCACTACCTTGCTATTAAATTCCATAGTTATGGGGAGACCATATGTAGCTCTCATTAATGTACTCTTTTAAGCAGGTTGAGTGATGAATCTATAAATTAGGAGTGCATGCCAGTGTTAAAGGTTTTTTCTATATGGGGGGGGGTGTTATAAATAGTAGTTTGAAAATTACCAAAAATGGTTGAAGTATCACTATAAAAAATACTCTTAGTGAATTTGAACTTTGTATTACTTCATGGGGAATATTGTTTTCCATTGTCCCACCCAACACCAATGGGTTCTTTGGTGAATTCCATGATAGGGGTTAGGGTGTTCCATTTCTGAGGTTATGTTTTAAAATGTGAGTTCCATTTTTTTCATTCATATGTGGTTCATGTCTTAGTATCTCATTAGAAATTTCTTTGAATATTGTTTGGGTTATCTTGGGATATTCTTACAAGATTACATGGATCTTGATGCTTTTTATTTTCTATCAAATGTGATTTTTTGTTGCCTAGTATTCTAGTGGTTGAATATTCCCCTGGATTTGGTCTGTTAATGTCTAGGTTTGTTTTGTCCTTTGGGACTTTTTGGGGTAGGAAATTTTTAATGGTGGGGAGAAATATCACACCATAACCTGGAAACACTCTCTTATTTTATTTAATTTTTGACTTAGTTTATCTAGGTCTTGAGTGAAAATGATTTATAGAATTTTTGGGCCTGAATTAATTTTTTGGATGGATTTTTAGCAATTCCACGGTTAGCCTACTTGGTTAGGAGTAACTATGTGGTTCCCATGAATTTTAGAACAATGATTTTTCAAAGACATTTTTCATGGATTCTGTATTGTTTTTGAAATTGTGTGGTGGTCCTAAAGAATTAATGTTGGGATTGGGTGTGTCTAGAGTAAGGAAAATGTTTTTATAGAATCATACTGCCAGATAGGTGAAACCATGCATGGGGGATCATAGATTAGGTGGTGTATAGTATAATATTGGAATATGGTTTTCTAAAATAGGCACAAACTAGCTATTTTTCCCAATATTTTTTATAAAAAATAATTCATTCATTACGATTATACTGTTAAGAGGGTTTTTATTTCTCCCTCCTCCTCATTATCAGCACGTGACATCCCATCCCCCTCTCCTCTCCAACTACGCACATTGACCCTCTTAGCTCCCACTCTTCCTAAATGTTTCCTTCCTATTTCATCAGTGTTTTAGGTCGATACCTCAAGTTACGATCTCACCTTCAATCCTTCTCCCCACATTTCATGTTTTTCCTTTTCCCTCTTATGGAGGGAGATTCAACTGAACCCTAGGGTTTCTAATTTCCCGATTTTAATATTGTTTCTAGTTTCTATGGAATGAAATGGGTCCATCAGGTTGAATTCAGGTGTGTTTCCACATTATCCACCAATGGATAATAATTTTGGTTCATTTCGGTTCTCCATCTCCATTTGGGTTGGTTTTATTTCCCCGTTTTCTTGTTCTAATTTTTGTTGGGGTTCTTCTGGTTATTTAAAGGTACCTAGTATTTTGTATTAAGTCTTGATCTTGTTAAAGTTATTGCGAGTTCTCAGAGTAAATTATTACTAACATGGGTATAAATAGGTATGCATATATATATATATATATGCTTGTACATTCCCCCTTTATATATATTTACTCATAGAATAGAGTGTATATACATTTGGGATTGGTTTACATATGTATATATATATAATAAATAATTTTTTAGTTTTAATGTGGTATATGCAAGCATAAACATATATAAAAGGACCCCTAATATATATTCATGGACATGAGAATATTTACATAGGTTCTAGGAGTCCTTATATATATGTGAACATGAATATATGTGAAAGTTGATAAATGTAAGATACTAGTTTCCATTATCAAAGCACCTTGAGTTTGAGTTAGGTTCCCTACACCTGAGCATATAATTTTAATTCCTTTATTCTTAAGAATTCATGAAGTATTACATATATGTGTGGAATATATATAAGTAAATAAAAATAGATTGTTCCACTTTGAAATTAATTTTTTTTATTTAAATAATTTTCCTGATCTCGCATCTTGTGTTTTTCCTTATAAAGAATTCTCCCAACCATGTTTTTAAATTCAAGGCATTTGAAAGGCTCAATTAGTTTTCTATTTTTTTTATAACATGGAAATTTTAAATTCCCAAATGGTGTTTTGTTAATATGATGAAGCCTAGATAGAACATTCAATTATATTATGATATTGGAAAACCCCTATTAATGAATTCACCTTGTAATGAAAATGGGATGTATGTGTATTAAATGTGTGGTATGATATCATTTCCCAGTGATGGGATATTTCCTTATTTGTGTGTATTGAAATAGGGATGCACTTGAGGTGGAGAGTGTAGGTGATAAAGTGAATGGTAGATTGTTATGAAAATTATATTATATGTATTCTTAAATAGTTGATAAAAAGTGAATTCCATTTAATTATCATTCGAATCCAGTGGTACATAGGTGTGAGCCTTAGGTACACTTTATTCACTAGTTGTGATTACACACTGGCTAGTGTCCCTTAGTTGATTCACTAGCTTATAATGGGATTTCCCCACTGTTCTAAATAGTGAGGGTGTCACCAAGTGTTAGTGAACTATTTTTGGATAACCATTGTTAGTAAAGATTGATTGTTGGATTGTATTGAGATCAATTTCTACGTTGTCTCAATTAGAACCAAAGATACCATGGATCTTATTTTTATTATATACTAAATTCCATTGTTTTATATTATATTTATATAGTGAAACCCCTTCACAGAATTTCATATCAAAATACATGTTCATGCACTATTTATCATTTATATAATTTTATTGAAATTAATTGATTAATGAGTTTGAAACTATTTTTAAATGTAATTTAAAGTTGGTTTTCATAAAAACCTATGCTTGTTACTTTTTTTAAAAGAATGGGAAAAACCTATTTTTATGTTTCATATTCTCAAAATGTAATGTCTTTTTTTGTTAATGTATGTCATAGTGAATTGTTTATTTGGTCATGTATATTGTCTTTAAATCATAATGAATATAGATTTATCATTATTTTTATCTTCTAGTGCTACATCCATCTTGGACTTAGCCACCATGGACCGATGTTGGTCAAGCATTTAGTGGGGGACCACATGGTCACATGGAGGTAGGTGAAATATTATTTATTTTCGATGATAGTGTTTACATTTTATTCAGTTTATATTTATTAATTTTCCATTTTTATGGGATAAAAAATTCCAAATATATTTATCTCTAATGCATATCTCTAGTTTACAACCTTGGAGGATAGTGAATGAAACTCTCGCCTTATCATGGTATTGATTGGGTGATTGGTTGTGGATAATAACAATTTGGTTTGTGATATAATTGTATCATATGAAATCCATTGTTATTTGAGGTGTTATGTAGATCAAATATAGGATTTTTGGTGCTCATGAGGTAGATCAGGGGATGGTGTTTGATCACCTCCACTCATGAAGATGCATGACTCACCTGAGTTAGTTTAGTTTTGAGTATATATTTTTAATTATTGGGTTTTGTTTTTCAATTTTATAGAGTTTTATGAGCTTCTGTATGTTGGGGGATGATAGTGGAAGTGATATTCTTCTGCTTGATGAGCATACACTATGTAATGAACCAAGTGGAGCGCATGTTCATGAATTAATATGATTTCAGTGGATGGTGCATACCCAATGCTTGGTCTACTAAACCATGTGGTTTGGGAATGAATGGCCAGTGGTTTTTTAATTCAATTGTTTTGGTAAGGGTGATTCTTTGGTCTAAATTTGGATGGTGTTACTGTATTTTGAAAGGAAATTGGTTTTTGAAAAGTGTTTTTAGAGTAAAAAATTGGGTTTTAAAAGAGAATTGATTATGTCTAATGGTATTTTTATTTTCAAGGGGGGAAATGGAAATTTATTATTAATTTGGAAATGATTAAATTTGTTTTGGAAATGGGGGAATTTATAAAATTATACATCTAGAATGAGTAATTTTGGTTTTTTTGTAGTATTTTGATTTATGAGATTGGCGTTTTGGGTTGAGGTCTTTATTTGGTTCAGATTTGTTTGATTTTTATCTACTTTTAGTTTTAATTTTCTTTAAATTATACCACCTAGAATGTACCATATGATTTATGAGGAGCCTCTTATAGTTGTGGGACATTCCTAGACTCGAGGAGGAGTCTTCTAGTAAATACCATCTTAGTTTTTTTCTTTTCTCTGTAGTCATTAAATCCCACTAGTGGTTACAGAATTTATTGAAGATTAAGGGAGTTTCATTGGGTTTTTTGGAGCACTAGATGTTAGTAAGGTATGAAAATTCATCGGTATATTTGAAAGACCAAGATTAGAATTTTGTAAGGATTTCTTTCAATTATCATTGTGAGTTGGGAAGTATTCCTGGATCATGAAGACTACTTTCATCAAGTAGTTTATTCATGAGGTTTTAAAGGAGAAGAATGTTATAGAGCTCATTGATGTTTAGAAAGGTCTGCTAAAAGTGAAGGGGTATACGGATCATTTAAATGAACTTGTTTCCTTTTCTCTAGTAATAGTGTCAAGTGATTATTTAGAAACTCATATTTTCAAGTGGGATATCTGCTTAGGGTTCAAGGATTGTGTTCTTTCCTCTATAAAAGTCTAAGAGTGATTTCAATGGTATTTGATAGTATAGTTTCATTTGGATCCTATGATAGATTCCCATCTGGTGAGGAGTGTGAACAAGATGATCATGTTATGTAAATGTCACCATTGTTAGTTATTTTCATTAATTTATCAGACCACTAGCTTGTTTTTTTCTAGTTCAGTCATCTTTGGAATTGTAATCCATATTTTCATGACCCTATAATGTATTTTCATCAATTTTTATACTTTTGATACCTGAATAATCTTGGAATTTTTTGTCACTAAAATTATTTTTGGATAGGTATTATAAGATCCTGACAACGGTGTGGAAAATGAATCAAGACATCAGGGATCTGGAGATATCTCATTGATTGAGGTTTTTTATATAGTGCATGATTTTTTAGGTGTGTGCGATGTAAACACAATATGTTTTTCTCTACCATCACAGTGGTTTCAATTTAGCCTTTCCCATATTATATTTTGTTTTTTCTTGGGACCATTCATTTTGGATATGAATGTGTAATTTTAAAAATAATGTATTTTGACTTGGCCCAGATTCATGTTTGAGTCTCTCTAGTTAAACCATTTTCATGTTGGTGGGTGGGTTCATTGATCATTTTTATTAGTGAAATCACCTTTCTAGTTAATACCATAATTGGGGGGGACACCTGATTTTGGTCTCACTGATATCTACTTTTAATATTGTTGAGTGAAGACTCAAGAAATGAAGTAGACCCACCAGTTTTGGTGTTTTTCTTGATTTTTTGGTGTTTTTTCTCTAGGAGATGTTACATGAATTAAGTCCAAAAATTGAGGAATGAACACCATAAAAATGAATTTTAGTGAATTTTACCTTAAATATTATTTATGGGGTATCCCTTTTTTGTCATCCTAGTAAACCCTGATGACATATTTGGTGAATTGTTTTTTATGGGTTAGGGTTTTCCTTATTTAAAGGTAATTTTTGTTAATGTTATTTCCATTTTGTTGGATCTTTCATTGACGGTTCGAGTATTTAAACACCATTAGCTATTTCTTTGGATGTATATTTGGTTCTTTTGGGATGTTTATACCATCTTATTTGGATCCTGAGGTTTTCGATTTCTAATGGAGTGTGGGTTCCTTGTTCATGGACAACCAGTGGTTCAATTTTCCCTTAAATTTGTTATGAACATAACATGGATATTTACTCATTGTGGGACTTTATGTGGATAAAAATAATTAATGGTAGGTAATGTTGTCAAAACCCAACCTATCAACTCTCTCTTATTTTATTTTATTATTATTATTTTATCTACTTCTTGAGAGATAATTAATCATGTGAGTTGGAGGACCTAAATTTATTTTTGTGTCTTTTTAGCTATTGAAGTGTTAGGAAAAACAGTTAAAAGTAATTGTGTGGTGATCGTGTGGTTAGGGTATGTCATTTGATAGAGCAATTATCCACATATTATGCATGATTAAATAAACCAAGAGATGCTACTCTGAAATCATGGTGGCTCTTGGGTGTGTCTAGAGTATGGTGAACTATTTTATTGAACTGTGTGGCCTCATAGGGGAAACCATGTGAGGGTGTGTTTGTCCTACACAGAGGCCAGTGCACGGTTGGGGAATGGTTTGGTAAATAGGGTGAAATCTATATGGTTTTATGATAATTTTAAAATTTTGGTTTCTTTTTTATTTATTTATAATTTAACACTTGAGGTCATTTTTATTTTTCAACCATACTCCTCCTTAGCATCGTGCAACATAGAATACCTATATCCTATCTAGCTGTGTGAACTTCCCCTCTCAGCATTGTCTCCTCCATAGTGTTTCCTCCCAATTTATTCAGTATTTTTGGTTGAAACCTCAATGTAATGAATACTCTTCCATATTTCCCACTTATATTAGTGTAATTAATTTCTCTTGATCTAGTGCGAGATTTTTTCGAATGCTAGGGGTTTCACATTGATGGATTCTAACACTGATTCTTGTTTCTATGGAACATAATGGGTCTCTTGAGTAATCTTCACGCATGTTTTATCATTCTCTAATGAAGGTGAAGTTTTTTGGTTCATATCGCTTCACCAATATAGTTTTGGTTTTTTTTCGTAGATCATATTTAGCGTTATAATCTTATTTGGGGGTCTTTTTGTAATTTATGTGTACCTAGTATTTTTATAGTACATATTTTTCTTCCTTAATGTGGTTTCAACCTGCCATAATCAACGGTGACATAAAGTAATATATATTGGTATATATATATATGTTAGTTCACCCTTTTTATATATTCACTCATGGATATATGAATATATATAATGGTTCTAGTTGTGTTTATCTATATATATGAAAAATCTATATGTGTGTAAGTGTGAAGGTGTATATGCAATTATTATCCTATATTTACAGACCCTCTTGTACACATTCAGGAACACACAACTATGTAAATCGTGGATTGCTATCCTTATATATATATTCCAATATTCATATTTAAGAATGTTAAAAAAAATTAAGATTTCGAGTGTTGTTGCCAAAGAACCTTGAGTTTGAGGTAGGTTCCCTATGCCCAAGCATTTAATTTTAATTCCCCAATTAGTTAAGAATTATTAATGTATGAATTATATTTATATGGTATATATATATTATGAGACACATGTTACTCCTCTTGGAAGTGGTTTTCCATTTATTTACATATTTTCCCTAAACTCCCAATATGTGTTTTTCATGTTAAAGCGTTCTCCAAACCTTTTAATGAAATTCATTGTATTTAAAATGACCAATTGTCTTTCTAAATGATTTCTAACTTGGAATGTCTAAATGATAAAATTATATTTTTTAATGAAATTTTCCTTTGTTGGAACATTCAATTGTTTTATAAAATAGTAAAATCCCTCTTATGGCATTCCCCTTAGAATGGAAATGGGACATATGTATATTAAATTTTTGGTATGAGAATTATTCTTCATGATGGGATAGTGCCTTTTTTGTGTGGACTAAAAAGGGGATGTTCATGATGAGGGAGGTTAGAGGTGAGAAATTGATTCGTAGATTATAGGAAAAATTTTACTTTCTCTGTGTATAATATTATTAATAATAATTCACCTATATTTAATTGTAATGAAAATCCCTGGAAACTTATTTGGGAGCCTCTTATACACATGATGAACTAGTTAAGATTACACAGAGGATAGTGGTCCTATGTAGATAACCTAACTACGCATGGGATATTACCCTCAGTTGTCATAGTGAGGGTGTTTCCAAGTGATAGGGTTGTTTTTTTGGATAACCAGTGTCAATGGGGATTTTTTGTGGGATTATATACATATATTTGTCTTCGGCTGTCTCGAATAACACTTGATATCGCATGACACATGTTTTCCCGGAACAGTACATTCCTAATTTTTCATGTATCATAATAAGGCGACACCTTTTCTTTGAATTTCATTTTAAAATACCTACTATAACACTATATATATTTAAACTAAATTTCATGAAATTTGTTTCTTCATGTTATGTAAAATGTTCTATTAATGTAATGGAAAGTCTTTTTTATTAAAAAAATCTTGTTACTTATTTTTTAAAATAATGGGAATCCCAAATATTTGGATTTCTTATTATCATACTAGAATACCCTAGTTTTCATTTTAATGTTACATAATATTTTATAGTTTATTTGGGCATGCCTACTGAGATCAAATATTAACACCAATAGAATAATCATTATTTTTATCTTTTATTATTACTTCTAACTCCGACTCGATCTTTATAGAGTGATTTTCATTTAGTAGTTGGTGGTAGCCCGAAGGGTCATTTTGAGAGATATGTAGTTTTTATTATATCTTCTTATCATGTTTACTTTTTCTATTACTTTTTATTTATTTATTATTTTTTTATCGGTCATACCATTGCTAATTTCATTATCTTTGATTCTAGGTACAAGTTTATTACCTAGGGGGTCAGGAATACCTCTAAGGCCTTATTACTGGGTGGGTCAGGAAACCAGTTAAGGGTTGAACCAAGTTGGTTCATGATAGAGACAATGGAATATGGAACCCCATGTAACCTCAAAATGTTATATACGTACAACTTACATATATATATATATATATATATCTTTATTGGTGTATTTGATCATAATTAAATGAGATGAATTTCCCAACTAATCAATAAAAACCTAGTTTTAATTATTTCCTTAGGGTGTTTATGGTAATCCAACAAAAAATTCCATGGATACCTTATCCAATTTCAAAAATGTTGACAGATGAGGCTAGAAAAAACTTGACAGTTTTAGATTCTCTCACTTTAACTGTTGGATAGAGTAACACCATGAAACATAATCCTAAATTTCATGCTTTATACTGGGACATTAGAATCATCATATCATGTCATAATAAACAGTAATAATTTTTGGAAGAATGACATTTGAATAACTCTAAAAAAAACTTTACTCAATAATTCTATGATGACATACTGATCCAAAAATGTAACAAACCATGTATTTATAATATAATAACATTTCATATATATTAATATAGATAAATAATATATTACTTTTATGTTAAATAAAATACTTTTTTCAATAGTGTACTCAACATGTAACAACAGTTTTCTTTGAAAATATTATGTTTCACTCAACATTTAGTTATACTGAAAAACAATATAATAATATTATTATTTTAAATGGTAGTTAACGTATAGCTATTTCATTTCTGTGAATGAACATAAATAACTAAATTATTATTAACCATGTTTTTTAAGTGTTTTTAAATTTATAAAATATATTTTTGAGGCATAAAATAATAATGAATCAGATGTCAACACTAAAATACTTTAATATTCTTTAAAAGGTTGATTTACTGCCTTTTGAGGGAGAACACTTTTTAAATAAATTTATTGACACCATTATTTGTTATATTTTAAAAATTAGACTTCTTCTTTAGAATTGGATCATAAAAATTTAATTTGGAAGAAATTTTGGTATTTTTCTGATAATGTTCATTTTTTAATATATAGTGAAAAATACTACATTATAATTCAAAATTGGCTTTTCATCTAATTTATTTATATAGTTATATTTATTTCTTAACTGGTTTTGTGGTTTAATTTGATTATATTTTTATAATTTAATACAATTATAGTTATTTGATGTAATTTCATATTTTTATTGGACATAAAAAAATTTCAATTTTTGGTAGTTTTTCCTTCTTAAAAACACACTTTTTGGTTTTGACAGCGGGATCTAATTTTAAATTAATTTATGGAATTTTTATGTTTTTAATTTGAAAAAATGGATTACATATTTGGAATTAGGAGGTCCAAATTGTGTAAATATGTACCTTTTATTTTTAGAAATTATGAATAGTAACTTTAGTAAATATTTTATTAATTAGGGTTAAAAAGTTAAATTTTGTAAATAAGGGTAAAAAATAATATTATATTCATATTAAATTAACCTAACACAACTCCTAACCCAATTTTATGAGATATTTCACACCATTTTTATCCATGGGTAGATTTTAGGACCTCATGGAGCCACTTGTGTGTGAAAATTACATTTAATCACATTTAATTTAAATTTAAGGAAAATATAACCTAAACATGTATTGTTTACTAAAACAATTTTTATATGGGGTTATATAAGTGATCTATTTGACTGAAAATATTAATTATAAATCTAAAATTATTTAATACATCATGGTATTTAATTCTAATTTTTATACCTCAAATAAATAAATTTATTTATGACACAATGGTGATGTAGTGATCAACTTATTAATGAATGATTTAAATAAATGAGATTATAAATATTAAAACAAAATTAATCATTTTATGACATCCACGAATTTTATTGATGAGTATAACTTGTTATATTTTAATTAATGAAGTTTTTTCGAATTAATCATGTTTTTATGTATTTTTAAAAATCAATGATATGAATAGTATAAAAATTTACATAAATGAGTTTTTAAATCAATTAATATTTTATTAAATGATATAACAATCCTAAAAATATAAAATTTATCCAATTAAAAAATATAATGTTAAAAAAGTCATTAATTATCCATTTTGGTTCTCTTAGAATTTTATAGTAACTATAGTAACCATATTTTATGAAAATTTAAGAATACATTGTAGGAGTTAATTTATTTAACTAAGGGTTAAAGATAAAAGGTAAGGTTAATTTTATGACATAAACTTGTCTAAAACTAATTGGATGAGAGGACTTCGACCCATCTACAACATACCTTCTAAATATATTACTTTTGGGTAATTATAATTCGAAATTAAATCTATAATAAAATAATATTTCAATACATTCCTAAAGTTCCCCTCCTCCATATTTTAAAAGGACACCACATCTTACCCATACTCAAACCTCTCAAGCCCCCTTGGATCATCCAAAATCTACCCAAATAATCTCCTATAATCCCTTTATTACTCCTAGAAGCCTTAAATTGGGAGGAATGCAATTAAAGAAGACCTTTTAGCTTAAATCTAAAAGAGTTACCTGATTTGAGGTAATGCATTCTCTCAAGATTATATCATTTATTTTCTCTATCCAACCCCATAAATAATCATTATTAAACTATATTATAGAAAAACTAGTTTATTAAATATACTAGGTTGTTTTTAATATAATAATTCAAACTACACTTACTCAATCCTCTGTCTAATGGGTATAGAACAAAATGTTTCTGTGGACGGTGAACTACTGCCTCACGAAACGATGATTGTTCAATATTTTCCTACCACCTATTAGGGTGAAAAAAATGATAAAACTATAATTATATTTGATATATTTGATATTTATATTATCTATATGCTTCTTTAATTCTCATTTTGAGCATTCCTTTATGCATTCCATGTTGTATAGATACGATAATATTATTTAAAGAAGTGTGGACTACAACCCCTTCAAAGTTATATGAATCATTCATACTATACATGGAACATATAAAATATGGAATTAATGAACATATTTAACATATATAAAAAAATAATATACTTTAGTTGTAATATACCTATGTATAATTTAGTTTTCATTCCTTTAAATTTGAAAATGTAATGAAAGTGGTGTTCATGCGTACGTACGACTTACCGTCTCTATGAATGACGAATTTAATTTTTATATCCAAATGATATGGACTATTATAAATATATATATAATGGATATATAGGATATATATGATATCTAAATCATGTATATCATTCTGGAGATAATGGACTTTTGACCACATGGACAATATTTAATCATAACAAGTTTATTTTTGACTCCAGTTCCAAACACCGACAAAATATCTGATAAGAACTCAAATAATTAATTAATTGGTATATAAAGGTAATAAGTGATGTAAAAGGGATAATAAACCTGAAAATTTTTCTTTATAATTTATAAATTAACTAAATTTTATAATTCTAGAAGAACAAGGAACATATGAGACAATTGAGACTCGAGGTGAGGGACTTGGTCTCAATCTCCATTCTTTGAGGCATATTTTGATTTATACATGACATGATTTTATATAGTATAAAAACCCCTTTGGATTTTAATTTCATTCAAATCGAATATTTTTTCTACATAGTGTTTTACAAAAAAAATGGAATGTTTTATCATATGCGGCAACAATGACCTTTCCACTTCTGTGAGAATTATTTGATATTTGGATTCCTTAAAAAGATTTAATGTTTTTAAAAGAAAAATAAATACCATATAAAGTTTTTCATTTATTAGTACTAAAAAAGGTTCCTGAAAAGGATTGAGTATTTCAATACCATGAATTAGCTTCTTATGATGGAAAATGAAATGTTATTAGTAAAATGTTGATATTTGTAATATTTTATGTGTGATTATTATATAATGGTTCATTGTAAAATGATGATTAGTTACGTGATAAACCAAATGATAGGTAGTTCCATGATAATACAAGGATTAGTGGTTATGTTATAACCACAAATGCATAGGGTATGGAAGTTTACCAAATTGGAATTCAATTTGTAATAATTTATTGGGGAATTCGACAGTATGATTATTCCATTAAAGTATGATTATATCCCAAGTTATCATTATATGCTATATGATGATTTATATGGTTTTATGGTAATCTTTTGGTTACAAAAAAGGGTAAGAAATGATCTTATAATCAGTGAAGTGGGTTTTCAACATCTTTAAGGAGAAAAAATTTACTTTATGATAAAAAAATTCATGGTTGACATGTTATTTTGAAAAATAATAGTTTTCATTATTTATGTATCCCTTACTGAGATTTTTATGCTAATCCCATGCTTTTGAAATGATTTTCACAGTACATAATGTCGAATATGTTTATGGATTGGATAATGTAAATTTCATGCTATTTAAAACGTGGTATTAAAAATGATTCATTTTTTAGAGTATTTCTTTAATGACATAATAGATACTATGTAGAGATGTCTAAATGTAATATTCAAGTTGTTATGTACATGTTATCACCTAATTCCCTAAATATATAAACCTAAAAATATCCTCAATGTGAATTATTAACTTAATTCAATATTATGTAATGTTTAAGGTCAGGTCCTTACAGTTGGTATGAGATGTCAGTTTAGATACCTTTAGCAGTTTGGGTATTATTTAAGCATAAGTGAAATAACCATAATGGTTAAAAAATAAAAAGTGTCATAGTTTTTAGATGAATATAATGAGTTTAATATAACATGAATAAGTATATCTTATTGTTTACCTTCATCATAAGATAGTATATGAGGATTTTACTGATATACTTACACTGACCTTTTTGGTTTTAGTAAATGGATAGATCTTGTAGGAACCAATGTAATAATGGATGTGAAGGAAACTATGGTGGTTTTTTGACTGAGAAACTAAATGAAATTGGATCCGCAATGAGAACTCATGTGGTTATTCATAACCAACTATCTGGAGACATGAATGTCCACATGAACATTGGTGATTTTTATAAGGAATCATATATGTGAGAAATGAATCCAGTTGGAATTTCAGGTAATAATATTAAAAGTAAGAATATTCAAAAACCTTTGTGTCATGGATATGGAAAGAAACACCTAGGAACAAGCTTCAAATGGATGGGAAGATGTTTCAGATGTTGTAATGAATGTCATAAAGCAATAACCTACCATGGAAAAAGGAAACATCCTATTGACTCCAAGAGAGGGAATGAAGTTCTTTCTGAATGATCAATTGAATGTTTCAAATGTGGTGTGAATGGTCATTATACAAATAGATGTCCTATGAAGAAGGTTTGGAAATGGGATAAACAAGTTCATAGAAATATATTATTACCAATTCCTAATGCCATTCCAATTGAAGATGAGGAAACTAAAAATGACCTATGAATAGTATGGATTATTTCTCTGATCATGTTTTAACATTACTGAAATCTTAGGACACTATGAAGGATTTTGTTTATAGGATATTAGTATAAAAGAATAATATGGACAAACATGCATAAATGATCATGAATAATTTTTGATGATTAAGATGTCTAGGAATTGAAGAGTTAAGTTGGATCAATGGATGATGATATGTTTAAATGTATTAATGATACGATTATATTGGAATACATTTTCTAGTTTGTGTAACCCAGAAGTTTGATATGTGTGAATGATATTTAAGGAAGAATTATATTTTCTTATGGGAACATAATGGATAACCTTAGGGGTTTATGTATCTCTAATTGTTGAGGCAATTATGGGTTATTAGTTTTTGGGATATAAAATGTGAGGTATAAAATAAAATTTGATGTTAATACATGTTATGGATATTTTTAATAATATTTAATAATTTTATTAATGTTATTATAATTATACTTTTTTTATTGAAAAGGACAACACACAGACCACTTGACAACCCGTCGCGTTAGAAAACACTATGGGAATCAAACCCACAACCAAAGTGAAACTAGGATTTATCACCTACCATTGGTTTACATGAAGTACCTGGTTAGCATGATTAATTATCTTTAGTTAAATTATTTTATGGATCAACAATAAGTTGATTTTTTTGACTTATGTTTTATCAAATTTATATCCATCGTATTGGAAAATTATTTGGTGATTAAGTGATAATGGAAGACGTTATCTCTTTTGGGGAATACTATATGCATGAGGAAAATAGAATAAAATGGGATTTCATTTGGGGAGTAATGGTTGAGATTTTATTTTGGAAGAATATTTGTTTTTTTGTGGGAATATAGTGATTTGGGTTACTTATGGAAATGATTAACAGATCGTAGAGAATATGTGTTTAGGTTAATTATACTTTAGTATAAGACTTTATGAGTAGTTGATGTTATTTGGAGATAAATGTTATGATTTAATTTGGATGACTAAGTGATTAAATTCTTCTGAGTTTTGGGATTCAATATTATTTTGGATTATATTGAATAATTTTAAGGAAAGTTGTGTATTTAATGGTCTTTGTTGACCATTGGGTTCTTTTTGTTAAATATTTTAGATTTATAATAGTATTTATTTTTATAAAGGATTATCCTTTTGGGGATTATCTGATCTCATAAAAACCTATTTGGTTTTGGTTAATATATAGTTCACATTTCTTGGATTTTGTGATTCTCTAGAAGTTGATTCTAGCACTTTTTATGTGACAAAGTCATCTTGAATACACCTTTTCTGGAGAATAGATGAAATTCTGGTAGAAATATAGTAATGGATAAAAGACTACATGACAAGTAAGTATTTTCCCATATGTTATTTGTCAATATCATAAATAAATTCCACAACTTTATGAAAAGGAACTTAAAACAAAAATATTTTTTGTTTAACTTTCCTATTGAGGAATCAAATACCGTTTAACCCATCACATGTTGGTGATTTTCTAGTCGTTAACTTTATCCTAATCATGTTTTCTATCACTCTCCATCAAAACTTGATGGTTTGTTTCTCTTCCATATCTATGTTTTCCTACATGTAATCCTATTATGGGTTATATTGGGTGACATTTGTAATTATCTTTCTTCCTTTTAAGGTGATAGTTTTATTGACCCTTTTTACGTTGTGAGACTTTCAATGAAGTTTCCATGCCCAATTTTAAAATTGTGAGGACACAATTTCCTAAAGGGGGAATGGATGTAACAAACTAGGTATTTATAGAATAATACTTTTTAATACCTATTAATATTTATGAATAATATATTAATTTTATGTTAAAGTGGACACTTTTTTTGATATCTTACTCTTCACACGACAACGAGTTTCTTTGAAAATCTTATGATGCACACAATGTTGAGTTATACTAATAAATAATATAATATATTTTTATTTTAAATGGAAGTAAATGCATAGTCATTGTGTTGCTATGAATGAACATAACAATCTAATTTATGACTACACATGTTTTTTATGTTTCTTTATATTTATCCAATAAATTTTAGAGGATTAAAATAATAATAAATCTGATTTTAAGAATTAAATACTCTAATATTCATTATAATGTAGATTTACCAATTTTTGAGGGTGAACAATTTTTAAATTTAGTATTTAACACCATTATATGTTACATTTGAAAAAAAATCTGCTTCTAAAGGAGAACATCATTATTTTCTTTGGATGAAATTCTGGTATTTTCTGATAAATATCATTTTTTAATGAATAGTGAAAAGTACTGAATTTTATTTCAAAACTACCTTTTAATCTAATTTATTTATATAGTTAGATTGTACTTTTAATTGGTATTGAAGTATAATTCGGTTATATTTTTATCGTTTAATCCAATGATGGTCATTGGAAGTAATTTCATATTTTAATTGGACATAAACACATGTCAATCTTTTGGTAGTTTTTAATTCTTAAAAACACATTTTTTTGGTTGTAACAACAGTGATTAATTTTAAATTAATTTATGAAATTTCATTTTTCTTAATTTGGAAAAATGGATTCTATATTTATAATAAGGAGGTCCAAATTGTGTACATAAGTACCTTTTATTTTTAGACATTATGAATAGTAACTTCTATAAATATTTTATTTAACATGGTTAAAAGGTAAATCAAGTAAGTAACGGTAAAAAATAATATTATAATAGTACTAAATTACCCTAACATAAGTCCTACCACTATTTAATGATATATTTCTGGCGTTGGAAATCCTCGGGTTGATTTTATGACCCCATAGAACAACTAGTGTGCGAAAATGAAATTTAATTACTTTTAATTTAATGTTAAGGAAAATATAACCTAAACATGTGTGTTTTAATAAAAAAAATTATATGGGGTTATATAAGTTATATATTTGACTATAAATAATCATTAGGAATATAATGGTATTTTATTTACAGTTTTTAAACATCAAATAATTAAATTTAGTTATGACACAATGGTGATGTAGTGATTTCCTTATTAATGAAAGATTTAAAAAAATAGATTATAAATATTAAAATAAATTTATTTTGAAACTTTTTATTCCATACAAAAATTTTATGGATGATTATGAATTTTTATATTTTAATTCATGAATGTTTTTTCTAATGAATTAATTTTTTATTAATTTTTAAAAAGTCCTCATATGAATAGTATAAAATTGACATAAATGAGTTTTTAAATGAATTAATATTTTATTATGTTATATAATAGTCCTAAAAATATTAGATCAGGAAAATGTCATATACGATGTTAAAAATTCCACTACTGATTAATTTTGGGTATCTTGGAATTTTATATTAACTATAGTAACCATATTTTATGAAAATACAAGAAGGCATGGTAAGAGTTAATTTATTTAACTAAGGGTTAATTCTAAATGGTAAGTTTAATTGTAGGACATAAACTGGCATAAAACTAACTGGATAAAAGGATTTAGACCTATCCCAATATGAGATTCTAAACATATCACTTTGGGGTTATTATAATTCGAAAATTAATTAATAATAATATAATATTTCAAAACATTCCTAAAGTGCCCCTCCTCCCTCTTTTAAAAGGACACCACCTTTAACTTTACTCACATCTCTCAGGACCCCTTGGATCATCCAAAATATACCCAAATAATCTCCCAAAATCCATCTATTCCCCTTTTAAGTCTTATATTTGGAGAAATGAAATTAAATAATCCCTTTTTATCTTTAATCAAAAAGAGTTACCTGATTTGAAGTAATGTCTTCTCTCAAGATTCGTTCATTTATTTACCTTCTACACCCCCCAAAAATCTCTTTATTCAATTATTTTATTAAACAAAAAGCATCTAAAATATACTAGGTTGTTTTTATGGGAATTATTTGAACTAAAATTTCACAAACCCTCAACAAATGGGTAAAGAATGTAATGTTTCTATGGACGACATACTACTGCATCATGAAATGATGATTGTTCAATATTCTTCTACCACCTTCTATGGTTTCAATTATAATGGAACTATAATTATATATGATATATATGATATTTATATTATCTCTACACTTTTTTAATTATCATTTAGAATATAACTTTATTCATTTCATGTTGTATAAATATTATAATTTCATTTGAGGAAGTGGAGACTACCGCCCCCTCAAAGTGATATAACTCGTTCATCCTATACATGGAATGTATAAAGGATGGAATTAATGAAATTATGTAACATATATTACATATATACTATACTTGAGTTATTATATAACTATGTATCATTTAGTTTTCATTCCACTAAATATGAAAAAAAATGAAAGTAGCATTCATGTGTGCGTACGGCTTACCATCTTCATGATCTGTGCATTTCATTTCTTATCTCCAAATGCTATGAACTATTATAAATACATATATACTGGATTTATATGATACGTATGATATTTAAATCATGAATATCATTCAGTATATAATATAATTTTGACCACATGTGCAATTTGTAATTTTAAAATGTTCATTTTTGACTCAATATCCAAACATCCAAAAAATGTCAGATATGAAATCAAATAATTAACTAATTGTTTTAATAATTTAATAAGTGATATAAAATGAATAATAAACATTTAAAAGGTTCTGAATTATGTATAAATTAAATTATGATTATTATTTTTGAATAACAAGGAACATATGAGATAGGCTAGACTCGAGGTAAGTGACTTCGGCTCAATCTCCTTTCTTTGAGGAATATATTGATTTATATATGACTTTATTTTATATGTTGTAAGAACCCCATTGAATTTTAATTTCAATTAAACAGAATATTTTTTCTATATTGTGTTTTACTAAACGATAATGTATTTTTTTAATGTATGCGGCGACAACGACCTTTCCAACGCTGCGAGCCTTATTTGATATTTGGCTTCTTTAACAAGCTATAGTGTTTTTTAAAAACAAAATAAATACTATATACCATTTTTACATATATTGGTATTGAAAATGGTTTTTTGAAAAGTAATGAGTATTTCAATATCTTGGAATTATTTTTGGTGATTCCAAATGAAAATTTATTAGTGAAATGTTGATATTTGAAAAATTTTATGTGTGATGATTATATAATTGTATTTGGACAAATTATGGGTGGTAACATGATAAACCTAATGATAGGTGGTTCTGTGTTAATCTATGTATGGGTGGTTATGCTATAACGTCCAATGAATTGGGTATGGAAGTTGGTTGTATGGCTATTCGATATGTAAGAACGATTTGTGGAAGTCAACTGTATGGTTATTCCAATTATGTATGATTATGTCTCAAGTTACCTTTATATGATTTATATTGCTTTCTATGGTTGTATTGTAATTTTTTGTTTATAAAAAGGGTAATAAATGAGAAAATATTCAGTGAAGTGTTTTTTCTACTTCTGTAAGGTGAAAAGTATTACACTATGATAATGTATTCATGGTTTAAATGTTGTTTTGAAAACTAAAATTTTTCTTTATTTATGTATTCCTTAATATGATGTTTATGCCCAAACAATGTTTTTGAAATATATTTTATAGGAACTAAATTGGAATATGTCCAAGGATTGGATGAAGAAAATGTCTTGATGTTTAATACATGGAACTAAACATGTTTCATTCTTTAGAGTCTTTATTTTATAAATGAAATGGATACTGAGTAGAGGGGTATACATGTAATATTTAAGTTGTTATGTATAAGTTTTTATGTAATTATCTAAAGCTGTAAACCTGAAAAGATCCACATTGTGAATTATTAAATTAGATCAGGATTATGTAACGTCATAAGGCCGGGTCCTGACACAAAAAATGAGAATACCATCTGAACAGAGATACCAACAAGAAATCATTTCCTCTCCATAGAGGGTTTCCTTAATTAGATTGAAATCATTATCCTTCTTTTCACTCAATATAATAGACTCAATGAGAGATTATGATAACTGAACATGGGTAAAATCCACATAAAAACATCCTTCTAAGTATCCAAATTTAACTAATCAAATGGCCCCTAACATTCCACTCTTATTTGGATTCTAAAACATCTTGGGATGGAACATTCCTACTAAGTGTGTCTACAACAATATTTCTATTATAAATACCCCAATGCAAGTATCATGGAGCTAGTTCCTTACTTAATTACATCAGTATAATTAAAAATTAATTCACATATCCATGTATTTAATACATTAGTAGCTTTAAAAAACAAGATAAAAATATAATTGTAGTATTAGAACTGAAAAAAATAAATCAACTCCATAGGAAATACTAAAAACTCTTTGATTAACCCAACAAGTCATTAATAATACAAATCATTAAATCCTAGTGAAAAATAAAACATATTAATGTTTTGATCTCACATACTCTATAATGTTATGAAATATTGACAAAGCTACCAAAAATAAACATAACCAATAAGGCATGGTGAATAACTGAAAACACAAGACATTAAAACATAAATTGTGAGAACAATATAGAAAGAATAAAATATTAATAAATAATTCCATAAAAATAATCACATGAGAATGAAACATAACCATGAATATTCTACTAGACGAATAATCACATGGTATATCAATTATTAATATCAAAATGAGGCAATGCCTAATGTTGGAAATCATAAACATACCACAAAGGCCTCAACGCATAATTCTACATAAATAGATAAGGCCTCAGCCAAAACATTATCTATTTTGTCTCATTATACCTACGTATGAATTGAGGGGCTATAATAGGCCCCACTCATCACTTAATATATCCAATACATTACACATATTTTAAATAATCGATTAGAAAAATTATCACTAAATCAATGTGTCCCATACCACTTTGATATTTTCAAATCATAATCATAATTGAATATACTCTAATAAAATCATTTCCAAATTCATGGGAAATACCATTTTTCTTTGAAGAGAAGAGTTCCTTTTTAAAATCATTTTAATTTGGATTAAAATCATTATGTAAACATGAATAACCCAGAAAATAATAGATAAGGGAAATGAAATTATGTTTGAGGTATAAATGATGTCTAACTGAAGTAAAATCAGGTAAAATGTGTTTTTAAGATACTATAGAAATGGTTGAAATCAGTGGGGATTAAGGGAAAATATAATGTTCTTAAAAATATAAAAAGTCATAAATGTTCGTATGAAACCATGAATGAAATTTTACATTTTATCAGCGAAAAAAAATTATTTTTTAAATTTTTTTCCCTCAAAACATATATGGATGGTACTTGGAAATGTGAAAATATTTGGTAAGTTTTCTTTGATCGTGATTTCCTATCCGAAGGAATTGAAATGGTAAAAATAATAAATAAATGTACTTCTACATCAAGGAAAAATGTACTCATATGGATACAATTTCACAAAATATGTGATTTTTATTGAAGAATTATGTAAAATTAAGGTGGAATTATATTGGGTTAATGAGAGAGAAAGCATAACCCAAATGAAAATGGAGATTCAGGGAGAATCTCTTACCTCTTTGTAATCAATCAGATTATTTTACCCATAAAATAATAATCATAAAATGAAACATTTAATAACATTAATATAAAGGTATTAATGACATTATACACTCAAGGGATGTATACATACACCCCGGACAAGAAAAATTTTCAATGAGGAATATCTCAAAGATATAAAAGTTATATGGGAAAACCCATACCTTATGTAAGAATGTATTTCACACATGAACTTAACAAACAGGATAATCATATTAAAAACATTAATTAATTAAATCATATCCTTTTATACATGAATTATATTTATTATATATTTTAATGTTCATTTATTGTTGGGAAAAAATCCATCAAGGTATCATTGAAGCATTTATGAGGTGATTTATTTTATTCACAAAGTGGGCTCCTGTGTTGTGTTTGTTTATAAAGCAGACCACGCAGTATAATTTTCTGAAAAATGTGGTTTACATGTTAATTTTTCAAGATCAATAGATGTTTTTGACTATCTATGTTTGATTAAATAACCCCAAAAAAGGAATGGATGATCTAGAGGCTATACAAAAATATCAGATACAAGGTGGTGTCATTTTCTAGTGTTTTCCAAAATTTTTGGCCTAAAAATCAGAAAATGGAGAACCGTGTTTTTGGAAAAGGGGTGTGCGTGAAAAATAATGTGGTGCGTGGAAAATAATATGGTGCATGAAAAATTGGAGCATTGTGTAAAAATTAATGTTGTTCACAAAAAATTGTTATGGTGCATGAAATAAAGGATTGATGTTTTTCACGCAAGAGATATTTTGAGATCAGAATCTCAAAAATTGGCAAAGGAATAAGGTGTGTGAAATATTGGAGCCATGTACGAAAAATGATGTTGCACAGAATATTTTTTCTTTGTGATCAAAGATGATTTCATGCGAAAGGAGGGTTTTTCACACGGGGGTCAATTTTTACTATAAATATGAACTGACCCCCTTTATTCATTGTAGCTCAATACTTAGAGAGTATCTGAGCTCTGGCGTGTGAAATTGGAGTGGACAAGTGAGTTGCGTGAAAACAAGAAGTTTGTGTATAAATGAACTGTTCTTGAAAAAGTAGTAGTTGCACAGAAAAGAATACTATTGTGAAAAAAGTGGATTGCCAGCAATGGAATAAAATTAAACATGAGTAAGTGTATGGGATACATATAAAAGATGGCAGTTGCGTGTAAAAGCTGCATTTTCACATAAAAGAAGTCAGTTGTGCATAAAAGCAATACCTGCGTGTAAAATAAGTTAGTTGGAAATAAAAGAAGTTTTTGTGTGTAAAAGAAGTTAGTTACACATAAAATAGGTCTTTCTCGAATAGTGTACTTCGCGCAAGGCAAGGGAATTACGCGCAAGGTGTAGTAAAGGATACGCATAAAAATTGGGGTTTCCTGGTACACCCGGTGCAAAGAGAGATTCATCTACGGGTGAAATTTGGGCATCAACATAGCATATATCAATAGTTAAGGATGATGAATTAATTAGTGATAATTAAGAGACCTACAGGTCTATAAACTTTTAGTGGATCTTCGGAAGAAGAAATGATATTAGTTCAGTTGAGCGAGCAGTGGGTTCTAAATTATGAGTGGTTGTAAACCAGGAGGGACAGTGAGTCCACTTCGAACATGTAAACAGTAGTGCGCTCATACTGATTTTCGTAAATTGGCACATCGTCAGTGTATTCTCCTTGGATGTAGCCCAGTGAGGTTGACCCAAGTAAAATTTCCGTGTCATTTTCATGCTTTGAGATTCATTCATACACTAAAATTGGAAGGAGATAGAGAATAGGGTTTTGTCTGACAATAAAACAAGATCAAAAGAGGTAGTTATTTTAATTTTTCATGCCCTGATGCACCCCCCTCTCAAGGTATCTATCCTAGTGGACCTAACATTTATGTCCTTTTAAGAGTTATAATATACAATTTTATTATTCTATAGTGTTTGTTTCTTTGATTTTCCTGATCGGATTACTTGTATACCTATGTAGAAAATCATGTTAATACTATTCATTCCTTTAATTTTAATAACTATATTATAATGTTTTTAAGGATATTTAATTGTATTTAATTGTCTATTTAAGCTTTGTGTTGTGTGAAGCATATGATGACGAAGAAATTAAATTTAAATAGATACATACCATAAAATATTGGGGAGCTAAATTCTTCCTTAATAAAACAAATTTCTCCAAAATTTAAAAATTTCCTTCGAAAATCAAAGGTTGATACTTCAAAAAAAGATGGGAAACCCACATTGAAAATAGGGTAAATAAAAAATCCTCATAATAAGAGGGAAAGAGAAATTAGAATGTCACCGAAAAATTATGATTTCAGGTAAGAAATCATTAGTGGGGTATGATAAGATGGAAATCGAAGTGAAAATTTAACTGTCATGCTTTGATAAGGAGTGGTAGAGAACATGGTTATTATAAAGTTAACCATTACAACACTGTAAATCTTATGATTCGTTAGAGGACTATTGATTACTCAGTAATGAAATTTAACTGATAACATATTGGTTCCAAAATATTTTCCCTAGAGTTATTGGAATATTTTAATATTTAGATATGTACTTGAGAAAATAATCATACTTGATTAGTTTCCATGTAAAAAGATTAATTTTATCCTTTGGTTGTTCTTTGATATATTTTCACTTTATACCTTAAACTTTGAAATGAATGTCCAGAATGAATTTTTCATGCCTATAGAAATATTAAGAAATAATATGGTTCTTAAACCATTATTTTTATTTTTAAATTTTAATTTAATACAAGAAGGATATTATATGTATTAAATGTTTATTAATTTCAAATGGTTAACTTGATCCATACCACAAATAAATAATCTTTAGACTCATCAGGAACATGTCTATCCACATTCAATGAAAAATTTATAAGGAACATCATTAAATTTCTAAAATAACCGTATCATAAGATTCTCCTAATAATGTGGATCTTAATCCCATATTCCAAATATAGGAATACCTTAATCTTATTTAAAAAAAGTTAAATATGCATTCATCCAAGTGAAAAATCTCAGGTTGTCCTTAAATCCAATCATCTATTAATTCTAGCATTGCATAAACCATCAGATCACTAACCACCTTCATGGTCACAAATAGTATCTCAAAAAAGTCAATATAATATTATCTCAACATAAACCACATATTTATGGTTATCTTTCCCATGTAATTTTTTTCAGTAATATCAACATACAACAGAATCACTTCTCCCGATTATTGCAGTTATTACACTCCTACTTCAAAATCAATAAACAAGAAAAACTTCTCAACAATCCATATATATCTCATGATTCTTATAAACAAATAATTATGGTAAAAATACTCAAATAACATAATTATTGAATTCAAACACATGACCAATAATCATTACTCTTTGTCTATGGTATTATCTTAGCTTGACCAAGATCCATTACTCACATTTTGTGTATATTCCTTTGACACACGAGACATTGATTTTCATAGTGTCCCGCCTCCTTATTATTGAATAATTGAACCTAATAATTTTTTTTCATAACTTTGTAATTATTTAGCACACTATGTCTTGATTTTTAGGTTCCAAACAAGGAAGTTATTTAGTTCTAAAATAATTTTATTAAGATAAATAAACATAAAACATTATTTAATAGAAAATCAAACCATCATCATGGTCTTTTGTGTTGGAATCTCTCCTAATAATCATTGGTGAAATAATTCTAGTGGTACTTCAGGGTATCCTCTAATCCTCTACCTCATCTTTCCAAATTCAGCATGTGTTGTTTGGATGGACTTGAGGAGGGAATTGATAAGTATTCAGAAAGGTTTAATTTTCAATAGAAAATTATTTAACATCAATGTGAACATGTCCCTTATAAAACAATATTATTATTTTGTCCTCAACGATCTCAAAGTTATAAATAATAACTAAAAAGAAATAAAATTTTATACTGTGATACATATAATCTTCCCATAGGTTACCCACTTTTGTCGCTTCTTCAATATTGTTGTGATCATTTTATGGTTTAGTTAGGGTGAAGAATTCAAAAATTCCATTGTAATACCTTTCACGTCTAAAATATTTGAACAATAGATAATAAAATATTTATATACATAATCTATGACCCTTTAAATAAATAGGAAAACCATATGTCTGAGATTCCTCATTCAATTGCTTGAAGGTACCCTAGATGTTAACAATGGTTTCAAAATCATATGAGCGTGATTTTTTTATTAGCATTGAAATTAAATCCTTTGGAAGAGAGAGAAGAGTTCCTCGTGATCTTTCTACTATAATTTCTAGGATGTTCTTAAAATGAAAAATAAAATATAAGGAATAAAGAATTTACTCAAATAATATACATAAAAAAATTTATTATATAATTACCTAAACGTCCTTCAAGACAGCATTTCTAAATAATGGAATATATTGTATTAGCTCATAAAATAATGAATCATAATTTATAATTTCAAACTAGAAAAACACAAAAAATAAATTGAAATTTTTATCTTACTAATTTGAAAATCATAAACATTGTTTTTTGGGGACATATTTACTTTTAATTCCTTCATAATAGTTTGTTAAGAGAATGAGTATTATCTTAATCATATCACATAGGAGTGTCAAACTAGTTGTGCAGAAAGTTATGTTGTTGTGTACCTGGATATACCAAGTCAAGCTCGATGCACCTTGTCAAAGTTTTTACCATTAGGTTGATCTTTACTACAACCACGTCCATATATAGTACCCAGATAGGTATGTATTTCTTCGAAGACCCATATAATCTCTACCATAAACAAAGTCAAGGATTTTCCTCTATGCTTATACTCAATGTCAATATTAGGATTTTGTTCCCAAATCCATGTTTTCTAAATATAGTTTCCTAGGTTTCTACTAAACTTAGTGGGTTACCAACACTAAATAAGAATACCACAGTATCGCGGAGTTGATTCCCTACATAATTATTTTTTTATAACAAATAATGAATTATCTTACCTAAGGACAAAATATTATAGTATCATTTTAAAAGAATATACAAACATAGTTGTTACTTTATAATTTGAAAAAAAATAATCAAAATCCATTGGAATCACAAATAAACTCAAATATTTTACCTAAATGTCATTCATAATACACATTTTGTGTCCTGGAGAAAAATATAACCTAATAAGGGTGGGCTTAGATTCTCAGTATGTTTAATAAATACTCTATAGTATATCCAAAAAACATAAAAAATAAGTCACGGTGAATAATTGAGAACACATACCTCTAAAACATAATCCTTAGAATAATATGGTTGGAATAAAATATTAATAAATAATTCCTTATAAATAATCACATGAGAATGAAACTTGTCCATGGATATTCTACTAATAGAATAATCACATGGGCTATCAATTAATAGTATCATAATAAGGGACAAAATAATTGGGGAAATCCAAAATATACCATCAAGGCCATAGCTAATAATTATACATAAATGGGTAAAATGTTTTCCAAAACCCAGTCTAGTTTGTCTTATTAGATCCATCGATTCATCGAGGGGATATAATGAGACCCTCCCATCACTTAGTAAGTCCAAAGCATTACTTATATGTAAAATAATAGATTTAAAAAAATACCTATAAATATATGTTATCCATGACAATTTGAAATATTTTAATCATAATATTATATGAAAATAGTCAAATGAAGTAATTCATAAATTATTGAGAATTACTATTTTATGTCAGAAAAAAGAGTTCAATTTTGAAAATAATTTTTATTTGTCGTAAAATTATATATTAATCATTAATATCCTACTAAAATAGAAGTAAAATGAAATTATTTTGGAGGTATAAATTATTTCTAACTGAATTGAAAACATCTAAAAAGTGTTTTTAATTGACTTTAGTAATAGACTACTTCAGTAGGGATTAATGAAAAATATAAAAGAATCTTTAAAATGGGAAAATTGATAACTAGTTTTGTAAAACTAGGAATAAAGAAATATTTTATCCTGACTGAAATTGTAATTTTATTAAAAAAATGGAGACTTAAAAAATATTTTGGAAGGTATTTGATAATGTGTGACAAATTGGGAAGTTCCCTTAATCATGATTTTCTATCTGGGGGAATTAAAATGGGAAAACTTATAAAAAATGTATTTCCCCTTAAAAAAAAGTTAAATTGATCTAGATACATTTGTTTGGAACATATCAAAATAATGTAGAATAATAATGAAAAATTAAAGAAGAATTGTATTTGGGTAAAGGAAGAGAAACTGTTACCAGAATGAAAAATGTAGATTTGGGGATAATCCCTTACCTCTCTGTAATCAATTTAATTGTATGCCCCATAAAATTAAAAATAATAAATTGAAAATTTTAATACCATTATGATAATGGGATTCGAGATATGATACAACAAATGTATGAATACATACACCAAACATAAGAATGAGTGGTGAATAAGGAATATATGTCACAAAAATCAAAGTGACATGAGAAAACCCTTACTTTATGTCTTAATGAGTTCTACACTTGAACTTAACAACCTGAATAATCATATTAAATACATTAATTATTTAATTTAAAAAAAATATAAATTTATACAATTTATTATAATTATAATATGTTTTTTATGGAATTTTGTATCTGTATAAGATACAATTTTATCATTTGGCAGTGTTCATTTCCATAGTTTTAATGAATAGTCTACATGTATGCATGTATAAAAAATCATGTAAAATGGGAATAGTTGTCTTGATTTAAAATTATATTTTATTTATGAATTTATTTAATATAAATGGTTATATATATCATTTGTTTATGTGGTATGAGAATGAATCATCAGATAAAACATCAGGGATAATAATTTAAATTATTTTGGAATTTTTTCGATCATCACAAACTAGTTTTTTTTTATTTCTCAATATTATTTATATATAGAGGTTATAAAACATTAAATATGATTTTAAGAATATATAATAATACTTTTTTAACCCTAAAAATTCTTTTATGATCATAATTGATGGTGGTATTGAAAAACGAAAACACATCACCCACGAAATTGGTAAATCGACACCTCACTGATGATGTTTTCATATGTAAAATAAAAGGATGAGGCTACGAGAAATGTTGGAGGATTTCCCATGAAATAATAAAATTCACGTATATATACGTTACTAGAGTTATCATGAATTATTGTACATAGTTGGGGAAGAGAGAATAAAAAAAAATATTCAATAGAAAAATAAAGAAAGAGAAAGAGGATTTTACCTCTTGAATTCTTCTCCATGAGAACATCCATACAAAAATTAGTTTTGGTATTTTGTTGAGACCATAACCTACTATACATGGGGAAGGTATTGGGAAGTAGATTTATGATAAATTTGAAAAGGTTAAAGGCTTATTAGATGTGAGGAGAAAAGCTGGTGAGGGTTGGTAATTATAGTGGAGGAGAGGGGTGATTTTTGAATATTTTATTCATTGGTTTATTATTTTGGAAAAAGTATATGAATAGTTTGATAATTATCACTAAATATATTAAAATAAATAATAGGTCAGATATTATGGTGATTACACCTGCATTGACTCAAGGAATTGTGTATTTAACATATAATGTATTTATACTATAAGTTACGATATTTTTACTTTTCATCAAAAATTCATGTATTTTAGAAAAATCCAAAATATTAACCATAACCATTATTTGACATTTATAATTAAAAAATAACCTCCTTTACATGAAGTTATGTTTCTAAACATGATAATTTTAATTTATAATTAATATCCTTATTTTCAAGGAAAATGTAGATTTTTAATTATAACTGATTTTATAATACTTTGAAAATTGAGTTAAGGATTAATAAAATTTTCTTATAGTTATAAGACACAAAAATATTAATTTTAGATTAAATTTTTTGAAAATAAACTTTCATTTAGATAGTTATATTAATATTAAAATTAAAAATAAACATTTATTTTTTATAAAAAATCAACACTTAATGAATAATTCGAAAATCATTTATTTAATCATAATATTATATAATTATATCATTTTAACATTAGTAGAAAGTGTAAATTTGATTTTTATATTCATAGGTGATTTTAATATTAAAATCATCAATTTACTATTATTATAACAAAAACTAATGTTTTTTAAAATTCTAGATTTTTCACTTATTCAACAAAAAATAAATACTTTTCGAAAAATACCAAAAATTTCACCCTACGAAAATTTTGGCATTGAAATTTTAGAAGTGATGTCTATTTTCTTTAATATAATTTATATAAGATTCAATTTTTTCAAAAAAAGTGCACTATTAAAATGAGGTAAAACAATGTTTAGAAAAAATATAACCATTTCATGCATAAAATTTGATTCATTCTTATCTTATAAATGTAAAATCATTTTGATATATGTGGATAAATTTGATTAAAAATATAATATATAAATTTCATATCTTGGTTAATACTATTTATTTTGACCTATATAATGACTAGGTTATAATAGTCATTTTAAGATTATGATATTTAATTATATATCATTTTTTATTTAATCTTAGCGTTGTGTGAATACTATTTTTTAAAGAATTAAAATTTAAAAAGATAGATTCCATAAAATCATGGGTTTTGACATCCAATATCTGGGGAATATGTGATTTCAATGTCAAATGTCTGAAGGTATTACAACTACCACATTTTATAAGATTTAATTCCTTCTATGAAAATATATAGCACAATCAACTTTGGTTAGAAAAGGCAAGGAATTTCCCCCTAAAAAGTTACTACAACAAATATATAAGCACATTCTTAACTATGGCATGGTCTAAATAAAGAGTGGGGAAAATATTCTATTGAAGTTAAATCATTTGAGAACCATAAGCTACCTCATGATCATCTATCATGTTAACACAACCTAAACCAGCACCAAAATCATTATATAAATCTACAGACCCATTATCGAGATTAGATAAGATTATAATAGTAGCTGAGAGTTAAATTCCTTTCATATCATCAAATGAAGACTGAAACTTTTCAACCCAAAAAAATCACCCCATTCCTAGAAATAATAGTCAATGGGGATTATACCTTTGAGAAATACTTGATGGATAGTTTATAGTTCCCAGAATGACTAAGGAAGATCTAAATATCAATGACATTTCGAGATTATTACCATGAAAAAAAAATCATAACCATCTCAGGTTCAACTAAAAATCAGTGCTCAGAAATGACATGCCCCATTAATATCACTACTTGGATCCTGAAAGTGTATAAAAAAAATTGTTCCACACAAGTAGTGACACCTCATCATTCCCAAAACTAATCTCATATGGTAGTCATGATCATTCTCATACTTTGAATAAACAAAAATATCATCTATAAACATTACCAAAAAAGTGTTAATATAACGATAAAATATATGAATCCTCCAATACATAAATACTCTTGTAATATTAGTCAGAAAAAATGGAATCAATAGATATTTATAGTGGATTTAACTTCTCCATAAAGTCGTGTTGAGTATATCACACTAAAAAACTATGTGTTAATGATTACCTGATCGAATATCAATCTGTTAAGACCACTTCCCCCTTTAACCGTTCAAACAAATCATCAAAATGAGATAATGTATTCTTACTATTAATCATTATTTTTTTCAAATTCTAATAGTCCAAAATATATCATAGTGAATAATCTTCCTTCTTGAAATAGAGAATTGAGGCACCCCAAGGTAAAACATTATGGTGAACAAGAAAATTCTCCACCAAATCACCCACTAAATCTTGAATTATTTCATCTCTTATGGTTCTATATGATTTGAAGTTATCGATATCTGCAGCATCCCTGGCACCAGTTCAGTTGTGAACTCTACCTCCATCTCAAGAAGAAGTATGAATTAATAATTTTTGAAAATAATAAAAAAATTCAACAATGGTTGGAATATCAGACATAGATGAAATTTAATCATTCAAAATTTCTATAGTATACAAAAAACTCCCAATATCTTAGTATAAAGGTCCATTGTGACCATACCTCATATACCATATTCCATGAAACACCCATGTGTTTCAATCATACGTAAGAAATGAGGCATGATGATGATAGAAATCACACTCACCACAATAAGAAATAATTCTATCCATCTTGATGATGATGTCAATGAGAACTAGATGATGAAATAAAATCCCAAACTGGCTCTGCATTAGATATTGATTCCACATAAGAAGGAAATTAAAACCATTTCTCTTTTCTCTTCATAATATGTATCTCTATCTCTATAATAGTGGAAATTTTATCTATTATATGTTTAATCATATCAATAATATGTCCAGATATAAAATATTAAAGAAGAAACAATATCAAATAAAGCTATTTCTACTGAGGATTAAATAAAGATGGTACTTATCACTAGCTCTGGACCCTCATCTGCCTCTTCTAAAAACTCATCTACTATGTAAAAGGTTATTAATTCTTGATTCCTAGGGATATATCCCTATATTCTAGGAGGCATCTAAAATCCATGAACTAACTATTGGAGATAATGATCCCTAAACATATTGATGTGTACGAATTTCCTGATAGAAATGATGAAGATGACCGGAACATCCAAAAATATTATGCTTTTTTGCAGGTGAAGGAAAAAAATAATGGGTGTTTCCAACCTTTCCACACTAATAAAATGTTAGATGCACACTAATAGATATAACTATTTGTGTTGATGATGTATTGTTCTGATAACCACCTAAACCACTCCATTTACGATCTTTGGACTTTCTATTCATCCCTGGAGCACCACAAAATCATTCACAATGTATAGGGGGAATACAACCATTCATACTATATTCACTTGTTCCATCATATCAATGTACACTATATTTAATTTTGTTTAAATCTTCACTAAAAATGCCTTTGATATAATATCTAACGACAAACCCAACATGTACATCTGTGATTTCTATTGGTCATTCCTCACAACTTCTACTCGGAAAAATTATTGGTATTTTTCGACACCAAATTATCTCTCTACTATAAAGAGAGGAACTAGAAAGATTTATCCATCATCAAGGACATGATATAAAACAACTATATGATAGGAGTCTTCAAACCCTCTATTCCAATACCACATTGCAATCCACTTATACAATATAATCCATCTAATTCTTTTTAGGCTCATCATGTCTAAATGATGTTCAGTTCAACTAAACACTCTCAATAATATCTATGATGTAAATTACAGATAAATTTTGTTAATCCATTAATCCTCTTATTTAGGTTCATTCATACATTTCATGGATGGTGGTTTCTCACACAAGAACTCTAATGATCGATCTATCTCTCCCACAGCTCTGGGATGTACCTCAATAAATACATTATAAGATTTAAATTCATTATAATCAATAGAATGAAACCCCTATATGATATCCTTGATTAAATTTTTATCTTTCAAATCATTCCCTTTAGGAGAATCAATTTCACCCTCCTAAGGAACATGCATAAATTATATTAACGGAAAAATGATGCACACCAAAACAAAATAAAGAATAAGGCAACAGAATAATCTATATTCCAACTATAAAACCAATAATTAAAAAATAATATAAACATCATGTTATAAAAATATAAGACACACCTCAAAACATCCTTGGTTACTATGAGTCTCATCAGGGAATGAATTATATAGGAACTCACTGCAATATACCTCTCATTCCCCGAAAATCCTATCTCCTATCTTCCAAACATCCCAAGCCAAGTAACCATGTGGGAAACCCATCATTGATATAAAAATATAATGAATCAATAGGAATACCTTCTCAAACTGGTACCTAACCTGATCCTCCACATACCCGTTGCACGATCCTAATCCCATGTTCATTAGACTAGCCCGTAGGTATCAAAACCTAAATAGAGGGAAGGATTTCTCCAATCCTGAAGAAACAAAATGGTATATATATACACAAATGAATTGAGACAAGGGATCATATGAAACCCCAGTAAGAGAACCTTCTAACCAGTCTAACAAGTCCCTAGAACAATAGGCCGATAGATAATTGGAATTATCCACGATAAAAACCCCTGACAGAAGAAGAGACTGATTGCTATACATTAAACCATTGTATTGAAGGATTCACATGTGCTCTATTTTCCATTTAAATTTATCAAACCCTGATTCAAAAACCATTTTTCAAAACCAATTTGTAATTAATTGAAAACTCCTTTTCTATTAAACCCAACAACGGGGAAACAATATTTTATAAAAACCTAGTTTCCCATGCACAAAAAAAATTATATAAGGTCATCTCATTTAATAAAATAGTTATTAAAAAATAAGACTAATATAGTTCAGTAACACAGGATAGAGATATCACCAACTAGCCTAAAACTCATGTCACACATGCGCACAACAAAATAAACCACAAGGAAGAAACAAACATCCACCTTAGAGGCCCTAGAATCAATTTAAAATTTTAAAAATTGATTCAATTTAGAAAAATTATTTTGGGAGAAGTGAAAAAAAACATACATTAAAATGCATACTTGTCACAATGTAATAAATAAAGAAAAAACCCTTAGAATCAGATCACATAATGGATATAGGTGGAATAAATAAGAAACATCACAATGGGTCAAAATATCCTTTAACAAAATATAATGATTATACTATGATCAATGAGGGGAATAACATGACTGGATTACTCTCCAGGGGGACTGAATCAAAAAAAAAGGATAAATCACCGAATGTGTCAATTTGGATTTAATGAAGGAACTCAAAATTGCTGGAGAAGGACTCTATATCATGGGAATCTAGGGTTGGGAAAGAATGAAACACAAATCAACTGATGTGGTTCCCTAAAATCCTTTTATGAAACATTTATATGTCATGTAATGCCTTTTCACATCATATTATCCTTGGGACTTATATACATGATAAAACTTGTCTCCTTTTTTATTTAAAACCAATCATATAATAGTGCAGGGGTTTTAATCTATACACATGGTGTAATCTCTTAATTATCTATAATAGGTTCACAAAATATTCCCTATAGAACTTACACATCATATTCTCTAATTAAACCTTGTGAATTTCTCATACAAACTACAAAAATTTGATATTCCTTACAAAAACCTCAAAAAAACTCATGTGTTCTCCGAACATGAGGAGAACCACACATATAACATAACACAAATAAGCCCATACTACATTAATTAAAATAAACATACATACCCAAAAATTTAATCATTTTTTAACAAGTGGTCTCTATACTCTAGAGTCCCAAGACACACCCAATTAAATATGAAAAACAAGAAATGAGTTTAAAATTACCTAAAAGTTGGTATTGGGATTCCAGGGGAATATTTCCTTCCAACATCAAAATTTTTAACTATTCCTTTTGTTCCTCTCTAAAATTCATATGGATAGATGGTTCAATAGTCATTTTAGAAAGAAAACATTTCTCTCAGTCCATCAATATTTCCACACCCATACTTTACAAGTCCATAAATATTGTATTTTTTAGGATATACATGAATGATAATCTTACATAATTATTTAGACTAAAATAGATATCCCCCTTGTTCACATTCCCAAAGGGGTAATGTATTGAGTAGTAATAATCATTAGTCATCTCAAATCATCTTATGTGTATCTATTCAACTCGTTCAATTTGAATATATACATTAAATATTTAATATTAGTATATATGGAACAAAATTATTCGTAGATATAGTTCCTCTATTTCATTAATGAAAAAAATAAAAAAAACTAACTAAAAATCAACAGTTGGGTAATTTTTATAGTGAACCATAAATTTTAATGAGGCATTAGTGATGACCATAACATTCTTTATGAGGTTACTTAACAATTTTCTTATTTGATTTATCACTAAATACCACAAATCCTTCTCCACTATAGGGTATTGTAAGTATAGGTGCACTAACTAACCTTTTTTAGTTCCTTGAATTTTATTCACATTAATATTTTCTGATGGAACTTTCCTCCCTTATTATTTAACTTATTGAGTATATTAAAGAACCATGATATATTCTTCACAAAGAATCAAGAATTTATATCCAAATAAAGAAAACGATAAATATAGGTCATGATGTTTTGTATGGTACATTGTTCAACAACTAATTTCTTTGATAAATCCACTGCTTTACCAATACATGAGATTATATGTCCCAAAAATGAAAACATTTTATATAAAAAATTCACACATTGTAAATATTTATTAAAAAAGATTCTTCTTTATGGTAATTATTACAATCCTCAAATGATATTAAATCTATTAATTTATTACGTTATATATAAGAATATCATCTATAAATACTCTTCGAACTGATCAAGGTAATCTCTAAATAATATTCATTATATACAATATGATTACAGTGTAATTATTAAGACCAAATAGAATAAATATAAATTCAATGTCTAAATACCTTGAATGGAAGGAAATCTTGTGTAATTTTTAAAATTTTATATTCAACTGATATAATCAATATTGATGATAAATCATGTAAAAATATTTTTCACCTCATAATTGATTGAAAAATAATCAATATGTGGAATATGATACCTATTCATGATTTTTATCTTATTATATTCTTAACAGTCAATTAATATTCACATTGATCCATCTTTATCATTAGAAAATAAAACTAGTACACCCTAAGGTTACATACATGGTTGATTGAATACCTAATAAAGATTTACTTGGAGTTTATTACTTAAATCCCATAAATCAATATGTTAAATTCTATATGGAGTCCTTGAAATTAGTGTATGACTAGGTATGAGTTCTATTGAATACATAACATTTTTTTTATAGTAATACCATCCACTTATCCTTGAAAGGAATCAATAAATTCATATACATTAGACATATCATCAATATTGTGTTTCTCCTTAACAATCTGAGATAAACACCACCATTGAAACAAAATCTATACCCACACGTTGGATGTTATTTCTATTGGTCATTAATATTTATTACCACACTTATACAAGATCATAGGTGGGTGAAGAATATAAAATGTTATTTTCATTCGTTGTAAATTGATTTGGGAATTATATAATGGAATTCAATACTTCACAAAATAACATCAAATTACACTATATGGAGAATAAAAAGATTTACTTGAAGTGAATTCCAATGAAATTCAATTAGTTAAGAATCATATACTTGAGATGTCATCATAATACCAATAGATCATTTTATACTATTACAAAATCTATCATTGAGGATGTGAATTAACATTCCTCAAGGATTTTCTTAATATATATTAATTCATGTATCTAATATCCAATATGGTAAAATATATTTTATCGTGCCTATAACCCCTCCAACAATATCATTATATCTTCAATCCTCACTTAAACAAATATGGTTAGAATGACCAACATGAATCATTGAGATAAATCTGGTAATCATGAAGAATCATTCATAAGTTGTCTAAATAATAACTTCTTTTTGTTAATCAATGAATCCTTAGGATAGTCCAAGTTCATTTATGGTCATCACAGATTCGAATCCTTCATAATTATTCATAATGAAAATGTGAATTATCCCAAGAATATCCCCATGAAGTGTCAAACAATTTGTGTAGTAAGGTAACAATCATTGTTCTATGGAATGATGCTTGTGATATAATTGAAAAACTTTTTTAAATGTTATTATCTCTAATATTATCTATTAATAATCCATTTCAACTTTTACTATCCATAAAAGGATGTATTATTAGGAAAACCACATATTATTTACCTTACAAACAAATTTGGGATGTTATCCAATAATTAGGCTTATCCCTAGGGTTTTCAATAAGTTTTTATAGTCCTAACCTCTAAAAATTTTGTACACCTACCTTTGATACTGAATATAGAGGCCCATTCATTACATATATAGATAATAAATCTTATTAGATTAATATCCAATATATTTTATAAATACACACTTAAGGATGGTAATGGTTTAGAATATTTGGAGACATGATGCACAATATTCTTATTTTATGAAATATATTAAACATATCCCACAAATATTTTCCCACATAGTGCTCTTTCAAAACATAACCATAATAAAAAAATTCAACAAAACATGGGTAAAAACATACGAAGGGGTGATCTCAAATTCTAATTAATGATAAAAAGGAGATATTAATGATAAATTAATAATATCATGAGCAGAAGGGTATGATAACGTGAACTTATCATTTTAAATTTCATAATTATCATATCATAGATCATAATCTTGATTCATCTAATATTTCATTGAAGTTCACTGGAGATGAATAATAGTGGAATCAATTAAAATGTTCCATTAAAACATAACATATATATATGATAGAAGTTTTGAATATTCATAACTATAGAAAATAATTTATTTAGTGAAGTATCAATACCAATACTATCATAGTAGATTAGTTTTACTCCCCCTTACACCATAACATTATTCAATGTACACTCCCAAAACAATCATAGTGGATAGATTCCCCAACTCAACAAGATTAACACCCCATTCTAGTCCTCATTATCTCAGGGGATATCCATCATAATATAATAAACTATAGGGGTATATATTTTTGGTTCCACCCATTTTATAAACATATTTCATTCATATGTGTTCAATATGAACCTAAAACATTCATCAAATCCCCTAAACAATGAAAAAAAGATACTGTAATAAATATTTCAATAATTTATCATAGAATAACCCATGAAAAAAACATGTTTCATAAAAAATATGGTCGTAATAATTATAAATCATCTAGATAATGAATAAAAATGGTATCATTGGATCATTTCCCTACTAAATAAAAAGTAACATTAATGGATATTATCATAAATAAAAATTCTTATAAAATATGTCATGTAATTTTCGTGAGAAAAAAATACCCTTTTCATTTTGGAATCACCTATTTAAAATATAAAAATATCAAAAAAAAATATTATTGAAAAATTTACATTGAAAAGAAACATTGATACCAATAATGTTGTATTAAAATATTAAATTGGTTATGATAATAGTGAATTTTGTTTAGGAAGTGTATATAAAAAACAATGATTCCATTCACATTTTTTGGATAAAAAATCAAAAGATTCTCATCTTGAAAATGAACTGAATATTACTTTAGCACAATTTTGTAATAATTAAAATGTTGATCCCTTTATTCATTGTCAGAATTGGAAAGTTTTCAAAATATATTTCTAGATCTAGGCACTGAGATGTTGTGTGATTCTAAGGCCTAGTCTTCGCATGATTAATTTCCTAAAAAATAAAATAGATATTATATTATTCTCAAGTAGTTTCTGTAACATCCCAAGTAAGTAATGAATAATAGATATTTTTATCTATGTCTATTAATTAATTATATAGTGTTTTAGAGGCTTAAAATGAAAATAAATACAATCTTAAGCATAGAATACACTAATATTTTTTAAAAGATTTTTTTACTGCCTTTTGATGGCAAACCATTTTTAAATATATCTTTTGACAATTTTATAAGCTATGTTTGTCAAAATAAACATATTCATTATGATTAAGACATTGAATTTTACAATGGATAAATTTTTGGTATTTTTCTGACAATGTTCATTTTTTAATGAATAGTGAAAAATACTGCATTTTACATCAAAACTGCTTTTTCATTTAATTTAATTATATGGTTAGATTATATTTTTAATTGTTCTTATAGTTTAATCTGAATATAATTTTACCATTTAATCCAATGGTAGTCATTGGAATCAATTTCACATTGAAATTGGACTTAAACTAGTGTCAATCTTTTGATACTTATTGTTTCACAAAAACACGCTATTTGTCATGACAGCGGGAATTAATTATTAAATTAATTAATGTGACTTATATGTTTTGAATTTTGTAAAATAGGCTTCATTTTTTAATTCTTAGTATCAAATATATCTTAGGGTGAATTTTTGGTAATTTTCTGAAAAACTTCAATTTTTGATGAATAGTGAAACCACTAAGTGGTACTTATAAAAACTGATTTTTCCGTTTAAATGAAATTTTTCCATCATTGTGTTTTGAATTTTAAAATTCCGACATACATGGTTGTCATTAAGAAGTAAAATGTGGTTCAATGAGATTATAATAATTTTTTGGTGAATAGTAACTTATTATGTTTTTAACCGCTATTAGTGGTAATTAGTGTAGTTTAAGGTAAAAATAATGTTTTAATAGTATGAGATGAGCTTGACACATTTCATACCCTCATTGGATGTGTCATGGCCGACCAAGACAATCCATGGGTCAACTTGGGGACCCCATGGAGCCACTTTGGTTGGGAAATGACATAAATAACTTTTCATTTAATGTAAAAGTAAACATGACACAAACATAATATGTTTTATGGAAACAATTTTTAAATGGGGTTATACAAGTCAAATTTTTTATTATAAATATTCATTGGAAATAAAAAAATATTTCCTACATCATAGTATTTTTTTTATAATTTTTTGAAATTAAATAAATAAATGTATTTTTGACATCATAATGATGTAGCGATTACCTCATTAATAAAGGATTTAAATAAAATGAAAAGATAATGTAAAATATATGACCTAAACATGTCCAAAACCTATTGGATGGGTGGATTTCGAACCCTTATCACCTTATCCTCGAATTATATCACTTTGGGACCATTTAAATCTAAAACTCATTTTCAAATAAAGTAATATTTCTTTACTTTCCAAGAGTGCCCCTCATCTCCTCTTATAAAAGGTCCCCACCTCTACCTCTTTTCCCACACTCCCAAAGCCTTTGGCTCAGACAACCCCTGCCCATTTTGTCTCTCCACTTCCCTTTATTACTCCTTCAAGCCTCACATTGTTCAGAAGTCTTCCTATGGAAGCCTTTGAGCTCAAACCAAAGGGAGTTAACCGATTTTAAGGTAATGTCTTCTTTTGAGTCCTTTTGTTTTATTTTGCTTCTCTAACCCCCTAAACTATTTTTATTCTTTTATTTTGTAACAACTACAGTATCCTCAATAAACTAGGATGTTGTTATAATATGTATTCGAGCTACACATACACACACCTACATCTAATGGTTAACGAACACACTGTTTCTGTGGATGGTGAATTTATGCCTCCCGAAATGATGATTGTTCAACATTCTTTTAACACCTTCAAAGGTGTCCATTAAGATGTTACTATATTTATATATGATATATAATATGTTTATTTTTTCCTTAAGCTTCTGTTTTTTTTTCTTTTTGTTCATACCTTTATGGTTTCCATTATGGGTAAACGTGATATCTTCATTTAAGGAAGTGCAGACTACCGCCCCCTCAAAGTGATTTGATTCGTTAAATACCATATGTGGGACGTATAAAGGATGGAACTATGATATTATATATGATATTATACTGGAATTATAATATACCTTTATATCATTATGATTCCATTCTATAAAATATGAAATATAAATGAAAGTAGCGTTCATGCGTACGTACGACTTACCGTCTCCATGAACAGTGTATTTCATTTCTTACCTCTAAATGATTATGTAATATTATAAATGCATGCATGTACTGGATAAATATGACATATATGATATCTACATCATGAATACCATTCTGGATATAATGGGTACATGAACAAATTGTAATTATAAAGGGCTTATGTTTGACTCAAGTACCAATGATCGTTAAAACGCCCGTTATTAACTTAAATAATTACATATTATTAATGACATGGAAATAAGTGATATAAAAGGAATAATGAACTTGAAAAAGGTTCTTAAAAAAGTAGAAATTAACTCAAGTTTATTATTCAGGAGATTAAAGAACGACTGAGTCACGTCGGACCCGAGGTTTGGGACTTCGTCTCAATCTCCTTTCATTGAGGCATATTTTGTTTTATACACAACCTTCTTTTATACGGTGTATAAACACCTTTGAATTTTACGTTTATCCAAAAGGAATCTTTTTTTATACAAAGCGTTTTACTAAATGACAAAAGGGAATGTTTTTGTCGTACGTATGCGGCGACAACGAATTCTCCGCCGCCATGACCGTTATTTGAGTTTCAGCTTCCTCTACAAGCCATACCTTCTTTTTAAAAGAAAAATAAATAACATGTTTTAATTTTCTTTTATTTTGGTATTGAAAATGGTTTTCATAATGTTTTTATATCAATGTGTTGTATTGATATCTTGTGATTGAAAGGTGGAAATGTTATGTTTCCTTTATGCATGTTTTATGTGATATGATTATGTTGAGGTTCTTGGGCATTATTATGAAGACGGGTGGTTTCGTGATAAACTAAGGGTGGGTGAGCCCGATATATCTCTCCAACGCATTGGGTAACATGAAGGAGTGAAACATTAAGGTTTCTCCGAAGAGATTTATTGAATATACTGTGATGGGTATTCCAAATGTAACCAAGATGGTTACTCCCTACGTAAGGATGTTATGAATGCCTCAAGTTACCTTTATGTCTTATGATTTCTTTGATTTATTCATGATTTGATGAGGTATGTTAAAATGCTTATGTTTTATGGGTAAAGTATGATCTCATTCTTATGTATATATGTACCCATGTTTCCTTTCCATATTTTTATATCCCTCACTGAGCTTTTTATGCTCATCCCAAGTTTTTTTTGAAATGTTTTTCATAGGTCAAGGGAAAGGTACATGATATGATGATAGTGTCAAGGAAGTGTCAAGAAATAATCCATGTTTTATTTTAAATATGTTTCCATTGATGGGAATGAAGAATACTATCTTTATGTAACCACTTTGTTTATATGTGGAATGTAATTCATGTTTTATGATCTAATTCTCTAAAACTCTAAACCCGAAAAGATCCTCAATGTGTAATCCTGTAATAACTCAAGATTAAGTAAGGTTTAAGGATGGGGCCTTATAGTTGGTATCATAGGTCGGTTTAGATAACTTTAGGAGTTAGAATTATATTAAATGATTATCCAAAAATATTTTTTTTGAAATGATATAGCATTTGAAGATTACCATGTTGCTTCATCTAATACATGTTTGTTCAGAATGGTTTTCCGCACAGGAAATAGGGAAGCAGTGCTAGGAAGGCATACAGAAGGAAATAACCTTCCGAATCAGCATCCCGAGATGGTCGGAATTGGAACTGAACAGTTTTTTGCATTGATGGCACAGTTGACTCAGGCTATAAATGGTGGTGGTATCCATACATAAGATCAGCCAGATCAACCGCAGAGGAACATGTCAGTGGTGGAACATTTCATGAGGCAACATCCCCCATTATTCAGAGGATCATTTGACCCTGTGTTAGCTGAAGGGTGGATTAAATAACTGGAGAATATTTTTGATTTCATGGGGTGTTCGGACAATCAAAAGGTTAGTCTTGCTATTTACCGTTTGGAGGGTGAGGCAGATCAGTGGTGGTCGATGGTTAAAAATATCAGGGACGCCGATGAGATTGATGCTCTTGACTGGGATGAATTCAAAGGTATGTTTCTTGAGAAGTATTTTCCTAAGGCTGTTCGACTTAGGATGGAAAAGAAATTTTTGGAATTGAGTCAAGAGGAAGAATCAGTGGATACCTATGAAGAAAGGTTCACTCGATTGGCATGGTATGCTCCAAATTTTATCCGAGACCTTGATAGTAAAATCAATCGTTTTTACTCAGGATTAAAGCCAAAATTTCGAAGGGAATTAGCTTCTCGTGAGTTTAAAAGTTATGAAAAGCTTGTTCGATGTGCTGAGAAGGTGGAAATGGAGTTTCCCGATAATCAAGTGTTCTATAACAACCAACAGAAGAAGAGACCGAGATGGCAGGAGAAAGGTAAGAATTCTTCAAAAAAGTCTGATGGTAAGAAAACTAAGTTTCCAGTTTGTGATAAATGTGGCAAAATGCATGCTGGGGAATGTCTTCTAAATTCTAGAAAGTGCTACCGATGTGGTAAGATGGTACATAAGGCTCGTGATTGCACTGAAAAGGATCAAGGTGAAGGTAAGACCAAATTTGATTTATAGTTAGTGAAATGTTTTAAGTGCAATTAGATGGGTCACTATGCAAACGAGTGTCTGAAAAAGATCTTGAGTGATGGGAAGCAGTTAGACTACAAGCAGAAAGGGGTGGTGAAATCCTTTGCAACTACTTCAGCAGATTTCGGGCCATCAAATGAAGTTGTATCAGGTACTTTGTTTGTTTTTTCAGATTATGCCAGTGTGTTGTTTGATTCGGGTTCTACACATTCTTTCATCTCTGAAACCTTTTCTAGTAAAATGGGAATACCATCTCAAGAAATGACTCCTGAACTTTTGGTAAAAACACCTGGGGGAAATGTCGAGGAAAAAAGAATTTATAAGAATCTTCCTATCCTTATCTGTGGAAAGAACCTACTTGCAAACCTTATTATTCTACCTCTAGTAGAGTTTGATGTTATCCTGGGTATGGATTGGCTCTCTATTTACCATGATAAGATTGACTGTAGAGCTAAAGAAGTTTCTTTTGAGAAAGACTTTCAGTTTGTGTACAAGAATGAACCATTACTGTTGATAACTTATCAAGAGGTTGAGAAACTTGTAAAAGATGGAAATGAATGTTACCTTGCACACATCGTTGAAAATAAAGGAACTGTTCAGATTAATGATGTGCCAGTGGTAAATGAGTATCCTGATGTTTTTCCGGATGAGTTGTCTGGAATAATACCAGATCGGGAAGTTGAATTTACTATTGACTTAGTTCCTGATGCTAAGCCAATTTTAAAACCCCCTTATCGAATGGCTCAAATTGAACATTTAGGGTTGAAGGAGCAATTGCAAGATTTATTAGAGAAAGGTTTCATTTGACCTAGCACATCACCATGGGGTTCTCCTGTCTTGTTTGTTAAAAAGAAAGATGGTTCAATGAGACTTTTCATTGATTATAGAGCCTTGAATAATATCACTGTTAAGAACAAATATCCTTTTCCTCATATTGATGATTTGTTTGATCAGCTCCAGGGAGCTCGGTTTTTTTCAAATATTGACCTGAGATCGGGGTACCATCAGCTGAAGGTAAAGGAAGAAGATGTTCCAAAGACCACGTTCCGTACAATATATGGCCATTATGAATTTGTAGTAATGCCTTTTGGGCTAGCCAATGAACCTACTGTATTCATGGACATAATGAATATAATTTTCCATGAGTTCTTGGATAAGTTTGTGGTGGTTTTCATTGATGATATTTTGGTGTTTTCTAAAAGTAAAGAGGAGCATGAAAGACATTTAAGGGTTATCTTTCAAACCTTAAAAGAAAGGAAATTGTATGGGAAATTCAGCAAGTGTGAGTTTTTGTTGCAACAAATTTCTTTCCCTGGTCACATTGTTTCTAAAGATGGGATAACTGTTGATCCTGCAAAAACAAAATTTGTGGAAGACTGGCCAAGACCCACAAATGTAACTGAGATTCGTAGCTTCCTTAGTTTGGCAGGCTATTACCGAAGGTTTGTTAGAAATTTTTCACGATTATCTAGTCCAATGACTACGCTAACTCGGAAGGGTGTTAAGTTTATCTGGACAAAAGAATGTGATGATTGTTTTCAGGAATTGAAAAGAAGATTGGTGAATGCCCCAGTTTTGGCACTACCTTCCAGGAATAGTGAGTTTGTTATATACAGTGATGCTTTATTGAAAGGACTTGGTTGCATCCTAATTCAGAATGATCAGGTAATTGCTTATGCTTCACGACAGTTGAAAACTCATGAGGTAAATTACCCTACACATGATTTGGAATTAGCTGCTATTGTTTTTGCTTTAAAAATTTAGAGGCATCATTTGTATGGAGTAAAGTGTGAAATATATACCGATCACAAAAGTTTAAAGTATATATTCACTTTGAAATAATTGAACATGAGACAAAGGATATGGCTATAATTAATCAAGGATTATGATTGTACAATTCATTACCATCCGGGAAAAACAAATAAAGTGGATGATGCTTTGAGTCAAAAAAGTAATGCTTCATTAGCATTGTTGCGTTTGGAACGTGATCCTTTGGTTAAGGATTTGATGAACTTTGGCATAGAAGTTGTGGGTGCAAGAAGTTATTCTGTTTTGTTTCAGGTATCAGTGAGATCATCTCTATCAGATAGAATCAAGAAATCACAGAAGCAAGATAGTGAGTTGCAGAAAAAGGTAGAGCTGGTTCAGAAAGGTAAGTTGCCTGAATTCAACATTGATAATGATTGCGTTTTGAGATTTGGGAAGAGATTGTGTGTGCCTTGTGATTCACAGTTGAAGAGAGAGTTGTTATGTGAAGCTCATAGTTCTCTGTTTTCAGTTCATCCTGGCAGTACTAAGATGTATAGAGATCTGTGGTAGTATTGCTGGTGGGATGGAATGAAAAGAGATATTGCTGATTTTACTGTGAAGTGTTTGACTTGTCAGCAGGTTAAAGCAGAGCGGCAGTCACCGAAAGGGATGCTTCAGCCTTTACCAGTGCCAGGGTGGAAATGGGAGAATATATCCCTGGACTTTGTTGTGGGATTACCAAATACATCTCGAGGTAATAATGCAATATGGGTTATTGTTGATCGCTTGACTAAATCTGCTCATTTCCATGCTATACGAGATACTTTTTCCCTAGATCAACTTTCCCGTTTGTATCTTAAAGAGATAGTCAGGTTACATGGAGTTCCTCTCTCCATTGTATCTGATCGTGATCCCAGGTTCACTTCTAACTTTTGGAAAGTCCTTCAGAAGTCGTTGGGTACTGAATTAAATTTTATTACAGCTTTTCATCCTCAATCAGATGGGCAGTCAGAACGAACAATTCAGACATTAGAGGATATGCTACATTCTTTCTCTATGGATTATCAGGGAAGTTGGGACCAACATCTTTCTCTGGTTTAATTTTCATATAATAACAGTTTTCATTCCAGTATACAGATGGAACCATTTCAGGCATTATATGGGAAGCGGTGTCGAACTCCAGCTTTCTGGGATGAAGTGGGTGAAAGGAAGTTGATGGGACCAGATTTGGTAGAAGAGATGGCAGAAAAAGTTCATCTTATTCAGAAACACATGAGAACAACTCAGAGCAGGCAGAAGAGTTATGCGGATAATCGGAGGAAGGATCTATCTTTCGAGGTAGGTGATCATGTTTTTCTCAAAGTTTCTCCTTGGAAAAGTGTGATGAGATTTGGTAAGAAAGCAAAGTTGAGTCCAAGGTTTATTGGACCATATGAAATTATGGAGAGAGTTGGATCAGTTGCATACCGGGTGGCTTTACCACCGAGTTTATCTCAGGTACACAATGTTTTTCACGTTTCGATTTTGAGAAAGTATATGCCAGATCCATCCCATGTTTTGAGTCCAGAGGTAGTTCAGCTGGAAGAGAACCTATCTTATGAGGAACAACCGGTCCAAATTCTTGACCACATGGAGCAAGTGTTACGGAATAAGGTGATTAATCAGGTAAAGGTTTTGTTGAAAAACCACATGATGGAAGAGGCAACATGGGAATCTGGAAATGCAATGAGGGATAAGTACCCCCATTTATTCGATAAGTAAATAAATTACGGGGACACAATTTTATAAAGGGGGGAAGGATGTAACATCCGAAGTATGTAATGAATAATAAATATTTTAATCTATGTCTATTAATTAATTATATAGTGTTTTAGAGGCTTAAAATGAAAATAAAGACAATCTTAAGCATGGAATACACTAATATTTTTTAAAAGATTGTTTTACTTCCTTTTGATGGAAAACCATTTTTAAATCTATCTTTTGACAATTTTATAAGATATGTTTGTAAAAATAAACATATTCATTATGATCGGGACATTGAATTTTACATTGGATAAATTTTTGGTATTTTTCTGACAATGTTCATTTTTTAATGAATAGTGAAAAATACTGCATTTTACATCAAAACTGCTTTTTCATTTAATTTAATTATATGGTTATATTATATTTTTAATTGGTCTTATAGTTTAATCTGAATATAATTTTACCATTTAATCCAATGGTGGTCATTGGAATCAATTTCACTTTAAAATTGTACTTAAACTGGTGTCAATCTTTTGATACTTATTGTTTCATAAAAACACGCTATTTGTCATGACAGTGAGAATTTATTATTAAATTAATTAATGTGACTTATATGTTTTGAATTTTGTAAAATAGACTTCATTTTTGATTTTTGAGTATCAAATATAGCTTAGGGTGAATTTTTGGTAATTTTCTGAAAAACTTCAATTTTTGATGAATAGTGAAACCACTAAGTGGTACTTATAAAAACTGATTTTTCCGTTTAAATGAAATTTTTCCATCATTGTTTTTTGAATTTCAAAAATCCGACATACATGGTTTTCATTAAGAAGTAAAATGTGGTTCAATGAGATTATAATAATTTTTTGGTGAATAGTAACTTATTAAGTTTTTAACCGCGGTTAGTGGTAATTAGTGTAGTTTAAGGTAAAAATAATGTTTTAATAGTATGAGATGAGCTTGACACATGTCCTACCCCCATTGGATGTGTCATGGCCGACCACGAAAAGCCATGGGTCAACTTGGGGACCCCATGGAGCCACTTTGGTTGGGAAATGACATAAATAACTTTTCATTTAATGTAAAAGTAAAAATGACACAAACATAATATGTTTTACGAAAACAATTTTTAAATGGGGTTCTACAAGTCAGATTTTATACTATAAATATTAATTGGAAATCTAAAAAGATATCCTACATCATAGTATTTGTTTTATAATTTTTTGACATTAAATAAATAAATTTATTTATGACATCATAATGATGTAGCGATTACCTCATTAATAAAGGATTTAAATAAAATGAAAGGATAATGTAAAATCTATGACCTAAACATGTCCAAAACCTATTGTATGGGTGTATTTAGAACCCTTATCACCTTATCCTCGAATTATATCAATGTGGGACCATTTAAATCCGAAACTCATTTTCAAATAAAGTAATATTTCTTTACTTTCCAAGAGTGCCCCTCCTCTCCTCTTATAAAAGGCCCCCCACCTCTACCTCTTTTCCCACACTCCCAAAGCCTTTGTCTCGGACAACCCCTGCCCATTTTGTCTCTCCAATTCCCTCTCTTACTTCTTGAAGCCTCAATTTTGTCATAAGTCTTCCCAAGGAAGCCTTTGAGCTCAAACCAAAGGGAGTTACCCGATTTTAAGGTAATGTCTTCTTTTGAGTCCTTTTGTTTTATTTTGCTTCTCCAACCCCCTAAACTTTTTTTATTATTTTCTTTTGTAAAAACTCCAGTATCCTAAATATAATAGGATGTTGTTGTAATATGTATTCGAGCTACACTTACACACACCTACATCTAATGGTTAACGAACATACTGTTTCCGTGGATGGTGAATTTATGCCTCCCGAAACGATGATTGTTCAACATTCTTTTAACACCTTCAAAGGTGTCCATTAAGATGTCACTATATATATATATGATATATAATATGTTTATGTTTTCCTTAAGCTTATGTTTTTTTTCTTTTTGGTCATACCTTTATGGTTTCCATTATGGGTAAACGCGATATTTTCATTTAAGGAAGTGCGGACTACCGCCCCCTCAAAGTGATTTGATTCGTTAAATACCATATGTGGGACGTATAAAGGATGGAACTATGATATTATATATGATATTATAATGGAATTATAATATACCTTTATATCATTATGATTCCATTCTATAAAATATGAAATAGAAATGAAAGTAGCGTTCATGTGTACGTATAGCTTACCGTCTCCATGAACAGTGCATTTCATTTCGTACCTCTAAATGATTATGTAATATTATTAATGCATGAATGTACTGGATAAATATGACATATATGATATATACATCATGAATACCATTCTGGATATAATGGGTACATGAACAACTTGTAATTATAAAGGGCTTATGTTTGACTCAAGTACCAATGATCGTTAAAACGACCGTTATTAACTTAAATAATTACATAGTGTTAATGACATGGCAATAAGTGATATAAAAGGAATAATGAACTTGGAAAAGGTTCTTAAACATGTATAAATTAACTCAATTTTATTATTCAGGTGATTAAAGAACGACCGAGTCAAGTCGGACCCGAGGTATGGGACTTCGTCTCAATCTCCTTTCATTGAGGCATATTTTGTTTTATACACAACCTTCTTTTATACGGTGTATAAACCCCTTTGACTTTTAAGTTTATCCAAAAGGAATATTTTTTATACGAATCATTTTACTAAATGACAAAAGGGAATGTTTTTGTCGTACGTATGCGGCGACAAGGACTTCTCCTCCGTCGTGACCGTTATTTGAGTTTCGGCTTCCTCTACAAGCCATACCATCTTTTTAAAATAAAAATAAATACCATGTTTTAATTTTCTTTTATTTTGGTATTGAAAATGGTTTTCATAATGTTTTTATATCAATGTGTTGTATTGATATCTTGTGATTGAAAGGTGGAAATGTTATGTTTCCTTTATGCATGTTTTATGTGATACGATTATGTTGAGGTTCTTGGGAATTATTATGAAGACGGGTGGTTCCGTGATAAACTAAGGGCGGGTGAGCCCGATATAGCTCTCTAATGCATTGGGTAACGCAAAGTAGTGAAATGTTAAGGTTTCTCTGAAGAGATTTAGGGAATATACTGTGATGGGTATTCCAAACGTAACCAAGAGGGTTACTCCCTACGTAAGGATGTTATGAATGCCTCAAGTTACCTTTATGTCTTATGATTTCTATGATTTATTCATGATTTGATGAGGTATGTTAAAATTCTTATGTTTTATGGGTAAAGTATGATCTCATTCTTATGTATATATGTACCCATGTTTCCTTTCCATATTTTTATATCCCTTACTGAGCTTTTTATGCTCATCCCAAGTTTTTTTTAAATGTTTTTCACAGGTCAAGGGAAATATATATGATATGATGATAGTGTCAAGGAAGTGTCAAGAAATAATCCATGTTTTATTTTAAATATGTTTCCATTGATGGGAATGAAGAATACTATCTTTATGTAACCACTTTGTTTATATGTGGAATGTAATGCAAGTTTTATGATCTAATTCTCTAAAACTCTAAACCCAAAAAGATCCTCAATGTGTAATCTTGTAATAACTCAAGATTAAGTAAGGTTTAAGGCTGGGGCCTTATAGTTTCTTAATGAAAATAAGATACAAATCAAACATAATCTCTAATAAAAAATCTAATACCATAATTTAGTCAAGAATATGTTGTTTAACCTTGTGAGACCTAAGATAATTTTATGTTGGCTATTTTGATATCTATCTTTTTGGTAGTTTGTTCACCTAGTTAAGTAATTAAATTAATTAAATAACTTTATTATGTTAACCTAATAAAAATCCTATAATAATATCATCATGGTAAATCACATATGTTTAGATACAATTTCATGAGATCATTGAGAGATTCTTCCTCCCCAACTTCTATTGGTGAATCGTATCTGATGACGATGGAAACTAGATCTGGGTATATTTGACAAAGAATGAATTCAATGAATTCTTCCATTCATTAGTGGGCATGTTTTCCACTGAAGAACGATACAACATTGTGTTTGGAATATTAAATTTTTGGATTACGAATTTTTTTATTAAATTGATTGAGTAGATCAATCTAATCCTTTGTTCTAAAGTAATTGTGACCTTCCCATGACCTTGTGTACCAGTTATATAATTAATATATGTCTTACCAATCCCATAATATATGTATTTTTGATATTTGGAAAAACATTCGTGGAAATGATTGACTAAATATTGTTCTTGGCCCTTCATCTGTCAATCACTTTCGTGTTCTTCATCAGTAGGACACTTTGGTCCCAATTTATCATTACTGGGCAGCACAGAGCCCGACCAGAACCATGATATCACCACACATCCATGTACATGGAAATTATTGAAAAACAATTGTAGGTATATGATGTTTATGGGTTGGGGGTAATCATTTTGATGATCATAAATCAAATCCATAGAGGTAGAAAGATCAATGGTGTACAGTTCATGAAATGAACCTCCAAGGAATGATGGAACAAATTTCGGTTCACCAGAATACTGATAATGTAATATCAGAACCAGATCCATAGATTACTGGAGGTGTGTATGTGAGATGTATGCTGGAATATCTAGATTCGAATCAGGTGATGTATATCTAATGTTCAATGAAAAACTTGAATACGTGTTGTGTCCCATGATGAACACAAGGCATGTAGCCCCTATAATGAAGCAGCTATGTTTTTGGAATTTTATAAGGATGTAATATAATTTATAATCCCTACAAATAATGTATCTCTTTCCTTGGTGGATGGGCCATGTGGTAGATTAGACGAGTAGGACCTGATGTGGGAGTACGTGGCCCGAAAAATGGTCGTGTACAAATGTACACAAGCATGATGTAAATTACACATGCATTGTGTAAAATACATGAACACGAGGTGGATATACAAACACGATCAAGAACATAAGAATTCCCTGAGCATAATTTATATTATATGTATATCCTCTACATTTTGTGTATACCTAAATGTTATGTGAGATGTGTACCTATAAGGACACAGCTTGGAGAAGGAGTAGGATCATATATTGTGTGTGTTGCCTACACATCGTGTTCCCCATGGTTACTTTTGAGTAAATTTAAACCTCTTATATATCATTTTTTGGACATGGATTTTTGGCCTATAAGTAGCTGATACTTAGTTTTTTCTACGTAAAATGTCATGGTTCCCCCGATTGAGGATTTTGGGGTATGATGTGAGATGTTTTGGAATGGTTCTTATTTTAGTGATTCTCAATGACCTAAGTGGTCTGGTAGAGGATCACAAGATACACAATAGTGGAACCCCGATCAGCATGGTTGTGGGTCCTTTACCTACTAAGTGGACCCCCTATCGAATAATGTGTATGTATTTATGATACCATCTTGGAATCCCTCATATCACACCAAGGTATGTGTCCTCAACCAATAGAGTAGAACCCCCTCTACTGGGGTGCACGTCCACTACCAACCAAGTGGATCCACCCTATAAGATAGGGAATGGGTCCTCATTACACAATAATTGAACACCCCTAACATACCAAGGTGCGGGTCCTTGATCTATATAGTGGACTCCCCTATCATATTGGGTTTGTGTAATCTATTAATAATTATAGTGTGGAACCCCCCAAACTCACTAGGGAATGAGACCTCAACTTAGTTTTTGTTCCCCCTTACTGTGATGCATGACGATGGGTTTCAATTTTACTTGGATGTTTTCTACTAGGTCGATGTGAAAGATGTTGGCCATTGTTTTTGGACTTCTGGAACTCTTGTTAACTCTTTTCTAGGGCTAATTTTGGAGATGAAGATCCCCCTTATCTCCCATTTCGGTTTCATTGAATGAAAATATTTATATATATAAATTTGTATCTATACCTTTATGTCTAGTTTCTCTCCAACCATGGGTTACAATGACACAGATGGTATCCCACATGCTTTCTGTTCTTACCTTCTCATGATTTTATGAGATTACACCCTTAATATGAGAAGAAAAGTATTTATGTGTAGTTCATCTACTCACTATGTTGAGTCCAATTTTCACGGATGAGAATAATATTTCTCTTTCTTTGGGTTTACCTGCATCCTATTTTTATCTAATATATTTTTATTCCAATTTTATCTCTGATTAATCTCCCTTCATCATTTAAGGAATCTTACTGGGTATGTATATACTCCCCCTTGCATGGGATTTCCTTGCATTTTTGATGTATTATTTAGAAAGCAGGAAGGTTGAGGGGTACTTCAAAGGATCTCAGGGAAGGTGGTTATTGTGGACCACATATGGCGATTATAGCATGGAGATCAGAAATTGGTCTCTCTCAGTATATTACTTTCGAGTTTTTTTTAGGTTGGGAAATATTTCTGGTTGGTTTTCTATTTTTCCCAGTTCCTTTTTAGTTTTCACAATCGTCCTCTTTTATACTATATAGTTTTTGCATGATTCATTTACATTCTAGTTGATTCATATTTTTATAAGTATGCCTATTCACTTATGAATTTATATGGTCTGTTTTGTCATAAAATTTGATTACAAAATTGTCACACATATAGAATATACCATTTGGTTCTTCTCACTACCCTTGGCTTATGGTGGATAGATTTTTATTCTTGTGGCTAAATCCCTAGTTAGAGTCAGGTTATGATAGATTGGTATCAAAGAAATTTCTTCCTTAGGATATTGTTTGGAGTAGTCCCCTTTTTAGGTTTTTTTTGAATTTGAGAAATATTCCCAAAGTGTCTTGATTGTGGATCACAGGCTATAGAATCCATTGATGGTGCAACTGGTTGATGTATCCATTAACAAGGACCTTGACTACCATTTTATCATCACAACATACATATAATTTTCTTGTATGGATAAATGGCGATTTCTTTATATAGGATTTATTCTTTTAATTTCTATCTTGATTTATTACCCCATTATTGATATATATAAATATAAATATATATATATATCCTCATCCGAACATGGAACATCATGATAAATTTTTTGGATTCCACTGCGATGCCAGCTAGCCATGATCCAAGATCCGAATGATGATTAAGATCCAATGAGTAATGCAGTCTTAGTTAAGGGTCCATCATGTGAAGTTATTCCTTTATGTGAGTAGGTAGAGACACCTCCACCAATTGAGAAACATATCATACTAGCAGAGAAGGCTGACGATACAAGAAATTTTAACACACTCTACATATTCCCAAACCAGAGGCTATTGAGGGTTGGTGCTGAGACAGATCCTCAAGAATGAGAGTATTGGATAGATTTGGTGGTCAATGTCTTCATTATCATCTGAACACTGATGTGTCTGGTGGTTACACTAGTAGCTTACCGGTTCCACAGAGCAGTTTGGTGTCGGTGGAGTCTAATTTCCCAGATTCATGATGAGTCGACACTCTCATGGCATAACTTCTAGTAACTAATCCATGAAGTGTAGTACTCCTTTTTTTATCAATTTAGAATCATTAGAATTGGGATCTTCCTAAGTTAGGGATTATGGTGGTCGAGTTCTTAATAAGGATTACTAACCTTTTACAGTACTCCATTGACATGATCTGGGGTGGATACTTTGAAGCATGGAAGCGTGGGTAGTGACTCAATAGAGAGATGTGTGGAATCATAGTTCCATTTTTATCCCAAACTATTTCAGGATATTGGAGGGGTCACTGGTGATGGATAAATTCTTGTCAGAGGGATTCCATGTAGCTCGAAATTGAAGAGGGAATCAAAGGGCGGATTTTTCTGCAACAACTAGCAGACGCACGATGATGTGATATCAATTTAGGATACCTACCCATGATTATACATAAGTGCATGGATAGGGGATTTGAATAGTGAAAGGGTATCTTTTAGAGGGGAGGTTTTATAATTTTTATGGTTGAGGTAACATGGCGTGAGATTGGATGGCCATACATGATGAGGAGCACCGACAGATAGCTGAGGGACTTCCCCAATAGAGATATTGTGTTGATCCGCAATCTCCCAGGTGAGGGTATGGAGTCCACTGGGAAGTAGTGCTATAAATGTTGGAGGAGGATATGTGGGTGGGGGTGAATTTCTAAGATGCTTCCACCACTATAACTAGGTTTCCCACGTTTGTCTTAGAGGGATGGGGGTCGTTTCCACATATAACTATACTATCTAGAGGATTATGACCCCACAACGCACCATATGATCAATTTTATGATTTCTATGATTTATATTTTTATTAAGTATTAATATAAATAGGTTTCAATAATAGTTTCACATATATACTTCTGGTGAGAGAGTTGGAGCTCTTAATTTAGGTGATAACCCATCATCATTGTCTTTGGTTTCTTATAGGTAACACTTCTTCTATATCATTTATCTTTCAGTAGTTTGAGTTATCACTTGGTGGATAGAGGTTAATGTGGGACCTATTGGTCATCATGATTGATCCTTATTCCATTATCATGTCTATGGATTGGTTATACATGATATTATTCTATATTTACAATCACTAAAGACAATTTCGAAACCTTTTCACTGAAGGGATGATATTCACCTTTATGGGTGAGAGAGCTTTAATGGAAGGATTACCGAGTACTGTGAGTAGAAATTTGTAGCCCATAACCCATAAATTGTAAAGTATAATCCATGGATCATCATGATCTTCAAGATTATACTTTTTTTCAATGGTGTAGGATTATATGTACATATTCACCGAGGAGATTCAATGACTAAATCTGAAGAGGGGGATGGAGTATTGCAATGACTTACATCCCAGGAAAACTTTGATATCTTCTTTAGAATATTATATGGCCCTTATTGAGAACTGGGATCTATAGTTATTATATAAGGAACATCAAGAGAAGGTTTTAATCATGCCTAGTGTGCCCCTGGTTATCTCCTGTGTTGTTCATGAAAAAGATGGAGGGGATAATGTGGATCTACATAGATTACATCCAACTGATCCAAGCCATTATAAAGTTCAAGTACACCTTGCCATGGAATGGAGACCTCTCTAACAAGTTGTGAGGTGTGATATGGTTCTCTATGATCGACCATAGGTTTATCTTCCAAAAATTCAGGTACTGTGAAGTGGATATTTTAAAGCTGGTATTCCGATTTCACAATGAATACTATAAGGTATTTGGGATTCTATTTGGTTTGTTGATTTCCTTATTGGAACCAAGGTTTTTTGTTGTTGGAAATAGAGTTTGACTATTTATTGTAGATCTGAATTGGGTTATTCATGGATTTTTCTAGACAAGTTATCTTTTAATACTTTATGGGAAAAATGTAGAAGGTGTTCTCATTTCCTAATGTTTGCAATTTTTTTATCAATATCAAAAGTAAGGGATAACATCTCAAAGGGTAATTTTATAGAATCAACTCAATATAAATATGGAAAAGGCACAGTTTTGGGGATGATGGGGTTGATGTTTGTTACGATAAGGAGCATCATGAATAGAGATGGTGTTATCTGTGATTAAAAGAAGTATAGAATCTCTATTAATTGACATTTTGATGGATATATTTATGAAAACAACAAATCTCAAGGGAGAATTGTGAAAGAAGGAGCATCATGAAGATGTTTTTGAAAGATCCAAAAAATTAACTGGAGGTACTGGAGCATCGTGAACGGATGATACTATAAATATAATGCTACCTCACATTATAACACATGAAAATATTCAGGGAAAATATAGAATCACATTTGTTTTGTGATGCTAGTGTTTCTCTTTGAATCTATATTTTTAGAAGATCATGTGCATCATGAAAATACTAGCATAATATTGAATGATTCCAATTCTTTTTTGTTTTTAGATCTTTGCACTGATAGTGTATTCCATGATGGATTAGCAAGCTTCACAAATCCAGTTTGTTATTCGAAGGCATTTTGTTTCGTGAAAAAGTGAGATTTTTGAAGGATATTCACAAAATGAAATTATGAACATCCTTTTTTAGTGAATAATGATTTCAAAGTACATCAACTCTAGTCTATGATGCAAGGGGAGTATAATTATATTTAGGGGAAAAGAATTTAATGACTATATATTAAAGTTACCTTCTTGTTGATAAACTAAGTGAGAATTCACCCAAGGCATTGAGCAAGGGGGAGTAGATGAATGTGTTCTGAGGGACATAGTGGAATATCCCAATAAACATGTAAAGGATATTTGTCTAAAATATATTGACTATTTATAATCTTTTATATTCCAAAACTAGTGAAGATTAATTAATTTAGGTATGACCAAAAGACTATCAGAATATACTCCTTGGACTATCCCTTAGTCTTAAATTATGTAAAACTATTGTGTTTTACCTTTTCATGTTAATATTTCATTACTGCACTATTCAGACATATAGGTTTAACATGTTCCTACGAATATGGGAACATGATCTATTTCTTTAAAGGAAGAAGCTGACACACTGATTCACCCCTCCTTTCTCAGGGTGTTATGGGGTCCTACCTGGGGTATCAGAGCTAGGGTTCACCGATGCTAGATTGTATATAGTTAATATATTCTGTTTTGAAGATTTGAGTTTTCATCATGAGATTACAATGAAGTGATGTTTTGATGAAGATTCGGTTTTATCTAAGAGGCAGTCTATATCCACCAAGGCCATGTTGAATAATAAACAATAAATAGAATAGATAGTTGATGTAGACTATTTTATCTATATAATAAGTTGTATATGGTTCTCCATTAATTTTTTACAGTGTTTATAAATCATTATTTGAATGTAAATACCTATTTTCTCACGTTTTCTACAAATATATACAAAACCTTTATACCTCATGTAAATAAATATATTCAAGGGATCAGGAAGTATGTGTTAGAATAATTGAAACATATGTTGGGAATACACATCCTAGAACAAGTGTTAATGTTTATGAATCTAAAACTTCACATTTATTCGGAATTTAATTATTATGAAAATATATTCATGTCATTATTAGAGAAAGGGTTATGTTTTTTTTAGAATCTTTAGATCTATGTAGGTAGATATCACCCAGTTGGAAAGAGAATTGATGATATGGAAACATGCTCAGAAGAAAAATTTTATGAATGCTTATTGCTCTCTAGATAGTTGGAAAATAGTGAAGAAATAAAGAGGGAACTTGAAATAAGTTCATAAAAATTCGTCAACTATGTTTAATAGACAGTGGGAGTCAAAAAAAAGATCATCAATAAAACAGCCATGTTCATGAAGTGAAATTGAAAAAAAAAATATGTTAGGGTTATGAAATTAGAAGGAATATCCAAAATGATCAAGGAAACTCACTTTCTAATTTAAAATAAATTTATGTTGCAAGAAGAATATGTTGTTATAGTGATGAAGACTTATGAAAAAGGATTACTATTATTGAATATTAGAAAATCATCCCCAATATGAAATGTAATGATTTGGAAGAATATTTGATTAATATTAAGAAGAAATATATTATTATATCACAAAATAAGGAAATAGTTTTTTCATCTATACAATGTTCACCATATGATTCTAAAGCTGAAATACCACCAACATGGGATAAGAAAAACATGACACATTTTGATGACCTATCTCAAGTATATGAGAAAAAACAGTTACCATCAATACTGACTTGTTTAAATTTCTCTAAACCTATTATCTGGAATAACGATGGTATAAAGACAAATACTAAAGAATTATTGATGAATAATTATGAGGAGAGACCTACCGATATGGCTAGGGTTGACATGAAATAGAGTATGGAAGCCTATTTACACAAATCACTGAACAAGTCATGAAGAAGACCCAATAGCCTCAAAAAAGAGCTATATCAAGATCGAGATTTTTGGTTCAATATTGATGTTTTAATAGATTTTGGATTTGTGCATTAAATTGTTTGTACAATCATTAAATTTAAAAAAAATCCTATCTCATGGGCAGAAAACCAGAAATGAAGAAGAAATATCGACATATAAAGATGAATCTATTTACTACAAACATTTTTGGAATGCTTGGTAACATCTGTGATGTATGGAATGGTAGTGGTCACATGGTTGGTACATGCTTATCTCAACATTAATTAATTGTTAATAAGAAAGAATACCACAAAAGAAGGTTGTATATGAATAATCTACCTTGTAATGAAATCACAATAATATTGAGAACAAAAATTATCCCAAGAAGACCACAAGAAAGGAAGCTAAGATGACCCTAGATTCTTAATCCATGAAGTTGAATGGTAGTGCATCCAATGGAAATACTAATAGGGATGACACTCCGAAGAACCCATGTGGATGATCCAAACATATGGAAATAGTTCAAAATATCATGTTAGTTATTTGGACAAAATATTTAGAAATAATGAGGAAAACTAAAGATTCATAAGCTAAGGCTTGATCAAAAGGAGAAGTTAATATTCTATATTATGAAGACAAAGGGAAACAGAGTTTGGAAACAACAGTAATCTCTTGTGGTAAAGAAGTTCTATGTGCAGGATTAAAGAAATCTAGTCACATTGCAAAATCTAGTTTAACCTTACTACCTAAACAAGAAGAATCCATTAAGAGTTTTATGAATCTATCACCTATAAAGGACTTCAGAAAGATATGTTCTCCATAAAAATTAGAAGTTAATGTGAATTAATCCATGTTTTCACAAAACAATTTCAAAAAATATTTATATTTGAAAACATTAAGATTTGAGAAAATGGACTAACATGGTTGAGGATATCATATTAACCATGCTATTCATATTGATGAAATAATGGGTATCCACATTAATAAATTAACATTTTGTAATTTTATTTTAATCATAATTTGGGGAATTGAAATGTTATGTATGCTCTCTTGGTAAGTCCCTGAGAAGCAATTTGTGATTTTAATTATTGATAGCCAAGATTAATAATCCACCACATTTTAATGATTCTAAATTTTTTTGTTCAAATAAAAATAAGATGGAGGATCATTTTTAATGAATCTGAAATTGATCTATTCTTGAATGCTAGGATAAAGAAGGTACCTTCTTGGAATGATCTTATTTCTAGTATCCTAGATAACATTTTTTCAAGAAGATAATCCATGGTGAAGATTTTAATGTTATCTAATGTGGATAGTCACAAGATGAAGAACCATTCTATTTTATTCTCCATACTGAAATTTCATGAAATCCATTCTTTGTGAGATCCACCATTATGAATATTTTGAGAAGTGTTTCACTTAGGGGGACAAATGAAGAATTATATAAAAGGATCTAGAATCATTATTTCAATTATTATCAAAATTCATTATTAAATAAATATCTCAAAGATCATGTCATTGGAAATTTAGTATCAAGATAATTTTCTATATAATTTTCATATCACATATAGTATATTTATATTCGAATGAAATTTAATGACATGTGAAAGAATTTATATGAGTTATCATGTCACAGGTTATCATAATTAGTTGTAAATGGATAGATTCAGATAGTAAAATAGTGTAAGTCACACATGATATTTACAGATCACCCAAATAAGATGATTTAGATTAAGAATTAAATGAGGGAACCTTTTCTAAAGAAACAGTTTATCGAGTAGAAAGGCTGGAGTTGATCAGGATATTCCATGATATATAAATTACAATAGGATGTAACATTTTTCAGGTGGATGTCAAAAGAGAACTCCTAAATTTTGTTCTAGAAGAAGAAGTCTAAATTTAACAACTACTATGTTTTCTAGTCGGTAATGATGAACTGAAGAATTGAAGATTGAAAAAAGAACTTTGTGGTCCTTAGTAAGCACCATGAGCATGGTATTATTATCTTTATTTTTATCTAAAGAAGAAAAAATTTAACATAGTAGTATTTAAACATAATATCTATAGTTCTTAGATTATATCATTTTTGGTTGAAGCATGCATGGATCAGTGGAATAATATTCTAAACAAATGAAATCATAATTTTAAATGTCAATAATTGTAGAAACAACATTCTTTTTAGGGCTACAAGTGATTTAGAGGAAAGACTAAAAATTTATTTATCTATGTAAGTATGTAAGGATGTTTCTAAATAGATTCCATATGAATAAATCCAAACCAATATTGACAATGAGTTCAATTGGGAAAAAAATGGAAAATCCTTCGAATGGTATATCTTTAGATCCCACATTGTATAGTTGAATCCATTGAATCTTATTATACATGAATATAAAATCTCAAGATATTGTCTTTGGAACATGCTTTGTGGCCCACATTTAGAGTAATATGAAGGAAGAACATTTGAAATCAATAAAAAGAATCATGATGTGCATTAAAGGTACTACCAATTATGGATTACACTTTTCTACAGTAAGAGATAATGAACTATCAACATTTTATAAAGATGTCTCAGATGGAGATGTGGTGGATAGAAATTAACGAAGTGTTCAAGAATTATTTAATAGAAAAAAATGTGTGGGAAGGATGAGTAAGAAATAGGAAAGTGATTTTATTAGTATAGGTTAGGTAGTGTATATTTCTACTACAATGTATTGAACATAGCTATTATGAATAATGTAGTAACTAACAAATATTGGTGATGATGTGAAAAATCTCATGGGTAATTCACTATGATAACAAGAGAATGATTGATCTTACAAAAAATACTATTCAGTATTCCTGTATGAAATATAATTAAATCATATTAAGCATAATCAAGGAATAAGTTGAACAAGGATTGACTAAAATGGATCATGTTAGAAATATTTAACAATTGGATGATATTTTGACCAATCCATTAGCATCACTTGTTTTTTGAGAAACATCAGTTGAATATTTCTATTCTGACACCTCCCAGTGCATGATAAAGCTACGAGTAGTCCCTTCTCCCCAGTTGAATTGTCAATTTTAATTTTTTATGGAATTGATATATGTTTATGTGGTAGATATGATCTAGGGAGAGTTTTTTTGAGATCGAAAAGTAAAATAAATGTACTTTGGTATTATTTAGAAAGTGGGAGAACAGAGAAAATCAATTTTTTGAGGACTCAAGAGAATATATTATAGAGAATTGATAAATTCATCATTATAAATGGGGGAGAACTTTAATTTTAGAGTGTGACATGATAATAATTCAATGTTATGTGGAAACCAAGACACTTTATCTTAGATATATTTAAGTATTCCAAAACTAGAGAACCCAATAAATGATTCCCCTTTTCTTTTCGTTACTATTCGTTTCTCACATAGTCTTAGATTGTTAGATGATATTCTCTTCTGTATCTGGTTTTGATGGTGGATGGGTCTTTATTGACTTTATCTATATATTCCCAACAAACCTAAAGTGGGAGATTATTAGAACCAGGGATATTCATTTCTATAATTTTAGTTTGGGTTGTGTGTGTTTTCAATCAACATTGGGTTGATCAAGGAGTTTTCAAGACAAGTGATATGTTAGAATGGGCTAACAACAGTGTTGAAGATGGAGTTGTTTCCCTATATTTTCCAATTTTTATGGATCCAAATCTAGTGGAATGGCTAGCATCATGAAGGGTTATTTTCTGGAATCAACTCTTCATAAATAAGGTAAAATAATGGGTATCACAATGATTGGGTTAAGGTTCATGAAGATGTGGAGCATCATGATTACAGACATTGTTCTCCCTGATTATGATAAGTGGAGAATCATGAGTGTGGTGTGGTTTGAGTGGTATCTTAATGAAAACAAAAAATCAAAAAGGTGATTTGAGAAATAAGGATGGTCGTGAAGATGTTTTTGAAATTTAAAAAAAATGCACTAGATGTGGTGGAGCATCGAGAATGGCCAATCCTATACATATAAGGCTACCCAAACTTCATAACACATGAAAATAATCACAAAAACTACGGTATTCATCTAATTTCACAAAGCGTAGGGGATCCAAAAATATGGATTTGTATGTGAGCATGATCATCACGAAAAGAATATAATAGTATTTATATATGCCAATTATTATAATTATTGAGTGATTCATGATAATGTGGTATAATGAGATGTACCAGCGAGCATCATGATGGTATATTTTTCAACGCACATTGTTTGCTTCATGATGAATTGAGCTTCACGAAGGAGTGATCTTTTCAATGGTGCATTGTGAAAGGAAGTTTTGAACATCAATTTTTCAATGAACAATGAATCCAATGTGCATGAAATAATGTATAAGGTATAAGAAGATCCTCAATATTTTCAAGAAAAAAGAATTAATGCAAATCTATTGAAGTGTCTTTCATGTTGAAAAACAGATTTCAACTTCAACCAAGTCAGTGAGCTAGGGGAGTCAACGGAAATGTTTTGAGGGGCACACTACGCTATCATATAAATCATGTAAAAGAATTATTCATAGAATTTTGTGACTGTGTCTGAACATATGTACTCAATAAGTAGTTAATATTAGAGGATTTATGTATGACAGACACATTTTCATCATATGCTCCTTGGACTATCCCTTAGCAGAAAACAATGCAAAATTTTTGTGTTTCCCCTTTTCAAGTGAATGTTTCATTACTACACTATCCCAATATACATCTTTATCATGTTCCTACCAACTCTTTTACAATATTTTTTTATTTAAAATAAAATTTTTACACCCAAATTTATCCCTCCCCTCTCAAGGTGATTTTGGGTCCCCCATTCCCCTTCCTTGTTTATGGATTTGATGAACTAGAATGTCCAGTCATACATGGACCAGTTTGGGATCATCCACATTAATAGCATACTAATATACTCTATATTAGAGGATGAGCATATAGAGAACATGAGGATGGTTTTATATACTCATTTGACATCACCAACATAATGGAAGACACTCTAAGTGTCGGTTCTAGATTCATAATGATCAATTTTGGGGGAATTTCATTTCTGGAAAAGGATTTTCCATAGGCCCAACAATGATCAATTTAGTGCTTCCTTGGGATGCACCCAAGAGGGGTTCCGAGTTGTGGAGCATTCATAGAATTTTGGGGTACTCCATGTGGTTTGTGGTAAATTTAACTTAAATTTTATCCCATTTAATCACCCTGGAGCAGAAAAGTCAGTCGTTTATCTAAACTGAGCAGTACCAGAGATCCTTTGTGGAATTGAGGATGAGGTTGAAGAGAACACCTATGTTGATAATTCCAGAGGAAGGTGTAGAGTACTTAGTGTATTTTAATACATCAAGAGTTGGGGTCAATTGCATGTTGATGTAGTGGCATGCAGTTATCACATAAGGTTCAAGGTTGCTGAGAGACCATGAGAAGAACTATACAACTCATGAACAATAACTAAAAGTGGTAATCTTCTATCTGAGGATGTGGAGGCACTACCTTCTATGGGAGTGATTTTTGGTTTACTCCTACAATAAGAGTCTCAAGTATATCTTCATATAGAGAGACTTGAATGAGAGGCAGTGTAACTGGTTGGAGATCCTTTAGGACTATGACTTTGAGATATATTATACTCTAGGGAAGTGAAACATGGTATAATATTCCATTAGTATGAATTAATAGGCTCAATTAGTGTAGGAGGATTCTGAGTAGTTGGCTTCCTTCCATCTGACCGTATTTGGGTAGGAGTGTGCACCTTTTCTTCAATATATGGTTTTGACTCCACCACTTTTCAAGCATGTGAGAGAGTCAAAGAAAGGATAAATTGACAGTGTGGTCTTTCTAGAATATATATCCCTAGGGTATTCACTGGATAGATATTTTGAAAGATGGAATCATGTAGTCATTTTCTAGGGAAGGATAGGGTTCTAGTCATTATGCATAAAGAGGTGATGCAAGAGTTACACACTTCTCCCCTAAATGTACATCTTGATGTGGGGAAGATGAATATACATCTTTAGTGGTATTTTTGGTGGTTTTTTAATGATATGGAGTGCTTCCATGTTCATATCTTGGTGCCGAAAATCCCTATAGATTAAGGATTATCATTGGGTTCTAGTAGGTTTTTTGTATCCCCTTAAGATCCTATAGTGCATGTAGGGTGGAATATACATGACATTATCACCAAGATTATGTGGATAGAAAATAACAATGAAACTATCCATGTGATAGCCTACTAAATCATGATGTTGGAACTCTTCTTTACTGCTTTGGGGTAGAGTACAGTGGATACAATGGGGAATTTGTACATATGAGGTATTTTCCACCTTTTGGGGGGGGGGGGGTTTCAAGGATTTTTTATGTTCATGACACATGGTTTACATCACTATTGTAGAGAGTCCTATAAGATAAATTCAGGACCCAGATAATATAATGAAATATTTCTGCATATATTTCTAGATCCTGGCGTAGAGACGGCATGCAATTCAGAGGCCTAGTGTGCCTGGATTAATTTTATAAAAATACTAAATATATTTAATAATTTTGGGTTGTATTTTCATAACAAAAATTGGATAACCCATACACATAAGATTATATCAGAACTCCAAGACCAAGATTGAGTCTAGAATTCAATGTTTACCCTAGGTGCAGACTATTATAACACGACATATGGCATTCAGATATCTCACTCCTTAGCGGCGTGTTCAACTGGTTAATTAATGAAAATAATTTATTAATTTAATCTAATAAAAATTCATATAATTATATCACTATGGAGATTAACCTAGGGTTAGACTCACTATTATAGAATCACTGATAGCTTCTTCCACTACACCTACTATTTTAAATATCATCCGACATTGTTGAAACTGTGTATCAAAGAAGATTGATGCACAAAAAACGAAATATATTTATCCATTCATTAGAGTGTGTTTTTTTGAAGAAGATTGATACAATATCCATGTAGGACATGGTATTTTTGGGATTACACCCATTTTGATTGATTTGATTAAGAATCTAAATCTCCTCCTTTGATATTTGAAAAATGTGGCCTTACTATGAGCCTAATTGTTAGTTATCTAATTATTTTTTTTTGGTTTATCTAACCCTCAAATATCCCCATTCTAGATCATCATCCATGATCTCTTGGAAATGATCAATATAATATTGATCTTATTCTGTCCTACCTCAATTGATTTGCATTCTTCATCGGTAAGACCCCATGGTCACGACATAATATGTTCAGGAATTACAAAGCCTAATCAACCCCCTTCAATTGTGATAAACCACATATGATGGACATATTGATGAATGAAGAAAAAATATAAGATGTTTATGGGTTGTGGTCGATCATTTTGAAGATCATACATCAAATCCCATTTGGCAGAAGGATCAACATTGTACAGGTTGAGCAACAAACCTACGAGGACCGACATAACCAATTATAGGAAACCAAATAGTAGGAAATAATTGATCCAGAGTAGATCCACCAATTCTGAATAGTGTGCAAGAAATTTCTATGCTATAATTTCTATATTTGATGTGTGATATACTGGTATGATTTTGTATAAAAAAAATGACTAAAATTCATGTATCGTGATGAACACCTGGTGTGTATCCGCTTTGTTATGATGGTAAGGGTTTGGGGATATTTTAAGGAAGGCATGCCATGTAGACTCCAAAAATGTCATGAATATCTTCCCTAGGTAGATGAGTCATGCGGTGTAGAACACAAAAAATTCCACTTGAGTGAGTACATGTTTAGGGACACATCCATGTAATAAAGTACACAGACATGTGGAATATTACATGGACATGGGGTAAAGTACACAAAGGTGGGAGAATACAAGAAATTGGCCAATCAGGCATGAGGGACCCCAAGTGGAATGTGAATTTCATTTATATCCCCTAAACACAATGTATACCTTTATTTTAGGAGAGAAGTGTACCTCTAGGAACATGACCAGGTTGATTAGGACAACATGCTATGTGAGTCCCCTGCATGTTGTGCACCCCATGGTTCCTTTTGAGAAAAATTCTACATCTCACAACTCCATCATCTGTATTTGGATTTCAACATATGATTATCCTATCATGAGTGTTTTTTTTCATAGAACATGTTGGTTCTGTAGATTTATTTTTTTGAGATAAAACATGAGATATTATGGACATCGATACTATTCAGGAGGTGCTCGACGATGGAAATGACTAGGAAGTGGATCACCAAAGTCACTACAATGGAACCCATGTAATCATCTGTGCAGGTCCTCTCCCTAACATGTAAAACTCCCTATCAGATATTGAATGATTCATTGTGACACCATTTTGAAACCCCATATCACACCAGGTTCCATTCCCTTGACCAATATTGTGGAATACCCCCCCCCCATCAACTTTAGCAAAGATCCTCAACCTATAGAGTGGAACCCCTTATCATAGAGGAAATGGGTCCTCATGGCACATGAGTGGAACCACCTACCTCACCAGGTTGTGGTTCCTAGACATATAGATTTTAACCCCCCCCCCCATTAATCTTTTCCATGGGTCCTCTACCTATCGAGTGGAACCCCCTAGCAGATAGGGTGTAGTTCATCATGACACATGGGTATAACCCCCTATCATCTTGGGTGTCTGCCCTCTATGAATACTTATAGAGTGGATACCCCTAACACACTATTGAAGGTGTTCAGTACTTAGATTTTGTTACCCCTCGATTGTGTGGTGAAATTAAGATGTGTGATTTTAATTTGATATTTACTGGAGGGATGACAAGTGATATTGTAGAAATCATTGTTGTACTTTTGGATGAATTTTTATACACATTTCTTAGGAGAATCCCTTATATTGATATCCCCTTATCTCTACTTTGGGTTTCTTGGACTGATCATATATATATACACATAATTCTGTATCAATACCTTTGGATTTGGTTTCTCTCAATCCATGGGATTCGAAGACATGCAGGGTATTCCATATGATATACATGTTTATATTCTCATGGTTGGATGATTTTTTTCTCCTTCTATGGGTGGAAAATACTCAATGTGTAGTTAATCTACTAATAATTTTGATCCCCCTATTACTGGAAGAGGTTACTCTTTCTATATTATTGGGTTGAGTTATATATTTTTTACTATCGATTTTACTCCATTCATGGTGTATCTCTTACTACTCCCCCTTTATATTTTATGGTGTCCTAATGGGTATGTTTATAATCACCTTTGTATACGGTTTTCTCACATGTGTCCTATCTTATATTGACAATAGATAAGATGGTGATGAAATTAGATGGGCTTAGGTATAATGGGTTCTACGAATCACATATGTTTTATTATTTTGGATATTAGGATTGGCCATCTCTATAAAATTTATATTTATTTATTTTTAGGTTGGGTCATATTTCAGGTTCTATATGTATTTTTCTCCGTTCCTTTATAGTTTTCAATATCATACTTTTGCAAACCCAAGAGGTTTTGCATGCATGGTTTACATTATGGTTATTCCATCTTTTATTGTCATTCCTCTTCAATTCATCATTGATATTTTTGGGTGTGTTTGTATAGTTAAATTAGAAAAATCATCCCAATTAGAATTTTCCTTTTAGTGATTTTTTCACCCCTGGCCTATAGAGGTTGGCCTCAGGTAGTTGTGACTTGATCACTGATTAGTGTTAGGTCATGGAATAAAACATAAGTAAAAATTACTTTATAAAATTATTAGAGAATATTAAAAACCTTATTGAAAATATTTTAATGAAAACATGCACAGGGATGAAAAATATACACACCCGAAGATGAAATAAATATTGTTTTATAAAAACATTTTTTTAATCATCTTAAGTAAAAAGAGGAGATGCTATTATTATTACATGGAAATTAAACTAATTAATCAAGGATAATAATGTACATGATATTATATAGAGTTATATCATGAAATTTCCTCATCCTAAAATTAATTTAAAATAATCCTATTAAATAATGAAATTGTAAAATAAAACTCCAACCATGAGTTTGACTTGACATGAAAGTGCTCTACCCTAAATAATTTTTTTTTAAAATTATAATTCTATATAAAAACCATTTACAAATATATAATTACATATATTTTATACTTATTTCATTTGAATATCCATTTATTAATAATTAATTTTTTAAATCATTGTTTCCGGGTATTAACAGTTTTGTTTATCATTAGAGTTTTTATATTATAGTTCTAGTCCATGAACTTTGATCATGATTCCATAATCCCTAGATTGAATATCATGAAATAAATATCATATATATTTATTTTAAAAACATTCATAGTAATCCATATTTTTTTAGATATAAAAATGATTAATAATATTCATGGAGATAGTTGGTTGTACGTGCACATGAACATTGTTTTTATTTACTATAAAAAATAATAAAAGAAGGTAGAAATCATTTAATAATTCCATGAAGATAATTATATCATGAATAATATATATATATATATCCTTATTACTACCCATGAAAAGTGTAAAAAATCACATCTCTTCATGGAGGTGGTAGTCCACACATACATTCAAGTGACATTTTCATTTTCAAACAGAAGGGATGGTAAGAATATAAATGAGTTATTATAAGGGTAAAAGAACTATTATGTGAAAAAATAATATATAAATATTAAACCCATCATAATAACTACAACACACTAGCCCAAATAACTATAATAAATTGTAGATAGATATGTCTCCACATGGCCTCAAGAGCCCCTCCACGTAAAACAGTGGCTACAAATAAATAGGGAGGGTCCTATAATGGTATTTTTGGAAGACTATATGATCTTGTTCATTGTTTAATAGAGGTACATAAAAAATATATCAATTTTAGAAGAAATATAAATGAAATATTGTGTAAATAAATCACCCCAATAATTATAAATGACCAAACTCATAGATAGTATCTTATATAGAAGGATATCATGTCATTAAAACAATGAAATAAATGCATACATGGAAGAAGGAATAAAAGTAAAGAATAAAGAAATAAATTATAACCCAAAGGATATCTCTTTGAGAATACCAAGCTCTGGATTAATCATACACTTTTAAGTTTCCATATCCCCGTCAACATCATAGAGCATTACCAGAATTCTGATCCAGCAACCATGATATCTGTTAGGGTATAAAAGTAAACCCAAATAGGGTGAGATATAAAATAAAAATGACACAACCAATAGAATAATATTAAATCTATTACATGAATATATAATATAATATTGTTCATGTATAATAACTAAGGCATTATAATAATGAATATAATAAATAAATACCCTGGTTCATCAAAGTGCACCCGGTTGACAATACCATCATCAGCCAAAGCCAAAATGTATCTAAAAATTCCATTATGTATATATGAGTATATATCTAACAATAATATATGCATAGATATACATGAAAAATTATGTACCCAAGGAATATGACCCAAGAATATACATAATAGTATCACAAGTGAAAATTAATTAATTAATGCATAAACCAAGGCATCCCAACCAGGGAACTTATATGTGTTAAAAAATTATAAAAAACATATAGGACATTTGGTGGACCCCAAAAAACCATGTATAATGGTGATCAAGAATGAGATAAATATCATTTTCCTATGATCACATGCATGGGATTTCTACTTGGTATTCCTTGTATCACTCAATGTGTAATTTAAATCACATGGCCTATGAAGCCATCTAAGGATTTCCTATTTTGAAATAAAAATACTTCTCATGGAATAATTATATTTAATTTCACTATAAATTTCATCCAAGTCATTATATATGAGAAACCAAGGTATTTAACGATGATTTTTTATAAGTCACCAAACCAATGATCCCAACCAAGGAATTCCATATAAGAAACCTTAGTATCTCCCATTTATTAACATTATTCCATTTAAAATTAGATCCCATCCAATGTGTCCAATAGAAGGAACCAATGTGTTGGTAATGGTGTATTATAAATTCTTTTATCCTTTTATCCCATATAATGAATTTTATATAATAAGAACCCAATTTTTTCTCAAAGAATATTAATTAATCTATGGAATGATCCCATATAAGTAACTCCTACATGAGAATACAAGGTTCTCTCAATGTATAATTTATGGTCTAGGCATGTCTAATTTAATATGAAAACACTTTGTATGAAATTATCCATACCATTTTTCTATTTAATCCAAATTAATATAGAGTTCCATATTAGTAGTCATGTTGTTATACATTTGATGTATGAAAATAAAGAATCCATATCCATAATTATGCCAGATCACGATTCAAATAATCAACATGGACCATTTCATTTACACATAATTAATATTTCCATGGAAAATAAAATTCAATTTATCATTTAAAATAAATCCATTTGATATAACTTTCTTATTAAATAATATAGGTCACCTCATAGTTGGTTTTATTACAAAATGTGGCATGTTTGTCATACCAGATTCTATATTTTAGAAAAATCTTTTATAACATGTTTAATAGTACAACATTCCAAGAAAGGTAACTAATCACACTCTGACCTTAATAATCATAATATTTATTACCGGTAGACCCTGATGGTGATCTACATTCCATGAAATGTTATAAAATTCATGGTGTATATACCAACAAAACCAAGGTAGTGGTTTTATTTAAGTGAAAAACCTCCAATAGATTAATAATTTTCACAATATCATTCAAATTCAAAGCATTTGGTTTTAATAAAATAATTTAACATTTTAATGGTGACAGATATAAAATATAGTGGACATTAGAATGAAATATACTTAAAATTTATGAGACATTAAGGGAAACTACATAGAATTCCTACTTCATCATTATGATGTTTTACCAATCCGTTATGTTGAATTGATTTTTACCAGATCAAGAGAAAATGGAAGAATATAAAAATTATTTGAATAGATTTTATATTATCTCCCATTGAAATATAATTCAGTATAGTAGTATAAACATTAAAAAGGGAAGAGAAATAGTAGACTTACAATTGTGTGTCCAACATGATGAACGATGGCTGATTTGGAGCTTGGATGGAGGAGATACCACTATACCTAGCGGAGATGAGATGGTATCTAGACATGGGAGGTAGGTGCTACAAGAATTGGGAGGGGGAATAATAGAGGGATGGTGGTAAAAATGATGTAGGGGAAATTGAAATTTCATATAATTTAATGAGGTTCATAGTCTCAATGAATGGTTTTCTAAACCATTAAACTTTAGAAAATAATTACTACCTTAGGGTCATACCCCCTAGAATGGTTTGTGCATGGTTTGGAAAACTGTTTTACACTATGTTGATCATCTAAGAAATTTCTTACATAATCAGCAATTAAATTTATAGCCTTCGGATCATGGTTTTACAAACAATGTGACACCATCCATGTACCATACACTTGAGTTTCACGTTGATCACTACATATAATCTAATTGTGAACATGCCTTAGGATTTCTATAAACTGAAGCTTCGATGTTTGACTGTAAAAAATTTCCACCAAACATTTGATTCACCACACGAACCTTAAATCATTTCCAAAAGCCTCAATTTCCTATACTCTAATGCTCAAAAATTCATTCCAACACCCATATTATTATTTGGACAATCCTCGAACAAAAAAAACTCAAATTCCGTTAAAATTTTATACCTGTCCAAAATGAAAGAAGTTGAAACCTCCCAACCATAGGAATTCTCATACCAAATATCTATTAGGGATTAACATAAACATCACCCACCCTACTCGATTTAATAAATCATTCCCTAATGGCCATCTAGTGTTTAAAACTTCCTAAAAAGCATCAAAATTCATTTCAATCATACAATACTTTTGATATTAAAACTAAATCCAATGATCAAACTACTTATGAAACATAAAAATAGAACTTTAATTCTATTTAACATGAGACATGATGTCATCATCTCTTTCGCCAACCAGCACATGGATCTCCCCTATTTAGATTCAAACATGAATAGAAAATTTGGAGTCATAAAAAACCAACCATTATAATTTAATTATTACATAATCATTCCCTCATAATTATAATGATTTAACTCAATCATTTCTCAATAATATTTAATGGTTGATTTTCAATTTACCTCAACTATCCTAGTCATGATGGCTTTACTATTAAAATCATTGTTATACATTTTCGCTACACTCGCCTCACCCCAAATATATGCTATATTTGTTTCATCAATGACCACATTCATCCATCAAGTATGATATAATTTCAGTCAATTACATGTAAACTATTTCTAAAGATGTTCGCCTTTAACATCCAATATCTACAAAAACTATTCCTAACACCTTCAATAAAAGTAAATTCAATAATAATCAGTGCATGCTCATGGAAGTGTGTAACTAGAATTTGTTGACATATATTGTTAAAAGAGTCCTTTATGTTATCATTCTATATCATAAACATAGGTGCATACCGAATCAAGTATCCTTGTATCTTCATACACCAACCATATGAACAGATCATAATAGTATATTAGAGGTAACCTGAAATTTGACATCTGTAATTCATTTAGCACATGAAATTTTTTCCATTATAAGTATTATACATGTGAGATATCATTAAATAGTTGAGATGTCTATGTATGAAAACACAAACTTACCCCAATAGTGGCGTTTGACATGGTGGAGATTCATAGAATCAGAATATGTCTATGAGTCCATTCAAGGAATTCCTACATGTGCATCCTTGTATCCCTAAGGATTTGCATGTAACTAATATTATCCATGATCCCATATTAATACTCTAAACGATTTTATTTATCCAGAAAATAAGGTGTTTAATTTTGTTCTTTAGCTTGACATATAATTGATTCTCACTTAGTGTACCCTGAATGATGTTAAGATAATGGGAATGATCCACCCTAAGGAAAAAGTAAACTAATAAGATATAATTGATTACTAATAGGGCCCAATATAGACATTTCATATACATTATGAAGTTTACTACTTGTTTTCCTACCCACTATATCCCACTATTGATAAGAAGAATAGATGAACCACTACTAGAAGACTTATTCCAAAGGATATTAGTAACACTTACTGATGAATCATGATTAACCAATTATGATGACCCCACTACCAAATCATTCCATGGTTGTTTTAAAAAATCCCCACCAGAGATCAACCTTGACCCATGGTGCCCTAAAATTTTCAGCACATAGCCTATAATTTTATCATGATACAACCTTGTAATCATTGAAACACACCAGATGAACTATTTCAAAATCCTCACAATCACCCTGAGTATAAATATAGTGTCTAGACTTGATCCCAACACACAACCAAGATTTATTGTGAGTTTAATTTGAAAGACTAGAAACTCAAATTTACCAGCCTCATGGGGTTATAGAATCCATTTTAGAAATATCCTAATAGACTTAATATTTGAACTGCATCTACTTAGAAATAAACATTAAGAACATCCAACATGATGATTCCCACCATGAAATTTTCATAGTTATTATTTACTTAGAATGTGATGTCAACCCATAGAACCAACTCCATACACCACCGAACATGGTTTACAGATATGGACGACATTCTTTCACCAAGTGCCAATTTTAAAATAGAGGAAAAATGAACAATTGAAATCCTATTATGTTAAATTTAATCTTGACATGTTTGTGATTATCTCTCGATATATGCTCCCACATGCTGTTACTATTGGGAATATGAGAAAATGTTAATTTGATTAGTAGTGTTACAAAACCAAATACATTTTGAACAGCATCCCCTAGAACCTAGATACCTAAATCTTATTTATACATCAAGGTTGTTATACATTAGAGATTTCCTGAGAATGTATCACAATAGTACAAGGCATAAATGATTTTCCCAAACTCATATAGTATATAATGAAATTTTACAAATATGAAATGTACCATGGGAATCAAATCATACTCCCCAACGTCTTATTAACATTGCAACACTTCATTTGGTTTCTTACAATGGCCTATCATTCCTATATATCACATTATATGATGGCCAAAAAAAATTATATCCTAGAGTCATATTCTCCCATATGAATTCTAATTCAGTTGATATCATTTTGAGTCTTGCATCACTGAATAAGAATAAGGGTTGAACGATATATTATGTGGCCAAAAATATCATAGGCATGTATAGCTCTCTAAATTATTGAATTACAAGATTCCCATATCCATAAAAGTTTCTCATTCATCACATGAAATCCTATCCAACCCAGGTATCATTTTATAACAAAAGATCCAATATCATTATAGATTATATAGGGGTGTCACTTCTTGTGAACATAACTCCAAACAAGAATCCACAAACTATCCTTATGTTTATGGTTCTACAAAAATAGGGTAGCCTTATCCAAGTAGAATAGAATTGGAAATATTTTTATTTATTTAATAGGTTATTATTTTTAATAGTATAACCTCTAAATAAACATAATGGAATAGTCACGTGGGATCCATGGGTATCATCCACATTCCCATTCAAGGAAACTCACATGAAAAAAATTTGACTACCCATACATGAGTTTTGAATCTAATAACCCCAATTTATGGTTTTCATTCAATACATAATATTAGTTCCCATTTAATATTGATATTTAATGTTTATCACAAAAATTTAACTCACAAAATAGCTAAAAGGGAAATGCAATTGAAACATTATTTAGTTATTTCCATGCATCATTATAGGAAAATTATCTCATAATTTCATTTTCATCCATTTATTCATCCATAAGGTTATCACAAATAGGATTATCTAAATAATATTTAAATTCCATGATATAGAGAAACCCACCCATTATCTTGTGATTGGAAATTTGTTAATAATGGAGAAATGTATCCCACATGTCTTGAGTAATATTAAGGGTATTATTTTCAATATTATGCCACTATAAATTTATATGTAACACCATAATAGGGATGATAACACATAAAAAACCATCCATATGTACCATATGTATACCCCCATGGGATATGTACCAAGGAATATAAAAATAATGGTGATCTAAGAGGGTCCCTTATTTGCATCATGGTTATATATAAATGAAACCTAATAGTAGTTGATTTATTAATTATCAATCAAACCATTTGTTGATTTATCATATAGGTAGAAGATTCTTTCAATCACATAAAAGTGCTGAGTAAATCAAATAAGGATTTAGAAATATAGTTCACCAAGCAAAAATCTATGTGGAACAGTCCAATATATATATATATATATCAGGGTTCATTTATATTCATTACCATTAACAAAAAAATAATGAAAATAGACATTATAAGTTACAAATGGAATTCGGGTTACTACAACCAGATCATCACATTTGGTGTCAGAATACAATTACTACATATTGGATTTTTTTATTATACAAGTCTCAATTTCCAAATAATAAATTCCCATAATCTTTATAAATTTCATTTGAAAAAATATAATCTCATCCATTAATGTTTCATCCCATGTTACCAACGTTTCTTCACTCAGAAAATTCATAATTAGTTAATTATTGTTCCTCCCTCAAGTGATAGGTAATACACAGTTCTAGTTAATGAAGAAAATTTAATAAAAAAGTCATTTTATTACAATTATAATAATATATTTTATCACAATATAGTAAATATATGTGAATTGTTAAATTTAATACTGAGCATGGTGTATAGGTGTTCGTGCTAAACAACCATGAAAACATTGAATGAAGGTAAAATCCACTATATATCATGTTATTAAGAAATACATTCTACATTCCAAGGAATATGAACATAATATGAATCTATATTTGCCTATAATGATGTATATAACAATACTTTGGTGCCATATCGGGACAATGGTAAAATTATATAAATATAATACATTAGTAAATATCAGACAGTACACCAATCACCCATTATGAAATAATATTAAACAATAATAACAAACATTACAAACAACTATCCCATCCCTGTAAACATTGTTTTCCACAATTCATGGGTTGATCACCCCTATAAAAGGTCTATTTACAATGTGATAACACAATCCTATCCTCTTATAAACTTGTTTCAAACACTATTAAAATGGAAAATATAGATGTTATACAACATTTAATTCCCTGACCCAAATCACGCTAATAAATATTTTTTAGATCTATTTCCACATTTCCTCAATCACACCTCCTTATATGCAAGAGGATGCCAATTTTTACAGATAGTCCAATGATGGTATGGTGGGGAGACAATACACCCTGATTTGAGTAGTAGAATGATCAATAATAAATAAATCAATGGAATGATAAATAAAAGTTAAAGGAAAAAGAAAATTATTATCTAAATAATAAAAAATGGTCAAAGACATAGAAAATATCATATATAAGATGATTTAACATTAATACCAAAAATAAAAAAAGAATACACAGAAGAATAAATAAAATAAAAGCATAGGGAATTAATATAAAGACCAAGGTATATATCTATAATAAACATGAGCACCATCTCATTACTAGTCTTCTAATATCTCATATCAAAGTGTATAAAACATAGCATAATCCATAATCTAGATCCAGTAACCATGAGGTCTTTTTTGGTACCAAATAATGGCTCGAAAAAGGTTGTGGGAAAAACTCATTAGGCCACAACCAACACTATCTAATGAAATATTGTAATTGAATTTAAAATATATTAGTTAACATTTATATCATAAAAGGAATAAATAAAAATGGATATCATCATGTCAGACATGGGTTCCTCAAAGGACACCAAGAAGATAATACCGGTTAAGACTAATTCCAAATCTCTATAAAACTACAATCATGTGTATTTGTATGTGAATATATTTAAAAATAATATATGGAGTGATAGAAATGATTTTGTGAGGACTCAAGGAATAACACCAGGGCTTCCACCTGTAGTAGCAAAAGAGTAAATTATTTTATTAATGCATCAGCCAAAAAATCCCAACCAGTGAATATATCCAAAGCCAAAAAAGTGTAACAGCCATATAAGACCAAAAGTAAACCCATAGTATCTATGTATAATGTGGATCAAGAATGTGAAAAATCTCAATATTCATATAAGTCCATTCATGAAATTCTTACTTGGGAATCCATGTATCTCATAAGGCATAATGTGAATCACATGTCCTATGAACCTATCCAAGAGACTCATACCAGGGAATAGAAGTTTCTCTCATGATATAATATTATGGAATTTCTCTAGTGATCCAATCTAACGAATTATCTATAAGGAATCCATGTATCACTATATGGTCTACTAAAATTCATCTAAACTATGATCCCATCCATGAAATTCCATATTATAACCCATATATATCCCACAAAATATCATAATTTATGTTAAACTGTGAGCCTATACCAGTAATCCCATAGAAAGAACATGAGTGTCACAAAACATATAAAATAATTTAATTTCACCTCTGATCCAATCCAATGAAATATATTCAATATTAATTCAAGTGTCACATATTTCATAATAATTCATCAAACCAATAAGATTATCCATCAAATTCCTACGTGGGAAACTAATTTTCTCTCAAGGTGAAATGTAATGTACTATAAATGTTTTATTTATTTTTAAAACACTATCCATAAGATTACCCATTAAATTTTTTTATTTAAACATATTTAATAATAAGGGACACAATAGTAATAATTTCATAATACATTTCAATAATGAAAATAAAGTGTCCATGTCTTTATGGTTTGTGTATAGAAATTATAATATTCAAGTTTGGATATTCCATTTATAAGAAAATAATAATTACATTCATAGGTTCATGTAATTTATCTATCCAAATAACTACCTTTTAATTACTATTTTTATAAATATGATGGGTCACCTCATAAGTTGTTTTATTACAAAAATGGGCATGTATGTCACAAAATATTCATTGAATTAATACTAATAATTTACCTCATGGGGATAGTTCAACATTCATAGACAGTTAAAAAATGTATAGTATGAGAATTATAATTTTAATCATTTATACTAACCAAACCTAATGGTGTTATTGTTTCCTGAACAAGGAATAAATATCATACTATATAAGAAACACATGCCAAGGTGGCGGTTCAGGTTGAGGTGGATAAACTCTAATGGTTCAATTTGATTCGAAATGGATAAAAAACTCATGGAATTTCATCATGTCTAAAAAATTTCACATTTTAATGTTTATGCTCGGAAAATCTAGTGCATGGAAAAGTATCATATTTTATAAAATGTTGATCTTATAATGGAAAATAAATAGACCAGCTACCTTATTTTTGGGAATCATTATTTCTCTATTACTGGTCTTCAAATTCAGGTAGATCTAGTGAAAAGTCAAGAATAGAAAAATACCCTAAAAATATGGCATATAATATCATATTGAAATTACATTCCCTACAATAAGATAAAATGAGACAATAAGGATGGGGAATCATATACATACCAATGTATATAAAAAATGAAGAATGGTGGACTATTTTGAGTTGTAATGGAGGATATCCTCCAATTCATAGAAGGGAGGAGAATGTCTCTATTTGTGGGAGAGAGCTAGTTTGTGGATGGGGAGGAGAACAGATCTTTGAAGGTTAATAGAAACTAGGAAAAATATGTAATTTCATATAATTCAAGGAGGAACATGGTTTTGATGCATGGTTTTCCAACAAAAATTCCAATTGTGCATCGTCATCACCTCAACGTTGACCCCCTTTGAATAGTTTTCAAACAATATTAATAATCATTTTCACACCATGTGGATCGGCTATGAAATGTTCTACAAACACCCCACTCCATCATGCTGCTTCAAGTGCATAGTTTAATAATTAGTGTGACACCCTCTATGTCCCTACACAATATAGGTTAATAGTTATAAATAATAATGCTTTAATAGTGATCCTCCCAATGTATTTCCAAAAACATTGTCTTCTAATCCTAACCCCCCCCCCAAAAAAACTTCATTGAACGTTTGAGTCACCTCTAAAGTTATAAAATCCATCTAAAAAAACACTATTAATTGATGCTATACTCAAAAATTCATTCTAAATATCAAATTATTATTTTACCATTCACCAAACAAAACATAAAAATTCTTTAAAATTCTCAACCTATCGAACCTCTGTGAAGTTGTAATAACCATCCATGAATGATGGTGATGGGAAATAAATTTTATATCCATGTGTAGGCGATAGAACACATGTATGCTCAAGTGACACATTCACTTAAAATTGTATGGCTGGTAGGGGTAATAATGTTTATTCCATAATCCAAATAAAATATCTGAATATTGATTATATTGGAGTTATTAATGTATGTAGAATACCATATATTTTGAGGAAGTACAAGAATAAATGTTTTTAAAGCGGTTGGGTATTATGATTACCTATTCCAAATTTATCCTATTATAGATCATTTCTTAAGGAACTATTGATTTTTGTTTTTTTAGGAAATGAAATAGGAAATAATGGATTGGTAATTTTAGAAGATAATTAGGATGGTTTTGTAAGAGCAATATGGATAAATGTGGTGTAAAGAAGAGAAATTATGGGTGTTGTTTTATAAGTGGGGGAGATGATATAATTAGAATTTCTTAAATAATTAAAATATAATAATGTCTTACTCAATAAAATTTATTCAAAATTGTCATATAATAAAAAACTTTATAGTATATGGTTGATATATTTATATAAATGATGTCTTATTCTTGTTTAATTATCAAAATCACCCTTCTCACTCATTATAAACCGTCGGTAAACCTATTTTAACCTTAATTATAGTTATATATTTTCTTAATTCCTCTTACAACTTTGGAAAAAAAATTAATAATAATAAATAATATTAATTAAGATTATTATGAATATGGAAAACATTTTATCAAATTCAATTATTATAAGTGCTCAAATTTATTTAATAAATATACCTAAAAAATGTGACAAAAATAAATTTGTAGAAGAAATATTTTTTTATGTATAATGTGATTTTATAAGAAACTATGAAATGATATTATTTATAATGAACATACTTTTATTATTAATAATATAAATTTACTCATCTTAATTTTCATACCATTTGGAAAAAATCAGATGTCTTAAAAATTATTAAATAAAAAGAAATTTCTAAGAAAAAACTATATATTTTCACTATTCATCAATGAAATTTTTTCAAAAAATTATGAAAAACTAAAAATAATTAAATTTTGACACAATGATTTAAAAATAAATATTATTTCATCAATTTTTTTTCTAAAACTATTATAAATTTGTTATATTATTTTCTTACAAATATAAAAAAAACTCATTTAAGGAAAAAATATATTTTTAAAGAATAAATTGACTTTAATAAAAATAAAGTGATTTTTTATCAAAGTATATTGTTAATATAAAAAGATTATTTGTATTTTTTTTATAAAATGGGTCATTCATATTCACTATACAAACATAATGTATTGGTTATAATTATATGATATATTATATTTCTTTTATAATCGGGGTTCCTTATATCACAAGCTATTAAAAAAATTAAATTAATTTAATGAAAATTGTATAATAAAATACCATGGTGTTATAATTTGGGTATGGTAGGATGTAACTAGATATAACAAAACAAATACATATTAAATTTTCATAGACTAAACTAGATCTTATATTTAGAAGTCATCACAACCAATCTTTAAAAGAACTTGACAAAAAAATCCAACCCATTGGGAAATCCCCAATCTCAAACACGACCACGAAACCCATTAAAAAATATAATAATTCCTTATAAAATAAGAAATACTATATATCCATATGTGACATCAGTCATATCACAATACTCATTGAAACACAACTACACCCAAGGAAGTTAGTTCATTCATTGGAAAATATGCCAACCGTAGAAGAATCTAAATAATTAATAAAATGAATTATATAATGTCTTAGTGAATAAATATAATGGAATAAAACTTATATACAAATATATATTCATTATATAAATCTCATGGGGGAAACCAACTATATCAAATCATTCACATACACTCTTAATAAACATGTCATAAAATAAATTGGGCTCACAAAATCCCAAAAATATTAATTTCTCAAAAAAACTGTTTCATTTACTTAATATAATTGAATTATTATTTATGATCTAGTTATAAAGACAATAAAAAATAAATAAATCATCTATAAATAGAAAATATTCAAAAATAACCTTTCTGTAGAAAATAATTTGTTCTTAGAATAATTTTAGGAAGATTAATAACTCATAACATAATCCACATTTATTATTCACACCATATTTAACAATATTACCTTTTTAAACAATTGTAAGTTTATTTGTCATTATAAGTGATAGTAATAATCATAGTGCATGTATATCACACCATATAGATAATATCAAGTGGATTCATAAATATAATGTAACTACATGAAATCATAATATCCTTCTAACTAATCTTAAATTTCATTTATCATATTTATTATTTCTTAATACAGCATTACCAAAAAAATCACAAAAATATAATATTTTCACATAAAGTAAGAATGTATATAAATCTCGTACATTTATTTGAGACATTCTGCATTCTATATAAACTAATAGATAAAGAGAAAAAAAAATATGATCACCTATCATTGGAAGAATCCATGACTTCGGAGGATATAATTATATAGTTAATATTCAATAAAGTCACAAATAGGTCCCCATGAAATTCAAAGGAAAAAAAAACCACAACATGGTAAGATATAATTGGACATGGAAGTACCGTCATAGAAGAATAAACTAACCTTGGATCACCAAAGAATAAATATCTAAAAATTGGATGCTAAAGACAAGAAAATGGGAACAAAAGAATCATAAATATCTCCCATACTGGTGAAGGGTTTAAAGGATAATGAAGTATATAATAACAGTTTGAAATTATATATGAATATATATAAGATTTATTTTAATATGACCATAGTACAATACCCCTTACCATGCCTCAATATCTTTATTTTCTACCTAAAATATAGTCTAGGATATGATGTAATGACCTAATGGGTCTTCATATATTCTAAAATTAGAATACATTATACACTACCCATCATATCTCCCCAACATCATATAACCTCAATATTATATTGTTGTATAACCCAATTCTTTACACTACCAATGCCCCCAAATAATAAGAAAAAAGGTCCTGAATAGCGAGTCTCCATAGTCAAATCCTAAACCCTATGCCACAATAGTCCCCATGAAGGTATGAAAAAGAACCTAAACCCTGAACATTTATAGTACAACTCATATCACAATGTCGCATCAACCATTGGATTAACAAACAAACCATATATCACATCACTATACTCTATGCAACAAGTACATGGATACACCAAAAACCCAATCCTTGTGGTGAAACCCATTTCAACACATTCTTTAATAGTACTCATCTTAAATCCCATCTCAACAACTACCATACAAAACTATCCAACTCATGTAAACCTATGACCACAAAAAAACAATAGAAAAGAGATTGAAAAAAATAGTCCATTACACCATTCATATCTTTTATCATATTTCCCCACGCATAAATATTTTCATATCCCTTTTCATATTTAACTTTTAATATAAAATAATATTTTTAATAATTGTGAGTTATTTCAAAATTGATACATTCAATTTCTATTTAATCATCCCTAGAAACAAATAAATATTATATTTCATGTCTTAAATTACATTTTTTTCATCACAAAATTGATAGTTTCTCCTATTATATTCATTATATAATAAAAATAAACATTTCATTTCTAATTTTATTTTTGAAAAAACATTTTGTTACATGATTTTATAGAATAAAAATCACATCAATATTTGATCTAAAACTTCATTTCCTTCATCTTCATCCAAATGAGATATTTTAATGTTTTTGACTAACATTAATATCTGAATAATTTCATTGTTATATTATGCTTGATATTGAATTTGTAAAAATAGAATTTATGTATATTTAGTGTAGAAAAATCATCTATTTCTTCTTCACCATTTTCATCAAATTATTACTTCATTATATAATATATAGAAATTTAACATGATTATAAATAATTTATCATATATTCTAAATTTACACCATTTAATAAAAAACAATATACATTTTAATTCATAAAATCTCAAGGAATTTATATTTTTTTAATCACTATTCCAGGCCTTTTCCTAGAAAATTGTCTTATTTATTTAAAATTTTTAAAAAATATCTCATCATAATTTCTCTTACCTTTATATTCTGTTTAATATCCAACCATATCCATAAATATACAGAAGTACTCCTAAAAATGATTGTATGGTGGTATCCTTAAATAGGATAAAATTAAATATTTTATATTACATGTAACAAAGATTCATTCTCTTAAGAATAATATTTATATATGTTGGATAAATATTCCCAAAAAACAAATTTCTATTATTCAACACAACAATTTTAGATAATCTATTTTGGATAAATATTAAAAAATCAATATATAAAATTATTTTTTTTAATATATTATATTATTTTTCATAAATAATAGTTTCATACATAATATTAATTCCATAAATGAAATACAACTATTATTATATTCTAAGAGATATGATATTTAATATCATATACATATTTATGTGTCATAGTTTAGTCAATCAAAAATAAAAAATTCATTCATTGAACTCTCCCTGATAATAATTTTGATATACAATAAAATAAGATAAAATATATATATAAATGAGAATAAAACATTTTTTATTTTATAACAAATATATATGACAATGTACTAATGGATAAGTATCACCCTCGAAAGTATGTAAGAGTTAATGTTAATATATTTTAATTTTTTTTCAATATTAATTTATTTATAATTTTTTATCAATGTAAAAGTTAATCACAGTTGAAAATGTATGTAATAATGTCAATAAAAATGGTATATCTACTTCATTTAACAAATAATATTGAACATATCAATAAAATTGTATTTTATAAAATTTAACACATTAAACGATCATGGCCAAATTATAAGTGATTATGGGACATTAAATCTATCAAACAGTGAGTCAAATTATCAATCCATATTCATAATAATCCTTAAGTATGTTGATAAGGGATACATTGATATAAGAACCAAGACCTATATTAATATATAATAAAATAATTTTTTACCATACAAAAATTTTTCTCCTCATTTTTTCTTCAAATCATTATTATTCTCTTCAACTAGAAAAAGTTTTCCATTTATTTCTTAAATAGTCATATAATCATTAATGTATTCCCAAAATAGTCACCATGATTTTTTCTACCTATTCCTCATAGTCATATATACAATTAAATCCTATTTCAGTATACGTTTTGGAAAAAAAAACATGAAATGGATATACAAAATTAGTCTAATTTAGTGATATCATCCATGATTTTGAATTAAATATTAACATTACAAAGCCATATTCAATATTATATGTATTTGTCAAAAAGTGGAAATAATTCATAAAATAAAAATTGAATATAAAAAATTAAAATAAATGGATATATTGAGGATACAATCACCAAAAAAATACATTATGAGTTTAATTATGGGTTTTTATAGATGAATCATATATTCTAAAATCACAGTTGAGATTCCTGACATCGCAATAATCACTGATATGTTCTTATATAGTTATTTCAAAAATAAATGAATTGAACATCATCAAAATAATGATTTTTTATTCCATATATCTAACAGCTTAATTCAACTCCAAAGAATAATTGATTCACAATATTGATGTTAACTTCAATTTCACCTTCATACCACTGAATTTTTTCATTTATAACATTGTTATGCAACATAACTAATATCCTCCACATATTCCCACAAAAAACCATATATAGGATTTCAGGAGCATAGATTATCTATTTGAAATGTATGCTAACAAAATAATTGGGGTTTTATACATATAATGGCATAAAATTAATCAATATACCCAATATAATTGTATACCTTTTCAATAATGGTATTAGACCGCAATAATTTAATAGGGGTTTCATTTTTTCCCTACCATTAGTATCATACTAATGTTATAATAGATTAATTTTTTTATTAAATATTATCCATTTTTAGTTATAGGGAAATCGATTTTATTATATAAACATAAACGAAAAGAAACCATCAATCCATTATTATAAAAAAACCAAAGATATAAACTAGATATTTATTTATCTTCCAGCAAATTTGTAATTCAATTCGTACTATACATATCAATTTTTACATGTATCATAATTACAATGGATTATTTTTTTTTCTATTACATATTCGGGAGCTTTTCTATTCATCCTTAACAACATCATACTCCTTTATAATACTCCTTATCCATTTTTATTCCCTTCCATATTTTTCATTTTAATATCCTTAAAAATCATATAATTTTAACAAAAAAGATGGATTTAAACTATTTCCTTTGAATTTATTGGGTCATTACCATTGAAATAATAATGTTATGGTACATAAAATGAAATTAATTAAACTATAATAAAATAAATATTAATCACATGTCTAACCCATATAGTTTTAAATAGTCTTTGTATTGTAATATGTTGATGTAAAAATGATTTTTCATCAGAAAATCATATCTATGTCTTTGTGCCTATAATTTTCAAGATGATAATCTAATGGAACCCCTACCAATGTTTCCATAATAAGTAAACACAATACATATGAATAAGAGATATCAATAATAACACATTTATATGGTAATATAACTTTGATTCCCTAAAATATAACAATTGAATTATCATATCCCAAATAAAGAATCATGGAATTTTATTTTATGGATATCTTCCTCATTCTCTCCTGCCTTAGTTTTTGATATTCCCATATCCATAAAAAAAATCTCTATGTCATTCCATATTTTTCTTCTATAAAATTTATACACTCTTAGATAATTCTTCTCAACACATAGTTAATTGATAATTAATATCTTGGGCTTCTACATTAATGATTATTTATTAACTAATCATTTAATTCTTTTGGTTCAGTATATAATTTTGAAAAAATAAATTATTTAGATCATTAAAAACACCATTCATCTTATTCTTCTTTGGGAATCATATTCTAGAAAGTTTATACATTGACTATTTGATTATTTTGGATTATTCTTGAAATTTCATTGTTCTACATCACTATAGGTCTTCTAGATTGAGAAATGTTTTTATCTAATAAAATTCCACGTCTACACTAAGAATTTGGGATATTATTGTTATTATATGTTCACCTATGATTTTGAAGACATATCCTATGATTATTATTCCTTATATTGACTAATTTTGGAAATTATTTAATTTCATTTGTTTCATGGGAAACCATTAGAAATTATGTCAATAAAAGTATTCAATAAAATTATTTTGATATCATGACTCTACATGAATCATCATATACATTGATTAAATATGACGGTTTTGAATAGAGAATTAAAAAATCACAGTCTTGTAATATCTTCTTCCAAATTATTCCTTGAAAATCCCATTAATAGCAACCAAATAATCTATACAGGCCAGTTGGTTACTCTTATATAGCCTTTGATTTATTTTTTCTAAACCAACATGAATTCAAACATCTAGAAAAAGATCACTCAATAACTTTCCTTTCCCCACTATCATACCATCTCAACATATTACATCTAACCATAGATATTTGAAGCTTCTACTTGTCTAATGATCTCCACTAGGTTGTCTCGAAAAAAAAGATATTCATTCTCTATGTAACCTTTTTTATTTTTTTATTAATTTAGACTATAAAACTCTAGGATATATATATCTTATGTATTTTTAATTCACTAGTCTCAAATCACTTACGTATTCCACAAAAACATTCATGTAAAAGATGGAATAAAATTAAATATGCTTCAATAATTTCATGGGGTCTTTAGGTTGAATGATATATCATTTGATTATATAAAGAATGAGGATATGGTATAAATGAATATGATAATATACTGACCATGACATTTTTACTTCCACCACATCATTATCAATTAATTAAAATAAAATGTACAAAAATGAAAATATGTTGTTTCCATCTATTTTTTAGGTTACTTTATTTGACTCACTGGTAAGTGATGTTAAAATAATACTATAGATATTGAATGAATCATTAATGTGTCTTCTATAAGAATCCATCTCACCCTCACTTACTTTCAATGGTAGGTAATCTTCCATATAGATCTATAGCACATAAAATTCCATTTCTTTTCAGAGTATTACACATAAGAATCTTTACCACCAATGTATATTTTTGTCAACGGTGATATTTTGTTTGTAAAATATTTTTAACAATAAATATTTGGTATCACTATAATTTTTATATAATAAATAAGACACAACATATTAGTAAATTCAACTTGAATATTGACTATTTATACATAATTGATTTATTTTTCTGTAATTTAAACTCACAATTTTCATAAATTCACCAAATTCAATTATCTATTGGATTAAAAAATTTTGGTTTCATGGATAATATAGTGGGTAATGATCCTTAAAATAATTATCAATGTTTTTGTTCTGATTATTCCACTGAATACCACACTTAATGTATTATTTTTAATATCTAACTATAATAACTAATATTTCTCTGATATATTTTTTCATTTCCCACCTTATAAAAATCATAGTATCAGATTTACTCAACACATTACTATAATTAAATGATCCCAATTTTAGTGAATTCATCCCATAAATATTATTAAGATTCAAATATAAATTGTGGAACCTTTAATATATATAGCGAATACCCAAAACAATAGGTTCTTACTAAATTGATTGACGAAATGTGTTAAAAACCTAACATTTCATTGTGAGATTTTGTTCTACATTTTAATAGTGAATTGAATGTGATTATATTTATCATTATAGTTAATATAAACATCAAGGAAATTTCCAATGAATTAACTATTCTTAAATAAGTATCATTCATCATTAAATAATATATTATTATAAGTTGGTTATCTTTAAATATCTAAAGTGATTTTGTTTCATCCAAAAATTAATATAATTAAATACCTAACCATGAAATATATATAACTAATTTTTTACTTGATAATGAAATATTAAATTAATAGATATGTTTTCAAGAAGAAGATAAAAAATAAATGAACCTATCAGATCTCTATGATACAAGATCAAACTCAAGTTACAATATCTATATTCTTCCATGTATTATTAATTTTATAGATTTCTGATATCTCTTTTCATGAACAGGTAGAACCTAGAAGATCATGAAAAGGAACAATCAGGACCAATGTTTCACTGAGAGGGGGGGGGGGGGGTATTCAGTTATATAATTTTATTTTCTGATGTATTTCATGAATAAAAACCGTCATCATATGTTAATATTTTATTACTGTACTGAAATAAAAATATTTCTTTATCCATAAGAAAACAAGTATTAAAATGGTTTATTACTCAATAACTATAGATAGTTCAAGGCATGGTTTGGAAATAATCTAATAGCACACAATCCACTAGAAAAATTTATGGACCGAGCCTTAAACATTACATAATCAAGAAATAATTTATTAATTCACATTGCGGATCTTTTTAGGTTTAGGTATTTAGAGAATTAAGTCATAACTTATACATAAAAACCCGAATATTACAAGTAGAAATTTCTACTCACTTTAAATTTTTTATAAAGAAAAAACTCTTCAAAAAAGAAACATGCCTAGTTCGATATTTTAGATAACATGACTTTTCCTTGATCTCATCCTTGACCCTATTCATCTTTAAGTCTGGTGAAAAACATTTCAAAACATGGGATGAGAATAAAAATCATGGTAAGGGATACATAACAAATTAAAACTATTAGTTTTTCAAAATAACTTGTAAACCATGAATACTTTATCATAAATTAAAACTTTTAACCTTAAAAAAGTAGAAAATTCACTTCACTGAATATAAGCTCTTTGCATACACTTTTTTTAACCAAATTATTTCCATAAAGAAAATAGAATACAATGTATAGAATGTAAAGGTAACTTATGGAATAGTCAAACATAAATGTAATAACAATACGGTCGACTTCCACACATATCACTAAATGGAATAACCATATGACCGACATCCATATCCAATGCATTGGAGGTTATAATGTAACCACCTTTCCTTAGTTTATCAAGGAACCACCCATAATTTGGTTTATCATATATCTAACCACCCATAATTGGATTATCATGAAACCACCCATAAAATTTTTATGTACCAATACATAATCATAATACATAAAATATTTCCAATATACAATTTTAGTAATAAATTTTAATTTTCAATCACAAGGTATCATTTCATGATATTGAAATACTCAGTCAATTTCAAAAACCGTTTTCAATACAAAAACACCAAAAAAGGTAATAAGGGGTTTATTTTACTTTTAAAAACATATTTTCTTATAGTGGAATCTAAATATCTAATACGGCGTCCGAGAGGCCAGTCTCATTGCATACATTAAAAACATTCTTTTTGTCGTTTAGTAAAACACTTCATATAAAAAAGATCCCCATTGAATGAAAGTAAAAGTAAAACGGTTTTATTATAAACCATATAAAAGAAATCCATATATAAATAAACATATTTCTCGATGAAAGGGTATTGATACAGAGTCCCTTACCTCTTGTCCAACATGACTCGTTCGTTCTTTAATTTCCTCTTAAAATAGGTAACTCCCTTTGATTTGAGACAAAAGGATTTCTTGAATTTCCTTCTGCATAAGGTAAGGAATCTAGGAGGAAGAGAGTGATATTTGGAGCTTATTAGAGATGATATTAGATGATTTATGGGGCTTTAGAAGATTGATTAAGGGTTAGAGGTGGTGTCCTTTTATAAGAGGGGGAGGGGCACTTTAGGAATGATTTATAATATTATTTTATTATTAAAAAAAATTAAATTCTGATTACAAAAAAGTGATATATTTAAAATATCAGATAAAAATGGTTCAAAATACTCTCATCCAAATGATTTTAGACTTTGTCATAAAATTAACCTTATCTCTTAGCTTTAACCCATAGTTAAATAAATAAACTCTTACCATGTCTTCTTTTATTTTCAAAAAATATGGTTACTATAGATACAATAAAATACCACGCAACCCAAAACGGATCATTAATGATATTTGTAACATCATATATATTATATGGATAAATCATATATTTTTAGGACTATTTTATCATTTAATAAAATATTAATTTATTTAAAAACTAATTTATGTCAATTTTATACTATTTATATCATGACTTTTTAAAAAACCATAAAAACATGATTTATTCGAAAAAAACATCATTAATCGAAAGATGAAAATTCACACTCATCTATAAAATTCATGGATGGAAAAAAAAGTTTCAAAATAATTTTATTTTAATATTTATAATCTCATTTATTAAAATTTTTCATTAATATGGTAATCACTACATCACCATTGGGACTTAAATAATTTTATTTTTTTTATTTCTAAAAATTATAAATAAAATACCATGATTTAGGAAATATTTTTATTTTATAATGACTATTTATATTTAAATAGATAACTTATATAACCCCATATTAAGATTATATTAGTAAAAGATGCATGTTTATGTTATATTTTACTTAACATTAAATTACATGTAATTAAATGTCATTTTCACACACAAGTGGATACATGAGGTCCTAAAATAATCTCAAGGATGCCCATGGTAGGATATGTCTCATTCAAAAGAGTTAGGACATGTGTTAGAGTAAATTAATGTTATTATGATATTATTTTTCCCCTTATTTACTAGATTTTCCATTTAATCATGGTAAATAAAATATTTACTGAAGATAATATTCATAATGTCTAAAAATAAAAGGTAATTATTTATAAAATTTAGAACTCCTGATTCCAAATATATAAAATATTTTTTAAAATTTAAAACATATACATTTCATAAATTAATTCAAAATTAATTCCAATTTTCAAGACCAAAAAACATCTTTTTTATAAGTTAAAACTAACAAAAGATTAACATGTGTTTATGCCCAACTAAAATATAAAATTACTTTAAATGGCTATAAAAAGATTAAAATATAAAAATATAATCCAATTATACTTTAAAACCAATTCAAAGGATAATTTAACTATATAAAAAAATTAGATGGAAAGGTAGTTTTGAATTAAAATGAAGTATTTTTCACTATTCATTAAAAAAATGAGCTTTAGCTGAAAAATTACAAAATTTCATCCTAAAAAATATTGATGTTCCTCTTATAAAGAATAAGTTTATTTTTTCAAATAAAACATATATAGGTGTCAAAAACTATATTTAAAAATGTTTCACTATCAAAAGGTGGTAAGACTATAATTTTAGAAATACACTTCTTTTATTTGAAAAAAATTAATTTATTATTATATCATATCTAGAAAACAGATAATATGTATTTAAAACAATACATTGAATATATATCATATATTTTTCATTAAATAAAAATATATAATGAATTATATTAAAACACAATTATTCTCTTTTATATAGCTTTTCATAAAAACACATCCATTTTATTTTATTGGTTTTTATTTCCATTTCTAAAAAATTTGTCAACCAATGAATAATAATTTAAACATGTGTAAACCATATTTCAAAATTTATTTGATAATATTAATTCACACAATTCTTACATCTAGGCATTAACTACTATTTAAAATAATAATAATATGAATGTATTATTTTTTAGTATAACTCAATATTGTGTGCAATGTATGATTTCGGAGAAGCCTATTGTTGCATGTCCAGTAATCTATCAAAAAAAGAGTCCCCTTTAACTTAAAATTAATATACTATTCATAAGTATTAATAGAAAAAATTATAATTCTATAAATACTTGGGTTGTTACATCCTTCCCCCCTTTTTTGAAATTGTGTGCTCACAATTTTAAGATTAAGCTCGTAATATTCATTGAATATATCACATTGGAAGACAAGTCTAAAAAACTGTCAATTTAAATGAAATAAAGGGAAGTATAAAGGTCACCCCAGATAAAACATACTAGGATTCCATGAAAACATGGATATGGAAGAGAAAACTAACTGTCATGTTCTGAAGGAGAGTGATAGAAAACATGATCAGGAAAAATATAACCACCAGAAAACCACAGACTTGTGATAGGTTAAATGGTATTTGATTACCCAGTTGGAAAAGTGAAAGAATAATGTTTTTTAAGTTCCCTTTAAAAAATTTGGAGAATTTATTTATGATATTGAAAAAGTACATATTTAAATATATATACTTTTTCAAGTATAGTTTCATCCTTTAATAAGTTTCTATCAAAAACTCATATCTTTTACAAATGATGATCATTCAAGATGACTTGGTCACACATGAAGCACGAGAATCAACTTCTTGAGAATCACATAATCCAAAAAATATGAACTATAAATTAAAAAAACCCAAATGGTTAGTGTGAGATCAGATAATACCCAAAAGTATAATCCTTTATAAAAATAAATACAACTCTTAATATCCAAAATTCAACAAAAAGTACCCGATTTTCAAAAAATACCATCCAATACACATTTTTCTTTAAAATTCATCAATATAATCCAAAATAAGATTGAAACCCAAAACTAAAAATAATATAATCACATTTTCTTCAAAATTAAATCTTAAAATTTATCTATAAATAACATTGACTACTCTTAATGTCTCATACTAAAAGTTAATTAACCTAATCACATATTCTCTTTGATAGGTTAATCATTTACATAAATAACCCAAATCGATGTACGTCCACAACAAAAATATTTATTCATACAAAATAAAATTCTACTAATACTCATCAATTGAAATCCCAAAGTATATTATTTTCCTTATGTATCACCCCATGCTTTTATGGTGTGTTTCCCTTTGAATAATTCAATAGCTTGCACTGTACGCAACTTCGATATTCAAACACCCACGACAAATCAAACTAGCCATTTTAAATAGTAATACCCACTTTTTAAAATTTTATAAATTTTCTTTTTTATAATGGAAATAATTTTTAGATTCAGAATATCAATATTACTTAGGGTGATTTTTTGGCACTCTTATGAAAACTTTAAATTTTTGAGGAATAGTGAAAAATACTAAATTTCAATTAAAAACAAATTTTTTAATCAAAATAATTTATAATGTTAAATTATACATTTGAATGGGTTATAATTATCATTATATTATATTTTTATCATTTAATATAATTTATTTCATTGTATGTAATTTCACTTTTAAACTAGACATAAACAAGTGCCAATCTTTTGATAATTATTATTTCTTAAAACACAACTTTTTTTAAAAAACAAGAATTAATTTAAAATTAATTTCTACCACTTATGTGATTTGAATTTGAAAAAATAGATTCCATATTTGGAATCAGAAGTTCCAAATTGTATAAATATATAACTTTTATTTTTATATATTATGAATACTTACTTCAGTAAGTATAAAATTTACCATGGTTAAAGGGGTAAGTCCGGTAAGTAAGGGTAAAATAATAATATTATAATAATATAAAATTTCCCTAACACGTGTCCTAAACCAATTGAATGATACATGTCTGACCATGGTGTCTCTTGGGTTTATTTTGGGACCCCATGGAGCCACTTGAGAGTGATAATGACAGTTTATATTAATTAATTTAAAGTAAAGACAAAAATGACATAAACATATATCTTTTAGAAAAACATTTTTTACATGGGGTTATATAAGTTATCTATTTGAAAATAAATATTCATTTTAAAGATAAAAATATTTCCATCATTATGGTTTTTTTTATAATTTTTATTCATGAAATAAATAAAATTATTTGTGACACAATAATGATAAAGTGTTTACCTCATTAATGAACGATTTAAATAAATGAGATTATAAAATTTTAAAAAAACCCAAAACATATAAAATTATTATTTGATGATTTTATATAGAAAATGATTCATATTACCTTAGAATTTAATGAGTTTTATACCATGGTAAACTGAAATTTATTTAATAATAAAATAATATTTTCAAACATTCTTAAAGAGCCCCTCCCCCCTTATAAAAAGACCTCACCTATAACCCAATTTTCACACCTCTCAAGCTCCTTTTATTGTCTGAAATCTACCCAATTATGATCCCTACATCCCTATATTCTACCTATAAGCCTTACCATAGCCATAAGTCACTTCAAGGAACCCTTTTAGTTCAAACCAAAGGGAGTAACCTAATTTAATGGCAACATCTCCACTTATATTCTTTTATTTTATTTTACTTCTTCAACCCTCTATTCTCTATTTATTCCTTTATTTTATTACAAAAAACAGCATCCTCAATATACTAGGTTGTTGTTATGAATATTATTTGAACTAAACTTACACACACGTCCTTATAATGGGGATAGAACATAATATTTTTTGTGGACGGTGAACTATTTCCTCACAAATCGATGACTGTTCAATCTTCTACTACCACCTCTTATGGTGGCCATTATGAAGAAACTATAACTATATATGATATTTATGATATTTATTTTATCTATAAGAATCTGTAATTAAATTTTATTGCATATCTTTATTACTTTCATGATTTATATATATATATATATAATAATTTTATTTGAGGATGTGCAGACTATCGCCCACTCAAAGTGATATGACTCGTTCATACCATAAGTGGAACGTATAAAGGAAGGTGTTAATGAACTTACATAACATATATAAAATATTATATTATAATTTAATATTAATATACCTATATATAATATTATTTTATTTCCTTTTAAAATAAAAAAATGAAATGGAAGTAGCCTTTATGAGTAAGTACAGATTACCATCTCCATGAACGCGGTGAGATTCATTTCCCATCGTAACTATTCAAATATAATTTTCATTTGATTATTAAAAATAATATTTAAGAACATAATATCATTCTAGATATTAATCAAATACATCTTATCCATAATAATCATGTTTTACGTAACAAAACATATAAAGGAAAACAAATTAGTTAATACCAGAAACATAGATACTACTAAAATATTATTAACAAACCAATATTAGAAAATCATATATGATATCATATTTAGGTATTTCGTTCTTTAATAATTTAATAACTAATATTTAACTATTATAGAGGAGGTTAACATTCCCTCTACCAAGGAACTTTACAAGGTAAGGGTTAATTTTACAATCTCTTTACATTTCTAAGGTTGTTAATACATATGTATATATTGAGACCTCTTTATCGTCCACATCTATGTTTCATAAAAAAATGTATTTAAAATCATTTTTACTATTTCCTAGACTATTGAATAATGTAATTTTTACCATTGTTTTAATTTTTATAAGATGTTTAAAAAGGAATCTTTCCATCATTTTCCAAACAAGTTCCTTTACGACCATTTCAAAAAAATTATGGAAAGAATGTTTTTTAACATATACAGTGGGTTTTTCTATTTTCTACCATTATAACAACTTCAAATCATCCCTTAAAATATTATAATAATTATTTCAAAATAAATATTTTCGTTTATAATTATGTTACTTTTATGTTATTTCAAAATAGAAAGATGTATTTTTTCAAATAGTTTTCATTTCATCTATGTCAACATCCTTTGATGGGTTTTAAACATGTTTGATGTTGATTTATTATGATACAAATGTTCCATATTCTATTTATGTTTTTGTGATATGTTTGAATGTGTATGTGTTATTTTTATACTATTAATGGTTTTTAGATAATGTGTCGACATTTACTTGCTGGTTTTAATACGAATGATTATGTTATGTTTAAACCATTTCATATGTGGAATGCATTGGACTATTAAGTGATGGGTAGATCCTGCTATAGATCCTTGATGTATCAGTAGGTCTAATGTGACAAACTAGATTCTTGGCATAAGGCATTGAGAAAATATTATTTTTAGTCTTGGCATGAGGCCTTGAATATGTGGTTATGATGTCTGGCATTTTGCATTCCATCATTATAAAATTGGCTATTGATAATGCATGTGATTATTCGAGTAGTAGAATATCCCTTTGAATATGTAAATGTAATTATTTGATTTATATTTTTCATATTATGCTTAAGTTTATCTTGAAAAGTCTTATGTTTTAGTCTTATATGTTGCCTTAAATGTTTGTGCTTATTTATGAAGTTCTCGCTATATTTTAATCCTTACTGAGTATCTGAGATCACCCCTTTCATTGTTTTATTTTTCTTAAGATGTGAAGATGTATTTTAGGGTTGACATATATGGATAGGCTAAGGGATATAAGTGTGTTCAAAGGGGACAAAATTTTGTTGTTTTTTATCTCCTGGTGTAATGTAAAACTTATGTAGGTATCCAGTACTTCCAAGGCTACTAAACTAATCTACCTCTCAGGACATGATTCCTTGTATCATTACAATGTTATGTAATAATGCACCGACTCTGGGTAACTGTGTTCGGGGTTTTACAGTTGGTATCAGATGATGTTTAATAAAAACCATGGAAACTAGATTTAGATAAACTCTGATTAAAGCACATTACCCTAAGAATGACATTGAGGATTAGTATAGAAGAAATTTATACAATTTTGGTAATGTTTAGATTTTGTGTATATTCCAATAAATACATCCCTATCTGGATATGAGTAGGCATATCCTGCTCTAGCATAGATGTATCGAGGAGTGAAAAATCCTACAAGGATTTTCGGGCATGACCAGGGGTATCATGGTACATTACAATGGGCCCTGTTTCACTCTTGGTTATGAAACTCTCGGGGGGGGGGTATGCTTAGGATACTTCGCATTTTCATTACAATCCATTAGGAATGAATTATGAGTATATACCTCCTCAAAGAAATATTTTTTTATGATTATGTATTATATCCATAAACTCATCAATTTATGTTAAGTGTTTTCCAATTTTTTAATTATGTATTTCGATTCATGAGCTAATGTAGTGTATGCCATTGTTTAGAAATGGAATCTTGTGTAAGGAATGGGAATTGTATCAACGTACATATTCCATGTAGGGATTTTCCTCCTACTCAAAATAATTATAGTGGAGATACTGATGAAAATGGTGGTGATCAGGTTATCAATATACCGGGACAACTCACTCAAGTTATAAATAATAACCTTACCTATGTGGAGCACCCCGATCCATAATGAAGAGGATCAATATTTGACGTCTTCATGAGGAAATAACCACAAACATTCAATGGGACTAAGAATCCATTTGTAGCTAAGAAATGGGAAAGTTCCTTAGAGAAAATATTTCATGCTTTGGGGAGTAGCGAAAGGGAAAAATTTATCGTGGTTGTTTATCACCTCACGGGAGATGCAGATCAATGGTGGTCATTAATTAAAAACAAAGAGGATGATGAAGAAGTACCAAATATGGAATAGAAGGAGTATAAAGATATTTTCCTAGAAAAATACTTTCCTCGTGGCCATCGAGTGGATTTTGGAAAGACAATTTCGAAGTCTGAGGCAAAAGGAGGATGAGAATGTCAAAAAGTATGTGGCTAACTTTAGAAGGTTGGGAAGGCAAGTTGCAGATTATTTATATATCCCAAGGAGTAATATTGATCAATTCGTTGATGGGTTAAATCCATTTCCCAATTGATCATTAGTGTCACAATCCTTCTCATCATATGAATATATTTTCTCATGTGCTATCAAGATAGAAAATGAATTCTCTATGTATTACGACTTTAAAGAAAAGCAAGAGAAGAATAGATATACTAAACACTCTAGAAATGGAAATATGGGAAGGAATGGAAAAGTTAAATATGCATCCTATAGTAAATGTGGGAAGAAACAACCTTGAACATGCCTGAAGGAAATGAGATTCTGTTAAGTGTGGTGAAATAGACCACCAAGATTGTGAATGAAAAGGAACGAAAAAGACATTCAATGTTGAATGCTACAATTGTAGAGAAGTGGGGCACTATGAAAATTAATTTCCTATGCACCAAGGAAAATTAACGTATAAAGTGTTAAGAGAGAAAGGCCAAGCTTATGCAATTACTACTGTGGAGGATGATGCTCCGAAAGACATGATGGCAGGTAATTTAATTGTTTCCTCAAGTTTAGTCAATGCTTTATTTGATTCCAAATCATTGAATTATTTCATATCATCCAAGTTTTCTATGAAAATTAGATATTTTCACTTTTATTTAACAAGGGATTTATCAGTCAAAACTCCTAAGGGAAATATCATTGCAACAAATTTTTGTGAATCAATCCCCATAAGGTCATAAAAATTTTCTTTATCCACTGATATCATCATCATAACCGTGATTGAATTTTAAATAATCCTCAGTATGGATTGGATTTCGGGTCATGATGTGAATATTGATTGTAAGAAGAACAAGGTTATAATTTTTTATGATGATAAGTAATACATTATCTTTAGAGTAGAAAGGTCACCATATAATTCTTATCTAGATCCACCCCCTATAGATCTACTAAATTCAATTATTGGGGAGGAAGAGAGTGAAATAACTATTGGAGATGAAAGGAATGTTCAAACAGAAGATGTACCTATTGTACAAGAATATATGGATGTATTTTCATAGGATTTACCTAGACATCCTCCAGAACGAGAAATTGAGTTTTCCATTGATTTAATTCCGGGTTCAAGGCCCATATTGAATCCCAATTATATAATGGCCACTATGGAATTATTGGAGCTAAAGACACAACTCGAGGAGTTTAGTAATGAAGGATTTATTCTCCCTAGTGTTTGTCCAAGGGTATCCCTTGTTCTTTTTGTTAATAAGAAATATGGATCTATGAGGTTGTGCATTAACTACATGGAGATCAATTCTATAACTATAAAGAACATGTATCCCCTACCTTGCATAGATTATTTATTTGATCATCTTCATGGAGCTCAATATTTTTCAAATATTGGCCTTTGATCTGGATATCATCAGTTGTGTGTGAATAATTAAGACATTCCAAAGACAACATTTCGAACCAAGTATGGTCATTACGAGTTTACAGTAATGACTTTTGGACTGACTAATGAACCCTGTGTCTTCATGGATCAAGTGAAAAAAGTTTTCAATGAATATATTGATGAATTTTTAGTGGTATTTATGGATGATATCTTGGTATACTCTCAATGCTACGAAGATAATGAAAATCACTTGCACACTACATAAATACTCTTAGAAGAAGTGAATTATATGGGAAGTTCATCAAGTGTGAAGTTTGGCTTCAAGAGATTTCATTTCTTGGTCATATTGTCTCCAAGGATGGAATCTCTATTATTCCATCAAAGACCAAGGCAATCCATGAATGGCCTGCACGGACAAGTATAAATGATCTATGATGTTTTGTTGGTTTAATAGGTTATTATCAATGTTTTGTCCAAAAAATTTCCCGATTTGCTAACCCATTAACCAAGATCACACGTAAAGTGGTTAAATATGTTTGGATAAAAGAGTGTGAAGAATGATTAGGTGAATTGAAAGAAGATTAGTCAATGATTCTATATTGACTCTACCATCGGGGAATGATGGGTTTTTTATTTATAGTGATTCTTAAAAGAAAGGACATGGTTGTGCCCTTATGGAAAAGAATAGGGTTATTTCCTATGAATCACATTATCTATAAATTCATGGAGAAAACAATCCCACTCATGATCTTGAGTTAGAAGCTGTAATCATTTCTTTGAAGATATGGATACACTATCTCTATGGTGAAAAATGTGACATTTATACTGATCTCAAGAGTTTGAATAATATTTTCTCACAAAAAATAACTCAATATGAGGGAAAGGATATGACTCAAACTACTCAAGGATTTTGATTTCACCATACACTATGACCCGGGGAAGGAAAATAAGGTGGTTTTTTCTTTGAGAAAAAAGGATTGTGGAGTTTTGAACAAGATGAGAGTTGAAAGGGATCCTATGATCATGGATCTAGTAAATATGGATATGGAAATAATTAGGGAAGGTGGAACATCAATACCTTTTCAAATTATTTCTATACTATCTTTACTAGACAGGATGAAAAGTTCTCAGACTAATGATGCTGAGTTTCAAAAGAGAATTAAAGCTGTGAACAATGGGAGGATAATTGGCTTTGTATATGAATATGGGATTTTGAAATTTGGGAAGATACATTTTGTTCCTGATATACCTGATCTAAAAAGGGAATTGTTGTATGATACTCATAGCTCCAATTTCTCTATACACCCTGGTAACACTAAGATGTATTGAGATATGGTGGAACATTTTTGGTGGAACAACATGAAGAGAGAGATTGCTGATTATGTGTCAAGATGTATGGTTTTTCAACAAGTGAACGTTGGAAGAAAACATCCTAGAGGATTCGTGAAACCTCTTCCATACCTGAGTGGAAGTGGAATGATATTATGATGGGCTTTGTCATGGGGCTACAAAAGACTCCTAGAAGTAATGATGCAATATGATTCATTGTTGATCCTCTCACCAAGTCAGCTCATTTTCATGCTATAAGAGAAGATTTAAAACATGAATGTATAGAAAGACAATATTTTAATGAAGTTTTAAGACTTCAAGGAGTACCACTATTGATTGTTTCTGATTTTGATCCCTATTTTACATCAAGATTCTGGAAAAGCCTTTGGAAGGCCTTGGATACTGAACTTCGTTTGAGGACTTCCTACCACCCTCAAACTGATGGACAATCAAAACAGACTATTTAGACATTAGAGGATATGTTGATATCTTTCTATATTTACATTCAAGGTATTTGGGATCAATATTTACCTATATTATAATTTTCTTATAAAAATAGTTTCCATTTAAGTATTCAGATGGCACCATATGAAGCATTATAAGAAAAGAGATGTCTCACAACAACTTGTTGGGATGATACTGGTGAAAAAAACTTTTAGGCCCTGAACATGTTGAGGAATCAATGGAAAAGGTGAAGGTTGTCCAAATCCACATCAAAGCAGCTCAAATTAGGAAAAAGATCTATGTCGATGACTGAAGGGAAGATTTGGAATTTCATGTAGGAGATCATGTATTTTTGAAGGTATATCCATGGAAGGGTGTTATAGTATTTGGTATGAAAGGAAAATTATTTCCCAGTTATATCAGACCTAGCGAAATTCTTGAACGAATTGGAGTTGTAGCTTATCGTTTGGTAATGCTGCCAATTCCCTCCAAAGTTCATGATGTGTTCCGCATATCACAGTTGAGAAAATACAATCCTAACACAATGCATGTACTCACCTATGAAGAAATAGAATTTTAACATGATATATATTTTTGTGAAGAGCCGATCAGAATTCTTGATACGAGAGAACAAGTTTTGAGAAATCAGAAGACCCATCTGGTGAATGTTCAATGGATAAATCATAAGATGGAAGAGGTAATGTGGGAACCCGAGGAACTTATGATGAAGAACCACCCGAATCTTTTTATGTAGTAGTTTTCTAGATATTTTGAGGAAGAAATTATTTGAAAGATGGAAGAATTTAACACCCCATGCTTCCATGGTATGTTTTTTTTTGAATAATGCTATAGCTTGTGTTGTACACAACTTCGAGATTCTAATACACCACGACCAATCAAACTATCAGTTCTGAATAATAATACCCACTTTTTGAAATTTTACATTTTTTGTTCAAAATGGAATTTATTTTTAGATCCGGAATATAAAAATTTTCATTGGGTTAATTTTAGGTACTTGTATGAAAACTTTCAATTTTTTATGAATAGTGAAAAATACTAAATTTTTATTAAAAATAGCTTTTTTGATAGAAATAATTTGTGGTGTTAAATTATAATTTTGAGTGGTTTTTAAGTATCATTAGATTATATTTTTTATCATTTAATATAATTTAGGTTATTGTATGTAATTTTACATATAAAAAGGACATAAACAAGTGTCAATCTTTTGATAGTTATTATTTTTTAAAACAGGCTTCTTGTTTTACAACTGCAATTAATTTTAAATTAATTTATGCCACCTCTGTGATTTGAATTTGGAAAAATGGATTCCATATTTTGAATCAGGTGGTAGAAATTTTGTAAATAGGTAACTTTTATTTTTAGACATTATGGATGATTACTTCGGTAAATATTTTATTTACCAAGGTTAAAAGGGTAAATCCAGTAAATAAGGGAAAGAAAAAAATATTATAATAATACTAAATTATGATAACACGTTTCGTAACCCTATTGACTGATACATGTCCGACAATGGGAATCTTTTGGTCAATTTTGGGACCCCATAGATTCACATGAGAGTGATAAGAACACTTTATATTAATTAATTAAAAGTAATGACCAAATGAAATAAACATAAATCTTTTTATAAAACAATTTTCACATGGGGTTATATATATTATTTCTTTGACTATAAATATTAATTTACATGCTAAAAATATTTCCTACATCATGGTATTTTTTTATAATTTTTAGACATCAAATAAATAAAATTATTTATGACATAATAATGATGCATTGTTTACCTCATTAATGAATGATTTAAATAAATGAGAATATAATAATTTAAAAAATATCCAAAACCTGTCCAATTATTATTGTAATATTTTATTTCAAACATGAGTTATCTTATATTCAACTTTAATGAGTTTTGTTCCTTTAGAAGCCGAAAATAATTATATAATAAAATACTACATTCAAACATTCCTAAAGAGACCCTCCTCCACATTATAAACCCCCATCACCTCTAACCCATTTCTCACACCTCTCAAGCCCCTTGGCTCATCCAAACTCTACCCAATTAATATCCCTAAATCTCTATATTTCTTCTAGAATCCTAACCTTAGGCATAAGGCACTTAAAGTAATCCTTTTGGTTAAAAAAAGGTAGCTACCTGTTTTAAATGTAACATCTCCTCTTAAGTTCTTTTCTTTTATTTTACTTCTCCCACACCCTAAACTATCTTTATTACATTATTTTATAACAACACAAGTATCCTCAATATACTAGGGTTTTTTATGAGAAGTATTTGAACTACCCTTATACACACCTCCATCTAATCGGTTTAGAACATAAAGTTTCTTGTGGACGGAGAACTACTGCCTCACGAAACGATGATTGTTCAATCTTCTACTACAACCTCTTATGGTGGCCATTATGATGGAACCATAATTATATATGATATATTTGAAATTAATTTTATCTATAAGCTTCTGTAATTATATTTTATAGCATAACATTATTTATTTAAAGTCCTATATATATGATAATTTCATTTGAGGATGTGTGGACTACCGCCCCATCAAAGTGATATGACTCATCCATACCATACATGGAACATATAAAGGATGGTGTTAATGAAGTTACGTAACATATATAGAATAATATATTATAATTTAATAATAATTTACCTATGTATAATTTGGTTTTATTTCTTTTTAAAATAAAAAAATGAAATGGAAGTTTCATTTGTGCGTACATACGGATTACCGTCTCTACAAACACGATGAGATTCATTCCCCATTGTAACCGTTCAAGAATAATTATCATTTTATTGTTAAAAATAATATTTAAGAACATAATATCATTCATTATATAAATCAAATTTATCCTATCCATAACAAACATGTTGTATGTAACAACATATATAAAGGAAAATGAATCAGTTAACAGCTGAAGCAATGATACTACTAAAATAGTATTAACAATGCAATATTAGAAGATCATATATGAAATCATATTAATGTATTTAGTTCTTATATTATTTAATAATTATTATTTAACTATTATAAAGGAGGTTAATGTTCCCTTGACCAAGGAAAAGTACAAGGTAAGGGTTAATTATACAATCTATTTAATTAACAGATGATGTAAATATGTTAGTATCTATTGGGACCTCTTTATCATCCACATCCATGTTTCTTAAAAAAAATTATTTCAAAACATTTTTAAAATTTCATAGAATACGGTTTAAGGTCATTTATACCATTTTTTGACCTTTTATAAGATTTTTATAAAGGAATCTTTCCATCATTCTCCAAACAAGGTCATTTACGACCTTTTCGACAAAATTTATGAAAGAATGTTTTTTTAACTTATACAACGAGTGCGGCTCTTTTTTCCATTATAACACCTTCGAAGAATCCCAAAAAATATTATAAGAACATTTTGAAAATAAAGGTTTTCATTTATAATTATGTGACTTTTAAGTTGTTCCAAAAAAGAAAGTGTTATTTCTTTACAATAGTTTTCATTTCATCTATGTCAACATCCATTGATGGATTTTTAAATTGTTTGATGTTGATTTATTATGATACAAATCTTCCATATTGTATTGAATGTTTTTTGATATGTTTGATTGTGGATGTGTTATTTTTATTCCATTCATGGTTTATGGATAAAGTATTGTCATTTCGTATGCTAGTTTTAATACGAATGTTTATTTTATGTTTAAACCTTTTCATATGTGGAATGCATTAGACATCGTAAGTGATGGGTGGAGCCCACTATAGTTCCTCGATGCATTGGTAGGTCTCATGAGACAAAATAGTGTCTTTGAACAAGGCCTTTAAAAAATCTTATTTGTAGTCTTGGCATGAGTCCTTGACTTTGTGGTTATGATGTCCGACATTATGCATTCCATCATAATGAAAATGGCTATTGATTTTGCATGTGATTATTCGACTAGTATAATATCCATGTGAATAAGTAAATGGAATCATTAAATTTATATTTTCCATACTATTATGAAGTTTATGTTTAAAAGGCTTATGTTTTAGTCTTATTGATTTCCTTAAAAAAAATTTCTTATTTCTGAAGTTCATGCTATATTGTTATCCTTAATGAGAATATTAGTACTCCCTTTTCTATGTTTTATTTTTCCTAGGATGTGAAGAATTATTTTATGGTTGACCTATAGGAATTGTATAAGGGATATAAGATTGTTCAAAGGGTACAAAATGTTGTTTTTTTATCTCAGGATGTAATGTAAAACTTATGTATGTATCTAGTACTTCCAAGGCCACTAAACTAATCAGTTTTTTGGGACATGATTCCTTGTATAATTCCAAGGTTATTTTATAATGCACCAACTCTTGGTAACTAGGGTTAGGGCTCTACACCATAAGCATATAGTGTTCCCAAAAGAGAAAACATCTTCCAAAATAACCTTCATCACTAAAACACAAAATCATTTAACTATAATAAGGATATCCATTAGATAAAACAAAAGATACCAAATGAACTTATTCTTGATCAATAAAATAAATTAACTAAAAATAATAAGTCATACTAATAAGGGACTTCACATAGGCCAGTGGTGGGTGATGGACCCTTGTCTCCCTTCGGTTGCCGAATCAATTATTATGGCCTTGCTGGACGCGATGGGTTGTCGCCCATCCTATGGATTGTCCTTTTTCTAAAACCATATCATTAATATAACATTATCAAAAATAATATAATTTCCTATTAAATAAAAATAACCCATTTTGTCCTCAAAGTTTATCAAATACCATTCATTTTGTATCCCAAAATGTAATAACCATTTATCTCCTCAAAATAAAGATCATATGAACCCCTAATGTTATCCATTATGTCCACAAACCAAAATATTATTATTTCCCGAATAACATTTCACATATCAAACTCCAGGGTTACACATACTAAAAAAAGTCTTCCAAAGTAATCCCATCATAAAAATAACCTTAATGATTTTATTCATTTCATCATCCTGAAATCTACCATAACTCTTGATTCCCTTATATGTAGTATTATTACTCATTCAAAGTTATTTATGATCCATTAGACATTAATTTCCAACGTATTCCATAATACTTATTTACTAAAAACAAAATCACAAATAAAATCCTAATATTCAATAATATCAAAATATCATCTATTTAATAATTCATACCTTTCATTTGTCATTGTCAGTTTCCTCATCCTCGATTGGAATAGAATTAAGTGCTGGTAAACAACTATTTTATGGGCTGACTAATCCCATTCCAGAACCCTCTTTGTAGGACATCTATTTGTGCAATTAATATTCACGCCACATTTAAAAAATTCAATTGATCCCTTAGACAAGACTTCTTTCCCTTTCCTAGATTCAACTGGATAGTTCCTTTTTTCATGGCAGGTTCTTTCTTTATGACCTTCATTATCACAACTATAGCATCTTCTTGTAGCATTGAAACATTTTCCTAGGTGTTTCATTCTACATCATTGAAACATAGGTTTTTTATAAAACATAACTTTATGATTATTACTTGAACATCCGTAGGGATTCATTTATTGTATATACGATGCCTTATAAAAATCCCCAAGATTTTGGTGGTCAATCATGACTCCAGATAGTTGGTTGAGAATAACCCAAAGAGTTCTAGTTGAATCTCTCATTTCATTTGGTTTATAATTCAAAAAACCATCATAGTTTTCTACACATCTATTGTTACTTTGGTGCCTGCTAGATCCAACCATTTACTAAAACCAAAATGGTCTATGTGAGTATATCAATAAAATCATCATATAATATTTTATGAGGAGGTTAAACAGTAATATATATATATTCATGTTATCTTATACTCATTCAATTTATCTAAAATAACTATGAATCTTTTTAATATTCTAACCATTATGGATATGTAACTTATGCTTTAATGACACCCTAACATCAAATGTTATCTAAACCGACTTATTATACCAACTATAAGCCTCCAACGATAAACATTACCTATTCCTGAATTAAGTTAATAATTCACATTGAGGATCATTTCAGGTTCATAGCTTTAGATAATTAGGTAATAACTTATACATAACAACATTAATATTACAAGTAGACACTTCTACTCACTATCCACTTTTTTCATAAAACAAAAACTCTTAATATAAGGAAACATGTCTTGTTCCATGTTTTAGACAGCATCACTTTTCCTTGATCCCATTCATGAAACTATTCATCTTAAATTCCTATGAAAAAACATTTCAAAACATGGAATGAGAATAAAAAATCTCATTAAGGGATACATAAATAATGAAAACAGTTAGTTTTTCAAAACAACATGTAAACCATTAATAGTTTATCATAATGTAATGTATTTTACCTTATAGAACTAGAAAACACACTTGAATTACTATAAGATCATTGAAAACCATTTTTGTAACCAAAATATTATCATAAATCCCATTGAAAACAATATATATCGTATAAAGGAAACTTTGTAAAAAACATACATAAATGGAATAACCATAAGGTCGACTTCCACACATATCACTAAATAAAATAAACATACAAATGACTTCAATATACAATGCATTAGATGTTATAATATATTGACCCATCTTTGGTTTATCATGGAACCACCCATCCTTTAGTTAATCATGTAACCACCTGTCAATGGTTTGTCACATAACCACCCAAAAAATGTCCATTACATAATAATAAAATATAAAATATTGCAAATATCAACATTTTAGTAATAACATTTAATTTTTAATCACAAGATTTCATTTGAAGATATTGAAATACTCAATACATTTCAAAAACCATTTTTAAATACCAAAACACCCAAAAATAGAATAAGGGATTTATTTTTACATTTAAAAAAATTAAGGCTTATAGAAGAATCCAAATAAAGATTAACGTGGAAAAGAGGTCATTGTCAAGGTATATGTTAAAACATTTATTTTGTAGTTTAGTAAAACACTTCGAAGAAAAAAGATCCCATTTGAATGAAAGTAAAATTTAAAGGGTTTTTTATACACCGTATAAAATAAATTCATGTATAAATAAAAATATTCATTAATTAAAGGATATTGAGATGAATTTCCTTTCCTCATGTCTGACATAACTCGTTCATTCTTTAATTTCCTCTTAAAAAAGGTTACTCCATTTGATTTGAGTAAAAGTGATTTCTTGAATTGTATTATGCATAATTTAAGGATTATAAGATTAAGAGAGGGATTTTGGAAGATTATTATAGTAGAGTTTTAAAGAAACAAGGGGATTGAGAGGTGTTATTAAGGGTTAGAGGTGGTGTCCTTTTATAAGAGGGAGGAGTGGCTCTTCAAGAATGTTTTGAAATATTATTTTATTAATAATTGATTTTCGAATTATAATAACTCCAAAGTGATATATTTCAATGATATGATTAGGATGGGTCGAAATACTCTTAGAAAATTTGTTTTAGACCAGTTTTGGTCAAAAAATTAACATTATCTTTTAGCATTAACCCTTGGTTAAATAAATTAACTCTTATCATGTCTTCTTGTATTTTCATAACATATGGTTACTATAGTTACTATAAACTTCCAAGTGACCCAAACTGGATCATTAATGACATTTGTAACATTATATATGTCATTTTATAAGAATCATAGATTTTTTATGACTATTATATCATTTAATAAAATATTAATTTATTTAAAAACTCATTTATGTCAATTTTTATACAATTCATAAATTTTTAAAAATAAATAAAAACATGAATAATTCAAAATAACTTCATTAATTCAACAATAAAAATTCGTAATCATCAATGAAATACATGTATAGCATAAAAAGATTAAAACTAAATTTATTTTAATATTTATAAAATCATTTATTTAAATCATTCATTAATAATGTAATCAATACATCACTATTGTTTCGGAAATAAATTTATTTATTTGATGTCTAAAAATTATAAATAAAAAAACTTGATTTAGGATATATTTATATATTTATATTGATTATTTATTGTTGAAGAGATCACTTATATAACCCCATATAAAAACAATTTAGAAAAAGATACATGTTTCTGTTATATTTTCCATAACTTTAAATCAAAAGTAAATAAATGTTAATTTCACACACAAGTGGCTCCATGGGGTCCTAAAATCGACCCTAGGATTACCATGGTCGGAAATATCTCATTAAATATGATTAGGACATGTGTTAAGGTAATTAAATATTATTATAATATTATTTTTTAACCTTATTTTAACAGATTTAACTTTAAGCCATAGTAAATAAAATATTTTCGGAAGTTACTATCCATAATGTCTAAAAATAAAAGGTAATTATTTAAAAAATTTAGACCTCATGATTTCAAATATAGAATCCATTTTTCTAAATTCAATACTCATAAATTGATGAAATTAATTTAAAATCAATTCCTATTGTCAAAACCAAAAAACGTGTTCTTAAGAAATAAAAAACTACCAGAAAATTAGCATGTGTTTATGTCCAATTAAAATACAAATTACATTGAATGACCAGTATTAGATTAAATGATAAAAATAAATCCAATTATACTTTAAATCAAATTAGGAGGACAATCTAACTATATAAATAAATTAGTTGAAAAGATAGTTTTGAATTAAAATGTAGTACTTTTACTCTTTATTAATAAAAGAACTCTAGAAGAAAGATACCCAAATTTCATCCAAAGTAATTTTTGATGTTTCTTTTCATAATAAAATGTTTATTTTTACAAATAAAACATATAAAGGTATCAAAAAATAGATTTAAAAAGCATTCTCCATCAAAAGGCGGTAAAACGTCCTTTTTAGAAAAAATACATACTTTATCTGAAAAAAATGAATTTATTCTTATATCATATCTAGAAAAAATAAAATTTGAATTTAAATCAAAAAATTTAATATATATCATAAATTTTTTATTATATAAAAATACATAAGGAGTGATGTGAAAACATAATTATTCTCTTTTAAATGGGTTTTCATAAAAAACACATCCATTATATTCAATTGGGTTTTATTTCCATTTCTAATAAATTTAGTAACAAATGAATCATCCTTTAAAACTATGAGAACCATATTATAAAATTCAATTAATACTATTCTTTCCCTCAATTCCAATATTAAGGTGGTTACTACCATTTAAAATAATAATAATAATATTGTATTATTTTTTTATGTAACTCAATGTTGAGGGAAATGTAAGATTCTGGAGATGGCTGTTGTTGTGTGTCGAGTGCGCTATCCGAAAAAATTTCCCCTTTAACTTAAAATTAATATCATATCCATAAGTATTAATAGCAATAAAAAACATTTATTATATAAATTCTTATGTTTTTAAAAAAAATCCATTTTATGGATAAAATAGCAGGAAATAATCATACACTTGGGTATAATTATGATCAATACGACATTGCATGTTATTCTTTTAGCTCTAATAATGTAAAATATGTATTATAACATGTATAGAAACCTTCACTACTAGGTTCCAAACATTTTACTATTCTAATTCATCAACTATAACTTTTTTAATTCATAACAACAAAATTATTCACATTATTACTGAGTAGTAGGTAGAAATAAAATCTATGGACATTATATGAAAACACATTTTAGTTGACGTGTATGATTTTATATTTTGATTCTTCTATATCATTAAATTTTTTGGAAAATAGGCATTAATAGATACTCTAAAAAAATCTTCATCGCTTCTATGATTACCATAACTTTCGTTTTATGGATCAGTTTGATTTAGATATCATTGGGATAATGCTCATCGTTAATCATATTTTAACCAGAAAAGAATATTAGGAAAACTTTGATCGGAAATTGTTCTTCTCCCATTAAACCTTCAGTGCTCTCTATCTCTCATGATGTTTTTCATCATTGGAAAGTAATTTATACTTCCACTATCATAAAAAATAGGTTCAGAAAAAATTGAATGGTTGGGAAACCACAGTCATTTTCCAACTCTACAGAATTCACAAAAAATTTGAATTCGGCATAGATTTTCAATTCAACATTGACCACTTCAGTGCTTATCAAATCCTCTTGATTCTTCTCCAGACTTCATGGATCATCTCACAACTTTATATAGATTATATATTACAAGAAATTCATCAGTGAGATGTATATTTCCATTCTAATACAATGTTCTGCTCTGATGATTCAAACCTATTTAACATTTTAAAAAAATTATTCCTTAAGCAACATTGCATCTTCTGATGAATTTGATACCCCATTAAGAAATTCTTCAAGAGTTTATTTATAATATTTCACCTTTTATTATTTGTTTAAAAACTCGGACCAATGGAATACTATGTTTGATGAATTCTAGCATTCGATGAATTATTATTGTCAGATTGTGTCTAATTGATCAGTCATTGATTCACTCTAGTGTATCAGTGTCCCTAATTATTTTGATATATATTAACCCACATGAAACAATTTATGACATCTTTGTCTTAGCCAAATGAAAACAACAACATGCTTTTCTTTATGAAAATTGCTATATACATTTTTAAACTCCATTAGATTCACTTGTCTTTATAGATCTTATCTTTCATAGATCAAAACAACTCCAAATTAATGATCAAAATCTATAAATTTATAAAAAATTATTATATTCTTCTAGTAGATGTCTAAATCAGATTTTAGGTTCATATAAACACGTTTTCTGATGGATCAGTGCTACAACACATCCAATGGATCAGTGGCACACTATGTATAATTAACTTGTGTTATAAGAAACATTTATCTTATATATTCAATAAAACTGATGATTGATCCTATGAATTGGGTTTTCAGTGGATTAGACAGTCTGATGAATTGAATGATCCAATGGATCAGCTGAGTAGTACTGCAATAAGACTTCTAACAATTACAACTTCAAAAATCCATGTCACAAAACATCTTTAGTGTCTAGTACAGATCACATTAATGAACTATGACCAGTATACATAAATATTAGAACCATTATACATCCAAAAACTCTTTCTTGTATAATGAATTCGTCATGATGTTGTGAAAAATACGATTGGAATAGTAACTTCTGACATAAAATATATTTTATCCTCCTTTATATAAAAATTATTATATGAATTGTTTCAATAAATCTTATGATATTGAATAGTTACAAAATAAAAAAGCATCATTATATTTTATGTTAGAAATATCAAATGAAATTTAGACCCTGATGCAACTTATCACTCTAATCAAAAACATTTTTTTTAAATAATGTGAGTCCAAAATACAACTTCTCCCAAAAAATTCAATAGAATAAGAAACTGAGGCTGATGGATTTACCAATCAAGAATTAATCAAATATTATAATTTCATACTTTGTTTATCTGATCACAAATTTCTAAAAAGTGAATTAATTTTATGTAGTGAATAAAATAAAAACAAACACAAACCACTTCTTTCAACATTCCAAACCAAATTTCAACCAACTTTGTCCCTATAATCCCCCTGTAGTATTTTGTTGACAACCAAAGTTTATATATAACTGAATATTGTAAAAATATGTTATAGATATCTTATCAACAGTTATAATAATGAGAAAAAAAATTATAGGAAAATAGAATCATTGACAACAAAACCATTCTATCCAAAAGTAGAGACTTTGGAAACTTTTGAAATAATAAAATTCTATACCTCTTCATAAATTCTTCCTATTTCCGTAAAAAAATTCCTAAAACCACATCAAGAAATAGTGAAAACAGTTCACACTCTAACATGTTATGATCTCATCTTAACAACAAATCCCACCAAATACATTCTTTTTAAAAGGGTTATAACCTAACAAATGATATATTTATAAAAAATTATATTTATACACCTTATCATCACAATCTAAAAAAGGTATAGGGTACAAAGATACATAACTCAACAATGGAGGGTTATAGTTTGGATCCCCAGGTTGAACCTCAATTTGAAAAATTCTTCCCTTGGTAATGGTGGTGTGATTATGTATGTATCATGTTCCGTTATTGGAAAAAACACCAACTTGAGTTCAATTTTCTCCACATTCTCTTTGATGAAGTGATATTTGATATAAATATGTTTTTAATGAGAGTGTTTTACTCAATTTATTGTAATTTTAATATAAATATGGTTACCACAACCCAATGTCCTAGGTAATAGCACTTCAATAAGAAAATATTCCAACTAAGACTTTATGAACATATATTGTGTTGTAGCATGAGTTGCAGCAATATACTTAGCATCAACAATTATAAGAATTAATGAATTCTTTTTAAAAGTGTGAAAAAATACCCAACATTCCACATAAAGAAAACTCTACCAAATTTGGATCTTCCATCACCCACACTTCTTACCTAATCAGTATTTGTGTACCCAAAGAAAACAATTATTTTCGAGAAATTATACAAAATTATGCAATTAGTTATCCCTCTGATGTATCTATGATTTCTTTTCACATCCAAGATATTTTATTCTTTTTAAGAACATTAGAACATTTTTCATAAATTATAATCATACACAATATACTGTCCTAATGATGGGAGATATCAAAAACATTCAATCATCTTCCAAAATTATTTATAGTCAACTACCTTTCCTTCTCCATATTTAGTCATTTTGGTTCCCACTGATTTTTTTTTTGAAATAGGTTTTGAATTGACTATAAAAAAATTATTAATATGTTACATAGAAAACCATTATTATGAAATGAAAATTTATTTCTTCTTTTGTGATATTATTAACCAAAGAATATATTTCATTTCACGATGAATAGGCATTGATAATAACTATTTCTTTTTTTCAGTATACCATTCACATGTTCATTCATCATTCCTAGAAAGGATTATTTCATCAACATATACAATACCAATGACAGAAATATCCAGAAAGTTTTTTATGTAGTGATTACTATCAACACTTCCTTTCATGAATTTCAAATTTCTGAAGATGATATCAAATTTGGGTTACCATTCCCTTGGATATTTCATTATCCCATACAATTATCTCATAAACATTCATACATAACATTCTTCTTTACCAATAAAAAAACACTCTGTTTTTTAATATAAAGGACTTCATCATATTCTCCATTTATAAATTAATACTTCACATCCATCTGAATAATTTTATTACATCATTATGAAATAATTTAAATAAGGACTCTATTTGTTTCTAATCACTACACTAGAGAAAAAGTTTCAGCAAAATCAACACCATCCACTTGATATTAACATTTTTAAACCAATATTTCCTTGATTCTTATCGCTTCACAATCTTCATTCATCTTGTTCCAAAAAACCCATATTGTACCTATAAAAGATTCTCATTTGGTTTAGGTAAATGTTCCAAATATCATTCTTCTCAATATAACCCAACTCTTCATTCATAACATGAATCCATTATAGATGATCAAATACTTTATTAACATCTTTTATCATCACTTATTAATAAAAATAAGTATTTTTTAGAACTTTTTATGTTCTTATTATTTGAACCTTTTGAGGTTAATCACTAGTAATATTTCCATCTTCCATTTTTTTACTCTACCTAAGATGAGATGTATTAAATTCTTCCTCAACAATGGAAATAGTAGAGTCTGATTATTCCAAACTCTATCCATGACCACTATTATAGTTATTTTCATGTTCCTCAACAATAATTACTTCATAATCTTAATATTTTTCATCATTGTATCTTTTTGAAACATATTCCATTGCTATTTTAATAACTTGTAAATAAAAAAACGACAATTATAACTCTTTCATTGTTGAAACATCTATATTATCTTCTATATAAAGCGTAGACAATAAGGATTATATCATTATATTTGTGATCTAACATTCGATGATATCCACATTTTTATTTTGTGATTTATGTACTAGCAAATACACTTTGGTGTATCAAACATAGAGTTTTATCATAAAACATTTCATATAGAGTCACATCAGAATTTTTCTTCAACATACAAATATTCTAAATATAAGTGAATTTTATCATTTCCTTCCTTGAGAATTTTTTATAAATACCACACCCAATTAAAATTTTACTCCCCATATCAACTACACATCTATTCATTATTTTAGTAGCACTAATTATTTACGGTTTATATGGTCTACTAAAGTCATTATGAATTACATTTTTTTCAAGATAACTCTTAAAATATTAAATAAAATATTTTACACCATTATTTGTTTGAAACTTCTTAATAGAATACCCATATTCCTTATCATTTTTTCTCCTGAAGCACAAAAACGTTTTTGATCTTTTGGTTTATTTTTCAATAATATATTACAAGTAATGAGGGAAAAATCATCAATGAATGAAATGAGGTACTTGTTTATGAATGATGATTGATTTTTTATTTTTCAAGAAATAGTCGAATGAATTAGATACATGGGACATGTTTAACAAATTTAAACAGTCATATTCCAGGAAATTATAATCATCCATTTCTGATAAATTTCACAACACCAATCTCTTATTCTTTTCATATCTAGAATATTCTGGACACTATCTCACTTTGAATACTTTCTCATGTTTCCTTCATATGTATTTTTTTGAATGTGATGCAACAAATAATTCTCTTCCATCGGGATAAGGTAACATGAATTCTAAATTTTAGTAACATGAAAAAGGTTTACATAGTTTATATTGGCCTCTTGTAACAAATTTTCCATCATCCATTCTTTTAAAAATTATAATATCATTAAAAACCATTTTTTCCTTAATCATAATGTTGTAAAAAACTCACAATTTCATGTTTCTACCCATCAAAAAACAAATCTTTCATGGGTTTAATCTTTTCATCCCCAATAAAATCAGATCCAACACCTTTGAATCTAATAGATTAATCACTTCAAAACATCATTATTCGTTATTTGAAATATTTATGATTAATCAATAATTTCATGTCTCCAACCATATGATAAGAACACCCACTATAAAAAATACATGTTTTTTAGCCATTTATAGCTTTGATATGAGTTTCTACTATAATGTTTTTTTATATCCCTATAACTTTATTTACATATGGCTTCTGAGAATTGTTATAAGATTGTTATTGTGATGGTAAAAAAATAAGACCCCATTTTTCATGATGTATAAGTTCACATTTTTTAAAAATAGTTTCCAATGGTCGGTATCTATTTTAAACATTCAAAACATCTTTCTTAGACTTATTCCTTTGAGTGGATTGACTCTTCGTTAAACTTTTATTTTTGAAACACATGGGATAATTATAGTGTTGTTGTTAAACCAATACGTATTTTATATATTTTCAAATCCTCCAAAATAATAGTAATAATAATAGAAGGAATATTTTTTCATGACCCCTCCCCGGGGCCTGTGTCGTACCATCCCCCAGGCCGACATCCTGAAGGCCATGTGTTGGAAGCTAGCACCGAAGGCATCAACCGGCAAGTGGGATAAATTTGTCGGAGTACCTATACGTACACATACACAACCACATAAAAATGATATAATGGTAAACATTCATGCCACTAATCAACCACTAAGTAAAAGTACAAAATGTAGGTCAAATGGCCCAGAATACAAACTCAACAAATAGTGAAATGAAAATATGAATGTATAAGGAACCCATAAAAGTCATCCGCTGAGAACCCCAACAGATGGGTAAGTATAGAGAAGCTAATAGATCCCATAGAAGCACGTCATGTCTGCCTGATCTCACTGGGAACTCCCTGGACCTAGGCCACCAAGTCCTCCACCATGTTATCGGTCATCTACACGAGACACAAAAAATAATGACGAATCTCGTGCAGGAGTGAGTAACAGTATACTCAGTAGGGACCCCAAAACAACATGGAAAGACCACAAAGAAATCCATAAAAACCATGAAGGAAGACATATCACACCAATTACCATCTAGAGTAGGAAATTAAGACCATCAGTCTTACCACTGAACACCTTGGGCTACTAGAGAACTCCTCCTCTAGTAGTGCAGTGCGCCTTTAAATTCCCACAGAGCCACTTCCCAATAACCATGGTGTGTTGGGGAAATCATCCTTGATTAGTACCATGGGTATGCTGGGTCACAAAGAGATGCTCCCCACTGTGGGCCTTTAGGGTCACACAGACCAGCTTCCCACCTTGACCATAATGAAGCACTCCTCCCCGTTAAGTACTGTGGGTTTGCTGGGTTACACTGAGCCGCTTCCCACCGTGGCCCTATCGGGTCATAGAGATCTACTTCCCCTTGGTCCATCGTAGCTAATCCAAATAGGGTCTCTTGTCCCCATTCTTAAAGTCTCAGCCAACCACATGGTTTTCACACGTAGTGCACTTGATTCAAGGAGAACCACTCCCCAAGCCATTAGTCTTATTTCAAATTCACTGATAGCCTTCTTAGTGTATTCCAAAATACCAGCCTCATTGCGAGGGTTCCAACGCTGAAAATTTATTATAAATCGGATTCTCAGTTTAAATGATATTGTTTTTTTCAAAAATGGGCTAGTGGGGTCCATGTTCGGTCTGACCCGGTAGGACTAACCCGACCTGAATTTGGCCTAGCCCACCCTGATGGGGAAGGTCTAGCACAATTAGGTGGGATAACTCTTACCTAGTTTTGATGTGGCTGGAAGTCTCTTCCTCTACCCCATGCCTTGTCGGTCATCCATAGGGCCACCTCCTCGTTCACGGTCGATTGACCATAGCCTTCAAAGTGTGTGACATAGTGCGGTGTCGCGGCCGGGTGGCCGCGTTTTCCTGCCACTAGCCACCGACATGGAGGTCAGTGGCTTATGTTTCATTTTTGTGGCCTAATCTATCCACGAAACCTCTTCTAGTGGGTCATCGTGGGGCACCGTCACCCGCCTGCAGCCACTGATGGTGCCGGTGCACTGGCGGGTTCTTCTGTAGACCACCGGGTCCGCTTTGATGGTTTATTCTTTTCACCACTTGCGCCTACAGCCTTCGAAGGATTCCATCTTCCCTGTGATGACCTTGTATCCTCTTTTCTCCATTTTCAAAGATGCATCCACAGAGAAAATACAAAAAAATACTAGGTAGAGGGGCTCGAGACATGTTCGTGTCAGCCTGCGCCCACTTCATTAGAGGTTTAGAAACATGAGATATAGATTTTATTTTCTCTCAAAATTTAATCAATCATGATAAACTAATCTCAAGATAAAGTAAATATACCATAATAACAAGAAATTCATGGATCAACCTATTCGTGGGTTGATCTGAAGTCCTTGTTTTAGAAATAATAAATAGAAAGTAAATTCAAAAGTAACTACTACCTCGATTGAGCTCGTCGTTGAAGTGATCTACTAGTGAGGATTCTAGTTAAATTGGCATTCTCCGATTCCAGTCCCATTCTTTGAGATGCTTCAACGTCATTAGCAATTCACTGGCATTCATTGTTTTTTGTTAGAGAGGGTTACTTGTCATATATTTTTTCGATAAATTGAACCTCTTGATCATGATCTCTTCAATGCGTTAACCCATAAAAAGAAAACACATCACCACATTTCTGTTATGCTGTATCATCATGTTGTTACACTATTTCATTTATTAAAAAACATATATGTTATGCTCCATTTAATTCATCGTTACACTACACATTTACGATCCATTAATGAGTTTAATTTAATTTGAATCGTTTCCACTTTGTCGTTAAACCGCATAATCATCGTTCCACCACCCAAAGGTTGGGAAAATCAAATAAAAGAACCTTTTAATTTATAATTTTTCAGAAAATTACAAAAAATAACATTTTTGATCGACCCTTTTTGGTTGAAGTTAAGACCTTTATTGGAAAATACCAATGTTTTGAGTTCAATGGTTCCCTCATATTTTTTATCCGATCACCATTTGGAAAGATAGAAAAACCTGCTCATACGTTAATTTAAATGAACTAATAAAAAGATCAAAATTCTATTTCAGGATCACCATGCATTAGAACAATATTCCATCAAACTGTCTGATCTTAAAATAATTCCGTATAATAAAATAAAAATTACACAGAATTTCTGGAACATTACATCACTCCACTCTTTTGGTATTCCTGTCCTTATAAGAAAAAACAAGGAAAACAAAACATATTGGGGTATTGAGCATGATCTGAGCCTCTCGTTCCCATTTGATCTACTAGATATTCTTATTCTACTACCAAACATGCAGTAGAGGAATCACCCATCCATGAAGGACCCACTCCTATCAATCCTCTATCTCCACTGAGATCTCCGCAAATGTCTCCCCATCGTCAACATCAATCTCTCCCCAGTAAATGATGTGTGATGGATCATTCACGTAGATAATTAGCTACGAAATGTGGAAAACATCAAGCACCTAGTGCATCTATGGGGGGAGAGCTAGGAGGTACGCCACCTGGCCAACTCTACTCAGAATCTAGAATGGTCTCATGAACCTCAAAGATAACTTGTTGCCCCATTCAAATATCCTTAACCCCCATCGGGGTGAGTCGCGAAGGAAAACATAGTCTCCCTCCTTGAACTCCAAGGGCCTTACTCTCTTATCCTCATAAGATTAACACGTACAATGTGAAGTCCTAATTCACTCCTAGATGATATGCACCTTCTCATTTGTAGCCCGTACCAACTCCGGACCCATGATTGCCGACTCCCCAAGGTCTATCTAGAATAGAGTAGATTTTCAAGTTTTCCCATAAAAGGCCACAAACGGTGTCATTCAAATGTTGGAGTGATAGCTGTTGTGGTATGAAAACTGCACCAGTGGAAGGTGGACCTCCAAATTATGACCAAATCATGGAAGCAATCACAAAGCATGTCCTCCAAGGTCAATATATTCTGCTCCGTTTGACCATCTGTCTATGGGAGAAAGGTTGTTCTCAAGCGTAGCTGAGTCTCGATCACCTCCTATAATCCCTTTCATAATAGGGATATAATGAGAGATTCATGGTCTAAGGCGATTGTCAACGGCACCATTTGTCGTCGCAATATCTCCTAGACATATAGGCATCCCAAGGCCTCCATCAATCCCTACTCAATGATGGGTAGGGAGTGAGCCGACTTGGTGAGTTGGTCAACGATCGCCCAGATAGAATCATGGACCCTAGACATGTGGGAAAATCCTGTCATGAAGTCTGTCGAGACACCATCCCATTTCAACTCTGGTACCTCATGTGGCTGGGCCAAACCTGGTAGAACCAAATGATCATTGTTCACTTACTGACAAGTGAGGCATCATGAATGGAACTTTGCCACCACTTTCTTCATCCTCGACCACTAGTATTGATGTCTGAGGTCCTGGTACATCTTCGACACACCAGGATGTATCGCAAAAGGGTCTGTATAGAACTCCATCAACACCTCCTCCCACAATGTCACTAGTATTATAGTGCGTCCTATGAAAATGATTATGTGCTCCCCACCTATCAAAAATCAACCAGGAGCATGTCCAGAGGAAAATTTAGAATGTCAGGCCTCATAGTCAACATCCCCAAGCTATGCCTTCCTGACTTGTTATAAGAGTTGAGGAGTGAAAATCATTAATAGAAGGTAAGATTCTTCATCATTATCCATGAAGGATATCTTCATCGTGGATAAATACTCCATCACCTCACTCTGCAACTATAAACCATACATTCTTCTGAGCTCGTCTGGCACCACATTCCCCTTCTGAGGAGTATTGGCAATCTCAAATTCGTAGTCCTATAGGAACTCCATCCATCACCACTATCTCAGGTTTATGTCCTTTTGTGAAAAGATATGCCTAAAACTCTTGTTTCAGAGTATATGGTAAACTATTCACCCATCAAGTAGTTAAGACACATCTTCAAAGAAAAGGCCACTAAAACTAACTCCAATTCATGGGTCAAATAGTTTTTTCATGTTTCCTTAACTATTGTGAGCCGTAGGTGATCACCGCTCGCTCCTTCATTAGTAAAAAACCTAGTGTAGTCCCTTATGAATCACAAAAATCTACGTGCTGATCTCCCTACACTGGTAGTCTCAAGATAGGGGCACTCTTCAGTATCTCCCTCAGATCCTGGAAATTCTGGTGGCACTTCTTGGTCTACACAAAAGTGGTTTCCCTTATGTTTCAACAACGATAAAGATGATGCTACTTAGAAGAAGTTGGGCACAAACCTTTGGTAGTATCCAACCAACCGAAAGAAACTCTAAACCTCAATCATGATCATGGGTAGTTCCCATGTAAGAACCACCTCTATCTTCACCAGATACACTATAACTCTAGAATCTGAGATGACGTATCCCAACAAGTGGACCTTCTGAATCAAGAACTGGAACTTTGAGAGATTCCCATAAAGATGGTGCTCTAGGAGTGTATCCCAAACTATATGTAGGTGTGTAGTGTTCTCCTATTCTTACACCGAGTACACCAAGATGTCATCAATGAAGACAACCCTGAAAATATCGACGTATGGCCAGAAGATCCTATTCATGAGTCCCATGAACACTGATGAGGTATTGTTCACACTAAAAGGAATAACCAAAATCTCATAGTGGTCATACTGGCATCTAAAGGTTGTCTTCGGTACATCCTCATCCCAAATACATAACTAATTATAGATTGATCTCTTGTCTATGTTCGATAGCTTCCATTTTCCCTTTAGCTGATTAAAGAAGTTATCAATCCTTAGATGTGTATACATGTTCTTCATGGTCACATGGTTTTGGTGCTGGAAGTCCACGCATAGCCTCAAGCCCCCGTCTAACTTTTGAGAAAAGAACATTGGGGATACCCATGCTGAAATGTTGGGCCTCACGAAGCCCTTATCCTATAACTCCTCCAACTATAATCTCAATTCATGAGTATCCATAGGATCCATTTGATATGATGATGTGGAAATCAGTGTCGTCTCAGGGTACATATTGATGGGTAAGTCTACCTCTCTGTGAGGAGGTAGTCTCACAATGTCCTCTGGGAAGACATCCTCATACTCATACACCACTACAGGAAAGATTGTACTCCTCCCATCTACTATATTGAGGGTGATGCTATCCAATTGGTGAGTGATAGGATGAATCCTCCTTCGATAAAGTTTTTCATGTACTACAAAATTTACCTTCTCACAGGTGAAGGAAAATAGGATCCCATCCTCATGGAAACACCACACATTGCACCTAATACATTTGATATGAGCATGACCTATAAATAAATAGTCCATACCCAAGAAGATGTCATAAGGCCTCGATGCTTCTACTAGTAGAACCTAGATGAAGCTTTCACCTCTTTGAGTAAGCTCGCACCACCGACACTAGTGTGTTATCGTCTAATCCCCTCATGTAGGAGTATCTAATAATAAGTATCGAGCCAAAAGCTACACTGGAATCTCTAAGCCTCAAATGAGGTTTGTGGAAAGGAAAGAGTGATTGGAAGAAGTGTTTATAAGAACTACAACTAAGGTGGATAAGACACAGATCGTACCTCTAATTATCTCTGGAGCACTGTGGCCAAATTCCACAATTACTGAAAGATGAGATCTCCCATGTTCACCTACAGCCTAAGGCTGTGGTGGGCCAACTAGTGGTGGTGGAGGTAGTACCTAGAACCTTCATCCACTACCTGCTACTCAGCCTACTCCCATGCCACATCTGAAGCCCTGCAGACCTCCTTGCTCAAACCACTACCTCTAACTCAGCGGCCCCTCGACCATCTACTGATCGTCTGCGCTGCAGGACGGGTATTCACGAGCCATGATTCCTTACCCGTCGTACATGAAGCACATCCTGGATCACTGTTGACTCCATTTCTGTTAGAATACCCACACTACTAACCCCGTGTCGTGGGGTATTCCTCTTAGTGATTTGACTCACTTCAGTCCCTGTGTCTGTTGCCTGCTTCTCACCACTAAAGACTTAGCCACATGGTGTCTACTGGTGGCTCATGTTTTCTATGCCTTCTCTTATAGGAGTCTCCTTATAAGAAGGGATTTCTATATCTCTCTATCCTAAGTGGGGATGTATAGGGAAACTAACAATGCCATGATCTCCCATCAAATTCCCTTCTTGAAGATCTGGGCCCTAAAGAAAGGGTGTCGCCACATGTCCGTAGATTAACTGGAGATGTCTGTAAACCTCGTAGAGAACTCATCAACTAACATTCTCCCCTTATATAGGTTAAGTAGATCCTATATGCACAATGATCACATGGTTACAAGAATGTGTTCCTCCTGGAAAAACATCTCAAAGTCAGCTTAGGAGTGGGTCTCCTCATCATGAGTTTGAATCATCAAACTCCACCATCTCCATACCAATACCTAGAGAGGGATTGTGTCTAAGATATCTATCTGTTCAAATGGAATCTTCACTAAGAATAAGACCCACACCACCACATCTAGCTATTCCTCAGCGGCCTAAGGATCTGTCTCTCCCCTAAACTAGGGAGTTATAAGTCTCTCACAATCATGCAAGATGTTGAGCATGTGTGAATCCTGTACTGGAACTCTATAAGTAACTACCGATAAACGAGTGGTGGTAAAAAAAGGTTCCCCACTTTGTAGGGCCATCTCTAGCACTGGTCCCTAAATTGACACCTCATCTCTAGGTGGGTTGTCCCCACGATCACACATCGGAATCCTATCTAGCTGTCTATGTAGAGGAGTCCTGATACAAATCAATATTTTCCATGGTCAATAGATTATACATGGTGATTGAAATATAATTCATTAAAAACATGGGGATACACGCAATTACAACATGATTCATGCAATCGGTGTTATTATGTATTGAGCCAAATAGAATAATTTAGGGTCATGGTGTATGGATATGTTGTCCACCTCACCAACAATGGACTCCCATAATTTGAATGTCAAACTTGAAACAATTAACACTATTTCCCAAAAACAGAACAATAAAATACCAATAATTAACATAGAACCGACCACCATTGATACCAATTTTTCATGGTCAATCCCCCGGGTCTCGTACTATAACATCCCCCAAGCCCACCTCCCCAAGGCCAGGGGTTGGTGATTAGTGCCAAAAGAATCAACCTTCAAGTGGGAGGCATTTTCCTGAGTACCTATATACACACACACCAACCCACATTCCAAACCTATAAAGGTAAACATGCCTGACAATAAACAACCACAGAGCAAAATTAAAATGAATAGGTAAAATTGGCAATAATTAAAACCCATCAAAAAGGAAACTGAAAAAAAAAAGAAATTACAAGGAAACCCTGAAAGAAATTTTTTGAAAACTCCACCATATAGGTAAGGGTAGAGTGCTACTAGAAGCCATATAATCATGTCCCCCCTGCCTGATCTCACTGGGAATCACCTGGTCCTTGGCCACCATGTCCTCTGACAAGTTGTCAGTTGTCTATACAATATGAAACACATGCAGGAAAATCCCATGCTAGGGTGAGTAATAATATACTCAGTAGGGACACAAACCACTATAAATTATCAAAATGAAATAAAAAAACCATGATGTAAGACATGTCACTCCAGGTATAATCTATAGTAGGAAATTAAGATCATCAGTAATATCACTGAGCACCTTGGGCTATTGGAGAACTCCTCCTCTCTGAGTATAACGGGTTTTCTCGGTTACATAGAGCCTCTTCACACAAAACATGGGACATTGTGGTACTCATTTGTGATGAGTACCATGGGTATGCTGGGTCACATAGAGCCACTCCCCACCATGGGCCATCCGGGTCACACTGATCTGCTTCCCACCTTGGCCATACTGTGATACTCTTCCCCGTTGAGTATCATGGGTCTGCCGAGTCACATAGAGACGTTCCCCAGTGTGGGCCTTCAGGGCCACATAGAGTGGCTTCTCATTGATCCATCATTGCTAATCCACAGAATTTCGCTTGTCATTTGTCTTCTGGTGTCATCCAATCATAGGTTTTATGCACGTAGTACGCTTCATAATGAGAGATCTTATCCCCAAGCCATTCTTTATATTTTAACATCTTTGAAAGCCTTCTTACTATATTTCAAATGGTACGGCATGACACAAGGGTTCTAATGAAGAAAACGGATTTTCAATAAGAAACTCATTTTGAAAGATATTGGATTTTTTTCCTTAAAGGGGTAGGTTGTTTCTAGGGCGGGTCTGACCCATTCAAGCTAACCTCACCAGAATCGGGTCCACCGACCCAACCCAGATCCATCTAGGCCTGGATCTGGCCCGACCTAATGGAGTGGGTTTGGCCCACTAGGGAGGCCCGCACCCTACCCGGGCCACCCTGGTTGGGTCGTCTCTTACTCGGATGAGACGCAACTAAATGCTACGTCGGTTTCCCCTACCCCACAGGTCATCCGCAGGTCCACCTCCTCTACCACATTCGATTGAACACAACCTTTTTATCATGATACATGGCACAATGCCGCGCCCGTGGTGCACCGACGTGGCAGTGTGGTTGCGTCCGCCCGCCGCCAGCGGCTGACACGGAGGCTGGCTGCTCTTGCTGCACCTACGCGGCCTGAGCTGGCCGTAATGTTTCTTCTGGTGTGCTGCCACCGATGGGTTCTTCTACGGACTATGAGGTCTAATCTGGTGGTATGTTCTTCACATCGCTTCACCTACAGCCTCCGGGGGATGCTATCGTCCTTACGATGTCCTCTAATTATCCTTTCTACAATTTCAAAGATGTAGCCATGAAGAACGCACAAAACTCACAAGGTGGAGGAGCTTGGGTCTTGTACATGATGGCTTGTTCCGTCCACAATAGAGGTTTAGAAAATGGGATATAGAATTGAAGTTATGTCAAAATTTAATCAATATCGATACACGAATCCCATAAAAAAGGCATCCTCTCACATGAATGAGTGATTCGTAGATGAACCAGTACATGGGTCAATATGCAATCATTATTTTAGAATGAATGACCGGGAAATAAATTCAAAATTAACCCATACCTCAATTGAGTTCATTGTTGAAGCACTTCACCCATTAGGATTCATGTTCTATTGGCATTCTCCACTTTCTGGTCTCGTTCTATGAGATGCGTTGATGTCATTTGTGATTTTCCATTATTCATTGTTCATCGTTAGAGAGAGTCTCTCATTTTAGGATTGTCAGAGAAATCACACTACTTGATCTTGATTTCTCCAATGAATTAACCCATAAAAATAAAACACATTGCAACATTTCTTTACACTGCATCATCGGGTTGTTATGCCATTTAATTTATTAAATAGTGTATCTTATATTCTTTATTTGATGCGTCATTAGGCTGCACATTTATGACCCATTAATGAGATTCATTTAATGAAACTCTTCACTACTTCTTCGCCACATCATAGCATTGTCGTGCCACCGACCAACGGTTAAGAAAAAAATAAAATAACTTTTTGTGTTTTTTTTCAAAATGTACAAAAATTAACTCTTCTGATTGACCCATTCTAGTTAATGTTAATTACATTCTAGGAAAATCCCAATGTTTTGAGTTTAACTGTTATGTTAGTTTTTTTAACCATGCACCAGTTTAAAAGTTAGAAAAAACTAGTCGCAATTTTATTTAAATAGACTAAAAAGTTCAAAATTCTATTATGGGCCCACTATGCCTCATAATCACGATACGTTAGAGGGTCTGATCTCAAAATAATCCCATATAAGAAGAAATTACACCAAATTTATGGGGCATTACATATTTATCTTCCTAACCTAAAAAATGATGATATTTGTGAATATTTTTTTAGAAACGTTCTTATTATTCACAGGAATTTTCGTTTTTCCCAAAATATATATTTTTCACAAAAAAAATTATTCGTTAGTTCAGATTTTATTCCAAATTTATTGTAATATGAAGTGATAGAATAATTGAATTCTGAAAAATAATTTTTATAAATTTCTAAATTTACATCTTTTTTTACATATAGACAATTTTGTCATCATTATTCTCTTTAGGAGCATTTTCAATTTTTCCATCCTTTAAAGTAACATTTATAGATACTTCCCATGTTTACCTTTTCTAGAACATTCCCTAACATCAATGATATAGTTCTTGAAATATGTAACTCCTTGATAGACTTTAGAAAAAATTTAGTGAACATTTTCCAACTCATCTTCCTTTTAATTCAACTTTACTTCAAGATTTTCATTCTAATTCATTTCTTTTTCTGGATATTTCATCAACCAGTTAGATTTTTATTCATGAAAATAATCAATATTTTTATATGTATAACCTTTTTCATAAACTAATTTATTTTTCATTCTAGTTTCATAATATTCTTCAGACACTCTTTCAACTCTCTTTTAAGATGAAATTCTATCTTAGTCTCCTCTTATTCAAAAGTGCTAGTTCTAAACACTTCATACTAAATTTTTTTATGAATTTATTCTCTCCAACAATGTCAGTATACTTTTTAGATTAATCTTCACTATCATCATCTTTAGAAAAATAATTTTTCTTAATATATTTGGAGAACTTTTTATCCTTTTACATTGAGTAAATTTTTAATTATCACCATGATTCTTCTATGATATTATTGGACTTCATTCATCATCATCATGATCTTATTCATTGTTTTTTCAATGTCAATTCGTAGTAAAGTTTTTGATAGCTCCACATTAAAAACATTGTAGGGGTAGCTTCCCATTTTTACATTCCTATTCCAATTTACATAATTCATGTAAATAATGATAAAAATCCATCAAGAATTTTACTCACCTCAATTTTAGATTTAGAATCACCGACTTCTTTATCTTGGATAATTTGCATAGATTTTCCTTATATGGATGCTTTGATTGACATTTCAATATCATATTTTTTTCATAACTTTCTCCCATATCATTTAAAAATTAATTGGAGTACTATGAAGGTAATCCAATGATATATTTTAATGATATCTATCAAAAATATATCAAAAATTGGAATCAAAATTGTCAAAAAAAATATCAAGATCTTTTAAACAATATTTGAATCTTCCAACTTTTCACTGATAAATACTATGGTGATAGTAATAACATTCACCCTTACAAATAATTCACCAATATATTCATACTCACCCATATTTTAATCCTCATATTACGACCTCCGGATTTGTAATATTGAATTCAACTCATTTTTATTTAATTTATAGTTATGTTTCAACTTCTCCTTGATATGTTTGGTAGTAAAACTCTCTTCAGCTTAAGAAAGTCACTTTAATAATGTTATGAGAGTACAAAATTCAAATATCTTTAATAGTTCTATATATTCTTCTCATCTACTGACATTAGATGATCATTTTCATCTATAGTAGGAAATCCATATGTAACAGCTTCCAAAACAACATAACAATGATACATAAGATAAAAATGTATTTTATTTTTCAATATATGGTAATTCATTCAATATAATACTAGAATAACCTTAATTTTCACACAATTAATATTCTGTATACCAAATTTTCATCAAAATCATCATTAATGAGTAAATTAAGAGATCCCCTCTTTGATACAAATTGAAAATTCTAAACCATGATCAATGTATCCCTGAGAGGGGGTGTGGTGAATCAGATATATCTTTTATTTAAGTTATCTTGGTTTAATAACATCTTTATCCACCTTATAATGTATTTAAAATTTTAATAAAACAAAACATTCACACATCTGTGAAAACCAAAATTTTTACAAGGTTTCCTAATCAATAAGTGAATCTAGTCCTTCTAATGGTTTGAAAATAATCTGATACCAAATAATTTTCAACAAATCATTATTTGAATACAATCAGAAAAAAATACCATTACACATGTATAGTACTATGATCAACACAATACCTCATGTTCCTTTTTAGAACTAATGGTGTAAATTAATTTTTCTAAAAAGATAGGAAACCATCACCAGTTGGTTCTAGACATTTAAATGTGTTTCTTTAATGAAATTAATATATTTTATTCTTAAAAACAAAATTATTCACTTTCCTACCAAGACATATGTAGAAAAAAACTCTATGGACATTGTACAATAACTCAATCAGATGGCTCTATCTAATTCCACATTCTAATTTAACAACCTAATTATTTTTTCTAGAAAACAAGTAATAATAAATTCTCCAATACTTTTTTTTAATCACTTTCATCCTTCTTGGAACTGTCATTCTAATCGGTCTATCTGATATGCAAAACTCTATTTGAAACTTCATTTTTACTCCTCTTCTATTTGGAAAACATTCTCCAAAAAACTATATTTGAAAACATTTCTTCTTCCATAAAACCTTGAACAATCTCACTCCCTACCAAATGTTAATATTTTATTCAAAGGAAAATACATTTTACATAAAATTAAAGTTATAGGTGTGCATGAAAATTGAATTTTTGGGAAAACACTTTTATTTTTCTGCACAACCAAATTTATGAAAAACTGAACTTGAATTCAATTTTTACATCATCATTAAACACATAATTCCTTATCAAATCGTCTTGAATCTTTTATAAATTTGTTTAATATTATCAATACTCCAAACCTATTCGAATATAAAAACAATTCTTCAGTCTGATACAGATTTTCATTTTGATAATGTTTGTCACTATGATCATCTAAACAATCTAAACCATTAAAAATATTCCTCATTAACTATTTTTGAAACTGATAATGACTTCAAAACCCCATTAGAAAATTATTTAGAATTATATTCATATTATTTAACATTTTTCATCATTTTATCAAAAACTAGGGCTAATGGAAAACATTTTAGGATGAAGTGTAGAATCCAATGACTTATCGGTGTCATATTGCTTCTGATAACTGAGTCTTTAAATCCTATTAGTGTATTAGAATCACCAATTTTTCAATAAACTCTAGAACCAATTGAATCAATTAATGAAATCTTGTTCTTGTCCATTTGATAACATAATAAATTTTCCTCTATGAATATGGTTGACAACATGTTTGAACTTCATCAGATTGAAATGTCTCTAAAGTTCTCATCATTCATAATTACAAACAACATAAAATTACTGATCAACATCAATAAATTTACAAAATAATTATGATCTTCCTCTTATATAACTTTGAATCTCATTCCCTACTGAAAAACAATGTGATTGATGAATCAGTTCCATAACAACTATAATAGATTGGTGGCACACAATTCCCGGTGTACCGGTGTCTGTAGTGACTTCATTATCCCTATATTATCTACAATAGATTATTAATCAAATGAAATGTTTAGTTTAGTTTATCTTATAGTTTGATGAATTATATGATCTAATGAAATGTTTAGTTTAGTTTATCTTCTAGTTTGGATGGTTACCTACTGGGATTGTTTATCTCAAAACTTATTTGGGCCTCCTTGGGAGCCCAAAAGGATTATATGGTTGTAGGTGATAGTATGGGAAAGCGCGCCATTATAGGTTGTTGATAGTTGATTTAGAGAAGGTGTGCGTGGGACCATGCTGAGGCTTGCGATGCTACTGGGAATTTTTGTGTTTTGTTCATTTTTGAATCATTAATTGAATTGTATTTCCATAAACTGTTCCAGAAGCTTTCTAGATACATGTATCATCTACATCATTGATAATGCAATATTTCTGAATTTATTATGTATTCATGACCCATCTTACATTTCATCTGTCTTCTTATTTATTCAGTTCCTCTATTGAATGTGTTTGAATTTTACTATCATATACTCTGGAAATGAGGGAATAGTCTCCCCATTGAATCACTTGGACCCTCTCCACTAGTTGTCTTACTCTGGCATTTGGGAAGATGCGCTTGAGTCCATATGAATAACCAAGACCAAGGCATTTTTGGGTTGCATCCAAGTCCCGGACATTACAAAAATCCTTCCCAATACTCATGTAATGTTTAACATTTAGCTTCTCAGTTTCCATGAATTTATTTTCTAATTTCTATTGTCCAAGATGAAGTTAAATGTTTTTCAAATAAAATTTCCATCAGTTTATTATAATCCCTTATTAAAGTGGATTAGGATTATAAGAACAAAGCAATTTCTACTCCCTCTAATGAAAATTAAAAAACAATATGTTTCATTTGACCTAGATTCACACCTAATAGTTTTAAATTAACTGAAATATATATAAATTCTTATATGTTTTGGGTGTATACCCTATCTTGAAGTCTATTATGTAATGAAAATTGATTAAAAAATCATGATTTTATTTCTAAAATTCCAGGTTTCTATAGTTATTCTAAATATTTCAACTGATTATCCTTATATGATGAGGTTAATTACCAAAGGATTATTTTATCATATATTTTTATATTATGTTAAAAACCACCTATTTCTAGAATGATTGTGGATTCATAACATTAAGAATATGTTTTAGTTCTTATCACAATATTTTTCACACTATCATGTTTAATGATTGGATTATATTCCTTATACTTCAATGATCTACTACTAGAGTGTTAGGTTTGTCCTATATTGGGGTCTAAGGGATCTAAATCATTAATTAATATTCATTTCATGAAAAAATAAAATTAAAAAACATATTAAACCGATACAATAATAGTTCCATTTGAAAAAATTATATGTTATTTATTAAATATTAATCCACAATTAGTTCCAAAGGAATGGAATATTGAATACAATAAGGTTATGTACCTAATATTATGTCATTATATTCAAAACTACAACTATTATTTTTCTTTATTTAATGGGATGAAGAGATATGGGTATTGGTATAGTTTTTAAAAATGAATAAATATTAATGAAACTTATTAATATAAAATGAGAGATTTAATTTTTTAAGAAATGAAAATAAAATCTATAAAGTGTTAGATCAAGTAGAAACTAGCCACTATGAACTAGCTCTGACCATTATGAATATCCTTGTTTGAAGAAAAAAAAATTTAATTATTAAAATCACACTTTAATACCTCAATATTTTCCCCTAATGATTCCTGAAATCCATAACAATACCTTGGTTTGAGTGTTTTTCCATTAATGGAAGTGACATCATTACTCAAATACCACTATAAAATTTTCACTAAATGAAACAATTATAAACATAAAAAATACCATAATTAAGAAATTTAAAAAACCTTGACAATAAATTTACTTCCACGTATTGAATATAAAATCAAAACATTATGAGAATAGAATTTAACTTTGTAATAAAACAACTAGTTTACATTCAAGAACAAAATTTCCCGAATATTTCAAATAATATAAATGAAAATTAAAACATTGAGGGGTTTCGGATATCTCAAATGTTCTCATCCATAAGGGGTTTATCTAAACACACATAACATGATAATTGGATCCATTAATTATTTTTGAACCATGTTTGATCATTCATTGGTTTGAATAGAAATGACTCTCATATTTTGATGATGATTCTCCCTTAATTATCATAATTCTATTTTTTCTCTCTATTGTGTTCAATATTTATACATCATAATAGAGATCAAATATTTTTAAAATTTCACAATGCACAAAAATATTTTGGGTTTACTACAATCAGTGTATAATGATTCCAAATTATCCTTACATTTGTTATAATATGATATTAAATACTCTAATAGTTCTCACCCATTTCACATACCCCCCCCCCCCAATTTTTATAGTCATTGAATATAGTTTCAACACATTTATAGGTCAATGCATGGAAGGTACTTCAAATGTGTGGTTCAGAAGAAAATTCTTATCTTGATTCACATCAACCCCTGAAATCGTGGTAAATTATTCCAAGAATTTATACCAAAAAATTTATAAAGCACTTGAAGAAAACATTGAATCACTTCATTGTGTGGCTTTTATTGTCATGATTTGGTCACCTACAAAATTATCTCAATAGCTTTTCATGTGAATATATTTTTGCAAGAAATTTATTCTATGGTGTAGGAACATTTGATTTGATCTTGGAATTTAAAAATCCCATATACACTTAATTATTTGATTATTTATTTCGTAGTGTAAGGATTATTATAATATGATTCGATACATTCCACTCTCAATTGAACCATTTTCTTAGTGAAATAAGGGTTCTTCAAAATTTCTCTAAACTAACTAACCTAATAAACACTTTTTTCCTTCTCTCTATCCCAGAGTATAACTAGAACATTAAAATGGAAAAAACCCAATTTTATTTTATGATGACCTTTAAAACATAAAATTTTCCCAATTTTTACCAATTTATGACTCTTAAATTCCAAAATATTGAATCATATAGTCATCAAATTGACTCTTATCTATTGTAGTGATGTAACTAAATCCAGTTGTTACTTCTTCCACAATAACCATTATATTCATTCATTCATATTAAAAATATTTTATGGACTGTAACGAACCCGGTGGTCTTAAAGCCCAAATAACTCGGCCACGCCCGATCCAACCCTCTAGTAGATAGCAGACCCCCAACCCACGTGTAGATAACAGGCCCCCACCTTAGACTGGCCAAGATAACACGTGGAAGGAACTATCCACTACCTGGAAAGGATTTAATACACCTCCCCTGTAACTTGAACTCGTGACCACATGCCTAGTTGGTACTCATAATGCTTCTCGGTTCGAGTTGTGGGGGAGGCATATTAAATCCTCACACGCCAGGGGACATTTCCTGCCATGTGTTATCTGGGCCAGTCTGAGGTGGGGGCCTGTTATCTGGCCATGGGGTGGGTGTATTCTATCTGCCAGAGGGCTGGGCTCGGGCGTGGCTGAGTTCATTGGGCTTCAGGCCCACCGGGTTCGTTACATGGACAATGTTTCAAATTATATTTATTACTAGGGAAACATGCTTCCATCATTGGATGGGTCATCATATAAATTATTTTCAAGAGTAATGACTAGAAATGGGAAAAATATATCTATTTACACTTTTCTTTTATTTGTATGTAATTTAAAATGATTATAATGTAAATTAATTCATTGAAGTGAAATATAATATAAAAATATAATTTAATTGTCTAAAAAAATTATAATGACTAAGAATAATAGATTATCTTCAGAGGGATCCTTGTAACAGTGACATTCATCTTCTATTGGCTAATTGAAATACTGAATCACCAATTCACCTCTATTATAAATTTCTTTACTCATATTATTTAATATAATAATGTGATAAATAAATATATTTCTAGTGTATGGGAGACTGGGGACATAATGCTTTATAATTTTTAGTGGGTAAATATTAGGAAAAAAACTACTCCAAATTCCACAGACTGGTTTCTACTCTTAACACATGAAATTTTAATCCATTTGGTAAATAGATTTATTCAAAATTAATTCCTCTATATTTTTCCCAAATATAAACTCAATACAGTCTTAAATAAAAAAGTTATTATAAAAATTTTGATGTTCTGTTCACATTAATGAGTCCATTATAATATTAACTTTATATAACTTTTTCTATCAAAAAACAAATTACACAAAAGTATAGTTCAAATGAAAATTGAGTCCTAATAAATTAAAAATTCTTTTTTGAAATTATAAATGAAATTAATGCATCAAAAAATATTTAGGTTAAAATATTTAGATCATAGTTTAAAGGGTTAATGTAGGTTTTTTGGTTGAATATAATAATACATATTCTAAAATAAAAGAATCAATAATTAAAAATATTTATCACAATATTTGGAAAATAGGTAATAAATTATCAATAAAAAATTCAAATAATTTTTTTCAACTTTTACTCTCATAAAAATTTTCACCCCTTAAAAAACTATAAAATGAAATTTATATACCCTAAAAAACTCAAACGACATTGTCCGTATGGGAAATATTTTATAAAATATAAACCAAAATGTGTCATTATTAATTATAAATGTGACTATAAGTCTCAAACAAATTTATGAACCATGTAAAATCTATTTACATTTTTATTATTATACATGAACCAGTTGTAACCTACCATCCTGGAATATGTATCACTATATACTCAAAAAAAATTATACAATTTTATACTCATTCATGAAACAGTTAGGGTCAGAATTTGATTGAAATATTTCTCATTTATCTACCCAAAAGTAAATAAATTTTTTCAACAATCAGGGATTTCATAAGGTATAATATAAGAATTATGGGTTGGTAGGAAATTATGTTTAACATAAACATATAATGAGGAAGGATTAAATCATTTGAAATGTTTGATTATGATTAATATCTCTTATTAAAATATTCCTCACTCAATCTATATACACATGACAACATCCATGAAAATTACCTTAATAATTTTAATGGATTCACTATTCAATATTATATATACAATTAATAATATATAGTTATAATTTTATAAAAAAAATTCTTTTTTTTTCAAAAAAAAAATTCTATTATATACATTAATTAAGAACAATTTTTTTTGATAATAATGGGGAAAAAATATAATAAAAATGAATATATTTTGAATTTTTTCTATCCTGAGACCATATAAACACAACTCAATCATTCTCACTATACACATGTAAAAAATACAATTAATATTCTAAAAAATATCATCTCCCTCCACACACACACACAATTATATTAAATTATAACACTGAAAAGTAAAAACATTAGGGTTTAAAGGGAAACATGGCTTGAAATGTGGTCTACCTTATAAGTGATTTGAAAATGTGACTCAAGGGAATATAAGGGATTCTAAAATGTGTCTCAATCATTTTTACACATATCATTCACTTATAATATTACTTAAGGGGAACAAAAATCATTTCTCACATTCAAATTAATTCTCAAAATATCTCAAAAAAAGAATAGAATTAGAAAAGAATAAGAAATTGGTTCCAGATAACTCTTAGGACTAGAAAATTCATTCTATTCAGTGACTAATGGGAAAGGATATCAGTAATAAACCAACGCTGATATCGATGGATTAAAAATAAAATTAAAAAGATTAAAACATATAGGAAATAATACAAGATTCATATAATCAAATTTAATAATTTTCTCACAAAAAAATATTTACACAAAATTAATTTGGGGTATTCATTTAAGATCAATATTTCTTATTTTTGACTAAAAAAATTAAAATTTAATAAATCTATAAAACAAAAAAAATTCATGAAAAGGGAAAAAATTACAAACAAAATAATACAATTTGGTCGTTTCCCCAAAAATAATTGTTATAGTGTCATCTTTGGGACCCAAGTAAATTATACATACCCACTATATGAATAATTTAAATTACTAAAATTGACATTAAATTAAGAGGGTAATATGTTGTTTTATATTCCCATGTGTTATTGAATTCATGTTGTGTGATGTAAATAACTACATATGTAGTGAATCCTGCAAATAATTTCATTAATTGATGCACATTGACTGCGAATCCCCTTCTTATGTAATCTTGTGGGATTTATAATACAATATAAGTCAAAAACATAAGAGATACCATAATGGAATAATAATCTAAATCACCACTTATTTGGTATTAGATTCACCCTTAAACTATATATGATGAGTTTATCTCCCATGTAATAATATCTATTCTAGATCATTTTTTCACAGGGTACCCTTTATGATTATTTATAGGTTGTTATCTTCTCATGTTAATAAAATTTTATCTACTCACTATATTGAATTTTTAAATTATTATAATATCTTTCATTGGTTAAATCGATATTTCATTTCTATATTTTTAAATATGTTTGATGATTGGCATTTATGGGAAGATGATAAAAATTCCAAAAAACAATTGTCTAGGGGGGCATGTTGATGGGATTATTTAATGTTTTCTTGTATCACCGAAGCACATAATTGATTCCATTACCCTATATAATTATATATATCTACACTGTTTCCTCTAATATCTACTTTTACTTAATATTTTAGACATTGGTATGCCTTTTGGGGGGGTGGAAAAGAGTAAATGATTTCTATATCACCCATTACATACAAGGGATTATATCAAAATAACATTTGAAAATTTGAAACCCTTGGTAAATTATGATGTCATTTGGTATGAAAAACATGAAAAAAAAAACTCTTTTAAAAGGTCTACTACAGCATGAGAATCATCATTCTTAGTGGCCTTTACCACTAGGTATTTCATAAAATAATTATCTTTAATAAAAAATAAAACAATAAAAAATGAAATTGGAAATTGAAATATAGAATACATTAACAAAATTTAGAAAATACAACAAAAAAATATAAATTTTTAAGGCATCTCATGTGTCAAAAAAATATTATCAATGTGTTTGAAACATTTAAATTACTTAAAAACATTTAAAAATCATTAAAACTCCTTGGAAAATATAATTTTTCATTTAAAATCTTCTAATATATACTTTTGGGAAAAGATTAAAATATAATAAAAATTAGGGAATAAATTCAAATAATTATCAAACTCATGGTCATACAGAAACACCATAATTAATTGGTTATGGAAAATGACCTAAAGTTATGGTTTATATAACATTTAATAACAAAAATCACTCTTAAATTTTTTTTCCACATCATTTTCTATAGTATTTGTTGGGTTATAAAATGATATTAGATACCAATACTACATAATGTGGATGCATACCTGAAATGGCATAAATATTATCTACTGTAAATGTTTCTCAAAATGGTACCTGTAATATGGTGTCATCATATAATGTATGATTTATCAAATGAATGTTGTTGGTAACTGAGTTATATGAACCCTTATTTACGTTACCATAATGAGGTATTCCAAAATTTTGAGAATCCAATGTTTTTTCCTCAATAATTATTTTCATTTCATTAAAGGGTACCTCAATTATATGTGGTAAGAAAAAACATATAATATAAAGCCTAATAAAAAAAGTTTTCTAAAGAAAATATAGTAATAAAATCCATTTTTATTTTTTTATAATATTCAATTGGTATGATTATAATTTCCTCAAAACATAGTTTATTACAAGTGGAAATCCATTAACATTCTAATATAATTCTAATCCAAAAATTGTTTTGGAATAACTATACATAATCCCAAATTGGATCACCCATCATGGGGGATATATGATTAGTGGAGTGGTGAGTTTTTTCATTATCCCACAAAATGTTCCCTCAATGAATCATAAAAATTATCATTAGCCACATTTTCAGGTTATTACGGTAAAGGTAGATAAATCTTACTATGCTTTCGTATTATGATTATATAGAAATGAATATGTCAATGAAATTTTCTAACATCAAACACATATTTATGACATAAAAAAATGAATAATTTATACCTTATATCGATGAGACTCACATCCGTATTTTGAAAATACAAGTCCTAGTAAAATTTAATAATATATTATTAAATGAATTTTTTATAATATAAAAAATTATTTATTTCAATACACAAATGTAAATAAGAATAAATTAGATATCTATGAATTAGTGGATTTAGTTTGTCCTATATCATTTTAAAATGAAATTTAAATGTTTTTTTTAATGAAATTTCACCAAGGATGAAAATTTATTAATTAATATTATTGAAGTTAAGGAGGATTTTATCTCAATTTATTATATTTCTAAAACATAAGTATTACGTATGAACTTGTATGGAATTACATGAGGAGGCCAATTAGCCCTGGTTATGCCTTACAGATAGATAAGTCAATAGAATATGTCCTGTTACCATAGTGTTTTTTTATATAGTTCCATCAAGGCCTTTAATTTTCCATTTATATTTATTAAGTTTATTACAGACTTATTCACACCTTTATTTCACTATTCTCTAATTAATGGTACATTGTGAGGGTACTTCCTTGGGTGGAAGGGTTTAAGAAAATGAAACCTTTTTCTTCATTTATTTTTATAGATGTAATGGAATACTCAAATAAAATTATTAGAATACCGAAAATTATAAAAGGTTTTAGATTACATCCTTAATTTCATAGTCTTAAAATTACATATTTTATGTTTTATGTAGATGTTTTTTTAGATATGGTTTATTCTTCACTCTGATTTTGGTTGATTATCTTACTGTTTTATTATTGTTTCTAATCTATTCATCAATGAAATAAAATTAAAGTCATTTTTCTGGTAGTTTACCCAAATTTTTTAGGAGGATAATATTGAACAACATCCACATTATTGAACGAAAACTCCATGTAAAATGTTTTCAATCCCTCTCTGATAAGAGGATTTCTAATTTAGAATCACATAAGGTATCTGTTCTTGTCTTTATAAATTATTTATCTATGGGGGGAGATTTTTTCTTCATAAATATATGATGTAATATTTTTCCAATATTGGGATTATATTATTATCCTTATAATAACTATTTTGAAAATTATTAATCCTCATTGATGAAATTTTATTTTAACTAGGAAGAATAAATCTATAAAATCATTGTTTCTATGTAATTAAGTGAAACTACCTATTAATTTTGGTGTGTTGGGTATTAATAATTTATTTAAATTTAATACAATGATAATGATGTAACATTATAGGAATCATTTTTTAATGAAAGTATCATTTTGGTTTTATTAGATTCAACCTTAATATCTTTATGGTTACTTTATTTAGATTTTTTAACTCACTGACATAAAAATTAGAAAATATTATTGATATTAAATAAATGAGTATACATATATAGTACAGTAATCATTTAATTATTCCAAGAATTTTTCAAGTAAATTAAATAATTTATTAACCATGGATCTTTATAAAATAAATGTGAATTTTAGATTTCTATATTTCATCCTTCAATAAGATAATATACAAAATATTTATGTGAAAGTCATCTTTACACAGTCCACTTATGCAATAAAAACCTAAAAACAAAAAATGATGATCCAAAATTTATTAATGTGTCTTAATTATGAGCCTCTAGTCACATTATCAATTAACGGAACGTGGAAATGGATTTTATGAGTGGTTTAATGTAATTTATATAATATATGAACACTCAAAAATTATTCACACCTCGTAAAAATAATCTAATTTATTACATTTAAAAAAAAGTTATATATATATTTTATTGAGATAATTTGAACATGGATAACACATTAAGAGTTATAATTTTGAAAAATGATACCTATTTAAATTAATTTACCAACATATTTATTTATTACTTCAAACATAGTGGGGTTAATTCTCATTTTTTTCTTCCTAGCTTCTTTACCAAATCCCTAAAATTAAAATTATTTATTAAAATGGTATGGATAATACCATTTATGTATGCTATAGTATTCCAAATTTCCCTTATATTCTCCCTTTGTGATATACAATTTATTTTTCTTATTCTATAATGATATTAATATTAATAATTATATATAAATATTTATCATTCAAAAAGTATAAATATTTAATATTAATGCTAAATATATTGAGTTCTAATTCGAGTGGGTTCCATATTGATATCAATATAATTGTTAAAATGATATGTCCATAATGAATATTAGGATACAAATATCAATAATAAAAATATATAAATAATTAATTACATTTATATTCAAAAAAACCTTGTGAAAATCAAAAAGAACATTCTCAGAAAGAGAATTCGAAACCAAATCCAAATCAGAACAATGATGGGATTGATCATAATAAATGGTTACAAAGATACTCTAAGATAAAATGCTATCCTCACTACAAAATATCACTAATAGTGTGATGATCACTATTATAAAAATATTTACAATTAATTTTTGGAGAGTCATTAAAATATGGGTCCAAATGGGGTATGATGAGAGTAGAATGGTCTTCTGAGAGTTACTTCATAGAATATAAAAAACAAAATTTTATGATATCATCATAAAAACTATTTAAAGTGTAACATTTTGTAATGTAATGATTTTTTATATATTTATTATTATTTTTATACCATGATTAGAAAGATAATGAAAATATAATAGATCATTCTCTATGTTAAATATAATAAAAGTTATACAAAAATATTATATGTATCACCTGAAAAAGTATAAACGTGATGAATCATATATTTTTTAGACCTATTTTCTAATTTAATCACTACAATTTTAGGGATCATCTCAAAAATTTAAAAAATGGATAAAATAGAGTATGGTGTTACATTTATAGAAGAAAAAAACAGATAAACTATCATAAAATGAAACTATAGGTCATGGTATAGTTAATATATCAGTTCCAATACAATGAAAAAAATATAAATCGTAGTTATTATGAGTTTGGATATTTACCTCCAAAATTTGATTTCTCATTTCCCTTTATCTCTCATATATTAATACACAATTCAATAAATCATTTCAAATAACATAAAATTTTCATGATTAATTCTAGTTGATATATGTAGATGTCCAATCTCTTGAATATTTCCACAACATCTTCTTGACACATATTCCTCAATATTCGTGACATCAATAAATCTATATGAAAATAGAAGGGGTTTTTTATGTATATCATCAATCTTCTACTTAACCTTTTATTTCTCCATTTACTACCTATTTATTGGGTTTTAATGTGACTTCTTAGTGGATGAGTTGATAGGTTAGAGTAGATGTATTGAGTGATATATTCCAAATTCATATTATGATTGTTCAAAAGTTTATCTTTGGTTTTATAGTTGGTTAGCAGGGAAGATTTATAGAGTTCTTATATAGTATTTCATTAAGGTAGTATCAATATGTTTCATTTTTATTATCAACTCACTCAATTATTTTCCATGAAAATTAATATTATTCATCAAATTAATAATAATTTATTTCAAAATATCATGAGTGTTAAAATATATATTTTCTCTAGAATAATATTATTGTCTTTTTACTTGTTGATTCATGTAAATGGAATAGATTTTATGATTTTTTTGGAAACCGTGGTTGTAAAGAGGAGTTTGTTAGATACTTTTTCTATAAATGGAGACATTTACTATACCCCAAACTCTAACAACCAAAATATTTTAAATAATTGTTTACATTAATTATTACATAAGGGGTTACATAATAAAATATGTATAGATCTACTGGACTAGTGTCTTTGTGAACTTTTATACGTATAATAATTACTGAAAAAGTGATAAAATAAAATTATTTAAAAAATTTATAAAATTCCCTTAAATATAATTTATCTTCTAATATTTCATGTGATAACTTAGGGACGCATATAATATAGGTGTGGGCTATAAATCCGATTACGGGAATAAACACAACATATCATGATGTAAATAATTACATGTGAGTAAAGGCGTATAAAATAGTGACATAAAATGGTGAGAAGAAAAATAATTAAAATTAAAACATGACATAAGATGATAACATCAAGGTGTTATAAAAATGTGGTGACAACATAAATCATGAAATCAATGGAATATGTCATAGATAACCAAAAAGACAACATTACACAACCTTCTTTAGTTAAATGCTCATTCACAAGACATGGTATCTCATTAGATAAAAACCTAAACTAGTACATCTGAGGTCTATCAGATTTGGGGCCCACCATACACATTCATATTATAATCATTAATTTGAATGATACATTGATCATACAATATAAGAATGAAATTCATCAATTTTAATCCTATTACTAAGGATTTTGTATTTAATAAATGGAACTACCAATTAAATTAATAATTCTTACATCATGTTTAACACCCACGAGTCGAAATAGGGATGGAAATTCACATCACTAATGTTAGAATAGAACATCACATGATAATTTAAGTTGTAGAAAAGGTGTATATATAGGTCTATGAAAGGGCTTAATGAGAGAATAAGGTGTAATCCCATTATATGTAAATTATAATAAAAATAATGGTACATGTAAAAACACATGTAAACATTAAAATATTGAAATCAAAATGATTAATACGGAGAAGGTACATGACTAAAGAGGTAGAGGTTGGGAATACCTTACATTAAAGGTTTCTTACAAAATAATTGTAGGAGATTCCTATGACATTAGGAATACCTTTGGATGGATTTATATTGGTATAGAGAGATGAAATTAATTCTCAATGGTATTTAGTGTAGAATAAATAGGGGATGGGTGGGTTTTTATAATAAAATAGATGTAAATTCTTTATTAATTTCTAAAAATAGGTTTTGGAATCTATGAAATAAAATAATTAATACTACAATCCACATGTTGGTTTCATTAAAATAGAAGTTTTTTATATATTAATTAGTTTAATAACATAAATAACTAAGATAGTAAAATTCATGAATTATAGTTCAGTCATGTTTAAATAGATTTTAAAAAAACATAAAATATAATATAAGTCTCTGAGAATTAATTTTAGTATTGTAAAATCAATCAAATAACATAAAAATGAAATTGTAAAGTTTAAACCCATTTTGACTTTTTAATACTTATATATTATTTATTACATAAATTTTAAATTACTATCATGTAATAACAAATATAATATATTAATATCATAATGTATTTTTAGCCAAAAAACATCTTTCTCGAAAAATTATAAAAATATCACCATTGGTTATTTGTTTTCTACTGATTTCTAAAATGTTATTTATTTAGAAATAATAATTTTATAAATATATTAATTTATAAATTTAAATAAAATATCATATTTATTGAAAATTCTAGTTTTTTATTGTACAAGGATATTTATAAACCTTATTAAAATTCATTGGGAAAATAATAAATTCTATCTAAATTTTTATTTATGTAAATAGTATTTAATAAATATATTTTATTTAAATAATACTCATTTAATAACTCATGGATTTATCAAAATAGTTTTTAAATTGACATTATAATTTTTCCAAAAATATTATTTGGGTTTTTTCATATAAAAATATATTTTTATGAATGTCATTATATAATCATGTATATATATGTAATGTAATAATTAAAATTGATCAATATATTCATTATTTTATAATAATAAAAAAATAAAAATTTATTCTACTATAGTATTGATACATAAACCCCTATTACACCCTCATATACAGTAAGGGTGAGGTTTGTGGTGGAAGCACATTATTTGAGTGGCTAGAAGACCATTGCTTGTGAAGTGACCTCAATAATCTTGAACATATCCTATAAATGGTTTACCTTGAGTGTCAGTTGTTGAATTTTTATTTTTTCATGGTCATGAGAAAATACAAGTGATACCATCTCCCATAATAAGTTATGGCAAAAGGGATTCATATGATATGATTGTACTGGATGAGGCCATCACTTCTTCTTTTTGTGTCAATAAGATTTTATTATAATCATTAATATACACTAATATGTATAGTTAGTATAGAACATACATATCAATGGTAGATATTATGGTTAATGGTCTTTAAAAAACAGATAAATTATAGATATATGGTAGAATGGTGAAAAATAAAAAATAAAAAATACTACATCTATTTTTATTAACTAAATTAATTAATCTGGAATCTTGTCATTTAAAAGGAAATTTCATTTATAAAATTTTGGGTCATTACATATACCATACCAATGTAACATTTTATTTTTCTATCACATTTTTAATGTTAGTTTAAAGGTATCAAACTTCTTCTAGGGAGGTGGTTTATACTTCTACGGATATGGTCTCCATAGGAATATGTTGGAACACTCTTAAATATATTTGTGTTTTGAAATATTTAGGATATTCATGTATGATAACAATTCCACAAGTCATGATAGTTTTATGTTGAGAAGTCTTTATAAGTTGATATATTGGTCAAACCATAAAATTTGTCTCATCCAATAGATTATCATTTAAATGGATGTAAAGGGTAGATGAAATACTCTAATGTACTCCTATCATAGTGTATATGCCACAATTTCTAAAATTTTATTATTTATGAAAATATTTTTAATAAATTATTGAGTATTGATTGGGATATTATTTTCGGATTCTCCACCTCCACCATCATTGCCCATACTTTTAAGAATATGTTTGAGAACCTCATTATAATACCATATTAAGTGTATAAAATTGATTCTTTTATGGGGACATAAATAAATCCACATCTTAAATCACTCATGGTACTCATAACATGAATTTATTTATACATTTTGGATCCATGAAAACAAATACTTAAATGAGTTTATCCTTGATTCTAGAAAAAATTATTTTAAGGAAAGCTATTTTATGTCATTATAACAAGTTTCATCAACATGTTCTAAATAATCCATCCATTTATTTATTTTCATCAAGTAAAAATTAAAATACACATAGTTTTATTTTTTCCCTTAAATATGTTCCTTGGTTTCTTGATTTACTAAAAATAAATTAATTCTCTTATGTTTCTATTTTATCCTCCTCTAGAGAGACCACATAATTTAGAATGAAAATTAATTATTAAACATTTAAGAAAAAAAATATTTTTAATTTAGGTTATGTAATCTATGTAGATAATTAATTAATTATTGATATATAAATTAAATTAATTGTTCAATTAAAATGATTTTTAATAAAATTTACGTTATATTATGATAAAATATATCCATAAATAAAATGTTTTCATTGTGTATGTGAAACTAAAATATTTTAATGTTGAAACATTCTGTAGAACAAGAATATATTACTTGACCCCAAAGACCATGGTCAAACTTAGGGACAAGATGAAAAAATTTATTAAGTTGATACTTATTAAAAAAACAGTGAATAATAGTGAGGGGGGGAATCGACCATAATATCATATGATAAAGGTTCAATTTTTTGTCCCAAAAATATATATGAAAATAGATAAAAAAGAAAATGGGATTAAAAAAGGGTAGATAATAAAATAAAAGGGAGGAGGTTGATATAATAAATAAATTATTATAAAAAAAATATCTAGGATATGACAAATAAATAACATAACACCATGTTAATAGATCCAAATTAAAGATCATTATATTATATATGCTCAAAATATGTGTATTTTGACAATGTATATAATAGTAGTTCACCTAGGTCATTATCTTGAATATGAATCTATTTAATTAGAATACTATAGATTAAAATAAATAATAAAAGTCGATAAAAACATATAACTTTGGATGGTGGATTTGATTATAGGATTATGAAAAGAGAGGTAATGAGTATAAGAAGAGTTTCTTTTTATATACTATTTCTTAATAAATCGTAACCTCTATTGCCCCCCCAACATTAAGTAATTTTTTATCATTATCATTGATATTATTTATATTATAATTATGATATGCTAATGTTTTAATGTTTAATCAATATAAATGTAAACATAAATACAAAAAATGAAATCATGTTAACATAGGATAACTTTGAGATCAAAAATTATTAAACCATTTATTGATTTTTATTTCAATGTGATAATATAATTCATGATCAGTTACATAAACATCTAAACAATATAAATAATAATTATTTACGTTTTTTTATTGGACATGAACTTCATATATTGGACAAATTTATTTTATTTTAGAGAATCAAACTTCATTCTCAGAATTCACACTTTACTCAACCTCACTTTCCTTGTGTTAATTGGTTGAATGGTTGATCAATTAAAAAATTTAAATAATTTATCAAAATATAAGTAATAATATATATTTATTCATATAAATTAAAAAAATCAATTTTTAATGTGTAAATTAGAGTGATTTCTATGGGACTAAGCTTCCTTGGATGTATGAGTTATTGTTCAAATGTTTTCCTAGTGTAGTGATTTAAAAAGGGATTTCCTAATTATATTTTATGTTTTATAGTCTATTCCTAATTAATATAATAAAATAAGAGTCTCAATTAAATTAGTGGTTAAAAATAAAATATTAATTATTAAATTAATTGTCTAAACAAAAAATTCCTTATATAAGAAGAATAATACAACTTCATGTGTGGGATCCTTACAACAGATATTCCATCATCCAATGGAAAAGAGATATTATGAAGAAACAATTCAAAATTACTATAAAAATATCATATTGTAAAGTTAATGTGTTAGAAATCACAATGTTACTTCTGATTTCAATAAATTACCCCTTTATTTTGGGAAGTCAACCTAATTATATTTCAATAAATAAGAGAGTTTTTCATTGAGTAGTGTCAGTATGGGTATCCTCATAGAATGTTTCCTAGGGTGTGTGTGAGTTAGGAAAAAGCATAGTAAATAGACATGTGTTGGTATGTGGGGAAAAATGTTAGTTTAGTAATAAATTTTGGAAGGTAGGTATGCCTAATGGGGGAATAAAACATGTCTACATAGAAATTAGTGTCACCTAGAGTATTAGTTCCCAACCAGTATATTAAAAAGTTGGGGTGTTTGTTCTAGTAGTGGAGTCTAGTTGTTATGGGGTAATTAGAGTGGTACCCATCCAAAAGTAAAGTGGAATTAATTGAAATAATATATAGGGTCTATAATGAGATCATCATTATCTAAATGGGGGATAATATAAAACCCATCAAAGTTAAGGGGTTAAAAGACTAAATGTTACTATTCATGTTAATAAGATGAGAATTTTTTCTGGAGCCAATTGATTAGTACTCCATATTTAAGAGAGCTCATCTTGGAGTAGTTTATTCATCGGATACTTCTTGGGGATCTTCTATGGTAAGGTGTTGTGAGGATAAAACACACATCAAGCACATGAAGTAGCCTATGCAGACAGTCATTATTATGATAATATGTACGGCATGTGGGTTGTCCCCACGTGGGAACAACATGTTTATATAAAGAAATGGGTGTCACAATGCTTTCTAAGACCCAACATCCATATTAAAAATGTGGGGTGTATGTGATCATAAAGGGCCCTGGTTTTCATAATAAAAATCTATATCTAGGTCCCAAACTCTCTAAATGGGAAAAATAAATATCTATGGAGTAGGGGATGGGGTTAATTGTGGATAAAAGTTTGAATAGGGTATCTATATAAAATAATTTACTTAAATTCCCCTAAATATATTACCCTATTAAATAATAATCTAGTTTTTTCTATGAAATACTTTTTTTTCAAATGGAATCTACTCTCTAATAGAAAAAATTCATCACAAACCAAGCCTAAATGAAGAAGTTGTTACTCAAATAGTAAAGTGGAATTCATGTTGATGACTCCAACCCCACTTTAGCATTATATCCCAATTTCCACCAAAAAATATTTGAAAGGATGATCTTGATAAACATTTAATCCTAAATAGTTAGTAATATTATCATGACATTCTAAATTAAAATAAATTCAAGAAATATAATTATTTAAAATTTATGTTTTATAAATATATTTTTCATTTATTTATAAAATACATTTTATAATAAGTCATTTTCTACAATTAAACATATGCAGAACAATGTGGAGAAATATAACCCATATTTTCAACAATATATTCAACAAATAGTTTACCACCACTTGTTGACCAAATCATTTCTTTAAATAATTCCACACAACAATCAGAATTAAGAAAATGTATATTTGATAAAATTTTTAAAACAATAATTTATCAAAATAAATAAAATAAACAATAATTAATTAATTTATTATATATTTGAAAATATATTTTCCTCTATTTTAAAAAAACACATCCAAATGTTTAATTATATCCATATTATCCATATTTTTTCAATCCACTAAAAAATAATAATATTTTAATAATAAAAAATTCCAATAATACACATTAAATGGGAATAATATAGATTTATTAAAAAATATCATATTTATTTAAATATTTTACTCCCTATATTTAGCCTCCTTATAAACTCTCTTCACTATATTATACATCACCAACCAAATATATAATTGAAAATAATTTATTTTTTCTCAAATACCTTTTTCCATTTCAAAAATATACAAATAAAATATAAATATAAACCTTTTTAACTATCTCTATCCTCCCCCAAAACATTTATTATAAAATTATCGTGATTATAACCTCAAAATTAATTTTACATGACACCTACAAATTTTAAAATAGACAATATACATTATTTTTATATAATGTTATAATTTTAAACTTATAAGGATTATACATTAAATTTTAAAAAATGGTAATAACCATATATTATTACCAATTTTGGGCCAATAATTTTATTTTAAGTTAAATAAAATTACACTTTTATAATTTATATTACATTCCACCAAAATACTCTTAATTATTCTATAAATTCAAAAGAATTTTTATATCTCTAAACACATTCTAATAAAACAAGTCATCCTCAAAAATATCAACTTATATACCAGATAATTAATCTACCCAATAAATATAATCAATAATAATTTTCATATAACTTCAAAATACCTCATTATATCCATTTTCCAATGGAATTTGAATATAACAGAATTATAAAAACAACTTACTCACTTTTTTCAATACCTTAAAAGATCAGATGACATTTTAAATAATTCACTTATGTTTCCAAATATGATATATCCACACCTCAAAGAAACAAATACCTGATCACCAATCATGGATTTAAATAGTGTATACCTAAAATTAATAGATATATTTTGAATCATTACAATTTCATCCCCTTCTGAGTTGTTTGACATTTATTTTCCTATTATGATCCTTAAATACTAATATCATCATTTCATAAATTTCATATATATATATATATATATATATATAATGACATGATTTTCAATACTAATTATCATATGACATCATTGTGATAAAATAAAATAAAAATTAGCATAAAGATTAAAATAATTAGTCCCCAATCGGATACCCATTGTGAACTAATCATCAGTTAATTTCATGGATTAATTATAGTTAAATAATTTTATGAAACAAGAAACACAATATCCCATGTAATTGTGTTAGTCACCATTAATATTAATTTAAAATCACAATGGATATAATAACTACCAAAATAATTCAAGTATTACAATTATATATATAACAGCCATAATATTTTAAATAATTCACTTGGATGACACTATCCTGGTCAGTAAATATCACAACTTAATTATTTATATACTCACATAAAATTTATTTCCCATTTTTTTATCTCAAAAACAAAAATGAAAAATTCATTGATCATTTTTACATAAAATCACACAAATTTAATAAAATGAATTTCAATCCACTACCTTAGAAATGACTATATACTAACTAAATTAATAGAACATACCAATATAATATGAATAAAAAAAATTCACATTCAAAAAAACTTATTTATGTTTATGACAACTAATAAATTTTATTAACCTCAATCATTGTGATACCATTACAAAATAAAATCTTATTTTTTAAACTACTCAATGCATATTACTCTAATTAATTGATCATATTTTTTTAAAATTTCACTATAATGAAGTTTTCTAATAAATAACATATTATAATGTTTAAAATTTTCATTATATCCTATAGTTAATCAAAAATATAAAAGTAGATGTAAATATTTATAAATATAATACAACATAGAAATAAAATTTTCACTTTAAAATTCCAAGATCGTGTCTATGATATAAATTTAATTTAAAAGGATTATCTCAATAATGAACACTAGAAAATAGATTTATCAACCAAACCTTGTTAAGAGAAAAGACTATAAAAAAATAATTTTACACAATTCAAAAGATACACTCCCTTTAAATTGGATACAACATCTTGATCACTATCAAGGAATTGAAATTTGAAAATCTATAATCAATTGTTTATGTGAATATTCTCAAAATATAATGTCTATATTTATAAGAAGGATATCCATCAAAGTACACTCATAAAATTGAGCACTATAAATTTAAATAAATAATTAAATTTATATAAATATACACCTTGTTATAATAATTGGAAACTATATTCACACTCGTATTAGACCTTCAATGTGCCTAAAAATCACACTTATGTACTATTTGGATCAGTGAAACCACACTAAGTGGGGGGATGAATTAGAGTGGGTATCATTTTCTCAATTATATACTTTTTATTTATCTCTGCACTTATTAAGGTGAATAGATATCACAAACTCATTTCTCCTTCATTTCTCATCCAAATAATATAATCTTGAAAAAATATGAATAATTAATGACATATATATAGGAGGTTTGTGCATAATGTGTTATTAATTGGTGTATGGTGGTTGTAATCCCACTCAATAATGTCTTATCTATAATTATATCATTCAAAAAAGGCAAATAAGAGAGCCAAAAGCCTTTGAAATGGGGGGAATTAGGTCACACTGCATGGAAGAAATAGTATAATAGCTTAGTAACCACACTCTCAAATCATGTTCTGAGATCATTAAGATTAAATTTTCTTACTTTGAGATTATAATTAGGACCCAAATTTCTTCATCTAAACCATACACCATGAAAAGGAAAACCTGGATCAATTAAAACCTTTATTATATTTCAGGTTTATAGTTTTATAGAATAATGGAAAACTTCTTCTTAAACTAATATTGTGACATTAAATGTGAATTTATCTTATTCAACCCATCTTTCATTTTTTCCATTAATAATCTAACATCATTCATATGAAATAACATGTTGAAACAAATCATTCAACATTAATCCTTAAAACTGGGGGAAAAATAAAGATAAAAATTTTGAGATAAATTTTTAATTAAGGGTAAACATAAAAACTAGAAATTGAATCTAAATAATGAGAATAAGAAGTGAATAGGTGTATAAATACATAATCTGAGTGGATGAGCAAATCATAAAAAAAAATTCATACAAATCAATATGTGAATCATAAAATATGAAAACCTGGAAAAGGATTGTATCATCAAAATCAATAATCATTAACCATCAGTCATAAATCTAAATCATGAGAAATAATATAAACTCATAACAAGATACTATAACCCATTTTGGTAACATGTATGGTCAATTTCTTAAAACAGTTTCAAACCCATTTTAATTATAATAATCATACAGACTACTTCCAATATTATCATTACCTAATTCATTGGAGTGATATCTGGGTGAACCCATCATTTAATATAGTATGGGATAACACATTTTGATTTGGGACACCTTATGTTAAACTATGATATTATTTACTAGAGTTGTCTTGTAAACCCCATGTTAAGTTGTAACTACCTTTCCCAACACTATATAGGCCACCCCATGTTTAAGCTACAATGTCAAACAACCACAACATAAATAATGTAAAACTATGATTCATCATAAAACTCACAAAAGAAATTGTTATTCTTTTATAACCTAAATAAAACATGGAAAATGGGTTCATGTCAATATATTTTAAACATAATCGACCTGTGGAAAATAAATTGGTTTCATAACAATCTATTTAAAAAAATCAGAATCAATCCATAGAAAGAATGAGAGTGGTATCATAAAAAATATCCCTATTTTATCCAAGGTAACAATGAGGTTTTTTGATTTGGATTAATACAAATTCCATTAAAATATCATTAAATACATTTTCATGAAACTACCATTATCATTTTAAAAGTTAATTTTTAAAACATAAAAAAATTTATAATCCTTTTTCATTGGAAATAACCCTAAAAAATTATAAAGGAATATTTATAAATAATTGAAATTTTTTTTAACAGAAAAAGATATTTTACCATAAAATATAGATTAATATATGTTTTAAAATGATTTTTAAAACCTTTATATATAACATTGTTTTGAGAGAACGTGTATTTATGGTCGAATAGAGAAATGGAATTATTTTATCAGAAAAACAAATTCACATTCATTTAAAATACAAAAGAGTTTGAAGAATATTACAATTACATGGATGTATCCTCAGTAACAATAGGAGAAGAAAATTATTTAGAATTATTTTATTCTAACATCATATACTAAATCACACAGAACCTCGATAAACGATGACATTGTAACGAAAAACTAATTATTATTTTATTACATTGAATAAAAATCCTCATATAGGAATAACATTAAATGAAACATATAATATAATGAAAAATAAATATATTCATGATATAAAATTTTAAAATGGGAAGTATATACAATATATTAAAAAATATAGGTGCATAACATGACATAAGTCTTAAAGAAGGCAAATTGTAATAAAAATCCAATAACGCTTTGGTAACATTGAAACCTTAACCCCCATGAAATAGATATCATAAAATTTATATTAAGATGACTATATATTAAAATATATGGATCATAAAATGAATTAATATTAATTATATACACCACACAACAAAAATATGTGTTAAGTATTGCATGTATCTCATAAAAATAAATGTGTGGTGTAAAAACCCTACCTTTATTTTAATTTGTCACCCTTGTTATTTACCTTCCTAAATAATAGACCTATTATAATTATTTACTAGGATGAGAACCATTTTCTTTATTATTGTTACATTTATTTTCTTTATTATCATGTTATCTACAACTAGTTCAGAAATTAAGTTTATGGTTGTTTTTATGGCCATAATCACCATATGTGTCAAAGAAAACTTTGGTAGGTAAACTAAGGTGAATGATGTTATTATTATAAAAACTAAAGAATAATAATAATGGAATTATTATAATATATATACATCAACTAAACTCTAAATGTCAATCATGAAATGTGGTTATCAAAAATGAAACATCATTTCGATAAGGGAGACGGTAGGTCGTACGTACACATGAGTCACGTTCCATGTTCTCAATGATCATTATTGAATGACAGTATGTAATATTTTATCATTAAAATATAATTATATAATATATACCATATAATTTAGTTAAATATATTTATATATAATTTATGTGATGTGGTAATGAGAAAACAAGAGTTACTTCTCTTCGAGGATATGGTAGCCCACATGTCCACGAATGACAATGTTACTTTTTTAGTGTCTGAAATTGAAATAAGAAAATGATATATTATATTTAAATAAATATATTTATATCATTAAATTAATTATTATTTTAATTATATAATATATATTCATTATATTTACCCTTATTACCATCCATGAAACACAATAGTGAAAAATTCTTCATATCACTTTGTGAAACTGTAGACTACCATACCCATGAGGGATGTTATTGTATCCCATTCAATATGAAATGTAAAAAATAGTGTATATTATATAGTTAATCCATATGTATAATTATGTTGTAAATATAATTAATATCCTATACATATTACTTCAATCATTATTGACATACATGAGTGGTGGTAATGGAAAAATGAAAGACATCGTTTCACGAGGCGGTCGTCTGTCCTAAAAAATTGTGATTTTATAATCTATTCTATTGATTTTTTATGGAGTTTAGGTTAGAAACATCACATAAATAAATATGATAATATTTCTTATTCTGTGTTTATTATATAAAAAATTATATATAAATAATATAAAGGTGAAAAAATAAATAAAATATAAACACTCATTAGAGAATATTACTTCTTCTTCGTGTATCTCCTTTTGGTTTTCACTAAAGGACTTCCATGCCCTGATTTATGAAAAAATTAAGTCTTATAAGATAAAATTATTAATTTTTAGACATAATTTTATTATGTTTTTTCAGAAAAAAACGTCTTTAATTGTGTGAATGTATGAGGAGGGTTGGAGGGACTTATAAAGGAAGTGAGCTGAAAACATGTAATGTTTTGAATGAGTTAATTCCACCAATTATTTTTCCAAGAAATATTATCTCCAATGTAGATAAAAAACTAGATCTGAAATTTTATATAGACTAAATATGGTTATAAAATGGGTTCTTGACAAATTTCCTCTCTATTTATACCCTAATGTGTAACATTTAATAACCAAGTAAAATCATTTTTTACATTTATCAATGTAATTAATTTTAACTGATTTCACTAATAAATTTAGATAGAAATTAACATGGAAATAATAAAACTTTTATGTTATCCTTATTGAAAATATGGAATCCATTTTTAAAAACTCTACTAATAAAAGTTCTAAAATTTAATGTAACATTAATCTCACTATTTTGGCGAGACAATAGATTTTTAAGCAGGGACTTCTTTTAGAAAAAGATGATTCTATATTAACTATATGAATAATAATAATGATTGTATGAGATTCTATTAATATATAATTATATTTTTTACATAAATTTCAATTAAAAAATTCCCAAATATGTATTATATTAATTAACTAAAAAGGTGAAACATTACGTATTTTAATGTAGTTTTTAGGAAAACATATCATTAAACCAAAAAACAAATTTAGATCAAAAAAATATAATGTTTATTATATGTAATTAAGTGTATTTAATAAAAATAGTTTACTTGAATAAATATTCAAAAAAATTGATAATTTTAATTTAGATATTTTATTTAAAATAAATGACTTTTTAAAAAAATAGTATTTTTCACTATTATGTGAGTGTTCAATATTTTCTAAAAAATCTAAAAATTTCACCCAAAGAAAATCATAATATTACACATAATATTTTGATGTTTATTTGGACAAATAATGATTATAAAACTATTAAAAAAATTTATGTAAATACAACATAAACATTTGACAAAACTCATTTCTTGAAAAATATACTATTTTATCAGGTTTAAAAAACACATATTATGGATTTTGAAAAATATATTGAATATATAATATATAAATATAATCAAAAATAATTATTTTTTAAAATCTATTAGTATAAAAAATACTTTTGGTCTATAAAATATTTTTTCCAAAGAATATTTCTCTTTATTTTAAAAAGGGTTTTGTTTGTATTTATAATTTTTTGGTCACTAATGAATTAATTAAGTATACATGCGTAAACCATTTCTGAATATATCATTTAATATTTTCCACGACCTCTATTTTAATAGCATTTTTATAATGGTTATATATATCATGGGTCATTTATGATTGATGTTGTATGTTCAATCCGCTACCAACCTAAAAATATTAAGGTTTCATGTAGCGTAGGATAAACTGAATGTTTTTTTATAACACACGATATAAATAGTTATGAGTTTCGTTTATGATAATCAATATAATTTTCCTATTTTAAAATATCGAGGTTTCACATCCACTCCTTATAATAAATTGTGTTGTTGTAATCTTAACATTATCTCAAAAATCAAAAGATGGATATTTTAAAATGCTTTTGATGTAAACCCACATTGTAAAAAGGGTTAGTAAAAATATTCACAATAATTAATAAGTGAAGTTAAAAGTTAATATAGAATAACACTTAACTAGGTTTACATATAGGATAACACACGTGGGAATGGAGGATACACATAAATAACTATAGAGTGTGATTTTGTTCATTGATCGTAAACAAATGACAGATAAATGGAATATTAATAAACATAAAACCATGAATCTATGATGATAAAAAATACCATTGGTTTATCAGAAATGAAGTTTCTAGGATAAAATTTATCCTTAAAGATCCCTTTCCATGCTTTTAGGAATTATATTACCATATAGAATAAGGGAATATTGAAATATACTTACATGATGAGTATAATTTCATCATTTAATGAATTTACACCAAAATATCACATTTTTCTCTAAATAATTATTATTAAATATGAGTTATTAATACATTAATAACTAAAATAAAAAATTCAAGACTACATAGCCAAAAAATAGATAACATGTTATTCCTCATCTCTTTAAACATTAACAAAATCCAAAATGGTTAGAACATTTTAAGATAATTCCCAAAATTAAAAATAGTTATTTTTCTACTTTAATATAAAAAATTAAATATTAATACCAAAATTGCAAACTAAATTCTTCCATAAATCACAATCCTTATTATTCTTTGAGAATTTCATACTAAGATATAAACCCATTTATTAAAAAGATTTATCATATATTCTTCCATGACAAATCAAAAATTATTTCCCAAATAAATTGAAATATCATTCTAAAATAAAAGTAATATAAGAATTAATAATATTTTTCTAGCCATGACATCATTTAGTCTAGTGGTAAGCAAGAAACTCTTATCGTCTTCAGGTCATGGGATCATTCCCCACCTCTAAGAAGGAAGTGACATGTTGTTACATAGTATAAGTTTTATCCACTTTTTTCTTCAAACATGAAATATAATTACTTCCTAAATAACACATTACAATTTTCCTAGTGGTTAATAATATGCCAATCAAAAATAATTTCCCTGAATATGCCATTAATCACTTTAAAATCACATTGCTTAAAACTTCAAAGGGGGGACTGTGATTTTGAACATATGATTACCCTTAATATTATAAACCTATGATGGTATCCATAAATCTTTTGATATAATCACATAAAACATACTAATATCAACAGTTGTCTAAAAATACCTTCGATTCCAACTATAATAGCCTTGGTCCATCACTACCAGATCCTATGCTAAAATCTTGAACATTATATTTTGGGATTTTAATAGAAACATTGTGGAACAAATTTTTCCATATAAACCTTACAACAACAAAAAAGGAAAAATTGGATCACTTAAAACCTGGAGGTTCTTTTAATATTAGAGTTATATAGAATTAGTAAAAACACATACATAAAAAATTCACGTTACTTTAAATGAGAAATTCTATAACTTAACAAATACTTTCTTTTCAACATTAATACATTATCATCATTATAAGAAAATCTATTTTAGATATATCTCTTTCAGTATCATTATATAATAAATGGGGAGAAGGAAAATTATGAAGGGTGATCTCAACTACACAGTAAGGGTAAACCTAACAATTATAAATGCAATGTAAACATTGATAAAAAGAAGTGTATAATGGTACGATAATATAATCAGTGTTCATGAGTGAATTTTAAAAGAACTTATACACACACACACACACACACTTGAGTCGTCAAATATGAAAGAATGGAAAAGTCAAGACTCATCAGAATTAATTATCATGAGCCATGATTCATCAATGTCGATCATGAGATACATTATAAACCCTTAACAATAAATTAAACCCATTTTGGTAAAATGTAGAATCATTTTCAAAATCCCCTTTCAAACCTCTTTTCGTTGAAAACACTGTATGGTCCACTCCCAATATTATCATTAACCAATGCATTAGAGATATAAATGGGTGAAAACATAATTTAAGCTATTATGATCTCACATAGAACTATCTAATCCACCCCATGTAAAGATATGTCATTCTTACCATGTGCTATCTAGGCCACCCCATGTTATGATGTAATGGGCATACCTGATGCAATATGGGCCACCCCATGTTTATGATGTACTGCTCAATAACCATAACATGAATAATATAAAAAGATATTTCATCATTAAAATCATAAAAATAGTTATTATTTTATATCCAGATAAACCCATGGAAAACAAATGGGCTTCATGTCAATATTTTTTAAATAAAATCGACCTATGGAAAATAAATGGGTTTCATAAAAATATCTTTGAAAAAATATTTATCTGTCCTTAGAACCAATGATAATAGTATTACTAGAAAATATACATATTTGAGAATAGGTAAATATAGGGTTTTCTATTTTTGATGACTGAAAATAACATGAAAATATCATTAATGAAAACATCTAGAAAATACCCTTTTCATTTTTAAATTCACTTTGGATATCATAAATCATTTTGAAATAATTTAATTTTTAAAATAACTTTTACATCTTATAAAAGAATATTTAGAAATAATTTGAAACATTTCATAAAATATAATAGAATTTTAAAATCCTTTACACTAAAATGAGTAGAAAATATCATTAAAAAACATTTTGAAAACATTTTTAATAAACATTTTTTAAGAGGGAACATATTTTTTTATCAAATATTGAAATGAATTCAAATTTTACTAAAAACACATTCACAAAAAAAATTGTACAAAGGAGTGTAAAATTTTTAAAAATAATTTTCATTTCCATGAATAAACATATAATATAACAATTCATGAGAATAATAATATTTCAACATTATAGACTTAATCATAAACAACCCTGATAAATAATGATACTGTAACAAAATACTTTTACCACTTGTTTATAATTTATTCATAATCCCCATAATAGAATAATAGTAAATAAAAGATAAAATAAAATTTAAAAAAAATTATATTAATGACATAACATGTAAAAGACTAATTTTATTCTCTTTATAAGATAAGATAGGTGCATAACATGACCTAAGTCTCATTGAAGGAAAATTGTGAGAAAAATCATTTACCGCTTTGGTAACATTGAAACTCTTAACCCTATGAAAGAGAGATCATCAAATTGAAATGTAAATTCCCATGAAAAATTATAATAAATTTAAAAAAATCATGTGTACTATATACACCACATTATAAAAATAATTGGATAATATGGCATATATCTCACATAAATAAAAGTGGGATAAGAAAAAACCCTTACATTGAGTCCGATTCATCATTCATATTCTTTATATTCATGAATAATAAACATTTGTTAATTATTGACATGACCTATAATAATTTTTATGTTTATTATTAAATTAATTTACCTTATTAACATGTTATATAAACCTAAATAATTAATTAATTTTCAGATGAATGTTTTGACCATATTCACTATGTATGTCAAAACTGACATTGTAAGGTCAACTAAAGTTAATGAAGATATTATTTAACCACATACATAATGATAATAAAGAAATAATTATCATATATATATAAATTTATACTCTTAAATTCAATTAGGAAATATGGTTTGGAAAAATGAACCGATGTTATGATCAGAGAGATGTTGTAAATATGTATGTAGAATATATGCCTTTAGAAATGATTTCATTCATTTTTTCATTACCACATCTCATGGATGGGAATAATGATGGACAAACTATTTATATATGATATTTGTGATATTTTAACAATAATTTTATCTCTTGAGTTATAAAATAATATGATCACGTAATTACTCTTAAAATCAATGTAATATATTTACTTGATGAAGATCGTGATGAAATATAAAAATTTCCCAATAGATACTGTGACTATATAGATTCAGGAAATCTAGTTAGAGAAGAATAGATATATATCTGAACGAATAATGATGATCCAAATAAAATTAAGTGTGTATGAATATGGTAATATGAGAATGGGCTTCACCAAATCGAACAAACAAGGGTTTGTGATTCAGCGAAAAGGAATTACCGAAAAGAGAGAAACGACAATGTGAGCACCTTACTATAGATATTAAAAAGAATCACTTAGATGAAAAATTATGAGGCTGATGAAACCCAAGGTTGAATGAATATCTTAATGACATATTTAATTCCTCCTGATTTAATAAAGGACCTATTTAGGGATTTTTCATGAGAGTAAAGAAGGCTGATAACGTGAGAATGAAAGACCTTGAAATGAATCAATACCCAATTCAGAAAATATAAAATGGTTTATAACATATTTTATTTTATAATAGGTGTTATAAAGATAAAAATATAATCTTTATAATGTTAGTTTTTAAAATAAAAAATTTTATAATTGATTTTTTCTATCAGTTATTTAATAACACATGGTAGAAAGATAAAAAACAAAATCTTTATAATGTAGTTTATTTAATAAATGATGTTGTAAAGAAGTATACATTTATTCTTCACATCAGATAATAAATAAATAAATTTTAATATAAATTTTTAATATATTTTCTTTAAAAACAAATTTCAATACCTGAAAAAATTGGTTTTTAATATCGATGATATAAGGACCGATTTAAAAACCCCGTGAAATCCGCTTTCTCTTGTTAGTTCTTATATAATCGATGCCAAAAAGGAATTTTAAAATATTTTCATATCAATTAAAAAGAACCATTGTTAAAAGGTTGATTGTAAAAAAAAATTATGTGTGTATAAGACAATTTGGAGGAGGAGAAGAATGAAATAAAATAGAAATGATTGTTTCATAATGTAACATATTCTTCAGGAATCTCATTTGGGTTTTGACCAAACAGCATCATTAGTTGTATTTATTACTAAAATAAGGCTTATTTTATTATAAAATGGACTTTTAGATGTGATTTTGGTTGTTCTTGGTCAATTATAAGGGCTCGATATATGTGACGAGATGAGGAAATGTTTGTCACTTTTTTAAGGTAGGTGAGTGGAAAACATATAAATATTTTGAAGAGGGAATTCGAATAAATTTTTTCCAAGTTAGGTTGCTTCAATAATGGTAAAAAATCATAAAATAAGAGATAAAGTAAAAATAGACATAATATTGGTGTTCTAAAGGTCTCTAGTTCATTTTTACCCTTAATATTAACTTTTAACCACTAAGTAAACTCGTTTTAACTTTAATCGATGTAATTAATTTAAAATATTTTCACTAATCAAATTGGTCAAATATTATTTTGTAATTATTATAAATTATAAATTATGTTGACTAAAAATATTGAATCCATTTTTAAAAATTCAAATCAAATAATTGGTAAAATCAAATTTAATCTTAATATCATATTTATACTGAGACATCGGTTTGATAGGAAAAGTATTTTTTTGAAAAAGATGATGTTATATTAACTCTATAAATAATAATAATAATTTTTTGAAAATAAATTAATACGTAATGATATAAATTATATACATTTAACATAAATTATTCTCAATTAGGGATTAATAAATTAATTAGAAATATTAAACATTGTGTATTCAAAAATAGCTTTTAGAAAACCCCATCTTTAAACCAAAAACAAAAATACATTAAATACATCTATAAAGATGATTAAATGAGATTAAGGGGATTAAATATAACTAGTTCTACTTTAAACCATATTCAAAACATATTGTAACATTTAAATGACATAATTTAATGAAAATAATATGTTTTTTAATGAATTTTCACTATTAAAAAATCATTATTTTGAAAAATATTCTAGAAAATCACCAAATATTAGTTTGATATTCCTATTTAGGAAATTATGTATATTTTTTTAATTTAAATATTATAAAACCTTTTCAACATTTTTTAACATTATTCCTCCATAAATACATGGCTAAAGTACTATTTTGAAAAAAATACCATTTTAAATGTAAATTAGATTTATATTTATATCATGTTAAGTAATCACATAGTACGAATGTTAATTTTTACATTGAATATATTATATAAAAATATATCCCATCAGTGTTTATTTTTTAAATTTATTGTTATAAAACACACTTGTGTTCATTAAATTAGTTATTCATAAAAAAAAAATCCTTTTGTTTTATAATGTGTTTTACTTTCATTTAGAATTAATTATTCCCCAATGGATTCCTTATATATATGTGTGTAAACCATTTTTTAATAGTTTAGTTAATATTTTTTATACTTTTCATTCCAAAATCTTGGTAATAAAATTAATATATATCATGGAACTTTTATGTTTTTTTGTTGTTTTTTGAATACCCTATCGAACATAAAATTCTCAGGGTTGAGTTTAACTAAATATAAAACTATTTTTTTGCATGTAACTCAATAAAACCACAAATTTGTTTGTCCTTTACATTATAAAATATAATTTTACTCTTAAAATAACATAGTGTTACAAATGGGAATTAAAAATAACCCACATTCTTTCTTTATAGAGACTATAAATAACAATCACTTGCAACAAAAAAAAATATTTGGTTATCATGTTGATGTGTGACCAAAAGTGATATAATATATCTTTTATTGATTTTATAGATCATAAATCATTCTATAATTATAGAAATATTATGTGGATGTCTATGTTACATTTTATAATGAAATAGTCTTGTCTATCTCAATTATATTGCATCCTTTTATTCATTCTAAAATAGTCTTTGTGAAAATTAAAATTTAGAATATTTAATGACTTAAACATTAGTATTTAAATATTAATCTTCCTTTATCTCCATGACATCCATTGTAATCTATAGATTAACATAGACATCAATTCCCATCTCTATTATATAAACTTCAACACTTATTATATTAAATATTATTAGGTTGGACTCTCTCTATTTTATTCTACTTCATCTTTTTATATAACAAAAAATATTAATAATTTAATCATAATAGCATATGATATTTAATTATCTCTTCAAAAAAATATTTCCGGCAGTAGCAGCTGTATATCTTCTATCCATTCCATCATCATTGTCTCCTTAAAATATTAATTAATAGTTACCAGGTTCCTCTTTTCATTAAAAACATCTATAACTTATCTTTAATATATAAATTTTAGTATCAAATCTTTTTTATAATATTATTTCCAATATTCATGTACTCAAATATGGAAATTCTCAAAATCCCTTTGATCTTTATCTTCTCATTTAATTTAATCAATACTCAAACTCACCCTCTATTAAAATTGTAACAAAAATCTATATTGATCAATTTGAATATAGAAATTTAATCTCCTCAATATTCTTGTATAATTATACATGAATTATTCACATAATTATCTCCATTAATTCACAATAATTCTTTCCCATGAAATTATACAAGATGTTATTCTCATTTGTTTTTCTAAAAGACTCAATTTATTATAATTTAAATTTCAAAGGAACTATAAGATTAAATTTTATGAGTTAATTAATCTTAACATGAAAATTCTATTTATGATAAAAGAATTCATTCTTTAAATTATATTTTTCTAAAAATAATGACATTATTATTTCATGAATTATGAAATAAAATTATCATGATATTTTAATATCAAAAAAAGAGATTAGTATTATATTGATAAGTCTTGTGATTCCCATGGGAAAAACTTTTTTATATTATGTTATGGAAATAGATATCTTACCATAATAAATATTTTTTATTGAAGATACGGGGTTACCTTTGATAGAGGGGGACCAAATATAAAAGAGTCTAAGGGGGCCTAAAAATTGTTGTCCAAGAGAATCCTTGATAAAAATATTGATTCATTCATAAAAAGAGAACCATTTGTTAACAAAACATGACAAGAATTTATCCAAAGGAACTGTAGATGCGAGATAGTCGTCTGCCCTATTTCCTTCTCTTTAGTAAGTGATACCATCAAGCCTTCATGAATCAAATTTATACTATTTCAAACATGTTAAATGAGACACTGGGGTAGAGATGTGACCTTGAAAAGATATAAATAGAACCAGAGAATCCATTTCTATCATAGTAATGGTAATATTCATCCTCTTTCCCCATTCAAGTCCTAAAAGAAAAGAATTTACTTCTTCATGTAAAAAACATGCATTCATTAAGTGGGATGAGAACACAATGATAGTAGATAAACTAATATCATGGACTAACCCACCCCCACCCCCAACATAATTCCAATGTTTTACAACCCATTAGTATTTAGTTTCTGCCCTGAATCATGAGGATTCCATCTAACCCATCAGCTACTTGGGGGTCTTGGAGGTATAGAGGAGGGAAGGTTGTTACCTAGAATCAATCTCATGGATGGATCTTTCTCCCAGTTCATGAATATATGGCCCATGTTATGAATTTTGTTTCAAACTATTGTAGTGAAGGGTACAAATGATCTAGACAGGCCACCAAACTAAGATCTATTTCTAGATTTCCAAATACACTAACACCCGACATCTAGGAATCAAACTTTGGATTTTTTCCATGTGATTCAACTCTTCCCCTTCAAACCAAATATTCATAAAATTGGATCTTAATAATTCCTATGTTTTAGTTCTTGTGAAACTCCCAAACATGCGCTATACATGCCTCACCCATTTCTCCTTTATCAGAAGATGACAGAAAGTATCTTCCTTAGAATTTATATAGCACGACCACTTATACAATCTATGGATACTAAAACTCTTAATGTTTTCATCTGTGGATATTACATTCTTTCTAATCCACCACACCATGAAACCTTATTTTTCTAAAATATTTTTTCACCAAAAAACCTCTCCCCAAGCATCAAAATTTGTCATCGATACCACCACTGTGTAGAAATACTTTCTAGAAAAAATTTCAAAATCTCTCTTAGTGAATACACAGGAGTCTAGGGCCTCAGATAGCTCGATATGGTTGAAAATTCTCTCCATTTTTCATTCCAAAAGAAAATCCCCCCCATGACCAACAAATGAACAAAAAATGATTATCAACAGCTAAAATTGTCATATGAATCATTATTCATATGATCTATGTCCTTCCATTAACAGACATAAGAATGTCACATTATTTATCTGTAGCAAAATTCCACCATAGACACCATCTTTATAACAATTCCCATGAGAGATTTACATGAATTCCACACATTAGTTGTGTGATATATCTAATCCTATTTCTCCTAACTAATCTAGATAGAAATATATTCCTAGGATTCTCATTGGTGTCACATGTCATCATGTAGACCCCATAAAAAACTCTTCATGATCCTTTCCTAATGAGAGATAATAGAGAGAGGATATTTTATGGAAGAAATAATTTGAATTAGTATAAAAGGTAAAACTCTGTTTACAAGGGGTTTTCTTGGCCCTATCGATAAGAAATGATTCTTCTAGTTAGAAATCCCACTGATCAATTTCTCAATGTTATTATTGAAATGGTGTAGAAATATTTTACTTGAAGAAATCAGAACCCTGAGGTAATCAATTAGAAAACCTATTCTGATGAATCCGAGGATATAATCAGTGGTATTTTCCCTTCTTGTCGAGAACCTGACCAAGATATACACACCATTCTTATCCTAGTCTACAAAATTATAGCTCCACATACAGTAGTTGTCAATGAAATTCTTAATTCCCTGAGAGAGTGTTTACTATAGTTGATAACAAAAGATCATTTCATTCACAAGCATTAGGTGGGAGAAATATTTTATATTTCCTCTATAACTAAAAGTAATTACATGTCCCTCAATAATAATCCATCTAAGTAAACAGATCAAATAATTTTTCACCATGATAAAAAGGGTAGGGGAAATGGGGTCATCTTATCTTAAGCCCTGAACTCATTTGAATAAACCACATGTTTTCCAAATAAAAATAATGGACATACAAGGAGGGATAAATAATTTTAAAATAATATCATTGAAAAAATATAATAATCCCACATAAGAAATAAGTTTGATGACTAAAGATCACTTGACCATGTCATAATCTCTATTGAAGTCTTACTTGATGGAAACATTGGATACCAGTGTTTTCTAATTGAGATTTGTCCAAATAAATAGCCCCATGAATGGTCATACCTTTCACAAAACCCTGATACTCCTATTAAATCCATTTACAAAGATGAGGATAAAACCTTTCACTGATAACAATCACCATATGTATTGTAAGTGAAGTTACACAAACTAATCAGTCTGTACTACTTTAGGGAGGATGGGTCTTTGCTCTTGGAAATCAAAAACTGAGATGTGAAACAAGTAACATGGGGGAAGGTCCCTCCCTTGAAAAAATATTAGATAGTCCCCACAACATGGCCTTTCACCTGGTTCAAATTTGATACATACAAATGTCCAGATAGATCATTAATCCCTATATTTCTAGTAAAATTAAGGGTGATCACCGCTTCATAAATCTTCTATTCATCCGACATTTTGTCTAGAAATTAGTTGGTGCTTCCATTCACCAATATGTGAATAACATAACAATATATACATGGCCACCCAAGTATACTCTTTTCATGATAGTATTTCAACCATTCAGTAGATTATTAAATTATGATCCCACCATACCCACCACAAAGTCCCAATCATTTGAGAGAGACCCATATTCTATGTAGATATTTGGAATGACAATCCTTATATTCTCTGTGATGTAGTCTTAGAAGAAGGATATATTATTATCTCCTTTGATAACCCATTTAATATTAAAATGATCACGAAGCATGCGTTAATGTTTTTTGAGTTTCAATGCCAAATAAGTATACTTTTGATAGAGAGTAGGAAAAAAATTATCTTCCTATGCTTCTTCAAGACTCTCCTCCATCTGTTCAACCTCTGCATTGAGAATTTTTAGGTTATGATAATGGGAAGGTAAAAATTGAATCCAAGCCTGGGGGTCTCTATTAAGATGATGTAGCCCACTGTGAATATAATTCCATAAGAATCCACTGTATGGTTTGGATCGTGATGCTTCCACGAGCTGATGATATATAAGAATATAATTTCATCCCTATTTAAATAATAAATGACCACCTCTATCACGTTTGGGGTAAATAACCACTCGATGTGGAGAGTGATTAGAAAGTGCACAAACCAGGTGATAAACCTTTGCGTCTGAGAAAGATGAGATGTTGTGGATGTTAAAGAGGCATTGATCAAGTCTCCACCAAATGTGATCTCTTCATTTCTTATTGTTGCATAGTGTAAAACGATCTCTTGTGTACCCATGATACATGAGTCCCTTGTGAGATAGGTTTTGAAGTCCTAGATCACCTTATTCGTGATATCCACCCTTCAACACATCCTTTGTAACATCCCCAAATGATTGAGGGTTAAATTATTAAAATAATATGACTCATGTCTACAAGGTGCACCTTCCTTTTCGGGAGCCTACCTGATTATGCGTGCTGGGCCTGGAGTAGTGATCAGGATGGATGAATTTTTGGGAAGTTTCTTAGGGTGTGTGTGGGTGAGGACAAAGCAGACTGGAAAGGACATGTGTTGGCTTGTGGGGATAGTCATTAGTTAGATAACTCGTTCACGAATGTGCGTGTACCCTTGGGTGGGGACTACGTGTCTGCGGAGCAACTAGTGGTACATGACGGGACATAACCCAATGACCTTGTTAAGGTGGGGTGTCTGTACAATCACCGGGGCCCAGTTTTTACATTGTTATCAAAGGAGTAACCTATCCTTAAGTGTGGTGCACTGCCTGGGTTAGGTTGTAGGGCCCACAATGAGGACGTTGTGCTCTAAAGGGGGGTGATTGTAACATCCCCAAATGATAGAGGGTTAAAAGAATAAAAATATATGACTCATGTCAACAAGGTGCACCATATTTTTCGAGAGCCTACCTGACTAGAACTCCATTGTTAAGCGTTTTTGGCCTCAAGTAGTGATCAGGATGGGTGACCTTCTGGGAAGTTCCTCTAGGTGTGTGGGAGTGAGGACAAAGCACACTTGAAAGGACATTTGTTGGCCTATGGAGACAGTAATTAGTTAGATGACCTGTTTTGGCATGTGGGGGACCCTTGGGTTGGGACCACATGTCTGTGGGGCAACTAGTGGTACCTGGAGGGCCATGACTCGATGACCATGTTAAGGTGGGGTGTTTGTGCTGTCACTGGGGACTTTTTGTTACATTCTTTTCCAAAAGTATGTTGAAATATCATCCCACAATGAAAGGTAGATCACCTCGAATGAAGGAAGAAAAATCCTCCCACAAATCCTCCCATCCTTTAATATAACACTTAAAATAGATGCTTTTATGGAAAAAATGATGGTCCCCTACAATATTACTCATGTAAACAAGGTGCACCTTCTTTTTCGGGAGCCTACCTGATTAGAACTCCACAGTTAAGCATGCTTGGCCTCGAGTAGTGATCAGGATGGGTGACATTATGGGAAGTTCCATAGGGTGTGTGGGAGTGAGGAAAAAGCACACTAGAAAGGACATGTGTTGGTATGTGGGGACATTCATTAGTCAGATGACCCGTTCAGGCATGTGGGTGGACCCTTGGGTGGGTACCACGTGTATGCGGGGTAACTGTTGGTACCTGGCGGGTCATGACCTGATGGCCATTTTAAGGTGGGGTGTTTGTGCTATCACCAGGGCCTAGTTTTTGCATTCTTTTACAAAACTATGTTGAAATATCAACCCACAAGATAAGGTAAATCACCTAGACTAAAGGGAGAAAAATACTCCACCAATGCCTCCTATCCTTGAATATTACACTTAACATAGATTCTTATAAGGAAGAAATGATAGGCCCCTGTGGTTACTTCAGACATTATGAACTGATTATATTCTCCCATGATAACTACAAAATCTTTTCCTTCCAAAAAATACACATATTAATGGTATGAGTGTCAGACATCAAAAAAATGATGAACTATATGTCTGTGAGGAAAGGATTCTATTTTGGATGACATCTATTTCATTTAAAGAACTACTATAATTGAAAAGTGTCGCCAGGGGCTGGCGACTACCACCAAAGGAGTAAATCCCAACAAAAGGGAAGACATTGCCTTTATAAAGTAAACAAACACCACAGAGTAAGCCAGCAGAAGTAAACACTAAGTAAAACTGGGTACAAAAGTAAGTGCAGAAAGTAAATTGTCCAGAATACAAACCCAAACTGAAAGTAAAGTAAAATAGGAAAGAAAGTATAGCAACTAAAAGTAAAGAAGCCACGTTGATCCATCCACTAGAATTCCCACCTGAAGGGTGGGTACATATAGCCACCTAAGCTCCACGGGTCCATTCATCCTCTCCGTGTACGTCCCGCCCAGTGGTCGACCTCCAAGTACTGACTACTCCACAAGCCTCAACCACGATCAGCACTATCTATCATCTACATCGAACACAACGTAGTGTGGGCATAGCCCATGCAGGGGTGAGTATATGTTACTCAGTAGGGACCCCGAGACCCCGAAGGTCTCCCGGAATCCACAAAGGATAATCCACAAATGAAATATACAATCATGAAGTAACAACCAACACTACTTAGCTATATGCCCATACATATACCTAAGTCATCAATTCTCGTTCGGTTCCAACATCCGATCCCAAGTTCGATCACGTCCACATAGGATAGTACAAACCAATCCACACAGGAAAGCACAACACAATCCACATAGGAAAACAAGTCAATCATATCGAATATAATGATTGAAAGTCAAGACTCAGCTCATACAGGTATACTTCTCTGTAAGGTGATAGAGATGATCAGATATAGCCACTGATTCATCTAAGCTGGGACCCACAAAGGATACTAAACCAACTAAGCAGTCGGACCCACATAGGATACAGACCAGCTACTCTGCCAGACCCATGTAGGATAGGAAGAACAGAGTTAGACGCTGCCAGACCCACGTAGGATACAAGAATAGTAGTCATTGTCGTCGAACCCATGGAAGATTTTAGTACGGTCTTCATTTCTGCCGAACCCACATAGAATTTCAGTGGAGTCTCCATCGTCTTTGAACCCACGGAGGATTTCAGTACGGTCTTCATCGATGCCGAACCCACATAAGATTTCAGTGTAGTCTTCATCATCGTCGAACCCACGGAGGATTTCAGTACGGTCTTCATCGCTGCCGAACCCACATAAGATTTTAGTTCAGTCTTCATCGCCGTCAAACCCACATAGGATTTCAGTACAGTCTTCATCGCTGCCGAACCCACATAGGATTTCAGTGCAGTCATCACAGTCGCAGTCACAACCAGCTCTAGGGTTCATGCACACAGCATGCTTGTTCCGGGAGGGTTCGCTCCACGAGCCAAGGGGTCGACACATCAACTGACACGTAGTCTGGAGTTGATGTATCTAAAAGTTCCGTCTCGAAAATAGGAATTTAACGTGACAGATGGTGCATTAATCGGACGCCCAGTCTAAGAGTTATTGTCTTTTTCGTTCCAGGGGCCTGGTTGGTTTTTTAAGTCAAAACCAACCCGAACACACTCCAACTGCGTCCAAACCTCGAGAGAAGTAATCCAAAAGGTCTGTCTCACTAAGAGGAATCCAACAAAGTCAACAGCACGTCAATCAGACGTCCGGAGCTCAAGTTGTAAGCGTTTTCGCTCCGAGGGCCCGGTTGGTTTCATGCTCGAACCAACCCGGCCGTACCCAAAGTTCTCCGAAACCTTGAGAGTAATATACCGCAACTACCATCTCGATCCATAGATCTTATCACAACTGACGGTGCATCGATCAGAGGTTCGTAACCCAAGATACGGGTGATTGAACAGAACTGTCCGGTTTTAGAGGGTTTTGGGCCCGGACCGACCCGGCCAGAGACCCCCTGGGTCGGCCCGAACTGGGTCGACCCGAACTGAGTCTGGGTCCGGCCCATTAGGGAATGGCCCGGCCCAGTGGGCGTGGCCTAGCCCGGCCTAGGCGGTTGGTGGCCTGGCGCGCTCGTGCGGCCCACGTGGCCAGCTCGGCCAGCACCGAGCTGAGCGGAACTGGGGGGGCGCGCTTCCCCCCTGATTGAGCAACCGCGGCCCCCACGTGGGGGGATGCTCCTTCGGCCATCCAGGGGTTACGACCCCCATTTTCTTGGAATTCGGCCGGCCCGGTCTGGCCAACCAGTGCTGCTACCGCGGGACCGCTGGGGTCCCACCCCTCCGAGGTGTCGGTGGTCGACGGTTCCGGCCGCCTGGCCTTACACCGCTGCGGCTTCGAGCCACGACCTTATCCCACCGACTCAGCATGACGGCGCCACGCCCCTTCGTCGTGGCCCGCTCCGGCTGCGGTGTCTTCATGGTTCTACGGGGGGGCGTGACGGCGTCGCGCCCCTTCTCTGTGGCCCGACTTCGGCTGCGGGTTCGTTTGGCCTCAACGGCACGGCGCGATGGCACCGCGCATCTTCGCCACATTTCCCCATATTTCCGCGTGGTGCCCTTGCACCCTGCCACCTTCATTCGAACCGCAACAACACATTCATCAAAGGGGGAGGATGGTCGGCCATCTTCATGCGGTCTGACCTCATCTCGTTATTACGATAACAGGCGTCCCAAAAATAAAATACGATGAACGACAAAGGAATAATTCACAGGCAAAAACAAATAACCCCTACCTCAAGCATTGTTGAATGAAGGTTCGTCGCGGGTAGGGGACGTCGCGGAAGACGGTGTCGTGGAAGGAGGATCTTCGGCATCGCGATACATGGCGTCACGTCGTCGATCTCCGGGGAACTAGCGTTCTTCATTGTCTTCTGTTGGAGGTCGGAGTTCTTCATCGTTCTCCGCGTTCTCCAATGAAGAAGATGAAGATTCAATGGTTTTGAGCAATTCCTCTCCCAATCCCTCTCGCACAACGAAACAGCAATAATAAAATAAGGTGTTTCCTTATTTTATTACTCATGCAATCTTTTTTTGAAATTCAAAAATCATATCACGATTTAATTATTGAGCGTTGACCAATTAATGAGGCATTTAATAATCAAATTAAACGTGAGAGTTGACTTGGCATTTAAGAGGGGGGTGCTGGTGAGTTACCCAATTAAATGCACGTGGGAGGTAAAAGGAAACAAAGGGGGTGGGGCTCGTGTGGGCCCCACCTCACTAATATCCTACCTAGGAGTTAGGAAATCAGTGGGTCCCACTCCAACCACTATGCCTAGGTCAACACTACTTAGAATAAAAATAAAATTCGTTGCACAATATTTTATTTTATTCTTTAGTTAACCTAATTAATTAATAACCTCACCCAACCAAACGCAACTCCAGAAAAGGTGTTCTTAGGAAATTATCGGTGCTGTGATTCCATTGGTGACCTCGGAATTCGCTTCCGACCACCGGTTTAAAAGTTAGAAAAAACCCGCTCGTTCTTTCACAAAATGTACCCAAGCTAATCTTCGGAAAATGATTCTGGGAACACCGGGTCTCAGAATTAGGTTCTATCAGAAACTGTGATCTTGTAAAATCCCATTGAAAATTAAGAAAAAATTTCCCTTGAATTTTACGGGTCTTTACATTACTCCCACATCAGGGATTTACGTCCCCATAAAGATACATCCTAAACTAGGGGAACAAATGTGGGTATTGTGCACGCATCTGAGCCTCTCACTCCCAAGTGATCTCCTGGAGGTTCCCATGCTGCCATCTGATATGAATTAAAGGAATTGATCGCCCATGTAGGACCCGCTCCTGTCGATCCTCGATCTCCACCGGGACCTCCGCAAAGATCACCATGTCATCAATTTCCAGCTCCCCATGGTTGATGATATGCGTCGGGTCATGCATGTGTCTCCTCAGCTGAGATATGTGGAAGACGTTGTGCACCCGGTGCAACTGAGGTGGTAGAGCTAGGCGATAAGCCACCTCACCTATCCTGCTGAGGACCTGGAATGTCCCGATGAGGCACAGAGATAACTTGCCGCATTGGCCAAATCTTTGTAATCCACGTCGAGGTGAGACCAGCAGGAAGACGTGGTCGCCATCCTTGAACTCCAGTGGCCTCCGCCTCCTGTCAGCATAAGACTTCTACCGGCTCTGAGCTATCCTCATCCGCTCCTAGATGGCCTGGACCTTCTCTGTCGTGGCATGAACCATCTCTGGTCCCACAAGTGCTGACTCCCTAGGGTTTGTCCAGCACAGGGGTGATCTGCAAGGTCGGTCGTATAATGCCTCATATGGTGCCATCCCGATGGTGGAGTGGTAGCTATTGTTGTACACGAACTCCACTAAGGGTAGGTGGTCCTCCCAGCTATGACCAAAGTCGAGGACACAGGCGCGGAGCATGTCCTTGAGAGTCTGAATGGTCCTCTCCGTCTGACCATCCATCTGAGGGTGAAAGGCGGTGCTCAGACGTCGCTGTGTCCCGAATTCCTCCTACAACCCCTTCCAAAGCCGGGAAGTAAAGCGAGTATCTCGATCGGAGACGATAGATGATGGTACACCATTAAGGAGTACAATCTCCTGAACGTAGAGACGTCCCAAGCTCTCTAATGAGCCTTTCTATCTGATGGGTAAGAAGTGTGACGACTTGGTGAGTCGGTCGACAATCACCCAAATGGAGTCATGGCCTCTGGAAGTACATGGTAGTCCAGTCACAAAATCCATAGATATCATGTCCCACTTCCACTCCGGGACCTCCAAGGGATGTACCAAGCCTGCTGGTAACTGGTGCTCTACCTTCACCTGCTGGTAGGTGAGGCATCTAGAAATGAACTCTTCCACAACCTTCTTCATACCCGGCCACCAGTGCTATCATCAGAGATCCTGGTACATCTTCACCCCTCCTGGATGTACTGGTAAAGGGGAAGTGTGAAACTCTCTCAGTACCTCCTTCTGTAAAGCAACTGGTACCATGGTATATCCTCTAAAAAGGACGACGTGCTCTCCTCCTATAGAGTATCCACCAGGTGCATGTCCTGTGGATATCTGCACACGCTGCGTCTCACAGTCAGCGTCCCCATGTTGTGCCTCTCAAACCCGCTGCAGTACTAGAGGAGTGACTATGAGTGACTGAAGAAAGGCTTCTCCATCTCTATCCATGAAGGATATCTGTAAAGCAGCTAGCTACTCCGTCGCCTCCCGGAGTAGCTGAATTCTCATCCTCCTGCTGAGAGAATCGGCTACTACGTTCCCTTTTCCAGGAGTATAGACTATATCAAAGTCGTATCCCTCGAGGAACTTGAGACATCGCCACTGTCTCAGATTCAGGTCCTTCAGCGAGAAGATATACCTGAGACTCTGGTGGTCAGAGTAGACTGTAAAGCGATCACCCATCAGATAGTGTCGCCACATCTTCAGAGCAAAGACCACTGCTGCTAACTCCAGGTCATGGGTAGCATAGTTCTACTCATGCTGCCTCAAATGACGTGATCCATAGGTGATCACTGTCGACTCCTGCATCCAGACACATCCGAGTCTGGTCCCTGATGCATCGCAGTAGACTACATACCCTACTCCCTCCTCCGGTAGCCTCAAGATAGGCGCGCTGGTCAATCTCTATCTCATCTTCTGGATGCTCTACTGACATCTGTCTGACCACACAAAAGGTTTCCCCTTCTTCATCAAAGTTGAGAGTGGTGCCGCAACTCTGGAAAAGTCTGGCACAAATCTATGGTAGTACATAGCTAGACCTAAGAAACTCCGCACCTCCGTCATGCTCCTGGGTGTCTCCCAAGCTAGCACTGCCTCGATCTTCGCTTTATCCACCACAAATCCTGCCTCAGAGATGACGTGTCCCAAGAAGTGGACCTCACGTAACTAGAACTGAAACTTGGAGAGCTTTCTATAATGATGGTTCTCTCGGAGTGTGTCTAGTACAACCCTCAAGTGGTAGGTGTGCTCCTCCTCAGTGGTCATGTATATCAATATGTCGTTGATGAAGACCATGACAAATCGATCGAGGTATGGCTGAATGATCCTTTTCATGAGACTCATGAACACTGCTGGAGCATTGGTTACGCCGAAAGGCATAACCAAGAACACATAGTGGCCATACCGACATCTGAAGGCCGTCTTCTGCACATCCTCGTCTCAAACTCTGAGCTGATGATAACCTGATCTAAGGTCTATCTTTGAGAACCACCATGATCTCTTGAGCTGATCGAAGAGGTAGTCAATCCTCACTAGCGGATACTTATTCCTCACGGTCATCTGGTTTAGGCGATGATAGTCTACACAAAGTCTCAAGCTCCCATCTGCCTTCTTGGCGAACAATATCGGGGAAGCCCAGGGTGAAACACTGGGTTGGATGAATCCCTTTCCCTACAAGTCCTCCAACTGTACCCGTAGCTCTCGAAACTCAGCAGGAGCCATCCGATATGCTGGAGTGGATATCGGGGCTATCTCGGGGAATAGGTCAATATAAAAGTCTACCTCTCTGCGAGAAGGTAGTCCTGGAACGTCGTCAGGGAAAACGTCTGCATACTGATCCACCACTACAGAAAAACTAGGACTCTGCACGTCAACTGCTCCTAGGATGAGGCTAGCCAACTGATGAGTGATGGGTTGTCCTCTCCTCTGCATGAGTCTATCATGTGCTACAAAGGCTCCCTTCTCACCAGTGAAGGTAAACCTGCTCCCATCTATGTGTACACACCGCACCTTATGCCTAATACAGTCAATCTGAGCATGGACTGTAGATAAAAAATCCATGCCCAAGATGATGTCGTAAGGCCTCGATGCCCCTACAAGAAGATCACAGCCGAAGCTCTCACCTCCTAGAGTAATCTCACACTTCCATACCCAGTTCGTAATTGTCGATTCTGCTCCCATAGGAGTCTCTAGCCGTAAGGATCGATCCAATGGATTCGTCGGAATCTCCGAGCTCTGAACAAGGGCAGCGAAAATAAAAGAATGACTTTATTCTGTGTCTATAAGAACTTAGAAAGGGTGGAGTAGACACAGATAGTACCTGGAATCATCTCTAGCGTGCTGTGGTCGTAGGCCTCTACTGCCTAAAGCGGAGCCTGTCTCTGCCTGCCAGCTCCCTGTGGTTGGGGTGGACCTCCTGGTGGTGGTGGTGGTAAAGCCTCAAAGCGTCACCCACCACCTGCTGGTCGGCCAGCTCCCCTGCCTCATCCACCTTCTCTTGGCGGACCGCCATGTCCGACCCTCTGCCTCTGCCTAGGTGGCCCCTCAATCATCTGCTACTCCTCTGTATGGTGGGTCGGGCAGTCATGAGCCATGTGGCCCTGCCTGCCGCACGCATAGCACTGCCTGCTCTTCTGAAGGCTGGCTATGCGCCCTATTCCCCGCACCTCTGACCTAGTGTCCTGAGGTCGTCTGCCTGATGGTCCGGTCTTCCTGGACCCCTGTGACATCTGTTGACTGCCAGCTGCAGATGACTCTGCTACATGGCGCCCTGAGGTAGGTCTCACTGTTGGCGTATGCTCAGAAAGAAAGCTCTCTATGAGAAGAGCTCGCTCCAGTACTCCTGCCTGTATCAGAATACTGAAGGAGATCATCGATGCCTTGATCTCATGCCTCAGTCCCTGCTCGAAGGTCTAGGCCCGGAATAATGGGTCCCGTACCATGTCCGTCGAATAGTGCAAGAGATCAGTAAATCTCGCAGAGTAATGGGTGACCGTCATGCTGCCCTGCCGCAACTGTAGAAGCTCCTGGATGCGTACCGCATGGAGGGTAGCTAGGATGAACTCCGAGCGGAAGAGGCTCTCGAAGTCCGTCCAGAGGAGAGATGCCTCTTCATGCACCTGTAGCATCAAGCTCCACCATCAGCATGCTGCCGCGTGCAGGAGGCTCACTGCGAGGATCACCATGAGGTCAGCTGGTGTCCCCACTAACCTGAAAACTCGCACAACCGCCTCCAGCGAATCCTCGGCTTCCTGAGGGTCCGTATCCCCACGGAACCTGGGCGGTCTCTGACGCTGAAACTCGTGTAGTTTACTAAGGTGACATGCACTATCAGCAGCTGGGTTTGGTAGTATCGGTGGCTCGGCGGGTAGAGGTATTGCCGGTGCCTCCACTGTCAAAGGGCCCTGCACCAAGGCCTCGTCGCTCGGGGGGGCTGTCGTCTCGCTCAAAGATCGGAACCCTAGATGGCTGCCGTCGTGGGGCCATACTGAAAGGAAACTTGTGTGAAACGGTCAAAACAGTATACCTGGTGAGCTGACACAAAGTAATCACAAAGAAAACTTTGAAACACATATGTAGTCAATGTTTTCGTGCATTGAGTCGGAAATCAGAAGTCAGGGTCCTGGTTTATGGATACTTCGTCCACCGCACCAACACTGGACTCCCTGGATTGATAACCACACTCAATACCCTTATCATTATTGATTCACATAGAAGAATGTTTAGAGTCATGAGTTCTGTAGTAGAACCAAACTCCTCTGATACCAATTTGTCACGACATGTCCTCAGGGCCCTTGCTGTGACTACCCAAACCCGCCTCCCATAGGCCAGGGGCTGGCGACTAGCACCAAAGGTTTAAATCCCGAAAAAAGGGAAGGCATTGCCTTTATAAAGTAAACAAACACCACAATGTAAGCCAGCAGAAGTAAACACTAAGAAAAACTGGGTACAAAAGTAAGTGAGGAAAGTAAATGAGACAGAATACAAACCCAATCTAAAACTAAAGTACAACAGGAAAGATAGTATAGCAACTGAAAGTAAAGCAGCAACGTCGAACCATCCACTGGAAGTCCCAACTGAAGGGTGGGTACAGATAGCCACCTCAGCTCCACAGGTCTAGCCATCTGCTCCGTGTATGTCCCGCCCAGTGGTCCACCTCCAGGTACCGACTGGTCCACAAGCCTCAACCACAATCAGCGATGTCTGTCGTCTGCATCCAACACAACGTAGTGTGGGCATATCCCATGCAGGGGTAAGTATACGCTACTCAGTAGGGACCACGAGACCCCCGAATGTCTCCCAAAATCCACAAAGGAAATATACAATCACGAAGTAACAACCAACACTACTTAGGTATATGCCCATACATATACCTAAGTCATCAATTCTCATTCGGCTCCAACATCCGAGCCCAAGTTCGATCACGTCCGCATAGGATAGTACAACCCAATCCACACAGGAAAGCACAACACAATCCACATAGGAAAACAAGTAAATCATATCGATGATAACGATTGAAAGTCAAGACTCATCTCACACAGGTATACTTCTTCATAAGGTGATAAAGATGATCAGATATAGCCACTGATTCATCAAATCTGGGACCCACATAGGATACTAAACCAGCTAAGCAGTCAGACCCACATAGGATATAGACCAGCTACTCTGCCAGACCCACGTAGGATAGCAAGAACAGAGTCAGACGCTACCAGACCCACGTAGGATACAAGAACAGTAGTCATTGTCATCGAACCCACGGTGGATTTCAGTATGGTCTTCATCTCTGTCGAACCCACAGAGGATTTCAGTGCAGTCTTCATCGTCGTCGAACCCACGGAGGATTTCAGTACGGTCTTTATCGCTACCGAACCCACATAGGATTTCAGTGTAGTCTTCATCGTCGTCGAACCCACAGAGGATTTCAGTACGGTCCTCATCGCTGTCGAACCCACATAGGATTTCATTGCACTCTTCATCACCATCGAACCCACATAGGATTTCAGTACGGTCTTCATCTCTACCAAACCCACATGGGATTTCAGTGCAGTCATCATTGTCGCAGTCACAGCCAGCTCTAGAGTTCCCGCACACAACATGCTTGTTCCAGGAGGGTCCGCTCCATGAGCCAAGGGGTCGATACATCAACTAACACGTAGTCCAGCGTTGATGTATCTCAATGTTCCGTCTCGACAAGAGGAACATAATGTGACAGACGGCGCGTCAATCAGAGGCCCGGTCTGAGAGTTATGGGTTTTTTCGTTCCAGGGGCCCAGTTGGGTTTTTAAGTCAAAACCAACCCGACTGCACTCCAACTGCATCCAAACCTCGAGCGGAGTAAGACAAAAGGTCCGTCTCACTAAGAGGAATCCAAAAAAGTCGACATCACGTCAATCGGACGTCCGGAGATCAAGTTGTAAGCGTTTTCTCTCCGAGGGCCCGGTTGGTTTTGTGCTCGAACCAACCCCGCCGTACCCAAAGTTCTTTAAAACCTTGAGTGTAATATACTGAAAAGACTGTCTTGATCCAAGGATCGCATCACAATGGACGATGCGTCGATCGGAGGTCCATATCCCAAGATACAGGTGTTTGAACAGAACTATCCGGTTTTAGGGGGTTTTGGGCCCGGACCGACCCAGCCCGAGACCCCATGGGTTGGCCCGAACCGGTTCGACCCGTAACGGGTCCGGGTCCAGCCCATTAGGGCATGGCCCGGCCCGGTGGGCACGGCCAGGCCCGGCCTGGGCGGCCGATGGCCTGGGGTGCTCGCACGGCCCGCGTGGCCACCTCGGCCAGCGCCGTGCTGAGCGGAACAGGGGGGGCGCGCTGCCCCCTGATTGAGAAACCGCGGCCCCCACGTGGGGGGCCGCTCCTTCGGCCAGACGGGGGTTACGACCCCCGGTTTCTTGGAAGCCGGCCGGCCCGGTCCGGCTGGCCGGTACTGCTACCGCGGCACCGCCGGGGTCCCGCCCCTCCGAGGTGCTGGCAGCCGGCGGTTCTGGCTGCCCGGCCTTGCACTGTCGCGGCTTCGAGTCGTGGCCTTATCCGACCGGCGCGGTGCAACGGCGCCGCGCCCCTCCACCGCGGCCCGCTCCGGCCACGGTGTCTTAGTGGTTCTCCGGCATGACGCGAAGGCGCCACACCCCTTCGCTGCGGCCCGACTCCGGCCACAGGTTCGTTTGTCCTCAACGGCACAACGCGATGGCTCCGTGCATCTTCGCCACATTTCCCAATGTTTCTGCGCGGTGTCGTTGCACCGCGCCGCCTTCTTTCAAACCGCAACAACACAACCATCAAAGGGGGAGGAGTTTCGGCCATGTTCGTGCGGTCCGACCACCTCCCGTTATTACGATAATAGGCAGCCCAAAAATAAAAGACGATGAACGGTAAAGGAATAATTCACGGGAAAAAACAAATAACCCCTAGCTCAAGCGTTGTTGAATGAAGGTTCGTCGCGGGGAGGTGATGTCGTGGAAGACGGCGTCGTGGAAGGAGGATCTTCAGCGTCGCGGTACATGGCGTCACGTCGTCGATCTCCAGGGATCTAACGTTCTTCGTTGTCTTCCATTGGAGGACGGCGTTCTTCATCGTTCTTCACGTTCTCCAACAAAGAAGTTGAAGATTCAATGTTTTTGAGCAATTCATCTCCCAATCCCTCTCGCACAACGAAACAACAATAATAAAATAAGTCATTTCTTTATTTTATTACTCATGCCATCTGTTTTTGAAATTCAAAAATCAGATCACGATTTAATTATCGAGCGTCGACCAATTAATGAGGTGTTTAATAATCCAATTAAACGCGAGATTTGACTTGGCATTTAAGAGGGGGGTGCGGGTGAGTTACCAAATTAAATGTACATGGGAGGTAAAAGGAAACAAATGGGGTGGGGCTATTGTGGTCCCCACCTCACTAATATCCTACCTAGGAGTTAGGATATCAGTGGGTCCCACTCCAACCACCATGCCTAGGTCAACACTACTTAGAATAAAAATAAAATCTATTGCACAATATTTTATTTTATTCGTTAGTTAACCCAATTAATTCATAACCTCACCCGAGAAAACACAACTCCGGAAAAGGTGTTCTTAAGAAATTACCGGTGCTGCGATTCCATCGGTTCCCTCGGAATTCGCTTCCGAGCACCGGTTCAAATGTTAGGAAAACCCGCTCGTTCGTTCACTGAACCTACCCGAGCCAAACTTCAGAAAATGATTCCGGGCACACCGGTCCACGGAATCAGGTGCCGTCAGACACTGCGATCTTGTAAAATCCCAAAGAAAATTATGAAAAATTTTCCCTTGAATTTTACGGGTCTTTACAGCGAGTTACTATGATGGAGTTCATGAGAGTTGATGTCAGTATTTTCTTATCCTCCAAGGTTACGTACATTCCATATTAGGAGAGTCGACATTAAAATAATGGGAAGGAATAACTGGCCTCCGTCCCTATTATAGAAAATGTCCTGGAGCTCATGGAATGATAGAACATGGACTAGGATCTTGTTATACTTACTTCGGGGGATGTGGGGGCCACTCCCAATTTAGGTAGCCGTTTACAAGAACTATCATATATATTGGATGTTTTTTTTTCTAAATTTGGAAACCTACCATACTGTAGAGTCTTTTTTGGTGGGAATTATAGTAGACAATAGTAGAAGACAGAAGATTTGTCATGGGTTGATGAAATAACCCTCACGACCTATGAAATTGATGATTTTCTACTCTATTTAACGTGACTAATTCCCATAGAGTAAATTTGTTGTGTAATCTGTATACGTTGTACTCCTATGATGTGATCTGGAGAGAGACGAATAAAATTGGCCCCCATTTATCCCATGGATGTATTCAAACCCGCTGAACCACGTTAAATTGTGTGTTCTTCATTTTCAAGACTTTTTTTGTGTTTTTCATTGACACACACCTCTACTGCACCCTTACAAGTGGTATTAGACAGAGTTAAAGTGAGAGGAGTCAAAATGGAGAACAAGAAGGTTGATTTTCTGGTGATCAGAAAATTGAATCTTGTTGGAAAATTTTTCCAACCCCAGACCCATGAAGAGGAAGATGAGACGATTCCAATGACACATGTGGCATTGAATACATAGTTGAAATGAGGCCTGTATATCTGGTCAATGTTATGGTCAAGAACATGTGAATATTAACCATGTTCCAGTGAAGATGGAACTTTTCACATCACTGGAAAAATTTCTAGTGATATTCTAGTAGCTGCTTCGGCATGCCACATTAATGCCACATCATCGCCATGTCACCTGGTGACCTGAACCGATGAATTTTTATTGGTGATATCTTGACCAAAAAAACTCTGATTTCGATGATCCAAGAGTCAATTCCCACAATTTAAACTATTCCAAACTCATTTTTATGGCTATATTTGGAAAATTATCACTCCATATGGTTATGTCAATGTGGTGAGGAAACGACAATGGTGATCACATTTTGCGAGAACGAAGATGGATGGTGGTAGAGCACTACCAAAATTTGAGATCGAGATGTTCGATGGTCGAAAAAAATTTGTATTGTGGAAAAGCACATTGAATGATAAACTTGTATAGTAGGGAATGATCAGACCTTTGAACATAGAAAAACCCCATAAAATGAGTGACATTGATTGGGAACAACTTGAGATGGGGCCATCTGCACAATTCGACTGTGTATGGTGAACAACATAAAATACTCGGGGTTGAATGATACTTCACCAATGAAAATATAAGAAGAATTTATAGTAACAATATATATATAAGTCACTAACCAAAAAATTATTCTTAAATAAAATGCATTACTAGTTGTGCATGGATGAGGGAACAAATTTTTTGGATCACACCAATGAATTCAACAAGATCCTAACACAATTATTGGGTCTTGATGTGAAGGATGGATAAGAAGACAAAGCACTTTTTCTTTTTTTATCTCTACCAAGTTCATTTGAGGGACTTGTGATTGCATTACTCCTGGAGAAGGAAGCATTGAAGCGAGAAGAGGTGATGACATCAACTCAAGATTCAAAGGAATTCTAAAGACCTTTGATGCATTTAGGAGAGAAAATCATGGTGATACGCGATGATCAATGTGGGAGGAGCCGACGTCAGATTTCATAATGTAAAGAATGGTATCAAAAATAGATGGGACCTTATCCTAGAGAAATCATGCAATTCTAGTGTGAGAAAAAGGGTCATTATAAAAGTGACAATGGAGAGTGAAAATGATGCATTTCAGGTAAATTGAAAGATGACGAGAAGGATGTGAACATCATAGAATTATCAGTAGATGAAGAAGTCTGTGTGAAAAAGGGAATCTTACACTAATATGGGAGAGTTGAATGGGGAGAATTCTAGTGTCATTACTGCAAAAGATATGGTCATATGAAGTGAGAATATAAATTTTTAAAAAGGAAGATCAAGAAGGCACAAAATCCTATGAAATACAGATGTGTTTCGAATTTGGGGATCTTAGTGCACATATGTATGACCAAAGGTGCATTTCATACCTTTCAGTAGGTTTGTTATTCGGTGAGAATTTGTGATTGGTCAACAGGTGTGGTTCGATGAGTTAGGAAGGTGAAATTAAAAACACCCAATAGAGCAGTATGAATACTAGGTGACATGAAATTCATTCTAATGATAATATGGAACATGGTATCATTATGTAGGCTCAATGAAAGAGGATTCAAGATTTACATAGCAAGTGGAGTATTGGACATCTAATGTGTAGATCCATTGACGCTTACAAGGAAAGAGTCCCAAGGGTTGTATCATTTTATAGGGACCACAATCAGCTCAATATCGATTGATTATAGTGGAATTTCTACGTCATCGTGCTTGAAGAAGTGTGATTTATTTTCTGATGATGTTTTAAATGCATGAAAGGAGACTATAGGTCAAGGTTCTACCCCAAATTGGTCGTGAGGGGGAGATTTTTGGGGGACACTCCTTATTTAGGGAGTCATTTATGGTATTTATCTTCTCTATTGGTAGCAACATTTTTTTGAAGATGGAATCCAACCCTACTGTAAAGTCTTCTTTCTTGGGCAGTAAGGTGGACAAAAGTCTACAGTGGAATATTTGTCAAGGGTTGATTAACCAACTCTCACCACCCTTCACAATGATGGTTTTCTACTATATTTAAAGAGACTAATTCCCATGAACTTGTTTTCTAGTGTAATTTATATAAGTTTTAATACTCCAATGAGATATGGAGAGAGAGGAATAAAATTGGCCCCTGTTTAGCCCGTAGATGTAGTCAAACCCACTGAACCACGTAAATCATTTTGTTCTTCCATTTTAATACGTTTTTATGTGATTTATGTTGCCACACACATCCACTGTTCCCTTACATGGGATTACATGAACAACTATAATGGTACAAGAGATTCATAGAAGGGAGGATTCACAAAGGATGACAGTGCCAAGAAGCAATTGGATAACGTGATAGGGGATGCGTTTGAAGGTATATGATCTTCTGCTAGAAAGGAGGAATGAGTAATAACTAAAAAATTTCATTCCCTAAAACTAGAAATAGGAGAGGTTTTATGCTTTTAATCAATATATGAACATGTAATATGGAGCACCATAACATCCAAAACCTACTTAGAAAATGAAATAGGTCAGACAGGATGCACCTCATTTGAAGAAATTTTTGGTGACTTCAACACCAAAAAATACTTGCATTACTAGATAATAGATGAGGGGGATTATATAAAGATTTGGGGAAGCTAAAAAAATAGAGAATAAAATATATAATTTTCATCTAGATGATGGGAGGGAGAAGGATCCATTGATTTCTTCTCGTTGTGACAAATATCCTGAGGTTCTTCCTTCTTGCACCGTGACATGGTTGATGGGGTATGAGAATAAGGGAGGATTTGAAGGGAATATAAAACCTTGTAGATATGGTTGACCCTCATACAAAAAGATATAGAATGGACATGTATATATAATATTAAGAAAAAAACTAACTGGATTCATGGGGATCTGTTTCTGCCACTAGGAGAAATATTTTCCAACTATGAGGATGGTCTTGTCTGGGTGAGGAGACTGTAATTCCACACCCATGAAACTCTAAAATAGAGGATGTTTCATGTAGATTTGATGTTTTTTATTCCAAACATATAAAAGTTCTCACCACCTAGAATATTCTTAGCAGAAAGGCAACATTGTGGGAAGGAAGGGGAGTACCATAATTTGTAACCAAATAGCTGCCTACGGAGAATCCCACCAAGAATTTACCCCAAGGGACCATAGAAACATATTAAAATGATTAATTTCCCAAGATCTAGAGGATGAAGACCGTGCATTAACAAAATAAGATCTATAAAAAAGGATGATGCAGAAAGAATTCATGTTCAGGATGAAGTCCCTTGCCAGTGAATCCAGGCCCCAAGACACCACCACATTTTTTGATGAAATGGAGAGGAGGCCGATTCCTACGAAAGCTTTACAATGGGGTCCACTAGAAGAGATGAACTTCTTAATAATAATATTCTACCAGAAAATGGTGCATCGGGGAACCATCTCCAACGCCTAAATGAACATGGTTCATATGAATCTCTGGGAGCACCCTAAGTCCGACCGAAGACAGAGGATCCCTGAAATGTATGATCTTCTTCAGGAAGGGTTATTTAGAAATCCCATTGGGAGATATGTGTGTCAACATGTCCCTCTAGGAACAAAGATACCCTCCAGAGGCCACCCCAGTGAAAAGGGCAGAGGATCAGTGGCTTCTAGAGGTAACTATTCCGATGACTCAAATATGGAAGAATGAAGATAAATGATCAAAAAATTTGAAAACCCAAAGTTGAGTCCTCTAATTATGTAGAATCCAAATTGATTTTCCATTATTTTTTAGAATTATATATATTTTATAGCCTTAAAAACCATCCAATTGATCCTGAATATCAACAATGTCAATCATGTATAATCCTTAGAAGTATTGATATATACTGATACAGCATAATTATTATTTTTATTATTCTTACATATCTTCCAATTACTCATATATATATATGATACACTTCATTTTAATCTTATGTTTCATCATGTTTATTATTTTTTAATTAAAGAATATAAAGATTCAATCACACGAAGAACCTGTTTATTCTATCATAGCTAATCATCCATGGGATTTACACCTACATACCTCAATTTCAATGGAAGTTCTCTTACATAGGGTCATGTTATTGTTATGTGAGACCTTTTGTCTCTAATTAAATATTACATTGAGTTAAAAAATTATTTAATCCTAAAAGATTTATACTATTTAAATTTCTTCAAAAATATAATACTCCAAAATATGAGAATTTTTCATAAGGAAAATTTTTTTTATTTAAAATCATTCTAATAAACTCCAAATCATCTCCAAATCATTCAAATAAGTTTAAATAAATTCCATGTAATTGAAAACCCACGTAAATAATAAGTAAAAGGAACTTTAGAACATTAATAGACATAAAATATGGTGATCCCAACAGTATTCAATTTATGAATCACCTGTTTCAACTTCATCTTCTATTATTAAATACCCCTTCATAAAATTTTAATATAATATAAATTGTTTTCTTGATGGATAATATTATCTAGGATTATTCCCCAAACCTCAGAACAATTTCATTTTTCTTAAAAAAACCTACATCATTATCATCTTCATAATGAAAATTTTTTTATGAAAAATCAATACTCCATGAAACTCTCATCATTTTTTTCAATCCACTATATATATTCTCCAATAAATTATTAATATAATTATATAATGATTTGGTACTATCCTTTAATCTTAAACAATTTTTTTTATAAATATAACTAAATTAATAATATCAATATATAATTATTATTAGAAACAACTCCCAAATCATCCTCACCAAAAAAATAAACTGAATCATTAATAGTCATTGGTATCATAAACCCTATGATTTGAGGAGTTCATTAATATTCATCTAATTTTAAAAACTGAATGTATATTGAAACATTTCTTGGTTGATTTATTCCTTTTTAACCCAAATTTTTTTTTCAGGTAATTAAATATTCCCCCATGTTTAAATTATTTAAACATATTGAAATCATAAATTATTGAAAAAAATACAACATATCACCAATGGATTAAATAATACCCCCCTTGGAATCTGTTTTCAATTCCCATATGGAAAATACATTTAAATATAATATCAAAAAATTTCATAGACCCCCTATTAATAATCAACACTTGGGTTGATTCAAATTATTATGTTATCAATTAATCAACTCCATGTATATTTTATAAATTATCAATATAGAAAACATGGGTTAAGAGTAAACTTCAAAACTATTGTAATCTAAAAAAATGTATTCAAAAAACCATAAATTTACATTTATTTTTTTAATATTACCCAAACATTAACATTAACATCGAAACTTTTAAAAATTAGGATATACTGATCTAAAAGTGTATCCTTTCAGTGAAACTCTATAATTCCCTGAAAAAATAGTTCATTACCTCTAATCATATTTTTGATTCATCTTTGGATAATTTAAAAATATTGTTTCTAAATTAATATGGTATTTGACAGAAAATCATAACATTATAACTATTTATGTTCATGGATCTTCTCTATCCATGTTATCGATAATCAGGTTATTTTAATTCTATAATTTTTATTTTGAGGTCATGTGAAAGGCACATTTTGATCATAGTGTTATTATGATAATAAATTAACATATGTATATCATCAAATTCTCAATTGATATTCTATATATTCTCTATATATTTTTCAAGTATTAAATATTTGATTAAGATTAATATTTTATCTCTTTAGTCTTTCTTGTTTTGATATCTAACTAATAAATTTTTCATAATTCATACCACATTTCATTTCATCCAATTCATGGGACGTATAATCTAGATATTTCATGGATACTTACTTTTCGTGGATTAACATAAAAAATCAGTACTTAGTTTCATATTAAATATATATATAAAATATTAATATAAATTTTCATCTAACCATGGTTATAAATAGTCATAAAAATTTGTATCCAATGAATCATCCATTAAATCAATGTCTCATTTAATTTTGGTGATTGATTTCTATATATTCTTTAAAAATCAAAAAATAAATTTGACAATATCTTCTGCATACATCTATAGTTTACGTTTCAAGAAGACACATGAATCATCATATTAATCCTTGGGTGCATGATCTTCCAAACTCTAACTTGATTTTTGAGGTAGATATTCTTGAAAAGAATTATTATTTACCTCTTCATTATGTAAAAATTTTTATTTATATAATGTAGCATGATTTATTATATACTCACAAGTGTATATTTAATCTATCTATTCTTTATTCATGTTATATATGACTTCTACATGACTACATAATGTGGAAACAATTCCATCACACTCTTTGAACATGAGGGGTGTATTCTCATCACATTTTTCTCAAATGGAAAACTATAAATAGATATAAAAGAAATATTTCAAAATTTATTTTGTTATATTGGGGTATAATCATATTTATGTTCGTTTTTTATCATTCTATTATTAATATAATTACATATCTCTTCATCATGTTCCTTAATTCCTTGGTATATAATTCATCCAATATTTCTTTGATAGGTAACTCATTCATTATTGAAAATATTTACTACATAATACAATTGTAATAGAAGATAAAAATTCCAAATTTTTAGATGTTTTAATTTTTGAGAATTTAATATAATTTGTGACCTAGATCTCTAATAAAAAAATTATTCTTCCTAAATTAGTGAAATTGAAATGTGGGTTAGGGTTGATTAGGTCTAGTAATCTTCTCCATATGAAAACATTTATTACTCATCACATATTAGGTTTAATGGATCTCACACACTCATATCACCTTACAATTTAAATATTTTAATATAATAACGTACACACAAGATGATTTTATATAATGTTCTCTGGGTTTCACCCAAAATTTGTGAGCTGTATATTTTTGAATATGGTTTTTATACTAAATACACTCACAAAAAATATATTATTATCAAAATAATCTAAGAGAAAGGGGATATAATTGAACAATTTATCTGAAACCAAATACTTACACTATATTACACAAACTCATGTTAGCTAGAAGGTTCTTACATTCTTAATAAGTATTGAAACCAACTATTACATTCTTATAATTACCATATTTGACTGGATCCTAATGAAGTTTGATCAGTAGTGTAATCTTGTGTCTCTTATATATAGTATTGTTCTTATATACTTCCCTAATTTTGGATATCTAAAATATCTACCTCGGCTGTTTTTTCATTGAAATTTTCTCCGTAAATAGTTCATCAAAGAGAACATACAATATAAGTAGTGTTGTTCTCTAAAACTTCTTTTTTATCTCCACTTGATTGGTAGTGAAATAACAAGAATAATATACATATCATCCTTTATTAATCATAAATAATTAAAATATTCAATTACTACAAGTGGTGTCCACTCTATTACATTATTACAATTATTATCAAATAAAAAAATTTATTTATTCATTGTTTCATTGGTTATTTATTTCCCTTTTTAACACTAGTTATTTAGAGTATAAGAGGGTTAACATCTCTTTTATAATACATCATCAATAACTCTTCAATTAAATTTTTGAGAAAAAGTAGGGTTCTATTCATATATAATAATTACATCCATATACCTTCTTTATATAAATATCAACATGAAATCACATGGATAAAATTATATAAAATATTCAAATACATGAATGTAAAATTCCATCAAAAATCTATGTAGTGTGATCTTATCTTTTCATTTATATGAACCTCATAATCATCCTCTTTTAAAATAGGAAAATAAATCATTTCATGTATTTTTTTAATAAAATATTATACTCCCATATATATATATATAATTTTAATTATTCATGATTTTATCACATAATTTTCATAAATAATTATACTAAAATTTTTATCATTATATTTTCATAGAATTTCACATCTTATAAAACACAAAAAATACTTTTTTGGATTTTTCTTTGGTTTTCCACAAAAATTGAAATATTATTTTTTATGAATTAATCCATGTTTTATGAAAAATATAAATATGTAAAAATATTCATTTTTGGAACAATATTCTTCTCTATTTCATGAAATTATCTTTTCTAAATCAATAATAATATAATAATCATAACGTTTGAATAATTAAAGCATATTTTATCTTGATTAGGATTAGTCTTACAATTCACCTATAATTTTATTTAATCCTACAAGCTTTTTTTATTAAAAATCCATTAGGGTAATCATGTGTAGCATCCGAGTTAATCTGACATCAGCCATATTGACTCTTGGTTGTTCTGATGCAACTCAATTCTAATTCAAATTTTTCTTATGTTTATTATAGATACTCAAATATAAATATGGAACTATTCCTTATAATCTCACATAGATATGAGTTTAATATTTTTTATACTTCAAAAATATAGTGTTAATCACAAATATCACTTATTTATTTGGATATAGCTCTTATGTCACCACATATACTCTTAAAAATCTCATTTTTTTAAATAATTACTCTTACATGTAACCATGTTACTTTAATGTGAGACCTTATACACCGGATTTAATCTTTTATAATGTCATCAAAATGGATTTATTCATATTCTGTCTATAATTTGGCATTTTAATTATAAATTTTCGAAAAATTGTTATCAACCCATCAAAATTCATTTTCAAAAAATCCAAGACACTCCAAATCATCTCAAAATTATTCCAACAATTCTATTTAATTATAAAGCCTTCACAAAACTCTTTGAAAAAACCAAGTAACATTTCATCATGAATAAACTAAAATTATGGTGATTTCACACCATTCCAATTGATTTAAAACCTGTTCAAACATTAACAAATATTCATCAACAATTCATTATCTTTGTTTGAAAACAATATGAATAGAATACATTTTTCACGATATTCACTAGGACGGTTCCTCATAGTTCATGTTAATTTTTATTCTTTATTAAAAACAATCTTATATATTTCATTATTAATAGAGACATATTTTATAGTATTATTTATATTTTATGGTACTTCCATAAATTAAAATAACATATTTAAAAATTATTCTCTAAATAAATAATATCATTGTATAATGAATAATAAGTAATAATGAATCTGCAACCAGATCTTCTTAACATCTCTAAATAAAAAATATTCCAAGATTATGACTTTTAGATGTGACCCACACATTTTTTGGACCACTAAATGAAATGAATCTTTTATCGTCATTGGTATGAAATAATATAATGTTTAAGGTGTTCTTTAATATTAATCCATTATCTAAAACACAATTAATAATGGAATATAAATTGAGTATATTTTTCTTCATTATCTCAATAAGAACTCTTGAGTGCTTCAATTTTATTTAGAGATTTTATTGACAACATATATTCAAATCATGATTTAATGGAAACAAATAAAACATATCATAAATGTATTCAATGAACATCTCTATACAACTGAAAATCCTATCTAAAATTTTCTCAAAATAAGAATGAAACAACATAATTTTCCTAAATAAATAATAACACATTTACCCCAATCCATTAAATAAATATTAATCTTGAAATTTGATATAATATAAAATAATATAGAATAAAAAAATGGAAAATACAATAATAAACATCATTATATAAGGATATTAAATTTATTTACGTCTTTTTCCTACATGATAATTTTATATCATACTAAAACATAGAAGTTTTAACTATACTATCTAAAGAAATGAAATTAATATACTTTATGATTTATGAAACAATCCCCTAGATGAAATAAAATGTAAAATATGAAACCTGATATAGAGTTGAATATATATAATAATTTTTTAGAAAAATCAACAATTTCTTCCAAACATTATGATCTACTCAATATTATTATGATTTTTGGAACGTTTCTCTGGTCATATGTTGATCTATATTTCCACATTAAAAAAATACCCAATTTCCATGGATAGTTCACTACTTATAATAAATATTAAACTTAAATCATTAATATATAAATGAGTAAACCAAAAATATAATAAATTTTATGAGAACAATAATTTATAAACTCTTCCAAAAACTAGATTAATTTAAATAGTTATAAATTAAATTTTATGAAATAAGATAAGGAAATAATCAATTCAATGTTCATAATTAGAATATAAAAATGGAATTAAATGACTGTAAGAAAAAATATTTCATTCCAAATTATAAAACATTTTTATTACCTTTTAGTGAACCATGGAATCATATGTTCAAAATTACAAAGGATCATATTAATCAAATGCATTATTTTGATCTATAAGTTTTAATGGAAAAAATTTAATTTGAATTAAATAAAATGGTAAGGATATCATCAATCATAACTACTATATCCTAAATATTTCATAATATAATTCTTATATGGTTAATGTTTCACTATGAATATTATTTTCTCTATCTCTGTTTTAAACCATTCAATCAAAATTCAATATAATAAATACTATTAAAACTAGTATAACATTAATGATGGATCTAAATAATTAAACTATTTTAAAAAATTATTAAAATAAAATGTTTGAAAAAAACGAATTAACCATTCAATATCAAGTCTTAAATATGTCTCAAAAGATTTTTCATTAATTCCCCAATTTCGTAGACATATTCTTACATTTATAGTTGTTGCAAAAAAGGATTTTGTGAATATGTAAACACTGGTTTCAAATTTTGAAAATATTTTAACCACTTATCAAACACAACCAAATAAATTATAGTTTATCATTTTCATGATATTTCTTTTTGAAAATATATCAATTGATATGAAGTATTTCATCAATTATCATGTTTTAATATCTACAATTATAGATCTAGTCCAATAAACAAGTTGATTATAAAGCTACTCAAAACACAATACGAATCCCTATGAGTAGGAAAAGAATATTTATCTCATCAAGAGATAGTTTATTGAGAAATTTCAATACCCATAATTGAAATTTGAAGATTATATAGTTGATAAGAAAAATAATTTTAAATCCTTGTGTCATCATCATTTTGAAATCATGAACCAATACAATTATTATCGTTCACACATAATTTTCCACCTCATTATTATCAATATTATGAAAATTACTCAAATTTATCTTTAAATATATAAATTAACATATACATGGATAAAAGAGTATTTTTAATAATATTATCTACTAGGTTTAATCATGAAAATAATCACCATATATTAAGCACTAGACATCATCCATAATTGAAAAAATATGATGAATAAACCCATACCTATAAAGATAATACAAATATAACACATTTCTCTTATAAATTATTCACATATGATCTGAATCCATATAAATATAAATTTAATAATATGTATTTAATGGTTATTGTTCAGTCCATCTTCATAAACAGGGATTGAGAGTAATAATGAAACCCTAATCTAATGTAATCATCATCAGTTTCTTCAATAAATGTGATTATAAATATCACTCTTGTACCACATATTCAAAACTGAACCTCACATGTACCCCTCTTAGTTGATAAATATATTATGAGTGATACCCCATGCTAGCCACTAATAGTTAAGGGTTAATGATTGGAACAAAGCATACAAAAAGTTAAAATTGGATTCATTTCCTTTATATAAAAAATTGCTTCACCAATAAAAATAAATAATGAAAACTCAATTACATTAAAAATAAAATATCCTCACAATATTCTAATCAATAAATAATAAAAGGATTTTATTTTATATAAAAAATAATAGGACCAAAAAACAACAAAGATTATTATAATGAAAGTAAAATAAAACATTCTATCTCTGATATCTTATAAGACTTCTCCTTCATTATCTAATTCTACCTAAAACCTCCTTCAAAAGATTAGTATTAATTTTTACACACTTTATTTAAATTAGGTGTGAATATAAATATACATTGTAAGTTTCATACTTAAACAATCATGTTTCATTGTGAGTAGAGTTTATTAATGCATCTATTTTGGTAGTAAATGAAATTGGATTTCCATAAATCCAAGAATGGATTCACAATTTTTTTCTTCCCAATATCTCTCAAAAATCCCAAAACAATAAAATATTTTGACAGATATAAATAATGATAACTTATGCTTGTATATAACATTAGTGATTTTTAGGTGAACATCCTTTGACATCTTATAACGAGTCATTAAATACAACATTTGGGAAAATAAAAATTAACACATGAATATAACCACAACAACTGTATATAAAACCAACATTGGCCTTTAGTAATAACAATTTTATTTTAATTATAATACAGAAAATACATCTATAATTATAAGAAATTTATATTTTTCATCCACCATAACGCCAATAATAACGAATCATCACTAGAAATTAATGAATTATAGATGATTATAATAGTCACAATATATATTAGGAATTCAATAAACTCCCAAATCAACTAAATAAAAATCATATAATAAATATATTACAATCATATCATTTATTGAGTCCAAAGTGATCTTATACAATAATCCTTCAGTGTGTAATCGTTATTATCAATATTCCAACTAATGTGAATCCTATGGATTTCTTATTACAACATTAATAATTATAATATACCATCACTTTAATATTATACAACAAATAAAAATAATATTTCAATACAACATCATAATTATCAATAAACATATTATTTTACATTACAATTAAATAATAATAATCCGAGATGGATAAATTATAATATTATTTCAATTATTACATGTCTAAATCAGTCACTCATTAAAATAATTCAAACATAAAATGTATTCCCCTTCATTGCATCATGATTTAATTGTAAAATATATCATTTATTATATTCATCAAGAAATAAAATCATTTTCAAATCATATTACATAGCATTTTAATAATCTGATTGTCATATACATCATTCAGCTTATTTTTATTTAATTAACTATACATCAGAAAATTAACAATGCTAAATATGTGTTTAACAGTTTTTCATCTCCTACCATTGAATATATGATGACTCTTTATCCTTAACTAACCACCATTTTTGGTCATTTTTCAATCATTTATCATTATACTACAATACCCAAGAACATTATTGTATATGAGGAACATAATAGTAATGTATTGTACACAATGTGTTCCTCTTACCCTTATTTATATTGAACAAGAAATTGATTATAAATAATTCACAAGGATAATGAAATGTTTAGTTACATCACAATATCTCTAAAAAATTTAAATATTTTTTGGTAAACCATATTAATTCATTTAATACATAAACCACAAACTTAATTTCAAATAATAGGTTCCCTCATTGGACAGTCAATTTCTTTTATGATCTCCCCAAAATAAAAATAGAAATAAAAACAATTTTATTAATTTATTTGAAATATTAAATGCATACAATGAATAAATGAAATAAAAATTAAATAACATATTATCTATTTAAAAGGAATTTGGATTTTACACTAAAAATTATTTTTCCACCATACTAATTATTTAAATCCATGTCCTAATAATTATCTCAATCCAGTTCAAAATAGAAATTATATAACCCTAATCATAATTACAATCTAGCTTAATGATTATGAATAATAATTATCAGTATGTAAATATTATATGTGAGATCTTGAGTTTTGAGAATTATTTATTTTACTATTTAATCCTTAAATTATTGTTAATAATAATAATAAAACAAAATATTATTTATTATTAAATAATAAATTATGAAAATAAATAAATAAAGAAAATAAAATCACAATTTATTATATAAGATTTTTTCAAGGTAATTTAATTGAATAATTATATTGACAAGCCAAAAAAAGATGAAATATATTTCTATGTAATAAATTTTGTATCATTAAATATTAATTTTTTCACATAGAATAATATTTCTATTTTAATACATTATTTAACTCATAAAATAAAATAATTTAGAATTATAAATACACAAATTTACATAAATTTATTATAAAAAGTTATTTTAAAAGAAATTTATATTAAGTTTTTAATAAATATAATAATATAAATTATTCTTTATTTAATATAATTGTTTAAACCTTTTAAAAAAGACAATATAATAAAACGGTAAGACATATTATTAAATAAAATTAAAAAATTCATTAAATTGTGATCGTTATAAAAATATTAATAAATAAAATTTGTTTTCTCATTATTTTTAATATATAAATCAATATATTTCAAGAGAAAATATATAGTATTTTAAATAATTAATATTAATAAATTTTTTTTTGAAAAAAGAAATAATTTATACTTCCTAGAAATTAATTCACATTAAAAAAATTTAACTAAAAATAGTGTATTTTATAATACAATGTATGAAATTATAAATTATGTTAATTATTATTAGAATTTTATAATTTTATGAATATGAAATAATTTATATTAAATAAATTACGATAATAATAATAATAATAAGATTAAATAATGAAACAATAAATAAATAATAAAGAAAACTAAAATGAAGATAAAAGGTTATCAGGGTTTCAAGAGGATCTCATTTTCAGGTTCCCAGGAGGATTGAGGTCTTCACTTTCTGAGTATGAACAATAGGAACTAATGGATATTATGATAATGATATCTCTATATGGATGACTAGTTCTAGTGTAACATCCCCAACTAATAATCCATTATACCAGTGCTCTGAGCCAGGTCACCACATGAACTCAAGCGCGTCTCCATTTATTCTAGAGGTTGCCAACTAGTAGAGAGGGTCCGATAAGACATTTTGGGATACTATACCCTATTTAACATATTTATCAATTGTGTATAACATATTAAATATGGAAATTAAAATCCAAATAACCCAAAAAATGAATTATATCTAGTTTCCAAACAAGGTACAAAGCACAATCAAACTAGTAATTATGATATTTCATACAAAAAATGTTAGAAGTGATGGAAAACTAAAAATAAATACCAAAAATTGAATCCCAAAAATGGGTCTTGGCTCCATATTCAGATCCTTATCCTTGTGCTTGTTAATCCCAACTCAACTCCCAAGCATGGGGCCTTTTCCCTTGTCCTGACCTGTGACCATGAAATCTTCTTGGGTACCAAATTGATTCACGAGCAAGGTGTGAGAACAACTTATTAGGCCCCCACTGACAATGTATACAAAAAAATAATGTATAAATAGATATTTCATGAAAAAATTAAATAATTAATTAATTAAAAAAGGAAACTCAGGATTTTTTAGGTAAAAATGTTTACTTTACCCATTTACACATTAGTTCTGTGTTTCTCACTTACTTCATATTCAACGATTAATTCATTTCTATTACATGTTCCATGGGTTAGGAATATTCATTATTTCTAGAACATCATATTCTAATAAATTACTAAGCATAAGGGCATAAATCATGTTCCCTATATCATTACGAATGAACATTTCATATAATTAACATCAAACTTAGGTTGGAGCCTCAATCTAAGTAGCATCATTAAATGCATCTATTTGTGGTATAGAGCCTTATTCCAATTCTCTAACCTATGCATTATGGGGTGGTTTTTAGAGCCTCATTCTAACCCAAACCGTGGTCATAGATCCTCAAGTACAGTATCCCACAAATACCAAGTGATGCACAATTTCTTATTTATCCATTTACAACATATACCATATCACAATGATTACCAAATCAATAAAAATACACAAAAATTTTACATTATATTTAATACATAGATCATCCTTATTCTTTAACCCATTAACACTTTAACCACTTACCTAGATAACCCATTTAACTTATTTACATTTTCATTCTAAAATACTTTCTTTCATATTCCACACTTCCCACATGCCAACTCATTTTACATATTCATCCATTTCCAAACATTAACCCACTTGGCATGTATAAAAATTTCAACACATTAAATCATTTTTCAAGTTTAACATTTCTTTTACATTATCTGCCTTAGTATATTCATCAACTATCCCATGTTATCCCATTCAACCCATTTATAAACTTATAATAATTTACCCATTTAACATATCCCCAATTTATTAGGTGTTAATCCACTTATACATTTCAGTCACATATCATAAATCACTTAGAAAAATTTCATTATTATGTCCCACTCAATTCATATTAGGGAAAATAATCACTTTTACCAATATCAACCACTAGACACAACCACTATTGGTTTCAATAATAATTCGAACTAACTAGACTATATTTCTATCATGTATCCATTTCAATGTAATTCAATTTCTTTCATAAAACATCCAATCACTATTTTCAGGGACGTTAGTGCACCCCATGGTTGGCCCTAAACTGTCAATTCATCCTCAAAACATCCAATGGTGATCATGAGGGTACCATTTATTAATTTATCCAAATTTTTTCCAAAATTATATGAAAGGAACCAAAACAGAACAGTAGTAAAACCATGACCACAACTATACATGCACAAATATATAACGAAACCATGAATATATAACTTGTAGACTACTTACCTTGAATCTGATAATGAAAGTAACTTTAGCATTTTCCATAGAACATGATGTTAGGATCACATGAGGAACCAATTTAATATCCACCATAAAAAGACTGTTTTATTTTTTTAGGATGAAGTTGAGTAAATATACAATCTATAATCTAGAAAATAGAAGTAAGAGTAATATTAGACTCACCAAGAGCTTCAATATGTCACCAACGATGCTCAAAATAACCATTAATCGAAGGACAACCGCCTTTTTGGAAGATTTTTTTGATTTGGTTCATTCCATGTGTTGGTACGAAATGAAATGTGGGATAAATTTGGTTAGGGACTAAACATATTGAGGAGGGAAACATGTAAATTATCACTTTTTAATGGGGAGCATGGTTTTCGCTGCACAATTTGCAAAACCGTGCACTAACCATGCGCTGGACACTTTCCAAGAGGGGTTGAGGTTGTATAGTATCTTGGGTTTCCCTGATGGCATAAAAATTATTTTCCAACTGTGTGGAGTTATACTATCTCAAAATTCATGGTTTAGTTCCCCAATTGTATTTTTTTCAAAAAACATGCACAAACTATGCGACTTGCATAAAATGGAATCATTCCATTTTCTTTCCTATCCTAATCCCCCATAATAACTCCAAACCTCCTCACTTGGCCAATATTAAAGGATTAAAGTCATTATTTAAAAAAGAAAAAACCTTCAAATGTATGGTATATTATAACCTCCCCACTATGTAATGGCTTGTCCTCGATCCTCTCTTCCCAAGCATCACTGAGCATTCGAAGCAATGAAATTGGACAACTGAGCCTTCATGTCAAAGTCCCTTTCATATGTTTCTTAAAATACATTACCATGACGAAACAAAAATAGATCCAAGGGTATCGTCTTTCCCCATAATAATTTCCCACTCTGATCTACAATACAAACCAGATGCTTCTTAAAGATCATATTTCCCTCAAGATCAACATCATCATGATCGATCACGTGAGATGAGTCAAGGTGATACTATTAAACTTAAGGAAAATGAAAAACATATTTTATACCAATATAACACTATAGAATATCTTATAGGTATGACACTATTCTGATCCACTCAATGATCTTAAATGGTCTTGTGTACCTTGGACCAACTTACCCTATTTTTGAATTTGATGGAGACCCAACCATGGAGACATCCAATGGAACACACTATCACCCACCACACACTCAAGAGGTTGATGAATCCATTATTTATGGGAATCTTTCCTTATTTGGGCCATTAGCATATATTTTATAATCAATTAAAATTGTTATAACGTCTCTTGCATGAGACACCATCTCAAAAATTCGGAATTTCTATCTTCCACCCAAAACAACAGAGATATATAAGGCTTACCATAGATAACATGAAATAGTCTCATATTAATCATAGCTTGGTAAATATTTCTCTATGAAAACTCAACAAGAACGAGATTGTTTCTAATGATCCAAAAAAATATAAGACACGTGATCTCAGCATGGACTCTAGTAACTAAATGGTATGTTATGAATGGTCATCCATCTACGGGTGAAAACCCATACTAAAAACATATGATTACTAAGAACTATCTATAATCCCTACCATATTCATGATGTAAAATTGGGATCATGATCTAAATATACCATTTGTGGAACCCAATGCAACTTCACTAAATCTTGCACATAACACTCAGCCAATTGATCCATGGTGAAGGTTTCTCCAATGGATATGAAATGATCCACTTTAGTCAACTGATCTAAAACTATCCAAACCACATCATTATTCTAATGTGCCCATGGAATAACCACAATTAATTCCATCGTTACATCATCCCATTTCTTTTCTAGGAAGGGAAATGGATATATCAAACCACTGAACCAATGATGCTCATCATTAAACTGCACTTAGGTATGGCCTCATGCTATGAAACCCACAACCACTTTCTTCAACCCTATCAAAAAATACTTCCTATGAAGTTCCTAGTATATATTGTTCGTACCATGATGAAAATGCTACTTTTGTTGATAAAAAATTAACTTCGAATCTTCCCATATACAAATTAGCACAATAGCATGACCGAGAACATAAAAAATCCCATTATCACTAAGGATCTAACCAGAAGGTGACTCCCCACTCTAAATATTCTACTTCAATGGAAATCACTCTAAATCCTCAAGTAGTTTCTCCTTGATCTAGCTCCCAATCATGGATATAACTGCCATTGATTCAAGGGTAATGCACCATGGTCATCCTGCACCTCTAAATGCATATATGTAAATGATTCCATCATATTCCACTCAAAACTTGATTCATGAACTACCAATCACTGAGTCTTCTAACCCAAGGAAAATAAACACTATTTCCATTTCCCTATGTGTATAACAATTCCATGTAAACTTATTTCATATATTCAACCCATATTCATTGATGAATACTATAATCACATTGATAAAAGACATACTTCAGTCTTTTAGGATCAGTATACACATTAAACTATTCACACATAAAGTAATTCGGAAAATATTTCAAGACCTGAACCACTGTGAAAAAACAAAGATAATCAATAGGTTAATAACATTCATTAGGGATAAAATGACATGGCCCATACACCAAAACCTAATCATCCAGCATAAAAATTTATCCCTGTCCAACACCCGATGCCTCATAGAATAAGGTATAATTCTTACCTATATTAGGTAAGATCAGAATCAGTGTGGTTTTCAACCGCCTCTTCAATTCCTGAATGGCATTCTCAGAAGCCTCAAATAACTCAAACAATATATTCTTCTTGGTAAAATATACAATTGGTTCTTCCAAATGAGAAATTTTTTTAATGAACCTTTATAAATAACCATCCAAACCTCTAAAACTCCATACATCATAAACATTCTCAGGCTTCTCTGAAGATAAAAATTAATGTAACTCCTACATATCCAAAGAGACACCTTCATCCAAGATAATGTACCATAATAAATTAACCTTATCAATCCAAAAGTGACATTTAATTGGTTGGAAAATAGAATACATATTCTTAGTGTACTGAGGATGATTTTGAATATGTTTGGAATGATCATCATTATTTTTAAAGTACACAAATATATCATCAACAAAGACCTATACAAAAAATATATGTAGGTATGTATGATTTGGTTCATTAGGTCTGTAAACATTTTTTGTGCATTGGTCAACCAAAAAAGCATCACTGCAAACTGATATAATCTATACCTACTCCTAAAGGTGGTCTGTCATATATCCTAAGGTCTCACCCTCATATGATGATACCTAGATCTTAGTTAAATCATTGAAAACATAGATAAAACTTTTAGCTGGTCAAATAGATCTTCGATTCAAGGGATATGGTATTGGTTCATAACAATCATCTATTTTATCTTCTTGTTGTGAACACACAACCGCAAAGACCCATCTTCTTTCTTGTAAAATAGCACCAAAGATCCCCAATGTGACATAATAATGTATATAAAACCCTTATTCTCCAGTTAATCCAATTTTTCCTTAATCTACTATTGTTCTATTAGTTCCATTACGTATGGTGGAATGGAAATTGGTTCTACTCCTGGTAGATACTATATTAGGAACTCAATATACCTCTCGGATGGAAGTCTAAAGAAATCCTCAAGAAACACATCCTAGAACTGATCCTCCATAAAAGGGAAGATATGATGCTCTTTTTACTCACCATCAAGCATAACAGAAGCCTCTATGGTTGTGAGTTTACCCAAATTCTATCAAAATGTTCCTAGCTAACCTGCCTAAACATCCCATTCAACACGATGGATATACCTATCTCCCTTAAGTGATGTGAACGCTACCCTACTACAGTAAAAATAAATATGGGATTGGTATAAAAATATCTATTCCATTCCCAAAATCAAGTCAAAACCCCAAATCTCAAGAAAAAATATGTTCAATAGGAAATGGTACCCATCAACCTCGAGTGCACACCCCTTTCACTACCTAATATTTTTTTACTCACACCCCTAGAAGGGTATCAATAAATATGAACAGACATGAATGTTCCATCGCTGGACCCATCACAACCACAACCTGAGTAGAAATGAAACAATGTGAGGAGATGGTGTTGAATAATGCTCTAAAAACCATGGCATATACAAGGACCATTCCTCAAAATATCTATGGCCCAACCTCACCACCTATAGGTGTAGAATGAACAACATGAAGACGACCTACCACTATTCCCTTGTCCCTAGTCTTAGTTCTAAGCACTGCTTTTCATTATAGTATGGACTCTCTCCCCTATGAGTACCATGTACACCACCTCTAAGGATACAACCAGTAGAACTCCAACTGCCATCCTGATAAGGGGTAAATGATCCCCGACCTATACCTAGAATAGGATACAATCCTCTACATGTTCTTAGCTTTCAAGGGTTCCTACTAAACATCTAAACATTCCACATCCTTCTGTATTATTGGAACCAAAATAGTGGTAGGGGAAAATTACCATGAATGTTCCTCGACCATCCATACTAAATCTGTAACACCAGGTCACCACACCAAGAGGCTAATCCTCTATTTAGACCATTTTGTGCACTTCCACCCTAATGGGAATTTCTGAAACAATGATTACTACCTTGAGAATTCACACCATTGGTCCATGCAACTGGATCCACAAACCCACTGCCTGAACCCTCCATTAAATTTCATTTTGAAATTGAGACCCAATCCATGATTTCTGAAACCTCTCTAAATGGAATATTTTTACATGAGACTTAATGTCATATCTAATCCCATAATGGAAATTTCTTGACATTGTGGCCTCATATCCTACCATTTATGGAACAATGCATTCCTATTCTATGACATGACCTGCATAATCCATCACTAAAACCATTCCCTTGATCAATCCCATGAACTCTACAGACCACTCTTGTCTCAATTTCTATGGAAATAATTATTCTAGAATATTTTCCTAGAACTCCTTCCATAGTATACCATCTAACTGCTGGGTCTGAACCAATATAACCAACCATCGCTTCTCTAGTACCCACAACTTGTATGCAACTGAATAAACACTCTGATCATATAGAGTCTCTAATTGGTCCCAAACCTTTTTGATGTACACTATTGAGAACCCTACAGCCCCAGGTCCACCCTATCCTCAAAATATTGGATGGTGTTGCAATACAAAGTCTCCAGTTAGATCAAAAACTCTTATCCTGACCTTCATTGGGTCTCATTCCATCCTCAACATAAAACGTGTACAGTTATCCATGAATTTATCCTATATTTGATTACCTAGAATTACCAAAATTTCCTTACCCACATCTAGTTGAGTATTCCTAGTGATTTAATCTTATCTCCCAACAAACACACATTGATGTGTTGGAATATTCTCAAAATTCCAAGAATGATTCTTAGAACATATAAAACCCATCATCCACAAATTACATAAATGAGTTTTATGGAATATCCATCATACCTCATCCATCATGTTTTATTTCAATGACCATCAATACAACTATGAAACTACCCTCAATTATCTCTACTATGGTTCATGGAAAACATTGGTAAATCAACATACCTGGACACAAATACTTCATTAGGGATAGTTTTTAAAAACATTCCCCCATGTAAAATTCAAAATATTATTCTTTAAGAACATTTCTATCCTTAATGTTTGTTATAAATAAGGTTCTTAAATTATTATGAACTCATTATAGCCAACCATTTAAAAAATTTACACTAATTAATTAAGAACAATCATCTAAACATTATTTATCATTATTTGTTAAACACCATTTTCCTCAAATTTTAGAAACGTTTTTCATCATATTTGTTAGACACCATATTAATAAATTTTTTCAAAAATGTAAAATGAAATAAAACCTTCATTTCTCATGCACACGGACTGTGTATGCCTCTTAGAATTCATGTCTCCTATATCCCTATGTTCCTACAATGATGGATGAATATACAACCTCAGGTCATTCTGGTCTTGAGAAAATATCATTAAACAGTCACATCATATAGTAAGTGAAAACCCCATTGGTGAAATATCATTAAATTGTAACAAAACGCATCGAGAACAACAGTTACCAACCTGGATACATGGGATTTACCTCATACATGGTTTAACATCTCCCCTGCAAGAGCTCATATCTATGACCTGACACTTACTAAACTCCCATGTACCATCCCCAAATAGTAATAAAAATAATATAACTCCTATGATACCACTATGTAACATCCCTTACAAAGATTCCACTAAAGTGGCGCTTCAATCCATATTACCCAATGATATCAAGCACACCTCCTCATATTCTAGATGTTGTCAACCAGCATTGGGGATTTGATAAGTCTCATGGGGAGACTATACCATCCTTACTATAGTAAGAAACATTTGATAAAATATTAAATAAGGAAATACAAATTCAAAAACCCGTACCATGCATTCTAAATAGTTTCCCAACAAGGTAAAAATCACTACCAAATGAGCAATTATTCCATGTTATACTAATAATTCTAAAAGTGGAAAAAACCCATAATAAAGACCAACAGCTGAATCCCCAACATTTGTACTGACTCAATGAATATATCCTTATCTAGTTTCTTCATAAACTAAACTCAAATCCCTAGAATATGGCCTTCAAACTTATCCAAACCTGCATCCATGAAATATTCTTGGGTTCCCAAAAATTTCCTAAGTAGGGAGTGAGTACAACATGGTATAACACCACCAATAGTGTCTAAAAAATATTCAATCTAAATACATAGTGCATGAAAGAAATAAACTAAAAAAAATCCAAACCAGAAAAATCAAGTTTCATTAGGTAAAAATATTTACTTTTCCCATTTTACGCATTAGTTCATTATTTCTCATTTAGTTCACCTTCAACTATTAATTCATTTTTTTACATGTTCCATGGGTTTTGAATTTAAATTATACATACAATGGAATATACCAATAAATTACTAATAATAATTGAATAAATCGAGATCCCTATTTCTCTAGGTATGACCATTATTTGGAATTTGCATCACACATACCTTAGTGACTCTGTCCAGGTAGTTTCATCAAATGCATCTATTAGAGGTATATAGACTCAGTCCCATTCAAAAACGTATTCATTATGTGGTGGGGTTTAAAGCCTCAATATAACATGGACCATTGGTGTATATCATCAAGAAAAATACCCAAAAACTAAAAAACCATGTTCCCATGATTATTTATCCATTTACCACATATAGAATATCACAAACCTTACTGAATCAATACACATACATAATCATTTCACATTAAATTTAACACATAAATTATCTTTATCCACTAACACATTAAAATTTTACCACTTAACTCTAATAACTCATTTAACCCATTTCCCTTTTTCATTCTGTAACACTTTATATATGTTATATCATTTCACATATTCCACAATTTCCATAAATTAACCAACATGTCATGTTTTCCAATTTCAACACATTAACTCATTTGGAAATTTTAATGTTTCCAATACATTATCTCCCTTAACATATTATTCATTTCTCTCATTTTAACCTATTCAACACATTCATAAACTCACAATAAATTACCCATTTAATATATTGACCACTTCTTAAGAATTAACCATCTTATTCATTTAATTTACAGTTCATAAATCTCTTAGAAAAATATTATTAATATGTACTAATAAATTCATGTTAAGCTAAATAATACCTTCTACAAATATCAACCACTAGAATCAACCAATATTGGTACCAATAATAATTAAAACTAATATTCTAGAATATATATCATGGACCCATTCGAAATATGTCAATTTAATACATAACAATACCAGACTCTATGTTTAAGAAAGGTGGTGCACCCCATATCAGCCCCTAAATCAGTCAAGTAATCATCAACGCATCCCATGAGGATCATGATGGTTCCATTTATTAATTTATCCTACCATTTTTTCAAATATTGTCAAAGTATCCAATACAAAATAGGAGGGGAAAAGAAAATAATCATGCACAATCAAATATAAAACAAAACTATGGGATATTACTTATAGGCAACTTACAGTGAATCAGATGAATTACACACCCTTAAAAATTGACATGGATCCAAATTTAAGAACCCCTTGAATCCCTAATATATCATCCAATTGAAAATGAAGGTTTTAGGGATTCAGAATAAGATGAGAAATTGTACTTTCCATAATCCAGATAAGGGAATAAAGTGGAATATTAGACCCACCCAAAGCTTTTTTCTGCAACCAATAATGTTTCAAGGGGAAACTAATCGAAGAAGACCCACCCTTGGTAAGATTGGGTGGATTTGGTTCATCCCTAGGGTTGAGAGGGGAATAAATGTGGGAGAAATTAGGTGATGTTCTTAAAATATAAGGGGGAAAAATATAAATTTTCAATTCTTCATGGGGAGAATGATTTGGACACACGTTTATTCAAACCGTTGGAAAATCATGCACCAACCACTATCAAAGAGGTTTTAAGGATTCATGGTTAACTTGGGTGGCCAATTTAGTTTGAAAAATCATTTCCTAGCCATGTGGAATTCCACTGTAATAAACTTCATGGTTTGGTTCCCCCTTGCACGATTTTTCCCAACCATGCGCAAACCGTGTGATTGCACAAAATGTCCTGATCCCCTTTTCATTCATGTCACATGCCCTCAAAACACCCTCAAGCCTCCTCACACAGCCAGTGATGATTTTTTTGGGATAAATTAAATAATTAAAATCACAATTTATAAGAATACATACTTCCATAATTTTTGGTATCATACATCGAGACACAGTCGAACAAGATCAACTATGGGTGAGGATGTTTAAGGTTGCGTTATATCAAGTGTATGACTATGGATAGGGGTGTCGAACTCCAATTAGTGTAGAAGAATAGTTCAGAGAATTATTTTCTCCAAATAACTTTTTATGTCCATATCTGCGGTGAATGGAGGTTTTGAATGTGAGTGGCATTCCTCCTTACTTTTTATTTTGGGGTAGAAGATATTTTACAGGCTGGTGTATTTACATTTTTTGAAAAGGTTGAGGTTCAAACCCTCTTTTTCATTTTTTTTTTAATTTCAATTCTATCATTAAATAACTAACTGTATGATTTATATCAAGATTTTATTCTTCTTTGTTTTTTTCTATTTTTTATTTTCATCGATTTCAGCTATCCTTGTTTGGTTGTTCTTCTTCCCAACACTTCCTAAATCAGTGGAATGATTTGATGCTTGGATAAATTTTCTTATTTTATTTTTTTCATTTATTTCATCTATCCATTTTCTTCACGTAATATTTGTATCTTATTTTATAAATTTCCTAATGTTTGTTTCAAATATATTTGTGCCTAACATTGGCTAGATTTAGTGCTTATATTAATTTTTAAAATTTACATTATAAATAATTTTGGAAGGTATATTATGGTTTCAATGAATCGTCCCAAAAAATTTCCACTAAACTAATTTAATTAGATAAATATTTAATTAATTTAAATACATTTTCATTTAATTTCAAATATATAATAGTTTTGGAATATATATATATTATACTTTCTTTATAAGCCTTGTTTTTTATTAGAGGAGTTAAGGATAACCAATAAATTATATGTTCATCTTGATAGTGAAAGAATGGATATATATTACCTATCTTTCTAAGCTCTCTGTATTAATCTCACATAGAAATTGTAGATAGGGAGAGTGAGAAGAGGAAGAAGATAATTGAATAGGAGTGGAATGATTTCATTCTTCTTCCATAATTAGTAAGGGAGTTTATTATTAAAATGATAATTAGAAAATAATTCTATGATGTAATGTTTTATGAAAAAATAATTGTAAGGGAATTGTATTGTTCTTATGGATTTACTTATATTCTACAAATTTTAAAAGAAAATTTATTTTTATTTAATATTAATAATTTTAAATAATAATTTTTTTTAAAATGTTATAATAAAAAAATTAAAGATATTATGAAAAATTGATGTCATTATATTCATAGTTATACTAAATAATTTAAGGGTTTTTTTATATTTTACGATAAAAATTATCCTATGAATTTTTCAAAACCAACAACATTTTTGTTTATTTCAAAAATATATATTCCTGATCTATGCTATAAAATAATAAAAAATATTATAATTTTAATGTTTTAACATTTAAAAAGTAATTTATTTTATCAAATCCTCTTTTATTATATTTTAAATTATATGAAAGTTATTATTTTACATGTATTTTTTATCAATAATAAGTTTTTAATTAATATAAACTATCTATTTACATTATATGAAAATATTTAAAATAATCAATTATTTAACTAAGTATTTATATAATGTATCATTAAGGAAAATATTCAGTGTTATGGTTTCTTTATATGAGTTATTCCTTAATTTGGATTTCCCTAAAAACACATATGAAATTTTTCTAAAGGTATCTTTCATAAAAGTACAATTATTTTATTTTATGAAAATATTTAAGTAGTTTTCAATTGGTTTTATTGGTTTTTTTAGAAAAGTGGATCATCCAAATATTTTCTTAAATATTTGATCTAAGACATGGATATTAGGATTGAGAATGATAAATGGGGATTTAATTATTTACATAATGGGATGTTGTCATACCGATGATATTTATTATATCAACATATTTTTCTTAGGATCTACCTTGTATAAAAATAATTCATAAAGAAATTAATTATTTAAAAAAAATTAAAATGATAAATCAAATAATTTTTATAGAAGAAGTTTTCAAATGAATTTTTAAATTAATATGTATCTTGTAATGTTTATAAAAGTTTTATATATATCAAATATTTAAATTTCAAATAATATGTTTTAAAAAAGATTTTAAAAGAGTATGTAAAAAGGGTTTTCAATCTTTTTAAAACCCCTTAATAGGAAATTAAATTCTTATAGATTATTTTAAAAATATTTTAAATGGTCAATTAGAAGTTCTAATATGGGATACTTCGCGTCTAGAGTTAGTACACATGAAACTGTTTTGTTATTTTATTTTATTTTAATTCAGTTGGGAAAATATGTAAGGTTTTATCTAATTCTCCAAAACGAAGACTAGAAGCAGCCATATAATGTAAAATTTTCTTCTTATTTTTCAATTGTATTTTATAAAAAAATATACCACATTTTTATGTACTAAATTTGATAGCATGAGTTCAGGGTCTTTCAAATTGGAAACAAAGAAATTTTCTAGAAAACAATGGAGATTAGGCAATTACATTTGAGAAAACTTCATCAGAATGATTTTTCTCTAAATAGTTATGATCCCTTAGAAGTTTATGTTTTTCCTTATTATGATGTTACTAATTCATAATTTTCTAAAGTTTAGTGGATGAATTGTAATGGAAAAATTCATTTGGGGGGGGTAGACTGTGACATCTCTAGTTTTAAGAATATTTTATTATATTATATAAAAATTATTTCAATGTTAGAAAAAATAATAATAAGACATTATTTTAAATTAATATTAAATTATCAATTAAGAAAATAAATTAATTAAAAAATTATAATGAAAATTTATTAAATAGGATTTTTAATAACTAATTTTAATTAATAATTATCTTCACATGTTTAAAACAGTTAAAATATATTTTGATATAACAAACTGAGAATCATTAATTATTTAATTATTAAGATAAAATAATATTTTATTTATAAAACATTATTTAACACCTAAAATAAAATAATTTAGAATTATAAATATATAAATAATTATAAATTAATTATAAAAGGTAGTTTTTTTAAAATATTTATATTTATAACTAAATATAATGTTGTAAATTATGTTTATTTTTTATATTAATGGTTATAATTTTTTAAAAAACTAATAATATAATAAATTGGTAAGACATATTATTAAATTTTATTATAAAATTAATGAAATTAGGATCGTTATGAAAATATTAAAAAAAATATGTGTATTCAGAATTGTTAATATTTAAGTCAATATGTTTTATTATAAAATATATATTATTTTAAATATTTAATATTAATTAAATTTTTTTAAAAATAAATAATTTCTAATTTGAAGAAATAAATTTATATTTAAAATTTTAAATGAAATATAATAAATTTTATAAAAAATAGAATGAAATTACAAATTATGTTAATTATTGTTATCATTTTTTAATTTTTTTGAATATTAAATATTTTAAATTAAATAGATGATGATGATGATGATGATGATAAATAGTAGATTAAAAATTGAAATGATAAAAAAAGAAAAAATAATATAGAAATGAACACAACTGTCTCTGAGGGATTTCAGCATATGCCATTTAAGGGAGCCGGACAGGTTTGAGGCATTAACTTTGTGAGGCATAGTAGTAGGGAGCAGAGGGTGAGCCTGATAGTGAGATCTCAAAGTATATGAGTGGCTCAAGGATTGGTTAAAGTGTATCAACCATGAGCAAGTACATTAGAAGGTGGAATGATATTGATGGTTCAGCTATGGCTAGGGGTATTGAATTCATGTGAGGTTCAAAGAATAGTTCTGAGAATGTTTTGATCAGAAGAAGTTTTGAAGACTAGATTTCATGTCGATAAGAGTTTCGAATATAGATAACATTCCTCCTATTTTACTTTTAGTTTGCAGATATATTACATGTTGGTGTATTTAATATTTAGGTGTTCAAATGTAGAATCAATTTCATTTTAGCATTTCTCTATTCTTTATCATTATAATTTCAATTCATTCCTTACATGACTAACTACATGATCAATATATGGATTCGATTATTCTTCATAGTTTTTCATTTTTTTCAATCCATAATTTTTATTTGTTCTTTTATGTTTGTTCTTCACCCATCACTTCATAACTGAGTGGATAGATATAATTTTGGATCAAAATGAATTCAAATTTTTCCCATGATTTCATCTATCACTTTTCATCTTGTAATATTATTATCATATTTTATGGATTTCATTATCTTATTTTGAAGTACTTATGCACCTAATAATGGCAAGATTAAATGTTAATAATTTGAACTATACTTTGTCAACTTTTTGGACATTTTTTTGGTATCAATGAAGCATCGAAAAGAAGCTCCACTAAAGTGATTAAATTAGATTAATAGACAATTAATTTAAAAATATTTTTGTATTCATTACTGTATAAACTTGTTGATGCAATAAATGTATATTGTATATAATTATTTATCCCGAGGGTGGGGTTTTCAATTGATGTGGATAATGATAACCATGATATTATAAATTCATCTAAACAATTAAATAATGCCTCAATATTATCCATCCATTAGAGTTCTCTCTATTAATTCCACATAGAAATCATAGAGAGGATGAGTAAGAAGAGAGATAAGAGAAAAGAATTTGAGTAGAAGGAATTAAGTATTCTACCACGATTTTTTAGGGATTTTATTAATATAATTTTAAAAAGTAAATCATTCTATGATATAATGTTTTATAAAATTTATATTGTAATATAATTTCATTGTACAATTTTAAGGATTTTTATTTTACAAGTTTCAAAATAAAAAATATATTTAATTAAATATTCTTAAATTTAAAGAGAACCAATTAATGATTTTTAAATGTTATAATTATGAAATTTTGATGATATTATGAAAAAGGGATGAAATTATTTTCAAATTTATGCTAAATAAATTAAGATTTTTTTATTTTTGAAAGAAAATAACTATCCAATGATTTTTAAGAAAAAAACTCTATTCTTTTTTATATAAAAAATTTGTATTCTTGATCAATGCTAAAAAACATTCAATTTTCTTTTATTGGTTTAACATTTAAACTTTAATATATTTTACCAAATCTGATATGATTACATTTTAAATTATATGAATGTTAATATTTTATGTTTATTTATTATGTATAGTATGCTTATAATTCATATAAGAATATCATTTTTTTCAACCAATGTTATTATATTTTCATGGCTGTCATAATTCAAATAATATATGGCCATTATCTCTATCAACTTAACATTTCATGGATGTAATAGTTAAATTTTAATGAGCATTTTTTTTGTGTCTATTTACTGGGTATGTAAATATTTATAAGAATTACTTATTTATCAATGTTTTTAAATAATGAGTCATTATTGTAAATAATCACTATTATAGTTTCTTTATATGAATTATTTCTACATAAGGATTTTTCTAAAAAAACACTTATCTCATTTTATAATAGGTATCTTTCATCAAATTATAATTGTGTTATTTTTAAAATAATTAAGTTGTTTACAAGGGGTTTTGATGGGTAATAATTGAGAAAGACATAACATTAAGATTAATAATTTAATATTTGATCCAGATGTTAGCTATCTGGCAAAATAATTTCGAATGGTAGTGAAACTAGGACCTAGTGGAACATCATTCTCTCAATGATATTTCAGGTGGCTATATACTTTTCATTGGATCTTTCAGGTATCGAAATAATACAAAAAGAAATTAACAATTTTAAAAATGTTTCAAAAGGTGAAATCTAAGTGCTTTCAAATAAGTGTTTTTTAAATGAATTTTTTATAGTATAAAGATTTGAGAATGTTTTTAAATGTTTTATATATATATAATTTATTTATTTGAGATAATCTGTTTTAATTTTTTTTAAAGTGTTTTTATAAAATGGTTTTCACAACTTTTAAAACCCCTTTCAGGGTAATTTAATGCTCATATCATGTTTTAAAATTATTTTCATAGGTCATTTCAAGGTTCTAATATAGGAGACATCTCTTATGGAATTAAAAAACGTGAATAATTTTAAATATATTATATTATTTTTTTCAGTTCGGTAAATATGTATGGTTTTTTTCTGATTCTCCATAACCTATACTGGAAAACATTATAGAATATAAAATATTTTATGTATTTTTCAATTGTGTTTTTTTTAAATTGATTATAATTTTTATGTATGGAATTGAGAATCGCAATTTAGGGGTATTTACAGTATCATCAATTAAACCAAAAAAATCAATAATTTAGTCATAACATTAACTCTAATTATTATATTATGGATCACATTCCAAGATATTAGTAATAAAATTATTATCAATATATCCATAGTATAAAATTGAAATAATGATTAAAATATTTAAAATAAATAATATTCATTAATTCCAAAAAAATCAATTTTAAAATTGGACCGGATTCAAATGAAAATCTTACCCAAGGGTGAGTAATATATTTCATGGTCAATTGAGTGCTCATTATTTTATCTATTTTATTAATAAAATTTTCATTTTACCTTTTAATTGAAAAATAAAAAAAATAACATTGATAACATTAATAACCAATTATATATTTTTTTCTCTACATGGATAAAATAATCTGACGAAAAATTATCATTTGATACTCCTTTTATGCCAAGTAAACTTGATTATATTATTTCCATGAACACCTATTTCATTTTCTCTTTCTATAAGATTTTTTAATAGTATAATTATATACAAAAATGTAACTATTTCTTGAGATCCAATTGAAATTTCCTCAATATATGGGAGGTGAATCAATAATTTTGATTTAATATAATCATCATTTCTCTTCCATAAATTTATAAAATCTCTATTACATAAAAACACTAATAAAATATACATTAAACATTCAATTTGAAGGGAATGAACATCACCAACATTAATAAAATTCATGTGATCCTTAAATGGTATTATTTTCCTACATTTAATATGGAAAGACAATCAGAATATAAATAAATTTATTTTCCCACATCTACTATAGAAGATTCTATAGTTTCCTCAAATCATACAATGCATGATGCTGGGAATTTATAAAATGATTGGAAAGGAATCCATACAAAAAAATCATCATAATACACCACATACATAACCATGAAAATTAATTAATTAGATATTAGTTTATCTTCCAGAGTCAATGAATAAAAAATAAGGGTAAAGGGTGAAAATCCACTAGTAACCCCAATCATTGAAAGTTATAGACTATTAATCATCCCTAAAAGAGTATATCTTACTCCTCACATTTAAGGAATATATCCAGTTAATATTCTATAGATATATTATTGTATAAAACCTCACAAAACATATATCCTATAGGAGAATATATCACTCAGGGAAGGAGTGTCAATTCTAATTTCACTATGCATAATTATAACTTAATTCAGTCATTAACTATCTATATATATATTTCACAATTATTCCTCATCATCTATATCTCCTTATATTTCACATTCTATAATTTTTTCCTTGAAATTAAACTCATTTCATCTACCAAATCAGTTGATATCTCAATTGTGTATGAAATCTCAAATATATAGTTCTTGAAAAAAATGAAATAAAATTCATTATATTAAATTTAGATCATTCCACATGAATAGTTAATAGAATTGTATTTTCCATATTAACAAAAAATTTCTCCCAAGGTAATTAATAACTCTATATAATTGATGTGAATAAAAATTTCCATAGGTTTATATCATTTTTCACTTATTTCCATAATGTATATTTGATATCGAGACAAATAAAATATCAAACTAGACATTTTATTTGAATTAACCCATGTTCAATCTTATCTATGTCATCAAAGATAATATATAATATAATATGCTCCAAAATAATAAAATTTAGTATAGTTAGTATCTTTCTTCGAAAACATTAAATTCATATAAAATATGTTAGTATTTAGAAACTATTATCATTTTTTATTACAGAGGTGATAAGTGTTACAATACACTAGAAATATAAAAAAATTGATATTGAATATCCAAAATATAAAGTATAATATGGGAAATAATTACTGACTATCTCCCAGGAAACCAAAATTATTTCTATTATAAGATTAACTCTCACTCTACCCTTATAGAATAAAATACCTAACAAGTATACCTATTGAATCTATGGGTCACAATTTTAGAGGAAACCATAAATAGTGTTTTCCAAATGAACCCTATAGATAATTTTAATATTATAGTATTTATTCTCCACTATAAATAAGTAAATAAGTATATCATTAGATGAAAACACAAATAAAGACTTAAATAAAAATTGAACAATATAATTAATAATGATTATGAACACAATAGGAAAATTGTTCACCTCAATTTAATTTACTAAAAACTCATGGTGATTATTATGTCTCTTAGAAGTATCCATTCAGATGTACTCATTAAAAACATTATGTAGATGATAATCAAATTATATGTTGAATTTTTAAAAAACTTTTCCCTTTTCTACTAGTTAGATAGTGCATCAACCCTTAGTAAGTCTTTCTTTTATTCACACTCTCCATATTTAGGTAAAAATATTCATTTAAAATAATAATCACCATATCATTTGTCATGGAAAATTAAAAAAATTAACCTAATTAAATTTCCTTGTCCTGATTAAACATTTTTATAGCAGATATATTTTTCAAATATTCGGGTGACTCAACAACATTGGGGATGAGTTTCATAAATATATCGATTTTTTAAGAATTAAAAATATAGAAAAAAAACTTTCTAAAATTAGTTGGAATATGTTATCGTAAAATATTGTATAAATAATCAACATGTATAATTTTCTAACATTACCATCCATTATTCATCAAAAATGTTCAAAAAACACAACTAAGAACCTACTAAAGAAACCATGTCTCCTATAATGACTACAATAATGGAATCAATATAAATTACTAATAATATGAATCCCCTATATTATATGATATTCTAGTGCCTCTAATATATAAAGATATAGGAAGAACAACATTGACTTACCAGATTAAACATTATTATATGGTGGTTATATGGGGGTTTGGCCCCTTTAAATATTCTTCCTTTAGTTAATGAATTGTGATTGAATAGTTCCCTAATTTCCCTTACACAGATGGATTAATATCATTATATTATATCATCTATGATGGTTTCTAATAAATATACATAATCATTTCAATCATTGTAATATTAAAGGATTAATAAAACACAATATCAATTCCATTAATATGTCATTATATGATATGGAAATTAATTAGATGATAACTACAAAGAAGAATGAATATTTTCATGGGTTAACTAGGTAAACCCATATCATAACATGTGACATTGTATATGGATTTCATATTATACAATAGAATTAAATCATATAATATAATACAATATCATTATGAAACATTTTTAATAATTTACCTAATGTTTAGAAGACTCGATGATTTTATTCATATTCCATATTTTATTATGATTTATTTAACATGTTTGTGAACCCATATAAAAATTAATATGGATAATGAAATTATATATGAAAACATATATTGGGAAAAAAATTAAACCATTTATATTCCACATTTTGATCATTTTATTTTTTAATATCTATTTCATCATAGCGTTGAAATGATAATATTTTTTCTATTCAAAATGATAAGATAAATTGATACCAATAAACATTTTGTTGTTAAAATTTTACAAATTGTTGTGGTGTAATTTTTATAATATAATAGTATCTTTATTTGTGTGTAATTTCAATCAACTCAATTTATTATAATAACCAGACTCGATGAAACAAAATTTTTTTGAACTAGAAATCTACCAAACATTCACACACTACCCTGATAACTAAATTTCAATGACAAATATAAGGGGTTATTATCAATCATGGGGGAATGATATTACATTCTTATCATGAATAGAATTTATTAAATATTTCTACAAAAATTAATTAATGGATCATCAATATGTCATTCAAATCCAAAATATACTTGTAGAAAAAAATTAATAATTCTATAACATTAGTATTTAAAATAAAATAAAATAAAATAAAACTATGCGAATGGAAAAATAAGTATATATTTGTATGTAATAAAATTAATAATATCACAAAAAATAGTACTTAATTGAAAGTAAATAAATTATTCAAAGGACTAAAACAATGATGAATATACCATACCATCTTCAGCCAATATAAATCATTTATACATGCAACTCGAATCTCTATCTTAATTGTCACTAAATAAATTTATTAAACTAAACAAAAAAATTATAAAAATAATTAAATCACATGTCAATCATGAAAATGACTTTATAAATAATATATAAATTTTATTCATTATATTTTACCAATTATATATTTATTTTATCTCTGTAAACTTATCAATCCATTTTGTTTTGTGATATTTTTTATTTAAGTCCTTATTTCATTGGATAGTGAAAATATTGACTAATTTGGCCAAATTTAAGACTTATTGATATTTTTAATTTTTTAAAAAAATGAACTAAAATATTTTCCTCATCCAATAATTTTTTTGGGATGAGGAAAGTTAGGATCAAATTTGTAAAAAAAATTAGAGAGATATGATTGAGTTAAATGAAAATTATCCATATTGTGTATGATTAAAATTAATGTACAAGAACTTATATAACTGTAACGAGTACATATCTAAAAATAATAATGAACTATATAAGAATAAAACATCTAAATCGTTTCTATATAATATCAAAAAATTTCGATCCAACTACATATTGTTTTCCAATTACTTGAAAAAATAGGAATTTTTTCCTCACATGAAATATTAACCGTGAAATTTCAAGGAATATATTAAAATAATTTGATCATTTATAAGAATAACTAAAAAATCATGGAAGATAAATCATAATTTAAAAAATCAATAATATTTCACTTGAATGTTCAGACTATTGAATGATTTTGGACTATAAATAAGAATAAAATTCTCTTCGGCAGCCCATTTAAGATATTTAGAGGGAATACAAAATAACACATCTCCGTCAAAATATTTAATAAGATGTGAGAATATATTTCTTACTCTAGGAAACCAAACTCTAAAAAAGTATTGAAAAGATTTTTTAGTAGTGAACATCATACCCATTACAAAGAACACATCCAATTTTATACGGAATATAATAGATCATCATCTTTTATTTCTTAACTGAGTTACGTATCAGAGAAACTCACTTTACATATATCACTAAATCCCATGGTAAAGGATATAGAATATATAAATATAGGTTTAAAATTTATAATAGGGTATCATTAAAAGATCATACTTTATAAGGACATTTTTAATGAAGTTTTCAGATCCATTAATGAATCATAAGAAGATTCTATTTAAAAGAGTTATAAATTTTCATTTAGAGATATCTTGTTGGTTTTTTAACTTTTGATGTTTAAGTCATGTTTATTCACATGTAAGTAATATTTTACATTTATGTGAAAAATATTGATCAATGATTGGTTCTATTATGAAGGATAACATTTTTCATACTTGATTCAATATATATTTTATATAAACATTATTTTTATTTGTTCATAGATTTTAATTTATGCAATTTTTTATTCTTTGATTGTCAAATTCATTTCTCACTCAACTCAAGCAATCAATTATAAGATGAAATAGTTTTGGTTGGGTGTTCATGTTCTTGAATACTTTTTGAACATGTAAGGAAAGTAGCGAAAATTATTTTAATTACATGGGATCACCTTATTTTGATTGTGAGATTATTATGTAATTGAATGTCAGTTTATTCTTAATATATTGGGTGATGGCCTAATGTTTTACCACATAAAAAAGAAGCATAATAATCTATTAGTGATCATTGTATGTTTTTAATCACATTTACTTTATATATAATGTTACAGTTACAAAAATTTATACTCTATCATTAATTTATTGTCTTTTAAATAATTATATGTTTTAAGAATATGGTAAAGAAATATTTGGTGATCCTACCCCTCTATTGATCACTAAACTGCCTCCAAGAGTTTTGTTCTTTTATATTTATTTTTATTTATAAATTTTAAAAAAATTGAATCAAAATCCTCTCTAAAAACTAATTATGTGTTCGTTTATTATACATAATATGGTGACACTCATAAATATTCTAAGAATAATGGATACCATATGTTTTTCTAATAAATTATATCTCAACATCTGAATAATAACAATTTAATATTACATATTATAAGGTGTTTCAAAACACGGATCCTTTATAAAGGAGGTGGTTCCACAATCATAACATAACCACAAATTATGGAATTCTTGGTCAGATCTTACAATATAAACTATTAACTTTTGATCTTTAAATTGAGAAAAAGTATTTTAAAATAAAAATAAAAAAATGAATCTCTATTTTTAATTTTAGTACATTGATCTGTTATAATCATGTAAAGATGGTATTTTCAAATTTAATCATCATTATAAATCATGTAAGGTAATATTGATCAAACATTGAGACACATTTTTACAGCTCATTTCATCAATAATAAATAAATGAATATACATCATGAATTTAAAGATTAATATAAAATAATAACAAGAATTATTGAATTATTGACTATTTTTCTTAGTCTTATATGTGAGGATCCAAAAAACACATCACTTAGTACACAATAGTGTTTAAAATCATGAATATTAGAGGACCGGTTGATGAAAATTTTAAATAGAGTGAATTTCTATTATCATTTGATGTATTAATAAGTTATAACCACTATGATATGTTGTAATTAAAAGTAATTTGGGTTTTACTAAAAAAAGTTTTAAAGTGATAAAATGTGGAATAAATATTATGATAAGTGTATATAAATAACTAATACTCACATAACCAAAAAATAACAACTATGTTTATAAGAATTATCTATACGGAAATCAATTTTTGGAAAATTTATAATCAGCTAAACATGCTTAAGACTCCATAATCTTTTTTACTATTAAAATGAGAAACCATCATTATTTTCTAATGAAAACCTTACCATGAAATTAATATTACTTCCTAAATAGTATACAAGAACCCATGAGGTTTCAAAACAAAACAAATTTAGGATCATTAGTGAATGAGTCAAATGTTCTTTAACAACCATTACCCTCTTATCATGGGTACACAGTTTTTATTTTTCATTTTCATACTACTGTGGATGTAATTCACCCTTTTTTGTGTGTAACTCCAAAAAATACACACACTAAAATATTTGGGATATACCTTGTGTCCTTATATAATATCCAAATATCATTTCACTTCACATTATAAGTTCATAATTAATTTATAGTAAATATATATACAATGGTAATGGAATTCGTTACCCTCGTTGCACCAATTATGCTGACTGGTTACCAATTTGCAACCATCAAGACATGTATTATGTGAAATAGAAGATTAATTGAATTAATACTCATAGAATTTTGAAATTATAGATTCAATTGGCAATTATATTTAAAATTAAATCAGTAGTTTTTTATGAACATATCATTTTAAATTGTTCAAGAGCATAAAAATATTGAGGCTTTATTAATTCCTTCAAATAGATTGCATTAAAAATTGAGAATGTGTTTGTTGGAGGACATATTGTTGTGACGAATTATTTGGATCCATTTGTAATAGGATGAAGTATTGTGGCGTTTATTGAGGCTAAATGGGATTTTAATGAGGTTATATAAGTAAATTATTTTCAATTTATAAAATATGGAGTACTAATATTTAGGTTATGATTGAGAGACATCATAGGATACATTGGGAATCACTGTTCAATTTGTCACGAACTAACTCAGGTCAACACTGAACTGTTCACCTGAGAAGGCTCGCGACATTGACTAAGGGGTGTTCCTGATCCCCACAGGATGGAAACTAGTACAGAGCATCTAGATTAAATGAATAAGAATGATTTGTCCCATAAATTAAAGAAAAATAAATAAACACAGACTGAACAATGAAAAAAACTAAGATCGGTGAGAATACAATGACATAAATACCTCGATTAACACTATGGGTGACCACTAACCTCAATCCAACGTCGTGCTATGCCGACCGAATCCACACTAGTTGCAACAACAAAATCTAAAAACTAAGATAAAACTATAGGTGTGAGTATTAAAACACAGTAGGAGTGCCCAAATAATCTATTCTAATATGCATTTCCTTAAAATAAAGCATCTATCTACTTCATGTTTGAAATAAAATGTATAGAACTAGGTTTTTAAAAAAATTCATTAAAATAAATCATGATCCATTTCCCTTTTTCATTTAAAACATTTTTTTTTCATGAAAGATACATTAACATTTTAGATAGAGAAAAAGGTTTTTTCACTTAAAAAGAAAGAAAGAAGGTGAAAAATATTCTTAAGTTATTTTCCCAAATCATTTAAAAAAACTCATCACTTTCTCAAAGAGGATACACCACACAAAGAAGCGGGGCCAATAACCACACAATAAGGGAAATGTAAAATAGATCACATGAATAAATAGCCAAACATGGCACTGTAGTCATCCGCTATAGACAACTGTGTTCCAAAATACATGGGAGAACCTAGGATCTCGTGAATAGTTTAGAACATACTATACTTATGACTCATCCTAAAGGCATGAATACTCTTAATGACGTCATGACATCCAAACACTCAGTGTTGACCTATCGGGCCTAACCAAGGGCCCAATCCACTAGTAGAGAAAATTTCATACTAAGGGCCACTAGCCAGTGCAATTTCTATACTAGTACAGAAATCCTTCATAGAAGATTAAATTACGATGCCAAGGTCCCACATCAACCCGTGTAACAAAAGGGTTATCCAACAGATGCCATTTGAGCATCAAATTATAGACACAAACATATATACAAACACAAAAAATGCATAACCCAAGTCACCACAAGGAATATGTCCCTTTCCTTTTTATCATTTGATCACATAGGAATCCTACAAAGTGTCCTCCCATAATATAAAACTCAACTAAAGATATGGGACTACATCCAAGAATTTTTTTATTGAGATAAATGGCTTTATAAAAGTGTCAACTAGGCCTCACATGATTTTTCTCATGCCAAACCATTTCTTAAAGAAACACACATAGAAACCATTTTGGAAACTAGGAAAGCATGTGGAAACCAATTTAATAAACCCAATTCACCACAATAAATGTGAATCGCATTTATAAAGGATAAAGTGGAATTTCTAAAAACAATAATAATCACATTTAATAAAACAGTTTCAGGAAATTACATTACAAAAAGGTTATTACTTTATTTCAAAATTTTCAATTATTATAAAAAACATAAATTTAAAATAAACAGTAAATAAAGGTATGAAATTCATGAAACCTATAATTCTTTAATTTAAAGGAAAATTCATAAAGAAACCTACCTCAAAGAAGGAAGTGGACCTAGCCGAGAAACTTTAGCTCTTGAAGCTTCTGATGAAAAATGCCCATACTAGCACACACATACATTATCATACATATACATATATACATTTATATATATATATAACCTTAATCCATTGAATATTTTCCCTGTTCAATGAGGTAATTTGGGCAAGGAAGATATATATATACATATACATATGCATACCTATGTTTGTGTGTGTGCACCACCTAGGAGCCACCAAAGCTCTAATTAATTAACATAGAGGATCCAAAATTATTTAGATACCAATATACTGTTCCTGAAATCAAGATATAAAGAAACACTTTTTTAAACCGAGCAATTTTAAATATACCTTTATGTTTATTACACCCATATACATTTACCAAAAACACTTCAAAAATCCATTTTCAATAAGGTGAAATCTAATTTTTGTTCATCATTTTCCAAAATGGCCTCACCCTTCATATCCTTCCTTTTTTAAACCACTTTTTGAAAATGTACAGGAAATTTATGTCATTTAGAAAACAATGAACCATTTAAGAAACCGTGAATTTAAGAAAACATCATTTTTTCATAAACAACCCTCTTTTAATTTCACAAACACCAAAACCATTTTCCAAACGCATTTACCATTCCTTAATTAATTTATGAAACCCCTTTTAAATTATCACAAGGTAAAAAATTTAATTCATCCATTTTTATGGGGTAACCCCCTTTTAAAACCCAAACATAAAGCCAAGTTCCCTGAAAAGGTACTCCACATCATTTTCCTAATTTCCAAATCAAAATTAATGATTCAAAAGAAAATTCGACATGCTGAAATGATCCATTCCTTTTGTAAAAACCCACTACCAATGCATTTGCATCTCAAGTGCCTTTGGGAACACATTTCACACATTTTTCATAACCATGTAAACACTTTAAGAGCTACCCTCATGAGGCACACTTGAAAACAAAACCATATACATTAGAAAATCCTCTTTCACTATATAATATTGTCAAAACAGTTTAGAAATATATTTCACACCACATAAAACATCTAATTTCACTATTTAAAATCCAAATGACATTTAACCAAAAACAGTTGACACATACACACCTAGACATAGTTTAAAATCATATTGAAAAATAATTTTAACAAATTATACTCTCAATAAAACACCACAATAAATTCAATAAGTGATTGAAACAAAATTTCAGTATTAACAAGCATAAAAAAATAAAAAATCTTATAAACTATTTTTAAAATGTTATTATAATCAATAAAAATAAAAATGGGATAATTATATATCTCATTAGTCATTGACTCAAGAAAAAAATAATATTTGAAGCAACATGAGCACCAAAGGATTACACCACAATGAAACGGGTTGGAAATTATTACCTTAAAGGCATGTGATTGGGATGAAAAACCATGAGTAGGATGAATAAGCCTCTGCGAAAAAACCACAAACCCTATACCTAAGGGAAATAGGAAAAAACATTAATCCTACCGTCTAGGTTTCACCCAAAGTGAAGAAAAATTCAAAATATGGAAGAAAAAAATAAAATGAGAGAGTCATTATCGCAGTATGCCACCAGAGAAGAGGGTCGGGTGTTCCAAACGCGGATGGGGTGATGGAGTCTGGCAGGCCGGAAGATAGTGTCATCCTGCGAGGGTGGTCGCCAGAGGGAGAGGGTATGCCAGAGGAGGTTGCATGAGCAGGGAGGGGAGCCGCCAGACAGGGTCACAGTAAAGAGGCGGAGGCCGCTAGATAGAGGAGGAGGGAAAGGGATATACTTCCTCGCGCCATTAGATAGAGGAGAGGGGAGGGGAATCGTGTGCCGTGGGGGAGAAGATGTGGGGGGTTCGTGGCCCCCCTAGGGTTTATCATCCATTTTTTAAAACAAATTACACTAATAATAATAAATATTATTATTATCAAAATTATAATCATTACAACAATTGCAATTCCAATTTTAATAATAATAATAATAATAATAATAACAAGAATAAAAATAATATAAAAAAATAAAATTATTATTATTATTGCGATTAAACATTTTTTTCAAAAATTCATTTCTATTAATTATTATCCTAATTGTGTGTCGCTTACACTTTATTTAATTAATTAATTTATTTCTAAGGTCAAACAACTGTATGGCTCGGGTGCCATTAAGGGAACGGTTGAGAAAATTTCACTCAACCAGACCATTAGGAATAGACCGCTTACAAGGCTATGTAATGTGCCTTCCACACAGTTTTATAACTCGTGTGCAAGTCACACATCAACCAAGTCGATGTGTGACAATTATCCCCACCACAAATACATTTCCCCCCACCCCAGTAATTAACTAAGCCAAAGGATAACCGAAACTCAAGTACATGCTCGATCAAAACTAAGAGAGGCCAGGAACCTCATTTTTCCTTTCACTCTACTGGTCACACCTTACTGATCACCAAGAAACCATGACATAAAATGATGGGAGAACACATGAGAGTTCTCCCCACCACAAGAAATCATCAAACACGGAAACTATAAAACCCACGCATGCTTACACCAGGAGGGATAACATGGGAACTCCCAAATCGATCATACCGAATTCTCCACATGAGTTGAACGGGATCGCTGGGACTTAAATGGAAAACAAGAACAAGGACACCCCACATACTGAGGCACCGAAATAAGGAACTCCCTATAAAAACACCGTTGAACTAATAATTCTGAACCATAATCAAAAACACCCCAACACTATGTATCTCCAAATGATCACTAATAAAATAAGTTCCAGCCCATACAAGGCCAAATATATATAAAAAACAAACGATTCTAGAGGCCAAATTCAGAAGAACACGACTACTGTGATCACAAATTAATAAGTCCATTGCACTTTTACCGCAAAAGATGAACTAAAAATATCGAGAAAACAATAACAAGGAAATAATTAATGTATCTATTCCAAGACAAAAGATAAAGAACCAAGAAAATTTCTCACATGCCACTGACACCTTGACTGTGATTGAGCTTCACCCCGAGACCTAGGGTTTGGGATCTGATGGGTGAAGCATCTTATGCTTCACAATTAGACACGAACATCCCACGATCAGAACTCCTTCCTTGAATGAAACTTCTTTTAGAACCATTCCTAGTGACATGAATGGTTACACAATAGAAGGACACCAGAGGGATGAGACTAGATGGATTTGTTTGCTCGAACTGGCCACTCAAGTGGCACGCAAGAGAATGGTCCGAGAAACTGTAAGCCAACACCGAGGAACAAGATCCTTCAAGAAAAGGTTCCTATGTAACACCTCACTTCCTAGATAGGGCAACCTCATGAAAAATGACCACACACCAAATCCTAATGATGATGAGGTGCCCAATCATCAATAGTACAAAACTAGACCCTCAGATAATCCTGAGATAACACGAAACATAACGACCCTGGGAGTTCTCAACAACCCAAAGGGCAACTCTAATTATCCAAACCACCCAAATACCTCTAACATACTTTGATTACCTTGTTATATAGTAAATACATGAAATGAAACAAAAAATAGGCATGACACATTGGAAACATTAGCGACCTTTCTAGGTGGCATACTCATAAAAACATGAAAAACCCAACTGTGATTGGAATCAATCCAAAGCTTAATCAAAGTAACTATCCAAGATAATGTAAATAGTCACATAATCCAATCATATACAAACAAAAGAAAAAAATTACTTTTCCAAACACTTCTATTTCATTTAAATTTTAAAACTCAACTATGGAACCTTATGAATTGTCACATGTGTGTTTATTCAATCCCTCTTACATAATCTGCAGACAAGTGCTCCCACACACTCTCCACACATACCCATGAACATGTGACCCTCCATATGGAATTCCATGTTTCAAACTCTCTTTCCTTATCAAATCCAGACACACCAAAATTTTCCAAATCGAAACACTTTCTCTTTAAAATAACTCACTTCACCAATTTCAAAAAAAATTAAAAGAAACACTTTTCCATTTCAAAAACAATTTCACTTATAACACACACTCACATCAACTGAGGTCAAAACAAAACACAACCAACAAAAAACAACCGGAATGAGGAACATGTGCATAAGCCTAACCTGACGACATGGTGTTGAGAAATGCCCATGTATGGCATATCCCAAAGAGGACCATGAATCGGTCACTTGGACTCCACATGGTTCACCACCCCTTGTGAGGCCACAATATGAGCTGATTCACCTCTATTGTTTTCCCTAAATCCAAAAAAACCCAAGAAATAAGATTCAAAACCTAGACTACCCCTGGCAACTCAGGTCTCTTCATAAGCAGTGGTGATCAATCACCAACCCGTAACCTACCTCTTAAGCCTTGAAAATCCTAATATCCTTATACTAGAAACCCAAAGTAAAAACAACCTCCTTTATACTGTTTTTCATGAGCCAACCTGGGAAAACCTTGAATAGGTCACCCAATCCGTCCCGCAACATGGCCTGAGGGGAATTCTCGATCCCCATTGGGTGGAAACTAGTACCTGATATCATGATTAAACAAATGGGATTGATTTGGACCATATATTAAAGAAAAATAAATAATCAAAAACTGAAAAATGAAAATGAAAACAAAGAGCGGTGAGAAAACAAAGTCGTGCATACCCCCATTGTCCCTATGGGTCACCCCCAACTTCAATCCAACGTCATTGTATGGAAACCAAGTCCACGCAAGGCAGAACACCCAAAACCAAAAAAAAGGTAAAACTCTAGGCATGAGTATTAAAACTCAGTAGTAATTCCCAAATAATCAATTCACATATGAATTCCCTTTAAATAAAGAATCCATCAATTTCAAGTTTGAAATACAATGTATAAAACTAGGTTTTTATACATTTTAATTAAAATAATTCATTATCCATTTCCATTATTTATATAAAATTATGTTCTTGTTCATAAAATAGGCATTAACATTTTAGAGAGAAAAAAGTTTGTTTTCACTTCAAAATAAATAAAGAAGTTGAAATATATTCTGAAGTTATTTTCTATAAACATTTTCTAAAAAAATCATCACTTTCTCAAAGAGGATACACCATACAAGGTAGCGGTGTCAGTAACTACACAATAATGACAATACAAAATATATGACAAGAATATATATCCAAACAAGGCACTGAAATAATCCTCCACAAACAACTAATTGAAAAAATAAATGGGAGAACCTAAGATCATTTGAATTGTCTAGAACATACAGTACATGTGACTCATCCAAAAGAAATGAATACTCTCGATGATTTCATGATACCCAAATGCACGGTGTTTCCCTACCAGGCCTAACCAAGGTTCCCAATCCCCAAGAAGACAAAAGTCTATGGACACTAGCTAGTGCGTAGTCTAAACTAGTCCATCAATTATTCACTGAATATTCACTTATGATGACATGTTCCCATGTCAACATGTGTAACCAAAGGGTGGGCCAACTGATGTCAGTAGAGCATAAAATCACATACACACACAGATATATATATATATATATATACGCACACACAACATGCATCAACCTAGTCACCCCAAGGAATATATCCCTCAACTTTCTACCATTTGATCACATAAGAGTCCTACATTGTGTACCCCCATAATATACAACAAAACTAAAGAGAGGGGACGACATCTAATGTGTGTTTTCTTGGGATAACTAGCTTTAAAAAATTGCCAATCGGGCCTCAAATGATTTTTCTCATGCCAATCCATTTCTTAAACAATCACACACACACACACACACAAACCATTTTGGAAATCAAGAACGCAATTGGAAATAAATTTAAGAAACCCAACTCACCACTTTAAATAGGAATAACATTTATTAGTGCCAAAGGAGCATGCCCAGAAACACTAATAAGTGTATTTAATAAAACAATTTGAAGAAATTCCAATTCACAGAGGGTATTACATTATTTAAAAAAAATGAAATTATTCTAAAAACCATAAATTTATAAAAAAACATTAAATAAAGGTGTGAAATTCCTGAAACCAACAATTCTTTAATTTAAAGGTAAATGTATAGGGAAAACTACCTCAAAAAGGATGCTGACAAAGCTGAGACACTTCAGCTCTTGAAGCTTCTGACAAAAAAATGCCCATACTGGTACATGCATACATTCTCATACATACATATATATATTTTTACCCTTAATAAATTGAACATATTCCCTGCACCATGAGGTAATATGTTCAAGAAAGATATATATACACACCTATGTATGCATGGGTGCACATCACCTAGCAGCCACTAAAGCTCTAATTAATTAGCCTATAGAAACAAACATTATTTGGAAACCAATAGACCGTTCAAGATATCATGATCTAATGAAACACTATTTTAAAGTGAGTAATTTCAAATTGACCTTAATGTTTTTCACACCCCAAAAACATTAACAAAAAAACACTTCAAAAGACATTTTAAATAAGTTGAAATATCATTTTCATCAAGCATTTTCCAAATGTTCTTCACCCTTCTTATATTTCCGTTTTAAACCACTTTTAGAAACTACACAATAAAATGAGTTCATTTATAAAACAATGAACCATTTAATAAACCATGATTTTTAGAAAACAACATTTTTCCATAAAAAAACAATTTCAATTGCACAAACACAAAAACCATTTTTCCAATGCATTTACCATTCCTTACTCAATTTATGAAACCCCTATGAAATTATCACAAAGAAATATATTCAGTTCAACCATTTTTATGGGGCTATACCCCTTTAAAAATCCATACACAAATCCAAGTTCACTCAAAAATAATTCCACATAATTTTCCTAATTTCCAAATCAAAATTAAAGATGAAAAACACAAGTCAACATGCTGAAATGATACATTACCATTGTAAAAACCCACTATAAATGCATTCACATCTCAAGTGACTTTTAAAACACATTTATTACCTTTTTCATAATCCTAAAAACACATCTAAGAAGTTCCCTCATGAGGCACACATGAAAACATAACCACATGCTTTAGAAAATCCACTTTTTCCATATACTCATGTCCAAACACATTAAAAATATATTTCATACCACATAAAACATATTATTTAACTATTTAAACCCAAAATGACATTTAACCAAAAATATTTACAAATGGAGACCTAGAAATAATTTATGAATCACGTTGAAATATATTTTTAACAATGTATACTCTCAAGAAAACACCATAATAATTTCAATAATTGATTAAAATAAAATTTGGGCATTAACATGCATAAAACAAAAATAAGAAAAACTTCAAAAAATATTTTTAATATGTTATAATAATACCTAAACATCATAATGGGCTAATTAGATATCTAATTAAGTAGTGAATCCATGAGAAATAACATTTGAAGTAACACAAGCACCAAATATTTTCACCACTATAAAAAGGGATAGAAATGCTTTCCTCAACGGCATGTGATTGTGATGAAACTCTTGGAGTATTATGAATAAGCCTCTAAAGGAAAACCTCAAACCCTATACCTAAGGGAAACTCGACCAAACATTAATCCTACCATCTAGGGTTTGGCCAATGTGAAGAAAACATCAAAAGATGGATGTAAAAAAGAACTTGAGGGAGTTATTTCCACTGCAAGCCATCAAAGAAGAGGGTCGGTGAGGGTCGGGTGGTTGGAAAGCGGAAGGGGTGATGGAGTTCGGCTAGCCGAAAGAAGGGTTCGTCACGTGATGGTGGTCACTGGAGGGAGAGAGTGTGCTAGAGGAGGTCAGGTATGCAGGGAGGGGCACCGCTAGATGGGGTCACACCGGAGAGGCGGAGGCCACCAGAATGGAGAGGAGGGAAAGGAAGAGGCCACCTCGCACTGCTGGAAGGAGGAGAGCGGAGGGGCACCACACACCATGCGGGAGAAGGAGGGGGGTTGCGACCCCCCTAGGGTTTTCAATCATTTTTTAGAAAAAATTTACACTAAAATTAACAATAATTCTTATTATCAAAATTATAATAAATTTAAAAAATAATTCCAATTAAAATAATAATAATAATAATAATAATAATAACAAGAGTAATAATAATATAAAAAATCTGAATAATATTTTTATTATTATGATTAAGATTTTTTTTCAAAAATTAATTTATATAATAAATTTTATTTTAATTTTGGTTCACTTACACTTTAATTAATTAATAAATTAATTTTGGATGTCAAGAAACTGCATGGCTTGAGTGCCATTGAGCACACAGTTTAGCAAATTCCACTCAACCATGCCATATGGATCGGACCGCTTAGAGGGTTAAACTGCGTTCTTGACGCACAATTTTATAAATCATGTGCATGTCGTGCGTCAACCAGGTTGAGGTGTGACACAATTTTCCTATGATTGATATTGTATCTAGTATTTAATGTAGCATACATTGGTGAGGTTCTGTAATTTCATGCTTCGGTACACGACTAAATGGGTGAATATATGTATCCTCCTGAATTCCCAAAGATATTTCTTAGACTTTTATAATATTCTATATATATGATGTTGGTTAAATTAGGATGATTATTCCTTATAATGTTATGGAAATTAGACTACATTGGAGATATGGTTTAATTTATCTCTTTGGACATAAACACCATTACATAACATGAATTTTGTGTGTTAGAACACATGGGGAACTCCCCAACCCCTAAGGGTTGGTGACCAACACCTCATGTCTTGATGTAATGTTCAGGGAATTATTTCACCCATTGTTATAAATATAATTCAAGGATTAACAATATCATAAATCTTTCTTGAATCATCTATATGTAATACTTCCAAAAAAACAAAATTAATGGAAAATAAGCTAGAATGAGAATGAAAAATAATGTATATTTCCCATTATTTACTATATGTTAATGAATAAATAACTTAGAAACATACAAATGATAGTATAAATACTTGTAAGAAAAAAATAACTAATAAATGGGTCATATGACTAGGGTCAGATTGAGAGAAATATGGAATGTTTGGATTAATAAATCCTACAAAGTCATATAGATCAACTCCAAATTTATAAATTATTAAACTTCCAAAACAATAGTGAATAATATTTTACGGAGATTCAACAAAGAAAGTACCCAAATAATAGTAGAATATGGGCTCTATGTCCATTGGTGTGTGCATGCAAGGTGAGTCATACATTACTCTATTGGGAACAACCAATGGTGTCTCAATAGAATAGTAATATAACTACTGTAAGTTTAAACATGCCTATATATATGCATTTACACCATATTAGTTTTAGAAATCATTATACAAGATACAATAGTAATTAAACATCATAGCATTTCATATATCTAAACTATATACATCTAATGAATCCCCATAGAAAAAGGATCTATATATATACCTAAAACATTAAGCCTTATCCTGGAATCTAAAATGATATTCTCGGGCCATCCCCGAGGAGAGATAAAATAAGCACCAATAAAGAACAAACACATTTATAAATATTCACCCATATATATTTTGACACTCATCGGGTCACTGGTACATGATTATTTTAGATTAATTATTGTTTTATATATTCTTAATGTTATTGGAAGTTAGTGGTTTGAAATCTAAAATTATAGAAAAACACTATGGCTCACATGGTTAGTGATAAAAATCTTTCAAACCAAGAGAGAGTGGTTTTGGGGGGTACTTTGGTTCAATATTGTGGATTCATATCATACCTGACAATACAATACTCACTATTTTGACATGGTTTGTATTTTTAAAGGTAGGGTTTTTATATAGTATTCCCCTATCCAAATCATTATAAACACTGAATGTAATAAAATTCTATGAAATTATTTTTCTCTCCTACCATATTATCTCAAAATATATTCAAACCATCATACCATATCCTTGGATTCTCTCCTTCACTTACCTTATTAGTTATCTCCCATGTCAATTTGCAATTTTTCTTGAGGTAATGCTCGATATGTCAATATTTCACCCTCTAATATTTCTTCCAACTCTTCATGATACCTTTATATGGAATTAAAAAACCCTAGAAACCCATGGGGTGTAATGATGGGTTGAGGTGTAGATAACAATTGGGATTCATTAAAAAAATTACCATTGAGGAAACTCTATTCTTTTTTAGTGATTTTTATTGATGTCAATGAGGTTTGATCTAGTTCATGTTCGGTGACTCTACAAAAGAGGTATCTTCCATGTAATGTTCTTAATTCACGGTTTTCCTTTTGCTAAATATGATTAATTATTTTTATGAGTTATTATTGGATATTATAGGATTATTCATTATGATTCATGGAATTTGATAGATTTAAATACATTTTCAAATGTCTTTCCTTGATAAAATAATTTTCCCTCAAAAGTGTTTGAAAAAATGTATTGATGAAGAAAGCTGGTATAAAATTATTTTTTAATGGAGGGTTTAAATGGAATTTAAATTGGAAATTATGTTTTCTTATAAATATAATCATTGGGAATGTATTGTGGGTTTGTTTAATTATTATATTCACAAGGGATACCATAACTGAGTTTATCACCTAGATAGATTTAACCCAAACTATATATTTTTTTTAGACAAGGTTTAGTGACCTGGTTAGACTGTGTGAGCTAACAGGGTGGATTAATACTTATAAAATTGAGGTCTAGGGTCCGTATGACTTGGCCTTTTTATATTGGATGGTGATACATAGGCTAGTCATATTTACCTTATTCCCATTTTCAATCCCATTATAATATTTTCTTTAATTTATTAAATTATATTATGATATCTTGTTTGTCATGCATCCATTTATTTAAGATAATATTTCCATGTTCCATGTTAATTATAATATATTTTTTTAATAAAACTAATTTGATATATTGATATTTTTTTTAAAAATAGAAATGGATTTTTTTAATTTAGTATTAATTTTATACATGGTGATTTGGAGTGGATTGTGTGTGCTGTTGATTATTGGAAGCACAGGGGAGGCTTGAGCTGAGTATATAAACTGGACTAGTTTAACCCAAACTGTATATTTTTTTTAGACAAGGTTAAACAATCTTGTTAGACTAGGTGAGCAGATGGGATGTATTAGTACCCAAAAGTGACAATATAACTCTAAGGTGAGGATGACTTTGATTATCTGTGTTTACTTGTGATCCTTGGGATATTCATAGTTACCATATATCCATTGGTCAATCCCCTTCTATTTTTATTGTATTTTTTATTATCCATTCCATGACTGATATTATGACATCATGTATGTTATTATTCCATTTAATTAACATAATATTTATCTTTACCTAGGGTTTTATAACATGGATATATTTTACAACACCTATTGTATTTGTTAAATGTTATTCAAAATTGAAATGGATCAAAAAAATTTAAAGTAGAATTAATTTTATACATGGTGATATACATTTTGTATATTTATGATGGCATTATAACATTAGTTGGCCTTAAACCGTTTCTATGAAATTAAATATATGAAGTAACTTTTTTATAGGAAATAAGTAATGGAAAGATAACCATGTGGTATGGTGGCTCCTCCCAAGGATTATTGTCCATCAAGGTTCTAGAGATAACAACGATCATGGTTTATGAGGACTGTTATTCTCATGTATGTGTTCTGTTTCCCACTGTATCTCGGGCTTATTTATAATTTCCTTACTATACATTACCAATGATTTTGAATTTTTATATATAGAAAAAAAATTCAATTTTTTTTGTTTCTAATATGATTTTTTTAGTTAATGGGTTATTACTACTCTTGTTTATACTCTAGTTTTTCCATTATATTTAATAATTATTAATTTTTGTTGTGTGTAAATATAATATATGTATGGGAAATGTTTCAATTATGTGGGAAATACTTCTATAAATTATTTTGATTTTTAGGGTGAAACCATTCCTAAATTAACACATTTTTATATCCCAAATATTCTCTCTAACCCACAGGGATCGAGAATTCACAATGGGCCTTATAGTGTGATGGGTTGGGTTGATAGGAGATTTTCTGTTCCAATATAGCATCGATGCCATCTAATTATTGTTTATGTAATGTTAGTGTGGATATATGATAGTAAAATCATGAGACATAAGTGTGTTTGGGTTCCTATATAACTCCACATTATTTTAATCCTTGAGTTACAACGGTTGGTCTTGAGTTACTCAAAAAATTTGAACATGATTTTCTGTAGTTTTAATGAGATTTGATAATTTTAAAATAAGTTTTTTTTATGATAAACTATGTGTTATTGGGATAAATTTCATGTTTTAAGGTGAATCAAGTGGAAAATCAAATTCATAGCATTAATAGGAACTATATAAAACACATGAATCTAGAGCTATAATCCTTATAATGTCATTTCATAGAGTTGGAAAATCCAACGCCGTGCTTTTCCGACCGAATCCACACTAGGTTCAATAACAAAATCTAATAACTAAGATAAAACTACAGGTGTGAGTATTAAAACATAGTAAGAGTGCCCAAATAATCTATTCTAATATGCATTTCCTTCAAATAAAGAATCTATCTACTTCATTTTTGAAATACAATGTATAGAACTAGGTTTTTACACATTTTCTTTAAAATAAATCATGATCCATTTTCCTTTTTCATTTAAAACTTTGTTCTTGTTCATGAAAGATACATTAACATTTTATATAGAGAAAAAAGTTTGTTTTCCCTTAAAAATAAAGAAACAAGGTAAAAAATATTCTTAAGTTATTTTCCATAATCATTTTCAAAAAAAACTCATCACTTTCTCAAAGAGGATAAACCACACAAGGTAACGGGGTCAGTAACCGCACAATAAGGGCAATGGAAAATAGAACACATGAATAAATAGCCAAACATGGCACTGTAGTCATCTTCTATAGATAATTGTGTTCCAAAATACATGGGAGAAACTAGAATCTCGTGAATAGTCTAAAACATACTATACCTATGACTCATGCTAAAGGCATGCATACTCTTAATGACGTCATGACGTCCGAACACTCAGTGTTGACCTATCGGGCCTAATCAAGGTCCCAATCGCCTAGTAGAGAAAATTTCATACAAACGGACACTAGACAATGCAATTTCTATACTAGTGCAGAAATCATTCACAGAAGATTAAATTATGATGCCAAGGTCCCATGTCAACCCGTGTAACAAAAGGGTAATCCAACTGATGCCATCCGAGCATCAAATTACAGAAACATACATACACACACACACACACACAAAATGCATAACCCAAATAACCACAAGGAATATATCCCTCTCATTTTTACCATTTTATCACATAGGAGTCCTAAACTGTGGCCTCCCATAATATACAACTCAACTAAAGAGAGGGGACTACATCCAAGAAGGGTTTTCTTGAGAAAAATGGCTTTACAAAAGTGACAACTAGGCCTCAAACGATTTTTATCCTGCCAAACCATTTCTTAAAGACCACACACACACACACCATTTTGGAAACTAGGAACGAATGTGGAAACCAATTTAATAAACCCAATTCACCACATTAAAAGTGAATCGCATTTATAAGGGCTAAAGTGTAATTTCTAAAAATACTAATAATCACATTTAATAAAAAAGTTTCAGGAAATTCCATTACACAAAGGGTGTTACTTTATTTCAAAATTTTCAATTATTATAAAAAACATGAATTTAAACCAAACATTAAATAAAGGTATGAAATTCAAGAAACCTATAATTCTTTAATTTAAAGGAAAATGCAAAAAGAAACCAACCTCAAAGAAGGAAGTGGACCAAGAAGAGACACATTGGCTCTTGAAGCTTCTGATGAAAAATTCCCATACAAGCACACACATACATTCTCATAAATATACACACACATATATATATAACCTTAATCCATCGAATATATTCCATGTTCCATGAGGGAATTTTTGTAAGGAATATATATATACATATACATATCAATACCATTGTGTGTGTGTGTACACCACCTAGGAGCCACCAAATCTCTAATTATTTAACCTAGAGGATCCAAAATTATTTAGAAACCAATAGACCATTCCTGAAATAAATATCTAAAGAAACACTTTTTTAAAGTGAGAAATTTCAAATATACCTTTATCTTTTTTACACCCCATATACATTTACCAAAAACACTTCAAAAATCCATTTTCAATAAGGTGAAATCTAATTTTTGTTCAACATTTTCCAAACTGGACTCACCCTTCATATGCTTCCTTTTTAAACCACTTTTTGAAAATGTAAAACAAACTGACTTCATTTATAAAACAATGAATCATTTTAGAAACCATGATTTTAAGAAAACTTCATTTTGTTCGTAAACAACCAGATTTTAATTTCACAAACACCAAAACCATTCTCCAAATGCATTTACCATTCCTTAATTAATTTATGAATCTTATCTTAAATTATCACAAGGTAACAAATTAAATTCATCCATTTTTATGGGGAAAGAACCCTTTTAAACCCAAACACAAAGCCAATTTCACTCAAAAGGCACTCCACATCAGTTTCCTAATTTCCAAATCAAAATTAAAGATGCAAAAAAAATAAACATGCCGGAATGATCTATTTCCTTTGTAAAAACCCACTATCAATGTATTTTCATCTCAAGTGCCATTGGAAACACATTTCACGCCTTTTTAATAATCCTGTAAACACTTTAAGAGCTACCCTCATGAGGCACACTTGAAAAAAAGCCATATACTTTAGAAAATCCTCTTTCTCTATATACTCTTTCCAAAAAACTTTCGAAATATATTTCACACCACATAAAAAATATAATTTCACTATTTTAAACCCAAATGACATTTAACCAAAGACATTTGACACTTTCACACATAGACATAGTTGAATATTCACATCGAAAAATAATTTTAACAAATTATACTCTCAAGAAAACACCCCAATAAATTCACTAAGTGATTGAAACAAAATTTCAGCATTAACATGCATAAAAAAATAAAAAAGGTTAAAAACTATTTTTAAAATGTTATTATAATCTATAAAAATCATAATAGAATAATTATCTATCTCATTAATCATTGAATCGAGAAAAAATAATATTTGAAGCAACATAAGCACCAATGGTTTACACCGCAATGAAACAGGTTGGAAATTCTTACCTTAAAGGCATGCGATTGGGATGAAACACCAAGAGTAGGATGAATAAGCCTCTGCAAACAAACCAAAAACCCTATACCTAAGGGAAAATGGACAAAAAATTAATCCTATGGTCTAGGTTTCACCCAAAGTGAAGAAAAATTTAAAATATGGAAGAAAAAAATCACATGATAGAGTCATTTTCACAGTAGGCCACAAGACAAGAGGGTCGGGTGTTCCGAACACGGATGGGTGATGGAGTTCGGCTAGTCAAAAGAAGGTGTCATCGTGTGAGGGTGGATGCCAGAGGGAGAGGGTATTCCAGAGGAGGTCGCACGGGCAGGGAGGGGAGCCACCAGATGGGGTCACACCAAAGAGGCGGAGGACGATAGACAGGGGAGGAGGGAAAGGCATAGAGCGGCTCACATCATTGGATAGAGGAGAGGGGAGGGGCGTCACGTGCCGTGGGGGAGAAGGGGTGGGCGGTTCGTGGCCCCCCTAGGGTTTATCATCCATTTTTAAAAAAAATTACACTAATAATAATAAATATTATTATTATCAGAATTATAATCATTACAACAATTTCAATTCCAATTTTAATAATAGTAATATTAATAATAATAATAACAAGAATAAAAATAATATAAAAATAAAAATAATATTATTTTTATTACGATTCATCATTTTATTCAGAAATTCATTTCTATTAAATATTATCTTAATTGTGTTTCACCTACACTTTAATTAATTAATTAATTTTGAAGGTCAGAGAACTGCATGGCTTGGGTGCCATTAAGGGCACGATTGAGAAAATTTCGCTCAACCACACCATCAGGAATAGACCACTTACATGGCTATGGAATGTGCTTTCCACATAGGTTTATAACTCGCGTGAAAGTCACATATCAACCAAGTCGAGGTGTGACAATTTTCCCCACCACAAACACATTTTCCCCTAGAAATTCACTAGGCCAAAAGATAATAGAAACTCGAGTCCATGCCCGATCAAAACTGAGGGAGGCCAGGAACCTCGTTTGTCCTTTCACTACACTGGTCACACCTAACTGATCACTAAGAAACCATGAAATAAAATGATGGGAGAACACATGAGTGTTCTCCCCACCATAAGAACTCATCAAACCTGGAAACTATAAAACCCACGCATGCTTACGCTAGAAGGGCTAACATGGGAACTCCCAACTCGAACATACTGACTTCTCCACATGAGTGGAACGGGATCGTTGGGACTTAAATGGAAAACCACTACAAGGCCACCCCACATACTGAGGCACCAAATCAAGGAACTCCCTATAAAAACACTGTCGAACTAAGAATTCCGCATCATAATCAAAAACATCCCAAAACACTGCATCTCTAAATGATCACTAATAAAATAAGGTCCAACCCTTATAAGGCCAAATACACATTAAAAAATGATTCTAGAGGCCACATTCATATGAACACGAATATTGTGATCACAAATTAATAAGTCCATCACACTTTTACCGCAAAAGATAAACTAAAAATATCGGGAAAACAAGAACAAGGAAACCATTAATGTCTCTATTCCAAGACAAAAGATAAAGAACCAAGAAAAGGTCTCACATGCCACCGACACCTTGACTGTGCCTGAGCTTCACCCCAAGACCTGAGGTTGGGGTTCTGATAGCTGAAGCATCTTATGCCTCACAGTTAGACACGACCATCCCACGATCAGAACTCCTTCCTCAAATGAAACTTCTTTTGGAACCATTACTAGTGATATGAATGGTCACACAATAGAAGGACATCCGAAGGATGAGACTAGATGGATTTGGTTTCTCAAACCGGCCACTCAAGTGGCATGCTAGAGAATGGTCCAAGAAACCGTAATCCATCGCCGACGAACAAGATCCTTCAAGAACTGGTTCCTCTATAACACCTCGCTTTCTAGATGGGGAAACCTCACGAAAAATTACCACACCCCAAATCCTAATGATGATGAGGTGCCCATCTTCAATAGTCCAAAACTAGACCCTCACACAATCCCAAGATGACACGAAACATAATGACCCTGAGAGTTCTCAACAACCCAAAGGCCAGAAAATAAGGAACCTTCACATTTATCATTCATGAAAATCATCTCACATTCATGAAAAGAAGATCAGATGAACTTTGGATTAAATCATGAACTCTCTCTTGCCTATATGGACTCCTACAAGTATCATTTATAGTTTGGAAGATGAATGTTCCTTGAAATATTTTAATGCATGAAATATGTCACACTAAATCCATGATTTAGGTTCATTATGAATAATTCATCTTGTCAAGTTGATTATCAAATTATTTTTGTAATTAACTAGTTTGTGGGGAAACTGATTATCTAGAATAATGGAGATCCAAATTCAAGGTTCAAGGAAGAATATGATGTCCCCGTATTTATAGAACAATGGAGGTGAGCCACATCATGTGACTAATGTTTAATCTGTTTGTTTTTTGATAAATATAAATAATACACACTAGTTCATGTCCCACTTTGATGCCCCCTAGTTCCACCACTACCATTTATATCTGATAATTTTGGAAGAAACATGAGTTAGAATCAGGGTTGGCATATAGATACATAGCTGAACACACCAAAACGGGTCAAAAAACACATTATCAATTGGATTCCCTACGAGCTTCATGGCACACATATGTATTCCATTGGGTGTGTGATCTCCACAATCCATATAAATAGGCATGCACCGTGTGAAAATTATACAGAACCCCTTTCAACTACATACTGGATCAAGATGGCCTCCCTTAGGAGTATTTATCCTTTAGGTGCCACACGTGACTTGGTTGGGGTTGGAATAGGTAGATAGTAGGTCATCCCTCTTTTGTTATAAGACAAGACAAAGTATAAAGTAGAAATCCAATATTAAGCTATATTAATCTCATCATAAAATTCTATGATCCGTTATTCAAATGATGCAATAAAATATAAATATTTTTCATAACCTCCATTAATTTCATCATCATGAAATAATTAAATTCTTTCTATAGAAACCATCAAATCACTACATCATATTGAAAATTAATTTTTTCACATTCATCAGTTCAAGTATTGAATTTGAAAATTAATAATCAAATGCTTTTAAGCAGTAAATATCAACACAATCAATCATCAATGTTGACATGGTGAATTTTTCATGAATGAAATTTTATGAAATAATATGAATCCTTAAAAATTTTCCCTGAATCAATACTTCTCATCATCATATTTACAAAATCATAATCACGTATCATTGAAAAAAATGAAACATTGGGACCAATGATATCTTCTTTTCTATGTTTTCAATACCTCTTTAGACTACTATGTAAGAGTCAATATGTGTTCTCAAAAATTGATCCCCCTTATTATCAATCAAATGGAAAGGAATAGTGGGAATTTTATCAAAGACATTTTCTCCGCCCTTTGAAGATTATTTCTTGAATACCACTAAGAGAGGGATGATATCACATGGTTCTCGGAGAAAGTATTATTTATTTAAACAACAAAATGACTAATAAGTCTAACAAAGTGTATAAAATTAATGAGATATAACCAATGTTTTAAATTTTTCCCATAGAAATGTTCAAGTGAAATTAGTCATAGAATGTCTCAGTTATTATTCAAGGTTATGTAATAAATTAGATTAGGAGATTAAATTCAAAATCCTACATAAACATTAATCAACACATTATAATGTTCATGTGCATAAGATAAATCTACCACATTTCCTTATTATTTTCATCGAAAAAATAATCCCCCATAATTGATAAGATAATACAATTAAGAAGTAGGTATGAATGTGTTATTTTCATACAATGAATTTTAATATTTAATTCATTTGCAGGTTTCTTTATAAATTCTCAAGGTTTCTCCACATTAATGGATGTCCACTTTTCTTCTATTTCATTGAAGTCAACATTGTACATAAAGAAAAATCTTATCATGTCTTCCAAAAGTGATAGGCCCAAAAAATCACATCAATTACCTTCATTGTTAGTTAAAAACACATAAAAATTAGGGTATAAGGGGTGACCTCTTGGTTTCTTAGAAATAACATTCAGACTAAGAGCTTCCTCTCAATTTGTACTTCTTCTTATTAATAGATATATTATAAGGTGTGTTTGATATTTTCTCATCAGTTGATACTTATGATGTGTATGTGCTTTCCATTTCATCGTCATACTCAGTGTATTGTACTTTCAATATATTCTTAATTATACCTTCTAGAATTGGTATAATTTTTATACAGTATCTTATGTCATGTCTAGTTTGTTCACCCCTATCACACCAAATGATTTTCAAGTCATCACATGTGTATGAATTTTCATCAGCACTGTCTGGAATAGAAATTTCACCTCAAATATTTTAATAACTTTATTTTCCCAAATTTCAGAAGGTTTATCAGCTTCCTCTAACTTATTATAAAATTTTAATTGCTCTGGCCAAAAATAATGGGTTGTATCTCTAAAATTATTCTATCTTCAAATAATATAAATAGGAGTTTAAACTATTTTTTTGTTCAAACTCTTCCCAATATATGTATTACAAATATATCATGTTAGTCATTCCAAGAAATTATCATCTTTTTAATCATATTTTTCATGTCTTCCCAAAACTCTCCTCATGAATTCATATTTTATTTTTGTTTGTATATTTGATTATGTCTTGGTCACATGAGTCTCTTTCTAATATTTGGATCTCATTTTTCTCCATTTATCTCCCTTGATTCATGTTACATTCCAGGTGGTGACAAGTTATACCAACATGAATAATATTTTTGACCATGTACACCACAATAAAATCCTCCAAACCATGATCATCTATAATAATAGTTAGTCATCTATAAAGATTATTGTTGATGTATTTCCATAGATTTTGGGTTTTTCTTCTTATGAAGAAACATTCTGGTAGAATTGTATTTGTCTCTCAGGCCTACGTTTTCATTAGTAACAATTGTTAATTATGATACATTATGTATAGAAACTACCATTTTCTATGAAACCGTACTATCAGTATCCTCAAAAGACACACCCTTAATATCCATAGCTTTGGTTTCTTCTTATTTAATCTTTTCCAACTCATTTTTGTCTGAAAGAAACCTTGACTATGTCTGAGATAACTGATACACTTTCTTAGAAATATTTTTACATAGATCATTCAACATATTCTCATATTATAATACATTCGATATATATTTTTTGAATACTTCAAAAGGTATTTATTCTTTCTTCCTAGTTAGTTTTTCATCAATTGTTTTCATATTAAAATTCAGTTATTTTCATCACATATCCACTCATTTCTTTAAGATATGTCTCCTCTTTCTTAATATTTTCATTATTTTAAGAGGTGATATTTTCTAATTCGTTATTTAGAATTTTATTCTCCTTCCAGAGTTTAATATTAGTGTCAAATGTATATTCAATATTTTCTTTTAACATCAATTCTAGTTTGTTCACTCATCACCTACATCATCTTTAAATGAGTTGTTAGATTTCTTTCGATATACCCATAAAACGTTTGATTTTTAGAATATCATCTATCATAGATCCCACTATGTGTCTATGATGATTCATCAATTTATCTACTCATAATATTTCCCTTGTTAGAAGTGAAATTCTTCTTATATTTATTCTCTATTATTATATGGGACTTTTTATGATCTTTATCTAATTCAGTGTCAAGATCCTTCTTCTTTGGATGTCATCAGAAAAATGACCACTCCTTTGGAATGTATATCATTTGATTGATTGTTTTCCTTTTTCATCCCATTTTTTTACTATAAAACATCTTATTAAATAAGTTTATCATTTTAATTAATTCAATTTCACATTCTTAATCCTCAAATTCAATGGATTCTTTTTCTTCTGAGATTCGTGATTTTCTATTTAATGTGGATTCAAAGGATTTTTTAATGGATTCATTCATCATGAAAGATATAATTTATCTCATTTCATATATAATTTGGAAATTATTATCTTAATCTAATCATAGTTCTTCTACATATTCTAGATTTTTAATCAAGGGATCACATATATCTAGATAATTTGACATCATATTCTTCATAATGGTTGATTCATCTAGTTTCTCCTACAAAATTTTGATGTTTCTAACAAGATCCTTTAAATTGGTATTATATTTATCCACACATTCATAATTATCCATTTTTATATCTTAAAATATTCTTCTCCATATTTTTAGTTTAGATATTTTTTATATTAAGGATCTTGTTACAACTACTTCTTAATTTATTACAGATTTCATTGGCAGTTTAGAGACCCATCCCTTCAGTTCATACCTTTTTTGATAAATTGGTTAGTATTTAAACATTATAATTTAAATCCATCTTCATGTTACACTTATCTTAAAATTTCCTAGGGTAATTCTCAATGTAGGGTGGATGTCCCACTAGAATTATATCTCTCACTTATCCCCCAAGTGATAGAAGATACTATATCAACCTATTTTTCTATCCTTGAATGTTCTCACCATTAGAAATTATAACACCCATATTATTTACTGAATTAATGTTCTTTATCCCTATTGGTAAGTTATATCTTTTAGGGGTAACCCTTACTCTAATACCAATTAAAGTTCTTAGATCAGTGTAAGTTCACTGAGAAGGGGTGGGTGTGAGTTGCTGTTCATTTTTTCAAAGTATGAATTGTCCCATCCTAATTCAACCTTTATGGTTGTTTAAATCCTTGATCAAATATTATAGTTTCTATCGGCCTTACCTTGAATAATTATACTTTCTAAATCCACCAAACCTAAGGATTTACCAGGTTCCATAAAAATAAGTATTGCATTTTGCATTGGTTATTCCCCAACATAGATTATCTACAATTCAAGAAGTAGATTAAAATCACTAATTAATTATAACCCCAAATTACATGTTGATTACACCACCAACATCAATCCAACATTAATATTTTGGTTTACCAACTAAATAAACCTTCTTCTTCATTGATAGTTTACCCCCCCCCCCCATGAAAAATCTTCTCACAACTGGTTATACACCCTATATTCATGTTCCTTCTTCTCTTTTATATTGATATAATACAGGATGTTATTTTTATAATTATCCTCTAAGAGTTTTTTGGAAAAAAATACCATGTACAATTCAAGTACCATTATAATGTTGTTGATCTTCTACAAATAATTTTGATCACATGTATAAATCAGTTACCTCATTGTAACAAATTATCATTCTATGTGTAACATCCCGGGTAAATGAATAATATGACATATTTCATATTTAATTTTTGAATTAAATATTAATTTTACTTTAAAAGGTTTGCTATGTTCGATAGCGTATGTGATACGCAACAACGGGTTTCTTTGAAATCTTACGTTGCACACTAATAATATAATATTATTATTTTAAATGGTCGTTAGCTCCTAGCCATTGTATTAGAGGGACTGAACAAAACTAACTACAATATGATAATACATGTATTTATATTTATCAAATAAAAGTTAGAGGCATAAAATATGAATGAATCTAATTTTAAGCACAATTTACATTAAAAGGCCGATTTACCACCTTTTAATAGAGAACCCTTTTTAAATCTAGTTTTGGTCACTTTAATACATTATATATGACTAAATAAAATCCTTCTTTAGAGTGGGGACATCAAAATTTACTTTGGGTAATTTTTTGGTATTTTTCTGACAGAGGTCATTTTTTAATGAATAGTGAAAAATATTGTATTTTAATTCAAAAGTGCCTTTTAATAAAAATTATTTATATGGTTAGATTATCATTATAATTGGTTTTAAAGTGAAATTGAAATATATTTTTACCATTTAATCCAATGTTTGTCATTTGAATTAATTTCACTTTGAAATTGGACATAAACAAGCATCAATCTTTTGATAGTTATTGCTTCTTAAAAACACGCTATTTGTTTTGATAACAGGAATTGATTTTAAAATTAATTAATGCCACTTCTAAGTTTTGAATTTGAAAAAATGGACATCATTTTGAATTCGTAATATCAAATATATGTTAGGATGAATTTCTGGTATTGATGAATAGTGAAACCACTTAGTGGTAGTTAAAAAACCTAACTTTTTCATCTAAATGAAATTTTACCACTTCTGTGAATTTTATTTCAAAAATAAGACATACATGGTTATTATAAAGAAGTAAAATTTAGTTCATTAAGTAGAAAATAATTTTTTCTGAATAGTAACTTTTGACTTTTATTTACCGCGGTTAAAGGTAAATAGGGTAATTTAAGGTTAAAAAAATATTATAATAATTCATAATTATCTTAACACTTGACCAAACCTTATTGGTTGAGTCATTTACGACCATGGACATATTTGGGTCGATTTTGGGACCCCATTGAGCCACTTGGGAGTGATAATGAAAATTTATATTAATTAATTTAATGTAAAGGAAAAAATGAAAAAAGCAAATAACGTTTAGTAAATTTATTTTTAGAAGGGGTTATATAAATTATCATTTAGACTATAAATATTTATTAGAAAGATAAAAGGATATCCTACGTCATGGTATTTTTTTAATAATTTTTATTCATCAAATAAATTATATTATTTATGACACAATAATGATGCAGTATTTACCTCATTAATAAATGATTTAAATAAATAAGATTATAATAATTAAAATATTATCCAAAACATGTCCATTTCGGATTGGATTATTTTATTTCTAATATGAGTCATCTTATCTTCTACTATAATGATTTTTGGACATTTTGAATCCGAAGATATGTTTATAATGAAATAATGTTTTCATTTATCAATGGAGTTCAATGCAGCGACATACCTTAACAGATCGACACAGGTGGCCCATTTTTTGGGGTCTTCGTCCTTTGGTGGACGAATTTGACAAATGTGTCTTCGATTCATGGGGTCTTCAAGATCGCGCAGTGGTGGGTCTTCTAGATCGGCGTCAATTGATGATCCACTTCTCATCGTAGGATGACCTGGTCACCGCCTGGTCTAGTGCTCCTTATTTCTTCAACGGATGCGGCTTTCATCTACTTCGATGGTCTACTGAGTTTATCATGAACCGGGATCCGCCTTCATCAGCGGTGTGGGTAAACTTTCCTAATCTTCCACTCCCTTTCTAGAATCCCTCTATTATCCGTATGATAGGGAATATGGTTGGAATATTTTTGATTTCGGATGATCGCACGACAACAGTTTTCCATCTGATCATACCTCGTGTATGTGTTGAGGTTGATGTCTCAGTTCCCCCAATGGAGTGGCTGTGGATTTCCGCAGGAGAAGAGTTCATATAGAAGTAGAGGGTGGTGTTTGAATCGTGGCCATCATTTTTCATGGGATGCCGCAGGCTTGGAAATTTGGTTTCTCGATGCCATCATGGGATATAGGGGAGGAAAACTATGATCAGTACTAATGACGATGTTGAGGTACAGGTCGATCCCGTTGTGAACCATCAGTTACGGGTTAGTACTGGTTTGTGTGAGACTGTTCCTACGGTGATGGAATAAAAGGAACTAGTAGCTGATTCAAGGGAGACTCATCTCCAGCAGTGGTGTCCTACGACTTCATCAGTTGAAGTAAAGAAGGTGTTGAACAAGGAGGCAGAGCCATGGGTTGATGATGTTTTTTCCCGTTTAAAACGTGATTTGGGTCTGAATAGAGAAGCAAAGGAGGTTCCCTTAGCAGTAGTTAGGGTGGATCTCCCTGTTACACCCAACTCAACCGTGGAAGGGGTGGTGACCTTCACAGGGAATTATGTTCAAGATCCTGATGACTCTCATGTTCGAGGCTGGAGGGATTCTAACAAGGATTTACAGTTCATGGGTCGTGGATATGATAAAATTGCTAGATCCGACATGGTACAGGGAAAGCCCTTGGGGGTTGCAAAAAAACCTCCTGGCAGACAAGGGAGGCAAGATGGTGCGAGTGTCCTGGGGCCCTTAGACCCAAACACCCTCATTGCTAAAAAGGTTGTGCCCGTGGGGAAGGAAATTGGCCCAGAGAAGAAGGCGGGTAAGGGGGTGTCTCTAGGTAAGCAGAGGCCCCAAAGGAAGCCATGGAGATAACATTGGGGAACCGTTTTGATGGTTTAGAAGTTGGTAAACCTCCATTAGCTAAAGAGGATAATTCTTTAGATCATGACAGCTTTATCCAACTTTCACTGGATTCCGTGGACCACTTTCAAGGGAAAGGTCCTCACACCATTAGATGGAAGAAAGGGAAAAGAGGCAGTAGGGACCTAGGAGAATGTATTGTGGTTCCGGGGAAAAAACCAAAGGGACACAAAGATTACTACCACTTCCCAAAACCAATGGAGACTAGGTCGGCCAAGAAGGGTACAAATACATAATTTAAAACTCTAAAGAAGGGGGAATGTTTGAAGCTTATCCTTCCCAACAAGGAATAAATTCTTGAACAAGAGGTACAACCCAATGTATGAGAGGAGGATCTTAAAAAGGTTTATGAACGAAGGCTTCTAGTGGATCTCAATGAGGAGAAAAAAGTGTGGTTAGATAAAAAAGATCGAATCCTGGACCAGGGCTTCAATTAGAGTAAAATCAACTCAGATGAATTCATTCAAACAATGGAATGGAAGATCACTCACATTGAAGAGCTTATCAGAGAGGATCCAAATACACAGGTTAGTACGCTACACTGGGAACTTTTTAGAATAGCCAAGTCAAGTAATTTTAGTTTTGTGTTTAATAATTTTGTGATCTCTTCAAGCACATAGTGGTGCATGGTTGTGAACTTTGGTTTCCCCATTTCTCCTAAAAATGTCTTAATAATAAAAATTTAAATTTGGATGGAAATTATGTTTTCACACTTTCCTAAAGAGCCCATCCTCTCCCTTATAAAAGGATACCACTTATAACCAATTCCTCACACATATCAAGCCTTTTGGATCTTCCAAACTCTACCAAATTATGCTACCTACATTCCTCTCTTCATCCTATAATCCTCTCCTTAGTCAGAAGGCACTTCAATAAGTCCTTTGGTTCAAACAAAAGGGAGTTACCCAAATTAAAGGTAACAGTTTCTCTTAAATTGTCTTCTTTTATTTTACTTCTAAAACCCCTAAACTATTATTATTACATTATTTTGTAACAACACCAGTATCCTCAATATACTAGGATGTTGTTATGAGAATTATTTGAACTACACTTACACACACCTCCATCTAATGGATAAAGAACATAATGTTTCTGTGGATGGAAAACTAACACCTCACAAAATGATGATTGTTCAATTACATCTTACCATATCTCATGGTGGACTTTATGATTGAACAGTATTTATATATGATATATATTATGTTTATGATTTCCTTTTTCTTCTGTACTTCCCATTTACAGCATGCCTTTATGGTTTCCATAGTGGGTAAATACGTTAATCTCATTTGAGGAAGTACGGACTACCGCCCCCTCAAAGTGATTTGATTCATTAATGCCTTTTGTGGGATGTAGAAAGGATGGAGTTAATGATATTATATATGATATTATACTATAATTATAATATACCTATATATAATCATGTTTTAATTCCATTAAAATATGAAAAAGAAATGAAAGTAGCATTTATGCGTACGTACGGCTTACTGTCTCCATGAACGGTGAATTTCATTTCTTACCTCTAAATGTTATGTACTATTATAAATACATGTATATACTGGATATATATGATATATATGATATATAAATCATGAATCCCATTCTGGATATAATGGACTATTGACCTCTTGGACAACTTGTAAATATAAGGTGTCCATTTTTTACTCAAGTACCAAATATCGACAAAATGAATGTTATTAACTTAAATGATTAAATAATGTTTATAACATGGTAATAATTGATATAAAAGGAATAATAAACTTGAAAAAAGTTCTTAAGAATGTAGAAATTTACTTTAGTTTATTATTCAGGAGATTAAATAATGATCGAGTCATGTCAGACACGAGGTAAGAGACTTCGTCTCAATCTCCTTTCATTGAGGCATATTGTATTTTAATACAAGATTTTCTTGTATACTCTGTATAAACACCATTGAATTCTCATTTCATTAAAAGGGAAGCTTTTTATATGAATCGTTTTACTAAATGACAAAAAAAATAATGTTCTTTTTTGCATAAGCGGTGATAATGACTTTTCCGCCGCCATGAGTATTATTTGATCTTTGGCTTGCATAACAAGTCGGAATATTATTAAAAGGAAAAATAAATACTATATACTCTTTTTATGTATTTTGGTATTGAAAATGATTTTGAGAATGGATTTATTATTTCAATATCTTGAAATGATATTTTATTATTGCAATTTGGAAATTTCATCTTTCCTATATGATTATGTTATGTGTTAAGATCATGTTATGGTTCTTGGGAATTATATATGTATACAGGTGGTTCCATGATAAACCTAGGGTTGGTGAGCCCAAGATAGCTCTCCAATGCATTGGGTAACATAACGGAGGTAAACATGAATGTTTCTCCTAAGATATTTAGAGAATATACGGTGATGGGTATTCCAAAGTAACTCCCTATGTAGCTGTGATAACTACAATGTAAGTATGATATGGATACCATAAGTTACAATTTTGATTTATGATTTCTATGTGTCTTTCATAAATCTTATGATTTCAAGAGGTAAGTAAAAGATTTCATGTTTTGTATGTATTTATGAAAAAATGTTTTCATTCTTTGTTTTATAACCCTTACTGAACAGTTTAGGCTCATCCCACATTTTGAATTGTTTTCACAGGACACAAAGATGAATAGGGTCCAGGATGGGATCAAGAAAAAGTCATGCTGTCTAAAACATAATACTAGACATGAATCTTTTTTTCAAGAGTTTTTATTTTATTAAAATAATAGAAACTGTGTAGAAGTGACTACATTGTAATATTTTGAGATGTAATAGTTATGTCCTAATTCTATAAAACTATGAACCTGAAAAGATCCTCAATGTGAATTATTCATCTAATTCAATATTATATAATGTTTTAAGGCTGGTTCCTTATAGTTGGTATCAGAGGTCGGTTTAGATAACTTTAGGTGTTAGGGTATTTTCAAATTAATATCCATAAAGTAATTTATGTTAATATTGAAACCATATAGCATTTACAGATTACCATGTTTCTTCGCCTAAGATATTTCTTTGTTCAGAATGGTTTTCCGTAGAGGAAACATGGAAGCTATGTTAGGACGACATCCATAAGAAGAAAACCTTCAAAATCAGCAACCTGAGATGGTTGGAATCGGAACTGAACATTTTGTTTCAATGATGGAATAGTTGACTCAGGCTATAAATGGAGGTGGTATCCATGTACGAGATAAACCAGATCAACCATAGAGGAACATGTCAGTAGTGGAGCATTTCATGAGGCAACATCCCCCTTTATTCAGAGGATCATCTGACCCTGTGCTTGGTGAAGGGTGGATTAAATAACTGGAGAGGATTTTTGATTTCATGGGTTGTTCAAAACATCCAAAGGTAAGTCTTGTTGTTTACCATTTTGAAGGTGAAGCTGATCAGTGGAGGTCGATGGTGAAAAATATCAGGGATAGTGAGGAGATTGATGCTCTCGATTGGGATGAATTCAAAGGTATGTTTCTTGAGAAATATTTTCCTAAGGAGGTTTATCTTTGGATGGAAAAAAAATTCCTAGAATTGAGGCAGGATGATGACTCAGTGGCTTCTTATAAAGAAAAAAATTCACTCGACTGGCAAGGTATGCTCCAAATTTCGTACGAGATCTTGATAGTAAAATCATCCATTCTTACTCAGGATTAAATCCAAAGTATAGAAGGGATTTAGCTTCTCGTGAGTTAAAAAGTTATGAAAAACTTGTTCATTGTGCATAGAAGGTAGAAATGGAGTTTGTTGATGATCAGGTATTCTTTGACAAATAACAGAATAAGAGGTCGAGGTGGCAGGAATAAGGGAATAACTCTTCAAAAAGTCTAATGGTAAGAAACTTAAGTTTACAGTTTGTGAAAATTGTGGTAAAAATCATGATGGGGAATGTCTTATTAATTCTGGTAAGTGCTACCGATGTGGTAAAATGGGTCATAAGGCTCGTAATTGCACCGAAAAAGATCAGGGTAATGCTAGGAAAAAATATGAATTACAGTCAGTAAAATGTTTTAAGTGCAATGTAATGAGTCATTATGCAAATGAGTGTCCAACAAAGAACTCAACCGATGGAAAGAAGCCAGACTACAAGCAGAAAGGGGTGGAAAAATCCATTGCAACTACTTCAGCAGATGTTGGTCCATAAAATGAAGTTGTATCAGGTACACTATTTGTTTTTTCAGATTATTCCAATGTGTTGTTTGATTCATGGTCTACACACTCTTTCATTTCTAAGAAGTTTTCTAGTAAATTGGGAATTCAATCTCATGATATGAATACTGAACGTACGGTAAAAACACCTGGAGGAAATATTGAGAAAAAAAGAAAACATAAGAACATTCATGTCCTTGTGTGCGGAAAGAATCTACCTGAAAACCTTATTATTTTTCCTCTATTAGAGTTTGATGTTTTGTTGGGCATGGATTGGCTTTCTGTTTATCATGATAAGATTGAATTCAGAGTTAAAGTGGTTTCTTTTCAGAATTATTTTCAGTTTTTATACAAAAATGAACCCTTGCTATTGATAACATATCAGGAAGCTGAGAAACTAGTAAAAGATGGAAATGAATGTTACCTTCCACATATTTTTGAAAAAAAAGGAACTGTTCAGATTAATGATGTGCCAGTGGTAAATGAGTACCTTGATGTTTTTCCTGATGAGTTGTTTGGTATTATACCTGATCTGGAAGTTGAATTTACTGTTGACTTAGTTCCTGATGCTAAACCAATTTCAAAACCCCCTTATCGAATGGCTCAAATTGAACTTTTAGAGTTAAAGATGTAATTGCAGGAGTTATTAGATAAAGGTTTCATTAAACCTAGCACATCACCATGGGGTGCTCCTGTCTTTTTTCTTAAAAAGAAATATGGTTCAATGATACTTTTCATTGATTATAGAGCATTGAATAACATCACTGTTAAGAATAAGTATACTTTTCCTCATATAAATGATTTGATTGATCAGCTCCAGGGAGCTCAGTATTTTTCGAAGATTGACTTGGGGTCAGGGTACAATCAGTTGAAAGTAAAAGAAGCATACATTCTAAAGACTTATTTTCATACTAGATATGGCTATTATGAATTTTTAGTTATGCATTTTAGGTTAACCAATGCACCTGTTGTATTCATAGATCTTATGGATAGAATTTTTTGTGAGTTCTTGCATAAGTTTGTGGTTGTGTTCATTGATTTTATTTTGGTTTATTCCAAAAGTAAAGAGGAATATGAATGTAATTTAAGGGTTGTCTTGTAAACCTTAAAATAAAAGAAACTATTTTGAAAATTCAGCAAGTGTGAGTTTTGGTTACAACAAATTTCTTTCCTTGGTCACATTGTTTCAAAAAATGGCATAACTATTGATCCTGTTAAAACGAAAGTTGTTGATGAATGGCCAAGACCCACAATTATAACCGAGATTCATATTTTTCTTGGTTTGGAAGGTTATTAATGGAGATTTGTTGAAAATGTATCACGGTTATCAAGTCCAATGACTAAGTTAACTCTAAAAGGTGTTATGTTCATTTGGAAAAAAGAGTGTGATGATTGTTTTCAGGAATTAAAAAGAAGATTGGTGAATCCTCCAGTTTTGGAACTGCCTTCCAGAAATGGTGAGTTTGTTATCTACAGTGATGCTTCGTTGAAAGGAATGGGTAGTTTCCTAAATCAAAATGATCTGGTAATTTCTTATGCTTCACGTCAGTTGAAACCACATTAGTTAAATTACCCTACACATGATATGGAATTAGCTACTATTGTTTTTGCTTTGAAAATTTGGAGGCATCATTTGTATGGAGTGAGGTGTGAAATATATACTGATCAAAAACGTTTTAAGTATATGTTCACTCAGAAATAATTGAACATGTGATAGAGGAGATGACTAGAATTAATCAAGGATTACGATTTCACGATCCATTACCATCCGGGAAAATAAAATAAAGTGGTTGATGATTTGAGTCGATAAAGTAATACTTCATTAACCATGTTAAGTTTGGAATGAGATACTTTGGTTTTTGATTTGATGAACATTGGCATAGATGTTTTTGTTGTAGGAAATTATTCTGTTTTGTTTTAGGTGTCAGTGAAATCATCTCTATCAGACAGAATTAAGCAAGCACAGAAGGAAGAGAGTGAGTTTCAGAAAAAGTTTGTGTTGGTTTAGAAGGGTATGTTTCCTGATTTTAACGTTGATAATGATTGTGTTTTGAGATTTGGAAAGAGACTATGTGTGCCTTGTGATTCACAGTTGAAGAATGAGTTGTTATGTGAATCTCATAGTTCTCTGTTTTCAGTTCATCCTGGCAGTACTACGATGTACAGAGATCTTCGGGAGTATTACTCATGGGATGGAATGAAAAGAGATATTACTGATTTTACTGTGAAGTGTTTGGCTTGTCAGCAGGTTAAAGCAGCGCGACTGTTACTAAAAGTAATACTTCAGCCTTTACCGGTGCCAGAGTGGAAATGGGAAAATATATCCATGGACTTTTTTGTGGTATTACCAAAGAAATATCGAGGTAATAATGTAATCTCGGTTATAGTTGACTGATTGACTAAATCTACTCATTTCCATCCTATCAGAAATAATTTGTCTCTAGATCAACTTACTCGGTTGTATGATAAAGAGATAGTCAAGTTGCATGGAGTTCCTCTCTCCATTGTATCTGATCGTGATCCCCAGTTCACTTCTAACTTTTTGAAAGTCCTTCAGATGTCATTGGGTAATGAATTAAATTTTAGTACAACTTTTCATCCTCAATCAGATGGGTAGTCAGAATGAACAATTCATACCTTGGAGGATATGTTACATGCTTGCTCGATGGATTACCAGGGAAGTTGGGACCAACATCGTTCTTTGGTTGAATTTTCTTATAATAACATATTTCATTCTAGTATATAGATGGCTCCATTTGAGTCATTATAAGGAAAGCATTGTTGAACTCCAGTAATTTGGGATGAAGTAGGTGAAAGGAAGCTGATGGGACCAGAATTGGTAGAAGAGATGGAAGATAAAGTTCAGTTGATTCAGAATCACATGAGAACAGCTCAGAGCAGATAGAAAAGTTGTGCTGATAACCTGAGGAAGGATCTTTCTTTTGAGGTGGGTGATCATGTCTTTCTCAAAGTTTCTCCATGGAAAAGTGTAATGCGTTTTTGTATGAAGGGAAAGTTGAGTCTGAGGTTCAATGGACCTTATGAAATTCTGGAGAAAGTTGGATCAGTTTCGTATAGAGTATCTTTACCTCCATGTTTATCCCAGGTACACAATGTTTTTCATGTTTCGATGTTGAGGAAGTATATGCTAGATCCATCTCATGTTTTGAGCCCAGAGGTAGTTCAGTTGGAAGAGAATCTCTCTTGTGAAGAACAACCAGTCCAGATTCTTGACCGTAGAGAGAAAGTGTTGCGGAATAAGGTAATTCACTAGTTAAAGGTTTTGTGGAAAAACTATATGGTTGAATATGCAAATTGAAAATCTGAAAATGATATACAGGATAAATACCCCCGCTTATTTTGATAAGTGAATAAAAATTACGAGAATGCAATTCCCAAAAAGGGGTAGGATATGACATCAAAGGTAAATTAAGAATAAGACATATTTCATATTTAATTTGTGAATTAAATATTAATTTTATTTTAAAAGGGTTGCTATGTTCGATAGCATACCCGATACGCAACAACGGGTTTCTTTGAAATCTTAAGTTGCACACTAATAATATAATATTATTATTTTAAATGTTCATTAAATCCTAGATTTTTATTGGTGGGACTGAACAAAACTAACTACAATATTATTATACAAGTATTTATATTTATCCAATAAAAGTTAGAGGCTTAAAATATGAATGAATCTAATTTTAAGCATAATTTACATTAAAAGGCCGATTTACCACCTTTTAATGGAGAACCCTTTTAAATATATCTTTGGTCACTTTAATACATTATATATGACCAAATAAAATCCTTCTTTAGAATTGGGACATAAAAATTTACTTTGGGTAATTTTTTGGTATTTTTCTGATAAAGTTCATTTTTTAAAGAAGGGTGAAAAATATTGTATTTTAATTCAAATGTTCCTTTTAATATAATTTATTTATATGGTTTGATTATCTTTTTAATTGGTTTTAATGTGAAATTGAAATGTATTTTTACCATTTAATCCAATTTTGTTCATTGTAATTAATTTCACTTTTAAATTGGACATAAACAAGTAGCAATCTTTTGATAGTTATTGTTTCTTAAAAACATGCTATTCGTTTTGATAATGGGAATTAATTTTAAAATTAATTAATACCACTTCTATGTTTTGAATTTGGAAAAATGGACATCATTTTTGAATTCAGAATATCAAATATAACTTAGGCTTAATTTTTTGTATTTTTCTAAAAAACTTCAATTTTTGATGAATAGTGAAACCACTTAGTGGTAGTTAAAAAAACTGACTTTTTTATCGAAATGAAATTTTACCACTTCTATGAATTGAATTTGAAAAATATTAAATACATGGTTGTTATCAAGAAGTAAAATTTGGTTCATTAAAATAAAAATAAATTTTTGGTTAATAGTAACTTTTGACTTTTATTTACCGCGATTAAAGTTAAATAGGGTAATTCATGGTTAAAAAAATATTATAATAATTCATAATTATCTTAAAACTTGTCCAAACCTTATTTTTTGAGGGATTTACGAACATGGGCATATTTGGGTCGATTTTGGGACCCCATTGAGCCACTTGAGAGTGATAATGACAATTTAGATTAATTAATTTAAATTAAAGGTAAAAATGGCAAATGAAAATATCTTTTAGTAAATTAATTTTTAGAAGGGGTTATATAAATTATCCTTTCGACTATAAATATTATTTATAAAGATAAAATTATTTACTACATCATGTAATTTTTTTATAATTTTTATAAAACATATAAATTAAATTACTTATGACACAATAATGATGCAGTATTTACCTCTTTAATAAATGATTTAAATAAATAAGATTATAATAATTAAAATATTGTCCAAAACATGTCCAATTATGATTGGATTACTTTATTTCTAATATTAGTCATATTATCTTCTACTGAAATGATTTTTTTAACTTTTGAAACCGAGGATATGTTTATAATAAAATAATGTTTTCACACATTCCTAAAGAGCCCCTCCTCTCCCTTATAAAAGGATACCACTTCTAACCAATTCCTCACACCTCTAAAGCATTTTGACTCGTCCAAACTCTACCCAATTAATCTCCTTACATTCCTATTTTCATTCTAGAAGCCTTTTATGATGCATAATGCACTTTAAGAAGACCTTTGGTTCAAACCAAAGGGAGTTACCCAAATTAAAGGTAACAGTTTCTCTTAAATTGTCTTCTGTTATTTTACTTCTCAAACCCCTAAACTCTTTTTTATTCCTTTATTTTATAACAAAACCAGTATCCTAAATATACAATTATGTTTTAATGAGATGTATTCTAACTAAATTTATACACAGATCCATCTAATGGATGAAGAACATAATGTTTCTATGGATGGAAAACTAACGCCTCACGAAACGATGATTGTTCAATTACATATTACCGCCTCTTATGGTGGCCATTATGATGGAACTGTATTCATATATGATATATATTATGTTTATTACTTCCTTATGATTCTGTAATTCCCATTTATAGCATGCCTTTATAGTTTCCATAGTCCGTAAAGACGATAATCTCATTTGAGGAAGTGCGGACTACCGCCCCCTCAAAGTGATTTGATTCGTTAATGCCTTTTGTGGGATGTATAAAGGATGGAGTTAATGATATTATATATGATATAATACTGGAATTATAATATACCTATGTATCATTATGTTCTAATTCCATTAAAATATTCAATAGAAATGAAAGTAGCGTTCATGCGTACGTACGGCTTACCGTCTCCATGAACGGTGCATTTAATTTCTTACCTCAAAATGTTATGTACTATTATAAATACTTGTATATAATGGATATATATGATATATATGATATATATATCATGAATACCATTCTTTATATAATGGACTATTGACCCCTTGGACAACTTTTAAATATAAGGTGTCCATTTTTTACTCAAGTACCAAATATCGATAAAATAAATATTATTAACTTAAATGATTACATAATGTTTATAACATGGTAATAATTGATATAAACAGAATATTAAAATTTAAAAAGGTTCTTAATAAAGTATAAATTAACTTTAGTTTATTATTCAGGAGATTAAAGAACGATCGATTCAAGTCGGACACGAGATAAGGGACATCGTCTCAATCTCCTTTCATTTAGGCATATTGTATTTTAATACACGATTTTATTTTATACGTTGTATAAACACCTTAGACTTTTAATTTCATTAAAAGGGAATATTTTTATATGAAGCATTGTTCTAAATGACAAAAAAAAGAATGTTCTTTTTTACGTAAGCAGTGACAACGACCTTTCCACCGCCGCGAGTATTATTTGATCTTTTCCTTCCTTAACAAGCCGGAATTTTTTTAAAAGGAAAAATAAATACCATACACTCTTTTTACGTATTTTGGTATTGAAAATTATTTTGGGAATGTATTTATTATTTCAATATCTTTAAATGATATTTTATTATTGCAATGTAGAAATTTCATCTTTCATTTATGCTTATGTTATGTGTTAAGATCATGTTATGGTTCATGGGAATTATTTATGTATACGAGTAGTTCCATGATAATCCTAGGGTGGGTGAGCCCGAGATAGCTCTCCAATGCATTGGGTAACATGACAGAGCTAAACGTGAATGTTTCTCCTAAGAGATTTAAGGAATATACTGTGATGGTTATTCCAATGTAACTCTCTATGTACCTGTGATAGCTACAATGTAAGTATGATATGGATGCCACAAATTACCTTTATGATTTAGGATTTCTATGTGTCTTTCATAAATATTATGATTTCACGAGGTAAGAAAAAGATTTCATGTTTTGTATGTATTTATGAACAATTGTTTTCATTCTTTGTTTTATAACCCTTATTGAGATTTTTATGCTAATCCAATGTTTTGAATTTTTTTCACAGGACATAAAGATGAATAGGGTCAATTATGGGATCAAGAAAAAGTCATGCTGTCAAAAACATGGAACTATACATGACTCTTATTTTCAAGAGTTTTTATTTTATGAAAAAAATATAAACTCTATAGAAGTGACTACTTTGTAATCTTTTGAGATGTAATAGTTATTTCCTAATTCTCTAAAACTCTAAACTTGAAAAGATCCTCAATGTGAATTATTCATTTAATTCAGTATTATGTAAGGTTTTAAGGTTGAGTCCTTATACTATGCTTCCTTCTAATGGATGGCACGACATTTCTTGAGATGTGTTCAAGTAGTGTACATGAATTATTTACTGATATTTTTCATTTATAATATTTAAAAAATCAATTAATGTTCTTCATGAAATCTTAATTTAGTTTTTATTTGTGGATGTATTTCATGTAATCCAAAAATCTTCATTCAAGTATCTCATATTACAAACCAATGATACTATATAGGATTTTTTTATTTATATTTTATACAGTTTCATTTATTTTTCTCAGGTATCTCAAAAAATCTTCACATGGGTTTGATCATGCATGATTGAATGCATTTGAATTTTTACTAATATACACTCAAACACGCACTACCTTATTCTATTATTGTGATACATCCTCTATATTTCACAATAGGCACACATTGTTTCACTTTTATTTCTCAATTCATGTGATTTTGTGATCTTCCTTTCTGAGAACCCAAGTATATATAGAAGTTATTCCTCATGTGAATGTCTCTTGCACTAACCTCTTTTGTGATATATTATTTTTGGATTTCTAAATCAAATCACTGTGAAATAGGAAGTCTTTTCTGATTAAAATTCTTCAGTAATTAGGACAATTGTGTAGTTAAATTGTTGACTACCCTAGTGATTCGTGGTTCTTCATGAAAACCAAGAGGAATACACATGAGTGTACCATAAAAACATGAATGGATTCACCAAACTAGGTAATTTTATGTGCCCATATGTGCGTGATTCACAATTTAAGAGGGTCATAGGATATTGATTTCTTCAAAAAGGTAGAATTCCTTATAGAAATATTTCTCAGGAAATAATGTTTCATGGTTATCTGTTTTAGTGAGAAATACTTTCCCTCTCAATGTATCGGCTTCACATCTTTCTCTCAGATGCTCATTATTTATTGGAAATCCTCATACTATGTCTCATATCCTAAGTTCTATTTTTTAAAACAAATGAAATAATACATAAAAGAACAATAAAAACTACTAAGACATAGATTTTTTTAATTCCCAATGATATTAAGTTCATTGAATCTTCATGTGATGCCGAAAAACAAGGTACCATTACATTTCTTCTTTACGGTGAGCACCTCACATGCATGCGATGTGGATCATAAGAACATCTGTTTAAATATTGAATTTTTCCATTTTTTAATGTCCTATTGAAACTATAATTTTTATTTCAGTTGATGGTTGTCCCCTGACTTCTTTTCATGTATGCAAGATGTCCATTTTCATACATGAATTCAGTACAATATGAATAACTCATCCTATCAGCTTGATCATAAAAAGATGGAAAAAATATATCAATTAGTGGGAAGGAAAGTGATCTAGTGTGATGGAGATTCTCAGCCCAGTGTTGAGGAAGAAGGATACATCTCCATCATTATAGAACGGTAAAGATGATATGCATCATGAGGATGAATTTATATCCATATATTTTTAAAATTGATAAATAGTACATTCTAGTTCTTGTACCAAATCAAATTACACCAAGTTTTACAGTTAACTATTGTATTGGTGAATTTCAACCGCACTATGATTGGGCACTAGCATCAAAAACAAGATACATAACACAACAAGCCCACATGGCCCATGACAGAAATTGTCCATGGGTTTCCCTAGGGGCTTCTAAACTGACCTATGCATGCCTATAATCATGTGATCTCTATGAGACATATACATGGTCTGACACCTTGTTGGGTTCATACACTGCCCCTTCCACCTACATATTGGCTCCATCTAGCCTTCCTTGAGCGTGGTTTACCTCTGGGACTCACAAATTCTAGAGTTGAGGTTGGATTGGGTGGATTATTTATTGACCCACTTTTAATATTAGGATAAAATAAAAATTTACTTACTAACTACTGTGTATAAAATTGAATTCCAATATTAATCCATATTATCCTCATCATAAAATGAACATATCCCTTGATTAAACAAAGCATCAATATAAAAATATTTTTTATTCCCTCAATTAATTCCTTCCTCGTGAAATATATATATTATTTAAGTGGAAAATATAAAATCATCAAATCAACATGAAAATAAAAAATTTCACGATCTTCAATTGTAGTATCCCTTGTCAAAAATCATTATACAAAGACTTTAAGAATTAAAGATAAGCATAATAAATAATTATATTTGACATGGAGAATTATCCAAACGTGAAATCCAGTTCCAAATATGAATCCCTAATAATTATCCTAGCAACATTACTTTTCATCATTTTCTTACCAAACACATATTGAAATATCATTCACAGAAAATGAAACAATCGGCCCAATAGAATATATCATGAGACCCCATGGTGTACCATTATTAATTGTTTATAATCATACACTTACATATGAACATGTATTTTAAGGTATTCCCCATAAGGAAATGGGTTCTTTGCTAAAGTTGGTTATAATATATCACCCTTAGATGGATGGTCAGATTGAGTGGTCCATCAATATTGTTAAGGATATGTGATGAATGAGCCTTTATGAAATTGAAGGGTTATTTAGAGAAGTTTATTTCACTATTCAAATATAGATATTTCATTGATTATCATTATTTTGTCAATATGTCTCCTTTTACAGCTCATTGGGTGGAAGATAATTTGAGATAATACATAGGAATTTCATTTGATAAAAATAATTTTAGTTATATCGTAGAGTCATCAAAAAATTTATTTCATTCATAAGAATTATTTTTTAGAGTTATTATTTGGCGAATGAGTGTTTTTAAAGGTTTCCACTCAGTTATTTCAATGTTGGTTGGGATTGAAAATTTGGAATCATGTTCTATATGTTCATTAGAGATCATGGAACATCCGAAGAAAGTGGTGTACTGGTTGTCATTAGAAACTCATTTTATTTCCATTAATTGTTTAATAAATTTCATAGATGAATAGATATTATCAAGACCCGTCCCCTATGATTAAATGGGAGGATATTAATGTGGATCGTGACTCTATTATTATTGAGTAGTTGGGCCATATCAGGGATTATCATAAAAATTTGCGGCATGGTTAGTTTATTCCATTACTTCATGTGTTATGGACGTGTTTTTAAAATAGAAATGAGTTGTTGGAAAATGAATCATAGGTGAGGAAGTAGTGACCTTACATTTTCATAAGCTTTAGAACCTTAAAAACATTTCAGTAGTAAAAAGTTTCATGTTTAGGAGAATTGTAACACATTTTTGGGTCAATCAGGTATACTTATTTGAGTTTTCTTAATTATTTTATTTTTACCAATTTATGAGGATTTTAATGATTGAATGCTAAATTTTATTAGAAACATATTTTTCCACACTACAAAGAATAGTAAGTGATAACCATTCACAAAAACAAGAAAGAGGGGTGTTTTGGGGTGGTGTCGTTTCAAAAGGTTACCAAATTATTTTTTAATCATGAGGTACTCTCTAGGTGACCATGTATATTAGTTTGAAATAAAGGGGTGTCTCATGAGGTTAGTGAATTATTTTCCTAGCCTTGATAAAAATATTATGGTTCCTTGTCTAACATATTAATAAAATTTAATTATTTAATTTCCATTATTATTTTTAATCGATACTCAAATATTTCCCTCACATTAATTTTAACCATCTCATACTTTTTGCAATATCTCTTAGTAGTGGTCCTTATCATGGGGACCATTAATTTAATTATTTATATACACTATTATACTAAAACATTGGTAATATGGCCCAACCAAAGATAACGTGATGTTATGAAAAAAATAAAATATAATGCCGTCAAATAATAAACAAATAAATGAATAGAGTGTGATATCATGTTTTGAAGTGAATATAGAGTGATGGAACAATTTGTGGGAAAAAAATGAAGAAGAAATAAAACTGAGATCGGAAAATTAATCTAACTAGAGAAACAAGACTACATGGGATTGATATAAATTCCACTAAACTTTCATGAATAGTCCATAGAGGTAATAAATCCTTGTTTTTTGGAATAAAATATATATTTATAATTTGATAAATCTATCAATAAAAGATATCACTTGAGATATAATATTTCTAGTAGAATATAATTTGATGATTCTTCCGCATGGGGAATTTGGTAAAACAAATATTTCCATAAATTACATCAGTTGTAATCAACAATGTAAAAGAAACTCTATCTTTCACCTATTAGTACGTAGGATAAATAGAAAATATTTTACCAATGATGAGAAATTTTGATATCTGAATTAAAAAAACAATTCAATTAGATTGGTCTGAATTCAAGAATATGAAAATTACATTTTCAATCAATCCAGTAAAATCCATTAAATAATTATATCCTCATACCAAAATAAAAAACAATATTATTCATTAAAATAATTTCAACAAAATGTTACATGATGAAAATTGGAGGTAACGAAGCTTTTCTTGTGTCATCTGCCACTTCTTACATCTCCAGCTCTATGTGTATTGACATGGATCTGTTCTCCATAAATTGATCCTGATTCACTATCAGTTGCCTTCTAGATAGATTATTGATGATCATAGAGTGGAACGGTGAAATTTTTCTGAACAAATTGGTCGGTGTGAGTGGTAGTGGATGGTTTTGTGGATGGAGATGTTTCTCCTATGATCTAGCGATACAAGGATTCTAACAGACATCCCTATAATCTACTCTCATAATTCATATGATCGTTAATTGATCCACTATCAACTCATATAGATCAGCTTTGATATTTCATCAATGGACTCTATTTTTTGAGGCTGTCACTATAAATCTTTCTCCTCATGTTACATGAGTCAAAACCTATATGAATGAATTCATTATTCTTGAAGTTCCACAAATAGCGGTGTCCACAATATTTTTTGTAGATCTTATGATTAGGGAATTTCCAACAGTTTGGATCCCTATAATTATTAATAAAATATAACAATATCTTTCATCTTTGATTGAAATCATTTTTCAACTAACTTCACTAGGCATAAAAAGAAATGAAAATATTAATTTGAGATAAGATATTCCAATTTTGGAATGTATCCATGTTACCTATGGTCTCCTAAATTTTTTTTTAAAATTTTCAAGGCCTAGTTATATTTTGGAGCATGGAATACCTAATCTATTTTTTGAGGATTTAGTATCATGACCCATTTTCTTTTCTATGGGAATTGGTATAGTGTGGACTTTTTTAACTGTTATACGGGTGGGATTTACCTAGATATTTATCCTGATGTGTATGAAAATGCTCAATTAATATTTCCATAGATTCTAGTTGTCCCCGTGCTTGAATGCCCATCAATTCTATGTCACAATTCCTTAATAGCTCTCCAATATCCCTTAATCAGGCTGCATCTATTACTTTCATAACATTTATTTGGAATATCTGTTCATATTTATTACTATGTTCATAGTTGCTTGTAGGTTTTTTGAAAAATTAAATCGAGTGTCTACCATGCACATTTTAATATTCTCTCATCCATAATGATGGAGAGATGTGAGGTCTTTACTTTTTCATCAATATTTGACTTAATTAAAAAATCATCCCTAGAAGTGAATAGAAAAATATCCCACTTCATTCTCATATCAGCAATTTTTTCATTAATTCATAATCTATTATACCCATCATCAGCATTGGTCAAGGATCATCTTTGACAAGATTAAGAATCGGATCTTTCAATTTTCAAATCCACAACAAAACATCTCTAACATGGAAAATAAATTCACCTATAACTCATCTATAATGAAACAAATTTTGGTTCCAGGAATCCTATTTTTTATTTTATATGGGATCTTATTACTTCTATATAACCAAATAGATCTAAATTTTATATGAAAAACCTAGTTCATAATAATCAAAGATTGTGATCCTTCATTCAAGATAGATTGATCTCGACTCAACTAGTTCAGTGGGAACAATCATGGTCAAGTTCAACAATTAGTAGATCAAGAAAAACTTAATCATCATCCACATAGAATTTATAGTTATCTTATCTTTCTTCTCATGGTGGGAGCTTTGATAATATTCATACATGGGAATATTCATGATCATTAAAAAGTCATATTCATGGGGAAATGGTGTCTTCTTACAAATTTGAAATGTGGGTTCTCTATCTCTATCCATATATGAACTTTGGTGGATCATCAATCTCAAGGATCTTCACTAGCCCAAGTGACTCAAATCTAAATTCAACATAAGGTTGAATCCAATATATTGGCTTCATCTCCCATTGATGAGGCATAGTCTAAGTTCCATTGTTTATCATGAATGGAATCACCATATCTCTCTAACATGAGTTTCTCCCTTGAATTTATTCACCCAATGATCGATATCATATATTTTTATTCAACCGAATATATGGTGTGGTCGGTTGAGTTCATCTATGATCGACCATATTACTACTCCTAGTCACTCCACTAGGTTCACAAAATCCGCCATAGTGGTTTCCGAATTTTAGGAATAGAAGATCCATAAACTCTTTTTGACCCATTTCAAACATTCACATTCACTCCATACCATAATAATATTTTCCCATGTAGTTTATTTTATATAGGTTTTTGGTTGACCATATTTTGGTTACATGGTCAATATATTTCTTTATTTTTATTTCTATTTCTTCTATAGCATGTGACATCATTATAAGGTCACTTCAACCACTACATGTGTTCTTTCAGAAACATTCATGTTGGAATTGAACCATTTCCAAATATTCATTGCAGTTCCTAAAGAGTACAATTTCAAATAAATTTAAAAATTCATAAAAACCCACTTCCATACAAATAAAAAATTAATATTTAATGTAAAAATGATACTAATAAAAAATACTAGAAATGAAAATTTAGATATAATGGAAGAATTAATTCAATGATATGGAACACTTTAAAATAATAAAAAAATTATTTTAATATATATTCATACAAAATTTAAAATATCGAAAATTAGAAAATAAATTCAAAGATAAATTTATCTTCCAAAAAATATAATGCATTATGATGTTAATATATTAAAATTTTCATCTTAGAATAATGAAATAATTATTTATTCAATAAAAAAACATCAAAAATAACATGAAAAATACATCAATCAATACCCAAGAAATGGTTGTTCATTAAAATAAATGATTGAAATGAAATTCACGATCTTTTAAATTTAGGGAGTAGAAACAATGATTTTTCCATTATTTTAAATATTGATAGTTTTTAAAAATATTAGATAGTATTCAATAATTCACTAATAAAACATTTTCAATCCCAAAACACATTTAATTTTTATAAATGGATATGATATTTTATAATAAAATAACAACACATCAAATTACCCCAGATATAATCAATTTCACATCCAAATAATTAAATTCTATTTTTTTACGTATTTTCAAGGACCCTTATACATGATGACCTAGAAAAATTGAAATTAACACTATAATTAAACAAATTCACTAAACCAATCATTTATAAGAAAATTAATGAATATTTTGTGATTTAATATAACTTACCTAGTGAAACCCATTTCAATTTACAATTCTAGAACTGTTGACCAATGAGATTCAAGTGTAATAAAATCTATAATAAGAACCACAACATCTTTTCAATCTCTCCCAGGTTCCTCAAACCAATATTTTACTTTCTCCTTCATTGATACAAAAAAATTCTTATATATCAAGTATCCCCTTATCTATTTGGGTTGAATACTCCCTTCACTTTAATGAGCTAATTTTTTGAAAATGGAACTTAACTTCATTTTTTCCCTAAACGTGATCCTGTTTATACCACTATGGAAAACACTTAATGTATTTAGAAACTAATTTGTTTAATTAAAAAAACAAACTCAATTCCATTATCCCATAGATTTACTATGGGATCCCAATTTCCTATATTACTAAAGATGTAATGGATATATATTAACTTATTTTGATTTGGATCCCTGAGTTGTTCCATTTCTCAAAGGATATATTATTAGAATCATTTTTGAAAGCCATGTTTCCTCAATTAATAATTATAATCCAATAAAAATCTAACCTAAAAAAATTCCTTTTATATTTCTACAAAGTTATTTCCATAAAAATATAGTTAATGATAATTATCCATTATGAAATTATTGTAATGTATGACTCATTGAAATCCCATAATCGAGTATGAAATTATAATCAAGGCAGGAGATGTTTATTATTGTTTTCCTAACCTTGAGATGTAGAATAACACTAATTTTATTTAAAAAGAGAATAATTTATTTAAAAAAAATTAAAATAATTCATATGAGGAAGGAATTTTGACCAAAATAGTGTATTTATGATATATATTGAATTAATTCATAGTTAAGCCACAAGGAATTGGAACTCTAAATTCTCCCACACATAATCAATTTCAATCCATGGAAATTGTTTTCCATTTTTTATTTACAAACCCTTTGATATTTTTGCGATCCTTCCTTGGTTACAATACACATAAAAATTGATTAAAATAATTAAATAATTAATTTATAAAAAAAATTCACTCCTCCTATGTGATGTAATCTCACCACACTAGTCAAACACAATTCATGTTCAAAACTGGGAGTGTAGGTCATTAAGAGTAAAGTGGAATTAAATCTGAAAAAAGAAGATCTACAAGTTTTCACTCCCTTTTAGGCTCCTCAAATTGTATTTCTATGTTCAAAATTATGGATAAAACAAAAAATATGTTACTATAAATCATTTTTCCCTTATTCAGTTGGGGACAACATTCCCCTATCTACATTGAATTCATTTTTCCTAAAGAAAATTTATTTCATCTTTTCCCCATCAAATAATTTGACTATAGAAGTGTGTAATGGTATAATTAAATTATGAAATGGATTAATTTATTTTGATAAAACCCAATTCCCATACCTTTGATATTATCTTTGGGATCCAAATTTCCATTTTTACTCCATATACAATTGAATTGTTTTAATCTCTTTTGATTTGTATCCCTGGGGTGTTCTATTAATCCTAGTAAATGTTACTAGGTTTATGTTAAAATATATTGTTTTCTTAAGTATAATTCCAATTAAACAAAAATAAAACCTATAACACTTACATTCTCACTTATCAAATGTTATTTAAATAAAAATAGTATACAATGAAACTCAATAGTCAGGAAATTATAGTGATTTTGGACTTAATAAAACCCCTCAATCTAGTATGAAATTATCCCCTAGGTAGGGAACATTGATTTTTTATTTTCTATACCTAGAGATCAACAAAAATACATATTTTATTTACATATTGTATATTTTATTTACAAAAAAACAATGAGGTTTAAAAGGAAGGAATTTGGAAAAAAATTTGATTTTTGATTTTTACATATCTAAGGCACCGTTAAGGTGTATATAAAGACCCCGCTAAATTCCCCAACACATAATAAATTTCACTCTGAAAAAATTAAATTCATTTTATTTATTTACTTAAAAAAACTGCAAAAAACATTTCCCTTTCCCAGGACAAAATAAACACCCAAATTGCAGAAAATCAATGAATAACTCATTTTTAAAAATTTCTTACATTCTTTGTAAATTAATCTCACAACCCTTCCTTAAACCAACTCATGTAATAGTTATGGTGGTGATGAAAATGAAATTAAAGTGTAATTATAACTATAAATAGAAGCACTACCAATTTTACCAGTATACTGGGTTCATCAAACAAAAATTTCAGCTTCCAACTTCAATGATACAACTCAAGAGATTTTATTATAAATCAATTTCCACTTATTAATTTCTATTTGATATTAATCCTTAATAATATCATTTTGGAAAAGGGTAAATTATTTCCTTTTTTAACAATAATTAATTTGTGCATAGAATGGTGGAATTAAATTATTAAATTTTAAAGCATATTTATTTATGTAGACAACACACCCATGACCCTTTTCTATTAGATTAATAGAGAATATAAATTTCAAATTTTCTTCTAGATTCAAATAACCTATATTAATATCTATTGATTTGGATCCCTGAGGAGAACTATTTCTATAAGGATAAGTTAATATTTTTATGTTCAATGATCATGTTTCCATGAGTTACAATTTTAATCCCATAAAAAATCATACTAATCATAATTACATTCTTAGTTTTAGAATGTTATTTCCATAAAAGACACAGGAAATGACACTAAAAAGCATGAAATTCCATAAATCATTGACTCAATGAAATCACTCCATAAAGTAAGAAATTATCACCTATATAGGAATCATTGATTGTTTTATTTTTTTGACCTACAAAAAAAATAATTGTTTTTTATTTAAAAATATAAGATTTTATTTTTAAAATTCTAGAAATGAGTGTTAAATGATTGAAATTTGTAAAAAAAGGGACTTTATATCTGCATATGGTTGAAACGGAGTTATTCTATAGAGAAACGCCACTTTTCTCCACACTTTAAACCCTATATTGTACCCAATGTTAAACACTTAGGTGGGAGTAAGTTTTCATTCTAACCATATTTATAATTTAATAGTTCAAAAATTGTTTAATGGTTACATGAAAAATCAAAACAACACATTTACACACATCCAATCCATATATTTTATTTTTATTTTGAATATTTCATCATTTTTATAGTTTTTAAATTGAAAAAAATTATATTCTGTTAAAATTGAAGTACGGTGAATAATGATATAGTTGAATTTGAATACAATGGACTATTGGTTTCCCTCATCATATTGTCAAATTTTGGTTATTTTTATTTCCACAGCACTAGATATCATAAATGAAATATCCCAGTAATGGAAAAAAGATAAATCTTTTCAAAAAAACAATGGTGTATTCCCCAAAATATAATTCCAAACAACATGTTGTAAAAATATTTGGATTAGTGGAACTGAAAAAAACTCTACTGAATACTGATGATTTGAACATTTCAATTCATTTAAGGAAGTACCTATATTTTAACTTCGGAATATAAATTAATGTTCAATAAAAGTTACTACAAAATATTAAAAATTAACATTAGAGTTAGGAATTATAATAATCAATTGAAATTCATCCTATGTATCTCTTACTGTGCTATGATCGAGTAAACTTCAGGCCAGTGACAAATTTTTTCCTTGTGTTCAGTTGAAATTTCTTGTGGGATATCAAAAGAATACATTTCAAAGATATTGGGGGATTGCAATATAGTTTGAGGCATTTATTTTAATCCAAATATATTCGAAAAAAAGAAAAACAAGGTTTACCTCCCATGTATTTCTATATATTATATTATTGTCCATGCTCACAATCAAATTTTAACATAACAATTGTAATTCAGTCGGTACTCTTTTTTAATGAATTTGAGTTTATTATTTTTCATTAATGTGTTATTAGGTCCTCTAATAAAGTCATTAAATAAAATTATAATAATTTGGATCTAAATTATTCAAATATTTCCATATAATGATGGTTGTACATAACTATTTATATCCTAAGAGGACCAATTGGAGGACCAAATATTTTATAAAATAATCTAGAAAATTCATTAGGGATTTTAGCAGTATTCACCAGGTGTTACTCCACATATACAGTATTTATAAACACACGTATAGGTACATGAATTTAGAAACATAAAGTACTATTTTCTGAAAAATCTTTTAAAACAAAATGAATCATTGGATTTCCACATGATGAAGTCAAATTCATAAACAATAATGTAATTTGTAGTCTTAATGGTTAATTAAAATAAAGACATATTTTTATAAAATAATATAATATATTTAGGCTCCTATATTAAACATAAAATGTGATATTTTATCATGAAAAATATTTTTTTTCAAATTGAAAATGATATAATTTTTCAAAAGGTTATAATCCATAAATTTTCACTTCATTCAATGTAGTGACACATTATTAAATGAAAAAAATCATTTAATTATAAAAACTTCAAAATAATAGTGATTATTTTTGTAGGGTATCCAACCTATAGTAAAGGTAATTTTTTTGGCTGGATAGATTTCAAAGAAACATAGACAAACTGAAATTTGAGATGAAATTTTTTATATTTTTTATTTAGGGAAAAATTTGATGAATGAATCAGTGATTCCAGACTAGATGAGATATGAAAAAATATTCAAATATTATATCATGAATAGAAATCTAAATCGAGATAAATCAATGGTAATTTCAATTTATAGGTTTAAAATGAATTTATTATTTTAGGAATAATTATTGCAAAAGAATCCATAAAAATATATTCATTTTATCTCTATCCCAAAAGAACAATCAACTAAGGGTTGATTCCTGCATCTCACCATATCAAGAATCATCCAAAATTAATTTAAATCTTATAAATTACCACCAAATTTAGTATCATTTAATGATTCAATTGTTCTGAAAATAATATTCTATTGGTTAAATAAAAATTTTAGATGAAAAATATCATGAAGATGTAAATTTATAAAACTATCATTCTATTTCCTTAATAAATAATTAGGGAAATATTTTTTTATTTAGGAATTAATTTTAATATAAAATAATATTATATTATGAAGTAAAAAGGGGAAGAATAAATATCCCCACAGAAATTGATCACAAAAAATCCTTTTTGGACTTGTTTTCCTCAACTATCTCTTCTAATTTATCTAGTGTAGAAATCGGTAGATTAATGTATTTCATCTCCATCCCATCCCTGAATTTAATTTCATTATTTATTACATTATTAAATGAACTCATTCCTCCAAAATATTTTAGTCCTAAATTTATTATAGACCGCATGAAAAATTTCACGGAATTTTATTACTGTCATGGGACATAAGCATATCTACTCTAATAATCACTACACACCCACTTAAAATCTGTTTCAAAGGAATATGGAGCTGTTTTTTACATAATTAAATCTTTATCTTCAATTTTATGAGATCTCAGCAATATAAATCCATAGTCTCAAAATCTATTATACCATAAGCATTGATCATAGTCCTAGGAAAATACAACATTTTTCAAATTCGAATCTTATCATAGTTATTAAAATGGTAAACTATTGTGAAGTTATAAAAAATCTCAAATTGAGAATTAGTGATGTATGAGGACACATTAAAACTAAAAAATGTTTCACTTGAGTATAAAATTGAAAAAAATCACTATATTATTAATGAAAAAATCAGCTTCAAAACCCTCAAAGTATCTTCTTCCACAATGTTTAATTTTATCTACCAACACAAACATGAATGTAGATAAAATGGTCACCTCTTTTGGAGAATCCCAAAATTCATTTAAAAACCATGAGCCTGACTCAGTGACCCCCATTAAAATTATGAAGCATTATATTCACACACATTGAATATGGATCAGTTGTGAATCCTTTGAATGTGGTTCATCTACACACATTAAAAACTAGTCCATGGTCAATTATTATTCGATAATTTGAGATTAATTTTTCAGCCCATAATAACATTTAATTAGAAATTATTTATCATTCCTCTTTTAAGAATCATAAATATATAATTTCTTCTCTAATGGAATCTAGATCCTTCAAAATCATAGAAAAAAATGATGGAAAATTCATTCAACCTCAAATTCAACCCTGATCTAAACTCTCATATTTTTATCAATCCTAGTTTTTATTCATTGAGATAGTGCTTCGATTAAATCCAAATCCCATTAATAGTCTTATATTAGTTTCATCACACAATATCAGGATCTAAAAAATATGGCTTGGAATTATTTTTTAATCCATGTTCTTCAAATACAATATTTTGTTCTGTATTATCATTTTAAAAAAATGATTTTACTCAAGATGAAAAATTCAAACGCTAGTCTCATTATCCCTATAGAGGGATTATTCAAAAATATTTGATTAAAATAATCTACCCATATTGAAAACATCTTTTAGAATCTTGGATTCACATAGTCGTGATAGCTCTAATACATTTTTAGAAAGCCTCATCTAGATTAATCCCAAAATAGAATCCATTCATTATTATTCAATTGTGGCTTTGGTCATCATAGTTTACAAGGAATCATAGTGTCAGCATCGATTCTGAAATATTGTTTTCTGCATCCTAGAATATTGAATCATCAATTTGAAACTTCATACTCAACTATATTGATGACACATAAATGATTAGAGTTATCTCTAAAGAGCTATATTATTCGGTCATCCTTTATCATTATGAAACTAAATCATTATTTGAGTTCTTCAAATTTGGTCTCTCTCTTCATAGATTGGATCACCATATTCATTTAACATACCTCATCACTTCCAATTATTTATCATGCTCAAAGCCGCCTTATCTACAATTCTAATTTCACAACAGAAATGGTGTAACAAGTGGAAAATATCTTTCTATGGACTCATTGTACCTGGATCAACCATTTCTACACACAAATATTTTTTCAGATCTATGTTTTCTGTAGTTGATCATAGGTTTTTTTGAAATGGGTATTAACACAAAAATCTACATTGGAGTAGTCAAACTAGATTCATGTACGGTCGATCAATTTCTAATATGGACGATCCGACATCCGAGCATTGTCATTCTGTAAGGTGCATTGTAGTTTCCATCATTTGATTAAATTTATATCTTGGAAAAGGATTGCGGTTTGTGAAAATTTAAACAAACATGATCAATTATATTTCTCAATTATGGTTTATTGAAGTGTTCCAATTTTCCATTATTCCCATGATCACTCTTCCATTTACATTGTTCTTTATCATTTTTGTACATTACGAACAAATGAGGTACATTATCTTTCAATAATAAGCCATAATAGATTATTTCCAATTTCAGAAATTCATTTTTCATGCAGTCAATCAAGTCCATTGAAAAATATTCAACACTGCAGATACTACATATGAAAAGGCAATCACAAAAAAATCAATTTATATATTTATTTCCATTAAATCAATTAAAATCATAAAAAATTAAAACTTAATACAAACGACTTAGAAAAACACACACTATGAATTTAAAATTATAAAATTATAAAATAATAAAATTTAAAGATAAAGAATTTAATTTAAAAGGAAAAAAAATAAAAAATTATTTAATTAATTAAAACATTTAAATAATAACAATTAAATAATTAATTAAAATTACTATTAGTTAAATAATTTTACACATGATATTAAAAATTAAATTAAACATCAAATATCAAATTAATAGATATATAGAAGAAATAGTTACATTAAACAACATAAAAATCAACCAATAACACTAATAATTATAATTTAAAATTAAAATAATGAATTTAATTAAATAAACATCCAATGTAAAAAACAAAGGAAAATTTAAACATAAAACACAAACATAACAATAATAATTATAAATAATTAAAAATTTGACTATATATTAACCAATTAATTATAATTTACCCTTTAAAGTCGAATTTAATTATAAAAACATATAAAATGCATGATCAGTAATGTGAAAAAACATAATAATTAAATAGAGCATCAAAATCCCCTACACATAAGTATTTATTTTCTATTGAAAATTAGTTTTTCAAATTCAATGGTAGAAAATTATTCTTAGGTTGAAAATATAAATTTACCATAGTGATTTTATTTTAAAAATATTCCTCCACATGGACATTTTGAATTAGAAAAGGTGATTTCTCTCAAAAAAAAATAAGTGATTTCATAAAAATTCAATCTTAGTTTTCAAAAATGATTCAAAATTAGAAATATTGAGATATTTTAAACAATAATCACATATCATTTGACTATGACATCTAAAATTATATTTACCACCAGGATAATATAAACACATAATTTAAAGTTACATTAGTTAGACTCTCTCATTGAGTGAGAATATTTAATTATTTAAATCAGTATAAATGCCTCATCCAAATGGATTAAATAATAAAACAGTGATGAAGAGAATGAATTTAAGCTCAACCAATATTAGTATTTTTATTTTATACCTATATTAAATATATAGTATTGAGTTTTATAAATAAAAAAATTAAAAACCAATGAGGATTAAAAATTCTAGCCCCAATATTTGACAAAAAAACTATTTTTTAGAGAGTAGGAAATTAAAGAACCCTATTAAAAAATGTTTAATAAGTAAATGTTAACCTCCTCATGGTGGAATGATGGTTCACAAACATTATAAAAAATTTAATCTACTAAATTATAAAGATTAATCTTGAAATGATATATGGTTTTCTAATGGATGATAATTTTAATTATAATTTATTCCAAATTATAACCCCTCCCCCACAATTAAATTCCAAAAATGACTACATTGTTAAAAATTAAAGTGGAAGAAATAATTTTTTCAGTTACGGTACAAAATAATTTCAATAATAAGTTCAAGAGTATGTTTAGTGGTCATAATTATTTCCAAAATCATATTTCCATAATTTTACAAAAATTTGTTTTCTAAAAAGAATTATGAAGTACATGCTTCAAAAAAGAAATAATTTCACTTCCTTTCATATCATGTTTGATAGTTATTTTCAAAACAATTTATATTATATAGGGTGATAACAATGGTTTTTAGGATTTTTTTTGAATGATTTTTAACTATAAAAATTCCAAAAAGTATATAACTTGAAAATTTTAATGTGTTAAAAAACTAGGGGAATTATCCAAACACCCATAATCTCACACAATACCATATATATAATTATTGGTGATCAATATTTAACTAACATGAAATGAATGTAGTAGAAATAAAAAAAAATAAAAATGTAAAATTTTAAATAAGATCTCCCCTGATTTTTTTATCTTAATATTTTGAGTTTCTTTAAAATAGATCTTCCCTAATATAATTGATATAAATAAACATTGGTTATTCTGTAATGAGTACCTAAAATTAAAATAGATATGATTTAGATTTCAATTATTAAATATAAAATTAAATGAAACCCTATGTAGAGTTTTAGGGATGTTTTATACTGCAAATATCATGTATATCCCTTTTAAATAAAGAGGTTAAAAAACTAGGAATTAAATATAACTAGGAAGTTGATAAAAAAATAGACCACGTAAGGAAAATATTCTTTAAAAAAAACACATAACTCCAATGCATTAAATCCCATGAATCATGGAATTTAAAATCATCAGATAGAATTAAATTAAAGACTAGTTTTCTAAAACAAATAAAGAAACCATTACATTTTTATAAAATTCAAAAATAATGGTTTATCCTATTACTATTTACTAGATGTTTTATATTCACTCCTCCAAAAATTTCAATAACTCTATTTTTAAGCACTGTGAAAAAATTGAACGGTCAAAACCACGTCGATTTCAACATTCATGGAAAGATATTATATCTATAAATAAATTCAATAACCAAATAACCGTCATTTAATTACCTATTTTTAATAAAATAATCATGAAATCCATTATATCTGTCTTTATAAATCCAACCATTTTCATAAAACGCTCTCCTAATTTCAAATAACATACTCCATTAAAGATGTCATTTCACTTAAAAATATTAAAATAAAATTTCAAATCTCTAATAGACACGTATGAACTATGTTGAGGATCTATAGTTTAATGAAATGACTTCCCAAAAAACAAACTATATAGTGACAAACCTATTGGGGATTTCATTGTATTTTTGTAGGCACATAATGCTTCAACTAGTTTCGAGAAATAACACTTCTATGAATTAGGAAAAATTTTCACTAAAATCTTCTTAAGAACTATATTGGGAATTTATACATGTAAAATAGATTCAATATTTTATAAATTTATTTTTATTTCGGTATATCTATACCACTCCATAAAATAATTGAATTTGAATTTCATAAAATGGGTTCCACTGTCTATTATGAAAGCATTGGGTATCCCAAATCTTGTGAAAAATGTTGTTCTATATTAATTCGATCAAACTACTAGATATTTTTTGGGTATTTAAATTACCTCAAACCACATTGAAACAAAATAAATATATACTAATATATAACAATTCTAATTAGAATATAAAAATGATCCAATATAATTCAGGTCCAAATGTAAAAAAAATTATCCTCCAAATTACCTTTTTGAGGTATAAATTTTTCATCAAACATTCCCTAGTAATTTAAGTTGCCACATATGAAATATGTATAAATATAATGATTAAAAAATAGTACTAAAGAATCCAACCTGAATGATGTTTTGAGTTTTTCTCTCTCATCCCTGATAACATCCTTAAGGTGAGGAATGGAAATTCACCCAAATCAGATGATTTTCTTATTCTGGCACACACATCCACATGATGAAATCATTAAACCACCTAAATAGAAATGCATCATCACATAGATATTATTTGAGATTATATATGAGAATATTAATTTTATTATATGATAAATAATTCTTTATCACTCCTTGTGCAAATTTTTTTGAAGAATTTCATACCAAGGACACTATTTAACTAAAACAATGAATAATTTTTTATCACGAAATTCATAATAAATGTCCATAGGATATTTACACTAAGTAAAATAATTACTAGATAGATTAAATACAACAACTATATCAGTAACTTGATTGTATCCAATATCCAAAATCAAACTCCTATAATTAATTTATCCACCTAATGAGTTATTTTTTGGCCTATTTTTTAAAAATAAGATAATTCAAGGTAGTGTGGTTTTTAAATACTATTAATATGGAACCTATATTTATAATTGAACTTTTTTAGAGAAATAAATAACCCAGAGCTCCTTTTTAGTAGTGTTGTAGTTATTTTTATCGTCGTCAATAACTCAACTAGAATAATAAACCACATATAATCTCTCATCTTTACATTGACCTAATAAAACTCTACAAAATCAATAACGTCCAAATTATTTTGAGAAGTAAATTTCTATTCATGTGTATTGATAGATGGAAAAGTAGTTTGTATTTATCTAATAAAATTAAAATATTATACAATAATTTTCTTCAAATAAAGATTCCACTTTAAAAATAGTGAACATAAGGGAATTTTAATTTTTAAGTATATAAATAAGATCTATTAAAAACATATATTCCATAAAAAAACATAGCACCCTTGAAATGTGGTTGGGTCACCCTATAATCCTAAGTGTGTTAACCTATAATAAAATGTTGAAAATAGAAAAGTGAATGTGGTTTTACCTTGATCTTACAGGGCTACATGGATCAGGTTTTAAGAAGGATAAACATTTAGAAAAAAAATCAATCCGATAAATCCTATCAAGAATTTAATCAGAAAAAGGAATTATAAAATGATCATTTCTTATTGTAAATTTCATATTTATATAATATAAACAGATACTCAATTTGGATGCCTTTATTAATTTGATTTGTTTATTTTTCTCATTTAAAACAACATTGAACCCTCCATTATTAGGAGATATATGTACAAGAAAATCATTGGAACTGTATAAACAGGTATAGATAATCTTATCATCAATTAGCTTAATTACACCTTATGTATAATCCAATTAATTTTTTGGGATAAATATAATTTTGCACTAAACTCTCAGTTTTTGGTATATTTTAATAGTAATATACACATGTACAAAGATGTGTGACTCAATTTGATTTAATATAACGAAAACCCATTTACAGTTTAAAAACTCTTTAGAACACCTAATAATTTTCCTTATTGATTTTTTTTAATTAAAGCAAATCATAATCGTAGTGTTTAATATTCCACTAGAAATGAGTATTTTAGTTGTGATAAGAGTATTTTAAGCTCCAAAGTGGGTTATATTACACTTTAAGGGTAACTATTAGGAATAGGTGGTCCGATTTGATCTTTGTTTTTATTAAATTGAGTTTGAATACAAAAAGGATCTATAATTTATAAACTATATTTTTTTCTTCACTACAGTCCAATATGGAAACCCACTCAGAAGAAGTTATAGATCATATTTCAGAAATTATATCAACTAAAAATAATCTAACTTTTCTAAAGTCTCTCCCATCACCATATCAAATTGTTCATCATTTTTATAGAAGGTACAACAACCTCATTTTCTCTTAAAATTTATTTATGTTCAGACAAAAAATGTTCATCATTAACACCAAAATTCATGGGAGGAGGATAATTATTATCAAAATCATTAATGATTTTCAAATTCATAGTTCGAGAAGACTCTAAAACCTATGAAACATCAAATTCAACAACCATAGAAATTTAATTAACCGTATTTTTTATATTTAGACTCACCCAAATATTAAAATTATAAATTAGATTATAGAAAGTAAACTTTTTAAATGATCTCACAAATTTAATTTTATTATACATTTTTAAAACAATGAATTACCCAATTTTTACTATAAAATTAATGATCAAATTTCCCTTTGAAAAATAAATTAAATCTCTTCAAATGGATAATAAATTATTAAAAATATTATATGTACTTCCTTGTTACTTTATATATCTAAAATGATAATTTCATTATGAAGAAATATCACCTAAACTCTAAAAAATGGTCTTTAATTCCTCACACGGGATGAGTAATAGATTGGTGAGAAAACATTAGAATAATAGTTGTATGTTGAAACATTACTATTCAAAAATATTAGAATATTTATAATGAAAAAAAATTTATACTACAACCTAGACACGAATGATAGTGGTTTTTTCACCCATTCCTAAAGTACAGGTAGTGACGAAACTCAGTAGATCATGATGTTTCTTTATGGATTTAATTTTGAAGAATTATGTTATAATATTTATTTGGAATATCTATTGAAAAATCCTCATGATTTTTCTAGTGTGAAATTTTTTTATTAAGATATTTCTTATATTATATATTAGGAATCATGGATTGGATGAAATTAATATTGACATGGTTCTTGTTTTGAAGCCTATGGAACTTGAGAATATTAAGTTCAATGTCTTTTTGTTTAAGAATTTGACAGAATGGGATTTGTGGAAAAAAATAATGGGATTTGTGTGAATTTAAAAAATCACAACATGATTCTTTTTCACCATTTTCATTTTATTTTTGAAGTATTTTAGAGCTTTCCTTCCATTTGGAATAGTTATGTTTACATCATTTTTAATATTGTTGTCCTATTATCTAGATTGATTGTTTCTAAATTTTTGAGTTATAGTGTCTTCCAAAGATTAATTTTTTACTCATCTAGGTTCGTTAACAAAATTAACATGTTTTTAAAAAACTTATTACTCTAGTTTCTAGGGAATTCTCCCTAGGGTTGACTTTAGTTATACGTTAACGTTTTCATTTTTCTCTACCACCTACCTCCATATCCATTTGTCTGATTTTCATTTCAAGGTTATTCATTTCATTCATCAAAAAATATTATTATTAATAAATGTTAGATTTATTCCTCTAAAAATTAGAATTAATCCAAGAGAGATTTTAGGTCATCAATACCTTATGATTACCTTAATAGTTTTAAGGATTATACCTTTTTTATTTTTAAAATAATTTATAGGTTATTATTAGAAACCTAAAGGATTGGGCAGACAAAGAAAACTCTACTCCTTATAGGAATAGTTGGGATGTTTCATATACCCTTGATTTTAATTATTTAAAAAGTGACCATCTATTCATTGATTTATAATACCGTAAACTAATAAACGGGAATTTTTAATTGGATGGGAAGGAAATTCAATGTTGATACCATAAGAAATAGAATATATATACATTCAAAAATGTTGGAATTTTTTCTAAAGTAAATTATCATGAATAAAATATTATATTTGTAAATAAAAATCAGTTCTAATAGGATCCATTTCACTCTTAACAATAGTCTTTATTTTCGAATAATTATTTTTAGAATTTTGTGAAGGTGTGTTAATTATTTCTTGAAGTTCATCAGTAGTTTTATATGAGAAATCCCCACCTTCATAATGAAATACAAGTGGTTAATTTTACAAGGAAATTTCATTATAAAAGGAATTCATTGGGACACATGGAAAAAATTGGTGGTTACATAATTATCTATATATACCTATATACATGTCTAAAGTCTAATGAAATAATTCAATCTATTGTTAAATAAATATAATTATTTTATGCCTAATCATTATGGTCATTCTCCCGGGAAAATATTTCTTGAGGAAAGTATTAAAAACATGATATGATGTACGTAAAATTTTATCCACTATTTTTTGAAACCATGATCTATTATTTTTCATTAGGAAAAATGAAAATACATTGTATTAAATTAATCCTCACATAGAGATCTATGTGGATATTATTTTTACTACACTATACAAGTCCATAATGATGTAAAAATAATCTTCATTATGAATACCATTGAATATGGTAGCATAAAGAACAAAGACTATTTGTGTTCATAATTTATTCAGTGTGGTGAAAATATAATGAGTAAATGGGTTCTATATATATTTGGTGATTTAAAATCATCAATATTGTCTCTCTATCTCCTTTATGTTCTTCAACTATTAGTGGGATGAGATTTTTTTGATTTCATAAATCCCCACTATGATTTTCTTTTTTATTGTTTTTTCTTTTTTTTAAACACCATGATGTCTATGTATTTTAGAAATTTTCTAGCTTCCTATCATAAGATATTCCTATGGAAACAATCTATGAAATTTTCATAAATTTTTACTAAAAAACCAATACATCTTATTGATTTATAATAGATCGTATGGGCTTTTAGAAGCACTTTTCCAACAAAAAAAATAGTATTTATTTTGTTGATTTTTTTAGAAATTTATTTTTTATGTTTTGAAAAAAGGTTACACAAAGCCCATCCATGGATATGACATCAAAAATTTGGTACCTCATTGTGTAATGACTAGTTTCTATTATTTATTACTCTTGAAAACTAGTAGTGAAGTGGTGTTGCACATGAGCCTCAGCCCAGTTGGTGAGGTATCCTTAAGTGCATCCACAAGACCAAGGTTCAAAACAATGTAGAGAAATATTTCCGAGGGTACTGTAGCAGGTACTGTAGCAGACACTGTAGTAGTTCTGTACATTGTGCGGGTACTGTAGTAGAACTGTACACTATGCGTGTACTGTAGCAGGTATTGTTTGGTAATGTATCATCTGGAACTATTCACCTTGGTCCACCGGTTTGGGGTTGGAGTCCTTAAGACTTTCGGGCCACCCAAGCCTTCAGGTCAGTAGGGCTTTCGGACCACCTCAGGGCCTTTGGCCCACATGCAGTTTCCCCAGACACACTACAAAAAAAGGAGTAGCCCAAGAAGTGGATTCAGAGCAAGTTCACTCACTAGAGAAAATCCAAATGGATACGTCAGAATGAGAGGGTATGGCTATGCCATCAGGACCATCTTGTGAATTCACCGGAAGCCTAGCCGAACAGACATGCAATGGTGGAGAGCTAATATCATGACACAGAAACTGGGGAGGGGTAGTTCCTTGTAGATAGTCTGGTTGTTTTCCGTAAGACCTATGGGTCATCTAATCTCCAAAGCCTTCACGCGTTCTAATCTATAATCCTACGGGCCTTATAAAGGTTCCCCCTCATCCCTTGAAAGGGGGGCTATCAAAAATCAATAAAAATAAAGGCCTATGGGCCATCCTTAGTAGTGAACTGGTGTGTATGGTGTCAAACCCTCAATGAAGGAAAATTGATTTTGTATATAAAATGATTCATGACTAAAAAATACCAAAACACAAGATGATATTTTTTATATATTTTATTATTTGGAACATAATTACTAAATGAATGAGTGAATTTGCAAAATATGGTATAATAAAAAGGATTCAAAGATGATAATAATTACTGAATGTGGTTACTAGACAACGCAAAGATAAATTTCAACTTCTAGGATTAAAATTGAACATTATTTTATATAAAATTATTAGAAACATATCCTCAAAAAATAACATATTAATATATTTTTACAGTAGAAAACCCTTCTGAGGAATGATTCATGCCTATTTTCTCAATAATAATTGTTATACTACATTTTAAATTGTAGAAATTTTAATCATAATTAATCGCAATGAATGATTATAATGTTTAAAAGATAAAATGAAAGGGGGATATAATTGTTTGTTAAAAAATCACAAATAAGTGAAAATATAGAACTATTAGTCTAATTACTTAGTAAATAATTAACAGCAATAACATTTTCAAATCACTATTTTAGTTTCATTTATAATGATATGATTGAATAAAATAAAAGATGAAAAATAAATCATCCCACAAAAAATTGATTAGAAAGGAGAAATGTCATCTCTATTCTATTTTTGTGCTCTTTTCTGAAGTCTCCTATGAAAATATAATTTTATTGTAGTTGTTCATCTTTATCTCATTCTAAAAATAATCATGTTCATTTTTATATTATTCCCTAGCCATGTTAGATCAACATAGTACACTGTACAATTATTTAATTCCCATGTTGTAGCTTTCATGGTATTTTGTAACTAGCATGTGACCAAAGCAAGCCTTTTCTAAAAATAATAATACACATAAATGTGATATGTTTTAAATGAATCTATATTTTTTTGTACTTAACTCACTCCTAGTATTAAAAAACATAATTTATCCTATAAATATAAAAAATTGGTCTCAATAGGTATGGGAAAATTAGTGATAATCAATGTTCTAGTAAAATCAAACTTTCTTCTAAATGTGAAACTTCATAGAAGAATTTCCTCAAGAAACTATTGTTAAACTACCTAAAAAATGTCAACCAGAGCTTTGGCTATGTGTGAGGGCCCTTAAATTCTAAAAAATGAGTCCAGTTTAAAAAAAGACATATAAATCTAAAGGAAAAAAAATCTTCAAAAATTTAGACCATATTCTTCAATAACATCTAACATTATATCCTAGAATAATATTAAATGTATTTTGGATGGTTTTACTCTTCATGTGCATACCAAAATTCATTTGAAAACCTTGAAACATTCTGGGAAACACGCATATCAATATTATAGATTAAAATTTGAAAACATTGGTTGTTGATCATATATGAAACATTCATACCTGGGTGGTCATCACACTCACAAAACCAATTAAATATCAATTCATATTCAATCGATTCATATAAATATTTGAGATTGGAAATAGTTTTTGTTTTCAATGATTCATTATTCAATTTTTTAGCTTCATAAAAACATAATTTCATCTTCAATGGAATTAAAATACTTCTTCTATGTCTTGGACGAAGACCCAGCTAAATAATTCTACCACAAAATCGTCACCAATCCAATCATGTATAATTTTCTTAATATTAGTTCTTATTTAGTGATCATGGGATTTTAATACTTAAAATATCAATATAAATATCATATCAATTTTAAAACATAATAGTGCATTATGAAATTTTTGACTCATCTTGTATTGGTAATCCCAGTACATGAGTAACTCTGTTATGTTTTAAATCATCCAGTTGGTAAATTCTTTCAATGATGAATAAAAAATGGTGGATATGGTTATGTTAGGTGGTAGGATTCAGCAAGATTCAATGAAAGTTACCTTCTTAGGAAGAATCACCTTCTTGTTTCCCCAAATCACGTAGGAAAAAGAACTCAATAAGTTCCTTCAATATCCTTTGAATGCTTAATCCAAAAATCGAGACCCATCGATTATTATTCAATATTTTCTCTTGTCTTTCTAGTTTTCATGGTGTCAGATTGTGGACCTAGATTCTGATCTGTTGTCTTATTTAACAGAAAAACCTAAATTTTCAATATTTGGCACCACCCTCAAATATCTCGATGAAATAGGAACATCTAATGTTCTATATAATGAATTATCATCTCAGTCCATCATTCTGCTTCGTGATGATAAAACAGAATTTTAGTTCATTGAATTCGGTATTCTAGTTCATATATCATAATATATTTATAGATTCACAAAGTTTAATATCTTCAATCAGTTCTCAAGTTCAATGATTAATTAACATTAATCACAATTTCAAACTATCAATAGGGTATAAAAGGTTGAAGATATTTCCCCAGACTCATCAAACACGATTGTGCTTTAGTCCCAGGAATGCATTTTATCATATAGTGGTTATCACTAGTGGATCATTTGTAGGTGTATCATGGGTTTCAACCCAAATCATTTCACAGTCCTAGTTGATCCAGTTTAATGTATGGTTGATCGATTTCCCATGTAGTCAATCCTCCTTCTAGATTCACCTGGTCGGCAAGGAGTATGGTAGATTCCATCATTATTTCATCTCTAACTGTTCAATGCTTGTAAACTTTTAATATTTAAACAAGAACGGTCAATTGAATTTTCTATGTTTGATATATGGATGTGTTCCAAATTTCATTTTTTCATGGTCCTTTTACATTTTTTTTAATGTCTATCATTTTTTATTTTACCAAACAAATGTGGTGTGGTCTATTAAAAGTCTAATCCATAGTATATTTTCACCTTAAAAAATGTGTACAGTCACCCAACCACTCCGGCCTTCGGTATAAATATCCATATGAATTATTTCATATATGATAAATTATCCATAAACTAGTTAATGACAAAATTTCTAATCATTTAATCATTTATTATTAAAATATTCCAAACTATTTATGACCCCTTTAACAAAACATACATTATGAATTAAAAATTATAATATTATATAATGAAAAAATAAATATTATATAATTAAATTCAGAATAAATAAAAAATTAATATATTAATTAATTAATTAATTAATTAAAAAACTAATAAACCTTATAAAATATTTAATAGTAATTTACAATTATATTTTATAAAATAATTTAAAACACAAATATTAAAAACAAAAATAAAAATATATTAATTATTTAATAGATTAAAATAAAATTCCAAGAATCGATATTTAATTCATAGAAATCAAAAATTATCTTATTATTCTATAAATAAAAATAAAATAAAAAAATATTCAAATAAATATAATTCAAATTAATGTAAAGTATAATTTAAACTTAAAAAATTATAATTATCATAATTAATAATAATTAATAATTTAACTATAAAACAACACGTAAATTATAATAAACAATCTAATGTCAAATCTATGATTAAAAATCCAAAAAAATCATGCTCACAACACTTGATTTAAAGACCACATTAAAAGACATGTAAAATCATTATATCATGTGGGAAAATTAATAAAGTGGTTCAAACATCTCTGGAAAAAGGACTTGTAGTATTGAATCCATATTAGGCTCAAGGAATTAAAATTTCTATTTATAAAATAGTTGAGGGGATGAAATAAGAGCCATAATAATATTCTATTTAGGTAGGGGAATCCAAATATCTAAAACCTATATCGGGAAAGATATATAATTAGAACTGCCCACAATTTTTAAGAACTCATTCTCCTCAATATAATTCAGGAAAAAATCCCACATGTTTGGTTGTCACAAAAATAATAATCTCATCAACATCATCCATGGTCTCAAGGGTATGTTTTCCTTTATAAAAATAAATGGTTGACCCCCTAGTATAAAGGAAATATCATCCTTGGAATATTAGAACATTCTCATCACACACCATGTTTAGAATAAAAAAATTTATGGGTGGTGTGGGCATTCCTACAGTGACTAATAAGTCATACACCCCTCTATGGGGATAATTTAGTGTCCAATAAATAAATTTAAGACACATATAAGATTATTGAAAATTCCTAGTTCCTATATTTTTATTAATGAATAAGACATAAAATTAAAAATCACTCCAAAATGAAGCAAACAGATTATTTTTCAACATTCATTAATTTGACTTTGAATAAAAATCTATTGGCATCCTTCCATATTTCTGGAAGCTTCCAAAAATGAACTACGCTACATTCCTCATTTTAATTGATGGTATCCACGTTCTTTCAATAATTATTAATATCCAAAAACCTGTTGGTGAATTTTACATATAATGTAATTTTATCAAATTCATCCACAACTATAATGTTAATTTCAATGGTTATAAAAAGTTTTATGAATCCAATCTAGTTAGGTTCAAAATTATTTTTCGCGCTTTTAGAAAATGTAATTCTTAGTGAATTATTTAAGAAAAACTGTTGATTAACCACCCTCTCCTCAAACCCAATATTCTTATTTCCTTACTTGATCAATTCACACTTCATTTTCCTTGTAACATTTTATTCTTTAGATGTGGATTATTCAATTTTATCATGTTTTAAAATATGATACAGATTTGTAGATTTATTACTTTCCATATTTGGGTTCTCATGTTCTATAAAATCCTCAATTTTATTCATCAAGTTGAACACTAGTTTTTTTTTTGAGTTTCCAAGCCACTTCATGGGGTAACAATAATCACATTATCTATAGGGTTCATAGTTGTTGTGTTTTAATATTACCATTATCCCAAAGAGTCATGTATATATCCATTTTTCCCATTTTGTTATTAATTTTTCAATGCTTGAAAGTTATGAACAATATTTTTAATCATCTCATAATCATGTTCCTCAAAATGAAACCTCAAATTTTATGTTCTAAGCATTTATTGAACTTCATTCTGTTGCTGATTTTGGTATCTAAGTGTTGTAGTAGAATTTTTTATCATCTTGGTATTACTAGGAAATGTTTTTTTAAATTTACGTATCTTTGATTATATTAATTTAAATATGGTTCATTTTATAAACAATTTGAATCCCTAAATATAAAAATTTGGATCTCTCCTCAGGCCATGCTAATGTATCAGAATTGGGGCAGTAATTTTGAGTCTTCTATCCCAAAATTAGTACATTTCTATGTAAGTGTGATTTGAGTGGAAACTAAAATAGAATAGGTTTTTGTTTCAGTATAATGAATCACTCTATTTTTAGTGGCCTTTTCCAATGATATTTTAAAAAAAATTATCAATAATTAAATTAAACTCTTTAGCTCTCTTGTTTGGAATTTCACTTCCCCAAAATTGATAAATAATTTTATAATTGTATTGTTTGAGACTACTATAAAAGATCCCTTCAGAAGATGCAAACCGAATTGGTGTTTTGTGAATTTCCTATGTAAGTCTCTAAAACTATCCCATGTATAATGAATTAATTCTCTATCATCATCTAAAAATCATATGATTATAATTATAGCCTCAAAAGTGGTATTCAAAAGATAAATCATGGAATCAAATAAATTGACTACTCTATTATAGGTATCAAATATTTCCTCATCAATATTTTTAAACCAACTCCTAACTAATCCCTTGAGAGAGAATGGTAACACCCTCAAACCAAGATTCTCTCCACTCAACCCATTTTGAGGAAACTATTTCATAGAACTATAAGAATATTTAATTATCTAAGTGCATTCATATTTTCCTATGTGGAGAAATAAGGAAGAAAATAAATATAAGACTTTATAAGTTCATTGTTAGAAAACATATAAGTGATATTTATACATGAATGATTTGTTAACAATTAATCAAATAGAAACTCCCTAAGTTAAAGTATCCTAGGGAATTGGTTTTGAGATTTGGAGGATTCATATCTTTATTTTCATTTTTATCTACTTATAAAACAAAATTCTCCATTTTTAAGTGAATTTTTGGGATTTTTATTTTTTTAATTGTATTTATAATTTTTTATTGATTTATACAATTTCTATTTTTTTAGTTGTTGTAAAATACTTTTTTTGGTTTTTTAAATGGTCTCCCATTCCCTCCCAAAAAATGGTTCGTTTTTTGTTGGGTCCTCATCGTGATGATAATAAAATTGATTATTTATATTACCACATACACTAGTACTATGGTAAGAAGTGTTGAAACACAAAGAAGGTGAGGTAGTGTTGAAAAAAAATGAAAAAAACCAAATAAGTGCGGGGAGGGAGGTGAATCTATTAAGTAAATAAATAGTGATAGAATAATGTGTCAGGGAGTGATGAAGTGGAAAAAAGTTAATTCAGAAAATTAACCATGTTCGGGGAACTGGACCACATGGTATTGATAGAAATTCCATAACCCCTGAACAAATTAGAATCAATGTAACTGAAGCCATGAAAAAAAATGAATGAAATGTATAAACTTCATCTGATAATTCAATGTCACGTGAGAAATATTATCTCTAACAAAAATAAAAGTGATGATTCATCCACATTGATAAGATCTTACCACTACCTTTTCCATAATGTACTTTAGTTGTTGTCACCATGTTGATTGGAATCCTACATTTTAACCTTTATTACATATGGTAGTGTGAATGTATACCAATGAGGAATATAAATTTAGATCTATGAATAATGGAAAACAATCCTCATTAATATAATAACTTGAAAAAAAATTCAGTCAATCCAATATAATTAACTAAACCAATGATCTAATCATTAGAAAATAAATAATAATATAGTTTAAAAAAACCTTCTCAATAAATAGTAGAAGAAGAAAAGAAGATATTAGGAAGCTTATGTGGTGTTAGTGGCCTATTCCTCTTAGACCATGTCCAATTATATTACCTCAATTTTTTATCAATCCTATGTTCATGTAATAAATTATGTTTGTTTTTTAATGGGTGATGGATAATTGGATAATGGAATATATAAATGGTTCAATAAAAAATATTGGGTGTTAATGGAGGGGGATGGTGGTTTGGATAGAGACAGCTCTCCAATGATCTATAAATACAAGGATGATTGTAGGAATCTCTATAATCCTCATCCATAATTTCTTCATGTTTCATGATTCAATAAAAACTCATATACATCAATTTATATCTTGCATCAATAGCCTTTATTTTGAGAGGTAATCATTGTTCATCATCACACTTGGGTGTATTGAGTCGAACCCTCCCAAACAAAATTTATTCTACATGAGATTGTATTCTATAAGAAACTAAAATCTCATTTGATGATGGTTACCATATATAATTTGAAGTAACTGGGCCCTATGGAATCATTGATAGGTTTTTATATTCTCCTTCATCACTTATTGCAATACTTTTTCCCTACATTCAATATAATATAAAAAAATGAAAATTTTAATTTTTAATAGGAATTTATAATATGGGAAATTATTATAGATTACTATTATCCCACAATAATTTAATATTATTTTTCTTATCCAATTTTTATTTTGGGGCCCGTATCCCTAGCCCATTTTATGGGACTTTTATACTGAAACATAGTTTCATTTCCTTGAAAATTTGTACAGTTCATCCAATTATACTCATTACATAGATGATATTTACCTAGAAATTTAACTTGAAATATATTCAAATTTTTGAGTAACATTTCTATAGATTCTTATTGAAATAAAGCTCAAATCTCGTCAACTACTCCATCATTGTTTATTTACAGCTCCCTAATTTCAATAAATTTGGATCCGTCCAATCCTTCCTTAACACGGCTCAGAATTATCAAATCATTTTCAATATTGGTTTGATACTTTCATACCATTTCTTTGAGGTGTTGAACATAAAACACATCATGTGCATTACTATAGCCTATCAGCTGCAATGATGGAGAGATATAAGGTCACAAATTTTTCTTTATTCTGTAAATTTTATATAGAATAAAACCTAGTATTAAAGAGAAAAATATCCTCCCTCATGATGAGATTTATTATGTTATTCATTGAGTTATCTTTGATTCACCATCACATCATCCTCTATCAAGTATGTTATTCAAAAATGCTATCGTGTAACACATTTGGATTTCCCAACCACAACAAATGTTATTCCATCTAATCATATTTATTCACATTTAATACATCATTGATGAATATTATAGGGTTCCATAGGTCATATTTGGTATTTCTATTGCAATCTTCCTTCTTAGATATTTCACAACAAGCCTATATCTTCCACCACAACCCTTAATTGTATTCATCAGAGTTAGAGACTCATTATTCAAGAGGGATAATTCTTGATTCATCTAGATTAATGGAATATTCTGAGTTTATGTTAACCATTTGGCAGATCATGCTTGGTTATGGAATCGTCAACATCAAAATTTCAATGAAAATAGTTCACTACTCATAAATTGTGGCTACATAAACATCATAATATCAAATCGGTGCAGTCTATTAAAAGTCATATTCCTGTGTACTTGGAGTCTTCCTGAAAATCTGAATGTCTAGTTCAACATCTCTATCTGATGCATGGATTTAGTGGAACATCATAATTTATAGTCTTCCCCCATCTTATTTAGATCAAATATACATTCAAGATCTAGTGGAATCTAATCGACAGACATCATATCTGTATTTGACAAGGATCATTCTACAATCCTTAGTTGCACTTGGTTGGTGTCTTTATCTCCTTCTAAGATGAATTCACCCCTTCATTTGATTTGTCAAAAATATTTATCTTTTTCTCTTTCTTCAATCAATCATATAGTCTAGTTGATCAGGTTTATCTATGGTCGATCAAATTTCTACACACAGTTGATCTAGAAGCTTAGCACCGTCAATCTTAGTGTATTCTAAAATTTAGTCATAGTTCCTCTATATCCTCTTTTCTTTTAATTTCAAACCCTCACATCACTCTATCCATTATTAAATGATTTCTTTTTTGGTTGATAGTAAATATGGAATATGGTCGATTGTATTTTGAAGGGATAGATGACCCACCCCTTTAATTTTACTCTAATGGATTCTCATGTGATAGCATATCACTTCTTCAAATATTCACATTATCCTCAACATATGTTCACAAGGATAAATGAACATTCACCTCAAACCTTTTCCAAAATTACATCATATGTCCTAAAAGTAGAATTATAAATTAATTTAAATTTACACAAACCACTATGCCATAAATGAGACATTAAAATTTTCTATAAAAAACTATTCTAATAAATAATGTAGAAAATGAGTAGGTGGAAAAAAAATATAAGAAATAATTCACATATATGACACAATTTTAAAAAAATATATAATTTATTTAAATTTATATTTGACTAAAATTATAAATTTCATGATTTAGAAATACTATACTAAAATTCAAATTCACTTCCAAAACATTTAATGAAATCCAATAACATGATGATAAATATTTCATCACTGAATAATGAAATATTTATTTATTCCATAAAAACCACATAAAATATATACTATAATTATTATCAATGAATAAAACAAAATTTATTTTTTATTAAAATATATACAGTAAATGAAATCAATTAAATTTGGATATTTAGGGCATCAAAAAAATGATATCTATAGTTTTTTGAAAGAATTCTAGTTTTTACCCATTTTAACCGGTATTTAATAATTATAAATTTAACCCCCATTTTTTCCTTCCAAATCACATTTATTAAATAAATATAGATATGTAAAATTGTAATGAAATAATTCTTCATCATCACTCCTCTACTTTTGTCAGTGGAAATATCCCTTGATTTGTAGTCTTTTCTCTTGATTTTAGGTCTGATTGTTAATTATTTTATACTCTCCTCTTCCATCAAACCCATTTCCATCATTTTATATGTAATTTTTCAACCCTATAATCCCATGGGTCAAAAACTTGGGTAATGATGGATTTATAATGTGATTTCTTGATTTTTTATGTAGGTGAGGACAACATCTTCTTGTTTCACATGATTTTAGGACAAGGTGATGTGGTTTTATCCAACTCAATGTAGGTGTGTCTACCAAATGGGTATCTCCCATAATATACTATTAATTCTTGGTTTTACATTGGTTGAAATTATTTAATTATATTTTTTTAACTTTTATGGGTTATTAAATGATAATTCATTATGTTTCATGATGTCTGTTTGATTTAAAGTAATTTTCATATGGATTTCATTGAAAAATAAATTATGTTCCTTAAAATTGTTTCAGGAAATGTCTTAAAGTAGAAAAATTCTTTAAAAATGAATTATTATAAATTTTCAAAATGGAATTTACATTGGAATTTATGTTTCCTTTTTTATGTAATTAATTAGAATAGATTGTAGTGAAGATTGATTATTGAATGAAAATGGGAGACAACGGGTCAGTTGGTCATCCAAATGGGTGAAACACCTAGTGTAGAATGTGAATTGAATATGATTAGTGTCTAGGTTATATTTAGTGTGCTAATGGTATGAAATAATACCCCAATAATAAAATTCAGATCACAGGGATTGATGGAATGGTGTTTTATGGCTACTAGTGATCATGGGGCTAGTCTTAGTTTACATTATCTATATATAATTCCTCGGATTTTTTGTTGTGATACTTATTTCTCATTTCATGATTGATATTATTATATCTCATATGTTTTATTCCCATATTTTCATCTAAATATTTATTTATTCCTTTTTTAGAACATTTTTCTATTCTATAAAACCAAATGGATTTCTGTAAATGTTTTTATTTTTTATTTTTCAAAATTACATTTCAAAGTAGACCTAATGGTATGAAAGGTGTTATATATATTTTAGATTCATGGTAGTTTCATACAAGGATCTGGCCTCACACACCATATTTTATAATGGGTATATCATGACATGGTTTTTAGGAAAATGGTAAAGGAAAGGTCATCATGAAATTTACGGTCTTTTCTAGGGACACATTATCCTTCTGAGTTTTAGAGATAATTGAGAATGTTTGCCCGGATGAGTATTGGGATCAACATAAGTGTTTTCGGTTTACAATTTTATTGGGTTATATTTTATCATCCTTTCATGACATAACATATATCATGGTATTGTTTCATATTTATACTAGTTTCTTTGTTTAAATTCAACATATAATGTTCACAAGTGATGGGTTGTTAATTTTGTTATATTTACACTTTTTTGTATCTTTATATGTGAAAAACATATTTTGATTATTTGGTAGTCCAATCTATGGATGAATTATACTAAAATTATAGGATGAATCCTTAGGTTGGTTACTAGGATTCTGATGATGAATCAATACCAAAATGGTTATAATGTATTACAATAGTTCTACATTTCATCCCATGGTCATTAGAAACATGCTTCAAGGATTGCGATGAGCCAGGTCAGTGGGATGGGTCTGATCGACCCTGGTCAGTACATTACAAATATGAGTAAAAGTTTTCAATGAAATTATGGGACCACTATCATTTATCTCCTAAAATAATTAGTCTTAGCTGGTCATGGAATTATTGAAGCTCATACTTGGGAATTGGAATTGGGTATACAAAATCATTGAAATCATACCGATTATCCCAACCCATAAGAAATGTTCTCTATATGAGTATTACCTTCTCAATTTTGTCTAAAAAAATATACATATATTTCATAGGGAATCCAAAAATTATAATTATCAGAGAATGAACTATGATATAAAATAATAAGTAAATATTATTAATCGTTTTTTAGGAAATATATCAATTATCATGGACAATAAAATATAGAAATAACATGATTGATCTAGAGATGTGAAAATACTCTTATACTCATATCTACAATCAAATCACGTAATAATGAAATAATATCAGTATATAAGTGAAAAATATTTTTTATAGTCATGGAAAAAGAAATAGAATAGTCCATGAATATAGTATAACAATAAATCAATACCAAATATGATAGTGTTAGACCAACAGAACCACATGTGTATAACATGAAAAATTATGGAGACATCTTAGTAAGACTATAATGAATATATCTATAAAATCAATACAATATTTTTTACTTGTTTTCGATAACCAAAAATGAAACTTGACATGGTAATATAGGAGATAATGCTCAGAACAACATTGGAAACATGTACAATATTCCAGAGATAGTTGTCTGAAAATTGATTCTAAGGTGAATAAAAAAAACATACATTCATATTGAAAAATTTTCAATGATTATTCGATACATAATATAATAATTCACACCATAGAACTTTAGTGTTTTGTTTATTTGATGATTTTGTATATAAAAAACATATTTTTTTCCCAAATCATCATCCTTTACCATAACTAATATTCACATGAGTCACCCTTTATTGACATACACAACTTAATCTACTAATTGATTTCTTATGAAATGGAAAAACGAAAATAGTGAGCATAGATGAATAGTAAATTTAAATAAGAGAGATATAATTTTAAGATCATAAGTTAGTGTAATATGGGACTACTAGTATGAATGATTTGTATATTTTTAATTACAAGACACATAGAGGTTGGTTTAAAATCAACATCACCCAATATTTAAAATTAATAGTTAGTTATGAAATTAATACTCACTATATAACAGAAAAACAGTTCATTTTCATACTTCCTCTAGTTCAAAATGAAAAAAAACTACCTTAGTCCTTCAATATTAAAGGTTTATTCCTCAATAGAACTATTATACACTCAAAATTATGATTCCTGGTATCAAATTTCTTCAAAAAAAATTTGTTATCCATAAATATTTTAGTGATTTTTACATATGATGGAATTTTATCCAAGTAATCAACAAATGTAATTTTTATGATAAAATTTCTAAAAAAATCAATAATTTAAATTAGACATGTTCAATATTATTTTTTATCAATTTGGGAAATACAATGGGAGGGGTTAATGATCTAAAACAGGTTCATTTATCACCCTATCCTTCGTAAATACTTTTTCTATTTCCTTGATCAATTCTAACATCATTTTCCCTAGTTCTTTTTATTTTTCATGTATGTGTTCATCAATTTATTCATTCTAGTACTTTCATTCCAGATTTCTCAATTTTTTATTTTCTAGATTTGGATTCTCAGGTTCTATCAATTATTTTTTTATAAATATACACTATAGTTGTTTACTTAGTTTTCAGGCCACTTATAATGGTAAAATCATTAATTTTATCTTTCAGGGTTAGAATTTTTTGTTTTACATCTTACTGTTGTCCCTCAAATTCAGATCACTAGAATTTTTTCCAATTTTAATATAACAATTTTCAATGCATGATTTTTGGTAATAAATTTCCATTATCATATTCATAAATAGTTTACCTAAATCTTACTTGATGTTTATTAAATGCCCTTAACTTGATTCCATGATTTATTTAGTTATCCAAGTATAATATAAAGTTCTTTTGTTAATAACTGGGTGTTTTTAAGTTAATTGTTTTTGTTATTTTTTTAGTATTAAATTAATTTAAAAATGGTTCATTGTTTCAGTATTTTATATCCCTAAAATAAAAAAATTCCACTCTCCTGATTCTAGTATATCATATCAAAATTGGGGAACAGTTTTGTGTGTGACCATAAATCCCACAATGAGTGATTTACTCCTAATGTATGTGTTCAGTCTCTACTATAGTATCCTGAGGAATTGTCTCATACCTCTAAATCAATATCCTCTTAGTTTATTTTCCTAATATATTTTAAAATGTTTATCAATAATTACTTTAAACTCTTATAATATCTTATCAGAAAATTCACGTCCATAAAATTGGTTGAAAGATTATGGCTTTATGGTGTGAGATTATTATTAAAAAAATTCAATATGAAATAGGGATCCAATTAGTGCATTGTACATTTCCCAATAAAATCACTAAATATATCCCACATCTCATGAAATAATTCATACTCATCCTTGAATAATAATTTGATCTTTTATGTATCCTCTATATTGGTATTCATGGAATAAAATTTAGAAACAAAAAAAAATTTGTATCTCATATATCTAATATTTCATAATATAGTTTTTGGAACCAAATCCTATAAATTCCTTTGAGAAAGAATTGGAATACCCTCATCCTAAGATCCTCCTCACTCAACACATAGAGTGGAAATTATTGCACAAAACTTTAGAAATACCTATTAACTCTTATGGATTTTTATTATCCTTAGAGTTGAATGAAGTATTAAAAGATATATTAGTCTGTTAATGTTCATAGTTCCAAGACCTACGAATAAGCTGTACACATGAAGGATTTATAGACTCTTAAGATAACAAAAAATCCCAATGTATTAGCATTTCTTTGGCTATTTTTTAGGATGTAGTGGATTCAAATCATAGTTTTCATTTTCACTTTATAGAATAACCAAATTAATTATTTTTAATAGAATTGTAAGAGATTTTTAATTTATTGAAAGATTTTTTATTTTTTATATTTATAGGATATCTATTTTTTGTTTTTTATTTATTCATTTTTTGTATTTTCTTACATGGTTATAGATTCCATCCCCAACATTAGTTCCAATATTTGATTTAGGTACCCAATTTTCGAATGGTAAAATTATTTATTTATTTACCTAAGTAAGGCATTACTATGGTAAGATGGGTCAGGACACATATAATTTTATGATAGGAATACAAAAAAAATAAAGAAAAAACAAAAATGTTAACATAGTGGGAGTTGAATATGTGAAGTTAATGTAGAGTGATTGAAGAATGTATGGGGAATAGATGAAGAAATAGAAAAAATTTATGTTAGAAATATAATCTAGTTAGTGGAATTAAACTATATTGGATTAATAAAAATTCCATTACCCATGAATAACTATACAACAAATTTTCTAATGCTGAGTGTACAGAAATGAAATGTATAACAATAATTAGATAAATCACTATCACTAGAGATCTCTCTAGGGGAATATTATTTATAATAATACCCCATATGATGGTGCTTTTTTATAGTGAATATATTACCAACACCTTTTAAAGAATTTACTTTAGTTTTGGTCACCATATAATTTAAAATTATACCTTTCACCTATTCATATTTGTTGTATAGTGAATAGATACTCATGAGGAGGTGAAATTTTGATCTATAACTAAAATAAATAATTCATCTTGGATTGGTCTGAATAAAATAATAATTAAATTAAAAATAGTAAGTCCTACTAATACAACCCCCTATATTTATTAGATATTCATTCTTTAATAAAAAATAACATAGTTTTTAGAAACCATTCCAAGAAAATTGTATAAGAAGTATATAATAGGTAAGGATGATTCTCTAGTGTGATTTTCACTTTCCTCTATCTCTAGAACAAAGTGGTCTACCTCGGAAGATCTCACCAGCCTCTAAACCTTCATCACTATTAGTCAACTACCAGATGTATGATCAAAGATCATATAAAATTATACCTTTCACCCATTAACAATAATATCATGAATCATGGTCCTTAATTTTTTTGAGCATTACTTATATCATTGGAAACTCATAGATATCATCTTTGATATTTCCTCAATGTACTCATTATGGTGAAAGTATCACTATAAATCATCATCCTCAAGCGACTTTAATTGAACCCTATTAAACCAAATGCATTCTCGATGAAATTACACACCATTGATGACAAATATATCATTTTTAGCTGATATAAACATGGAAATCTGAATGGTTTGATTCCTTGGAATCTGTTATCATTTTTATCATTCACAATTGGTTAAAATAATTTTTTTCTAATTTCACTAGAGAATAAAAAAATGAAATTTTGACATTGTAATTATCATTTATAATTTGTGAAAGTTTCTTTGTTCACCACTATCCTCTAATACATTTTTCTTAAGTGTATATTATGGACCTTAGTCTATAATACATTTTATAGTCCCTGAGAAGTGAATCCACGTTTCATTTCCATGGAACTTGGTATAGTTAATCCCAGTATCACTATTATATAGGTGGCATTGAACATTATATTTAAATTTTCATAGATTAAAAATAATTAGTAATATTACTATCGATTAGTATAAAAACAATGATCAAATTTACTCAACTGATCAGTTTAGGTTAATTTATATCTTTATAATATCCTTAACGTACGCCCATATTGATCCTTACTTAACATATCTTAGGCATATCCCTTCATTTTCATCACTGCATTCACAGTTCCTTAAAGATATATAATACTTTAATCTGGGAACTTGGATTGTGCATTACCATAGACTCTTAGCCACAATCATCCAGATATTTTAGTTCCACATATTTTCTTTAACCAGTCAGTTGTATATAGAATTAAACCCATTAGAGATCCACCACCCCATTAGTTGATCAACAATGTTCTTCAAATGGTCAAAATTAATTCACACTAAAATTATATTCGATTGGGGATCTTCTTCAAAATTACTAAGGAATATATTATTTTTTTGTGAAACTACAAGAAATATTCTCCATTCATTCCAAATATATTCATGTGGTACTCATCCTAAATAGATCATTACTGGGTTCCCAGTATCAACTTTGGGATATCATGTGTGATCTTCATTATTCAACTGTACTCGAAAATTATAAATCATCCCTAAAAAACTAATTTTTTTGTCATCCAAGATAGTTATTATTTATTCATGAGGGATATATCATAGAAAAAATGGTATAGTCGGCACCATCAGGTTTGGTTTCATCAATTTTTAGATTAGGAATAGCTCATAAATCATCAACATCAAAATTTGTATAAATCTAGTTTTCTTCTCAGGACAAAGGATTTGGAAATATTAAAGTTATTGTACCATCATGGTTGGTTAGCAGCTATCATCATTCAGAAGTTATGTCTTCTTGATACTCCAAATGTAAAGTTCAACATCTATATCTGAGTTAGGGTTATAGTAGACCATCATGTTATATTGTCTTCACCGACATATGCAGATCGAATCAATATGAAATCTCATGTGGCCTCTATTCGAACATAGTCACGTTTCATTTTTTGAGAATCAGTCTAGTTTATTCTGTTGAGCTTGGCTATCATCTCTATATCCTTATAATATGAATTTAATCCTTCACATATTTTTTCAAATGATAAATCACTCATTTTTTTTCACCAACGGATCAAAGGATATGGTCGATCAGGTTTGAATATAATCAATCCAATTTCTTCCAATAGTCACACATGAATATTATCACAATTAGTCATGTAATTACCCAAAATTTAGGCAATGTAGCTCCAAATCATATTTCCATTCAACTTTAAACCTTCATGGTAACACCAATCCTTAGAAAAAAATTTCCATACTATGGATTTTAGATATAGAATATGGTCTAAAATTTTTTGGGTGGACCGTCGATCCACCAAATTATTTTTTATTTTAATTGATTCTCATTCGATGTATTTTCTCTAATTCCAAAGGTCTCTTCAGTATCAATGTGTGGTCACTTAGATGAAGGATTTTTTTTTGCTAACCCCTTTCAAAATTTTAATCATGGTTCCTAAAAATGTAATTCTGAATTTATTTAATAAAAACACAAATCAATGAAAATGAAAAATTAAAATTTTCTATAAAAATGATTCTAATAAAAAATGATGGAAATAAAATGTATAAAAAAATGAATTAATTAACATATGTAAAATATTTTAAAATAGTCTATAATATATTTCATTTTCTATTCATCTTAAATTTTAAATTTCATGTTTTAAAAAACTAAATGACAAATAAATTTTGCTTTTAAAAAATATTATATTCCAATAATAAGATATTAAATAGTTAAACATGGAATAATGAAATAATTATTCGTTAAATCAGAAACTAATGATGAATCACTAAAAAATATGTTCACTAAATTTCATAATAATGATTATTATTTAAAATTTATATAGTAAATAAAATCATATAAATTTTTAAATTTAGTGCCTCAATGTATGATTTTTTAAATATTTTCATAGACTTATATTATTTACAAATTTTTCACAATATTCAATAATTCTACATTAAAAACACATTTAATTCAAAAAAATTAAAATGGAATTGTGAAATAAAATAATTCCATATATTCTCTCCTCTATATTCATCCTTGGTGATCTCCCATAATCCATGTTCTTTTCTCTTAAGACGAGGTCTGATTTTTCATGTTTTTATCCTCTCATAATCCATTCAACTCATGTTCTTCATTTTCATGGGATTTTTTGAACCATATAAGACCATGTGTCCAATACTACATTTAAGAGAATATTTAAATGATATTTATTTATTTTCAATACATGTTAGGACTCTCAATTCTTGATTCATATGATTTATAGTGAATGTAACCAGGTTTAATCTGGTTCAATGTAGCCATGTCGACTGAATGGGGTTATCCCACAGTATACTATTTAATCATGTTTCTCCTGTTGTCAAATTTAACAAATATTGGCTTTCATGAATTTTTAGGGTTATTTTTAGTTTATTCATATTGATTCACTTCCTTTAATTTATTTAAAATTAATATTCAAATGTATTTATTTGAAAAAATAACTTTTTTACTTGAAATAATTTGATGAACATTCAAAAATAAATATTTTATTTCTAATAAATTACAATACAGGTACCAAATGGAATTTTCATTAGAATTTTAGTTCCCTTCTTTAATTAATTAATTGGAATGGATTTTTGGTGTACTTTATTATAGAAATTACATGGGAGATCATTGTTTAATTTGTTATCTAGATGGATACAACCCCTAGTATAGATAGTGAATTGACTACAGTTTGTGACCTAGTTGGACTGATTGTGCTAGCGGGGTGGATTACTACATTGAAAAGACAATTTAGTTTATGGGGTTGGATGAAGAGGTTATTCAATTCTATATAGTTATCCTATTGATATTCCTTGTTTCCTTAAATCTATACACCTCTTCCATAACATTTTCTTGTGATACTTATTTCTCATTTCTTTATTGAGAATATGATATCTCATATGTTATCTTCCACACTATTTATCTTCAAATTTCCTTCTTCATTTTCATTTATAAATTTTTTACATTTTATTAAACTAAATGTATTTATGGAATTGTTTTCAAAATTAAAAATGATTTTAATATGGTTTTAAAACTTGAACTAATGGTATGCATGGTGATATACATTATTTTTAGAATCATGGTGGTATCCTACTAGTATTTGTCCCCACAACATGCATATTCCATTTTATATATCATGAAATAATTTTTCAAGACATGGGTAATGGAATGGGATCCATTCAGTTAGGTTGCTCTTCTACATACTCTTTTTCAATATGATTTCTAGTGATATTGTGATTTTAGGTCATGAGGAGTGTCAGAAGAACTTGAAGCATTTTGGGTTTCTCATTTTTAGGTTACTATGTATCATCCTCTATGGCCTTAACATGTAATTTGGTATATATATATATATATATTCCATTTCCCTTCGATTTATATTCATTTTATAATTCCTATGAGTTCATGGGTAATTACTGTTGTTTTATATAAATTGTTTATTTACTTTATATTTGAGAAACAATTATTTTAATTTTCTAGGAATCAAATGTATGGAGGGTTCATGTTGTAATTTTATGATGAATCCCTATGTTATATATTTTTATTTTTATAATTAAATCATATCCAAATTATTATATTGTGATACATTAGTCCTTTTATCAAGCCAATTGTGATTGGAAACACACTTCGGGCCAATTGGTGAGATGGGATGGGGGATGAGTCAAGTTGAAAAGGGTTGGTTATTTACACATATTTTTATAAATTTTAAAATATTTTTGGGTCTTAGGGACCAATATCATGAATAATTATTAAGCCTAACCAATCACGGAAATCCTATAGCCCATCCAATGGAATTGGGTATTTGGTATAACAAGTCATAGAAATCATAAAACACATCCAACTCCATGAGACATGTACTCTATAAGGGTATTTCCTACTCAAGTATTCTACTATAACAATATAAAATACAAATTCAATCCACACATACTCATAATCAACAAATAAACCATGAAATACAAGAATAGTAATATATTACAAATGAAACACCATGAACTGTATCAACTAATATTCTCATTACAATATAGCAATAAAATTATTGTTATAGAGAAGTATAAATATTCTTAAAATCATATGCATACTAAAAAAACATAATCATCCAAGAAAATTATCATAAAATTAAGCAATATAGTTAAAAATAATGGAAAGCATATTAGACCTCTCTAAGAAATTTATAAAACAATAAATCATGTCAAAATATGCTAGCTTTTGACCATTAGAATTATATGGGTATGATATAATCGATTCCCAATACATCCTATGAAGACACTAATATATGCACCTCCAACCCCATTACAAGAACTATTATATGGAATATATAAATTAATCATTGAACATAATTAGAATATAATTGTGATACTATTCAGAACCATAGGTGAAAGACATAACATATTCCAGTGAAATAATTTTTTGAAATTATATAGATGTGACTTGAGAATTAAATACATTATTATTACATAGATTTAGATTAATATAGAATACATATAAAAATAATTCATAATCCAAAACCTAAAGGTTTAGTGCCTTTTGTTATTATGAATATAACCAACTTATTTTTTGACAACATCAACATTTCCCATGAGTAATATTCACGTTTGATGGCCATTCATATCATATAATACTTAATATACTTCATGATAAACAATGTAATGGAATAATATGAAAAGGGTGAGATTATATGAAAAATAATTATAAACATGAGAGATATCAATCAAATATAAAAAGGTAGAAAAATGATGAGGATGTGAGTATGATAAAATTATTATTGTGAAATGGCATAATATAAGATAATCATACCCAAAAATATATGAATCATAAATAATAAAATAATTCCATATATGTTTTTGTAAACTTGATTCATAAACCAGAAATACTATTCCATGATAACATAAGTATCAGGTTGTGGAATAAGATTGTGGAATAAACATAAGTGCAGTAATTTTGACACATGTCACCGCTAACCACCAAGACATTAATCACATAATGGGATAGGATAACATCCTTACCAAAGTATAGTATGACATGGTTAAACACCCTTGTTCCTTATTAGACCTGGGGAAGCCTCATGTGTACTCTTGTTCTTGGTCCAACCTCCTATGTACCCTTAGGCTTCACCAAACCACCTGTTTACCCTCGACTATGGGAAAACAACTACAAAACACTTGGGATTCGGAAAATCACTCATCTACCACATTAACCTCATGAGATATAAATAATTATCCCATTAATTTAAGGGATATAATTGACCCACCAATCACATAATGGTTATATATACATATATTTTACATAAAAAACATAATTGTAATCATCATTGAATAATTAAAATCTGGGAAAGAAATTGGTTTTAGAAAATTTCATTACAAAATCATCAAAAAAATATATAGGGAAATAATATTTTTGGAAACATTAGATTGTATCCAGAGTAAATTTTAGTAATAAACGAAGTATTTTTATATATATGAAAATTATTTTTAGAAAATAATTAGATACATTATTTGAAAAACAATAAGAATATCATTTTCTTTTTGTAATAATTAAAAAATGAAAATCAACATAACCATGGGAATAGAAATTTATTTAAAAGACATCACAAAATTTAAATTAATATTAATAGTAAATCATATTCATGGTTGAGGGAAAAAGTAGTGAAGTGGTAAATGATAAAAAACATTCTTTATAAATATTCTTAGAGAATGTCAAATGTGACCAACAAAAAAACATTAAATCATTACATTTAAAACCACTGTAAATAAAATCAAGGATAGTTGAAAATGACCCTAAATATCATATAAATATAGATAATACTATTCTTGAAATATTATAACTAATATTTATATGGAATAGTAATGGTTGCGAAAAAACAGTTCAATAGTTTTAATGTAATAATTCAAAATAAAAACCTTATTGAATTTTAAGATAAAATACCCTTTGAAATAATGAACATGATAAGGAATTTAAAACAATATATTTACTATGTTATTAATGATATAATATTTAAAATAAGTTTTATTTTCAAAAAAGAAATTAAAATGGGTGCAAAAAAAACATGTCTCATATAAAGAAATTTAACATGAAAACCCCTTACCCAAGACATTTGGTTGTTTGAAAATGCACTAACATCCTATATATAAAATTTTTATTGATTATAAATTGATATTATGTTAATATTTATATTTATCTTACAAAACACCATTCACATATAATTTCATATTACACATTTTCTAACAATTCTTTGTTAAAAACGTATTTTTCTTTACTATTTAGTTTTCCATGTACGTTCCCTTTCAGCGATTCTAGTACACACACCATTTTTATAGATTAATCATATATATAATGTTGACGAATGTTTATAGTATGTTATTTATATATTTATGGTGTACCATTGTCATTATGGGGACCATACGATGACATATTTACTGGAAATCTTTAAAATATTATTTTCTAGAAATTTTGATTCCATAAAAGAATATATTTTATAAGTGTATAAAAATAAATATATGGAAATTATAGAATTATTGAATAATGAACTGTTAATTATGTTTACATATAATCTCATTATATAGAATTTATTAATCATTCATGAAATAAACACTATAACATCGCTCATATAGTTAGTAAAATTTTACAAACCTAGAGCCCATTATAAAAAATAATTTAGTAATAACCTGATATTTAGTGATCATAAAATCCCATATAATGAATATTAATGATTTCAAAGACATGATATGAAATTTTTGAACAAAATTTACTATGATTTATATAAATAATATATAGAATAAAAATTAAGAATATGGTATCACTTTTTTTAAAAGCCTAAATTTCTTCTTTAAGAACCTCATGGAAAATAGAGGTTGAAGACTCATTATTTCAAGATTTTATCTCAAAAATTGATATAGGATAAAAAATTAGATAATTGGGTTAGGTATATAATATAAATTAAAAGTAATTTTTTTGTTTCAAGTGGGGAGTGAACGGTTACTTCTTTGGTTAGATGGATTTTACTTTTTAAAATTCACTTAACTTTAGATAAAATAAACTTCATTCCCCAAAGAAATTAGACCAAATTTGAAAATTTAAAATATAAGAAACAAAAGTTAAAATCAACTAATATTATAAAATTGAGATATTTTCTTTTAATATTTTTGGCCTTATAGTTTTAACAACTTTTTAAAATTCACACTTTACCATAGTGATTAAATTCTACCATGTTAAATTATTAATCATAAACAAAAATTAATGTGAAATTATTGACTAACATAAATTTTATAATTAAAAATATATATAAACATAAAAAATTCAATTTCAAGTGGTGGTAAAAATTAGTTTTTAAAAAATAAATGCTTAATACAGAAAAAAATAGTTTTTAGAAAAAATATATATATATATATATATATAATTGTGTTTACAACAAAATAATGTATGGAAATAATTATCCAAAAATTTATTGTTTTTATGTTAATAAATTAGTAGTTTTCTTCTATCAATAAAATCCAAAACTAAATATACTGTTTTAAATAATTAACAAATGAAAAATCAAGAAAATATTTTTTGAATTATAATAAAATATCACATACATTCTAGAAATTTAATAATGAGTATCAAAATTTAGAATAATAATTTTTTTATTTTTTATTTTAATACTTATATATTTTTTAAATAAAAATATTTTAAAGAATTTTCATTATTCATTATATCATTGTGATTTCATAAAATTAAGAATATTTTAAATACCATAAATTCTCAATACTGACCTAAAAACCAACCATTTTAGAAAAATACTAAAGAACATCCTTATGATAATTTTTATATGTTGAATCCAAAAAATAACTTCATTTTTTAAAATATTATTTCTAAAATTTATGACCTGAAATTTTAACTAAAATATAAATTATATAAAAATAATAATATTTTTATATCAAATATTTATATTTAGAAGTGATGATTTCATGTGGAACTTCTTATAGTTACTATTTTTTAGTATATGATTAAAAATTATTTTAATAATCATTATGTGAACTTAATTAATAAATTAATTTATTAATAGTCCTCAAAAGTAAAAACGTCAACGCATATGTGTAATTTATAAAAAAAAATTCTATAAAATAACATGATTTTCCTATGTGAATAAGAAACCTTTTATTCTACAAAATGATTTATTTTACTATTTTAATTTCATTTTTTATTTACTAAAATATATTTTAATCTTCATTTCAACTAATATTATCCAAATTAGTTTCATGTTGTGCACATAATAATCTATCAAACTTGTTGAATTCTTTTTAAATGGAAATATATACTAAAATCATAGGGTGTTGAATTTTACCCACATAAAATAATTTAACCCCCAAAATTCAATTACATTTATATAGAAAATTGTGGATACCTCTATATCATTTCATCCATTGGTCCCCATGTATATTCCTAGAATGTATAATTCCACCATATAAACATAACTAGGATACTGTTCTTATTTTGTTTCAAATTATCTTTATAGTCCAATATTTCTATTGGTTAATACTTATAAAAAAATTCACGATCGAGATGTATGACCATGGAATTCAATACATGTAAACGGTAAAGCATGTTATTTATTAAAAGTGATAAATTGTTTTAATCAATCACTCTGGATAGGTTAAGTGGAAGTGGTTGATGATAATATACCACTCCCACATTACCGAGGATTTTAAAAGTGGAAATATACCTTGGGATACAGATTCTCTTTTTTCCAAATCTCATAAAATTATTTCAAGAAAGAATTTGAAGTAGTATTTTTTCTCTGAATATGAAAATTAAATTTACACAAAAATTAATGGTGTATATTTTCATTCAACATACTACATTTTTAATTTTTTTATTAACCATTTTAATTTTCCCTAAAATCATTTGAGTAATATCAGGTTCAATTAGCATATACTATTCAAATTCATCTCAACATGTTGGTGTTCTAAATGACTTCCCATATAGATCCTCATATTATTCTATCTAAATTTTTGAATGTAAAATATTGTGATATGAGAACACTACTGAGGGAATATGTTGATCACAATAACAATTCAAATACACTGAATGGTATGTTAGCTTGTTTTCCTGGTTTTGAATAGTCTTCTCAAACTAACCATCTATCTGAGGATGGTATATAGTGATAAATAATAACTCCATATTCAATTATTGTTTAATAACTCTCTATATCATGAGGATAAACCTTGGATCATGGTGAGATAAAATTAAAAGGAGTAATCCATGTAGTTTTACCTTTTCCCTTATATATATCATGTAATTTTTGTCATGTGAAAAATTTTCCTAGATAATAATCTATTTGGTTTGCTTTATATGGTAATTTACTACCCCCTAAATGTAATTATTGATGTTATATATATTGGGTTTAACTATTATGAAATTCATGGGAATTTTTTTATCATTTCTATTCTAGTGTGGGTAATGATTTCATCATCTCAATAGACTTAAGATGTTTGGCCTCAACTTGTTTTCATACCAGGAATAATGATACATACTCCATAATATATAATTTGAATTAGTCATACCAAAAATGATACATGAGATATTTTTTTTACTTCTTGGATGGGTAAGAGTTTAGAGATATGTTCATAAATCAATATATCCATTAATTCTAGTGTTGATGAAACACATATTTGATTCATGAACTATATTACTCCATCATGGTAAATGATAGAATTCTAAATATTCTATACCTACATTTATGTCACTACATATCCCTTCTATGCCTTTTTTTCTTTTCAAATATAGGGATTATTTAGTATACATTTTAGAAAGATAGTATTTATCCCATTTCCTTGATATTTCAAGGTCTATTTTATTAAAATCCATGTTTATTCCATTTTATTCAATCCTCATCATAGATAAGGTATCTTGATCCTTTATATTTAGATCAAGATATAATATTTTTTCCTTCCAATGGTGGAAATGTGATAAAAAATACTAACCCATGATTTACTCCTATCATATTATTTAGTTATCATTAAACTCCTTCTATGTAAAAATATAAATTAATATTATTTTATCAATATATATATATCAAACCTTTTACAATTGATATAATTCCTCTATAATTTTAAGGAAAAAAATATTTCTACTACACCAAATCATGAGTTGGGTAATTTTTCACATAAACCATTAATTAGAAAGAGGCATATGCTAGAACCAAGTAATTTTACATGGGAAAACATTCAAACACATTCATTCATGAATAACTATATATAACAACCCATTCACTACTACAAGATTATCTCTGTATAAGTGCATTGACCAAGCATATCTTGATATCCACTATGGATCTTGGATCAATGTGAGATCATTGAGAGGTGGAGGGGTGAATCAGTGATCCTTTTTTTATTTTTGAATTGTACTTGTTCAATTCAAACTCAATTTTATGAAAATTAATGAATACACTCCTCTTATTCAACTCAACCTATACTTTAATGATGTATAAAATTGAGTCTTTGTCCATAGTGATTTACAGGGTTCCTCTAAAAGACCAACTCCATTCCATGTTATTTTTATCCTTTTTTTATAATGTAAATATGTTAAGGGGTTAGTAAAAAATGGTATGATGAGGACTAGGCAGTATATCCTTTGTATCTTATGAATGAGGTTTTATATCTAAGTCATTCACATCGGGTTTACCATTTTGTTCAATAGATAATTTTTTCCCAGTTTTTTCTTACAGGGGTTTAGTTTTGTGCAATCATTCACATTGGGTTCACTATTTCCAAAATACATCCAAAGGTCTTGTTCATGGAAGTAAAAACACCCAATGGTTTATTTCCATGAGGTACATGCTTTACAAAGAATATTCTCCTTGATAATTTTTTTTACTTAAGATTTAGAACCCTTATTGTTCAAGTGGATTGGAGGTTGGACTCATCACACCATTTAGGGGGAACTTTTTTCCTACTCTTGGACTCTGTTGTATATTTAGGATATGATTGTGAATACTTCATTAATATCCATGTATAATCTATCCCACCATTTAATTAATAATCAAATATTTTTATGTATGGAATTTAGAATCATTTTTAAGTATTTTATGTGCTTCATCAGTGGAGATATATGTATGTATCTGAGGTTCTTCATTGTTGTTATTCACTTCATTACCGATTAGAAATTATTTGGTCATTATTACAATTATTCTAGTTCTTCTATCCACATAGTGGGGTGGTCTATAGTGTATTTTCAACCACCATGATGTGAGTCTTTTCGATGTTGGGATCAAAATGATTAATGGGTTTCCTATGTATCCTTGAGAAAGAAATTAAAATTCACATAGTTCAATGATTCTTAATGGGGTTCATCATACCTTTTATGTTCATGTGATAAGGACCTGACTATAATGATTATAATCATGGTACATGGATGTCTCTGTAGAAGGTTCCTAGTAAGAGTTTTGTGTGGAACATATGCTGATGTGGACCAGGGAACCTGGAAGGGGCGTACATTTCTAGGATGAATTAGATGAAACTGTGAATGTGAACTAAATGAGATATGGTTGATATAGAGTGTTATGTTTGGACCTGATGAAGTAATTATAAATAACCCATTGGACATTAATAAAATCCCATGTAGTTCAAATGATCTTGAAAGGGATTTTGCCCCTCTGAGAGGATTATGTTGGGACTTAATCTGGAATTGGATGACTTGATAAATGATATTGGGTCCAAGTGAAGTGGATTGACTCATGGATATTTAGGGGTTATAATTGTGTATTACTCCTAAATTGGTTCATGTTGGGTGAACTTGGATTGGGGATTACTTCTGAGTTGGATTCCAAAGAAAACGTGGAAGGTTATAGCATAAAAAAGTAGGAGGCCTGAATTCTATTAGGGAATACACAAGGAATGATTCCCAAAAATCATTGCGATCATATAGTTTTTTGGACCACCATCAACCTATAGGCCCACATGTTTCATGGTTAGTGTGAGAAACAAGATTAATCAAGATGTTTAGTAAAACACATGATTTTCTTTTACATGAAGTTGGATAAACACATTTTAGTATCAAAAAATATAGAGGAACTCGGAAGGATGAGGTTTGGATGATTAAAATGATGATCCCCATCCAAAAATTAAATATGATTGTGTGTATGTTGTGATCATGTCTATAATTTGTGTCCACAAAATTTAGAAAGAGTCATACTTGAATAATGCACAAGGATGGATAGGAATATCCACAAAACCACACACTTATTCTCCTCAACTAGTGGAAGTGGTCATGGGTACATGAGAGAGAGGAGAGGAATCCAGTTCCCATCCCTTCCATGGCCTAATACCCAAGTCTTAAAGTAGAAGTAGCATTTTAACCTTTTGTATGAAAGTATAGGCTCATAATTCAGTACGGATGCCCTCATATTTTCTTAGAGTAATGAAGAAAGATCTAATTCCATGTTTAATTAAAAAAGTATTATCCTCACCTTCCTCACTCAGAAATGGAGGATTCAGGTCTTATAGACGAAAATGATATGACATAATTCTAACTCTAGTTCCCATGAATAGGAAATTCCCCACACTATTCCCATTGTTGAGGTCCTCATGGTCATGGGAATAAAAATACACTTTCACCCTGAGTGTCATATCTATACGGTAGTACATGTGTGGGAAACCTCTGATCTAAGGAATGAAAATCCAAATCGGAGATACCCTAGTGTGCCACTCACCCAAGTGGTGAATTTCTAGAGGGTTGTGAGGAGGTTTCAACTTGGTCCCCCTCAGAAAAGGGAGCCAAAAAAAGATGGTCCCTACCATTATTGGATTGGAAGATATCTCAAAGTGTTGCTCTCATAGGCCCTGGTCATAGGTACTAGGCATAGGTTCATATCACTGGTCTTGGATCAGATCCTTGGAACATGTCCTTGGCTAAATTCATGGGCTTGATTCTATATCTTTTCCTTAGCTTGGGTCTTTGGATTTTAACCATAGCATAGGTCCTTGTCTTAGTTCCATGGCTAAGTTACAGTGCTCATGTCCTTGGTGAAGGCCCTTAGATGAGGTCCTTGGAACAAGTCCTTAGTTAAAGTCCTTAAACAATGTCCTTGGATAATTTCTTTAGCTCAGGTCCTTGGATCTGGTCCTTGTCTCAGGTCCATGATGAGTAATTGATCTAACTTATTCCTTTTAATTATCTCTTATCTAGGGTTTTAGAGAGCTACTTGATAGATCTTGTAAGACTATTGTGAAGGGACCACGCAATTAGAGCTCAAGGGATTCATCTGATTTTTCTTGTCATATAAATGAGAATAAAAAGTTTCCTCTTTATATTAATATATGTAACCATTGGGGAGGGAGTTAATTTTATCATGTTTTCCTCACAGGATGACTTGTGTGTCCATGCAAGTTATTTTTTTAAAAAAATCAACTTCCAAGATCCATAACATTTGATATTTCAGTCCATATGGGATCTGAGACTAGTAAAATAAAATATTATGAAGAGATATATTCTTATTGATTTGGATAATTCTCCAAATTGTTTAAAAACAAATAAATTTAAATATAATGCAGTGAATCCTTTTTAACATTGTTCTTAGAAATCCATGTTCCACTCTTAGAGGGTGTTTCTTTCAACATATTCCTCATTATGGAGTAGTTTTAAGGCACATGGAAATACAACCCACATATTATTCTAAATTAGCAGAACATATCAAATCAAACTCATCCATTATTGTTTAGTTGAGGTTTATATAATTAATCATGTGGAAATGTTCCTGAAACACATTTTATGGTGTCAGCAACCCTGCATCACGGATTCTACGCTATAATATTTTTTTCAATTACAATAGTGAACACATAATCACATTGTATCTTCACTCTTTAATCTACATAATATGATATTTATATTGAACCACACATTGTTACTAAAATCCATACTATTCTACACTAGAGTCACGTTAATGAAATCTCTTACATCCATGTCCAATTGAAATACTTCTTCTCCTCCTTCCTACAAATGATATACTTTAACATCCCTCACCTCTAAAATAATGACTAATCCTACTTCCAACTACAATAAAAATTATTCCTCCATTTCTATAGGCTTTAAACACTAAAATATTATCTATTGACCTTCTTCTATGAGCTCGTTGAATGTTATTTTCTCATCTAATTTTTTAAATACTTTTTAGGATTTATAGTATTCCTGAAATATCTCTAATCACCTCTATAACAACCCATATTTTTATAAAGGAATAGATCATTTTATTTTTGATTTATAATACCTTATTATCTGGGTAAACATTAAGTATTTCAAAATTAATTTATCAAGAGCATCGGAGAGTTATTTTCATCCTGATGCTCTCATTTTTACCTTAGTCAGGTTGGGACCATGGTTTGACCAAACTTTTCATGTAAGCCCGCATGGTTTTTAAAAATTGTTATGGGTGTTTTAGATGTCTATAGATGGAAACATTGTTAGACCAAACCCTGTAACCCAAGTAAAATATCCATGATCCATATCTCAATCATGGGATATAGGTATTTTCATAGGATTCACACAATTAAACAAATCATGCACCTAGCCCATGGGTGGGGTCTTTTGAGGTGGGGTCTGTCACATAGTTGGGGCATGGATTGACAAAATTTTAAACTCTTCAAAAGTGTTAAATTATCTATTTATTCCATCATTAAATTTAGTTTTCCCATATATTTATCCTCCATTATCTCGTATAATTTGTGATCCACCTGTGGAGCTCCTCTTCAATGGATCTCCTAAGTCATCGAATCAATTTCCTCATCTGGACATTATATTATTGATCATTGGTTGTATTGGACAGATAAAAGTAACTTCTTCACTACACCTTATTACTTCCATAATTTATCTTTCAATATTTTTTGATAACTTATTGTGATCTAATTTATCCTATTTTCTTGATATATTTCTATTTCATCATTTTCTCTCGAACCATCTTGATTCAAACCTCGATATTATATGAGTGGATATTCCTCTATATAATTAAGTGGTCTATGAAATTTCCCTCATATTCTAGGTGTTTTATGATTTTTGTATTTTTACACTTTCTAGTTTCTCTGTTTTCTCTATTCTAAATATGAAATTTTACATGCATATGCTAATTCCTTCAATTTAATAGCCAATATAAATTTAATTCCACTTTGTGGGGATCCTCACCTCAACACGGACTACCCCATTAGGTGTATCATTTATTTTCCTAATACCCTCATGTTTTCTAAAATAATTAAACCACCATATTGTGGTGTTGTTTTAGATTCCTTTTTGTTTATGTTCTCTCTTGACTATAAATGTGTCCAAATAAACATGTGATATGTGTATAGTTTTTAAATGGAATGTATGTCACACTTGGATCTAAATTTATGTTAAGGGATAAATGATTTGGATGGGGTTATTAAATTGGTAAATGACTTGGACATCAACCAAGGCCCTTGTTCTTAAAAATGAAGATGTTAATGAAATAACATGAATTAATGGGAAACTACTAAATTTAAAGTATATTGGGGATTTATATCTGGGAATGAGTATTCCTCATGGAATTTTATATGTTTATATTATATGTTAAATGGGACACTCATGGACATGGACCTCTTTATTATTTATAAGATAATGGTTGTAGTTTCATGGATGAACACATGAAATGTAAATAAATGTTAAATGAATTATATTGAATAAATCCACTATTTGTTAAGTGACTCTGAATTCCTCTTCCTAGATTGTTTGGATAAGGGAACATAGGGAAAGGGGATTACATTATATGGATTAATTTATAAAGGGCCCTCAAGTATGGTTGTTGTCCATGGTGTATCACACCCACGTGGTTGAGGATATTTTCATTTCATTCATGTCACTTGGGTTGCTATGCATGAATTTACATGCCCACCCCCCATGATCAGGAGGTTGGTATGGGTCTCCTTATTATATTTTTGTTACTCAGAATTCCTTCCATTACAGATACTGAGGAATAGTATGGCATCTTATATTGATCAAGATCCACTGTCATGATAGCTATAATTTATTTACTTATTATTCTGAGTAGTATTAACCATGGAAACTAGAGTTATGCCTCGAGTCCTACATAATACTACATAACTGTGTATATATTTTTAAACATCACAATCGTCAGAGTGTGTGTGTGTATATATATATGAATATATATATACACACACATCAAAATAGATACATTCAGGCTTATTTTAAGAAAGTTTTGGTTTTCCATGTGTACTTGAGGAACAGGAGCCCAACATGTTATATTCATTTATTTATTTCTGATTTACTTGTTCTACCAAAAAAGGGGTGTATTTTATTTTCATGCACTATATTATCCTTTGTAATCCATTGGAGGTGGCCTACTAAGTATATCTAAAACACTACTCAGGCCTCCATCTCATTAGAGTACACAACCATACCTCATGTTCATAGGTTTATGGACTATTTATTGTGTTGTTCCTTGTACATGGGACATTATGGGGAAATAAGTAATCTATTACTCATGAATCACATATAGATTTCCCTTGGTGTTTTTTATTTTTTTCTGTATTCTTATATTGTATCATACCAACTGCTTTAACATTGTTTTCCTTTTCATTAGGGAATCTTTTGGGAATGCATGCATAAATGTATATATGCAGTTGGACTCATTTATTTATTCAGTTATTTCAAATATATTCTATTAAATATAATTTTAATAATATTTTTTCTACTATTTTCTATTGTCTTATTCATGTATTCTATCAAGATACAATTGTGCATCTATGGTCCTCAGGGTGTAGTCCCCCAACTGTACCATCTTTAGACCCTAGCTTCTATTTGGAATCCTCTAGAATATGGGGAGGCATGATTGAGGACATATGACCGACTAGATTAGGGAACCATTATTGTGGCCCCATGTTTGGAAATTACAAAGTGGTATCTGAGGGGTTTTATTTTTCCTTTCCATACTGATTTGGGATTGGTAGATTAAAGACAAGGAATGTGTCGATGCTTGGTAAATAGTCATGACTAGGAGTGATCAACTGATGAATGTGGAAAAGTTTAAGTTTCTAGTGAGTAGATAATTTTTCATGTTTTTCACTGTTACAATATTTTATGACTTCCCCTTGAGTGAATATTGAACATTCCACTGTAATTGATTTATGATATTTACATTATTTTAACCTTTGCTATATATAGAAAGGATGTAGCAATATATGCAACATTATAAAAACCTAGATATTCACATTCCATGAATATTCCATGTCATGTAGGTTATATCCATATATATCCTGATATACTGATATATTCCTTGAGTGTTATTCCGTGCATCTATGATTTATTTTTCATTTTTTCTTGTAAAAAATGTTTCTATGGTTATTATGACATGGAACATGATTAGTTACCATGTTAAGGTAATTACTTTCCATGATTTTTGATTAACAGAATACTGATCATATACCATTCATGGATGTTTTCCATTCTTCGAAAGTTGGATGTAATTTTAATTTATCATTTTTAGTATATTTGTTCTTGTATTTACTGTTATTTATAACATATCATTTTATAATGAAGAATTTTTTTAAATGTACACATAAACATAATAAGGGTTATATATATATATTAATGATTGATTTCTATTTGAATAACCAAATGTGATATGTTTGAGCTGTGAACAAATGGTTTCATTGGAAGAAACATATTGGTTGTGGTTAAGTTAGTGCTAATTTTCAATTTTCAAAGTTTATGGGTGTGCTATAAATTTGAAAATGGAAACTCATATAATCGAACGATTGTATATGGACATGATATTCCTTGAGAGTGTAGTATAAATTTGAAATCTTCAGTATTGATTTTAATTGAATTGTTTCCCTTTATAATGTATTATAAGTCTATCACTTGGGGAATGATGAAACACTCGACAAAATACCAAAATGCACAATTGGACACATGTATGTCAGTTCGGGAATGATTATTATGATATAAACCTAACTTAACCCATGTAGGTTGTTTATGGTGTTAAATTATTGGAAAATGATATCTCTATGGGGTGTCTTAAATATAAATGATTAAAATGTATCACATTGAATTTCGATGAACCCAGAATGGATAAATGGGACACTCATAGGTCACCTTAATTTCATCTATTATTCCTTAGCACTTAACCCAATGTGGGTATGTTAAATTCTATAGGGATGGTAATTTAATGTGTCAGTAACTACTTATAGAGTTTTATATGTAAATTTATTGTGGAATATTACTTGTCTAATACATTCTGAAATTTATAAAAAGACCTATTATATTCTTTTCAAATGTAATTTTATGAGGTGTTGTCAATTTAAATTATAATAACAACATAATGGATGCTTCCGACTATATATTGGAATTGAAATTTTCTATATCTAATATAAAACAATGGGAACCTTCTTAATAAATTAATTATATTTAAAATTGATATTATGTGACAACTTCAAAAATGATACATGATGTTAGCTAAATAATTTTACATGAATTGAAGCTGATATGACTTTCATGTGTTCCATGTGGTGCTTGTTAAATAAAAAGATTATTATAGTTTTTTATTATTAATTATACATTCTATATTATTTGGCCCCAAAATTTTTAAATTACCGAATTTTAATTAACTTAAATGATTAAGTGAATCATGTAGAGGTGTTATCTTATACCCATAGTTAAGAGTAGATTAATTCTTTCCTGAGTTTTTTCTTAGATGATAACAAGAGAATTTCCCACATGGTTATTCTATCATAAGTTATTGGTGGTAGGTCCAAGTGATATATTCTTTACGTGGCCTAGTGATAGGGGAAATGTTTATCATTAAGTATGATGCTAACCTAATATTGGTATCACCCTTATAACATTGAATAACTGGGTGAATTATTTCGATATACATTTTTATATTTATGGTATTGTGTGGGTATTGTTATTCCAGAGTAGGACTCTTAGTCAATAAAATGAAATGTGGGATGATGGGTGTTCATGAATTATCTGAATCTTATTACAATAGTGATCATCAATATTTCTCCTATTCAGTGGGTCAGACATGACTAGGTCATGACCAACAAATAAGTGGGTTGTTTGACCCTTCTTTTTCTGATGGACTACTATGGTGGTCATCAACCACATTCATATTCATATGGGATAAAATTAATCCCAATTTTTTCAATACTGGTCCATTATATACTTTGAATAATATGGTTGGTAGGACTATTGATAGTATCAACTATTGTTCCATTGTGTTGAAAAAATTCCATTGTAGTACATGTCGACTCATGTAGTACCATTCGTGCTTCTAAAATGTTGTAACGAACCATGTGAGTTTGGTTATACTTATTCAATCCTTGAGTCATTATTTTTTTTATTATAGTTCATCTCCAAGGAAGAGTGACCTTGTGTTTATGTAAATTTTTATTTTCCTAACTCTCAAGATGATGTTTGAAGGAGTAACATGAGTTTTGACTTTCCATTGAGTTTTTTTTTCTTTTAATCCTAATGAAATAGTGCATGTGAATGTAACTCAGAAGGATTTTCGTGTGTATGACTCATGTAAACCATGATCTACTTCACCATTTAGTAGCTAATTTCCTTCTATTTAAATGTTAGCACGTGGTAAAATTGTGTTGTCCACATCCAAGACTCATAGCCAGTGGTCGATGGAGTGAGTTCCATGGAATGAGTCCCCTTTTCAGTAAATTCAATGATAGGTATGATCCTAATATTGGAAGTATCATTTCGATCAACAAAAAAGTGTTTCCTTCCATGTATAAGGAACACAACCAAAGAGTTCCATATAAAGTTGTTGAAAAAATTGAATTCCCGTGAGTTTGGAAATATTTCCAAATGTTCGTGTTTGTGAGGTAACAAAGTAATAACATGGTTGTTTGTGTATGAGAAATTTGAAGAAAAATTGGTTATGGATATACACAGGTTGTTAGTCTGGAGTAATCCTCAAATAATGAAAAAGTGATATAATTGTGGTAAATTTCTGATTATGCATCACCTTGTACAACCTACCTTCTTAGAGAGAGTCATATCGATGTGGTATAACTATATCCTCCTTTTCATTGTTGGATTATAGTTGGTTTGGAACCATAAAAAGCACATTTTTTAAAGTACAAGGAGTGTATCAAGTCTGTTTTGGAAATATTTTAGATACTTATAGTGTTTTCTTGGCTGATTATCGATCATTTACCTTATCTTGACATCATTCTGGTACACTAAGAGAGATCTAGTTATACACCATGCTAAATGTAATCATAGATTGTCTTGGTGAGTGAACATCATCAGAGTGATGATTCTATGGAATGGTATGTTTAGAGGAACAATTATTCCTGAGTGATATTTGGGATGTTGGGTAGTAATTATTTTAATGGAGTCACAAACACTAGTTAATTCTTTAACATGACCACCCTGTGGCTGTGCCTTTTGACATTGTCTGTGTTATTGATGAACAGATATTTTGGGTGTGTATTGATATCTCTCTTGTTAACCTCAGTGTATAGAATAACAATGAAAATCTCCTTTGACATCTATTTATTATTATGAAATTACATTGGAGGTTTTTTGAGATTGAATGAGTTATTTTGGGTAATGATCCATGTTTGTCATATTAGACATATAACCAAATTTTTGTTGGGGAAGACAATATAAATTGATGTTGTGGTCTAAGATGACACCAAGACCATTTTATAAGATTCACCAGATTTTATTAATGTTAAATTGAGGTTCCTTAGGATATGGAATCATGTTTCAAGATTGGATATGATGAAAATATAGGGGGAGCGGTTTAGGAATTTTTAGGTTTTCATTTATCAACATTTTATCCTATTGATTAATAAAATTCATTCTGTATTAAATCACATTGCTGAAAGTCATTAGGATGAGGTGACTGCAATTAGGGTCAACATGGTTTTTTCATGAAAATCCACTTTTATGTGGTTAACTAAGGTTATTTTGGATTTGACCATTCGTTTAAGAAAATGATCATGCCATGATCATCATTAGAATTCTATGGGCATGTTAAAATATAAAATTCAAAATGTGGATATATCATTCCATGTAATTGAACATTAAAATGATAGAACATATGGTGGGGAGCTCCATAAGTTTGTTTATTAACGATGAGATGATGTGATCGTGCCTGCAGTTTTATGGGATCAAGTAAGCATCGTCTCAATACATTAGTTCAAAACATGATCATTCAGTCACGTTTTAATGGATTTTGTAATATACACATAAAGGTATCTTTTGTGGTGTGTTCATTGATCGAAACACAACACACCTATTAGGATGAAGCCTCTCGACCCGAGTAGGTTGAGTGTTGCCTTTTTTGTTTCCAAAATTTTTCTTGGGGATGAGAAGTTCTAAGGTGGAGTGATTAGAATGACCCATATTTTTATGAAGGTATCAATCATTTATATTATGTTTTAAAAACTGTTTTACTATTGAAATCATTCCATAATATCTGAAAAAGGTTTTAGAAGTGTCTAGGGTTTGTTCAGAGCCCACATCTCTGAGTTTTGGATCAATTTGTCCATGTCCATGATTTAACCAACCCATGAACATGATCCATCATGGTTTTTTAAAAAAAAATTATGTGTGTTATATGGCTACATCGTCCTACATAGATAGACCAAAACGTGTGACCCAATCTGCATGGCCATGCACCACGTCTTAGAAAAGGGATAGAGGGATTTTTCATGGGTTGTAGAAACTTCCTCATCTAGACAATGTTTCCTTAATCACTAGTTTCATTGGATAGCTATTGGTATGTTATTAAATCATCCTTATTCCTTTAATTATCATTCCATCTCTATTAATATCTTCATGTGATCTAATTACTCCTAATTTTTGGGAATTTTTCTATTTTATAATGTTATCTTGAACTATCTTGATTCAATTCAAAATTTTGGACAAGTGGACATACATGTTATAATTTATGTGGTATATAGATTTTCCAACTATTATGTTGTGTTTAATGATTTATATTCTATTCCCACACATCATATTCTCCATAGTTTTCATCCTAAATCTTAAATTTGTTATGCATATACTAAATCCTTTAATTAAATTTTCGGTGTAAATGTAATGGTAGAATGAGGTAATCATAAACTCAACCAAAACCACCCCTTGGGGTGAATTGATTAGTTACACATGACCCTCATGTTTTCTTAAATAATTAAACCTCCCTATAAGGGTGTTAATTTAGATGCCTAAGAGTTGATATTTTCCCTTGATTAATAAACTGACTAGATGGGCATGTGAAATGTGTATAGAGTATAAATAGCATGTATGTGGGACATGGATCTCATTTTCAGTTAAGAGGGAAATGATATAGATGAAGTTAAGGAATTTCTAAATTAAAATGAGATCACCCTTTTCCATTATTCTTACATATTAAGGGGTTAATGGAATCCCATTAATAAAAGGGATGCTATTAAATTAAATATTTCTTGATTATTTATATCATGTATAGAGTGTTCCACATGCCCTTCTATATATATATATATTAAATGATAAAATGAATTCTAACTAACATATCCATTTTTATTAGTTATAAAATAATGGTTTCATGGATTTTATGAAAACCTTCCATGTAAATAAATTTTAAATGAATTATTTTGAATTGATACATTGTGCTTTGTGTGGTGTCAGTTTCTTCTTGATGTAATTCCATGCTATAGGCTCATAGGGAATGAGGACTACCATATATTTAATAAATTATAAAGGGACATCAGGTATGGTCATTGGTAATGATGTTCCATGCCCCATTGGTTGATGAGGTTGGCCTAGACTTAATATCACTTGGGTTTTTTAGCATGGTGTTCCACACCCCCGTGATTATCTGTTTGGGCATGACCCTCATAATTTTATTTATGATATAGGGAATGGAATCTTATATAGATTATGATAAATGGCATGGTTTCCAATATTGATTTTTCTCCTTTGGAAATATGACCCTTATTTATGATCATGAGATTCTTTTTATTATTATGAGTAGTATTAAGCATTGATTTCTATGTTTTACCATAGGTCATGGATAAGACTATGTATATATATATAAATGGAAATATTCACAGTGAATATATATATGTGTGTGTGTGTGTGTGTGTGTGGCTGTGTGTGTGTTTGTGTGTGTGTGTGTGTGTGTATACACTTACACTCTGAGACATTCCAGCTTAGGATGAAGTAGGTATTGTCGGATATGTTTCATTAAGGATCCTGACCCAAACTAGTTATGTTTATCTATTTATTTCCTATTTACATATTATAAATTCACCATAATATATTTTATTTACATGGACTAGATTATTCTTAAAACATCATTATAGGTGGCCTAATATATATATCTCACACCTGGATTGGCCATCCATTATGTTGGGGTACATGATAAGACCTCATGTTCATGGGTCCATGGATTATTGTATGTGTTGTGAGTTATACATGGGAGATTAGGTTAAAATGAAGGATCTAGTACTCAGGATTCTCACAAAGATCATCCTCAAGGATATTTATTATTTTAATTTATTTATGTATTGTATCATAAAATATGTTTTATCATTTTCTACATGTACCTTGTATCATCATTTGGGCATTCATTCATAGATTTATATTTTCCATTGGCCACATTTTTTTATTCAGTTATTTTTATTATCATCCAATGCTTAGTCTTTTACATATAATTCTTCTTCTATATCTTTTTGTTTTATTCATTTATTCTATTTTTATACAAGTTCTATTCCCTGAACAGGAGTGTATAGTCTCTCCACCCCACCATTATTAGACCATTGCTTCTAGTCTCCAACCACTAGTATATGGGGAGGCCTGTTAAAGGCCATGTGACCGACATTCTCAGGGCACCATTATAGTGTCTCTTAGGTTGGGATATTTTATCATGAATATGATCTATTAAATTTGAAAATATATGCTCATGGATTTCATTTTTCTAATATTTTTGTCTTGTCCTCCTTTAATGTGTGAAATTTATGCACATAACTCCATAAAAATTAATATTTTTCGATGAAAAACATTCACAACTCAATGTAGTTCCTTATAAAAATATCAACTGAAATTGTAAATAAAAACATCACATTAAATATTATGTTATATTAATATTTTATGAGATTTAATCATTTATTATATTTTTTCCATGTCAAGTGCTTATTTGAATTTCCAGGCATGTTTACCCTCATTTTAGACTTTCTTATTTTCATAATGGTGTACAAGCCATTCTCAAATATAACCATTGCACTAAAAATTTATTCTTATAAATCTCTTACTTCATATACACCTTGTGTGAAACAATATTCTCACAAGTGTAAGAAACAAAATGTTGTCTCATGTTTCTTTTACAAAAAACTCAGTGATGTTATGAACCCTATTTCATAGTGTCTCAAAGAACATTGAAAAAAACTAAAGGGATTCATGGAATAGGTATTTATCGAGGCCTCTTCATGTGTCATAAAAACAATCAATGTCTAATGTGATCTATTATTTCTCAGGCAAGAGGATGATTCAATGATTTTATTTCAAAAAGTATAGTTTTTAGTTCTATGTTTTTCATCTGAAAAATAGGTACCCCACTAACATAATTTTCATGTCTTGAATTATAAGATGAATATTTATAGGAAATCACTACCCTCTTTTAGATCCTCCACCTACAAAAATAATTTTATTTAAATCAACACTTAAATTCTCAAATATCATTACATTCATATTTTTTAATACATGTTAAAATATTAAATACACACATATGATAATAGTGATTGTATGATCAATCCTCAAAGACACATGCACATTCCATAAATCAAAACTCATCTATGAACTTGAATGCCTTATGAAACGTCATTTTCAATCAGTAGTAAAGTGTTCCAAAATATAATAATTCCATGGAATGTGTAAAATTAAGGAAAGAGTATTAATGAATTTAGAATAACCGTAGAAGCCTTATGTTCAAACATTTCTGGTTTAGTAATAAAGGATAATTTGAATAAAAATAAATCAATTAAGGTTAATGTTGAAGATGTCATTCTTATTTGATCAAACGGATGAGATCAATCCCATATGATGACTACTAAAATGTCCATGTCTTTTAATATAGGTGAATAGTTATACTTTCTTCATCCATCCCAGATTAACATTATAAAAGGATGCAGAGTTCATCATATTGTTCTGTCATTCTTGGTCCTCTCGGTGCGTAACATGGCGTCCTCTTCCATATCGACACCAGCAAATACCTTGGATTAAGGGTCATACTGACCCATATTGTTCCACATGGACATATCCACTTTGTGATTTCCTGTGATTTTTTTATATTTTTTCATATATGACTCTATGCACCCACTCACTCACTTTCCATCATATAGGCGGGTTTGGCTAGCTCTCTATTGTGAAGTTAATCCTAGCTACCACAATTCCACAATTGATATGGCTTGGTATACTTGTTTTGAATACCATTTTTTTAATAATATCCTACTATAATAAATAAATATATCCAATATTATCATAACTCAAGAAAAATAAAACTCAAAATTATTAACCATGATTTTTTCATAAATAATACCAATATATTTTTGCATGGACTTCTCCTCTTGAGAATCATAACTTTTTCATGTCCTTCTTTAAATACTATGGTAAATATATATATTCAATGTCTTCTTAAAATTGTTGTAACAATGTTCACATCATCAAATTATTTATTAAATGTCTTTTCCATTTAAGATCATCTCTATAAATATTCACATATGCATATATAATTGTACAAAATAAATACATAAAAATTCTATAATAATGATCACCTCATAAATTGACCCACTCAAGAAAAATTAATCTTTTCTCCAAAATATCCATTTGGTATTTTTGGTCCATATCACATCACATAAAAGTCAATATGTTTTGTATACTTATTTTTACCCTTTACTGAAAATAAAATGAAAATGATAAGTGTGGAATTTTTTTAAACATCTCTATGTATCTTTATACATTTCATACTTCTCTAACAATTATAAATGGAACCACATTCTTTATCGAATAATTAAAAATTTTGTTAGTTAACTCTAAGTCTATGTGGTCAAATAAAGTGTATAAAAACGGGTTATATTATAAAATAATCATGGGATTCCCTAATGAATATTTATATGTGGTATTATCCCCAGGATCAATCAAATTCTTCATTTTACGGGATATCTAGGAAAACCTTTCAAGAACTACACTATACACATCTTAAAAAACATATCAAAACATTTAAATTTCATAAAATAGTAAACCCCATGGTTGACATCTTTCTCATTATCTATCACTCTCCAATAAGAATTAGTTCAAGATAATCAATTATGATGTTCAAGTTTCATTATTATACCTCACCATCAAAGTTTCTCTTTTTGATGGGAAACACTATATTCATTGTCATAGAAATAGGATTGCGCTATGATTTTAAACTCCTCACCTTAAATTACATTCAAATTACATCATTTAGAAAACAATTGTAATAATTAGACATCTGTAATGATTTAAATTATATATTGAGGGTAATATCTTCCCCTAAACACATGCTTTATCTTTTTCTTAGGTTCATCTTTGAATGAGAATCATTTCTTAGTTCTATTGGAATATGTGATTGATATATACTCAACTACCAAATATTCTAATGCGAATGGATTTTTCTCTTTAGTTCCAAAATAATTTCTTCATACATTCTCTATTTCATAACTCCTCAGAATATTAAAGTCATATTTTGTAGATAAATTCTCCTAAACATTAACTTCCTCAAGATTCACCTCATGTTTTAATTTTTCCAAGGAAATATTAAAATATAATTCATTAGTGACTCAATAATTCTTCACTTTTTGACTTTTATTCTCATTTACATTGTGAAGAATAAATATTTTAATAGAAATATATAATTATCATGTTTTGGACCTTCTTGACCAAATCTACCACAAATTTCATTCAGGAACATACATTTTTCTATTTTGATAGTTTATATGATGTCTTGGTCGCTAGATTAACTTTTTAATGAAATAATATAATCATTTTAGAATTAATTCCCCGTGATTCATTCATATTTCATAGTAGTGACATTTATACCAAAATTAATTATCATTATAAACAAACACACCACAACACTATAATTATAATATGAACCTTGATCTTCCAGATATATTTTAGTTTTGAATTTAATATTTTGGTTGTATTATTTTCAAAAACTATGGTTGTTTCTTCTTGGGAGGAAACCTTCTTGTTGAATTATCCCACTTTATTACTGTGGAATATTTTTTCTCATTGTTTTAGTCCATCTAAATTTTAAATTTTCTTTAGGGTTAACACATTTATAAAATAAAAATACAAATTATGATTTAGTATTTCTATAGTAAAACATTTCCTTTTGACCATTATTCTTGGTATTTTGAGAATATTATCCAATAATATCTATTTATTTGGTGAAATATTTGTTCTTATTAATCAAAAAAAATTGTGATTAAAACCAAATATATTATTTCATAGATAATTCTTCCACATTCTCAATAAGTATTTCTTCAATACTATTCACCATAATTTCATGTTCCACGATCTTAAACATAATTTTTATATTTAATGAATTTAGATTAATTATTAATGACTTAAAAACTACTACTTGACTTCTATTCAAAATACTTTATTTTTTATTCTCTGTCAGCTACATTTTTTACATATGACTATACCTCATTAAGATGTGTCTCTTCCATCGTGACACAATATTCTCTCTCATTTATCATATTTCATTTATCCTTTTTATGCTTCAATTTATTCTCAATTATAGATTCAAAATTATATTTTAAAAACTATTCTAGTTAAGTTCCCTCTTAACCTTTTACCCATTAAAATCTTTATTTATCTAAATTGTATTTTTTCGATTAAACACACCTGATTTCTGGAAGGACATTCATCTTATGTCCCCTTAATTAATGATGGATATTCATAACATTACCCTCCCAATATATTTCTTCTATTATTCCTTGAAAACTTATTTTTTTCGGATATTACTTATCTTTTCATTATTTATAAGTATTTCTCTTAAAGTTGTCTTCTTACTCATCAATAATAATGACATTATTATTCTTCATTGGAATGTCATATGAAAAATTTCCCAACCCATGAAATATGATGAACATTATTATATTATGTCATTTTTCTCATTTTCCTATGGTATAAATTCTTGTAAACATGGATTCTTTTTTGTTATAGTTCTCTTCATCTTTATCATTCATAAAATCACATTATTTTGGTTCTTCTTACAATCATGCATTACATTTTATCATAGATTAAAATGGTATCTCATATTTTTATTTCTTCTTAAATGGTATAATTTTTCACAATTAATAGGATATAAAAATGTTATGAACTTCATCAAGTGATATATATATTATCACTCTTCTAGTGCAGAAACCATTGGATAAAATCTGTCTGGAATGTTTCTTATCAACTTCCTCATTGTGGTTGTGTAATATAGATTACCTCAAAAACATATAACACTAAAAGTAATTTAATTTAATCTTGTAATGTATTAATTAATTGTTTCACCATAATTCATTTTTATGTATTTAAATTTTCTTCTCAAAACCTCTAGTTTGGCTTCCTTAACATTCACTTTTCCCTAATAACTCCTCCTTAATTTTTACCAAATCTCTTTAATAGTTGTATGTACCATGAATTTATGAATATATTCTCAGAAAGTTACATAATTATTGAATTATGATATTTTACACCCATTTAAATACATCTATTATCTTCAAAATTCCTAGAAGCATTCGCATTAAATGGTGAAAATCCAATTGTAACTGCATCTCCAAACATACCCCATGTGGTATGAGATACAATATCATCATATTTCTCTATCCATGATAGTTCTTTCCATTGAATGTGGGAACACCTCTACTTTTCACTAAATACATATTCTTTATTATCAATAGTATGTTGTATCATTTAGAATTACCCTTCCATTTAATACCACATGTAGATCCCAAATCACTGTGAGATCACTAATAGGGGAGGTGTGAATCAATGATCCCTTTATCATTTTAGGAATTATCCATTTCAAATTAAACCTCTAAGGTTAGTTAAATATGTGATACATTATTATTGATACTAACATTCACTCCTTGAATGATGCAGTAAATTGAGTATTTGGGTATGAGAAGATAATCAGTTTGAAATGAAAAAAACATAAATTAATCATTCCCAACAATAAATGTATCCAAAATTATCAAATCATATAATAATAATTTTTGTGAAATCATATAAAAAAATTTGTACTCTTTATCCCTAGTAACATGGGCATTAAGATGTTGAATTAGAAGGTATTTATGGCATAGTGGAAGGCAGATAAACCCAAAATTAATAAGAGAACAAACCAATTAAGAATGTATTTTTAAAAATTATTTCTCCATAATAATTTTTATAATTTAATCTCTCATAAAATGATAGTGGTTATGATGAGTTGTTTTTACATGGATTTTAAAAATATAAGGATCTTCATGTCGAATCATTTCATCATAACCTGCAAACCCATCCATCACATCACACCAATACATACTCTATTAACATAATTATGAATATTTTTTAACTTTTATTTCATTTACGTTTAATTGGAAATAATTTAAACCCATCTTATAATATAGATAACATTCGTGGAAGTGAATCTGAGTTAAATATTTAATGACCAAGGAGATTTCGACTAAGGAATGACAATAATATTATTTTTTTCCAAAAGGTTATTTAAGACCAATTACAATTCAATGTTATAAATTTAAATTCATTATTTATATTAGAGAATTTTTTTTTAAATAAAATAATTATATGATTTAGTGTCCTAGATTAAAACTAGGTTGTTCAACTCACATATCAAGGGAAACTCATAAACAAAGGTCAAGATTTGTAATGGATTTAGAAAGGGAAAACCAATTTAATGAAATTTAAAACATAACTGATGAAAAATGGGGTTTTATACCACATTATAAATTATATTCAAAAAAATTAACCCATAATATAAAAATATATGTAAAATTAATTCATTTATACATTTAAATTCTAAATAGGTTTCGTGATTAATTTATGAAAACCAAAAGTTATGAATGTTTTTGGAATATCATAAGAACCACTTGATGATTCAAGACCACTACCCATATTTTTTGTCTCAATGAATAATTCGTTATACTAAAACTACATATTTTTATCCCATAGAAACCCAAATCAATATTTATTAACCATTTTTATTCAATTTCATATGAAATAAACACTACCCTAATGAAAACCATAATGAATCCCTGATAAATCCCCAGTAGAATATCACAATAATCAGGATAAACATTATTTTATAATTAAACCATGTTAATATATACCATTTAATAATTAAATAAAAAATAAAAATCATTGAAACTCATTTTAAATCACTATATAATATATCCTTTTCAAATAATGATAAAGGTATTAGAAGTCACCAACATAAACCTTCCTTAAACCAAATATGTATAAGAATGGAATTTGAATGGATTTCAAAATTACAATGGTGAAATCACAAATTAAAAAATGTATGTATTATACTGAAAAATTTAATAATACAATAGAGAACGAAATGAGTTAGTTAGATGGACTTACTAATCCCTAAACATAATTAAATCCCCTCTTATTTAGCATGATTCCATGGAAGAAGTTGCAAGTATTAAAAAATTCAAGAGAGGAGGATGGATCCAAATTAGGATGGATTATAGGAGAGTGGGGAGAGTGATAGGGGATAATGGAATTTATAGGATAAAGGAAAAAATTACACATCTAGAAAATTGTTAATGTTTTATGAAAATATATTCAAAATCCCATTGGAGATCTCGTGGCTATATAGTGGCTATAAAGCCAATAGTTTCCTACCTGACTTCTATTGGACTCTCATCAGGGGTATGGTGGTTCCCATATCACTAACCTACTTTTATTACCTTTTAGAAACCCCCAATAATTTTATAACAAAAACTATTCATAACCAATTTATCTCAAATATATCATTTTAAACCATCTAAAACTATCATGTTCAGCCTCATCATCAACCAAAATTAAAAAAAATGTTCATATACAATGACCATCAGGGACTCACTCTTGGGGCCTTCAATGATTATATCTAGGGAATTGTTCATTAAATTTGGTCTTATACTCATATTAAGATTATTATGGGATCCCAATTTAGTGTAGATTGTTTTTTGTGATTTTTTTAGCAAACTATGATTTATATAATTAATTTTTCCATACCTAGTACATGTGGATCATTCCAAACTAGAAAAAAGTGAAGGTATTATCCATAGATATTATTTTAGAAAAAATATAGTATTTTTATTGGGATTCAATACAATATTCTATGTTTGAAAATTTAGATCATTATATCATAGAAATTAGATAACCCCTACACACATACATTATTCGCAATAATATAAAACAATAAACTACAAAAAAAGAATGAAATAATGAAAAAAAACCCCGCATTCCCCTTAGGTTAGTAATTACCTATACTCATATAATTAATATCACCAATATAATCTCACACATTTTTAGTTCAATTCATATTGAACTCTCAGAACAATTAATTAAAATGTAAATATAAAAGTTTAATCAGGACCTTAATAGTAGACACCTTTAACAATACATCTCCCTCTATTTCAAAATTTTCTTTCAATTTTTATAGATCCTTGGTTAAATTTATAAAAAAAAATGTAATTCATATGTCCCTTGATTGAATGAGTTTAGTTCTCCTTTTTAATTTCATACACATTAATAATAAGGAACAAATTTTTTCAAGTCATTTCATGGGTATTGTCATTTATTCAGGGACTATGGACCACCTAGATTTAAAAAATTCAATTTAATAGAAATAATATAGGAATAATTCTAAAATTCCTGAAATGGAAGAAAGGTAAGTAAATTTGGCACTCATACAGTAATTTTAACCTTATTGAAATATTTTTATATTTCACTCACACACTCAGTGCTATTAAATCATATGAAATTTCATGGTGGTTCCCAATTACACATTTTAATCAAGTTCATATCAATTATAATTTTTCTTTGTTCTCCACATAAGTTGTTACATTTTCAAAATAATAAAGACATTATAGTTTAATTTCAATAATCTAGTAAATACATGTCTGAAAATTTATTCACTTAAATTTTATACCTTTAATTTTATTTAACTCATTTTATCAATTATTTCTAAAGTTTCATAAAAAGTTTTTATTTGGTAGCATGATTGATAGAATTTTTCATATAGGATTACTCAGACATGACACTATTGTGCACTAACTAATCTGACACAAATAATTGGTGTTTTCCTTAATAATATTATTAATAAAATCTAGGAAATGTGTTGAATGAAAATAAAGAAATTTTAAAATTAAAAAATCGAAATAGTGTAATACTCATATGATATAATGACCTTTCTTAAACTATGTGTTGTCCTTCAATGTTATGAATTTTTCATTCTTCTTCTCCAACAATCATAAAAATTCAAACATCACATTGTGTAATAAAAAGTGAATAATTATAACTAAAATGAAATTTCAACTAAGAAATGAAAAACTCCCTATTTTGGTGGGATTTCATCACAAAACTTTATTGGATTTAAGCCCTTATATAAGGATCCATAAAAAACCATTTTCAATTTGTTGGGGGATGTGGCATCCTATGCTATAACAACCAAACAATGTTTTCTTTTATACTAATCATGATGGAACAAAAATATTATCAAGAGGATATATACTTAAAATATCTTTTATCTTATGTGTTAATAATACATTGAAGTCCCCCTTTTCAAATAAAAAACAGAAAATATCAACTTTATTCCTTATATAATTGAATTAATTAAATTACATCGTGGTGGTCCAATTTTAGAGGTGTATAATTTTGGTTAATCATATTATCCATTGCCTTTATCAACCATAAATATGGGTTCCTTCTCTTCTTTAATCTAGATATCCTTATCCAATGTTGAGATGTGGTCTAAGATCGTAGTATGCTGAGGATTACACTTTATGTTTTTTTAATAATATTACCAAAACAAATGCATAATGGTGTAAAAAATATATAAATAATCACCTTCAGATCCTTTTGAACAAAAATATATAATTTCAGTAAAATTAGATATATCATTGAAATATAATCATTGTTTAACTAGATGAAACATGGTATTCAATAAATGTATACCTATGAATTACAATAAAAATTATTAAGATAATATATCAATGAATAATCTTATTATATTTTTGTGATATTTTATAAAAATATTTATAATTTTCAATATTTTAAATATTTTATTTTTTTTGATGTTTTCCATAAATTTAATTAAAAATTATATCATAGAAATAACTCTAATCATTTATAGGTGAATGTTTTTTTTGTGAAAAACATACTCTATTTGTTTTTGAATCATAATATGAGAGACTACCATGTTATCTCTATATGAATAGGATGGAATTACATGTGAATGGTTTTATATAAAACTGAAAATTACTAATGGGATGGAATATAAATTAAGAAATCTGATAATTAGTGCAAAAGTATAAAGGCTCATCAAGGATTTACAACCATGGGGATTCGCCTTACTAGAATTTAATATACTTATAGGTAAATTGAAAATAAACTAATGTAACCTAATTCTATTTATTATTCACATTAACAATATGGTTGAGCACCATCATTTCCTTATAATAACTTTATCCAGATATTTATTTTAATTACTAGATAATCTATAGGTTACCATGAGGTTTCCAAACAAAAAATAATTCAATAAAATTATATAATTCCATTTGTAAATATTTTTCATTACCGTCTAAGATTGGTTACTCATTTTTCCTATGTCTGAGCCTTAAAAAATTAGTTACTAATCTGTCATGTGTTGGTGTCACTCCAAATTCAACCATCATCAAAATAGTAGTGATCTTTATTGTGTTCTTGTATAAGTTCGTAAAACTGTTTTTTACACATTCAAATACACAGCTAATTGAGAACGAATATATATTCTATATCTATGGAATATTATACACTTTTTTCAATAGATACACTCAATGGTTACTAATTAAATTTCATCATGATATTAATTATATTCAAGGAGAGAGTTGATTAATTTACACTGATAAAATATAATAAAATAAATTCAATTAAAAAATTACCATATTAAACTCAATAATTAATCATATACATAGAATAAATTTAGTAATAAATGTTTATAAGGGGATGATATTCCTTATTATAACCATGTAGACAAATTTTTTAGTCTCCTCCTAATCCAAACAATGTTCCTATATCTACATCAAGGCTCCCAATAAGTCTCTTCCGAATTCATCATACTCAGTAATCTACTCATGGGTCTATGATCTATCACAGTTTGATCATTTCATCTTAGTATCACCCTATTTTTATTCACAATAAAGAAAATTAATCTATAATCAATATGTTTGATCAAAAAATGTGGAAATGTATTCATGGATTATTTCAAGGTACCATTATTGATTTGTTCCTACCAAAGCCTGAATTTCAATTCCATACCCTCACCTGATTATCTTCCTCTACATGGAACTCAATTTGAAGCCTCTCTTTAATAGTTTATTTATATAGTATTTGGGAATATTTTTTTTCTCATTGTGTTGAATGTTTTCCATGTATACATATTTATTGATAATGATGGAAGATAAATCAAAAGAATATTTTTCAGGTGAAAACATTTTTTTCCTTGATGGATTTTCCCTTAGAACTTCGTAATATATTTTTTGGAGGAATTTGGGTCATAGGTAATTCCTAGGATCATTGTTTTAGTTAAAATAATGTCATGGTGGATCTTGAGACTCTATTGGATTTCCTTGTGGTGATATCATTGAGGTGCTTTTTATTCCAAATATAGAGAGTATTGTAACAAGGGGTCTGTGGAAGAAATTTGATAGCATGCATTGATACTCGAGGTGTCATTGGTTTGAGAAAATTTTCCTAGGTAGGTTATGTAGCATATATTGGTAAGGAAACATAATGTCTAGATTAACTGTATCACTATGTTAGAAAGTTAGAACATCCTCATAGATTAAATTAATATTTATATTACCTTATGATATAATCTTCGAGTCTATTATTTCCCTCATTACTCTAATAATTACCTCTAAAGTATTGGAAATGTGTCTATATTGTAGATATGGAATAGTCTTAGCATCCAATGAAAAATATATTGGACTACTAACATAGTCTCTAGTATGTACTGGTCAATTATCATAGGCATTGAATTTTGTTAATTTATTCTCCCATAACGAATTGTCTTAATAATTCAACACGAAAATAAACTAAAATACTTACCAATAATCATTCTTTCATATATTATAAAATTTTCAAGGATATTTAATAATATAGGCTGATATGGAAAATGTTTCACTTGATTTCATAAAATTTTTGAAACTAAAACACACCTACAATGTTCACACTAAAAAAGTACAACAAAATTTAAAAGTAAATAAAAAATAACAAACCGCTACCCACAAAACAATATTTATGAAAATAATTTTCTACACTTTAACAAACATGTACTATTAAAAGGTGATATAAATAAATTAGATACATAATCTTGAGGAACTGTGATTGAAAAATTTCCAACTGAAGCCAAGGGACCCATTAATAATATAGTTCAAAATTTAAAATAATTTTGGCACTAATAGAACTATAATAAGATGATTACATGAGGTAAATCTAGATTAATTACTTTTTCATGAAAATAAAATTAATTAAAAAACCATCTCTAGTTGAAATATGAATCTTATTAAATAAAAAGATCATTTGACCCCTATGAACGTATATGGAATTTATTCATCTTATGATCATTTTACTGACCAATGTATTGAAGTTAGAGACACTGAGAGCTTTTTTATTGAATAATAGAATAGTACATTCCAACATCTCATGAAATTTAAAAGAAATATTAATACTTATAAGTTATAATATGGATTTTTTATCGATTAAATCATTCTAGTCAACTCTTTTATCAATAATTTCATTAACATACACTCTTTAACAATGATTCAAGTAAGGATACCATGAAAAATTAAAACCACCCCATTTAATAAATGGATATTACCATATAAACCTTAGAAAAGTACCAAACAATTTATTCACATTCATCAAAATATAAGAAATATGGAGATTAAAATTAAATGAGAGATGATAAACTAAATTGGGTGACTTTATTTTGTATCAGATATAACGAATAAGAATCCTTGAAAACTACATGCTTATGCACTTTTAAATCAAAAATGTAATGTAATAATGCTAATAATAATTCGTATAAAAAAATTTAAACATCCAAAAAAATAATTTAGATGAGTCTAAGGTAACAAATAAAAAAACTGATAAAACTATTTCCAAAATAGATAGAAAACCAAAAAAACAATACAAATAGTTATAAGGCATGAACTATATCATACCACCTTTTCCATTAAGAATAGTACAATAAAAATAAGATCCATAAAGAGGAAATATATAATTAAATCTTTGAATGATTCCAAAAAATGGAAAAAATTATTCATTTTATATAATATCTCAAAAAGAAACCAATGAAAAACAATTTTTTTGGAATAATTAAAAAATAAATGAATACTTCCAAGGGATGAGAGAGTGAGTCTAGAATGGAATATTTCATCCCTGATTATAACACAAAATCCAATGAAATAATAATATCTAAGGGAATTCTCAATTCATTTTACACTAAGATAAGACTCTTTCATTTACGGTGTATATAATATTAGAGTTTCAATGAATTTTATGTCTCATTCAATGTTTTTATGTTTTCATATGTGAAAATTAATTCCTAGAAGGGTGTTTATGTAGGTGGGAAACTAAGATTTATAATTTCATTATGTTGTTAGTGAAGATATATTTGTGGGAGTTCAATATTTTTTTCTATCAAATTTTTATATTCCTAATATAGACGAAGAAATAACCATATACAAATAATTAATTGTCCATGTAAAACCCTTCTTGAATACAATGAGAATAGTAATCTATTTACAAGAAGGAACTTTATCCATATAATTTAAGGATAACACTATTCATTTCAAAATTATTCATTAAATAAAATACCCCTAGGAGGATCACTCATTTTTTAAACTAATGCATTGGGATGAAAATAAGTTGCATTGAAAAAATATTTAATAAATAAAATTTTGATTTTAGGTAATAATTTTAGATCTAAAATTTGTATGGAAATTTATGAATTTCTAAGAGAAACTAGATATAAAGAACAGAATTTGATAAACCAAAAAGTATTTGATGTATTTTAATTTTTTCTGAATTGATAATGAAAAGACATTTAAACATTTTATAGGAATATCTTATGGATGTGTTATGATAACAAAACATGTTTTTTTCATTAATTTTATCACCAAAAGTAGGATTAAAATCAATTCCATCATACCTTTAGTGTGTATATTAATTTGATAAATAAAATATCCAAATACATATTACTAGAAACATATCAATATATTAATAAATTAAATTCCTAAATTTGTCTAAAGAAAATTTGGTAGCCATTAAACAGAGATTATTTGATATCCTTCGACTTAATCGTATAATATTTATACAAATACATTTCCTAGAAAATATTGTGAAACTAATAAATAATAATAATAGTAACTTAATGCAATCCTGATAGAGGTAGTAAAGTGAGATATAATAAATTTCTAGATTCAGAAATAATTAACCAAATTCCTTATATATAATGGTTTAGTCGCATTAAAATGGTGCCTAAAATACCAAGTCTCTCAATATTGAGAATTAAAATATTGAATTGATCATGTGAGAGTTCAGAATAATTAGGGTGTGAATTTAACATATATGTATTATTAAAATTGAAATTTTATATCACCTTATCATACCATTTATTATCCAAATGATCAAGATACTATCCAAGAAGACACCTTACTTATTTATTGGGGGGATTTTGTGATACTTACAAGTGACCAACACACCTAATAATCATGCGAAAATAGCCTTCACATGTCCTTACAACAATATATCTTATATAAGGATTCAATTTGGATTTTTTAATTATAATGGTAATTTTCAAAGTTTTATGGTGAGTAATTTCTTTTATTTGATTAAATATTTATTCAAAGTATTTCATATTGAATTCAATAGTTTTGGAACATCTTATGGTCATTTTATATCAATTATGGATAAGGTTATAAAGACATTATGTTGAAAGGATAAATTTATAAAATTTTCAAGGGTTTAATTTTATGGTTGATATAGTAATATTTATTGTTCATTTTTATTATAAAATTAAATTCATATTGATTATTCCAATATTGAAATTAAAATTGAATTGCCTTACCGCACTTTTTTAAAATAAGTATGATCATTTTTATCACTTTATTAATACTTTAGTATATTCAAAAAAAATAGTACGATTGAAATACCACATTCAAAATATAATAAAAATATTTTTGGATTTTTTTTATCATCCATTATGAAAATAATTTTATAAACTAAAATGATATTTGACCATGCATCTAATAAAATAACCTCTAAGATGCAACCACTCATTTGAGTTATTATTTAATGCCTCTAATCTATTATAAAGGAAAACCATTCAAAAAATATTAATAAAATAATAATTTAATTTCATATAATTCAAATACCATCTATTATACCTAGAAATATAACACCACTACTATGATTAAATTTTTAGAATATTTTTATTTTTGAGTATTTTATATCTTATATAATTTCAATATATATCATTATATTCATTGATTTGGAAAAAATTACATTTCATGTGATTAATTTAAGTGAAAAAGTTTTATTTAGATGAGTTTTTATATGAAAATAGACTATTTCCAAATTTAAGGAAAATAATGGCATATAAAATATTATGTAATATCATATTACTAGACTTCCTCACACAATAGAGACAATGTTTTAAAAAATGGATCGTTATAATTACTCAATTATTGGTAAAAATACAAAATTATTTATGGATAGGTTCCTGGATATAAATAAATGGTAAATTACTTTATATACAATTAAGTTACATCATATATTAATGAAAATCATGTTTTGAGTTTTAATGATAAGTCAAAAAACCTTATTTGGGATTATCCATATCTAGCGAGAATATTTAAAGGTTAAATGTATAAAATATAAATTCATATAAGTGAAATCAAATATATTTTGATAGATTTCCCACAATAACATGTTGATGATACTTTGGACCTATATATTCTAATAGTAAATTCCTAGAATCTATTTTTATTATCCTAACCCATTCAAGGAATATTTTGAGTTATGTAAGAGATATAATTCCAGTTGATTGAAATCATTTCAAAATGATATAAAATTATTAAAAGCCACTTGAAATTTTGTGAAATACATTATTTATTGTTCGTGTATTTTATTTGGCCCCTTTTTATGTCCTTTATATTTAATATATTATGTTTTATGTAGATTATGATTCAAGGTGGGTAGATTCTTAGGCTACGAGAACTGATGACACTTATATTTTCTTTGAATTTATTAGTACTGTAATATTTTTTATGTTGTGATTCCAAGAGTAATAATCAATTATAAATGATGTTATTTTTTCAATAATGGATTGGATTTTTTTTATTAGGAAGTCTAAATTGAACCATGATACATAGGAAATTAGAGACACCATACAAATAGACAATATTAATTTTATAATAGATAAATTGATGGGAATTTGGATAAAACTATTATGAATAAAAGTAATTATTTATGTCAATGGATGGAACACGTTTTCTAGACTATAGGATAGCTTAACCCCCCCCCCCCCCCCAATTAGAATAATCCCATATAGGTTAATATATTTCAAAACCAAATTATATACATATGGAACAATAGCATAGATAATACAAGGTAGTTGTGAAATTAATATATATTTGAAGATTAATGGAATATATATGAATTTATAGAAATAAGTGATACTTGAAATTATAATAAAATAAATTCATAACTCTACTATTTATAGGGAGAGAACTAGTGTGTCACTTGACAGACAGATTAAAAATAATAGGCTTTCATCCATGAAAACAATCAGTTCACTATAATTATAGGATAAAATTTATTCCATCTTATCCTTTTTATAAAATGGGATGGTAATTTAAGATTTAATAATGATATATAAACATATTCACTAAAAATAAATCACTTTGTGGAAAATAAGTCATACCCTTTCAATGGACAATAATTGAGAAAATTCCATGGGAATATTCTATATAAACCATTGGAGGAGATCACACTACTCTAATCATTTTTAAAACGATATGTCAGGTTATATATCTCTATTACCTAATTGATTGTTTTCATGATTAAAATATATTGACTAACTTTTCAGCTAATATAATTTATTAAGGACATGTTATGGCTCATGTGTAGTGTGGACACATTTATATAATTTATGGATTTTTGTGTTATCATTTTTAATTTTTTTTGTTTTATTTTTATATACTAGAATATTGTATAGAACAACATAATTTCCTACTGAATTTGACACGTATTACATTAGTTATTATCTAATTATTTTCTATATTATAAACATAAATGAATTATGAAGTAAATTTTATTCTTGATTACAAATATGAAATTTTCATAGGAATCCCAAAAATTTTGGATTCCCATTCCCCAAAACATTTTATAATAATTATATTATATTCATTTGAGGAAACTAATCCCTTTAAAATATTATACATATTTTTATCAATTCATGAGTCAACTAATCCATTATTTAATAGCCATAATTTTATGTCAATTCTTAGTGAAAATTAATAATATTGAGAACTCATTGTAAAAATGATTAATGCATCATTTTTAAATCTATTTTAATAATTAAAATATATTTGGATACTATCTTACATATTCAATTCTGAATTATCCTCCTCCATCCCTGAACAACCTTTTTCAATGGAAAAAATACTAATCTCAAAAATCTCAAACCACCATGCTCTAAATGTAAATGGATTATTATGGTTCTATTCAAATGTGGCGGGAAGCTATATGTTAGTATTATAGTGGATATATACCATAATATTAATGATGAAATTTGGAATATCCTTCAAAATCGAAATGGTGATCACACTATTATTTTAAATTCAAAGTGTCTTCTATATCTCTAAGAACAATCTTTAAAAAAATGATGACTAAAAAACATGGAAAAAAATAAACAATTGAGAGGTTAGAATAAAAAATTTATTATGTATGAAATGTAAAACTTTTATGAACAACCTAATTATTTTTTGGGTGAACCATTATAAGGGGGGTGAGTTTGGTTATCTATGTTTATTGTAAATTTGAAATCATGCATTTCACATTTGATAGAGAAAAAACTATTTATTATACCTCTAAGTAAAAAATATAATCACCTAACAATATTCAACCACAGAATATTCTTAAAGGTATGCATAATTAATAAATTTTCATGTATTATTATGTGGTGTCTTGGAATATGAAATAAAAATATAGTCTAAATTTCATTAGTTTAAATTGGGGAGAAACATTATCTCTATAAATCTTTACTAATACAAGACTTTTTACTATAAGTTATATATTAATGATAGTGGGTTGATAATAAATGTGTGAAATAAAATAGATTGATTAAATGATGAAAAACAAATAGAGACTGTTAAGGGGAAATGATATGGATTATATTGTATGATTCTTTAAAATTTCACTCAATATGTCTTATGTTTTGAATCATGTTTTGGTATCACATTGTTGTTCAATTTTTTATGAATATAGTGAAATAATTGTGATTGAATTTATAGATAAATTGTTTTTATTTAATTACTTTGATATTAAATCTATTTTGTCAAATCACAATTTGGACTCAATTATATTTCTGTGATGTTGTATATTTGAATATCCATTTCACTGTATTTAGAATATGATTATTATTTTAAAATAATTAATAATTAATATTATCAGTATATTAAAAAAAATGAATAACTTTTCATCATCATTTTTTTATATGTGAATAAAGGCAGGAAAATCATGGATAAAGACTTAAAAATATTTCATATGAGTAAAATGAAAAAAAAATATTATAGAAAATTAAACAATTTTTCATCACTTATGTAAGAATAAAAAACACTAATAATAGAATAATCAAGAGATAAAAAATAATTATTCATCCATAACCCAAGTATATATGTTTAAAATCTGATGAGAAAAATATATAAATTTTTCAATTTTTTTTGGGGAAATAGAAACCTTATATTACCCATGGAAGATTATGTAAAAAATTTCAGGTAAATATAAGATTAATTTGATCCTTATTAAGAATAAATAGTAGATTATATAAGATTAAACCTTATTCACAACTAGATACTAAATATTTTATCTTTAAAAATCAATCAACATAAGGCTTTTTTCCTATAAAAATGAATAAATTTCTTTTGTCCACTTAGGTAATAAACATTGAGAGATATATAAGAATACATTTCCTTTAAATGTTGAATAATTAGTGGGGGTTATTTGTAACTTGATGTAGTTTACCACTAAAATATAATTAAAAATATTGATCTAAAAATATAAAGATGTTCTTCATACCTCATGGAGTGCATGCAATGCTAAAGGAACTATGAAGGATCCTTATATGTAGTTCCTTAACACAATCCAATAATGAAGAATATCACTTCCCTTATATCACTTAATCCCACGGAGAATGATATTTTATATCGAAATGGTGGTGTGGTAATTAAAATAGGGTATAATGGAAGGATTATATTAAATATTAATTAAATCAAGAATATCTAAGGAATAATTTTTAACGTCAAGGATGATACCATTTAAAGACGATGGTAATTTTAATTAAACTATATTTTAATTCATTTACACCTATCTATTTTTTTGATTATCGACTCCCAAGTTTATTAGATTTCACATGGTGTTAAAACAATCATTAGTGATTGATTCAATTTAGAATGAAAATAAATGTTTCAATTGTGTCAGAATTTATATTTTTCAATCCTTGTTATCCTTATTAATCATATTTTATAGTAGTAGAACACTTGGCTGGATGTGATTAGGAATGGATTTTTATTTCATAAATTTATATTTACATTAGTTGTTAGATTAAACTCTCAATCTACACTATAATACTTTTATGTGAGGGAATATATTATTTTCTAGGTTATGGAGTTCCTGGTGGTTGTTTGACCATGTGTGGAAGGAAGTGAGCCAAGTTTTAATTTATTTGGAACACCTTCTCCTAATTAATATTTACTTATGTAATCGATTGTGAGTTTACTATTATGGTTTCTGGAAATGGTCTAATATTTCCCCTTGAATAAATGGGAAATGAAACTATAATGGTTATTGTATGTTTGGGACACACATTTCCCTTCAAATGAAAGTGAGATGTAAATGATATGGGACTCTCTTATTAATTGACATTAATATAACAAATTAATAATTTTTTGACTATAAATAATATTATATTTTTTGATATTTCTATTAGATCAATTATTGATACATATCCTAGTCATTTAATATTTCATCATATTATTTGGTCCTATCCTTTCAAAAAAATTAAAAATAAACCCCGTACACAATGATTACAATTTATAAATAATACATGATAAAATGAATCTCATGAATATTATATACTATATATTGGTAATATAATATCCTATTATACTATATTTTATCCTAATATTAATAAATTTATTTATCAGTCTAAGATGATTAATTTAATGTAGTATGACCCAATACGATGTATCCCAATGCCCCAAATTCCATGGTTGTTTTTTGTATTATTAGATACAATTTGATGTGTATATGAAATATGAAATGATTACAGAACCCAAAAATAAGATAAAAAATAAGAATAAATAAAATGAATAGATAAATATCTTTCCATAAGTTGAAACATATATTTTTTTCTCATAATCCACTAGTAGGGGTACTAATATATATTTCCCTTAGGCAATACAACACCTATTTTATATTTTTCCTTAAAATGCTCATCTAATGTTCCAAATCCTAAAATTACTATTGCATGGGGTAATGTTTTGAAATAAACTCACATAATTGAGTCAATAAAAAGTTAGAGTGACAACCTTACATAAAAGAAATTGCGAAAAGGTAAAATGGTTATCTCCCATGGTGGTTACATAAAAATTAATAATGATAACCTTATACAACCAATATGTATGAAAATAACCATTATAATCATTCATATTTTACTCAACAAATATTATATAAAAAATATTTAAAAATAAATTACGATAAAAACTTCAATGAAATAATAACATAAGGGATCCAATGAAACTGTCTATTTATTTCTCAATCATTTCCCGGATTTAAATTATTTCAATAATCATATGTGTTTGGTAAAAGAATATAATAACACTTTAATACCAAATCATTAGTTATAATAAAATTATGATAATAATAAATTAATAATAAAAGTATTGGAATATATAAATCAATATTTATAAAATATTAACTTATGGTGTCATGTAATTTCAATTATTATGGAATTTTATCACATGAAATATGAGTGAACTAAATCCTATCACATATTACTTTGTCACATCCTATTTTACATCATGATATAATACCTCATCACATATCAAGAAATTATAATATATTAGATATTATGACATAATATAATACTAAATGTCCTAATAAAATCACTAACATTTTATAATTTCATTATTATATAATTGCCTATTTTATAAAATATTATGTCTAATGTTATATCCTAATTAATTTAAGTCATAATTGTGACTTATATAAGTTATCATTTTCTTATATTTTCTTATTAACTTTATAATGTATTTTAATATCATTTTTAACTTATATGAAAACCAATAAGTGATTTATTATCAAATTATATTTTTATTTAAATGTAATGAGTTATACAAATATATTCCCCACATCCATTATGAAATATTAGTCCAAATTTATGTTCACTGCAAACTCCAAATGATAACACTGTATATTTACCAAATATTACAAAACACTATATTGGTACAATATATATCCATTGTCTTCATTAATTAATTTAAATATTAATATTTCATGATTTATAACATTGGATTCTTGATCAAAGTTTCATTCTTAAAAGGAATTACCCTTACCCTTTAACCAACTCATCTATTCACATAAAATTAAATTACAGGAAAACTAACCACTAAATGTGAGTAAAACATTACCCATTATGGTTCAGACATATTTACTTTTTATTTTCACTATCCATTATAATTTATTCAAATAATTTATTGTAGGTTTAAATAAATATTATCTTAATTAATGTAAATAAAATAAAATTAGAATCTCCATAACTATAACAAATTATGAAAAAAATTTATTTCAAATATTATTTAAAATATTTCAATAACCATTTATATAGATAATAAAAAATTTAAAAAGTAAACAAAATTATATTATACAATTTTAATGATATTTCATAATCATTTAACTAAATGTAAATAAATTAAACAATATATTATATATCATTCATAATTCCCATGAAGTTATCTAAAAAATTAACTCTCCACAAATCACCCAAATCCACAATAAAATGTTTTCTAGTTATTATAATGTTTTTTATACTGCCATAATTCTAAAATATAAAATAAAAATTACAAAAAAAATAACAAACCATGGTAATTAAAAATAGTTTAGAAACAATTCAAATACACCGCCACTTACCACATAAATTATAGATTGATAAAATTACTTACCTCAGTTTATTTTATAAACCATTTTCTTCATATAGTGAGTACCAATTCATTTTAAAACAATTATTTATATATATGAAAAATTAGACTACCATGTTTACCCAATAAATACCCAAAATTTCATTCACATGAAATACCCTTATAAAATGGAAATTGAATACCAATGACACTTATTATCCCTATAATTTCCTTCTTCGTTATCCATAAGTAAAGGTCCCATTATTTAGTTTGGTTTCAAACTGATTCGGTGAAGAATGATAAATAAATACATAAGAATATTTAGTAGTATCGTCTCAAGACCTATAGATATACAAATACAATTTTAATGACCCAAATTTCCATGGGCCATTCCTTTTTGAAAATCTAATGGTTTGGGTGTTCTTAGGGGAAAGAGTATCTTTTATTCAAGAAATTTCCAAATTTCTAGTTTTCCATTGGTGGGTGAGGGGCATCTGTATTGGTGAGTAAAGGGAATAAACATCAGTGAGATAGTGGTGTTAGCAGGGTGATTCAAGGATGTCGGTGTTGGTAGGTTAGGGTGTCAGTAGGTTGAGGCATCAGTGTGTTAAGGAGTCGATAGGTCGAGGTGTCAATAGGTCAGGGAATCGGTAGGTTGAGGCGTCGGTAGGTTAGGGGGTCTGTAGGTCGAGGTTTCGGTATGTTGGTGAATCATTATTTCATTGAATCAATAGTTCATTGCATCAGTTACTCTCCCATAGATGGCTCAATATTGTGGACTAACCTATCGGTAACTCATTTCTAGCTTTTCCCAGTTTTCCAGTTTCTCTCCTCATACATTTTATTTGTTGTAAATCATGTTTAAAGCCTGGTATGGGAATTTTTAAGAGAATTTCAATGGATATTAAGTGCATCTTTAACGTCCTACAACTCTAAGGATTTTGAGATACTCAAAACGTGTGATATTTTCTAATATCCCACAATTAATGGATTTTAAAACCATTCTTTAATTAATATATGATCTAGCTCTTCAATGATAGGATATTCCCTTCCTAGTGTGTTTTACATTCCTTATTTTTTCACCTCAATTTTTCCTATCTAGAGAAGTCATTATCATGTGTTAGTGCCCCATCCTGCTGAGTTTTCTTAGAATTACCTACTGCTTGTGTGATCCCCTATTCTTAGAGAAATGAGAAGCTTTGTTCGCTGGTGGTTTCAAGTAGGGATTTGTTTTACCTCTCTTTAATTGTACATCATGTGGGGTGGGTTTACAAATGATTCTTTGTGGTGAATAGAAAAATAAATTTCCTATAACAATAAATATATAAAAAGGGAATTTGATCAAAATAAAATGGGTTAATGAAATAATGGGATGGGAGTGGTGAGATGTTTGATCACTTGTTTTATTTGGTTATCTTTGTTTTCCTTATGGATTGTTGTGGCTATAGGCCTTCTTAAAATAATGGTTGTTGGTGAAATTGTCATGCACACTGGTGGGGTTCAATTTTTTGGTTAAGATGTGTGATAATTTGATATAATAAGAAAAACATGTAATCACATATGCTTGGTTAATGAAATGGATTCCCTATGATAAAAACTATTTTGGGATCACCCTGGTTGTATAAAGTGTAATTAGAAAACCTTTGTTGGGTAAATCTGAATAGCCTTGGATGGATGGTGTGTTCATGTGTTGTGTGTTTTATGGGTTCTAGCCTTGTGTAGGTTGTGCGTACAGGGGTGGACATAGGAGTTGGTTCTATGGGAAGGGTGAGGTATGTGTGTTTAGCAGGACTATTGTCTAATGGTAGTTGTTGTGGGATTTTCATGTGGGGACGTATGTGTGGTGTGTTGTAATCTTGAATTGAGAGACTGGTTGATTGTGTAATGGATAGACTTATAGGTAGTGAGACTAACTTGGTTGTGTTGTGGCCATCAAGAGACATCAGGATATGGGAATACAGTGAGGTTATGAAGTTGTTATATACTGGTACTACATATTGGAATGTTAGTATTGTGTAGTATAACATTGAACAATGAATGTTGGTATTTGTTGGACAGGTGTCTAGGGTAAAAGGGGGAGTGGAGTGGGACTGAAGGTTGGTTGTTCTTTGTTGTTTTTATGAGTGGGTGTTAAAATGGAAATAATTTACCCTTTTCCATATTTCCTTGTTTAATGGTGTGCTTGGTAGTTTCCCCGTATAGTATTAGAGTAAAATGTAGTGAACCCCTTAATTTATGAATAGAAAGTGGTTAGATGAAAAGTTGTTTGGGATTATGATTTGGCAGTGCCTGTTGTGTGGTTGTGCATATAGGGGTAGCAGCAAATGTGGTTTTTTGTGGGTTGGTATCTTGTTTTGGGACCTGTATATTAGTCTAAGTGTTTGTTTATCAATATTTATAAATATTATTTTCTTTTTATTTCTATATGCACCCCACCCTTGTTGAGAACCATGTGTCGAACACACCCATTTCAAGGGGGGTGTCTTTCCCAACATTCTAGTGGGAAGATGAATGGATGGTTACTAACATTCTTCCTCACAACCTCTTCTAGGTTCCTACCGCTCCACCGTATTCGAGAAGGTTGTAATGGCTTGAATCATAAAATATTCCAAGATCCTTCAGGAAGGTATCTTTTCCCAATTGTCTTTGGGATGTGGTAGAGGTGTCTTCGAAAGAGAGGTGTGGCTGTGGACCAGGTGTCTGTAGGTGTGTTTTGTATGTGGTTTGAGGCCTAGGTGTGTGTGTGTGGGTTGTGGCAGTGGGACTACATTGGTAAAAGTGGTAGTGTCACGATGTTAGCCATTCCTAATGAGATGTTAGCCTGTGGGAAAGTGGTGTAGGGTACCCAAATGTCAATGTTATGGTACTACTACTTTACCGAACTTGCATTATTTGTTGAGTGTGACTTGGTGGGGTTGGGCTAGATAGTATTCCTTGGTAGGTGCTTTGAAGTTCTAATACTTTTCTCATAGAGGAATTATTATGTCCCCATCATGTGCAACAGTGGATTTAGTTTTCCTGATTCATATACTTGTATACTCACCCTACATCTGTAAAACTATTTTATGGTTTCTAAGAGGATATGGAGAACCATGATAGACTTTACTAGCTCGGGTGTCGAGATAGTTGTTGTCCTATTTTATAGACTTTTTAATTTAGTATTTTCTTTGTATTTTTGTTGAAATTTTTTCGCGGTTTACATTTAAATCCTGCACGGGTTGGATTTCTGTTTTGTTTATATAAAACCTTAGTGTTTCTTGGGAATTTTACCATCTTATCTCGTCATATTGTTTTCATTAAAAAGTTTGATTCATTCCAATTTTTTTGTGGGATTTTATACCCTTGGCTCTATTCACAACTCTAGGGACTATTGCGGGTGGGTCTCGGGGGGTCATTTTCTCTCCTTCATCTTACAAAAGGAATTTCATGGAACCTTTTGGCCCCTTCCCTCCCATATAAAATGTGGGTGGTGATAGAATGGTATCAGAGGGAGGATAGAGAGATATGTTGGGGTTCAGAGTTAGGCATATTGAATATTTCATGGGATGGTAGTTCTAAGGTTTTAGGAAATCTTGGTGTGTGAAATTGGACATGGAAGTCCAGGTTGGACACAAAATTTTGGAGCCCCCGTGATCTGATTCAAGGACTCTGGACCTACTGAACAATCAATTATGTCTACACTTATTGTAGGGTATAGGCCCTATGAAAGTTACATGTATCATGATGACTTGTGTTCTTGTGTGTCTTGGGTGTTTTGGGAATTTAAAATAAATAAAAAGTTATAATTAATATTAAAATGAAAATTTCTATACTACCTGGGAATAGGAGTTCCCTGTATACCATTTTTTTATCTATGTAACTCGGACATGACTCACATGTGGTCTGAGTAGTTGAGTCCCAGTAGGATAACCTGTTTGATTAGATGAGTTCCAATTGATAGGAGGAACATGACTTGTGGTAGAATACCCTCTGTTATTTCATGTGGTAGGCCCTGCTGAAGTATGGAGGTAACATTTCAGACTCAGAGATGGAAGGATGGCATGAAGGGATGACAATCACATTTACATTGATCCATGTCCAAGGGAGTACTGGTTTCCACTAGTATTAATCTATATACAAGGAGTGGTGCATCAGGGGTGGATGCTTTACCTCGGGGAAAGGAAGGAGACCGATGTCTCATGGGTTGACATTGAGAAGGAGTTTCAGGAATAGTTCATTTCCTTCATGATTAAGGTCAAGAAGAGGTTGGAGATGTTATATCTTCAGTAGTGGAGTATATTAGTGAGGAAATAGGGATCATGATCAATGATATCCTATGCTTCATACCAAATCTCTTTCTAAATGAGGATTCGTGGGAAAGATTCTTGGAGGAGGCACTCTGACCATCTCTTCAATATGATGTCACTCTATTTACCCTACTGATGTACATATAAGTTCATAATAATGAAGATGTAGTGAATAGGATACACCCATAGAAAGGTGTGATATGAGAGGGGATCAAGCCGAGTTCATCGATTAGGAAGGCAGTAAGTAGTAGGTCTCAGGAATCAGTGCCTTACAGGTTTCGGCTAGCGGGAAGTAGGCCTCAACAATTCCAGTTCTGATCACCTAGTCCTCACCCATTCCCCATGGGCCTAGGACCACGGTGATTCATATATGGAGGCCATAGAAATATTCAGAACTGGTGACTAGTTTGAGTGCAGTACATTGGGGATGGGCAGGTTCAACACCCACCTCAGAAGTAGTAGTTTTCGGTTGGGACTTTCTAGCAGCAGGGCCAGCGAGCTCCCACTCTGCTGATGGTAGATGATGCTAGAGGAGGCTAACCTCAGTTTTCTCCTCATGGACCTCAGAAAGGGCTTGGTCATGTAGGTGTTCAATAGAAGAGGGTTTTAATAGCTAGGTGTGTGTAATTTCCCACTGCCAAGGTAGTAGTTCTAGAACTCTTGCTTGTGAATTAATTGATTCAATATCCTCACACTCTATTGGTTCACCTAGTCTAACCCATGATATGGGATTAGACATCGAGTGGTTTCTCATGACCCAGGTGTTGAGTATGCTAGTTGGAGGTCAGACCATTCTGCTTGATATTTGTTGGGGATATAGACTGATGTGGGCATTGAATCACTCCAATGGGGATCTTCTTATGCTACAGATGTAGCAATACGATGTCATCCTATCCATCAACTAGTTTTTTTATACACGATTTTATCTACTTATTTAGGATAATAGTTGTGTTTTCATATGCGGACATCCAGCATGTAGTTTTCATTGTTGAGAGGGGGTGTCAGGTGGGCATTCGATGTGTGGAGACTCTTCTGTCCTTGTCGTCTGAGCTGTCAGTGGGATCTGAAGATGTAGAGATGGTGGCGGTTTTGAGGGTTGACAGAGAGTTCCTAGATGTATTCCCAAAGGAGGTTCTGGCCTTACCCCATTCACTATGACATTGAGTTTGAAATATAATTTCAACCTGGTGTCAGTCCGATTTCAATGGATCGCTACCGGATGGAGCCTTCAGAGTTGCAGGAGTTGAAGATTTAAGTTGAATAACTGATGAAGAAAGAATTTATCTGTCCATGTGTTTCACTGTGGGGTGCTCTAGTCATGTTTGTTAAGAAGGAAGATAATCATCTAAGATTGTGCATAGACCACTAGAGACTGAATCAGGTGACAGTTAAGAACTGTGACCCCCACCTGAGGATCGACGATGTTTTCAACAAGTTAAAGTGAGAAGGTTGGTTCTCTAAGTTCTATCTATAGTCCAGATATCACTATTTAGGGTGAAATAGGGTGACATATCGAATAATTATTATAGTTGTAGGTATGGGAACTTTTATTTCATGGTCATTCCCTTTGGAATTACGAATGCTCAAACTGTGTTCATGGGGATCACGAACTCTGTCTTCCATAAGATCCTAGACCAGTTCTTCATCGTGTTCATTGAAGACTTCATGATCAACTCAAGGTACGAGGAGGAGAATTATGAGCATCATATGACTATCTTGGAGGTCCTCCAACACCACCATCTCTATGGGAATATGTCCAACTACATGTTCTGGATATGATAGGTGCATATGCAAGGACACATGGTGTCTCAGTATGGGATTGTAGTGGACCCATTGAAGGTCGAGGTGGTTGTTTCATGGTAAGCAACCAAGAACGTGAAATACTTTTGTATATTCTTAGTTATAGTGGGATATGACCAGATATTCATGCCCAATTTATCTTTATTTGTGGCTCTGTTGATGGATTTGACCTTACAAGACCAAGACTTCATGTGGAGTAAGATGTATTAGGATGCTTTCATCTACCTGAAGGGGTAGCAGGACAATTCCCCATTGCTTATGTTTCTAGAGTACGGGGTACTTTTTGAGGTGTTCTACGACTCTTTCAGCCTTGGATTGGGATGTGTGTTGATACAATAGCAGGGGGTGATCTCCAATGGTTCTAGCCAGTATGTTCTTCATGAACGTAACTATGCCACCCATGATCTGGAGTTGTAGTGGTCATGTTCATGCTGAAGTTTTGATGACATTACCTTATTCAATAGTGAATTTTGGTCTTCAAGGATTATAAGAGCTTGAGTCATATCTTCTCTCAGTGAGACCTAAACCTGCGACAGTGAATGCGGATGGAGCATATCCAAGTTTATGACTTTGAGATCTCTTACTCATTAAGAAAAATTAATGTGGTGGAAGATTCCACGAGCAGGAAGTCATAGAAAGGAGGTTGTTCAAGAATCCAAAGATTATTAGAAGGAAATAGAGGAGTTTGCAGACTTTCATCTGGACAAGAGAGAGGATGATGGTAGAGGATATTTGTTTCAGATGATAGTGTAGTCTTCCATAGTGTGGCAGGTAGATGTGTCTCAATGGGGAGACTTAGAGACTTAGGTGATGCATGATCTCACTGTCAATGGTGATGATATGTAGGGATGGAATGAGGATAGTCAGAATCGAATGTTGTTCAATGGGAATCTATTTGTCCTAGCGTTATGGAATAAGGTTGTTCTCTGTGGGTTCCATATCTCACCCTTGACAGTGCATCCAGTTGTTTCAATGATGTACTGAGGCTTGAGGGAACAATTTTGGTGGCCCAGGTCGTAGAGGGAAGTGGATGAGTTTGTGGCAAGGTTCCTAGTCTGTTAGTAGGTAAAGGTAGTTCACCATGTTCCTGGTGGACTATTGCATCCCTTAGACATTCTAGAGTGGAAGTGGGATGACATCTTGATGGATTTCATCATAGGATTACCCAAGGCTCAGGGAAGATGTGAAGATCTTTCGGTAAAAGTGTATCAGTTGAGGAAATCGACTAACTTATTAGTGATCAAGGAGTCCAATGTAGTAGATGCCTTAGCATAAAAGTATGTGTATGATGTGGGGCGGCTGCATGGAGTTCCAATATTCATTGTCTTGGATTAGGATACATGATTTAAGACGCAATTTTGGAATGGATTTCAGCTTGCCTTTAGAACTCAGCTACTCCTTATCATTGCTTTACACACCCAGATAGATGGGAACATATATATAACCATCCATACATTAATGGATATGCTTCGTGTGAGTGTGTTATGGACTCTCTATGTTCATGGGTGAGACTCTTGCCTCTAGTATAGTTTACCTACAACAATACCTATCACTCTACTATTGGAATGGCACTGTTCAAGGATTTATATGGAAGTTTGTGTTGTTTAACCTTGTTCTGGATTGAGGGTAGATAAACAACCCTTCATGGACCAGAGGTAGAATAGGGAATAATAGAGATGGTTTAGATTGTGCGTCAGAGGATGAAGGTTGCTCTGTACAAGAATAATTCATATTCTTGTCACAGGAGGAGGACTTTGGAGTTTGAGTTTGGGGACCATGTATTCTTGAATGTTTCCCCTTGGCATGGGTAGTAGAGGTTTGGTAGTGGGAGAAAGCTTTCTCCTAGGTTCGTCGGACCATTTGAGATGTTGGGATGAGTCGGCAAGGTTGAATATCTGCTCGCATTGCCACTATGGTTGTAGAGGATCCACAACATATTCCATGTCTCTTAGCTCCATCAGTATCTAAATGATAAATCCCACTTCATTGAATAGGGAGAGTTGGATACCGAGGAAAACCTGATGTTTGTGGAGCAACTGGTAAGAATTGTGGATCGTAAAGAGAAGGTGCTTTTTGGATGGACAATCCCTTTGGTTTATGTGTTATGGAGCCATGGTGGCCTTGAGGAGAGTACTTGGGAGTGCGATTAATAGATGTGTGCCCATTACCTAGATCTATTATGAGTTTTGATTCTATATTTTATTTTTGTGCTTTATTTTATGTTGTAATGCTTGACCTCATTTGTTATCAGATATGTTATTTCCTTCTTATTTGAATGTGTGAGAAAAAGTCCTGACCGTGGAGAGGGGAGGGCCTGATCCTTAATCGAGATGCATTACTGTGGATGCGATTAAACCCAATCAAGCAAGTTATTGTTGCCCAAACTGATAGTATATTGACATTGAGGAAGGATCTCCCTAATCCTTGTGTCAAGAAATATTAATCATTGGTGTTTGTGTGGTCATTTGGGGGAGTGGGGCCTTAGTGTTTCTGCAATTTTTCACAAGATAGATGTCAAGGAGGTGTTCTTGGATGTTAGGGTTTTCACTGTAGTTTTCAAACGACACAAGGTGGTTTTTCCATAAGAGGTATCTTAAGGTGTTGGTGGTTCAGACCTCTCTTTTCATGGGTTTGGTTTTAAATTTCTAGGGGTGAGAATAGTTTGATAGGTATCTAATGTAATGACTCATATTTCCATGGACCATTATTTTGTGAAAATCCAGTGTTTAGGGTGTTCTGGGAAGAAATTGTAGCTCGTTTCAATTGTTTTCCAAATTTATAGTTTTCCATTGGTGAGTCAAGGGCATCGGCTTTGATGAGTTAGGGGAATCAGCATTGGTGTGTCATGGTCATCTTCATCAGTGAGTCAGGGGCGTCTGCATCGGTGAGTCAGGGGCATTGAAACTAGTGAGTTAGGGGAATCAGTGTCGGTAGGTTAGGGGGTTGGTAGGTCAAGTCATTGGCAGGTTGAGGTTTCGGTAGGTTAGGGCATTGGTAGGTCAATGCATCGGTAGGTTGGGTGACGGTAGATCGAGGTGTCGGTACTTCGAGGCATCGGTAGGTTGTTTCATCGGTATTTCATTGCATTGGTAGCTAACCCCTCGTTGGCTCAACATCGGTGACTCACCCATCGGTGACTAATTTCCATCTTTTCCAGTTTTTCCCAATTTTTCCAATTTCATCCATATTACATTTTATTGGACGTAAACCTAGTTTATTGCCTTATTTGGGTGTCTTTAATGGGAATTTAAAAGGATATTAAGTGTATCATTAATATCCTAATGCTATGGGTAATATTAGATACTCTAAATTCATGATCTTGACCATGATCCCATGATTAATGGATTCTAAAACCGTTATTCCATTAATATAGTAACTGGCTCTTCAAAGCTAGGATCTTCCCTTTCCAGTTTGTTTTCCTTTCCCTTTTGGGGAACCTAAATAGTTCCTCTCTAGATGAGTCATGCATCAGTGTTAGATCCCTCTCCTCCTCAGTTTTCTTAGAATTACTAATTGCTCACATAATCCCTTATTCATGGTACAAAGAGAATCATTGGTTTATGGTGGGTTTAGGTTGGGATTTCTTCGACCTCACATTAATTGTGCATCATGTAGGGTGGGTGTACTAATGATTATTTTTGAATAAAGGATGAATACATTTCATAAAACAATAAATAAATAATAAGGTAATATGATAAAAACATAATGGGGTAATAAAATAATGTTATGGTAGTGGTTTGATGTTTGATCGCATATTTTATTTTGTTATCTTTGATTTCCATATTTATTATTATGGATGTATGCCTTCTAAAAGTCATGGACAATGGTGGTCTTTTCTTCAACACTGGTGGTGTTCTAATTTTTCATTTAGATGTTTGATAATTGGCCATAACATGAAATCTTATTAATCTTGTATAATTGTTTAAGTAATTGGATTCCCTAGGATAAAACCTATATTTTGATCACCCTCATTATTTAAAGTGGAATTAAAGAACCCATGTTGGAAAAATAAAATAACCTTGGCTTGATGTTGTGATTTTGTGTTGTGTGTTTTATGGGTTCTCTCCTTGTGTAGCTTGTTGGTATAGAGGTGGACATAGGAGTTGTTTCTAGAGAAGGGTGTGTTATGTGTGTGCTGAGGGGATGTGGTTTAATGGTAGTTGTTGTGGGCTTTGTGTGGGGGTTTGTACAAGTTGTGTGTTGGAATCTAAATTTGAGAGACTAATTTATTGTGGAATGAATGGACTTGTAGTTAGTGGAATGATTATTATTGTGTTGTGGCCCACAAGAGACATCGGGTAGTGGTACTATTGTGTGCTTACGAACATGTTATATAGTGGGACTAAATCTAGGAATGTTTGGATTGTGTGGTATAACTTTGAATAATGATTGTTGGTAGTGGCTGGAAGGGTGTCTTGGGAATAAGGGGTGTACAGTGGGATTGTAGGATTATTGTTCTCGGTTGTTTTTATGAGTGGGTGTTAAAATGGAAATGCATTACCTTGGACCCACTTTATTGTTTCATGTTGTTCTTGGTATTTTCCCAGGGTAGTACTAGATTAAATTAATTTGAACCCCTTAATTTAGGAATGTAAAGTGTTTAGATGAAAATGGGGTTGGGCTTATGCTTCGATAGTGGTTGTTGGGTGTTTGTGCATATAAGGTTAGCAGTAAATGTGGTTCTGTGTGGGTTGGTTGTTTGTTTTAGGACTCGTAGTTTGGGATGACTATTTCTTTACTTATATGTATAAATTTTAGTTCCTTGTGATTTCTATAATCATCCCACTCATGTTGAGAATAATGTGTGGAACACCACCATTTCATGGGGGAGGATGACTTTCCCAACATCCCAGGTGGGGAATGAAGGTTGGTTACTGACTTTCTTCTTCTAACCCTCTCCCAGGTTCATATCGCTCAAGTGTATCTAGGCAAGCTATAATGTAATGAGGCTTACCATTGTCCAAAATCATTCAATCAGGTTTTTTTACCATGTGTCTCTGGGATGAGGCCATGGTGTCTTCAGGCGAGAGGATTGGTTGTGGACCAAGTGATTGTGGGCTGGTTTTGTATGTAGTTTGTGGTCGAGGTTTGTGCGGGCTAGTTGTGGCAGTGACACTGAGTTAGGAATAGTGGTAACATCAAGATGCTAGACTTTAAGAATCATCAGTTAATTGGTGGGAAATTAGATTGGGGTACCCAAATGTCGATGTGCTTATACTACTAATTTATTGGAATTGCATTATTAGATGTGTGTTCCTTGGTGATGTTGGATTTTTTTGTATTCCATGGTAGGTGCTTCGAGGTTCTACTTTTTTTCTCATAGGGGAATTATTATATTCCCCCACTTTTTCATGAGTGGCTTTAATTTTTCTTCTAGGTATACTTTTATACTCACCCTACATCAGTAAAACTATTTTCAGGTTTCCATGAGGACTTTGAGGACCATGATAGACTTTACTAGCTCGGGAATCGAGGTAGTTGTTTTGTTTCTTATTAGACTTTTTCTTTTGTTACTTTCATGAGTTTTGTTGTATTTTATCATAGTTTACATCTATATCATGCATGGGTTAGATATTGGTTTCCTTTATATAAAACATTGGTGTTTCTTTGGATTTTTACCATCTTTTATCTCGATTCATTTTTCATTAAAAGAGTGATGCATTCCATTTTTGTGTGAGGCTCTTTACCCTTGGTGCCAGTCGCCACTCTATGGCCAATTGAGGGCGGTCCTCATGGGTCATTATTTATCCTTCATGTTGTGTAAGGAAGGGTGTGGCACCTTGTTTCCCCTTCCCTCAATAATAGAAGGTGGGTCATGACAACAATGACATGGGAAGACTAACTGATATCATTCCCCATTTATTTTTAAATAAATCTCTCTAATTTAAATTTTTAAGGGAGGATATGATATAAAGAAAATGTGTGTAGGAGAGAAAAAGGGATTGTCGAGTGAACCCCCCTGTGACACTACTATATGTAAAAAATAAAAATCGATCAAAAAATTATAAAAACACTCCCATTAAAAAAATTTATCTGAGGAAAATCTAAAATTATAGTAGAAAATGAAAAAACTCTTATAGAAACACTAAGACTGTGATATTTTATCACTAAAAATATGTGGTATAAGTTGGTTACAAAGAAATTTTCCACCCCATAAGAACTTAAGTAATGATTTGTGTTCTTAAATTAAAATTATCTCCTTTCCCCCTACATAGTTTTGTTTCTATAGTTATTCAATTCAAATAAACTACTTTTATAATTCAATACACTTCTAACAGAAGGGCCCTTGAATTAAAAAATGAAAAAATAACCTTTTTCAACTATTTCCTCCATTTTAAAAAAATTATTATAAATTTTTTACTAATATCCCTAAAATCTAATAAATAAAATACAATTGTATCATGAACTAAAATTTAATTTATTCTTCCATATTTTAATCAATAATTTATCATTTTTCTCTATTTGATTTATCAATTTATATATTTATATCCCAAAATTGAAATATAATTTAATTACCAAATTTTTAATAATTTCAACAAACACGCCATAACTATTTTTTATCCCTAAAAAGGACATAATATTTTATATTTTCATCCATTATGGTTATCACTAATAACCTTTATACCAAAATGGGGTTCATTTCAACATTTAAATAGATCACTCCAAACTAAGGTCCATTCCATTACAAACATATTGAAACAAAATATTATACAACTTTGGTTTTGTTATAGGACATATAACTCCCTACTCCTTGAACCCCACTATAGATAATAATATAATATCACTTACCACTAGTCAAAATCGTCAACAATATCACATAGTGTTTCCCACGATAAGAACATGTGTTCTCCATATTATACTATGCTTGAAACCATATATTTCTACTAATTCATAAGAACCAAAAGTGAAAATAATATTATTAACATTAATATTCTAATTAATTCATTTAAAATATCATAATATACTATCTAATTTATCAATGATACTCTAGACTAACAAGGATAAAAGTTTACTAGAATTTGAAAATTAATCTTATCCTTAGTAGGATGTAATCTCAATAACCATACACAATTTTTAACGATATTAAATTATTATAGCATGAAATAAAATATAATAGGTTATAACTCACTTCATGTTCTATAATTAAATTACACATATGAATATAATATAATAATATTCAATTAATGTTTAAAATTATTATCAATTTCAAAAGTTATCCATGTTTGTTATTTTAATATAACTAATCACATGATACTTCTAATCAATATCAACACATCAACTCAACTCATGTCACGATTAGTATCTTAAAAACATATTTTAATATAATAATTAATCACAGATTTCCATATTTTTTTAACAAATGATTTTTTTTAACTAAATTTGGTTGTTATAATCTTCAATAAATAATACATTATAAATCTACCACAATTCTTATCATAAATTAATCAACGTTTTTCTTTTAAAATTATAATGTTAAAAAAAATCATGATACAATATTAACTCTTTTACAATTATTTACATGGAATATCTAATTAATATTCATTAATTGACCATGGGATCAGTTTATTTCAAAAAACAAAATTACGACCTCAATCACAAAAAAACCAAGTTACCAATCCAACTATTTATCAAAAATAAACCTACACATGTTAAATTTTAATTCAAAATGTGCTCAAATTAGTTATATTTATGGATAAAGAATACTTACAATCATTAATTTATTTCCTTATAAATGAAATTAATTATTCAATTTATTTATAAAAATAGTCAAATTTAAATTCATATTTAAAAAATATTACACTATACCTATTTCTAGATAAGAAAATATAACTTCCATTATTGTGTTCAAATAATCATCTTTCATATTCCAAAACACTAACATTAAAATAATATTTATTATTTACTTCATGGAAAAAAAATTAAATTTTATTTTATTAAAGAGAATATAAAATATAAATTATAAAATATAGAAAACTAAAGCACCTCCTATGGTTCCTATAATATTCATAAATTCAAATTTTCAATTTTTCAATTAACATGTATTATATTTCCTTGGAAACATGTTTTCTAATGTGTTACCTCATATCATTTAAATTCATCAAAATTTTAAAAAAGCATACATTATAAAACCAATTTTATAAATTTAATATATTTCATAAATCATCAAAAAAACAGTTTATCCCCTTCCATAATCAATCATAATATAAAACACACATATCTATATTCCTTATGTACCAAAACATGATGTGTGAGACTAATGTATAATTAATCTAACTTAACCCCAATCTATAAAAATGACCATATCTATAACTCATCCTTTTTTTAATCCCTATTCAAACTCATTAATCGTTATTTATGTTCATACTCATGATAACTATACTTCCAAGGAATCAAAGATTTGAACCATTTTCATGTTGACCATATATTGACAAAATCTACCATATATTATCCTTGGTTTAAATATTAATTTACATTACCAAAATAATATTTATATCATAATTAAATATAAATTTCATTTATATATATATATATATATATTATAACACATCTATAAAATAATTCATAAAAAATACTACACTAAATGAACATTTATTTATTTATTTAAGATGTAATAATAACTAATGAAATGATTTAACAATAATTATAGTAATATATTACTAGGAAAATAAATATGAAATAAAATTAGTAAAGTTATAAGAGGATAATAAATATAAGTCAATCCAAGTTCTATAAGATTGAAATATTCTTCTTGATATTCTCCCATGAATATCATACTACTGAGTATAATAATAGAAAATTTTCAAAATATTTGAAATATGAAATACATTTGAATATGTAAGTCACTGGGGATGGGTTTTACGTAAAAATATTTGAGTCTATAGCTATATATTCAATCAATCTATAAATTCATCAATTTTATATAGTTTTATAGTATATATATTTATTGAGTATATCAATAGACATTGGGAAAAATTTATTGATTGGATAAGGTATTTTATAATTTGGTTGGTTTTCATTGGATACCAAAATAAAATAACTACCAAGACATTCCTTATAATTTATTCATTAACAAGATGAGTATACATAAGAGAAATTATTCAGAAATGTTTATAAAAATAAGGAAATTATGGAAAAAAGTAGACAAATTCTTCCTAGTAAACCTCAGTTGTAGATTTTGGTTAGAAGGTAGCATTACTATGGTTTACCCTTCCCCAAACCCATACGAAATATCTACAAGTACATATTTAATGGAATAAAATATTTGTAAAGTTCAAGCTATTATAACTAACTATAAGATGAATGATAGATAATTAAACCTCTAAAAATATCACAATTTATTATCACTCCCTATTTCATATGACTATTTATTATTTGGTTATGTAAGTATATTTTAGGGCGTTTTCAACATGTAATGATAATTTTTATAAAATTTCATTTTTTAAATGTATTTTATAATAATTTTATTATTGAAAAAATATTTAAATGAGAATAATAATTATTGATTTTTAGATGTGTAAATTGATAAATGTAATAAAAGGAATAATTTTATAATTATAAAAAATAAAAATTTAAACTTAATTATAAAAGAAATTAATGTTATTTTTAAAAAATATTTCATTATTTGTTACAAGTAATTTTATTGAAAAGTTATTTTTATATATATATAATTTTAATTTAATAAAACACATGGAAAAATTGGAATTGGGCTATAAAAATTGGGTATTTGGATAATCATTTCATTATTTCTAAAAAAATATTTATTATTATATATAATTAAATAATGAAAAATGAGGTATATAACTCGTGAATATAAATTTAAATAAATAATAAGATGTTTCTTTATTATAATATTTATATGTATGTTTTGGATGTCTATTTTACATTTTTAATAATATTTTAGCCACATAACCCACTAAAATATCAATTAATTCCAATATTTTTCTCCATCTACCCTAGGTTTCCAAAGAAATTTCAATCATTTTCACCTATAAAATCGGTATTTCTCCACCCTCTCCAAACAACACCTACATTTGAGTTTTCTATCTTAAATACACCAATCATACCTCCATTATAATATACATTCTTATTTATAACTCCATAATAATAATAATAACTCCTCTGTACATAATGAAAGAATTTTCATTATGTGAGTATTCAATTTCTTCAAACTATGCAAGGCCTTCTTAATTGAATATTTTGGTTATCTTCCCATTATAACTATTTCAAATTATTATTAAAAAAATTAATAAAATATAATTTTTAGGAATATATATCTATAATAAGTACATAAATATAATATATTTTTTAATTAATAATTTTTCATTCATTGTAGCCCATCCATGTTTTCATCAGTTCAACCACCTACATGAATGATGGAACTAAATTTCCTTAATTACAACTATATATATTAAAAAAAACATTAATACTAAATATTTATTTTATTGAATGTTAATTTAATAAAACTTACCATTCAAAAATATTAATACTCAAATGAATATTGGTTATTAAAAAACTTCGTGCAGATGGTAAATTTATTCCCACTAAACTAATTTTTTTATTATTTTCCAAAACAAATTGTGGAAAAAAGTGTGAAACCATATAAGTCAAAACAGAGGTGCATTACTCCTAGAAAGAGATCACAAAAAATTATTAAATATGAGACTAATATTATTAGTATCATACACCCTATGTAACTCCCACATAAGGTTATTTAACCGAAAGTCAGGATTATCATTGATACGGTATTCGAAGTGATTATCTATCTTGTCCCATATATTTATATATTCATCCAAACTAATCTTCTAATAATTAAATCCTTGAGCCAATATGGGGTCTTTCTTATTAATCCACACCATTTATTTTTAATATGAAACAACTTTAAGACCTTTATCCTTAATTCTATTGACCTGCTCCTTTTTAGCATTGATTTAAAAGACTTTATTGGATATATCTTCCTTGGACTGTAGGGTAATATAAAAAACCCTTTTTATACTTATATTTACCTTGTTGTTCCATCCTTATCTTTAAAAAACACTAGTTTCTAGAATATTATTGTAACTTTATATTCAGACCACTTATTGACCACACGTTCATCTTACTCCCCCTCAAAATGCTCTAGATTACCCACTTCCATTCTTGTTGATTCGGTTGGTTGTGTTCCAATATCAAATTTTTGTGTATTACTTGAGTATCTCATTGATATTATCCTTAGTATGTTTGAAAAATCGTTGTTGAGTCTTAGTCCCCCCCCACAAATTTTGAACTGGAAAATTTCCCAATAGTAGGTTACCATTCATCCCCTTCCTTGAGCCATTTCCATCATTCGTGATCTCGTGGGGGTCATGCCCATAATACATTGTTTTTTGTGAATTAGCATCATTTTCACTATACTCGGTGTCTTCATTGGACATTGACCTGACATGTCTCTTCTTCTATATTTCCATAACTATCTACCACCCTTCAGATTCCATATCTTCTTTCACATTTCCAATCAAGGGAGAAAAGTGTGTTTTAGTCTATCTCAATCTTGAAACATCCTTCTCTTCATCTGGTTCCCATTCCAAGAAAATTGAACTCTTATTTCTTAGAGACACAAAAATTGAATAAAGTGGGATAGAATCAGAATTCCTTATAATGTCAATCTTGGAACCAATACTAGATATAATTTCTTGTCCATGGTGTACACTTCCATACCTCACAGTATCAGAAAAGGAAGTTGATCCCTCAAATGGGTCACCATGTCCCCTTTAGAAGAATACACTGGCATCTTGTTACCACCCAAATTACATTTCAAATCCATAAAAATATCAGTGACGCTCGGTTAAAAATTAATTACTACATTGTATTTATAAAGAGGGATAATAAACACTTACTCCACACAAAATTTAAATGTAGAGGGACTAGAAGGTGATTGAGACTTTCTCTAAGATGCAGGAATGACCTCCCTATTATAATATAGGCTTTGGCAGAAAAATGATTATAAATTCTTCAAATGCTGACATGAAGAGTAGTTTTCTGAGGATGATTCAAAGGTAACTGATTTATTACACCAAAAATACAATCCCATAGTGATCAAAATAAAATCAACATGTTCCTTAGAAACATCCACTTCAATGCATATATTTGTGGATATGGGATGAAACACTGAATTGGTTTTATTATCTAAGAAAAAGAAACACCTGACCAGATTTCCAAGAATTTGAATAATGGAGGGGTTTTAAAAAAGGAAGTAGAAGACTAGGAAAAAATACCCATGGAACATAGTAAAAGTATCCCATTTCATATGGAATCATAGGATCCAAAAAATAGGTATAATTGAGAATTGTTTCATGTTAGAGGAGCTCTGGACCAAATAAGTATCAAGTCCTCCTCCAATGAGAAGCAAACCATAATATGACGGTTATCAAGAGGCCCGATGTTTGTATAGTCCTGTCAATCCTCCCTCTATTGCTCATTAAATTTATATCTCTCCATGGATTCATTAATTAATTATCTAGATTAATTATAAATATCATTGTATAATATATTTTTAATGTCCAGGATAAAATATATTTTAGATATTTTTTATATTTCATTTTATAATTCTATTTATATATTTTCATTTTATAATTTAATAAATTTTTATGCAATTTAATTCTTGTTTTTTCTCAATTTATAATATCCCTCTTTAATATTTCTTTTATTTTTCTATATGTTATTATTTCCTTGATTTTTAATCATCTTAATTACTAAAGGCATTATATATAAGAATTGTGTGGGGTGAATTTTCAATATTAAACATGATAAAAATCAAAAACCAAAGTATGTATATAAAATGAATTCAGTATTGTAAGGTATATAAAAATCATTTGAAACTAATTAATATATAGTATATACATAATTATTGAGGATGAACTAAGAAAGGATAAAAAAGAAGATAAATAATAGATAATAAGGATTTTATAGTGGTTTATAAAAACAAATATTCCAATTTTCACCGCCTAAAATGTAGAGGATTGTGGATATTCATAAAAAATTTAATTTTGACAGGAGTTTAACCCCTATTAAATCCTTCCTCTTCGATACCTGGATACACAACATAAAAATAATTTTTTTAAATTATAATAATAAACCACTTCCCCCAAACAGTGATTAAATCGTATGTATAAACCATGACCTTCCTTTTATTTATATGATTCATAACATATGTATACATGTTTTTTATAGATTAATAATAACTTGGTATAATATTATATTAGAGGAATATCCAATGTATGATTTGAGAGATAAACCATGATTTAATAAGTACATCACGTTATAGTAATCTTAATGAATGAATATAATTATAAACTAGATAATGTTGTAAAAAATCATTTTGTATCATGAATAATGATTCTATAGTAATCAATAATCATTAATATATTTTCACACAATAGTATTCATAGATTACCTTTCATTATCATAATTATAAAAATTAAGCAAAACAGAAAAATTCATTATTTTCAATCTAATTTTTCTAATATTTGACACATATTGGAAAATAGTTATGATCATATTCATTAAAAACCCTATCAGAATAATATTTCAATACCCATGTGATTTCCTTATCGTGATTATGAAAATATAACTCATAGAATCCAATATTATTATTTCACTTTTGAAAAACAATAATATCATTTTCATCGTATTAAAATATGAATAATATATATTACAATCAGAAATCATGGAGTTGTCTATATTATGATCTCTATATTCGTACAATAGTTATCATACTCATGATGATGTTGTCCCATATTACATCATTATATAGTGAATCTTATGTAATCATTTTCTTGTTCTTTCCTAATATAATAAAAATAGCTCGACATTTTTTATATTGATTTCAAATTTTGTGTTGACTTATCATTTCATCCATGTGATCAACACGTCATTGGAAAAGGATCCCAATATATGATAATATGTTAGTAAAACATTTTCATAAACACTATATATTATAAACACATCATAGTAAAACCTCATATTAGAGATGTATATAACATTTAAAAATAAGGTGTTAATCCCCCATGGATTTATTAGAATACATATAAAACAAAATATCATCATTTTTGTTGGTTATCACCATTTAAAAAGTTACATATGAATATATTGATGTCATGACACTATATTTCACATTGATTATTCATCTTCATCTTCGATTATGATAGAGTCATAATCCCATTGAATATTAATTAATGTATATTTTTAAATAACTCTCATAATACTCTAATATTAATTTAATTTGTATCTAATAAGGATTATAAATTACACTAAAAATCATATCATGATTTATGTGGATAATTATCAGAAAAATCCCATAACATATGTGATGTTTTGATGTGACATTGTCTTCAGATTATATGCACTCATTGTTGGAATAAACATTTTCCTTGAATGATAATCACTATGATTTCATTTTTCTTTTATATATTTAATATAACTATAATTAAAAAATAGAATATAAATAATAGAATTAAATTGATACAATAAATTCATGTACTTCATAACTGTTAAAATAATAATCATGAAGGTCAATGAAGCCAACCATCATTCTCCCCCTTTTTGATAATTACAAAGAAAACAAGCAACTCACTATTATTGGAATTAATAAAAAAATAAATCTATAAATAACATAACAAAATTAAAAAAATTAATAGATAAATAATAAAAGAATTAATTTATATCCCTATATATGAAAAATTTGGGCATACTAATCCTCACATGAAATAATTTTAAGATCTTTTCTTTTTCAATGTACATCCTTCAATGATTTTGGGTGGATCCTATTTTAGTTTATTTTTTATTATTATTTACACTTTATTTTTTGAGTCCTTTTTGGGGTATGGAGAATGTTTAATTGGTAAAAATACATAAATTTCATGGATGTGTGTTTTTTGAATTAATAGAGTCTGGGTGAATTGGGTTTGTGCTTTTCCAATGGAATCATGATTGAGTTTTTTCAACTAGACACATTCACATAGTTTAAATTTTACATGATTTGAATGAGTTTTCAGCATGAAATTATGAACTAGTTTTGGCCATGAAGCATCCACACACTATGAAACTAGTTCAATCAATAAAATGATCTATTGGGGTTATTTTAAACTAAGGTAATAAATATTTTTCCACACTATATAAATGGAGAACTTCATGTCATGAAAGTATTTCATGTCTTGAATATATAATGATTATTAATTTTAAACCACTCTATGCATATGATTTCATTTAATCAACCATGCAACTATATCCCTCTCTCTAACCCAAGGGTGTATTTGGAATATTTTTGAAATATTCTTTCCTTTTTGTACATATTTATCATGCATTTAATCTTAGGTAGTTTTTTCTCTTTTGTTTTCCCCACTCTTCTTCCAATTCTTTATTGTTGTAGTGTAATCTATTTATTGCTATGGAACCTTGTTTCTGATCTTGTGTGACCAGGGTTTCTCTTTTGATATTATTCACCTATGATAGTCATTGGAATTATTGATTGAGAGTTTTTATTTAGTCCAAAAATAATGGTTTTTCTTCTAGAAGAAATTCTTATGGTCTATTTTTTTGTTAAAGAATGTTCATTTTTATGTGATTAAAACAACAAAATGTGCACATTAATAAATAGAATAATTGGTGACTATAATTACCATTTGGATCTATTTATATCTTATGGTGTTGAGACATGTCTTGTGTATACCCATAGGGTTATCCTACCCTATTATTTCTTAAAATATGAATTAGCATGACATGAAATCTCATGTGATTTCTCATGATGGATTCACCTTGAAAAATAGAATACTTGATTATTAAATGATTTGTGATTATTTGATGTAAAAAAGGTGTGAAAACCAGAATGGAAATATATTTTTATATAATCTACTGAAGGAATCTATAATTGAAATAAAATTGGTAATTTTCTAAATTGACCAATTTCGATTATGATATTATGTTTTGATGTTCCTTCTGTTAGGACTTGTGTAATGATTCAGGATGTAATACTTATATAATGGGATTTCCCCAGTTATTCCCAAATGATTATATAAAGGTATTTTCCTATTTATGTTGAATTTCTTATATAAAGGTATTTTTTTAGTTATGTCGAAAGGCATATATAATTGGATTTTTCTTGTAATCCTAAAAAACATATATAAAGCTCCATTATTAGTTTATGATGAAATGATTATATAAAGGTTTATACTTATTATACTACAATTATTATAGGAATATACCTAGTTATGTGTTTACACCATCGACTTGTGGTTACTATTGGCATAGTTCTAATATATTCTCACTGATATTCTGGAACGGTTCTGATGAATATTTATTGTTGTATGATTTTAATTAAATAATTATTACCCTTGATTGTCTCTTTATTGCATTTACTTTTCATGATAATGGTTTATTATTAAATGGTGGTGTTGGACTAATGAGTTTTAATAAAAACCTCTTCATGATATGTTTTGGTCCCAAAGTAGATTATATGGATGTAGGTTTGGAAAATGGAAAGAAACCTTGTACTTGATTGTTTCATGTTAGATAGGTTAGATCTTGGATATGGGAGAAATATTGTATTTAGGATTGGGAACATTTGAGTTTATTTGTTTCAGCATTGTATTTTATTTGTATTTCTTTCAATTTAACATTTCTATAAATTATTGTAAGTAATTACATTATCAAAATATTTTTATTGGATTATTTAGTTTAAATTTATTATTGTTTTATATGTTATGATGTAATGTTACTTCTATTTTCTATTTATATGATATATTTTTTTTATTTTTTTTTATAACTCATAACAAGGGTGTATATTCTTATCAATTTACTCTCAACATAACGGATTCCAGTCAGTATCCTCTTGTATACGGTGAGGCGTGCTTGAGGTCCAGTAACCAATTCGGTTTGGCCTTATAAGGGAGTGTCGGTTGGGGGGTGTTACAATGTGTATTTAGAGGATTATGTATTTATTTTATATTTCTTTAATATTTGGTAAATATATATAAGAGACTATGATGTGTAGGGACTTGGTATTGTGCTATTCCATGGTAGTAGCTGACCCGTGTATGGGGAAGAATTTGGGTACCCTGGTGTGGGATTGTTGTTCTTGATGTCCATCTACTTTAACTAATGTTATTTCACCATTGGTGATTCAGAAGTTGTGTGATGTTATTATTTCTTGAGATTAACACTCATAACATGGTATATAGAATAATTTGTATTCATGTTTAAGTAACTTCACATATCGATACATAATGACATGAACTGATCATGATAGGTAAAAATTTATTTCATGTATTTTAATTTCATATATGAACTATGAAAGGATATACCTCTTATATTGGATTAATCAAAATGATAGAAATATTATGTCATGATAATTCACTTTATATGGTATGTTTATAGAGACCATGAGAAAGTGGTTCTCTATTATTGTCATCAATTTTAGTTCTCCTCGATGTTATCCACTATTCTATGTAGTGTGTTTGTATTGTAGAGAAAATTCATCATCATCATCTTCAAATTGAGTGCCCAGATTGAAGAAATTATTGGGATCATAATGCTTCTAAACTAGAGCATTTTTTAGCTCCGGTGGACCATATGGATGATTGGATAAAATGAAAAATTCCATAGGGTCATGAAATCAATTAATATGGATACATTTCAATTATTATCATTGATTTTTGATTTGATGATAGTGTTTTAGCTACAACATACACATATGTTCACTGTGGAGGGAGGAATATAGGAATCTATGTTCTATAATGATTCAATCCCAATGATCTTAATGAACCACGAGACATCCATAGAAAAGAGGGAGAATGTTGATGCATATAAATTTTTCACTAGCTGAGAATTGGTGGGACACTGTAGAGAAATATGGGTTGAATGAGTAGTTATCTTGGATGGAAATTAAGGGAAATTTTTTGAGCTACCTCAATCCTAAGATGTTGAGGGTCACGAAGGATTCCTTGTTCATTCACCTGGTGTTGGAAATATTTCTAGTGATGCACTTTGTTAGACTTTTCATTGACTTTCAGTGTTATATACCATATTTATAAGCTAATGATATATATAGATAAAGCCATTTCATTTATGGAATATTCAATGATATTATCCCATAAGTTAACATTTTTTTTCTGAGTAGAATTTTAGATGTGATGAGTTAAGATCTCATCATAGAATGGAATCTTAGAGAGGCCCCAAACAGTGGGCATGTTGTTTTAGTAGGGAGAACTGTGAACTCCTCTTCTAGTGGAAATAATCTCCTCTAGGACAGTCGTCAATAAGGAAATATCATGAATAGAAGTTAGGTTAGTTAGAATCCATCTTAAGACTATGTAACGTATCATTGCTATATGTGTGGAAAATTTGGCCACATGTGACCAATGTGTCTATACCCTTATTTAGAGTGTCTTATTTTTGGTAGTATTGGACACCTTTAGAGGTTTTTTGGGGAATACAGAATTAGAGTAGTGGGAGGAGTTTATGATATGTATCAGAGTCCATGAAGAACTTAGCGACCCCTTAATTGATGGGTATCTAGAGTTCCAGTGGATGTTCAGGTCAAGGTAAGGGATGTGGTACCCCATTGCAGGAGTGGAAGTACTGGCTAGATCGAATATCATATTGGATTCATTCTAGATCCTATGGAATAGGGGAATTTCATTTTCACAATATATAATAAACTTGTCTTTTTTGTACCTAGAACCTTCAACTGTCAGGGGTAAGATTTATTTATCATCTTCTCGTTACTATGTTTCCTTATGTTCAGTCATCAAATAATTTTATATATTATATTTTAAAAAAAAAATTATCTTGGTTTTAAAAATTATGAATGGTGTATTATCCATTGATACAAAATCAGTATTGTGGATAGATGTAATCAAATGTCTCAAGGCTTGTTCACATAAAATTGGTGGTTACCATTTCTTTTGGGAATCGTTTATGAGGAAAATCATCGTTTTCAATTTGATAATTCGTATGGATTGGATAATTCTACACTAGTATCATATCAAAGATTACAATAGGATATTTACTTTCTTGTATATAGAACGAGGTATCTAATTTCCTTATGGTGATTTGGATCTTCACATTTGTCACACAACACCAATTTTTTATTGATGGAATAATATCATAGTTTAAAGAGAAGGCCTCTATCTAGATCATGGTGGGATACACCAAGATAATATTACTCCAATGGTAGACCAGTTTAGGATTTATCTATTAATGAGTTTTACATCTTACCACCTGAGTGGGAGATCGATGTGATGATCAAATTAGTGCAGGTAGTATATCCAGTTTCTATGTCAGATTATAGAATGAAACCAGTAGATTTTAGGATTTGAATGTTTAGTTAGTTGGTTAATAAGACAAGGGTTTCTTATGTCCTACTACATAACCACATGTTTCCTCATTTATTTTCACCAATAAGGATGATGTTACATTATACATATGTATGTACTATCTGAGATTGAACTAGATGACGATCAAGAACTAATTTCCACATCCATGCATCCATAATATCTTTAACCAACAGAGAGTTGATAAGATATTCTCTATGACATATTTGAAATTATGGTACCACTAGTTTTGGGTGAGACAATTTAGAATACCTTGTATGTATTTTAGGTGCAGGTATAGCTTGTTTGAGTTTATGGTGAGGTCATTTGTTCTGATGACTGAATCAATGGTATTCATGGACGTGATGAATGGGATCATTCAATATTTTCTAGAACTTTTTTTTGTGGTTTTCATTGATGAAATAATAATGTACACCAAGTCAGCATATGATCATTCCCAAATTTATGATATCGTCTTTAGTACATTGGGATACCACCGGCTTTAGGCTAAGCTTACCAAATCCATTTTCAAAAATTGATAATGATAACATCATGCTTCATTTAATATAATAGAATATACTTCTAGTGGACACAGAGATGGTTTCATCCATAGTATCATGGTAGATACCCTATAATATCTTCATGATTCATAGCTTTTGGGTTTAATACATTAATATTTTCATTTTATCCAGGACTTCTCCCACCTAGAGGCACTAATGTCTGGGAGAACAATTCGAAGTATTTTTCATGTTCTTGTGAGAAATATTTTTAGGATCTAAAGGTTAGGCTGAACTCAACACCGATCCTCATATTACTAGTGATGGGTATGGTATATACCATGTACTATACACATACAAATATGGACTCAGAGAAGTGTTTATACAACAAGAATGGGTGGTTGCTTATGGATCTAGATGGTTGATAATACATGAGAGGGGTTATCCAACTAATGATATAGTGTTAGCTACAGTGGTACATCTATTGTTATTTTGGAGACACTGTATTTTGAGATAGAGTTTTGTGGTGTACGTGGACCATAAGACCCTATGGTATATATTTTATTAGCAGGACCTGAAACATCGATGGTAGAGGTGGGTCATGTATCTATATTCATTAAACATATAGTTAGATTATAAAACATCAATTGGAAACATTATTTTCAGTTTCCAAATATAGTTGAATATGATAGAGGAAGTGCAGGATTCTTGCCAAGAGTGGTGGATGATGTCCCTCTTTTCATACATGCATCTAGATGTTCAAGAGTCCAAGGGTTGAGTGACTCTGACTTCAATATGCATTATAGAAATTGTTGTTTAATGGATCAAGAAAAATCATTAATCTGATTTGGAGTGATTATCCTTCATATATAGTATATATGGTATAGATTGACCATTAGGATGGTCTCTTGGTACTGATAGTGTTAATCATTCTCATGGTCGATTATGGGTTCATGTGGGCTTGTGTGAGTAGCTGATGAGAGAGTTTCATGCTAATAGATGTGTGGTAAATAAAGGACAGAAAAATATGTATTATGATCTATATAGATAGTATATGTTTCCAAAAATGAAAAGGGAGGTAGCATGAATCATGGAGACATGTTTCACCTAACAATAGATGAAGGTTCAACATCATAGGAATGTTGGGATATTATAGCCTCTCTAAATTTAGAAATGGAAATAAGGTGGTGTAACTATAGATTTAGTGATATAATTACCCATGAAATATCATAATAATGATGCATAATTTTTTTCCATTTTTAATTTAATAGGGAATCCAAATTATTTCCTATCGAGGAGACCTTCACTGTTGATGATCAGGTTTCTCATTACATGCAGGAGAAAGTCAAGTTTCATGATGTTCCTAAGAGTACCATTTATGATAGAGATCCTAATTTCATGTATAAATTATTGAATTATAGATACACATTCATTACAAATATTAACATTACATAAATTTTTTGGAATACTTGAAACATTATAAAAATATATGCCAAAAAACTATACAAGTCTAGTGCCTTTAGAAATAAGGAATTATAAACACTAATGCATAAATGAGCTATAACATCCCCCACTTGGTTCTTCTTGACTATCAACCTTCTTATACACATCACAAATAATACATATATTCATAAACTTGTGGGAACGAAACATAATAAGGGCTGATCTCAGATGATTAATAAGGGTAAACAGGGGAGATATCTAAGAATAATCTTGAGAATAAGGGGATGAGAACATGATCCTAAAAATAAAAATCATACCCTGCATATCAAAGATCATATACATGAATCATGGCATAAATCATGGAATTTCACAATAAATGAATCTTGTCAAAATAATGAACATAAGACATTAAATTATAACATATGTATAAAACATGGAATTGGGGTTGTCACATAACATATAATATGATTTCCATAGTAGCCAAGACTTTTCGTATTAGAACAAATTAGTAGATGAAGCCCTTTACTGAATGGGGTTCACACCTCATTTTAGTCTTGTATTATTTAACCATGTTAACTCTCCATTCTAGCCCAGAACCAAGTATATTTCCAATTCTAGTCCTATAATATAGAACTGAGTTTATTTCCCATTACATCCATGTATATATCATGAGATATAAATCATTACCCAACGCATTGTAGAGAGATATAGGTCCCACCCATCTCATAGTGAAATAATACATACATGTGCCACAAGATCAAAATTTACCATATCATAACCCATAAAATGGAATGGGTATAATAAACATGTAATCATATCATATCATGGTAAATATATTGGTTTTGTAATCAATTCATCATAAACATTACCTATTAAATGAAAGAGGGTTCAAAAGCATATTACCTGTGAAAGAGAAATTGGTTTCATAAACATCATGTAATCAAAACCAAATAAATTCATAGAAATAATTTGAATGGAAACATTGAATGATTTACCTATAGAGTAATGAGTAACACCAATATATATTATCATAGATGGGAAATAATATTGAATGATATTTTAAAAACATTTCATTATGAAAATATCCTTTCGGCATTGAAAATTTATTTTTAAATTATAAAACCTTTGGAAATCCTTTTTCTATGAAAATCGATTTGAAACCATATAAAGGAAGAATTAAAAACCATAAAACATTTTTAAACTCCCTTTTCCTTGAAAAGGGATTCATTTATCTTTTGAAAACATTTTTGAAAACATTGATTTTGAATATAATATATTTCCAACCGAAGAGAGTGGTAGTCACATTTTACCTAAAAACATCATCTTAAGTACCAAAGAGTGGAGAATGGTATTAATAAACAAGGATATCATGAATACCCAAAGGAGATAAAATTAAATAGTTTTCTTGTGAAATGGATCATAAGATTTTATCAGAAAATCATAATCATTAACAATCTCGAAAATGCGATGAAATCTTTTCAATTTTCCCTTACCACATAGTTACATGGATTCATATTCTCAATGTAAGAAATGAAAATAAATGATGTTTAAATTATCATGAAAATAATGAGAATCATGATATAACATATAAAATTCATGTATATACACTTCAAAAAAATAGGTTTGTAACCAAACATGAGTCTCAAAGAAGTCAAATTGGGAGAAACATATTTTACTAATTTGGAAACTTTTGAAACATAAACCCCATAAATAAATAGAATAAAATAGATATTTAAATAACCATAAATTTAATTATAATAATCAAATAATACATCCATCCAAATTAAAAATACTACACAGAAGGAATGGGTGGTGAATAAAGCTTGTATCTCACAAAAATAAAATGTTAGATTAAATCCCCTTACCTAGTATCTTGACTCTCATCACACTAATTAAAAAAATATTTATAATATATATAAATTTATTATAAATCATTTAAATAATCATATTATTATATATAATACCATATATGATTTTATAATGACTTTATATTACCCTCTTGTTAACAGTTCTATGTTAAGGTTTCACTTATAGAAATATTCTATTTATTCTTCTCATGTGTCTTAATTTGTTATATTTGTGTCCTTATACTTATATCATTATTATATAATTTAAAACATGATATATATATATATATAATTAATATTAATTATATTTTTATTCTAATAATATATATAACTTATATATACATAATAGAATACATCATTCTTGGACATGGTAATCTATACAAACGCATGAACGTTGTTTCCGTTTTTATTACCATACTGAAAGAAATAAATAAAAATGACACATATTTATATATTTATATAATATCATTAAAGTATTTTTATAATGATATATATATATATATCACAATTTTGTTAAACACGTCGTTAATACATTCCATGTAGTTTTTGGAACGAGTCACAGTGCATTGAGGGGGAAATAGTCCACACTTCCTCAAACGAAATTATATTTCCCCCAATGGAAATTAAATAAGATATATGTGGTAAAATGAATAAAAAATATTAATGAAATAATAAATATAATATATTAAATTTATAGATAGAGTCTTCATCACAATTTCCATAATTATTTCCATCAACATAGGCGGTAATGGAAGAATGACCAATCATTGTTTACACTACATGAAAAGGGGGATTTGGAGCCCCCCTGACATGGGCATCCACCATTGGTTGTCACTAAGCTTAACCCCCCCCCCCCCTCATGTTAAAAACCCCCTTGTGCACCCCCCCTTGCGCCACCAGAACCGTACCCCGCAGCGTCGACCACCGCTGCCCTCACGACCATCCTGTCTTACCGCACCACCAATGCCATCCACCTCCTCCCTCCCACACCCTTGTAGTCAAACCCCCCTCGTGCCTAAACCCTACACGCAATGCATGTTCTCCCTCACTACACCGCCTCCGCCCATCACCGATCACCACCTCAGACTTCGGCTCCCCTCCCCTACCCCTCCTCTCTCTCGCAGCACCACCTTCAGCTCCCCTCCCTTCAAGATTTGTAGCGCTATCAGGTATGCCCTATCATCTGTTTAAGAGTTTTTATTTTGGTCATTTTACTGAACAAATTTTTCATGCATGAAGATTATATGAATATTGGGTGTGAATATAAATTGATGAAATGGAATTTCATGTGTATACGGGGTTTTGATCATGAAGAATTATGAAACACTATTTTTTAACATTGTTTGTATAATAATAAATCACACTTTACTTGAGGTTGGAAGTTAAATTCAATGTACAATCCCTCTATATGTTGACTGGATTAATATTTAGTGGTGTTGTTATTTGATTTATAGCATTCCTTAGTCTGTGTGTGTATCCCATTAGAAAATGTTTGAGACTTGAAAAAATATGTGTAAATTTTTGTTATAAAGATATTATTATGGATAATATTTGTATTGATCTTCTGAATCGAATATCTAGAGAATATTTGGAAGGCATTATGTAGTTCATTGAGTTCACTAGAGGATTTAAAAGTGACTATATTAGTTTTCCTTGTAAAAAATGTGTAAATAAATATCAATTCAGATGAGATACCATGAAGGATAATGATTCACGATCAAATTTACCCAAGAGAAGAAGGTAGAACGGTCCTTAAAGTCTAGATTGGGTTTTCAAATCCTTAGAGGCCTAAGAAGTAACCTATAGACACATATATTATATGGACTATTTTTTGGATATGAAGTAGACAACATGGATTTATTTTATATGGGTTTAAAGGATATCTAATAGATTTAAGTGAATTCAATTTAAAAGAATGAGTTGATCCTATGTTATCACTCGGGGGGATTGGATGAAATTATTTCTTCAACTATTTCAATTTCTTATATTTGAGATGAGTTAATTTAATAAGATCAAACAACATCCTCAGTTACTGGTTTAATACCTAAACACTTTAATACTAATCAGCTATACACTTGAAGGATCAAAGTTTTTATCACTTCAAGGTAATGTTTCGTATTAGAACTTGAAGTGTGTGGCCTTAAATTCAACAAGGATGATGCAGTTCAAAAATCATGAAATAAAATTCTCAATTAAAAGAAGTGATTATACATTAATGGGGTGATAAATAACATCCAATACAGCCCCTTTCAACTCCCTTTGATCAACCCATAAGTGGGTTATCCCTCCATTGATTCTATGTTTTTAATGGAATTGGAAAGCAGACTCGTGAGGGAGGAAATGGAGAATTAAGAAAACAATGAAATAACGATCACTCCACCGTTGTGTTGTAATTTCACAAGGTGTGATGTGAATAAATTCAAACATTGAACCAACGGTATCAAAGTGATATGAATAACAATATAATAATAGTATAATAAGAACTTTTTTTAAGAAACTAAAGTGAATTGAACAACTTAAATGTGAAATACAAACTTGAGACAACAAAATCGCAACATAACATTACAATTGAACAAAGCACCAAAGATGAAAAACTCCTCCCCCAATACTACCTTAAATAGGAATTTTGGGAGCCTTGGGTCGATCCTAAAATAGTAAAAAGTATCTCACTTGATTATGGTAGGCCTAGGGTGATGGAAAACTTTTGGAACTTGTATTTTTTCACACTTGACCCGAGTTGGCAGCCATCATTGATCCACCAAACATACGTGCTTGGCAGACCTTCTATTTCGACGAATCATAGTGGACCATAGAAGAAGTAAAATGGATACCCAGATGTCTCTTAGCCTCCTAAAAAATTTGGGCCCATTTGGAGTTGTTGATTCCGATATATGATCATATTGGTAGGATTTTTTCTGGGCCTCAAAATCTGGCCCATAATTTCATCTCCAAATTAGGCCGCATTAATGACCACCATGGAAGCCGAATTAGCACTGGCTCCTGAAGAATGATTTGTTCATATACATGTATTCTAGAATCCCACAAAATTTTGGTTTCATTTGGATTGTATTCTGGACCCACATTCTCATCAGTGGGCTGGTGTCCAATCTGACTTCTCCAGAATTGTTTCCTTTCATCACAAAATATCCACATCTTCTTCCATGAATTCTCCATTGATCCATGAATGAAACATGTTCATATATAAATTTAGATCAATTTCACATTATATAAAATTAAAATATGGATAATTAAATTCCTTAAAATCAGATTAATCATTGGGTACTTTAAATGATGTTAAAAAAATGTAGCACATAATAGTGCATTTTAAGAAGAAATTACAATCATAATGTGAAATGATGTTCAAAGTGTAAAATGCACTAAAATGGTGTTATGAATAATAAAGAACATGAATATTATAAATATTAACAATGAATATTAGTCTGATTTAGTGGCTAATCACACCCCCCAACTTGAGTTTTGCTAGTCCTGGGCAAAATATATCTCAACAACATGAAATTCGAATTCTCTTTTCCAAAAACATTTTAATACACAATGATCACCAAAAACCCTTATACCAAACAATTATGAAACCCATAAAAATATTTTAATTCAAGTTAGTTTCATAAGAAGATCCCAATCCCAATCACATTCCTTTGTTCAAATTCATTTCCATATTTCATCCAGTATCAATTAAGTATGAGGATGTGATGTGTATCACAATAGACATGGGGGGTTCATCTTTATTCAAGGGAGAAATGACCAAAGCGCTAAGTGGAATAACATTTCAATATTAAGATGAGTATTAAATTTTTTTTATTGTATTATATTTTATTTTTTCAATTTTTCCATGGTAATTGAAATTGCACTCAAAAGAGTCAACCCCTGTAGCGATACTTTGCCGATGACTCCCAGGCTCAAAGACCGTAGGGAACCAAGTGAAGCCCACATACTCAGGCATCATATTGAGTTAACTCAGTCAAAAAAAATTCAAATTACCAAAAATAGAGATAAAATTACTAACACTGGGCCATACAACTATTGAGTCATGATCCCCAAGTGTCGAAATCCACACATTAGGTCATTTCATTGTTATATGCGCAAATTTATGGTTTTTTATTATTATTTTTTATTTCATTTGAACACTAATATTAAAACTAAAATGATTACCAAAACTATGCTATTTATTTTTGGGACCCCATGAACTCAAATTAATACCCCACTATCCAAAGGACATGCATTGTGATATCTTTTTTATTCGGATGAAAATATAAACAATGAAATATCACATTGGGTATCCACACATTCCAAAATCTATGCACATGAAATTATACATGGATTAAAATCAGAATCGGGGAATGCTAAATTTCTTGATATTCAGTTTCAATGTTTTCAATGTGTATTATCATGTTCAAAGCTAAAGGAATTTTTTATTCTATTTACACAAATTTTTTTCAAATAAGAATTTTTTCACACAAAAGCAAAAAAAATTATTTAATCTCCCCCCAACTTAAAATAACATTGTCCCCATTGTTTGAAGAAAAGAAAATTTAGAAGGAGTATAGTTAAATAAGGGAAGTTCAAAAATGGAATTGAAATATGTGGATCATGGAATGAAGTCATCGGGTGGTTGAAGTTAAAGTTCATGTTGTTCCAATTTAGTCACTTGATCTCGATGTCACTCTATGAATTCCCTACTAGAAAAAAATAAAAACCAAAAAACAAATATATATATATATATATATAATAAAGTAAAATATAAGTATATATAATAAAATTATAAAATAAGGAAGCACAAAAAGACGTAGGTCAATGGTAAGCGCGCGCCCTAGTCTCCCTTCGGTCCCGGGTTCAATTCCCCGCGGCTTCGCCTGTTGTGACGGGGTTTAACACACGACATATGACATGTCCTTTTTTTATTTATTTATATATTTATTTTTTATTTCTATTTTAACCTATAAAAAAATAAAAATAAAATGAACTGATGGTACATTTCATTCTTTTTAAATTTCTGGGTATGGTTTTACTCAAGGATTGCACCATGTGACACTAATAAATATGGTGCTACCCTTTCATACCCATCCATACTCATAATAAAAGAACAGGTCAACAATCTATTTTTTATTATTAAATATCAAAATGATTACTTAATCCTGTTTGAAAAAAAAAAGATGATTCAAAATAAGATTTGAAACATGAAAACCATGGGTTTCCTCCCATGCACCGCATTGTTTAATGTCGCTAGCCCGACATGGACCCCTAAGTTAACCAATACCAACTTTCAAAATTTTAAGAACCACATGTTTCACCAATTATACTAGTTTTAGATTGATTCTATGTTTATAATTTGTTTCATTCACAACCTATGTTCTAAAATGAGTGGGTAAATCAAAGGAATATCAGAAGTGGTGGATCTAGTTGCTTCTCTAGTCTTGCCTAAGAAATAAATGATCATTCCCACTTTTTTGGTTTCAAGAGAAGATTGAATTCCATTGAAATCTCCTGAATATACCCTATGAAGGGATACTTGTGTGGGGAAGGAAGGATAACAATTTTGATATTGGGTTGCATAGGACATTCAAAAACAGGATGAGATTTTGAATCCAACATAGTTTTATTTTCCAAATTTCTCAACAAAATTGGTTCCTTTAGAATAGAATATTCAGCCACCAAATTTCAGAGATTATTGTCAAGAATGGGTATGGACTCAATGTTTTTAATTTCTCTCAATGGTTCAGTGATTTGTGTTTTTTAAAAATCATCAATAGAGTTATACATAGGATACTCAAGCCATGATGTCAAATTTCCCTCTTATGAATACATGAAATCAATTTCCTCCTGATTTAAAAACCATTCAAAAATTTATTGATTCACTTACCGTACCAAAAATACAAAGGTTGGTTCTTCAATAAATTCATGAGAGGTTTGGGGGAAACTAGAAACTCCACATAAGGTTTTGGAAGGTACAATTGGTGTAGGGATGAGTTCCTCACAAGTATTAATGCGTTGTAGTTCTAATCTCAAAGATGATGCCTCAGAACTCATTATATCCATTTAATTACACAATTTTTCAATCAGTGTTTGAGGAATAGAATTTTCATGTGGTTGATCATCATGGACTTCCCCAAGATTCATCTCTTCAACTATCCTTGAGAGGTCTAGAAATTTATCCTTTAAATATTCATCATCCTAATGATTGTACATGTCACCAGCTGTGTGGTAATTAATCAAGGTTTGATCAAAGAAATTTTTTAATTTAGGGGCTTCCCAATATTGATTTTCCATTTCATTCTAGCATGATATTGTGACATGGTAATTTGAAAGATACTCCATTGTAGAAGATAGAAATTTGGATTATCGATTCTCAGGACACACACAAATAGAAAGGGGATAAGATAAGAGAGATGGGGGTGAGAAAAGGATGATAGTGTCTAAGATAACTTACTTTGGTCCCCGGAAAGGGTGCTAAAATTTGATTCATGATCAAATTTACCCAATAGAAGAAGGTAGAATGGTCCTTGTAGTCTAGCTTGGGTTGTCGAATCCTCAGAGACCTAAGAAGTATCCTAGAGACACGTACATTCTATGGAATATTTTTTTGCTATGAAGTGGCCAACATGGATTGATTTTATATGGTTTTAAAGTATATCTAACAGATTTATGTGAATTCAATTTAAAAGAATGAGTTGATCCTAGGTTATCACTCAGGGTGGATTGGATGAAATTCTTTCTTCAACTATTTAAATTTCTTATATTTCAGATGAGTTAATTTAAGAAGATCAAAAAACATCCCCACATACAGGTTTAATACCTAAAAACATTAATATTAATCACCTATACACTTGAATGATAAATGTTTTGATCACATCAAGGTAAAGGTTCATATTAGCACTTGAAGTGTGTGGCCTTAAATTCAACAAGGACGATGGAGTTTAAAAATTATCAAATTAAAATCTCAATTAAAAAAGTGATTATACATTAATGGGGTGATAAATAAAAGCCAATACAGAACCTTTATACTACCTTGTATCAAAACATAAGTGGTTTAACCCTCCATTGATTCTATGGTTTCAATGTAAGTGGATAGCAGACTCATGAGGGAAGAAATGGAGATGTAAAAAAAATAATGAATTAACGATCACTCCACTGTTGTGTGGTAATTTCACAAGTAATGATGTGAATAAATTCACACCATGAACCAATAGTATCAAAGTGATATGAATAAAAATATAATAAGTGGAGAATAATAAGTTTTATTAAGAAACTAAATTGAATTGAACAACATACATGTGAAAGAGAAACTTAAGACAACAAAATCGTATCATAACATTACAATTGAACAAAGCACCAAAGATGAAAAAACTACTCCACCACCACTACCTTAAATAGGAATTTTGGGAGCCTTGGGACGATCCTCAAACATTAAAAATCATATCACTTGATTATGGTAGCCCAAGGGTGGTGGAAAGCTTGTGGAACTTGGACTTTTCCACACTTGACCAGAGGTGGCAGCCAGCTTTGATCCACCGAACAGACGCACTTGTAAGACCTTTTATATCGCCGAATCAGAGTGGTCCATAGAAGACGAAAATGGATTCCCAGGTGTCTCCTAACGGACTATAAAATATGGGACCATTTGGAGTTGTGGATTCCGAGATATGATCATATTGGTAGGATTTTGTTTCTAGGCCACAGAATCCGGCCCAGAATTTAATCTCTAAATTGGGCCGCCTTAATGGCCACCATGGAGGCCGAATTAGCACTTGATCCTGAAGAAAGATTTGTTTATATAAATTTCTCCTAGAATCCCACAAAAGTTGGGCTTCATTGGGATTGTATTATGGGACCCAAATTCTCATTTGCTGGCTAGTGTCCAATCTCACTTCTTCAGAATTGTTTCCTTTCATCACAAAATATCCCCATCTTCTTCCATGAATTCTCCATTGATCCCTGAATGAAACATGTTAATATTGAAGTGTAGATCAATTTCCAAAAATATAAAATTAAAATATGGATAATTAAATTCTTTAAAATCAGATTAATCATTGGTTACTTAAAATGATGTTCAAAAATGTACCACATAATAATGCATTTTAAGAAGGAATTACAATCATAATGTGAAATGATGTTCAAATTGTAAAATGCTCTAAAATGGGTTTATGAATAATACAGAACATGAATATTATAAATATTAACAATGAATATTAGTCTCATTTAGTGGCTAATCACACCCCCAAATTTAGTTTTACTAGTCCCGAGCAAAATATATCTCAACAATATGAAATTCGAATTCCCTTTTCCAAAAACATTTTAATACACAATGATCACCAAAAACCTATATTCCAAAAAATTATGAAACCCAAAAAAATATTTTAATACAAGATATTTTCATAATCATATCCAAATCCTAAGCTCATTCCTTTGTTCAAATTCATTGTCATATTTCATCCAACATCAATTAAGTATGAGGATGTGTTGTGTATCACAATAGACATGGGGGTTCATCTTTATTCAAGGGGGAAATGACGGAAGCACTAAGTGGAATCACATTTCAATATTAAGATGAGTATTCAATTTTTTTATTGTATCTTTTTGTTATTTCAATTTTTCCAAGGTAATAGAGATTTCACTCAAAAGAGTCAACCCCTGTAGCGAGACTTTGCTGATGACTCCTTGGTCAAAGACCATAGGGCAGCAAGTGAATCCCACATACTTGGGAATCATCTCGAGTTAAATCAGTCAAAAACAAATTAAAATTACCAAAAATAGAGATAAAATTACTATCTCTGGGCCAAACAACTATGGAGTCACGATCCCCAGGTGCCGAAAGTCACACATTAAGTCATTTCATTGCTCTATATGGAAATTTATTGTTCTTTTTATTTTTATTTTTTTTCTATTTTTTTTGAATACTCATATTAAAAATAAAATGATTACCAAACCTATGATATTTATTTGGGGCACCCCATGATCTCAAATTAATACCCCACTATCCAAAGTATGTGCATTTCGATCTTTTTTTATTTAGATGAAAATAAAAGAATTGAAATATCACATTGGATAGCCACACTTTCCAAAATTTATGCTCATGAAATTATACATGGATTAAAATCAGAATCGGGGAATTCTAAATTTCTTGATATTTAGTTTCAAAATTTTCAATTTGTATTATCATGTTCAAAGTTGAATGAATTTTTCCTTCCATTTAAAGACATTTTTTTCAAATCATTTTTCCACAAAAAAGCAAAAAAAAAATTATTCCATCTCCCCCCACTTAAAATAACATTGTCCCCAGTGTTTGAAGAAAAGAAAATTTAGAAGGAGTAGAGTTAGATAAGCGAAGTTCAAAAAGTAAATTGAAATACAAGGATCATGGAATGAAGTAACCTAGTGGTTGATGTTAAAGTTCTTACTAATGTAATTTACTCCCTTGATCTCGATGTCACTCTAAGAATTCCCTAGTGGAAGAAAAAAAACAAACAATAAAAAAACTATATATATATATATATATTTATAATAAATAAAGTAAAAAATAAGTATATATAATAAAATTATAGAATAATGAAGCACAAAAATCCGTAGGTCAGTGGTAAGTGTGCGCCCCTGTCTCCCTTCGGTCCCGAGTTCGATTCCCCGTGGCTTCGCCGGTTATGAAAGGGTTTGACCCACGACCTACGACGTGTCCTTTTTTTTATTTATTAATATATATTTTTTTTAATTTTATTTTAAACTAAAAACACATAAAAATAAATCTAACCAATGATAAATTTTCTTCTTTTTAAATTCTTGGGTAAGGTATTACTCAAAGATCACACCATGTGACACGGATGAATATGGTGCTCCCATTTCATACACATCCTTACTCGTAATAGAAGAACAGGTCAATAGTCTATTTTTTTATTTTGAAATATAAAAATGATTACTTAATATTATTTTAAAAATTAAGATGATTCAAAAAAAGATTGGAAACATGAAAACGACGGGTTTCCTCCCGTGCAGCGCTTTGTTTAATGTCGCTAGCCCGACATGGACCCCCTAACATACACAATACCAACTTTCAACATTTTAAGGACCACATGTTTCACCAATTATACTTGGTTTATATTGATTCTATGTTTAGAATTTGTTTCATTAACAAACTATGTTCTATAATGAGTGGGTAAATCCAAGGAATATCAGAAATGGTGGATCTAGTTGCTTCTTTAGTCTTGCCTAAGAAATCAATGATCATTAGAACTTTTTTGGTTTCAAGAGAAGAATGAATTCCAATTTAAATCTCTTGATTATACCCTATAAATGGATACTTGGGTTTGTAATGAAGGATAATAATTTTTATATTGGGTTTCATAGGACATTCAAACACAGGTTGAGATTTTGAATCCAATTCAGTTTCATTTTCCAAATTTCTCAAAAAATTGCTTCATTTAGAATAGAAGATTCAGCCCCAAAATTGGAGAAATTAGTGTCAGGAATGGGTATGGACTCCATGTTTTTAATTTCACTCAATGGTTCAGTGATTTGTGTTTTTGAAAAATCATCAATAGAGTTATACATAGGAGACTCAATCCACGATGTCAAATTTCCCTCTTGTAAATACATGAAATCAATTTACTCTTGATTTAAAGACACTTTAACCATTTATTGATTAACTTCCCCTACCCCAAATCCCAAGGTTGGTTCTTCAATAAATTTATGAGAGGTTTTTGGGAAACTAGACACTCCACATAAGGTTTTTAAAGGTACAATTGGTGTAGGGATGAGTTCCTCACAAGTATTAATGTGTTGTACTTCTAATCTCAAAGATGATACCTCAGATCTAATTTTATCCATTTGATTACACAATTATTCAATAAATGTTTGAGGAATATAATTTTCATGTGGTTGATAATCATGGTCTTCTCCAAGATTCATATCTTCAACCATCCTTGAGAGGGATGGAAATTTATCCTTTAAATATTCACCATCCTAATGATTGTACATGTCACCAAGAGTGTGGTAATTAATAAAGGGTTGATCAAAGAAATATTATAATTTAGGGGCTTCCCAATATTTATATTCCAATTGATTCCATCAAGAGTTTGTGACATGGTAATTTGGAAGATACTCCATTGTAGAAGATAGAAAGTTGGATTCTCGATTCTCAGGACACACACAAACAGAAAGGGGTATAGAGAAGAGATATGGGGGTGAGAATAGAGAATGTGGGGTGAGAAAAGGATTATAGTGTTTAAGAAAACTTACTTGTGTCCCTGGAAATGTCGCCAAAATTTGATTCACCCTCAAATTTACCCAAGAGAAGAAGTTAGAACGGTCCTTGAAGTCTAGCTTGGGTTGTCGAATCCTCAAAGACCTAAGAAGTAACTTTCAGAAACGTGCATTCTATGGAATATTTTTTGGATATGAAGTGGCCAACATGGATTGATTTTATATGGTTTTAAAGGATATCTAATATATTTAAGTGAATTCAATTTTAATGAATGAGTTGATCCTAGGTTATCACTCAGGGTGGATTGAATGAAATTCTTTCCTCAACTATTTCAATTTATTATATTTGAGATGAGTTAATTTAAGAAGATCAAACAACATCCTCAATTATAGGTTTAATACCATAACACTTTAATAATAATAACATATACACTCTAAGGATAAAAGTTTTGAGAACTTCAAGTTAAAGGTGCATATTAGCACTTAAAGTGTGTGGCCTTAAATTCAACAAGGACGATGGATTTTAAAAATCAGCAAATAAATATCTCAATTAAAAGAAGTGATTAGACATTAATTGGGTGATAAATAACATCCAATCCATAACCTTTATAATCCCATAGATCAACCCATAAGTGGGTTAACCCTCCATTTATTCTATGGTTTCAATGGAAGCGGAAAGAAGACTCATGAGGGAAGAAATGGAGAAGTAAAAAAAACAATAAAATAACGATCACTCCACCGTTGTGTGGTAATTTCACAAGGTTTGATGTAAATAAATTCCCACCATTAACCAATGGTATCAAAGTTATATTAATAACAATATAATAAGAGGATAATAAGATCTTTTATTAAGAAACTAAAGTTATTTGAACAACTTACATGTGAAAGATAAACATGAGACAATAAAATAGAATCATAACATTACAAATGAACAAAGAAAAAAAGATGAAACAGTCCTCTACCACCACTAACTTAAATAGGCATTTTGGGAGACTTGGGTAGAGCCTCCAATAGTACCAAGCATCTCACTGGATTATGGTAGTCCTATGGTTGTGGAAAGCTTGTGGAATAAGGACTTTTCCACACTTGAGCCGAGGTGGAAGCCAGCTTTGATCCACCGAACAGACATGCTTGGATGTCCTTCTAGATGACAGAATCATAGTGGGAAATAGAAGAAGAAAATGGATCCCCGAATGTCTCCTAACCTCCTGAAAAATTTGGGACCAGTTTCGAGTTTTGGATCCCGAGATATGATCATATTGGTAGGATGTTTTTCTGGGCCACAGAATCTGGCCCAGAATTTTATCTCCAAATTGGGCCACCTTAATGACCACAATGGATGCTGAATTAGCACTGGATCCTGAAAAAATATTTGTTCCTATACATGTATTATATCATCCCACATAATTTGGGCTTCATTGGGATGGTATTATGGGCCCCAAATTCTCATGAGTGGGCTGGTGTCCAATCTGAATTCTCCAGAATTGTTTCCTTTCATCACAAAATATCCCCATATTCTTCCATGAATTATCTATTGATCCTTGAATGAAACATGTTCATATTGAAGTGTAGATAAATTTACCAAAATATAAAATTAAAATATGTATAATTACATTCTTTATAATCAGATTAATCATTGGGTACTTTAAATGATGTTAAAAATTGTACCACATAATAGTGCATTTTAAGAAGTAATTACAATCATAATGTGAAATGATGTTCAAAGTATAAAATGCACTAAAATGGTGTTATGAATAATAAAGGACTTGAATATTATATATATTAACAATGAATATTAGTCTCATTTAGTGGCTAATCAGAGAACCTATTATTGAACAGATTTCTGAAAATTTAATAGAGTTGGACTCTTCATAGGGAATAATATATCCGTTGTCAAAATATAAATACAGTTCAGATGGATAGAGATGTGAGGAAGAATTATCCAATACCTGAAATTCTTACTGAAATGTTATGTGGGTTGGCTCCTAAAGGCATTTATATCCAGAACATTGAGACTAGTGAGATAAATCTGCACTATGTTGAAGATCGTGATTTGAGAAGGTTTTATGAAGTTCTTGATGATGTGGAAAGAGAATTATATCCAAAATGTAGTGATTACAATAAATTTTCATTTACTGTGGAGTTGTTGCATTTGAAGACTTTGAATCAGTGGTCATACACATTGTTCGACATGTTTTTGGCGTTGTTGAGAACAGTTATTCCTATCGATGGTAAGATTCCGAGGTCGTGTTTTCATGCTCGTAAGTTGACATAGAACTTGGGATTTACATTTGAGACCATAGATGTATGTTAAATCAATTTTATGTTGTTTAGAAAGGAAACTGCCCATTTGTATATTTTTATGGTCTGTGTCACTTCCAGGTGGAAAGAGAACATGAGAAATCAGACTCATCAAAGTGAGAATGTGAAATAGGGAAAAATTATTTCCATAAAGCAAATTCATTAATTTCCCCTAAATTTGAGGTTGAAAAAATTGTTTATGTCATCTAAAGATTCTAGTTTTATGAGATAGCTTACAGAAAGGAATCAGGAAAGTGATATGTTAACCCACCTGGCAGACTCTCAAGCATGAAAGGATTTCGATAAGAGACACCCTTACTTTACTAAAGATGTTCATAATGTCCAATTGGGGTTGGTAGAAGATGGTTTCAATACATTCGAGTCTATGGTTGGTGGAACTCATAGCTCTTGGCCCATGGTCTTGGTTCTGTATAATCTTCTTCTGTGGCTTTGTATGAAGAAACAATTTATATTACATTCCACTCTTATTGGGGGACCTAGAAGTCTGGGGGATAAGATTGATGTTGACATTCAGCCATTGATTGATGAGTTGAATGAATTTTGGGGAGATGGTGTGATAACATATGAATGTGAAACAAATGAAATGTTCAAATTGTAGGCTTTTTTATTATGGACAATCAATGATTTCTCGGCTTATGCAAATTTATTAGGCTGGAGTAAGAAAGGGGAATTTTCATGCCCTTGTTTCAATAAAAGTAAAAAATCTATATGGCTTAAAAATTCCAAAAAATGGGCATACATGGGTCACAAACATTTTCTCCCCCCTCAGCACAGGTTTGGAAAGGACATAGTGACATTTGATGGTTCTAGAGAGTTCATACCATCACCAAAGATCACTACAGAAGTCAAAATTTTATCATATATTGAGGAAGAAAACATCCAAACATTATATGAATTTTAGGATTTAGTGGCTCATCCATTATGTCATATTCGTGGTGCAGGTAGACAATGCATTAAAAATTGAAAAAATAAAAGTATTTTTCACAATATCCTATTAGAAAACTAACATGCTAAGGCACAATTTGGATGTCATGCACATTGAAAAAAATGATTGTGATAATATATTGTGGACCATTTTAGGTGTCAATGGAAAATCAAAGGACCATGTTAATGCATGTTGTGATTTGGAAGAAATTAGTTTAAGTAAATAGTTGCATTTATAGTTAGCTAAGGAAAACAAGGAATATATAGATGATGCATAGTATACAATAACTAAAAATTAGAAAGAGACATTTCTTTCTATTTTGATGATTTTCAAGGTTCCTGATGGTTACTCTTCTAATATTTCAAAGCATGTGAATTTGATGAGCAAGACATTTCAAGGGTTGAAAAGTCATGAAAATCATATACTACTTCAGCTGTTGATTCCAATCACAATTTTGATTATTTATCCCCCAATGTTGATCAACCGTTGATTGAGATGAGTAATTTTTTTAGAATGCTCTGACTAAGAAATCAACAAATGAGTGATTTAAAAAGTTTGTATGACTGAATTGTACTTATGAATTTTCACTTTGAAAAACTATTTCCCCCCTCATTTTAGGATGTTATGGTTCACTTGACATTGCACCAAACTAATGAAGTAATGGGTGATGGTCCAGTGCAACTCAGGTGGATGTATCCTATTGAGAGGTATCTGAATACATTGAAATTATTTGTAGACAATAGAGCTCATCCGGAGGCATCAATAGCCAATGGTTATTTGATGGATGAGTGTTCTAATTTTTGTGTAGAATATCTTATGGATGTTGAAACAAAATTAGATAATCCCACTTGGATGCATGATGGTCCATTTGGGGAAGGAACCACATTTGATATAGACAACATCAAGTGGATACAAGCGCATCGATACATCTTTTTCAATACTCCATCAGCTGCACCATTAATGTAGTAAGTGTCTTGTCAATTTTATTACTTAACATTTAAATTTTTTGTTTGCATATGTTTTTCATTTAAACATCGAGACTGTTCTTTTGTAAAGAACACAATAATGAGCTAAAAGAAGAGATGTATCGTGCGATTGATTATCAAATTCAACAATCTCATTATGCATCATTTCATGATTGGTTCAATGATTTTGTATGTATAAATCGATTTTCATTATGAGTGAAGTATTATAATAATTAAAATATACATAAATCATTATTGAATTATGTGAATTATATAGGTTCACAAGTTGAGGGAGTTAGGTGACCCCGCGCTAACTAAATAATTTATCCAACTACCAGAGGGTCTATCTATAACAGCTCATCGTTATAATGGTATATATGCTAATGGATTTCAATTTCGCATTAAATATTTTGATGACAAACAATAAACACAAAACAGTGGCATCAGTTGTCCATCCACTGATTCTGGTTATTACTATGGTCAATTGACAGATTTCATTGAAGTTTTATACGCACAAAGGTTTATGTACATATTGTTAAAGTGTAATTGGTTTGATTCAGTGCATGGAAGTAAAGTCAAACAATATCAATTTAAAAAGGTGAATTTTAACTATATGTTATACAGAAAAGAACGAGTTGATAATGAACCTTTAATTTTAACATCACAAGTGGAACAAGTATTATTCCGTACATTTCCTTCACATCCTAGTTTTCATGTTGTTCTGAAAATTTCTCAGTGAGGAGTGTTTCTATTTGAACAAGATGAACCCAAGACTGATCCTTTTATTACTTAACAGCTTGATCAACAAACTCTATTTCAACGTGATAAAGATATTTATAGGGTCAAAGTGATTGTTGAAGGAGAAACAATCGATTTTTAGGTTTAATAAAATGTGTATAATTGTTTTCCCACCAAACCCCAGACACCCCCCACCCAGGACAGACCCCCACCCCCGAAAATCCCCCCCACCTCGGACCGCCCCTCCCCACACCCCGGACAGCCCCTCCCAACCCCCGAACATCCCCCCTCACCCCGGAGGGCCCCCACCCCCCAGATCGCCCCCACCCCTTGAACAGTACCACCCCCCCCCCAGGACACCCCCCACCCAATTTAATCCCCCCACCACGGAACCCCCCCACCCCGGACAGCCCCATCCCACCCCTCGGACAGCCCCCAGCACCCCGGACATCCCCCCCTCACCCCGGACAACCCCCACTCACACCTGACAACCACCCCCCCCCCCCCCCCCACGAATAGCCCCCCCATGCCCCAGACATCCCCCCCAGATAGCCCCCGCCCATGACATCCCCCCTCCACCTTGGACACACACCCCACCCTAGACAGCCCCACAACACCCCCTCTAAATACAAGCCTTTTTTACATAATCATTTTTTTCTATTTTGTTAATTTATTGATTTTTTAAAATCCATTTACAACTAATTATTATATTTGTTATTTTTTGATTGAATACTATAAAATTATGCTTTTATTAAAAAAACCAATTTATCTTTTTGAAATTGTGGATGTTCACCTTATTAATGTTTTTTATGATCGCAGGCATGTCAGGGGAACAGGTATCAGATCCACATCATCCATTTGAGCCATCTACGTCTCAGGGTAGAGGTATGTTTGAATGTAACTCTTTCTGATTTTTTATGTAATTTATAAACATATCTATATATATGCACATCTATCAAATTATGTATAATTTTTTTTTCAACTTGATCGGACTCGACTACTTCTTTCTCCCACAAGAGGGGCACTGGTCGTTGCATTTTATCATGGAATTCTGACACGGTCTATGATGTTTCATTTGAAAATAGATTTCATCCTGTGGGACTAACTGCCCCTACATTTATTCATCACCTGGGTCATATCATATGCGACCCACATCAATTTCCATTGACCACATGTGACTGGGCTTCTATCCCTTAGGATACATTATATCGGCTTTGGAGGGATGTTCAAGTAAGAAGAGCAATTTTGTTTCTTCCCTATGTTAAAAAAATACTAACATGTGTGACTTTTTTCATAAATAGAATAATATGAAAGTGTGCCCCAATGAGTTTCGGCAAGTGTGTATGAGAAAATGTCATAAGATGTGGAAATATTTTAAAGGCAACGTCCAAAGGGATCATTGGGTACCAAATATGGGTGTCGTAGACATTATAAAAAAAGTTTCGAGAGGTGTGCTCCCATCTCAGTGGTGTGACTTAGTTTCATATTGGTCTACTGAGGCCTCCACCATTAGTATATTTATTTTTGTTTATATATTTTCAATAATGTGTGAAAAATCTATTTTCTGGAAATTTGAATTAATTTTATGTAGGAGGTGTCATCACGACATTCTAAGAATCGAGTGTTGCAGACACCCCCTCAAAGGATCGATGCTCGTCACATGACTCAGATCTAACAAGAGGATTTTATTATTAATTTTTATTATTATTCATTATGGTTTTGTGTTATATTATTATATTTTATTGGTATTAAGTTATGGGAGCAAGGTGCACCAACTGATAAAATGTCGGTGTGGATGAGGATTCGTAATCGAAATGATCCTGAGGCTACAAATATTATAGTAAGTGCTTTTACTCATTACCAATACTTACATGCATATGTATATAAACATATATATGTATATATATTTAAATATTGAACAGGATCATTTTGAATCTAAGTTAGAACAACTGCAAGAGGATCAACGACAACTTCCCATGCGAAGGGGTGAGATATTCCATCATGTTATTGATTGTGATGGACATGGATATAGTTTGACCAATAGAACAGGGATTCCCCATTCTATAGTATCATGCACTGAGGTTTTTGGTCCTATCTTTTCTTAGATGACATAGTTGCTTTCAGATTTCGAGGCACGGTTGCGCACTTCCGATGAGATAAATGCGCAATTAACCACTGAGGTTAGAACACTATGGGAATATGTATGTCGGCGTACTGGTGCAGTTGATCATACGATGTAGGTTTATACTGAATTTATTTATTTAATTTATATTATTTTCATTATTAAATATCTATAATTATTATTTCTTGTAGGACCCTGGAACACAAGATGGGTGGTAGTAGCCATGAACGCACATGACACATCATATTCACGAGGTGTGTTTCTTTTATATTTATTATTGAATTAATGCTATATATTTATTTAGACTTAAAATGTTAATTTTTTGAGGGGGACTACCCAGGGGTGAGGGGCTTTCTAGGGGGTGGCAGGGCTATCCAGGGTTGGGGGGACTATCCATGGGGTGGGGGGGCTGTCCGGGGGTGAGGTGGGATGTCTGGGGGGTGGTAGGGTTGTCCAGTACGCATTTGGACATTAAAAGCATGTGTGTATTTGTAGAGACCCAAATCTTTACATACATAGACATTACATTACTTTTTAGGAATACATAATACATGAAAAAAATAGATGTCCAAATACCGTGTTAGTTTAGTGTCATTGGAAACTCGGAACATAATCTTCTAATCATGGTGAATGATCTTCAACATATCCCATAAAGATCTTCCCCTATGTTTTTATTACCTAAAACATTTCTTTATATCCTGGGGAAAATAAAAAATAAAAAGGGTGAGCTCAAATGCTCAGTAAGGGTAAACATGGAGAACATTAAACAATCCCTAAACATTTGAACGTAAGAACACGAACATAAAACATCAAAATCATGAGTAATGACATAAATCTTGGAAGTTCATAAGGAATAGATCATAAGGGAACATTTACCATGATAAAATAGCATTGGAATAAACCATGTAATTGTGGAAACCATTAAGCACATGTTATGATTTCCATATTAGCCAAGGCATTGCTACCAAGACCATCATAGTGGACAAAGTCTATTACTGAACCAGGATTACTTGTCGTTCTAGCCCTATATAACAGAACCGGATTCACTTACTGTTCCAGCCATGTTAATATCATGAGATATAAATAATTACCCAATTCATTAGAGAGAGATATAGGTCCCACCCATCTCATAATGAAATCATTCTTTCATGTGCCATAAAATAAAAATAAATCATTCATCATAACCCAAAGAATAATATAGGTTTCATAAAAACCATCCTATCATAACATAATCTATATAAAATAAATGGATATGATTTCATAATAAGAAAAATGAAACCATGTAAATAATGGAGACATTATACTTGAAATATAAAAATATTAAATAATTTCATCTTAGATGGAAAAATGGTTTTGATAAAACATTTGAAATGAATTCTTGTGGAAAATATCCTTTCTTCTTCAAAATCATTTTTTTCACAAAATGACATGAAATTTTAAAAGAAAATGATTTTTTTGAAAATAATAATGAAATATTGTAGAGTAATCTTAATGAAAATAAGGTGTTAAGATACCGTAAAAATCTCTTCATACTGTATAATTTAAAAAAATATTCTCCTCGTACTTTTAACGGAAAAGTCAAAAAGTACCACGTATGGTAAAAAAAAGAATGATTCCTTCCCTAACACAAAGTAAAATTCAAATAGGGGTAAAAATGACATAAACAATACATGTAATAATATTAAACACTTTATGAAAAACATTTTATGGTCATGGATGAAAAATATAACCCCAGTAAATACATACAAATAAGCAATCTCAGGTAAAAATGAGATTGAAAAATTATCCCTTACTTTATGTCCAATTTCTTCCATATGTGTACGAGACACCTGAATAGTGGGTTTAAACATATTATTAACTTGTAAAATAACTATAATAATATTTATGATATCATATATGATTCTATTATGACATTATATTACCCGTTGTTTTGTAAATTCCATGTTAAGGCAGCATTTTGGGTAAAATCGTTTTTCATTTATCGTACTTGTTTCGACTTGTTATTCCTGATATTATTACTTATATCATGATTTAATTAATTACATAATATAAAAAATGATTTATATATAATATATATTCAGCATATAAATATATATGATAGATCTATAAATGGAAAGAAATACACCGTTCATGGAGACGGTAAGTTGTACGTACGCATGAAAACTGTTTTCGTTTCCTTATTGAATTGAATGGAATTAAGTAAATGAAACATATATGTACATAAATTCAGTATCATTATTATGTAATATGTTTAATGATTATTTATTATATATAATTTATAACCATACTTGAATGGTTAGTCATGGAAAACGAATCTCATCGCGTTTGTGGAGAGGGTAGTCCGTACGTACGCACGAGCAACAATATCATTCTTTTGATATTAAAATCATATATAATTGGATGTTATATCATATATAAAGAATAATAATAATGTTATATTTATTATTTATACCATTTATACTCATTATTATACCCATCCAAATGATGAAATGTTTGTATAACAAACTACACCACGACGTGGAGATGGTAAGTCGTACGTACGCACGTGGGGTGACTTTTTCATTCATAGGACGGATAAAATAACTAATATGGTTGTAACATTATTATAATAACATCACAGTATATATAAGATACTGGAGTTATTATTTTATAATGGAAACAACATAGAATGAATAAGTGGAAGAAGAAAGGAACTTGAAATCGGTGGTGAGATATTTACCTCTTCTTCGGGTTTTTCCTTTTGATTTTATAAAAAGGGCTCCATGGGATGGATTTATGACTAAATTAAGGCCTCTAGGGTGAATTTAGGACATTTTAGAGGGTATTGGGGTAGGTTTTGGCCGATTCAAATGGCTTTGGAGGTGTGAATTATAGATAAGGGGGAGTGCCCTTTTATAAAAGGGGTGAGGGGAACCTTAGGAAAAACATAAAATATTATTTTATAATAAATTCATAATTGGTTTATAATCGCTCTAAAGTGACTTATTTTGAGACTAGGGAGGGGATGGGTCTAAATCCTCTCAACCAATATGTTTTAGACAAGTTTAGGTTACCATTTTAACCTTATCATTTAGATTTAACTCTAAGTTAAATAATTTAACTTTTACCGTGTCTTCTTGTATTCTTACACTATATGGTTAATAAACATACTATAAACCACTAATAGAATGAAAATTGGTTCATTAATTTCATTTATATTATATATAATTATTTTGGCCGATCCTTATATTTTTAGGACCATTATATCAATTAATTATATAATAATTTTTTTAAAACTCTTTTATGTCAATTTTGACACTATTTGGTATTTTGTTTTTTCTAAATTTATAACAGCATTATTACATCAAAAAACATTATTCTAACCAACCCTAAAATTTTATAGTAACCTATAAAATTACTGTAATTAATAAAAAGTCTCAAATTACATTTATTTGGATATTTATAATATCAATTATGTTAATATTTCAATAATAAGATAATCACTGCATCATCATTGTGTCATAAATAAATTAAATTATTTAATGTCTAAAAAATATAATTAAAATACCATTATCTAGGAAATATATTTATCTTTCTAATTAATATTTATAGTCAAATTTATATTATGTATAACCCTATATTAAAAATGTTTAGGTTATTAAACATTGATTTTAACTATTTTAACTCTTCTCTAAATAAAATAATAATAAATGTCCTAATCTAATCCAAGTGGACCTAAAGGGTAATATTTTATTCCTAAGGTTGTTTTTGGTCGAATTAAACTTATCAAATATAAATAGGATATGTGTTAGGGTAATAATAATATCATTTTTACCCTTAATTACCCTATTTACTTTTATCCGTGGTAAATAAAAGTTAAAAGTTACTATTCACCAAAAATTATTTTCATCTCATTGAACCGCATTTTACTTACTGATATCAACTTTGTCTCTTGTATTTTTGAAATTCAACTCACATAAGTGGTAAAATTACATTTTATGTAAATTTGCAAATGCTCCTAGGAGATGGGTAAAAGACGGTAAAAAGTTCAATAAAGTTTTTATATATCTAAAATTATTATAAAATGACTCCAATGAATTACATTGATCTTATATAAGTATTATGTATATATTTTGATGTAAAATATATTTAAATAAAATAAATTATTATTTAAATAAAAATTCAGTTATAACCAATAACTCAGTGTTTTCACTATTCATCAAAAATTGAATGTTTTCAGAAAAATACCAAAAAATCACCCTTGGCTCATTTCGATATTCCAAATCCAAAAATGAAGTCCATTTTGAAAGATAAAATTTATAAAATTTCAAAAATTAGGTATTACTATTCATAACGGCTAGTTTATATAATGTTTTAATAACATATCGTTGTTTAGTGAAACTCGGTATGGCGTACAACACATGTAACACCCCAATATTTCATAGAATGTTATTTCTTCAAAGTAATTCCATAACTTTCACTACACGCAACACCGAGTTCAAGAGCACCACAAGATTACCAAACTAGCTGTTCAAAAGCAGTTATGAATATTATTAACTCAATTTTGAACATTTTATAATCCTTATAATTTTTTAATCCATATTATGAGTTTCTTAGACATAATATAAGAACTAATTCACTTTTTTCAGATAAAATAAGTATTTTTCAAAAAATGCACTTTTACCATCTTTTAATGTTGAACCCTTTTTAAATTCCTTATTTTAAACATTAATATATTCAATTTGACAAAATAAACTTCTTATTTTGAATCAGGACATAAGACTTTAGTTTTAATAAATTTTTTGGTGTTTTTCCGATAACTTTCATATTTGGGTGAATAGTGAAAAATAATATATTTTAATTAAAAACAACTTTTTTAATCGAAATAATTTATAGTGTTAAATTATACATTTTAATGGTCTGGAAGTATAAATAGATTTTATTTTTACCATTTAATCCAATGCTGGTCATTGTAAGTAATTTCACTTTAAAATTGGAAATAAACAAGTGTCAATCTTTTGATAGTTATTATTTCTAAAAAATACGCATTTTGGTTATGACAACGGGAATTAATTTTAAATTAATAAATTCAACTTCTATGTTTTTAATTTGGTAAAATAGACTTCATTTTTAAATTAGGAATATCAAAATTAAATTTGGGTGAATTTTCTGTATTTTTCTGAAAACTTTGAATTTTTGATGAATAGTGAAAAACACTAAGTTATTGTTTAAAAGTTATTTTTTATTGAAATAATTATTTATTTTATTTAAATTAGTTTATGTCAAAATATATACATAATACTTATATAATTTCATTGCAATTCATTGGAGTTAGTTTCTAATAATTTTAGATATATAAACAATTAATCGAACTTTTCACCATCTTTTACCCACCTCCTAGGAGAATTTGCAAATTCAAATAAAACATAATTCTACAAATTCTATGATATGAATTTAGAAAATCTGAGAGACACAGTTAATATCAAGGATTAAAATGTGGATCAATAAGATATAAATAATTTCTGGGGAATAGTACTTTTTACTTTTATTTACCGCTGTTAAAGGTAAATAGGGTAACTCAAGGTAAAAAGAATATTGTAAAAATTCAAAATTACCTTAACACATGTCCTAACCTTATTGGATGAGTAATGGACGACCATGGCCATCTTTGGGTCGATTTTGGGACCCCATGGAGCCACTTATGAATGATAATGACACTTTCTATTAATTAATTTAATGTAAAGGCAAAATTGACATAAACAAAAACCTTTTAGTAATTACTTTTTATATGGTGTTATATAAGTAATATTTTTGACTATAAATATTCATTGGAAAACTATAACTATTTCCTACAACATGTTATTTTTTTTAATTTTTAGACATAGAATAAATTAAATTATTTAGAACAATATAATGATGCAGTATTTACCTCATTAATAAATGATTTAAATAAATTAGATTATAAATATTAAAATAATATCCAAAACATGTCCAGTTCTTATTGGATGATTTTATTTATACCATGAGTCATCTTATCTTCGACTCTAATTATTTTTGGACATTTATAAACCGAATATCTTTATATAATAAAATAATATTTTCACACTTTCCTAAAGAGCCCCTCCTCCCCCTTATAAAAGAAGACCACTTATAACCAATTCTTCACACCTCTAAAGACCTTAGGGTCATCCAAAATCATCCCAATTAATCTGCCTACATCCCTATCCTCCTCCTATAATCCTCACCTTAGGCAGAAGGCACTTCAAGGAGTCCTTTTGGTTCAAACCAAAGGAAGTTACCCAATTTAAAGGTAATAATTTCTCTTAATTTTATTTCTTTTATTTCACTCCTCCAACCCCTAAAATCTTTTTATTACTTTATTTTATAAAAACAACAGTATCCTCAATATATTAGGATGTTTTTATGAGATTTATTTGAATTACACTTACACACACCTCCATCTAATGGGTGAAGAACATAATGTTTCTGTGGATGGAAAAATAACGCCTCACGAAACGATGATTGTTCAATTACCTCCTACCGCCTCTCATGGTGGCCATTATGATGGCACTGTATTTATATATGACATATATTATGTTTTTGTTTTCTTCATTCTTCTGTATTTTTCTTTTATAGTATACCTTACTGGTTTCCATTATGAGTAAACACAATAATTTCATTTGAGGAACTGCGGACTACCGCCCCCTCAAAGTAATATGACACTTTAATTTTATATGTGGGATGTATAAAGGATGGAGTTAATGATATTATAAATGATATTATACTGGTATTATAATATACCTATGTATCATTATGTTTTAAGTATGTTAAAATAATAAATAGAAATGAATGTAGCGTTCAGGCATACGTACGGCTTACCGTCTCCATGAACGGTACATTTCATTCTTACCCCAAAATGATATGTACTATTATAAATACATGTATATATATGATATATATGATATATATGATATCTAAATCATGAATATCATTTTGTATATAATGATATTTTGACCATGTGAACAACTTGTAACTATAATGAGTTCATTTTTTACTCAAGTGCCAAATATCGACAAAATGAACGTTATTAACTTAAATGATTACATAATATTTATAACATGGTAATAAGTGATATAAAAGGAATAATAAACTTGAAAAAAGGTTCTTAAGAAATTATAGATTAAATTTTGTTTATTATTCAGGATTTTAAAGAATGAACGGGTCAAGTCAGACATGAGGTAAGGGGTTTTCATCTCACTATGTATTCACGTGAGATTCATGCCATATTGCCACTATTAAATTTTGTGTGGTGTATATACTACACATAATTGTATTCGTTGTGTAATACACTTTAATTTATGTGTATTTACATTTTCATTGTATGATACTTCTTTCATGGGGTGTATGTTTCATAAGATACCATATTGGTAAGGGTTTTTTTCACAGTCTCATTATTATTCGAAATTGTTTATGTGTAAGTATTTACTGGGACATTTTTATCATCCATGTACATTTTTCATAAAAATGATTTCAAAATGAATATTTTAAGGATTTTTGAAAGGTACTCTTTATCAAGATCATAATTTTAAATGTTTTAAAGATTTATCTTTATAAATATTTTTAATTAATGTCCATGTTTTCAAAATGATTTTAAGGATTTATTTATATGGACATAAATTTTTTAAAATTTTAATTACTTTCCAAAGTTTCAAAGTGGTATGGGACACTTTGATTCAAAAATGTCTTTCAATGTATTCCTTTCTAAATTATGTGACTTTTAAATGTTTTCATGAATAAGGGATATTTCTCTCAAAGAGTTTTACAAATCATTTTCATCTATGTCAAAATACTTTAATGTATTTTAAACTTGTTTTGAAGTTGGTTTATTATGATACAAATATTCCATATTGTATTGAAGGTTTTCTGAAATGTTTGACTATGGATGTGTTACTTTTATACCATTCATGGTTTATGGGTAAAGTATTGACATTTCATATGCCAGTTTTAATACGAATGTTTTTGTTATATTTAGACTTTTTCATATGAGGAATGCATTGGACTTAGTAAGTGATGGGTGGAGCCCGATATAGCTCCTCGATGCATCGGTAGGTCTCATGAGACAAACTAGTGTCTTGGAATGAGGCCTTGACAAAATCTTATTTTTAGTCTTGGCACAAGGCCTTGGATATGTGGTTATGATTGTCTGAAATTATGCATTCCATCATTGTGAAAGTGGTTAGTGATATTCCATGTGATTGTTCTACTAGTAGAACATCCATGTGAATAAGTAAATGGAATTAACTCATTTTAGTTTTTCCATATTATGCTGAAGTTGAAGTTTAAAAGGCTTTTTGTTTTAGTTATACATTGCCTTAAATATTTATGCTTAATTATTAATGTTTCTGTTGTATTGTTATTCTTACTGAGCATCTGAGCTCACCCCTTTCTATGTTTTATTTTTCCCAGGATTCCCAGAAGTGTATTGTGATTGATATGTAGGGTTAAGACAAGGGAATAATTTCATTCTTAAAGGATTATTTATGTTTTTTTGTATGTTATGAAGTGTAATGTAACATTCATGTATGTAATCTATTTTCCAAGACTGCTAAACTGATCGGTCCTACGGGACTTGATTCCTTGTCATAATGCCAATGTATTAAAATAATGCACCGACTCTAGGTAACTGGGGTTGGGTCATTACAGTTGGTTTTAGAGGAGGTTTATAAATAAGCTTGGAAACTATATTTAGATATACTCTGATTAGAGCACATTACCCTAAGATAGAATTTGAGGATTCGTATAGAAGAACTTCCTAGAATTTTGGTGATGTATAGAATTTTGTGAGTTTTCCAAGAAAATACATCCCTGTCTGGATACGACCAGGAAGAGGAGGCTCTGGCATAGATGTACCTAGGGGTAAAACTCAAAAACACCTCTTTGAGTTAGACTCAAACGGTAACTAGTGCATGACAACGGGCCTTACTGCACTCTTGGTTACGACACTCCCAGATGATATGCTTAGGATAATGCTCATTTTTTTTACAAACGGAGATGAAGGGTTTATGAGTATATACCTCCTCAAAGAATTTTTTTGTGATTGTGGATTATATCCATAAACTATTCAATTTATGTTAGGTATTTTACATGTTTGGAATTATGAATTGTGATTCATAAACTAACCTAGTGTATGCCATTGTTTAGAAATTGCACCCAATAGAAGGATTGAGAACTCCAAAAATACGTATGATCCAAAGAGTAAGAAGGGTCATATCATTCATGGTATTAATCCATCATTTAGAAAGGAAATAGTCTCCCATGTATTATCATCATATAAATAAATAATATCATAAGATCAGTAAATAATTATATGAATCCTATGGCTTTGAATAGAATCTATAGAATAAAAGGATGGTAGAAAGAAAGATGGATAAAGGTAATAAGGGAAGGAAGGATTTTCCAATATGTCATAAATGTGGAATGAATCACCTTGGTAAATAATTGAAGGGCAGTGGAGTTTTTTATAATTTTAGAGAAAAAGGACACCAAGTACGTGATTGCAAGGGTAAGAATTTTTTTTCAAATGTACAATGCTTCATATGTAAGGTGTTAGGACACTACATGAATCAATGTCCCCTTCATAAGAGTATTCCACAAATGATTTTATTGGATAATAATCATGTTATGATACTACCTCAGATGAAGAGGAATAATTAGAGTTATTATGTTGTTATTAAAGAATTATTTCATATGAGTGTTGTATCAACGATGTACTGGTTATAATAATTATGGAGTATATAAGGAATGTAATGCAGTACTATTTCATTAAGGACTTGAGATTTTGTTGAAATAAGAAAAGTGACTCAATATCAGGTTAATTTTTTGGAAAATATATGGTTGAGAGAAAGATAAACCATAATATGGTTTTGATACCGAGTTAGTGATTTTGGAATAATACATGATTGATTTGGATAAATTATATTGGATATTCTTCACTACCTTGAAACTGATTAATGATTTTTATATATTCCACCATTGTTTGAGTTTACAACATCTTTGGATAGAAGGAGTATATCCAATATTCTATAATGAATAAGGGAGAATGAATGTAATCAATAAGGTTTTATGGTAATCCAATATGTTGTAGTGTTTTAAAAGAATACATGATGAAGGTGTTCACATGTTATTACATGGAAAAAAGGATCTTAATTGTGTTTAACTTCCCTATAAATTTTGGATTTTGAGTTTGGACAGAAGTATTTTGGATAAGTCTAGTTTGAAATTATTTTTGGATTTCCATAAAAAGGATAACCCGGAGGTTGGGCGGCAACCCGTCGTGTCCGGCAAGGCCGCGAGACTTGAACCCACAACCGAAGGGCGACAATGGTGTATCACCTACCACTGACCCACGTGATATCCTGGATTGAATAATGTAGTTTTTTAAGGGGTATGGTATATGAATTATGAATTCATTTTTTTAACCCTATATGAATAGGATAAATAGAATATTTTTTTAAAGTTCTATTATCTTAGAGTGAAAGATGAGTTTTTCGTAGGAATTAGTTAAAGGATGGAACTCTACTTGTCAAGTTTATATATTTTTTTCTCTTATTCTATGAAGAAATTAATTCTTAAACTTTAGGTAAGGGATATTAAAACTAAAAATGTTTTATCCTAATACCTTATGTTTTTTAGAACCGATGAAATTTTAAATCATCATAGATTGATGGATTTCAGGCCCTTAATTCTACAATTGTTTGTGATTGATGACCTCAATCACTCCCTATAAATATTTATGTTTTTCCTCCAATTATGTGTCTCTATTTTCCACCAATTTTCTCCTAATCGAGATCATAATTTTGTGTTGACTTCTTCATTCCCCTTTTTCTCTTATTAAGACTAAATTTTATTAACCCAATTTCCGATGTGGGTTTCCCCACAAAGGTATTTTCTATTTTCAACCTTTTATTTTAAAAGAACAATTTCAAATTGCGAGGATGCAATTTATTGAAAGAGGTAAGAATGTAACACCACAATATTTCATAGTATGTTATTTCTTCAAAGTAATTCAATAACTTGCATTACACACAACACCGAGTTCAAGCACACCACAATATTACCAAACTAGCCGTTCAAAAGCGGTTATGAATAGTATTAACGGAATTTTGAACATTATATAATCCATATAATTTTAGAATCCATATTATGATTTTCTTATACATAATGTAAGAACTAATTCATTTTTTTCAGATAAAATATGTATTTTTTTAAAAATTCACTTTCACCATCTTTTAATTGTGAACCCTTTTTAAATCCCATATTTGAAACATTTATATATTCAATTTTTAAAAATAAACGTCTTCTTTTGAATCAGGACATAAGACTTTAGTTTCAATATATTTTTTGTGTTTTTCTGATAACTTTCATATTTGGGTGAATAGTAAAAAATACTATATTTTAATTAAAAACAACCTTTTTAATAGAAATAATTTATAGTGTTAAATTATACATTTTAATGGTTTGTAAGTATAAATAGATTATATTTTTACCATTTAATCCAATTCTGGTCATTGTAAGTAATTTTACTTTGAAATTTGACATAAACAAGTGTCAATCTTTTGATAGTTATTATTTCTAAAAAATATGCCTTTTGGTTTTGACAACAGGAATTAATTTTAAATTAATAAATTCAACTTCTATGTTTTTAATTTGGTAAAATAGACTTCATTTTTGAATTCAGGATATCAAAATTATCTTAGGGTGAATTTTCTGTATTTTTCTGAAAGCATTCAATTTTTTATGAATAGTGAAAAACACTGAGTTATTGTTTAAAACTGAATTATTATTTAAATAATTATTTATTTTATTTATATTAATTATTGTCAAAATAGATATATAAAACTTATATAAGTTCATTTTAATTCATTGGAGTCAGCTTCTAATAATTTTAGATATACAAAAAGTTTATCGAACTTTTCACTTTCTTTTACCCACCTCCTTGGAGAATTTTCAAATTCACATAAAACATAATTTAACTTCTTTTGTGATTTGAATTTAGAAAATACGAGAGACACGGTAAATATCAAGGAGTAAAATGTGGTTCAATAAGATAAAAATAATTTTTTGTGAATAGTAAATTTTTACTTTTATTTACCGCGGTTAAAGGTAAATAGGGTAACTCAAGGTAAAAAGAATATTGTAAAAATTTAAAATTACCTTAACACATGTACTAACCTTATTGGATGAGTAATGGCCGACCATGGGCATCTTTGAGTCGATTTTGGGACCCCATGGAGCCACTTTTGAATGATAATGAAACTTTAGATTAATTAATTTATTGTAAAGGAAAAATTGACATAAACAGAAACCTTTTAGTAATTAATTATTATATGGTGTTATATAAATAATATTTTTAACTATAAATATTCATTGGAAATTTAAAAAGATTTCCTACATTATCGTAATTTTTTTTATAATTTTTAGACATTGAATAAATTAAATTATTTAGGAAAATGTAATAATGCAGTATTTACCTCATTAATAAATGATTTAAATAAATTAGATTATAAATATTAAAATAATATCCAAAACATGTACAATTATTATTGGATGATTTTATTTCGACCATTAGTCATCTTATCTTTGACAATAATTATTTTTGGACCTTTAGAAACCGAATATCATTATATAATAAAATAATATTTCCACACTTTCCTAAAGAGCCCCCCCCCCCTTATAAAAGAAGACCACTTCTAACCAATTACTCACACCTCTCATGCCTTTAGGCTCGTCCAAAATCTGCCCAATTATGCTCCCTACAATCATATACTCCTCCTAAAAGCCTTACCTTAGGAAAGAGGCACTTCAAAGAGTCCTTTTGGTTCAAACCAAAGGAAGTTACCCTATTTAAAGGTAACAATTTCTCTTAAGTTCTTTTCATTTATTTTACTCCTCCACCTCTAAACTCTTCTTATTACATTATTTTATAAAAACACCAGTATCCTAAATATACTATGATGTTGTTATGAGATGTATTTTAATTACACTTACACACACCTCCATCTAATGGATGAAGAACATGATGTTTCTGTGGATGGAAAACTAACGCCTCACGAAACTATGATTGTTCAATTACCTCCTACCGCCTCTCATGGTGGCCATTATAATGGCACTGTATTTATATATGATATATATTATGTTTGTGTTTTCTTCATGCTTCTGTATTTTTGTTTTATATCATACCTTTATGGTTTCCATTATGAGTACACGCAATAATTTCATCTGAGGAAGTGCGGACTACCGCCCCCTCAAAGTGATGTGACTCATTAATACCATATGTGGGATGTATAAAGGATGGATTTAAGGATATTATATATAATATTATACTGTAATTATAATATACCTATGTATAATTATGTTTTAAATCCATTAAAATAAGAAATAGAAATGAATGTAGCGTTCATGCGTACGTACGGATTACCGTCTCCATGAACGGTACATTTCATTCTTACCCCAAAATGATATGTACAATTATAAATACATGTAAATATATGATATATATGATATATATGGTATATATGATATCTATATCATGAATATCATTCTGGATATAATGATCTTTTGACCATGTGAACAACTTGTAACTATAAGGTGTTCATTTTTGACTCAAGTGCCAAATATCGACAAAACGAACATTATTAACTTAAATGATTACATAATATTTATAACATGGTAATAAGATATATAAAAGGAATAATAAAATGAAAAAATGTTCTTAAGAAATTATAAATTAACTTTAGTTTATTATTCAGGATGTTAAAGAATGAACGGGTCGAGTCGGACACGAGGTAAAGGGTTTTCATCTCACTACTTATTCCTGTGATATTCATGCCATGTCGCCACTATTACCTTTTGTGTGGTATATTTACTTCCCATAATTGTATTCATTGTATAATAAACTTTAATTTATGTGTATTTACATATTCATTTTATGATACTTCTTTCATGGGGTGTATGTTTCGTAAGTTACCAAATTAGTAAGGGTTTTTTTTCACAATCTCATTATTATCTGAGATTGTTTATGTGTAAGTATTTACAGGGAAATGTTTTTCATCCATGTACATTTTTCATAAAAATTATTTCAAAATGAATATTTTAAGGATTTTTGAAAGGTAATATTTATCAAGATCATAATTTTAAATTTTTTAAAGATTTATCTTTCTAAATCTTTTTAATTAATGTCCATGTTTTCAAAATGATTTTAAGGATTTATTTATATGGACATGAATGCTTTAAAATGTTAATTACTTTAAAAAGTTTCAATGTGGTATGGGACACATTGATTCAAAAATGTATTTAAATGTATTCATTTCTTAATTATGTGACTTTTAAATGTTTTAATGAAAAAGGGATATTTCTCTCAAAGATTTTTACAAATCACTTTCATCTATGTCAAAATACTTTAATGTATTTAAAATTTGTTTTGAAGTTGGTTTATTATGACACAAATCTTCCATATTGTATTGAAGGTTTTGTGAAATTTTTGACTATAGATGTGTTAATTTTATACCATTCATGGTTTATGGGTAAATTATTGACATTTCATATGCCAGTTTTAATACGAATGTTTATGTTAGGTTTAGAACTTTTCATATGAGGAATTCATCGGACTTAGTTAGTGACGGGTGGAGCCCGCTATAGCTCCTCGATGCATCAGTAGGTTTCATGAGACAAAATAGTTTCTTGGAACGAGGCCTTGAAAAAATCTTATTTGTAGTCTTGTCATGAGGCCTTGACTACATGGTTTTGATAGTCTGGCATTATGCATTCCGTCATTATGAAAGTGGATATTGATATTTCATGTGATTATTCGACTAGTAGAACATCCATGTGAAGTATTAAATGGTATTTCTTCATTTTACTTTTTCCATATTATGCTGAAGTTCAAGCATAAAAGGATTTTTGTTTTAGTTATACATTTCCTTAAATGTTTATGCTTAATTATTAATGTTTTCACTATATTGTTATCCTTACTGTGAATCTGAGCTCACCCCTTTCTATGTTTTATTTTTCCCAAGATTCCAAGAAGTGTATTGTGATTGATATGTAGGGTTAAGACAAGGGAATAATGGCATTCATAAATGATTATTTATGTTGTTTTTTATGTTATGAAGTGTAAGGTAACATTCATGTATGTAATCTATTTTCCAAGACTACTAAACTGATCGGTCCTTCGGGACATGATTCCTTGAAATCATGCTGATGTATTAAAATAATGCACCGACTCTGGGTAACAGGGTTCAGGGCGTTACAACACAAGCTATCGAGGAAGGTTGCTCTTGCGTGTAACGCAAGCCAAGAATAGTGGTGTGTATACTACAAGCTAATACAATGTTTCTTATAGTGAAAGATAATCTTGGTGTAGCATACAACACAAGACATCAAAGAAATTTAAAATAATATTTCTCATAAAATCTCGGGGTGTAACATTCTACCCCCCTTAAAATGAATTTCACACTCGAAATTCATCGGGGTTATAAATGGTTTACTACTTGAAAGCTTCATTCATAGAAACCCACAGCATAAAAAAGAATACTAAAACTTAATTTTACAAAGGAAATGTAATGGTTACCAAAATTAACTCATCACTGGGTTTCCACAAAGATGAATATAGGTGAAAATATGGATATATAAGAGAAATCTAACCATCATGTTCTGATGGAGAGTGGTAGAGAACATGGATATGAAAAACCCAACAATCACAAAGCCATAAATTTATGATTATATAAGGTACCATCAAGGAAAACATTTTTGGTTTTCAAGATAATTTCCCTAAAGTTGAAAAACAATTGGAATTATAAGAAATACTTAATTGATTTTGGTACAATCTCAGCGTTGGTAGTTCCTTGAACAATTTCCACTTCATATCTAAAAGAAATGAAGTTGAATTTTTCATTCATGAAGTGTTTGCAGATCATGAGATATAATGATAGGTCATTCCATCTGTCTTAAACAAAAGGTTAAAAAAGTTATTAAATATACATAAGTCTATCTATGGTGAGGTGAATTGTATATGGTTCCTAAAATGTACTTATACTTCATATATCATACCTCTTAATAAAATGAAACTAAATTCTACTAAATAGGGACATCCCATAGGCCAGTGGTTGGTGATAAAGACCTGTCACACTTCGATTGTGGGTTCAATTCCTGCAACCATGTCTAACGTGACGGGTTGTCGCCCGTCCTGCAGGTTTTCCATTTTCTAAAACTATACTATTATAATATCAAAAATATCTATCCATAAACAATACTATCTATTATCCAACTTAATCCATTCTAATATTTATGCTTATCCAAAATAAATCTATCTAATTTCATAGTATAAAGAAAATGATTACTAGAAAGGTCACTTAAAAATCATTGAATACCATCATTTATCCCCCATATATCCAAAGATATATCTTTTTGGTCACATACCAAATATGTGAATTCCTTAATCATGTATCCTCTTGAAACATGAATTACCAAATAATATTTGTGAAAACAAGAATGCTGTCAAAAGTTAACTCTTTCTACATACCAAAAGCCCAAAAATTTCTATATACTCAAACCATGATATCACTTTGACCTTATATCAGTCATGATCTCATTAATACCATCAAACATCTCATTATCGTCTTATCCCTTCATTTTGAACATATCATATATGTAACGACCCAAAGTTTCATTAATGGAAATCCCACTTGATCTAATTAAATGTCTCTTTATGTAAAATGTTTATATAAAATGTCGAATTCTTTGGTTTTATGTAAAGAATTTTGACTGTTTCTAATATAGACATTGAACAGTGATCACATGATTATTATATATATAGGTCTTTAACAAATCCAATTTACTCAAACAAAAGAAGCGATGGACTCATCCAGTAGAATTGCTCCATACGAAGCCCATTTGTCGGAGCTCGGAAAAGAGGAGGAATCCTTGGGTTTCCCTTTTGACCAAGCCCAAGCTGAGCTTCATCATGTCTAGCTCGAACGGGACAGTTTATGGGAAAAATGGAAGTTCATAGAGATTACAACTCGAGCGATGTTATCCGAGCCACCCCAACAGTCTGTCACCATCGCACACCTTACCCTTAGGTCTTATGCGACTGTTTTAAGGGGTTATGTAACAAATCACTAGTAATATGTTCATGTATATTATTTATTTTTGTATATAATAATGAATATTCCTTATTTTCATTATTGACACTTTGTAAATAGTTTTTTTTAAGCACAAATATTATTATTTTTAGTTAATATTCAACTAAGAAATCTATTTTGATGAATTAATGGAATTTTGAATTAAATAATATTTTAATAAATTATTATTATTATTAATAAATTAATTTTTATTAAATATAAATGATCTTATAATTTTATGAATGCAATTTTAATTTTTATTAAGGTTTAAAAGCCATTTTTGTCAAAACCCGTGAATTTTTGAAAAATGTCGGTTTTTATTTTAAAAGAGAAAATTAACATATTTAGAAAATTATTTAGACAAAATAAATTTTATTTCTGGAATCAGGACATTGAAATTATCCAACGGTTAATTTTTCACAATTTTCTGAGATAGTCAAATTTTTGGGTAAAAATTAAATATCGTTTAAATATATAATGTGTTTTATGACATCATAATAACCCAATACTGATGTAATAAAATACGATAAGCTTTATGTTCGTCCAATATATGTTTTACCATTAAAATAATGTGATTTTGGGTTTTTTTGACTTATTTTACAAAGCATTAATGGACCCCTCAAGAGTTATTAAACTTCTTGTCTTTTTAAATTATTTTGCATGGAAGTGTGACTCACCTCCACATAAGAAACCCCATTATTTTATGATGTTCAGACACTGGCCTTATAAAATATTGTTTTCCTCTTCCCTTTTCCAAAAACCATGGGCAAAAACAATGAGCTGATTTGTGTTTTGGATTAGTTTAATGTAAGGGGTCCCAAACCTAAATAATAAAGAATTCACTCAACTTTCCTATATAAACCCACCAAAGCTCCCACTTCTTCCTCACTCAAAGCCTTTTGAGTTCATAAAAACTCTTCCCTACTATCCCTATAATCCCCCCAAGGTTCCCCAAGCTCCCATGAAGCCTCTCTCAAGCCTTTGGAAGCACACTTCCATGTAAGGGTTTTTCTTCCTCTCACTCTTTTTTTTGTCCAATTTTCTTAATATTGTTATTCCCTTTTAATTTAAATTATAAACACTGTGGTATATATTTGCACCTCCCCCATGCTTCCCTCTTATTTTTTTAATGATGGGATACCCCTTTCTCTCTCATTAAATTCCTCCCATGTACACCCGTTAATTTTCCGAAATTCCGAAAAGAACTTCTCTCTCCTCATTTACATTCAAGCAATACTTTTGTATCATGAATCTAAATTCCATTACAATTATTGGGACATGTATCTATATGACCCCCTTACTGTCCATTTCATATATATATGATGAGACTCCCCTTTATCTCTCATCAACCATTTTTTTATGAATTCTTATATCACGTCATTAAGCTGTCGAAATCGCACAGATTTTCTAAGCTAATGTCATTGTGTAGTGAATACCATGCTCATTTCTCTATCAAGGGTATTCACCTTTATGCACATTTACTTATTGATTATAATGTTTCATGTATAAATTACACATTACTTTATCATGGAATAAATGATTATATTTTATGAATCTATGTTTTATGATCCATGTGGCACACTTATGCATGAAATGAAATGATTAAGAAGGGTGTGCCCTTATAGCACTTCAATGCATTGGGTAAAGAATAGTATCATGATACGTCATGTGCAATGAGTGTTGACTCATGATAATTCAAATGAAACGATGGTTTACTCGTGCTTCATGTGAAATGAGGATTTACTCATGCTTCATGTGCAATGGGCCTTGGCTCATGCTAATTCCATGTTAAGTGTTGTTGCCACATTTCCATGTTATGATTATCATGCTTTATCATTCCTTTATGTTTATGTTTCTCTTGTGATCTATTGATATGACTATTGTCTAACATGTATTGTACTCCTCGTGTATTCCATTTTTATTCCCTTACTGGGCTTTATAGCTCACCCCTTTTCTTATGTGTGTCCTCAGGTTATCCCATGCAATGCAAAGTACGAGGGAATGTATTGGTCATGTAAAGGATGTTTTCAATAAAGATGTAGTATTTTCATGTTTTAAGTTTTTATTTAATGATCCTAAGCCCCAAAGACACTATACCTCTCGATCTTCCATGTTGTATCAAGTGAATGGTTTATGTAATAAATCATGTCTAAGATTGTAATAAAACCAGGGTTGTCATAGTTGGTATCAGAGGGTAGGTTTAGTTATTTTTTTGGATTAGGATTAGAAAACCCTAGTAATTCCTTAGAGACAAGACTAAGTATAATAAAAACATCCTTATGTTTTGGTAAGTACTGTGTAAGTGGTTTATCAAACAAATACATCCCTGTCTGGATACGAGCAGGTAGAGGCGGCTCTGGAACAGATGTATCCTAGGGGTAAAACCTGAAAACCCCGCTTTGAGCTAGACTCGAATAGGAACTGGTGCATGACAATGGGCCTTGTTGCACTATTGGTTACAACACTCCCGGGGGATATGTTTTGATAAATTCAAAATCTAAGTATGAACCCTTATTGAGGGAATTAAAAAAAATACCCCTAAGAATATATGTTAGAAAGTAGATCATGAAAATCATATATTGAAGCCTATAGACTCATGAGTTAAGGAAATAAATGTTTATTTATAAGTCATCAAATTTTTTCTTTGGATTTCCTTTTATGTTTTACCCCTAACTTTCCTTTTATTCCACCCAATGTCCGGTAATTGGAGGACTCGGGCTAACAACCAATGTGAAGATCAGTGTGATGACTGTACTAATGAGATGCCCAATCCAATGAGAGCGGGAATCGTGAACTTTGTCACGCTTCCCTCTCATCTAACTCAATATTTGAATAGAAACACGGGTCAAGTGGAATGTCCAACCCCCCCTAAGAAAGAACAAGTTTCTATCGAGAACTTCATGTGACAAAGGCCTCCTACTTTTAGTGGATCATCCTATCCCATGATCGCTGAACAATGGATCAACTCCATTGAAAGGATATTCTCCACCCATCAATGTTCTGAACAAGAGAAGGTTCTCCTGGTGGCTTATTATATGGAGGGTAAAGATGATAAATGGTGGAAGTTGATAAAAAATATGAATCCTCATGAGGATATCAAGGCGTTGGAATGGAAGGATTTCTGGAAGTTGTTTTTCGATAAATATTTTCTGCACACCCTCCGGCTTAAGATGGAAAGGGACTTCATTTACCTCAAGAAAAAGGACGAAGAATCTGTTGGAGCGTGCGAGGAAAACTTCACAAGGCTTGAAAGATACACTTCTGGCTTTGTCATTACCCCCGAATGCAAGGTTGACTACTTCTTTGGTGGGATGAAGTCCTGCCTGCGGAAATCATTAGTGATCTGTGACTTCGACAGCTATGAGGAAATTGTCTGGTGTGCCCTCAAGGTTGAAATGGTGATTGGGTAATCACATGGGTATCATGGGGATAAGAATTTTATGGTTGAATTCAATTCTGGCGGTCCGATGGATAAATCCAATGGTGCTAAGAAGATCCAGCACCCCACTTGCCAAAAGTGCGGAAAGAAGCACCCTGGAAATTGCCTCTCAAGGGGATGAGGAAATGCTTTAGGTGTGGAAGAGAAGGGCACCTAGCTGTTAACAATCGGAAAGAAAGACTTGCGGCTGTGACAGAGGAGAGGAACGCTCCGTTCAAACCTCAACACATTGTTCATTACTACAAATTCAATGAACCGGGGCATTTCATAAACCAGTGCCCTAATCCAAGGGTTTTTTGAGGCAACCAACAACCACTAAGGCAGCAAGGAAGATATTTTTCCATCACTTCTGCCAAAGTGAACCCCGACAACAAAGTGGGGACAAGTATGCTAGTTATCAATTCAAGAATAGCGAACGTACTTTTTGATTCAGGTTCTACGCATTCTTTTATATCTCTAAAGTTTAGTAGAACAATCTCAGCACCACCACAAATCATGGAAGTGAAGATGTCGGTGAGTACAGAAAATGGGTAAATCATTACATCCCATGAATATAAGTCCTCCCCTGTCATAATATATGGATTGAATTTCCTGGAGAACCTCTTCATACTCCCTATGGTGTAATTTTATGCAATTCTTGGCATGGATTGGCATTCCTTATATAGAGCCAACATAAATTGTCGGGAGAGTAAAATCACACTCCATGTGGAGAATCGACCCCCGATTCATTACAAGTGTAAGGTGGAAGATGAATCTCCTTTAGCCCCATCATCTCAAGCATGGATATTACTGCCCTATGATCACATGTATCTGGCTCAGATGATTGAGTCTAAGGAAGAAACCATCCTTGAAGAAATGCCTATTGTGAGGGAATTCACTGAAGTGTTTCCCGAGGAACTGTGTAGTCTTCCTCCTAGAAGAGATGTAGAATTCTCAATTGAACTTATACAAGGGTCTCTACCAATATCCAAGACTCCATATAGAATGGTTTTTGTGGAGCTTGAAGAGCTGAAGAAATAACTACAGGAGAATCTGGATAAAGGTTTAATATGCCCAAGTGCTTCACTATGGGGTGCACCAGTCCTCTTCATCAAGTAGAAGGATGGGTCAATGCGCCTTTGCATCAATTATCGTGAGCTCAACAAAATCACGATAAAGAACAAGTATCATCTCCCATGAATTGATGACTTGTTCGATCAGCTGTGTGGAGCACAATACTTCTACAAGGTTGATTTTCGATCGATATATTATCAAGTAAGGGTGAAGAAGGAAGATGTCCGCAAGACTACTTTTCGTACAAGATATGGGCACTATGAATTCATAGTAATGCCTTTAGGACTCACTAATGCTCCAGAAATCATCATGAACTTGATGGATAGATTTTTTAAATATTACCTTCAAAAATTTTTGGTATTCTTTATAGATGATATTCCAATATACTCCAAAACCATGTAGGATCATGAGGAGCATTTAAGAACTGTACTAGAGACTTTGTACAAGGAGATGCTCTATGAAAAGTACAGCAAGTGTGAATTCTAGTTGAAGGAGGTCTCTTTCTTGGGCTATATCATCACAAGCAATGCGATATCTATGAATCCCTCCAAAACAGATGCAATTGAGGGATGGTCGAGGAAAACATCGGTAATGGATATTCGTAGCTTCACAGGGTTATCTGGATATTATCGATGATTTGTGAGAAATTTATCACGATTTTCCAACCCTCTTACCAAGATAACTCGAAAGGGAGTAAAGTTTTCTTGGAGTGATGAATGCGAATAATGCTTCAAGGAGTTGAAAAGGAGGCTTATCACTGCACCTGTTCTCACTTTACCCACAAGTGGGGAAATTTTTGTGGTATACAGTGATGCTTCGAAGAAGGGCTTAGGCTGTGTGCTGATTCATAATGATAAAGTGATATCCAATTCCTCAAGGCAGTTTAAAATCCAAGAGCAAAACTATCCAACGCATGATCTAGAGTTGGCGGTGGTGATCTTTCCTTTGAAAATATGGTGGCATTATCTTTATGGGGAGAAATGTGAGATATATACTAACCACAAGAGTCTTAAATATATATTCACATAGGAGGATCTTAATATGTGCTAGAGAATATGGATAGAGCTCATCAAGGATTATGATTGGTCAATACATTACCACCCTAGGAAAGTGAACAAGGTGGAAGATGCCCTAAGTAGAAAGGATCCAGTGATTCTATCAATGCTGAGAATTGAGAAGGATCCAATCTTCTTAGACATGATGAAGATGGACATGGAAATCATAAAGAAGGGAACATCATCAATCCTTTCACAAATGATTTCTCAACTATCTCTTTTGGAAAGATTAAAGGATTCTCAAAAGGATGATGTGGGAATTTAGGAAAAAGTGGAAGCTATCAAAAAATGGAAATCCTTGGAGTTTAATGTTAATAAAGAAGGAATTGTATGATTTGGGAAAAGACTAGGTGTTCCATCAAGTCCTGAGCTGAAGAAAGAACTTTTGGATGATGCACATAGTTCAAATTTCTCTATTCACCCAGGGAGCACAAAGATGTATCGATATCTCCGAGAAAACTTTTGGTGGGATAATATGAAGAAGGAGGTTGCTTTATATACATCAAAGTGTTGGGTGTGCTAGCACGTGAAGGCAGAGAGGTAGAAGTCTAAGGGGATGATGCAACCATTGCCCATACCAGAAGGGAAATGGGAGAACATAACAATGGACTTTGTCATTATACTTATGAGGACATCCAAAGGCAACAATGCAATCTGGGTTGTGGTGGACCATTTTACAAAGACTACACACTTCATTTCTATTCGGGAGGATTTTTCATTGGATCAACTGGCACAAATATATATCAGGGAAGTGGTAAGGCTGCATGGAGTACCACTATCTATTATGTCTGGCTGAGATCCAAGATTCACCTCTATGTTTTGGAAGAGTCTTCAACATTCTAGGATACTGAACTGAACTTCAGTACGTCCTATTATCCTCAAATTGAGGGCTAATCCGAGCGGACTATCCAAACACATTAGGACATGTTGAGAGCGTGCTCAATGGACTTTAAATGAGGATGGGATCAACATCTTCCTCTGGTTGAGTTCTCTTATAATAATAGTTTCCACTCGAGCATCCAAATGGAACCATATGAATCCCTTTATTGGAAAAGGTGAATAACACTAGTGTGTTGGGATGAGATCGGTGAACGTAAGCAGCTTGGACCAGAAATGGTCGAGGAAATGGTGGACAAGGTGAAGACCATTCAGCAGCATATCAAGGTAGCCCAGAGTCGATAGAAGAGTTATGCAGATAATCGTCGACGATACCTTTAGTTTAATGTTGGAGACATAGTTTTTCTACACATATCTCTGTGGATGATGGTCATGAGGCTTGGAAAGAAAGGGAAGTTAAGTCCAAGGTACATTGGCCCCTTCGAGATTCTTGATCGTGTCGGGGCTGTGGCCTATCGACTAGACCTTCCACCTACCATACCCAAATTACATTATGTCTTTCATGTATCCCTGTTAAGGAATTACATACTAGACCCTTCACATGTACTCTCTTCTGAGGTGGTTCAGTTGGAGGATGATCTTTCTTATGAGGAGCAACCAGTGAAGATCTTAGATCGTAGAGAAAAAGTTCTACGAAATAAGACAATGCCCATCATCAAGGTGTTGTGGTGAAACCACAAGTTTGAAGAAGTGACTTGGGAATCAGAGGAGATGATGAAGTTAAGTTACCCATATCTATTTTAGTATGGGAAAATGAAATTTCGAGGGTGAAATTTCTTAAGGGGGGAATATTATAACGACCCAAATTTTCATTAATGGAAATTCCACTTGATCTAATTAAATGTCTCTTTATGTAAAATTTTTATATAAAATGTTTACTTCTTTGGTTTTATGTTATGTATTTTTACTGTTTCTAATATAGCTCTTGAACAGTGATCACATGATTAGTACAAATATAGGACTTTATCAAATCCAATTTACTCAGATAAAAGAAGCGATGGCCTCATCCAGTAGAATTGCTCCATACGAATCCCATTTGTCAGAGCTCAGAAAAAAGGTGGCATACTTGGGCTTCGCTCTTGACCAAGCCCAATATGAGCTTCATCATGTCAAGCTCAAATGGAACCATCTATGGGAAAAAATGGAAGTTGATAGAGATTACCTCTCGAGCGATGTTATCTAAGCCACCCCAGGAGTCTGTCACCATCGCACACCTTACCCTTAGGTCTTATGCGGCTATTTTAAGGGTTTATGTAACAAATCTCTAGTAATATGTTCATGTATATTATTTGTTTTTTATATAATAATCAATATACCTTCTTGTCATTATTGACACTTTTTAAATAGTTTTTTAAGCACAAATAGTATTTTTTTAGTTAGTATTCATCTAAGAAATATATTTTGATGAATTAATGGATTTTTGAATTAAATAATATTTTAATAAAATATTATTATTATTATTAAATTATTTTTTATTAAATATAAATCATCTTATAATTTTATGAATGCAATTGTAATTTTTATTATGGTTTAAAAGCCATTTTTTTCAAAACACGTGAATTTTCAATAAATGTCGATTTTTATTTTAAAAGTAAAAATTAACATATTTAGAAAATTATTTAGATAAAATAAATATTATTTTAGAATAAGGAAGTCTAAATTATCCAATGGTGAATTTTTCATAAATTTTTGAGACAGTCAAATTTTTGGGTAAAAATTAAATACCATTTAAATATATAATGTGTTTTCTGACATCATAATGACCCAATAGTGATGTAATAAAATACCATAAGATTTATGTTTGGAAAATATATGTATTAACATTAAAATAATGTTATTTTGGGTTTGTTTGACTTATTTTACAAACCATTAATGGACCCCTCAAGACTTATTAAACATCTTATTTTTTTATATTATTTTCCATGGGAGTGTGACTCACGTCCACATTAGAAACCCCATTATTTTAATAAGATAAGACTTTGGACTTATAAAATATTTTATTCCTCTTCCCTCTTCCAAAAACCATGGGAACCCCCATGATCTGATTTGTGGTTTGGATTAGTTTAATGTAAGGGGTCCCAAACCTAAATAATAAAGAATTCACTCACCTTTCCTATATAAACCCACCCAGGATCCCACTTCCTCCTCACTCAAATCCTTCAGAGTTAGTCCAACCTCTTCCCTACTCTCTGTAGAATCCTCTCATAGTTCCCTAATCTCCCACAAATCCTCTCTCAAGCCTTTGGAAGCACACTTCCAGGTAAGGGTTTTTCTTCCTTGCACTCTTTTTTTAGTCCAATTTTCTTAATATTGTTATGCCCTTTTAATTTCAATTATAAATTCTGGGGTATGGTTTCGCACCTCCCCCATACTTCCCTCTTGTTGTTTTAATTATGGGAGACCCCTTTATCTCTCATTAAATGCCTCCCATGTACACCCGTTACTATGCCGAAATTCCGAAAGGAACTTCTCTCTCCTCATTTACATTCAAGCAATACTTTTTTATCATGAATCTAAATTCCATTATAATTGTTGGTACATGTATCTATATGACCCCTTTATTTTCCATTTCATGTAGATATGATGAGACACCCCTTTTATCTCTCATCAACCACTTTTTTGTGAATTCTTATGTTACGTTGTTACGTTGCCGAAATCGCACCGATTTTCTAAGACAATGCCACTGTGTAGTGAATACCATGCCCATTTCTCCATCATGGGTATTCAACTTTATTCACATTTACTTATTGATTATAAAGTTTCATGTATGAATTCCACATTCTTTTATCATGGCATAAATTATTTTGTTTTATGAATCTATGTTTTATTATCCATGTGGCACACTTATGCATGAAATGAAATGTTTAAGAAGGGTGTTCCCTTATAGCTCTCCAATGCATTGTGTAAAGTATAGTATCATGATACATCATGTGAAATTAGTGTTTAATAATGCTAATTAAATTGCAACAATGTTTTACTCTTGCTTCATGTGCAATTAGGATTTACTCATGTTTCATGTGCAATGGGCCTTGGCTCATGCTAATTCCATGTTAAGTGTTGTTTCCACATTTCCATGTTATGATTATCATGATTTATCATGCCTTTATGTTCATGTTTATCTTGTGCTCTATTGATATTCCTATTGTCTAACATGTATTTTACTTCTCATGTATTCCCTGTTTATTCCCTTACTGGGCTTTATAGCTCACCCCTTTTCTTATGCATGTCCTCAGGTTATCCCATGCAATGTTAAGTACGGGGGAATGTAGTGGTCATGTGAAGGAATTTTTCAATAAAGATGTTGTATTTTCATGTTTTAAGTTGTTATTTAATGATATTAAGCCCCAAAGACACTAGACCTCTTGATCTTCCATGTTTTATCAAGTGAATAGTTTATGTAATAAATCATGTTTAAGTTTGTAATAAAAGCAGGGTTGTCATAATATACTTTCCAAAAATATCTGAATAACCTTTCATGGTTACCGGTACCATTCAATATATACGTTCAAATATTTTAGAAAAAAAATAGTTTAACAATACATAGATGTTTCTTTATTTCATAGTACCATTAAATTACCCAGACAACATAACTCTTGATAAATATACAATCATTTCACAACCTTCTTAAACCATTGAACGAGCTTCGTCATTTTATTTCTCAACACTTTTTTCATCTCATATATCATTTTTAGTCTCTTCATCATCATTAAAATAAATACTACTCATGCGACCAAGCTGATTCTTTTCAAGAGATTTTTCCTTAGGGCATTGGTTTGCATAATTCCCATACATTCCACATTTAAAACATTTAATCGTTGTTCATGTCTTAGAAATACAACTATCCTTGTCCATGGTATTAACTAAACCTTTTCCATTTCACTTACTGGATTTGTGTCCTTATTTTCCAAACCAAAAGAATATTCTAGTTCCTTTGAAACATTCTCCCTGATGCCTCTTCCCACATGATTTACATGAGGGAAATTGAACTTTATTTCCTCTATGATCATCATTAAACTCCATCTTTCTCTTATTAGCTAAGTCAGGAAACATGTCAAAGTTGATATTATTGATCATATTATGAGATTTATGATTAGGTATAATAATGATATGTGGACATCCAGATCCAATTTCATTTGGTTTCTCAGGAATAATATCATTCAACTGTCCATCATATTCTGCATTATCATGAATCTTTATGTTTCCAGCCATTTTTCCATAACCAAAAAAGAATAGTGTGAGAGGAAAAATTCATTCTAGGAAAACAACATAATAAAGGGGGAGTACCTTCAATATATAACATCTTAGGTTTAATTCTAAGATTTTTACCGTAATTCTAGGACTATAACCTATACATATACTTAACCTTAGAGACATCCCTAGACATACCTTAGAAATATCTTTAGGGATTTCACTAAAGTTTCTGCATCCTAATTTCCAAAGGATAACTAAACCTTCGCTCTGATACCAACTGTAGAGACCCAAATAATGACATACAAATACATTACATAAGTTTTGCGGAATATTTAATACATGACAAAAACAGATGCCCAATGACCGTATTAGTTTAGTGTCTTTGGAAATTCGGAACAAAATCTTCTAATCATGGTGAAAGATCTTCAACATCTCTCATAAAGATCTTCCCCTTTGGTTTTCTTACCTAAAACCTTTATTTTTATCCTGGGGAAAAGAAAACATAAAATGTGTGAGCTCAAATTCTCAGTAAGGGTAAAAATGGAGAACATAAAACAATCCCTAAACATTTTAACGTAATAACATGAACATAAAACATCAAAATCATGAGTAATGACATAAATCTTGGCAGTTCATAAGGCATAGATCATAAAGGAACATTAACCATGAAAAAATAGCATGGGAATAAAACATGTAATTGTGGAAACCATTAATAACATGTTATGATTTCCATATTATCCAAGGCATTGCTGCCAAGACCATCATAGTGGACAATTTCCATTACTGAATTGGGTTTTCTTGTCGTTCCAGCCCTGTATTACTGAACCAGATTCACTTACTTTTCCAGCCATGTCTATCTCATGAGAAATAAATCTTTACCCAATTCATTGGAGGGAGATATAGGTCCTACCCATCTCATAATGAAATCATTCTTTCGTGTGCCACAAAATAAACATAAATCATTCATCATAACCCAAAGAATAATATAGGTTTCATAAACATTATCCTATCATAACACAATCCATATAAAATAAATGGATATCATTTATCATAATAAAAAATGAAACCATTTAAATAATGGAGACAGTATACTTGAAATATAAACATATTAAATAATGTAATCTAAGATGGAAAAATGGTTTTGATAAAACATTTGAAATGAATTCTTGAGAAAAATATCCTTTCTTCTTCAAAATCATTTTTTTTCACAAACTGCCATGCAATTTTAAAATAAAAGGATTTTTTTGAAAATAATCATGAAATATTTTAGAGTAACCTTCATGAAAATAAGGTGTTATGAAACCATAAAAATCCGTTCATGTCGTATATATTAAAAAACATTCTCCTTGTACTTCTAACGGAAAAGTAAAAAAGTACCACATATGGTAAACAAAAGAAATATTCCTTCCATAACATAAAGTAAAATTAAACGATGGTTAAAAATGACATTAAACGTACATGGAATAATATTAAACACACGATGAAAAAAAAATTATGGGAATTGATGAAAAATATAACCCCCGTAAATACTTACGTATAAGAAATCTTGGATAAAAATTAGATTGAAAAATTATCCCTTACCTTATGTCCAATTTCTTCCATATGTGTCCAAGACTCTTGTATTGTTGGATTAAAGATATTATTAACCTTTAAAATAACTATAATAATATTTATGATATCATATATTATTCACTAATGACTTTATATTACCCGTTCTTTTGTAAATTCCATGTTAAGGCAGCGTTTTGGGTAAAATCATTTCATTTATCGTACATGTTTCCACTTGTTGTTCTTGATATTATTAGTTATATCCTGATTTACTTAATTATGTAATCTAAAAAATGATTTATATATAATATATATTCATCATATAAATATATATGATAGATCGATAAATGGAATGAAATACATCATTCATGGAGACAGTAAGTCGTACGTACGCATGAATACTGTTTTCATTTCCTTATTGAATTGAATGGAATTAAGTAAATGAAACATATATGTACATAAATCTAGTATCATTATTATGTAATATCTTTCATGATTATTTATTATATATACTTTATAACCATACTTGAATGGTTAATCATGGAAAATGAATCTCATCGCATTTGTGGAGACGGTAGTCCGTACGTACGCATAAGCGACAATATCATTCTTTTGATATTAAAATAGTATATAATTGGATGGTATATCATATATACAGAATCATAATAATGTTTTATTTATTATTTATATCATTTATACTCATTATTATACCCATACAAATGATTAAATGTTTGAATAAAAAACTACACAATGACGTGGAGACGGTAAGCCGTACGTATGCACGTGTGGTGACTTTTTCATTCATAGGATTCATATAATAACTAATATGGTTGTAAAATTTTTATAATAACATCACACCATATATATGATACCGGGGTTATTAATTTAGAATGGAAATAACAAAGAAGGATGAAGTGGAATAATAAAGGAACTTGAAATAGGTTGTAAGATATTTACCTCTTCTCCGGGTTCTTCCTTTTGATTTGATCAAAATGGATCCTTAGGTTGGATTTTTGACTAAAGGAAGGCCTCTTGAATGAATTGATGATAGTTGAGAGGGTATTTGGGCAGGGTTTGGCAGATCCAAATGGCTTTGGAGGTGTGAATTAGAGAGAAGGGGGAGTTCCCTTTTATAAGAGGGGTGAGGGGTACCATAATGAAAACATAAAATATTATTTTATAATAAATTCATATTTGGTGTATAATCACTAAAAAGTGACTTATGTAAATGATAGGGTGGTGATGGGTATAAATCTACTCAACTAAAAGTTTTTAGACAAGTTTAAGTTGCCATTTTAACCTTATCATTAAGATTTAACTCTAAGTTAAATAATTTAACTTTTAGCGTGTCTGTTTGTATTCTTACACTATATACTTAATAAACTTATTATAAACTACTAATAGAACCCTAATTGGTTCATTAATGTCATGGATATTATTATATAAGTCTTTTGGACGATCCTTATATTTTTAGGACCATTATATCAATTAATAATATAATATGTTTTTTTAAAACTCTTTTATGTCAATTTTGACACTATTTGGTATCTTGTTTTTTCTAAATTTATAACTGCATTATTACTTCAAAAAACATTCATCTATCCATCCCTAATCTGTTATAGTAACCTAAAAAATTATTGTAATTAATAAAAAGTCTCAAATTACATTTATTTGGGTATTTATAATATCAATTAGGTTAATATTTCATTAATAAGGTAATTATTGCATCATCATTGTGTCATAAATAAATTAAATTATCTAATCTAAAAAATATATAAATAAAATACCATTATGTATGAAATAAATTTATATTTCTAATTACTATTTATGGTCGAATTTATCTTATGCATAACCCTATATTAAAAATGTTTTAGTTATTAAAAATTGATTTTAACTATTTTAACTCTTCTCTAAATAAAATAATAATAAATGTCCTAATCTAATCCAAGTGGACCTAAAGGGTAATGTTTTATTCCTAAGGTTTTTTATGATCAAATTACACTTATACAATAGAATTAGTACATGTGTTAGGGAAAAAATAATATCATTTTTACCCTTAATTTCCCTATTTACTTTTAACCGTGGTAAATAAAAGTTACAAGTTACTATTCACCAAAAATTATTTTTATCTCACTGAACAACATTTTACTTACTGATATCAACCGTGTTTCTCTGATTTTTGAAATTACGCTCACAGAAGCGGTAAAATTATGTTTTATGTAAATTTTCAAATGCTTCTAGGAGGTGGGTAAAAGACGGTAAAAAGTTCAATAAAATTTTTATATATCTAAAATTATTATAAAATGACATCAATTAATTATATTGAACTTATATAGGTATTATGTATCTATTTTTACCTAAAATAAATTTAAATAAAAAAATGATTTTTTAAATAAAAAGTCGGTTTTAACCAATAACTTAGTGTTTTCACTATTCATCAAAAATTGAATGTTTTTAGAAAAATACCAAAAATTCACACTAAGCTAATTTTGATATTCCAAATCCAAAAAAGAAGTCCATTTTGAAAGATAAAATTTATAAAATTTCAAAAAGTGGGTATTACTATTCATAATGGCGGGTTTATATAATATTTTAATAACATATTGCTGTTTAGTGAAACTCAGTATTGCACACAACAAAAGCTATAGAGGAAGGTTGATCTTATGTCTAACGCAATCCAAAAATATTTTTGTTTATACTACAAGCTAATATGATGTTGCATATAGCGTAAGATAATCTTTGTGTAGCGTACAACACAAGACATCAAAGAAATTAAAAATAATATTTCTCATAAAATCTCGGGGTGTTATAGTTTTTGGTCACCGCGGTCACATGACACATCTGATTGACGTGTCATTTGCCCGACCATTTCAAAATTCACCCACCCTTTGTTTTCGTCCAATTTCATGGCATTCTATGGTCGTTCGGCCAGTATTGACCACCCCACACACGCTTTTCTAGCGCAACAAACACCTAAAAACACAAATTTAGTTGTGCCACAAAAACCATGTGTCTGAATGCTGTGAATTCTCCTCATACACCTCACCAATAATAATTAGGTCATTATCGTGTGATTTCAAGTCATTTCGATGTCGTTCGGTATGCATTTGACCGTTCAACGCACGTTTTGGCCATTTACGACACGTGTAGTGCATTTTTGATCACCGCGGAAACACGAAAATACTGATTGATGTGCTGTCTGCCCGACCATTTTACAATTCACCCACCCTTTGTTATTGTCCAATTTCATAGAATTCCGAGTTCGTTCATCTAGTTTTGAACACCCCATGCATGCTTTTCAAGCGCGCCAAACACCTAAAAAAACATATTTAGCCATGCTGCGCAAACCGGGTATCTGAATGTTGTGACGTCTCCTCTTACACCTCACCAATAATAATTAGGGCGTTTTTATGTGATTTTAAGTCATTTCGAGGTCGTTCGGTATGCATTGGACCGGTAACTGCATGTTTTGGCCAATTACGGCTCCCAAAGTGCATTTATGGTCACCGTGGTCAAAAAACACCTTTGATTGACATTCCATCTACCCGAACATTTCACAATTTACCCACCCTTTGTTTTCATCTAATTTCATTTCATTCTGAGGTCGTTCGACTAGTTTTGACTACCCCATTCACGTTTTTCAAGTTTTCCAAACACAAAAAAAACATATTTCGTCGTGCCATGCAAATCGCACATCCGAATGACGTTCCGTCTCCTCGTACACCTCACCAATAATAATTAGGAATTTTTCCTGTGATTTTAAGTCATCTCGATGTTGTTCGTTATGAATTTGACTGTTAAACACATGTTTTGGCCAATTACGACATGCATAGTGCATTTTCGGTCACCACGTTCACACGATGCTTCTGATGGACGTGTCGTCTATCCGAACATTTCAAAATTCACCCACCCTTTGTTGTTGTCTGATTTCATGGCATTCTGAGGTCGTTATAATGGTTTTTACCACCCCACACATGCTTTTAAGGCACACCAAGAACCTAAAAAACACATATTCAGCTATGTCGTGAAAACCGCGTGTCCGAATGATGTGTCATCTCCTCATACACCTCAAAAATAATAATTAGGCTGTTCTAGTGTGATTTAAAGTAATGATGATGACGTCCGATATGCATTTGACCGTTAAACGTATGTTTTGGAAATTTACGGCACGCGGTGTGCATTTTCAGTCAAGCAATCACACGAGACCTCTGATTGACTTGTAATCTACCTGACCTTTTCACAATTCACCAAAACATTTTTTTTTCGTTCGATTTCAAGGTATTTCAAGGTCATTCGACTGGTTGTGACCACCCCATGCACGCTTTCCAAGCATGCCAAACACCTAAAAAACACATATTCAGTCGTGCACTGCAAACCGCACATTTGAATGATGTTCTGTCTCCTCATACACCTCACCAACAATAATTAGGGTGTTTCCCTCTGATTCCAAGTCATGTCGATGTCGTTATATTTGAATTTGAACATTAAACGCATGTTTTGGCCATTCACGACACGCATAATGTATTTCCGGTCACTACGATAACATGACACCTCCTATTGACGTTCCGTCTACCCAAACATTTCAAAATTCACCTACCCTTTGTTTTTTTCCTATTTCTGGGCATTCTGAGGTCGTTCGGCTAGTTTTTAACACCCCACGCATGCTTTTCAAGCAACGCTAAACAACTAAAAAACACATATTAATTCGTGTTGCGCAAACCGTGTGTCCTAATGATGTGATGTCTCCTCGTACACCACCCCAATAATAATTAGGGAGTTCTTGTGTGATTTCAAGTAATGATGATGTCGTCTGGTATGCATTTGACCATTAAACACATGTTTTTTCCATTTAAGACACGCATAGTGCATTTTCAGTCACTATATTCACTAGAAAACTCTGATTGATGTGTCATCTACCCGACCATTTCACAATTTACCCACCTGTTGTTTTTGTCTGATTTCATGGCATTCTGAGGTCGTTCGGCCGATTTTGACCACCCCACGCACGCTTTTCAAGCGCGCCAAACACCTAAAAAACACATAATCAGTCGTGTCGTGCAAACTGAGAATCTGAAGGACATGTCGTCTCCTCGTACACCGCACCAATAAAAATCATCTTGTTTTCCTATGATTTAATGTCATACTGATGTCTTCCAGTATGCATTTGTCCATTAAATTCATGTTTTGGCCATTTACGGCACGCAGAGTGCATTTTTTGTCACCTTGATCACACGACACCTCTGATTGATGTGTTGTCTACCCGACCATTTCACAATTCACCCAAAATTTGTTTTTGTTTGATTTCATGGCATTCCGAGGTCATTTAGCCAGTTTAGAACACCCCACACACACTTTTCAAGGGCGTCAAACACCTAAAAACACATATTCATCCATACCGCACAAACCACAAATCCAAATGGTGTGTAGTCTCCTTTTACACCTCACCAATAATAATTAGGGTGTTTTCCTATGATTTCAAGTCATGTCGATATCTTCCGGTATGCATCTGACTGTTAAACACATGTTTTGGCCATTTACAGCATGCAGAGTACATTTTCGATCACTGTGGTCAGAAGAAACCTCTGATTGACATTTCGTCTGCCTGACCATTTCAAAATTCACCCACTCGTTGTTGTTTTTGTTGTCTAATTTCATGAAATTCTAAGTTCATTCGACCAGTTTTGACCACCCCACGCATGCTTTTCTAGTGCGTCAAACACCTAGAAAACACATATTCAACCGTACCACACAAACCGCATGTCCGAATGACGTACCATCTCATCATACACCTCACTAATAATTATTAGGGTGTTTTTCTATCATTTCAAGTCATGCTAATGTCGTTTGGTATGAATTTGACCGTTAAATGATTTTTTGGCCATTTAAGACACACAGAGTGCAATTCCCATCACTACGGTCTCACGAAACATCTGATTGGCGTGCTGTCTACCCGACCATTTTACAATTCACCCACCTTTTGTTTTTGTCCAATTTTATGGCATTTTGAGGTTGTTCATCAAGTTTTGACTACCCCACACAGGCTTTTCATGTGCGCCAAACACCTAAAAAAGAAATATTCAGCCAAACCGTGCAAACCGAATGTCCGAATGATGTGCCATCACATCGTACACCTCACCAATAATAATTTTGGTGTTCTCATGTTATTTTAAGTCATGTCGATGCCATCTAGTATTCATTTGACCATTAAACGCATGTTTTTGTCTATTTACGGCATGCAATGTGCATTTTCAGTTACTATGGTCCCACAACACCTCCGATTCACATGTTGTATACTCAACCATTTTACAGTTCACCCACCCTTTTTTTCGATTTCATGGCATTCTGAGGTCGTTCGACCGGTATTGACCACCACACACATGCTTTTCAAGCTTGTCAAACACCTGAAAACACATATTCAGCTGTGTCGCGCAAACCGCGCATCCAAATGATGTGTCGTCTCCTCGTACACCTCACCAATAATAATTAGGGTGTTCTCGTGTGATTACAGGTCATGATGATGTCATCTGTTATGCATTTGAACATTAAATGCATGTTTTGGCCCTTTACAGCACGCAATGTACGTTTTTGGTCACCGAAGTCACACGACACCTCTAATTGACGTTCCGTCTTCTCCAAAATTTCACAATTCACCCACCCATTCTTTTCATCTGATTTCATGGCATTCCGAGGATGTTTGGCTGGTTTGGATCACCCCACACATGTTTTTCAAGTGCGCCAAAGACCTAAAAAATACATATTCAGCCATGCTGTGCAAACCGCATGTCTGAATGATGTGTCGTCTCCTTCTACACCTCATCAATAATAACTAGGCAGTTCTAATGTGATTTCAAGTCATGCTGATTGTAACGTCCCAAAGTTTCATTAATGGAAAATCCATCTTGATCCAGTTAATTGTCTCTTTATTAAAAAAAATGTTTTTATAAGATGTCAACTTCTTTGGTTTTATGATAAGAGTTGTGACCATTACTTTTATAGTCATTGAACAGTGATCACATGATTAGTATAAATATAAGGCTTTAACAAACCCAATTTTTACTCAGACAAAGGAAGCGATGGCCTCATCCAGTAGAATTGCCCCATACGAAGCCCATTTTTCAGAGCTCGGAAAAGAGGTGGCATCCTTGGGCTTCGCCCTTGACCAAGCCCAAGCTAAGCTTCATTATGTCAAGCTCGAACGTGACCATCTACGGGAAAAGTGGAAGTTGATTTAAATTACCACTTGAGCAATGTTATCCGAGCCACCCCAAGAGTCTGTCACCATCGCACACCTTACCCTTAGGTCTTATGTGGCTATTTTAAGGGGTTATGTAACAAATAAGTAGTATTATGTTCATGTACATTATTTTTTTATATAATAATGAATATAATTTCTAGTCATTTTTGATACATTGTAAATAGTTTTTAAAGTACAAGTGGTGTTTTTAGTTATTATTTAATTAATAAATATATTTTATTAAATTAAGGGATTTTTGAATTAAATAATATTTTAATAAAATAATAATATTTTTATTAAATTAATTAAATATAAATGATCTTATAAATTTATGAATGCAATTAAAATGTTATATTAAGTTTTGAAATCCATTTCTGTCAAAACCCGTGAATTTTCGATAAATGTTGGTTTTTATTTTAAAAATGAAAATTAACATATTTAGAAAAAAATTAGATAAAATAAATGTCATTTCTAGAATCAGGACGTCGAAATTATCCAATGGTGAATTTTTCATAATTTTCTGAGACAGTCAAATTTTTGGGTAAAAATTAAATACCGTCTAAATATATAATATGTTTTATGAAATCATAATGACCTAATGGTGATGTAATAAAATACTATAATCCTTATTTTCGTCCAATATATGTTTTACCATTAAAATAAAGTGATTTTGGGTTTTTTTGACTTACTTTTCAAAGCATTAATGAACCCCTCAAAACTTATTCAACACTTTGCCTTTTTAAATTAATTTCCATGGGAGTGTGACTCACCTACACATAAGTAACCTTATTATTTTAATAAGTTCGGAACATGGCCTTGTAAAATATTGTTTTCCTCTTTTCTTTTCCAGAAACCATGGGCAAAAACCATGGGATGGTTTGTGGTTTGGATTAGTTTAATAAAAGGGGTCCCAAACCTAAATAATAAAGAATTATCTCACATTTCCTATATAAACCCACCCAAGATCCCACTTCCTCCTCACTAAAATCCTTTGGAGTCCATCCAAACTCTGCCCTACTCTCTCTAGAATCCTCCCAAGGTGCCCCAATCTCCCAAGAAGCCTCTCACATGCCTCTCTCTAGCCTTTGGAAGCACACTTCCATGTAAGGGTTTTTTCTTCCTTTCTCATTTTTGTCAATTTTCTTTAAGTTGTATTGCCCTTTTAATTTCAATTATGAATGTTGGGGTATGGTTTCGCACCTCCCCCATACTACACTATTATTGTTTGAATGATGGAATACCCCTTTATCTCTCATTAAATGCCTCCCATGTACACCCGTTACTATGCCGAAATTCCGAAAGGAACTTCTCTCTCTTCTTTTACATTCAAGCAATACTTTTGTATCATGATTCTAAATTCATTTTCAATTGTTGGGACATGTATCTGTATGACCTCCTTACTTTCCATTACATGTAAATATGATGAGGAACCCCTTTCTCTCTCATCATCCTTTTTTATGAATTCTTATGTCACGCTGTTACGCTGCCGAAATGGCACCGATTTTCTAAGCCAATGTCATTGTGTAGTGAATACCATGCCCATTTCTCCATCAAGGGTATTCAACTTTATGTACATTTACTTATTGATTATAAATTTCCATGTATGAATTCCACATTCCTTTATCGTATAATAAATGATTATGTTTTATGAATCCATGTTTTATGATCCATGTGGCACACTTATGCATGAAATGAAATGTTTAAGAAGGGTGCGCCCTTATAGCGCCCCAACGCATTGGGTAAAGTATAGTATCATGATACGTCATGTGCAATGAGTGTTGACTCCTGCTAATTCAAGTGCAACGAGGGTTTACTCATGCTTCATGTGCGATTAGGGTTTACTCATGCTCCATGTGCAATGAGCCTTGGCTCATGCTAATTCAATGTTAAGTGTTGTTGCCACATTTCCATGTTATGATTATCATGCTTTATCATGCCTTTATGTTCATGTTTCTTTTATGCTCTATTGATATGCCTATTTTCTAACATGTATTGTACTCCCCATGTTATTCCATGTGTACTCCCTTACTGGGCAATATAGCTCACCCTTTTCTTATGCATGTCCTCAGGTTATCCCATGCAATGCTAAGTACAAGGGAATGTAGTGGTCATGTAAAGGAAGTTTTCAATAAAGATGTTGTATTTCATATTTTAAGTTTTTATGTAATGATCCTAGGCCCCAAAGACACTAAACCTATCGATCTTCTTTGTTGTATCAAGTGAAGTATTATGTAATGAATCATGTTTAATTTGTAATAAAAATCAGGGTTTTCATAGTTGGTATCAGAGGATAGGTTTAGTTATTTTTGGGATTAGGAAAACCATAGTAAATCCTTAGATACAAGACTAAGTATAATAAAAACATCTCTAAGATTTGTTAAATAATAAGTAAGTGGTTTATAAAACAAATACATCCCTGTCTGGATACGAGCAGGTAGAGGCGGATCTGGCACAGATGTATCCTAGGGGTAAAACCCGAAAACACTACTTTGAGCTTGACTCGAATGGGAACTGGTGCACGACAACGGGCCTTGCTGAACTCTTTGTTACGACACTCCTGGGGGATATGTTTTGATAAATTCACAATCTTGGTATGAACCCTTATTAAGGGAAAAATGCCCCTAAGAATATATGTTAGAAAGTAGATCATGAAAAGGCTAGATTGAATCCTATAGACTCATGAGTTAAAGAAATTAAAGTTTATTTATAAGTCATCAACTTTTGTATTTGGATTACCCTTTATGTGTTATCACTAACTTTCCTTTTATTCCAGCCAATGGCCAGTAATAGGAGGACTCGAGCTAACAATCGTTGTGAAGATCAGTGTGATGATTGTACTAATGATATGCCCAATCCAATGGGAGCGGGAATCGCGAACTTTGTCATGCTTCTCTCTCATCTAACTCAAGTTTTGAATAGAAAAACGGGTCAAGAGGAATGTTTAAACCCCCCTAAGAAAGAAAAAGTCACTATCGAGATCTTCATGAGACAGAGGCCTCCTACTTTTAGTGGATCATACGATCCCACGATCGCTGAACAATGGATCAACTCCATTGAAAAGATATTCTCCATCCTCCAATGTTCTGAACAAGATAAGGTTCTCCTAGAAGATTATCGTATGGAGGGTGAAGCTGATCAATGGTGGACATTGATCAAAAATACGAAGCCTGAGGAGGAGATCGAGGCTTTGGAATGGAAGGAATTCCTGAAGATGTTTTTTGATAAATATTTTCTGTGCACCCTCCATCTTAAGATGGAAAGGGACTTCCTTTCCCTCAAGCAAAAAGATGAAGAATCTGTGGGAGCGTACGAGGAAAACTTCACAAGACTTGCATGATACGCTTCCGTCTTTGTCGTTACCCCCGAATGCAAGGTTGACCGCTTCTTTGGTGGGCTGAAGCCTAGCTTGCGGAAAGCATTAGAGATCCGTGACTTCGACGGCTATGAGGAAATTGTCTGATGTTCCCTCAAGGTCGAAATGGATATCGGAGAATCACAGGGGTATCATGGGGACAAGAAGCGTTAGGTGGACTTCAATTCTGGTGGTCCGATGGATAAATCCAACGACGCTAAGAAGTTCCAGCACCCCACTTTCCAAAAGTGAGGAAAGAAGCACCCTGGAAATTGCCTTAAGAGGACGAGAAAATGCTTCAGGTGTGGAAGAGAAGGGCACCTAGCTGTTAACTGTCGGAAAGAAGGACCCGCGGCTGCAACATAGGAGAGGAACACTCCGTTCGAACCTCAATTCATTTTTCAATGCTACAAATGCAAATAACTGGGTCATTTTTCAAATCAGTGCCCTAATCCAAGGGTTATCGAAGGCAACCAACAACCTCCAAGATATCAAGGAAGAGCTTTTTCCATCACTTCTGCCGAAGTGAACCCCGACAACGAAGTGGTGAAAGGTACGCTAGTTATTCATTCAAGAATAGAAAATGTACTTTTTGATTCAGGTTCTACACTTTCTTTTATATATCGAAAGTTTAGTAGAACAGTCCCAGCACCACCACAAATCATGGAAGTAAAGATGTCGGTGAGTACGTCAAATGGGGCAATCATTGCATCCCATGAATATAAGTCCTCCACTGTTATAATCTGTGGATTGAATTTCCCAGCGAACCTTGTCATACTCCCTTTGGCATAATTTGATGCAATTCTTGGCATGGATTGGCTTTCCTTATATAGAGCCAACATAAATTGTCGGGAGAGGGAAATCACACTCTATATGGAGAATCGACCCCTGATTCTTTACAAGTGTCAGGAGGAAGATGAATCTCCTTTATCTCCATCATCTCAAGCATGGATATTACTTCCCTATGAGCACGCGTATCTGGCTCAGATGATTGAGTCTAAAGAAGAAACCATCCTTGAAGAAATGCCTATTGTGAGTGGATTCGCTGAAGTGTTTCCCGAGGAACTGCCTGGTCTTCCTCCAAGAAGAGATGTTGAGTTCTCAATTGAACTTATACCTGGGGCGCTACCAATATCCAAGACTCCATATAGAATGGCTATTGTTGAGCTTGAAGAGCTGAAGAAACAACTACAGGAGAATCTGGATAAAGGGTTTATACGCCCAAGTGCTTCACCATGGGGTGCACCAGTCCTCTTCGTCAAGAAGAAGGATGGGTTAATGCGTCTTTGCATCGATTATTGTGAACTTAACAAAATCACGATAAAGAACAAGTATCCACTCCCACGAATTGATGACTTGTTCGATCAGTTGCGTGGAGCACAATACTTCTCCAAGGTGGACTTTCGGTCGGGATATTATCATGTAAGGTTGAAGAAGGAAGATATCCCCAAGACTACTTTTCGTAAAAGGTACGGGCACTATGAATTCATAGTAATGTCTTTCAGACTCACCAATGCTCCATAAATATTCATGGACTTGATGAATAGAGTCTTTAGAGATTACCTTGACAAATTTTTGGTAGTCTTTATAGATGATATTCTAATATATTCCAAAACCAAGGAGGACCATGAGGAGCATTTAAGAACTGTACTGGATACTTTGTGTAAGGATAAGATCTATGAAAAGTATAGCAAGTGTGAGTGCTGGTTCAAGGAAGTCTCATTCTTGGGCCATATCATCACAGGCAAGGGATATCTATGGATCCCTCCAAAACAGATGCAATTGAGGGATGGTCGAGTCCAACATCGGTAACCGATATCCGTAGTTTCTTGGGGTTAGCTGGATATTATCGACGATTTGTGAGAAATTTCTCACGATTTTCCAACCTTCTTACCAAGCTAACTCAAAAGGGAGTAATGTTTTCTTGGAGTGATGAATTTGAAGAAAGCTTCAAGGAGTTGAAAAGGAATCTTATCACTGCACTCGTGCTCACTTTACCCACAAGTGGGGAGCTTTTTGTTGTATTCAGTGATGCTTCAAAGAAGGGCTTAGGATGTGTGCTGATGCAGAATGATAAAGTGATATCCTATGCCTCAAGGTAGTTGAAAATCCATGATTGAAACTATCCAACACATGATCTAGAGTTGGGGGCTGTGATCTTTGCCTTGAAAATCTGGCGGCATTATCTCTATGGAGAGAAATGTGAGATATATACTGACCACAAGAGTCTTAAATAAATATTCACACATAAAGAGCTTAATATGTGCCAGAGAAGATGGATAAAGCTCATTAAGGATTATGACTGTTCAATACATTACCACCCTGGGAAAGCGAACAAGGTGGAGGATGCCCTAAGTAGAAAGGATCCAGCGATTCTATCAATGATGAGAATTGAGAAGGATCCAATATTCTTAGACTTGATGAAGATGGATGCGGGAATCATAAAGAAGAAAACATCATCAATACTTTCACAAATGATTCCTCAACCATCTCTTTTGTAAAGGTTAAAGGATGCTCAAAAGGATGATGTGGGAATTCAAGAAAAAGTGGAAGCTATCAAAAAGGGGAAATCCTCGGAGTTTAATGTTAATGAAGAAGGAATTGTGTGGTTTGGGAAAAGACTATGTGTTCCATCAAGTCCGGAGTTGAAGAAGGAACTTTTGGATGATGCACATAGTTCAAATTTCTCTATTCACCCAGGGAGCACAAAGATGTATCGAAATATCCGAGAAAACTTTTGGTGGGATAATATGAAGAAGGAGATCGCCGAATATACATCAAAGTTCCTGGTGTGTCAGCAAGTGAAGGCAAAGAGGTAGACGTCTAAGGGGATGATGCAAACATTGCCCATACCAGAATGGAAATGGGAGAACATCACTATGGAATTTGTCACCGGACATCCGAGGACATACAAAGGCAACAATGCAATCTGGGTTCTTGTGGATCTTCTTACAATGACTGCACACTTCATTGCTATTCGGGAGGATTTCTCATTGGATCAACTGGCACGGATATATATTAGGGAACTAGTAAGGTTGCATGGAATACCACTATCTATTGTGTCTGATCGAGATCCAAGATTCACCTCTAAGTTTTGGAAGAGTCTTAAACATGCTCTGAATACTGAACAAAACTTTAGTACGACCTATCATCCTCAAACTGATGGCCAATCCGAGCGGACTATCCAAACACTTTAGGATATGTTGAGAGTGTGCTCAATGGACTTTAAAGGAGGATGGGATCAACATCTTCCTCTGGTTGAGTTCTCTTATAATAACAGTTTCCACTCGAGCATCCAAATGGAACCATATGAAGCCCTGTATGGGAAAAGGTGCAGAACACCGGCATGTTGGGATGAGGTCGGTGAACGTAAGCTGCTTGGACTAGAAATGGTTGAATAAATGGTGGATAAGGTTTAAAACATTCAACAACATATCAAGACAGCCCAGAGTCGAAAGAAGAGTTATACAGATAATCGTCAACGAGACCTTGAGTTTAAAGTTGGGGACATGATGTTTTTACGCATATCTCCGTGGAAGAAGGTCATGAGGTTTGGAAAGAAAGGGAAGTTAATTCCAAGGTACATCAGCCCCTTCGAGATTCTTGATCGTTTTGGGGCTGTGGCCTATCGACTAGCACTTCAACCTACTATGGCCAAGGTGCATGATGTCTTTCATGTATCCCTCTTAAGGAAGTACATACCGGACCCTTCACATGTACTCTCTTCCGATGTGGTACAATTGGAATATGATCTTTCTTATGAGAAGCAACCAGTGATGATCTTAGATTGTAGAGAAAAAGTTCTACGAAATAAGAAAATGCCCCTCGTCAAGGTGTTGTGGAGAAACCACAAGTTTTAAGAAGAGACTTAGGAGTCGGAGGATATGATGAAGCTGAGTTACCCACATTTGTTTTAGTGTTGGAAAAGGAAAATTTCGAAGGCGAAATTTCTTAAGGGGGGAATATTTTAACGACTCAAAGTTTCATTAATGGAAAATCCCTCTCGATCCAGTTAATTGTCTCTTTATAAAAAAATGTTTTTATAAGATGTCAACTTCTTTGGTTTTTTGATAAGAGTTGTGACCATTACTTTTATAGCCATTGAACAGTGATCACATGATTAGTATAAATATAAGGCTTTAACGAACACAATTTTTACTCAGACAAAGGAAGCGATGGCCTCATCCAGTAGAATTTCCCCATACGAAGCCCATTTGTCAGAGCTCGGAAAAGAGGTGGAATCTTTGGGCTTCACCCTTGACCAAGCCCAAGATGAGCTTCATTATTTCAAGCTCAAACGTGGCCGTCTATGGGAAAAGTGGAAGTTGATTGAAATTACCACACGAGTAATGTTATCCGTGCCACCACAAGAGTCTGTCACCATCGCACACCTTACCCTTAGGTCTTATGCAGCTGTTTTAAGGGTTTATGTAACAAATAAGTAGTACTATGTTCATGTACATTATTTTTATATATAATAATGAATATAATTTCTAGTCATTTTTGATACATTGTAAATAGTTTTTAAAGTACAAGTGGTGTTTTTAGTTATTATTTAATTAAGAAATATATTTTATTAAATTAAGGTATTTTTGAATTAAATAATATTTTAATAAAATAATAATATTTTTATTAAATTAATTAAATATAAATGATCTTATAAATTTATGAATGCAATTAAAATGTTATATTAAGGTTTGAAATCCATTTCTGTCAAAACCCGTGAATTTTCGATAAATGCTGGTTTTTATTTTAAAAGTGAAAATTAACATATTTAGAAATTTTTTTAGATAAAATAAATGTCATTTCTGGAATCAGGATGTCGAAATTATCCAACGGTGAATTTTTCATAATTTTCTGAGACAGTCAAATTTTGGGTAAAAATTAAATACCGTTTAAATATATAATGTGTTTATGACATCATAATGACCCAATGGCGATGTAATAAAATACTATAATCCTTATTTTCGGACAATATATGTTTTACCATTAAAATAAAGTGATTTTGTGTTTGTTTGATTTACTTTTCAAAGCATTAATGAACCCCTCAAGACTTATTCAACACTTTTCCTTTTTAAATTAATTTCCATCGGAGTGTGACTCACCTCCACATAAGCAACCTTATTATTTTAATAATATCGGACCTTGGCCTTGTAAAATAATTTTTTCCTCTTTCCTTTTCCAGAAACCATGGGCAAAAACCATCGGATGGTTTGTGGTTTGGATTAGTTTAATATAAGGGGTCCCAAACCTAAATAATAAAGAATTCTCTCACCTTTCCTATATAAACCCACCCAAGAACCCACTTCCTCCTCCCTAAAATCCTTTGGAGTTCATCCAACCTCTTCCCTACTCTCTCTAGAATCCTCCCAATGTGCCCCAATCTCCCAATAAGCCTCTCACAATCCTCTCACTAGCCTTTGGAAGCACACTTCCAAGTAAGGGTTTTTTCTTCCTTTCTCATTTTTGTCAATTTTCTTTAAGTTGTATTGCCCTTTTAATTTCAATTATGAATGTTGGGGTATGGTTTTACACATCCCCCATACTGCCCTCTTATTGTTTTAATTATGGGAGACCCATTTCTCTCTCATTAAATGCCTCCCATGTACACCCGTTACTATGCCGAAATTCCGAAAGGAACTTCTCTCTCTTCTTTTACATTCAAGAAATAATTTTGTATCATGAATCTAAATTCCTTTTCAATTGTTGGGAAATGTATCTATATGACCTCATTACTGTCCATTACATGTAAATATGATGAGGAACCCCTTTCTCTCTCATCAACCTTTTTTATGAATTCTTATGTCACGCCGTTATGCTGCCGAAATCGCACTGATTTTCTAAGCCAATGTCATTGTGTAGTGAATACCATGCCCATTTATCCATCAAGGGTATTCACCTTTATGCACATTTACTTATTTATTATAAAGTTTCTTGTATGAATTCCACATTCCTTTATCATGGAATAAATGATTATGTTTTATGAATCCATGTTTTATGATCCATTTGGCACACTTATGCATGAAATGAAATGTTTAAGAAGGGTGCGCCCTTATAGCACTCCAATGCATTGGGTAAAGTATAGTATCATGATACTTCATGTGCAATGAGTGTTGACTCATGCTAATTCAAGTGAAACGAGGGTTTACTCGTGCTTCATGTTCAATGAGGGTTTACTCATGCTCCATGTGCAATGAGCCCTGTCTCATGCTAATTCAATGTTATGTGTTGTTGCCACATTTCCATTTTATGATTATCATGATTTATCATGACTTTATGTTCATGTTTCTTTTATGCTCTATTGATATGCCTATTGTCTAACATTTATTGTAATCCTCATGTTATTCCATGTATACTCCCTTACTGGGCTTTATAGATCATCCTTTTCTTATGCATGTCCTCAGGTTATCCCATGCAATGCTAAGTACGAGGGAATGTAGTGGTCATGTAAAGGAAGTTTTCAATAAAGATGTTGTATTTCATGTTTTAAGTTTTTATGTAATGATCCTAATCCCCAAAGACACTAAACCTCTCGATATTCTTTGTTGTATCAAGTGAAGTTTTATGTAATGAATCATGTTTAAGTTGTAATAAAAATAAGGGTTGTCATACTAATGTCGTCCTGTATGAATTTGACCGTCAAACACATGTTTTGGCCATTTACGACACGCAGAGTGAGATTTCAAACACCGCGGTCACAAGACACCTAAGATTGACATGTCGTCTACCCGACCATTTCACAATTTACCCTCCCTTTGTTTTCGTCCAATTTCATGGTATTCTAAGGTTGTTCGTCCGGTATTGATCACCCCACTCACGCTTTTCAAGCACGTCAAACACCTAAAAAACACATATTCAGTCATGTCACGCAAACTGCACTTCCAAATGATTTTCCACCTCCTCATACACCACACCAACAATAATTTGGGTGTTTTCCTATGATTTAAAGTCATGATAATGTTTTCAGGCATGCATTTGACAGTTAAACGCAAGTTTTGGCCATTTACAGCACGCAAAGTGAGTTTTCGGTCACTGCAGTCACATGACACCTCCAATTAACATGTCGTCTTCCTGACCATTTCACAATTCACACAGAATTTGTTTTCGTCCAATTTCATGGCTTTCTAAGGTCCTTCAGCAAGTTTTGACCACCCCACACACTCTTTTCAAGCACGCCAAACACCTAAAAAACACATATTCAGTTTCATTGCACAAATTGTGCATCCGAATGACATTATATCTCCTCATACACCTAAATAATAATAATTAGGGTGTTGTACTATGATTTAAAGTCATTTCGATGTCTCCTGGTATGAATTTGACTATTAAACACATGTTTTGGCCATTTACGGCATGCAGAGATAGTTTTTCGTCGATGTGGTCACACGACACCTCCGATTGACGTATCTTCTGCCTGACCAGTTTTCCATTCATACAAACTTTGTTTTCGTCTGATTTCATGGAATTATGAGGACGTTCGGCTGGTTTTGACCACCCCACACAGACTTTTCAAACGCGCCAAACACATAAAAAACACATATTCAGTTGTTCCATGCAAACCATGCATCTGAATGACGTGTCATATTCTCGTACAAATCAACAATAATAATTATAGTGTTGTCCTATGATTTCAAGTCTTTCATATGTCGTTTAGTATGAATTTTATCATTAAACGCATGTTTAGTCCATTTATGACACGGATGGTGCATTTTCGGTCATAATAGTCACACAACACCTCCGATTGTTGTGCCCTCGATTGGACCATTTCAAAATTCACCCACCCTTTGTTATCGTCTGATTTAATGGCATTCCGAGGTCGTTCGACTAGTTTTGACCACCCCACGCATGCTTTTCAAGAGAGACAAACTCCTAAAAACACATATTCATTCATTCCACATGAACCAAGTGTCTGAATGATGTGTAGTGCCTTCATAAACCTCACCAATAATAATTAACGTGTTCTTGTGTGATTTAAAGTCAGGATGATGTCGTCTAATATGCATTTGACTGTGAAACGCGTGTTTTTTTCATTTACGTCATGTAGTGTGCGTTTTTGGTCACCATGGTCACATGAAACCTCCAATTGACATGTTTTATACATAACCATTTCAAAATTCATCCACCCTATGTTGTTGTCTGATTTCATTGAATTTCGAGGTTGATTGGATGGTTTTGACCACCCCATGCATGCTTTTCAAGTGCACCGAACTCCAAATAAACATGTATTCAGTTGTTCCACACACACTGCACATCTGAATGATTTTTTTTCTCCTTGTAAACCTCATCAATAATAATTAGGGTGTTTTCATATGATTTCAAGTCATGATGATGTTGTCTGGTATGAATTTGACCGTTAAACGCATGTTTTGGCCATTTACGACACACATAGTTCATTTTCGATCACTGCAGTCACACGACATCTCAAATTGATGTGTCCTCTGACCAAACATTTTACAATTTACCCACCCTTTATTTTCGTCTGATTACATGGCGTTTTGAGGTCGTTCGGCCAGTTTTGACCACCCCACGCACGCTTTTCAAGTATGCCAAACACCTAATAAACACATATTCAGTCGTGCCGCACAAACTGCCTGTCTGAATGATGTGTTGTCTCCTCATACACCTCACCAATAATAATTAGTGTGTTATCATGTAATTTCAAGTCATAATGATGTCTTCTGGTATGAATTTGACTGTAAAACAAATGTTTTGGCCATTTACGGCACACATTGTGTGTTTTCGGTCACTACGATCACATGGAACCTCCAATTGAGGTGTTGTCTCCCCGAACATTTCATAATTTACCCACCCTTTCTTGTCATCTGATTTCATGGCATTTTGATATCATTCAGCTAGTTTTGACCACCCCACGCACACTTTTCAAGTGCGCCAAACAACTAAAAAACACATATTTAGTTGTACCGTGTCAAACACATGAACAAATGACCTTCTGTATCCTCGTACATCTCAATAATAATAATTATTGTGTTTTTGTGTGATTTTAGGTCATGTTGATGTGGTTCAGTTTTCATTTGACAATTAAACGCATGTTTTGGCCATTTACACCATGTTGTGTGTGTTTTTTATCACCGCATTCACATGACACCTCAGAATGATGTGTCGTCTGCCCAACCATTTTAGAATTCACCCACCTTTGGTTTTTGTCCAATTTTATAGCCTTACGAGGTCATTCGGCCGGTTTTGACCACCCCACGCACGCTTTTCATGCACGCCAAACACCTAAAAACACATATTCAGTCGTGCTGTACAAACCATGTGTCCGAATGATGTGTTATCTCCTAGTACAAGTCACCAATAATAATTAGGGTGTTCTTGTGTGAATTCAATTCATTCTGATGTCGTCTGGTATGCATTTGACCAATTAACACATGTTTTGGCCATTCACGACACGCGGAATACATTTTTTCTCACCGCAGTCACACGACACCATCGATTGACATGACGTCTACCCAACCATTTTAAAATTCACCCACCCTTTTTCGTTCTCTAATTTCATGGTATTCTGAGGCCGTTCAGCTAGTTTAGACCACCCCACACATGCTTTTCAAGCACTCTAAACACCACAAAAACACATATTCAGCCATGCCACACAAACCAAACATCTGAATGACGTGTTGTCTCCCCGTACACCTTACAAATTATAATTAAGGTGTTTTCTTGTGATTCCAAGTCATGTGGATTTCGTTCATTATGCATTTGATTGTTAAACACATTTTTGATCGACGCGGTCACATGACACCTCTGATTGACATGTCGTCTACCCGAACATTTCGTAATTCACTCACTCATTTTTTTGTCCGATTTCATGGAATTTTGAGGTCGTTCGGCTGCTTTTGACTACCCCACACACGTTTTTCAATCGTGTCAAACACCTAAAAAACACATATTCAGTTATGTCGTGCAAACCATGCATCCGAATGATGTTTCGTCTCCTCTTACATCTCATCAATAATAATTATGGTGTTCTCGTGTGATTTCATGTCCTTCCAATGTCCTCTGGTATGCATTTGACCATTAAATGCATGTTTTGCCCATTTACGGCACACGATGTGCGTTTTCGGTCACCATGGTCACAAATAACCTCCGATTGATGTGTTTTATACCTGACCATTTTATAATTCACCCACCCTTTTTTTTCTTCCGATTTCATGGAATTCCGAGGTCGTTCGTCCGGTTTTGACCACCCCACGCACGCTTTTCCAGCACGCCAAACACCTAAAAATCACATATTCAGTTGTGCCATGCAAACCGCATGCCTTAATGATGTTTCTTCTCCTCATACACCTTACCAATAATAATTAGAGAGTTCTCATGTGATTTCAAGTCATTCCAATGTCGTCCGGTAGGCATTTGACCATAAAACACATGTTTTGGACATTTACGGCACATGGTGTGAATTTTTGTTCACCGCGGTCACACGACACCTTCGATTAACGTGTCATCTGCCAGACCATTTCACAATTCAACCACCCTTTTTTGTTGTCTGATTTAATGGCATTCCGAGGTTTTTCGACCGATTTTAACCACCCCACGCACGCTTTTCAAGTGTGCCAAACACCTAAAAAACACATATTCAACTGTGTCATGCAAACCATGTGTCCTAATGACATTTCTTCTACTTGTACACCACACCAATAATAACAAGGGTTTTCTTCGGTGATTCCAAGTCTTGCTGATGTCATTCGGTATGAATTTGACTGTAAAACGCATCTTTTGGCCATTTACGATGCGCAAAGTGCATTTTCTGTCACACAACTCCTCCGATTAATGTTTCATATACCCAAGCATTTCAAAATTTAATCACCCTTAGTTTTCATTGGATTTCATGGCATTCCGAGGTCGTTCGGCCAGTTTTGACCACCCCACACACGCTTTCCAAGCGCGCTAAACACCTAAAAAACACATATTCAGCTGTACCGCACAAACCGCACATCTGAATGACATTTATTCTCCTTTTACACCTCACCGATAATAATTAGGGTGTTCTCGTGTTATTTCAAGTCATGTCGATGTTTTTCAGTATGCATTTGACCGTTAAACACATGTTTTTGTCATTTACGACACGCGGGGTACATTTTTGGTCATCGCGGTCACACGATAACTCCAATTGATGTGTTGTCTACCTGAAAAATTTATAATTCACCCATGCTTTGTTATCGTCCAATTTTATGGAATTCCAAGGTTGTTCGACGGGTTTTGAAAACCCCACGCAACGTTTTTCAAGCACACCAAACACCTAAAAAACACATATTCAGTGGTGTCGTGCAAACCATGCATCTGAATGATGTGTCGTCTCCTCGTACACCTCACCAATAATAATTAAGGTGTTTTAATGTGATTTTAAGTCACATCAATATTTTTCAGTATGCATTTGATCGTTAAACACATGTTTTGGACATTTACGACATACATAGTGCATTTTCTGTCATTGCGGTCACACAACACATCTGATTGATGTGTCGTCCGCCCTCCTATTTCACAATTCACCCAAACTTCATTTTCCTCTGATTTCATGGAATTCTGATGTCGTTGGTTTAGTTTTGACCACCCCACTCATGCTTTTCAATCATTCCAAACACCTAAAAAACACATATTTAGCTGTGTCGCGCAAACTGCATGCCCGAATGATGTGTTGTCTCCTTGTGGGTGTGGGGGAATGTCTGGGGTGTATGGGGCTATCCGAGGGTGAGGGGGGTTGTTTGGGGGTGAGGGGGGTTGTCCGGGGTGAGGGTGGGATGTTCAGGGAGTGGGGGCGGTCCCGAGGGTGGGGGGGGGGATAACACGCTAACGCCGCCCTAATGCCCTAATTGAATATTAGTGTAACGTCGTAATGACCAAATGGCCTAATGGCATATTAGCCTATTGACCTAAAATCCAATTTAACAAATTCTCAAGTGCCCTAATGGCCTAATTAGATATATATATATATATATATTCTAACTTAATAAATATGTCTAATTTGAATTTTCTTTGTTTAGTTGTTTCTTCTGTATCTTATTGTAGGTTTATTGATATAGAAGATTGGAATGGATTGGTGTTGTTTGGATCATTGTATGTGAAGAAGTATGTCCATCATTTATTTTTTTTAGGAACCGGATGTTTATGTTGTTTTTAATTGTTTTTCATTGTCAATTTAGATGTGTTTCTCCTTTCCTGTAATAGTTTTTGTAATTCCTGGAAATGTGATGTAAAAATCTTTTTAATAAAAAAAATTATAAGTTTGTGGCTGCCATTGGAAGTTTCTATAGGACTACCCAAGAGAAACCACCACATGGTCACGATGGATCGAATATCTGGTAACCTATAGCGACCGCCAAGGGCAGTCGCTATAGGCCTAGTTTCTAGTATAGTAAGACGGTAGATCACCATGCACAGAAATTGTATGTCTGTTACCTATTAGATGGAGGTATGTGTAAGTTTAGGTAGAACCCTTACAATAAAAACATATTATAGTCTTTTGGATATTATTTTTTATACCATCATGGGATAAATAGAGTGGTGGGAGTGTATAAGTAAAATAAATTAAAGGAGCTTGAGAGAAGTTGTTACCTCTTAATCGTGTAACTCCTTTTGGTTTCTGCCAAAAGGATTCCTCGGAAAACAATATACACAAATTTTGTCTTAAAGTATTAATGTAGGGATGTTAGGAAGTGTATTTGTTTTATATTGGATTAAACTAAGTGGTTTAAATGTTTTTAAGAAGAGGGATATGTTGTGGCCTTCTCTGGGGAATAAGAAATGACTCACTTGGTTTTTTTGAAAACACATTTGGTGTACCCACTTTTTTACCTAACGGAAGTCATAAAAAACCAAAACAACACAATAAATTAAGGTTAATGGCTGATTAATGGAAAGAAAATGGGGTTTGGATAGGTTTAAAAGTCATTTTGAGTTTTAAATTTAAGGTTTAGTCCTTAGTTATGCTAAATTTATACTTAATCATTGTAATTAATTTTAATAAATTTTACTAATCATTTAGGTCCAAATATAATTTGACCATATTAGACATTATAAATTATTATTAATCCAAATATTGAATCCATTTTAACAAATTATAATAAAATATGTGGATAATTAATATTAAATTAATCTCGGAGTCAGATCGAAAATGCAGTTTCCTAAAGTAAAAACACTCAAAAGTTTGCTAAATTTTTATATACAATTTTAATGTTAAATTGATCTCAATAACCTATATTGTTTTAATAGATAAAAATATTTTCAAATTAAACTTTGAAACCAATATAATTCAATGGTATAAATAAATTAGGCGAAAACATTGTTTTGAATTCAAATCTAGTAATTTTAACTATTCATCTAAAAAATATAGTTTCTCAGAAAACTCCCATAAATTCACCATAAGATAATTTTATAATTATAAATTATAAAATGATTTTTATTTTATCCAATTAATTTTCTATGGGTTTCTAAAAATTAATTTTATTATTTTTCACATAAGGACATGAAAAGTAGTTTGTTTTAGAAATTTTATTTTTAAACATATAAGGACTTCACCAAAAATTATATATTTCGTTATCAATATGTTTTAATTATATAAAAACATTGTAAAGATTATTTGAAAACTATTTATTACTATTAATATATTTATTTTATTATCTATGTAATAATTATCTCATTTTAATAAGTATAATAATAAAATGATGTTTCGTAGAAATAATGTTGTTTCGTGTAATGTATGCCAAAATGTTGTTCCATGTAACTTATTTCAAGTAGATGTTCCAAGTAATGTAATCCATGTTAATTCCATGTGAAATTAATTTTTGACTTAGTTTATTGAAATACATAAATGAAAATTTAATTTATTCAAAAAAACTCTATAAAAACTCTGTGTGTTATTATAAGGGTACTCGAAACTCTCTAGGATCATATTTTATTCTAAGTAAAACCTATCATCCAAATATTGAGGGAAAATATGAATGTACTATGCATATTATGTAGTATATATTATGAGCCTATGTTTTTATTTTTGATGGTTCATAGCAGCATAATTTGGCGCTCATGGTGTTTTTTTGTAATTAAAGCTTCCATACATCCATCCAAATAGATCCTTTTGAAGAATTTAAAGGATTTATATTTATTTAGGCACTTTGTTTGTTAGTGGGTGGTGAGTCAGTGATTATTAAACCTAATCTTGTGCAAAAAAATTCTATTTAGTTTTTATTGATCAGGAGTCTGCTGGATACCATGTATGGAGGTTATAAATCTAACATTGACTTGCAGATAAAACCTTAGGTGTTTGAGTTTGTTGATCATGTATTTCTTAAAGTGCCTCATAGTTTGTGGGAAACCATATAAAAAATAGTGAAATTTTTATCCCTTATTTTTCAGGAAAATTGATATAGAGCAATGGGGAATCCAGTGGTGTACTGATTGGACCTTCCACATTTCTATAGTAAAAATAATGATGTGTTTAATTTGTCTCAAATTAATATGAATCATCCAAAACATTATCAAGGGGTAGATATTGATGAAATTGATCTTTATAGAGATGCATCATTGGAGGATCATTCTATAAAGATAGCATACCTTAGTGAGAAGTTTCTCCAAGGACCAACTATACAACTAGGTCGAGTGCAGTGGCAGCATGGGTGTGTTCAAGAGGAGACCTGGCAGTGGGAGTATAATATACCATCACAGTTTCTCTATTTTTTCATTGAGACCCCATAATGATTCTTATATCACATCTAGTATGATCTATTTTATGGTGTTGGGGTTTTATGATCCCATATTTTCTTAGGTATGTCCATCTTTTCATTTTTTATTGAACCTCTTTTAGTTTACTTTTCCTTCTTTATTAAAACATGGTGGTCGAGTCCCTTTTGGAGATGGAGAAAATTTTCTATATAAAATGACCTAAATATTGGGGATGTATTTTTTTATTTAATGGAGTCCAGGTAAATGTGGTTCAATCCCTTCCTAAAAGAGTCAGGATGATAGTTGTTTGTTGGGATCTTTCACATCATGAAAAATTTATAGGAGCTGAACATTTTTTCATTAAGATTCCATGAATATGTTCAGGGAATGAAACAGGTACACATATTGATACTATTTCATGCCATTAAATATTTTATTGGGGTTATTTTAACCATAAGTGGCACATCTTTTTGGAAAATCTTATAAATTAAGAAATTCACCTTGTGAAAGGGTTTCATGAAGTGAATATCTCGCGTCCAGTAGTTTTATACCACACTATGCATAAGATTTTATTTCATCCACAATAAATTTCACTCTCTCCCAAACCCAAGGGTGATTCCATTGGAATTATGAGTTATTATTTCTCTTTTATACTTCTCAAACAAGAATTTAGTCTTGATTAATTTTCTTCACATTGGTTTTCCCCTCAGTTTCTCTTGTTCTATGTTATTGTGGTGTAGTATCTTGACCATTATTTAATAGGGTTATTGATCATTTTGATATTGGTTTTTCATTATTCCTTCTTCACATTCATTCAATGTTGGAATTCCCAATTGAGTTTTCATCTTGAATAACTAGATAAAGGTAGGTGGTCCAGAAAAAACCCCAAGGGTGTGTTTCTATTTATTCATATATGTGAAATTTTATATGATTATACTATCATAACATGAGAATTACCAAAAACAATAGGGGGTTATGATAATAATTTTTTGTACTACACATTGGATCCATTTAGATCCAATGGTTTTGATACCTTTATTGTACCTACATTTAGGGTGTGCCTACCTTAGATTAATAATGATCTGGATAATGTCTAAAAATATGATGTAGCTTCACATGAAATATCAAGTGATTTCTTATCTTGGATTCACCTTAGGAAAATGGTTTACATTATTTTTGAATTATTGTTGATGATTTGATATAAAATGGTTGTTATAACTAACATGGAAATGACATAATATATAATTTAGTGAATGAATTTTTAATTGTAAGAAAAATTGTAATTGGATAAATTGACCATTATATCTTATGATGTAATGTTTTGTTATTCATTCCTTTCTGACTTTTGTTGGGATTCATGTTGAAATGATTATATAAAGGGCTTGGACCGACTATGTTGAAATTATTATATAATGGGAATTTCCTAGTTATAATCAAACACATATATAATGGGATTCAACTAGTTATGTTGAAATGATTTTACAAAATTATTTTCATATTTATACGATAATTGTTATAGGTATTGGACTTGTTGTGTGTTTCTTCTATATACTTGTTGTTATGGTTAGAATGGTTGTGTAACATGATCAGATATATTCTGGCGTGTTATTGAAGGAGTTTGAATGTTGTATTATATTAATTAAAAATTAATCAACATGATTATCACATTATTATAGGCACTTATTATATAACTATTTCGGTTTAGACATGGTGGTGTTGACCTACTATGTTTTACTCATACCATATTCGGTCTTCTATTTGATACCCCAGAATACCACATAGATACAAGTTTGGATAAGGAAAATGGAATTTGAAGTTGATTGTTAGTTACTTGAAGGGTTGGAGTGTAGAGAGGGGAATGACATTTGGTTCAGGACTATGGTATTTTGAGTTCCTTTAGGCAAAAATGGAATTTTATCTGTATTAATTTGTTGTTTTATATTTATTTACAATCCAGGTTTTCATTAAACTATCAATTTATTATTATTGGATTATTTATAAGACAATTGTTTTTTTGTTTCTGATGTGTTGTATTGTTTACACTATTTTTTATTATTATGATATTTTTTATTTCTGTTTTATTGTAAATTTTTACCATTGGTTATATTCTCACTACTTTGATTTCTACACCACTACTGCTAGTTAGTATCCTCTAGAGAACAAATAGGAAATCTTGATGTCCAGAAACGAACCTGGTAAGGCCATGTGAGAGAGCATCATTCTAGGGGACATTACAAAATTATTGGGAGAAACATGATAAAAATGAAATATCTCCCTCAATTAAAATTAAAGAAATATAATAGTTAAAGAGTATTTTTAAAAATAACATTAAAATGATAATTCATTAAATAATGAACTACTCCTAAACAAAAAAAAATCAAGGTGTCATGAACCTATTAAATTATGATCTCATGTAATTAAGTAAATATATGTATTGAGTTTCAAAATTTAGTTCACTGTAGAAACACATAAAATGAAAACTAGAAAATGAGCCTATGAACCAATGGAAATTATAATATTAGACTACATAATGGAATAATTAATGGAAAAACATGAAAATAAAAACACATTTCTTTAAAATATTAATTTTTTGGAATAATTGTATTATATATAGATCAATTTTGAAAAAAAAACTAATATATAATTGTTAACATTAACAAAAAAGGGTATATTAATATATGTAATCCTATTTTTTAATAAGTTACTACGTAAATATCATTTTGAAATTAGTATCATAATGAATATTAGTATTATATTTATATAATGTTTTCATGGGTATACATCTTTAATATTAATACCCAAATAAACTTCTATAAATGTTAGTAAATTGTCAACTATATCTAGTATAATTCCTTCCCTTTCCTTCATTTATAATTCCATCAACATTCCGATACTTTTCGTTCAAACTATAAACATAGATAATAAAATATTTTGTATAAAAATAAACCTTTAAGATATTAATTTTTATTTTAATAGATTCAAACTCATCATAATTTTATTATTAATATAATAATTAGTTTTTTTAAAAAAAATATCCTCTCCTAGATTTGATGAATCATCTATCAGAAACATGTGTCTCTACTCAATCTTTTGATATTTGTTATTGAATTTCTTTGGAACTACCTTGGTATAATGTATGTGATTATTATTTTATATTATTTTATAATAATTTGGACCAATTTGGGTTGGGGATATTTTTTGGAAGGATGGGTGAAGGATGGGGTCTTAAGTATTTATAGAGAAACCATGCCTTGGGACCCGTCATATAAATGTTTATGGTATATAGAATTTAAGAAATTAGATTGTTGGAGTCAGTCTGGGCACAAAAACATGACCACTCCCTAGATTCTATTGTTTTCTATAAGTTGTGGCAGGGAAGCTCAACTATGGGAAATAGGTAACAAGAATTCCCTGTGAGTTATTGTCGATGGGTATGATTGGCCTCCTTCATGAGCTATCCAAACCGATTTTGAAAATTCACCACATCATTATGAATTTCATAGTGCTAATGGTGGTTCTTAATGTATGAGCCACTAAAAATAAATTGGGTTAATGACCAACACCATGATCTATGGAGTTTTGTTAGGTCATCATTGTTTTAAATCTGTGAAAAAAGTCACTGATCATTGAGGGAAACTATGTTTTAGAGGGTAATCATGGGAGATATTTTTCAGGATATTAAATTAAAGTTTTATACTATTTCAACTTAGAATAATTATCACTCTATTGATCCATGATTTACCCTTCGATCTAGTATTGATTTGGGTAATTTTAATACGATTTCCCCTTGTATTCAGGGCACTTTCTTTTGTCCTTTTTTGGGTGACTGTGTCATCGGTGGGTAGATTCTCTATTACTCTAAGTTTAAAAGAAACAAGAAGGATTCTGTTTTCATAAAATTATATAAGTAATTACTGGTGAATTTTTTCCCATTGAATCCACATGTAATTAATTACTGGTGAATTTTTTCCGATTTAATCCACTTGATTTTATTAATAAGCATTCTATATTTTCCAGTGAAATGATTGTTTTCTGGAAATGAATTGGTAACAAGTAATATAATGATATATTATTTTGAATGTTTATATGGATATTGTTATAGGACATTTTGGTTCATAGTACATATGGAAATGGCCTCATCATGTTAGATATTTTTATCAATCCAATATTGAGATAATTGGTGTTTTAACATAAAAATATGTCTTGGGTATTGAGTGATAGGTACCACTCATGTGTATGGGTTGTGTAGTGGGCATTCACGACAAGAGATTCCATTAGTGTATTAGTTACATAGTTCTTCTATCATGATATGGGATACCCTAATGGTGTAAATATTTTCAATAATTTTATTTCTATATCTTTTTCCCTTTTATCCACAATTTGTTTTGATATAATTATAGATATTTATATACAAATTTTGAGAAGAATTTTTTTCTTGGTGATTTGAATGGGAATTCTCTAGTGGGTTACTTACTAGGTTGGTGTAATCAACCCTGCATATTCACATAGGTCTATATTCTGAATTTATTTACCATGATATAGTTAAGGAGAATACATCATATTTTTCTAGTGGATCATCATGATGATATGGTCATATCCTTTGGGAGTAATTTATTTGATATTTTCTATTAGTGAAGTAATCATTGGGCCACAATAAATATTTAGAGTCTTTTTATCCGTGGATGTTTTAGAAAAGACAATATCTATTTTTCTTCATTATTTATAATTTTGTTTTATAATTCCCTTGAGATTCTTTGTTGGTTTCAATATCATTAATTAGGAATATTTCATTATTTTTTGTTTTTTATTATAGGTTTTGATATGTGGCTATGTTTGAAATCATCCCTCACTGTTTTAAAATTCCCACAGAATGTATTTTCAAACATTGGTTTTCAAGAAACATAACATGAGGATATTTTTATTTTGTTCATATCTAGTTTAATGGGTTTGGGATTCATATATTAAAAGTGGTATCAGTTTTTTGGTTCATCTTATTGGATGGTAAGCCATAATATAGAATGTGTCGGGACTTAACATATAGAGTATAAAAATTCATTGATAAATTATTTATACTGAACATTGTCACAAACCAGATAAGGTCCCCATCAAAACATGTGTAAGAACCCGGACCTTCCATTCAGGTATGTCTTTCTTTTTCCTGGAGTTTTTCAGAAAAGAGGAGTTTCTGGAAATTTTCTAAGTACATGTCATGTAATTTATGAGTACATGACATGTACTTCCTTGCAGCAGCAGGCTATGTGCTGGACATGTAATAGCCACACACACAGCCGTGTGAGAGTGACTTGGAGGCCGCTTAAAGAGGAGTACGGAAAATGCGAGTACACTCCATATACTTCAAGAAGTACACGTCGTGTATTTTCTTTTTCTTCATTAAATTCATCGGGGTAGCATCTAATTTCCCAAACAAACTTCTTTTACATCCTATTCTTCTGAGATCACCAAGAAGCCACAGATCTTCGATGAACCCCTGAGCCTTCATCCGTCCTCCGATTCGAACACCATTGATTGGGTTGGAATCACATCGATGAGTTCTCTCTTTTGTTGGAACCACATTTAATGATTCCTCTTCTTTTCTAAGTTATCGTGGGTTGAATTTTTTGTACATTTTCTAAGATCTATGGTGTTCTAAGGAGATTAAAACATCATGGTTCAAGTATATTGATCTCCTAACCCCGAGGTTAGTGGTTTGTGCCTTCCCGTTCGAAGTCTTTGAGTATTATGTGCAAATTCCACCAATACCCGTGAACGGGGAATGTGTGTTTACTATTTTACCCCTTTTTTTTCCTACCATGCTTGTATTCCTATGTAGAGGATATTTGGATATGAATAGGGTTGATTTATATGGTTTGGATGTATTTTTCTCATTAATTGTTTTGTTTACGACTATTCGGTCATGTTTAGACTTTGGCTGCCTTTCTTGTTTTACATGATTGTTATGATGTAAACTGTTAGCCAAGTAGTTCTATAGGTTTTATTTGGCTATATTGCACTTCTATTCTCATTGAATTACACATGGCCATATGAACCTGGTGTAGTAGGCTATAGGGGGAATTGAACGGGTGAGCTTCTTCATAGAGTCTTTGAGCACTTTTGGCTATAAGGGTGATTGACAGAGTGAGCATCCTCAGACAGTTTAGAACCACTTGGGGATATAAGGGGAATTGACCAAGTGAGCTTCCTCAGAGAGTCCTTGATTACTTTAGACTATAATGGGATTGGCCACGTGAGCTTCCCCAGAGAGTCTTTGTTTGAATTGAACGACCTGGTCTATAAGGGGAATTGACCGAGTGATCTTACATAGAGATTACTAGACCTCGGGGATATAAGGGGAATTGATGAGTGAGCTTCCTCAAAGAGTCCCTGAATACCTTTGAGTATGCGGGGAATGGACTGTGTGAGCCTCCTCAGAGATTCTTGATTTACCTGGACTATACGGGGAATGGTCTGTGTGAGCTTCCTCAGAGAGTCTTGCTTTTCCTTTGTCTATAAGTGGATAGACTGTGAGCGCTTCCTCCGGGAGTCTTATTAATTCCTATACAGAACCAAAGGTGTTAAACCTAGTGGGATTCCTAGAGGGTTACCTGTTTGTGTCTTAGCTGGTTTCTTTACTATTGCTTGAGATTTATCTGTGGATTGTTTACTGCTATGTGCTTTTCTATTTACTATTTAATTTTTACTGTACTTTTACCTTCCATATACTCACTGACTGTTAGGCACATATCTTTGGGTGGTTTCATATTGGAATTTAGTATCACACCCTGTTTGGGTCATGCTTTTGGGGCCAAAAAAATTATATTTTTTCAGGTATAGATAAGGGAAATCTCCCTACTTCTTCAAGTACTTGACTTGCTGTAGAGCTAGAGAGCATGGGACCAAGCTATGGCTTGCGATGTTGAGGAGTTATTTATCTTTATTTTGTACTTTGTTTTAGAACTATTGTATTACTAGCATTGTGACTTGTTTGGCTACATTCTTAGACATATGTATCATGCATCATTTCATATATATATGTGTGTGCTCCAATTGTTTATTATTCCAGTCTTCCATTGTTTTTTGTGGTTGGATATTTAATGCTTATGCTATTGTATGAGTTTTTTACTTCCGTTGTCTACTTTTCCAATGAGGGAATAGTTTCCCCACTATCACACCCAAGGCCCTCACTACTAGTCGGCAGCCTCTGGCGTTCAGGGTTTTACTCTTCAGGCCATGTGACCAACTAGGTATGGGTCACCTCTGGGTGGCTTCCGGAACCATGACGTTACAACATGAACCTTACCTAGACTACGAAAAGGCCTAAAGGGAATTCCCTATCCCCAAGGGCTGGCACAATTTCCAAGGTATGATAAATAAGTGTTTGGTAATTATTTACCTAAATATAGAATCATTATAAAATGAAAACAAAAATAAACAGAATCTGAAAATTTAATCCAAGAAATCCTTTAATAAAATTCAGAACAAAAATACATTGATTTAGACAAATCCAAAGAAGTCCAAAACTAAAAAAAATACTCAAGGACCACCACATGGAAAGGGTCCATTATACCCAAGCCATCTCCATAACACCACACAAAGAGTAGAATCTAACAAATTAAACCACCGATTCTAAAATTATTGCACACTCTTCTAAAAACCATTACCAAACTACTGAGCTATGAATGAAATCTTCCACATTTCTCTATTCGACGTTACTTTTCAGACCCGTCTCATGTCTTTCAACCTGAGGAGGTTGAGCTCTAAGTGGATGTTTCATTTGAGGAGAATCCTATCTAGATTATGGACCACATTACAAAGGTTCTCAATGGTCGGTCTGTTCCCTTGGTATGAGTGTTGTGGTAGCACGGGCGGGTGCAGGATGAGACTTGGGAGAGGGATGCCGAGGTACGAGCATTGTGTCCGGAACCTTTCGGGGTTTCTACTTCTACGCCACACTAGGGAAATTCAGGGATGAATTTCCTTAAGGGGGGAAGTTTGTAAGAACCCAGACCTTCCTTTCAGGTATGTCTTTCTTTTTTCAGCAGTTTTTGTGAAAAGAGGAGTTTCTGGAAATTTTCTATGTACATGCCATGTAATTTATGAGTACATGCCGTGTACTTTCTTGCTGCAGCAGGCTATGTGTTGGATGTGTAATAACCACACACACGGCCATGTGAGAGTGACTTGGAGGCCGCTTAAAGTGGAGTATGGAAAAGGCGAAAACACTCCATGTACTTCAAAAAGTACATGCTGTGTATTTTATTTTTTTTCAATAAACGCACCGGGGTCGCGTCTAATCGCTGGAACAAACTTCTTTTAGGTACTATTCATCTGAGAGCACCGATCATCCACAGATCATTTATGATCCCCTGAGCCTCCATCCGTCCTTCGATACAAACATTGTTGATTGCGTTGGAATCGCATCAGTGAGTACTCTCTTCTACTGAAACCTCATTTAATGATTCCTCTTCTTCTCCATGTTATAATGGGTTGAATGTTTGGGATGTTTTCTTAGATCGACGGAATTCTAAGAAGATTCAAGCTTCGTGGTTCAAGTATATTGATATCCTAACTCTGAGGTAGGTGGTTTGTTCCTTCCTGTTCAAAGTCTTTGAGTATTTTGTGAAAATTCAACCAATACCTGTGACCAGGTTATTGAGTGTTTACTATTTTACCCATGTTGTTTTCCTAAAATTCATGTATGCCTGTGTGGAGGATATTTGGATATGAATAGTTTTGAATTCTATGCTTTGTATGTGTTTTTACTATGCATTGTTCTGTTTATGACTGTTCGTTCCTATTTAGCCTTTGCTTGCCTTGCCTGTTTTACAGTAAAGTTATGTTGTAGATTGTTTGACAAGTAGTTCTATAGGTTTACTTTATCTATATTGCACTTCTATCCTCGTTGACTTACACAGGGCCATATGAACCTGGTGTAGTAGACTATAGGGATAATTGAGCAGGTGAGATTCCTTAGAGAGTCTTTGAGAACTTTTGGCTATAAGGGGGATTGAACGAGTGAGCATCCTCAGAGATCTTAAAACCACTTGGGGCTATAAGAGGAATTAAACGAGTGAGCATCCTTAGAGATTCCTTGATTGCTTTAGACTATAAGGGGATTGACCGTGTAAGCTTCCATAGAGAGTCTTTGTTTGAATTGAATGACCTGGGCTATAAGGGGAATTGACTAAGTGAGCTTCCACATAGATTCCTAGACCTCAGGGCTATAAGGAGAATTGACGAGTGATCTTCCTCAGAGAGTACCTAACTACCTTAGACTATGCGGGGAATGGACAATGTGAGCATCCTCATAGAGTATTTATTTACCTGGACTATACGGGGAATGGACTGTGTGAGCTTCCTTAGAGAGTCTTTCTTTTCCTTTGACTATAAGGGGATAGACTGTGAGCGCTTCCTTAGAGAGACTTATTAATTCCTATAAATAACCAAAGGGGTTAGACTGATTGTGCTTCCTAGAGGGTAGCTTGTACTTTTTAGGTAGGACCAGAGGGGATGGTTGTGAGTACTTCCCAGAGGGTTACCTATTTGTGGCTTAGCTGGTTGCTTCATTGTTTCTTGAGATTGATCTGTGGATTGTTTACTATTGAGTACTATTCTGTTTACAGTTTAATGTTTACTTTACTTTTACCTGCCATATACTCACTGACTGTTTGGTATAGATCTTCGGGTGGTTGCCTATTGGTATTTAGTCTCACACCCTGTTTGTGTCATGCTTTTGGTCCCAAACATATTATATTGTTGCAGGTATAGATAATGGAAAGAGCCCTTCTACTTCAGGTACTTGACTTGCTGTGGAGCTGGAGAGCATGGGACCAAGCTATGGCTTGCGATGCAGAGGAGGTGTTTATCTTTCTTTTTTAATTTGGTTTAGCACTGTTGTATTTCTATCATTGTGTCATGTTTTGTTGTTTTCCTAGACATATGTATCATGCATCATTTCATATATATATAGGTGATCCAGTTGTTCATTATTCCAGTCTTCTACTGCTCTCTATGGTTGGATATTTACTACTTCTGTTATTGTATGAGTTGTTTACTTCCGTTGTGTACTCTTACACTAAGGGCATAGTTTCCCCAATATCACACCCAAGGCCATCGCTGCTAGTCGGCCACCTCTGGCATTTGGGGAAATGTGCTTGAGCCCATGTGACCAACCGGGAACAGGGAACCTCTGGGTGGCTTCTGGAACCGGGACGTTACAAAGTGGTATCAAAGGATTTATTTTCTCTTGATTTATTGTTTGGATACTTTATCCAGGGATAGGACGGAATAGGTACTTGGTAATAAGTTGTTTCTGGGAGTATCTAACTCGTGTACAGGGAAAAACCAATCTACCTTGTTAATTGCAATTTTTTTGGTTTTGCAATTATTACAGTTGATATGATTTCACCTTGAGTGATATACATGATTTTTTCTGTTATTGCTGATGTTATTGAGGTTCTATTTCAAATGAAACTCGATGATATGAGAGTATTCCATCTCATTCATCATATAGGAACTTGCTAGAAATCACATGTCATCCATTTTTTCCATGCCATCTCGGATGCATTAGCGATTTCATGTTGTTGTGATAGATGATGTGTAAAATATTCATGATGTTGTGATAGTTGTCTTTATAGAAATACCTTCTATTTGATGGGGTATTTTTTGTAGAGATTTTCTTGAATGAAATCCAAATTTAGGTTCTTGAGGTGTTATGGGCCCTCATAGACCAGAATTTGGTGGATCATTGTATAATTTTCCTTGATATAATGTGTATAAGATTCCAAAATTTGATTCGCGTGGAGTATGGGCCCTCACGGATCAGAATTTGGAACTTTCTGTACTCGTTTCAGTGTTTTCTAGGTTCCGAAGTAGTTTCTGAGGCTTAATGTTCAGAAAAACCCATAATACACGTCGTGTGAAAGGTAAGTACACGACGTGTGTTCTTATGTTGGGGAAGAAACTGTTTTTCTTATGTACACGCCCTCTACTTATTGTACACATCGTGTGGTCTCTTACCATGTCATAGGTCGTGTGGGCAGAGACACGGGATGGGAAAAGTCCGGTGGAAACACACCATTTCCCATCCATACATGTCGTGTCGTGTCGACCCCGTGCCCACCTGTGTCACTAACTACATAGTTTGGCCGAGTTGTGTCTAACAAACATAGTGTTCCATCTACACATGTTGTGTAGTCTGACCCAGGTACTCGGCCGTGTCACGAACAACTCATTCTGGTGTTACCCTTCTTGTATATGATGTTTCCGCCTTGAACACGTAGTGTAGTCTGACCTAGGTACCCGATCATGTCACGAACAACATGGTCTAGTATTATCCTTTCTCATACACATCGTGTCCATCTGGAACACCCTATGTAGTTTGAGCTGTGTGTCAAGCCGTGTCACTAACAACACGGGCCAGGTGATGCTTGTATAGTACACACCGTGTAGGTATGTTACATGCCGTGTAGTCTTGCCTTAGGGGAGTCAGGTGGCTTAGCCATATAGAAGGACTCAGGTAGAGAAAAAGGATTCAAGTACACACTGTGTGTTAGGAAAACACGTTGTGTGTCTGGGGTGTTACACAAAAATTTTAGGAAAAAGTACACACCCATGTAAATGACTTCTGGGAACATGTCGTGTAGTTAATGTACAGGTCGCGTAGTCATGTTTTGTAAAACATGAATGATTTCTTTCTCTTGTAACCTTCTAACATTCCATGTTTTTAGTCCCTGATAATCCTGATCTCAGGTGTGTAGTTTTCTTTGCAGATTCATGCCACTGAGACGTCCTCCGGTTGTGCGCCAATTTCCAGACAGTGATCAGGCACCAGACATGGATGATCAGGGACCACCTGTAGATCCTCATGTTGTTCCAGCCTTGGAACCATCCATTGTACCTGATATAGGTTCTAATTCATAGTTTAGGGAATGCTTTCAAAGGATGATGCAGACTTTTCAGGGAGTGCCGTCTCCTACCCCGTCAATTGCTGACTTGACTCGGGTCTTCCAGTATCAGCATCCGCCCACTTTCTCAGGGGAAGGAGGACCTCAGGCTGTTGAGTCATGGCTAGATTCCATGCTAACAATTTTCAAGCATCTGAAGATACCTCTAGAGAGGAGCATAAATCTTGATACCTGTATGCTCTTAGACGACACCAAGAGATGGTGGGATGTGGTCTCATGGGTGGGATTCCAGCAGAATATGGCTTGGGATGAGTTTCGATGCATCTTCTACGATTACTTCTATCCGAATACAGTGAGAGACGATCGAGCCCAACAGTCCATGAGCCTGGATCAGGGTACTCTTTCTGTTATGGAGTATTCCTCTCACTTGACAGAGCTGCAGTGTTTCATGCCTATTCCAGGAAGTGATGATTTGTTCCTTTCACAGAAGTTTGAGGATGGTCTGAGGCACGACATTCAGTCGCAGGTGAACATATTCATGTAGACTTTGATATCTTCTATCGTCAACCAGTAGTGGATCACAAAGGACAATCTGAAGGATTCTGGAGCTACGAACCAAGATAGTTCAGCATCCAGTGTTAGTGCTCCTCCTGCTGATAGCAGGAAGTGCTGCAGGGAGGCTGCACGAGGAGATTAGAGCAGGTAGGATTCATCTTCCCATAGCCAGGTGGTGTGCTACCATTTTGGGAGAAGCTGGCATACGAGGACACATTGCCTGAGAGACCCAGTGGAGTGCCAATCTTGCGGAAATATTGGTCACCATCAAAACTTTTGTCAGTTCTTCTCACCAGTAGCTAGTGACAGTGGTTCTTCTATGTCTCCTCGTTTGGGAGAATCACCACAAGTTTATCTCCAGTCTAGGAACTGGAGTTCTTCCAGTTGTTCAAGACAAGGTGGAGGTCATGGTCATTGTATCCAATCACCCGATTTTCAACGACATCAGGGTGGGTCATCTCAGAGTGGTCAGGAAGGGTCACAAGGCTGCGGTACAGGCTATAATTTTGCAGTGGATCAAACCCAACAGTAGCAGGATCCAGGACCTTCTACCTTTTGAGGTATGATCATAGTATCCTTAGTTTTAGCTTATACTCTTTTTGATATAGGGTCTTCTCATAGCTTTATATTTGTTGCTATCATGGAGAGCCTTGGTATCTTCATCTTCTATTCTATTGATATCATGACACTAAACACTCCATTGGGGACTAGAACGACTAGTGTACATTAGGGCAGAGAGTTCCTTCTACAGGTTGGTGGATGCCACTTAATATGGGACCTCTATGTCCTAGAGATGACTGGCTATGATATCATTCTCAGTATGGAGTGGTTAGTTCCATTCCAGGCAGTCCTTGATTTTTATCACCGCAGGGTGAGTTTCATATCACGAGAGGGTGGATCCTTCCATAATAGGGGTGAATGGGATGTCCAGGCGATCAGAGCGGGTCCAGAGCATCATGGGTTGGGAGGAGTTACAACACAAATTGCTAGTATTTATCTGGATGACCAGGGGACTATACAGTTAGACTTTCCTCCAGTGGTGTATTGTTTCAGATATGTCTTTCCAGAGGACTTTTCAGGTTTTCCTCTAGAGCGTGCGGTAGACTTCTCGATTGATCTTGTGCCAGGAGCCGCACTGGTGTACATTCCTCCTTATAGGATGGCTACATCCAAGTTGTAGGAGCTTAGGAAGTAGTTGGACGAGTTGTAGGCAAAGGGTTTCATCCGACCCTATACTTATCCCCAGGGTTCTCCTGTCCTATTTGCGAAGAAGGCGTACGACACCCTCAAGATTTGTGTGGACTGTCGGAAGTTGAACCAGTTGATTGTTAAGAACCGATATCCCATGCCGATGATTGATGATCTCTATGATCATCATCGAGGAACCCGGGTGTTCTCAAAGAATGAACTGAGATCTGGTTATCATCATTTGAGCATTAGACCATCAGATATAACTCTTACAGTATTCAGAAGCAGTTATGGTCTATATGAGTACTTGGTTATGTCGTTCGGTCACACGAACACGCCAGCAGTTTTCATGGCACTGATGAAACGAGTGTTCCATCCATACTTTGATTCTTTCATGGTAGTTTTCAAGGATGATATGTTGGTGTACTCTCACACACGACATGAACATTCTACCCATCATTATATCATTTTGATTACACTGAGGGAGCATCAGTTATATGCTAAGATCTAAAAGTGCCACTTTGGGATGGATTAGATTCACTTCATGGGTCATGTTATCTCAGAGGCAGGAGTATCAGTAGACCTAGAGAAAGTGATAGATTTAGTTTCATGGGAGCAGCCGAAGAATTTATTTGAGTTGAAGAGTATTCTAAGGCTAGATGGATATGACAGATGTTTCATTCATGACTTCTCATGCTTAGCAGCACCACTGACAGGTCTGACCAAGAAAGGTGCGAAGTTCATGTGGCCAGATTCATGTGAGTCAGCCTTTCAGGAGCTGAAAGGTAGGTTGAATTCATCACCGATACTAGTCTTTCCAGAGCCATGAATGATCTATACTATTTACTGTGATGCATCAGGTATCAGACTGGGAGCTCTACTTATGCATGGTGATGGAGTCGTTACGTACAGGTCTCAGCAGTTGAGGCCACATGAGAGGAATTACCCAATGCACGATCTGGAGTTGGCAGTTGTTGTTCATGCCCTACTCTATTGGAGACATTATCTTTTGGGAGAGCACTTTGTGGTTTTCACTAACCACAAGAGTCTCAAGTACATATTCACTCAGCGTGATCTGAATTTGAGACAGTGAAGGTGGGTTGAGTACCATCAGTCTTTTGACATTGAGCTTGCCTATAATCTTGGGAAAGGAAATGCAGTGGCTGATGCATTGAGCAGGAGGACTCTAATATAGGTAGTTCAGGAGGCCAGTAGTGAGTGGCAGCTTATGGATTTATTCTCTGAGATGCATTTAGAGTTTCACGACAGACAGGGGCATACTTTTCTATCTTTTATAGCTGTTACCCATACTCTTCTTGATCGAGTTCGAATGAGGAAGATATCAGATTCTAAAGGCCCAGTATTATGGGAAAGCGTGTCAAGAGAGGACCCTATTCCTGGATGAACCATATGAGAGGATGATATCTTGCATTTCCAGGGGCGTGTATGGGTGCCAAAAGACATACGCAAGTAGCTGATGTGTGATTTTCATTTCTAAGTTTGGACAGTTCATCTTGACATCACAAAGATGTATCGTGATCTACACCATCAGTATTGGTGATCAGGTATGAATAGGGATGTTGCTGGTTTTCTCATGATGTGTTGCACTTGTCAGTATGTGAAGGCGGAGCATCAGCAACCAGCAGGGCTTTTATAGCAGTTAAATATTCCCGAGTGTAAGTGTAATGATGTCGCGATGGACTTCGTGACCGGTTTACCAAGGTCGGATTGAGGGAATGATGCAGTTTGGGTATTCATTGATAGGCTGATGAAGGTTTCTCACTTCTTTCCAGTCAAGGAGACCTTCAGTGTTGATGAGCTGGGACAGTTGTATATCCGTGAGATTGTACGCCTTCATGGAGTTCTACACTACATTGTTTCAGACAGGGATGCATGTTTTACTTCTCGGTTCTGGAAGGGGTTTCAGAAGGCTTTGGGTACACAAGTACTTTTGAGTATAGCTTACCACCGACAAAAATATGGCCAGTCCGAGCATATGATTCAGGTGCTTGAGGATATGCTCCGAGCATGCATTCTGGATTTTGGAGGTTCTTGGGAGAATCATATACCTCTTGTGGAGTTTTCCTACAACAATAGTTTTCAAGCAACTATTCAGATGGAACCTTATGAGTAATTGTATGGTAGGCCATGCCGATCACCCTTATGTTGGCTGGAGGTAGGAGAGGCAGCTTTGTTGGGACCTCGTCTTGTTCAGGAGACTAACGATCAAATAGAGTTGATTCAGAAGAGAATGGCTAATGCACAGTCTCGACAGAAGTATTATGCTGATCAGTGGAGATGACCTCTGGAGTTTGAAGTAAGGGAACAGGTTTTCCTGTGTGTCACACTGAGTTTGGGACACAAGAGGATTAAGAGATAGGGTAGGCTTTCATCGAGGTACGTCGGGCTGTTTGACGTCTTGGAGTGATTTGGGACGATTGACTATCGGTTTCAGTTACCTCAGAGGTACTGAGCTATGCATGATGTCTTCCACGTTTCTCAACTTCAATGTTACTTTTCAGAGCCATCTCATGTCTCTCAACCCGAGGAGGTTGAGCTCGAATTAGATGCGTCATTTGAGGAGAATCCTATCCGGAATATGGGACACAATACAAAGGTTCTTCGTGGTTGGTATGTTCCCTTGGTATGAGTGTTGTGGCATCACAGGTGGGTATAAGACGAGACTTGGGAAAGGGAGACCAAGGTATGAGCACAGTGGCCACAACTGTTCAGGGTTTCTTCTTCTACGCTGTGTTAGGGAAATTCGAGGACAAATTTATTTAATGGGGAAAGTTTGTAAGAACCCAAACCTTCCTTTTAGGTATGTATTTATTTTTCCTGGAGTTTTTGTGAAAATTTGATTTCTAGAAATTTTCTAAGTACATGTCGTGTACTTTATGAGTACATGCCGTGTACTTCCTTACCGCAGCAGGCTGTGTGCTGGCCATGTAATAGCCACACACATGGCCATGTGAGAGAGACATAGAGTCCTCTTAAAGTGGATTATGGAAAAGAAGAGTACATGCTGGGTACTTCAAAAATTACATGCCGTGTATTTACTTTTTTTTCATTAAATGCGCTGGGGTCACGTCTAATTTCCAGAACAAATATCTTTTACGTCATGTTCGTCCGATAGTGCTGAACAGCCATGGATCTTTGACAAGACCTTGATCCTCTGTCTGTCCTCTGATTTGAACACCATTGATTGAATTGGAATCGAATCAGCGAGTTCTCTCTTCAGCTGGAACCTCTTTTAATGATTCCTCTTCTTTTCCAAGTTATCATGGGTTGAAAATTTTGGATGTTTTCTTAGATCTACAACATTATAAGGAGATTAATTCTTTTTAGTTCAAGTATATTGATCTCCTAACCCTGATGTAGGTGGTTTGTGCCTTCCTGTTCGAAGTATTTGAGTATTATGTGCAAACTCCACCAATACCCATGAATGGGGTATTGTGTGTTTACTGATTTACCCCTGTTGTTTTACTACCATGCTTGTATGCCTATGTATAGGATATTTGGATATGAATAAGGTTGATTTATATGCTTTGTATGTGTTTTTCCCATGCATTGTTCTATTTACAACTGTTTGGTCCTGTTTATCCTTTGGCTGCCTTGCCTGTTTTACATGCTTGTATTGTTGTAGACTATTAGCGAAGTAGTTATGTAGGATTACTTTGGCTATATTTCACTGCAATGCTCATTGACTTACACAGGCTCGTGAGAACCTGGTGTAGTATACTATAGGGGGAATTGAGTGGATGACCTTCCTCAGAGATTCTTTAAGCACTTTTGGCTATATGGGGGACTGATCGAGTGAGCATCCTCAGAGAGCCTAGATCCACTTGGGGATATAAGGGAAATTGACCGAGTGAGCTTCCTCAGAGAGTCATTGATTACTTTAGACTATAAGTGGATTGACCATATGTGATGCCTTAGAGAGTCTTTGTTTTAATTGAATAACCTGGGATATAAGGGGAATTGACGAGTAGACATCCTCGGAGAGTCCCTGACTACCTTAGACTATGCTGGGAATGGACTGTGTGAGCTTCCTCAAAGAGTCTTGTTTTACCTGGACTATACGGGGAATGGACTGTGTGAGCTTCCTCATAGAGTCTTTCTTTCCCATTGACAATAAGGGGATAGACTGTGAGTGCTTCCTCAGAGAGTCTTATAAATTCCTATACAGAACCAGAGGGGTTAGACCGAGTGTGTTTCCCAGAGGGTTGCTTGTACATTTTAGGTAGGACCCGAGGGGAGGGATACAAGTACTTCCCAGAGGGTTACATATTTGTGTCTTAGCCAGTCACTTCCTTGTTTCTTGAGATTGATCTGTGGATTGTTTACTTTTGAGTACTGTTCTGTTTACTGTTTACTGTTTACTGTTTACTGTACTTTTACCTACTATATACTCACTGACTGTTAGGCACAAATTTTTGGGTGGTTGCCTACTGGGATTTAGTCTCACACCATGTTTGGGTCTTGCTTTTGGTCCCAAACAGAATATATTGTTGCAGGTATAGATAAGGGAACGTGCCCTTCTACTCTAGGTACTTGACTTGCTGTGGAGCTGGAGAGTATGGGACCAAGCTATGGCTTGCGATGCTGAGGAGTTGTTTATATTTCTTTTGTACTTTGGTTTATCACTATTGTATTTCCAGCATTGTGACTTGTTTGGCTGCTTTCCTAGGCATATCTATCATGCAACATTTAATATATATATGTGTGTGTGTGTGTGTGTGTGTGCTCCAGTTGTTTATTATTCCAATATTTTGTTGTTTTCTATGGTTAGATATTTACTGCTTATGCTATTGTATGAGTTGTTTACTTCGGCTGTGTACTCTACCAATGAGGGCACAATTTCCCCACTATCACACCCAAGGCCCTCGCTGCTAGTCGGAAACATATGGCATTCGGGGAAATGCACTAGAGGCCATGTGACCAACCAGGTATGGGGTGCCTCTGGGTGGCTTCCGGAACAGGGATGTTACAACATGAACCTGACCCAGTCTGTGGAAAGGCCTAAAGGGAATTACCTATCCCCACGGGCTGGCACAATTTCCCAGGTATATTAAATTAGTGTTTGGGAATGATTTACCTAAATTTAGAATCATTAATAATGAAAAAAATAAACATAATATAAATATTTAATCCAGGAAATCCTTTAATAAAATTCAGAACTAATGTACATGGATTTAGACAAAGACAAAGAAGGAAAAAACTCAAAAGAAACAAAAAAACTCAAGGACCACCACATGGAAAGGGTCCATCATCCCCAAGACTTCTCCATAACACCACACCATGAATGGAAGCTAACAACTTAAACCACCGATTCTAAAATTATTGCACAAAATTATGAAAAACATTACCAAAGTCTACTTACACCGAAAGGAGTAATTATGTTGTGAGCCTAGTCCCATTAGGATTACACCCAAATAGATTCCATGTGATAAACTTTTTAAGGCAAAAATCATACATGTTTTAATTAAAAATAAATTCTAGTAATAATTTTTAAAAGGATTCAACTACAAATGAAAACATTTTTTAATGGAAAAAATTTAATAAAAAATGAATTTTAATAAAAATAAACGAGCAACTGGATTTTCCAACCAAACACACTATATGCTGATGGTGAATATAGAATAATCAACAAGCACTAGTAATGAGAACACCACTAGGCACTAGCTAGTTTTGGGAACCAGGTAACACGTATATATATGGAAAGTAACAGTAAATAAACTTATTTTCCCATGCACAAGCCACTAGTAGGGAACAAAACCATAACCAACTGGTCCCCAACATCATCATAATAATTTATTTACTGTTCTCATCATCAATATTTCTATGTGAAATAGGGAAGAAACCACTCTGGGACACTATCATGCCAGTACACATCTTCCAACCTAAAAACCATGATTTCCCCCTTTGTGCTCGTTAAAGTTTTACATCGTAAAAAATACCATTTTCACATGAAAATTACATTTCTAAATCACTCACAACCCAAATAGACCAAAAACATGTCACACAATCTCCATTTTCATTGAAATTCATTTTAACATCATACTCACACCAAAATAGCCCACAACATGTTTCATATCTCTTTCACAATTCAATAAGTCCTATAATAAATTTTATAAAGCATTTCTAAGATGTTACAAAACACATAAAACCCATTTCAAAACAAAATGGACTATGTAAAAAACATACTTCAACCAAAACAGTTTTCCAACATGATTTCACCTCTTATATAAACCAATGAACCATTAAAATATTCCTAAACAATTTCAAGAATTATAACCAAGCATTGCACATAAAATCAATCTAAAACCCATATTTTTACAACCAAATGCATTTCAATATTACACAAAACAATTTATTATATCCCTAAACCATTTAAGAAAATAATTTCATTAACCATAAAATAACCCCAATCGATACCTTAAAAGTTACACAAGAAAAACACACATTTTCAAGAACGAATGCAACATTAAAACTAAGCACCCAACCTATGATACCAAAAATGATGTTTTTACCACAAAAAAATATTAGGAACATGATAAATAAATAAATCATGTAAGATAACTTTTAAATAAATTCTTACACATGGAATCACCTAAAAAATATGTCAAAATCCTCAAATCATTGTGTGAAACTTCAAACACACAACTTCTTCCCAACAAGGGAGTCAAAATGAACCTAAAACAACAATATTGGATCAAGAAACTCAAAAGAAAACCCTAGGTATAAAATCACTATTTCTAGACATTTGGAACATAAAGGCAGAGGGGAGAAACCCTATGGAAATGGATTGAACAAGAGATAAATTCACAAACATGGGAAACATTGAATAAATCTCCACAAATACACAAATATTTGAATATCCAAGTAGCCAAAATTGAAAGACAGGATCTAATTTGGTTGAGGAGGTCAAGTGGGGACTGAAATGTGGGGAAAGAGTAAAAAATAAATGATTTATGAAAGAAACAAATTACCTTTGGAAATTTGGATGATCTGAGAAACCTTTTGAAAATTCACCCTAATTCAAGATGAAGATGAGCTCCAAAGAGGTATAATAGAACATGGGGATTGTGCCTATGGATTGTGGTCTCTAGTGAGATTTGGAATGAAAAAAATGTTAAACAATGAATGATATAGAAAATAAATAAATTATTTCCTCAAATATAGAAATTAGCTCACAATTTGGCCCAATTCCTGAATAAATAACCCAAACGCACCATTATTATGAATTCATAAGGGATATAAATGGGTATGATGGTTTTATAGTTTAGGGGAGGACATGTGGGAAGTGTAATGGATGAAAAATGATGAAAAAAATGATTTATAAAAGAATCACATTTTGTTTTTAAATCTAGAAATGTGGTCACTATTTGGCCCAAATATTGAAGAAATCGCCCCAATAAACATACCCCACAAATGGTTCCCCTAGGAGTGTCACAAATTCAATTCCTTGACACCTCATCCTTATACCTTCCCTCTAAAAAACAAGGACAAATACCATCCAAGACTTCCAATACTAATAACATAGATTAAGAACACCCGAGAAACCAAATTTATTCATGGAACACCAGGAAACAAAGAGAAAACTATAAACCAAAATAAGATTAAAAAATATTGGAATTGAAAATATGAGTGTGATAGTACTCCCCATCAAAAATAATTTTGCACTAGGAAAACCACCAAAATGCCAAATGAAAAACAAAACCCAACCAATAGACCAAGGTGGACTCCCTTGCCAAGTTCCACCGACCCACAAAAGGAAAAAACACCTCTACTTGATCAAAAAAAGGATGTTAAAGTATCACCAACCAATATTTATAACATTATACTGAAATAGTCAACATTAGCACAACCACACTTCTACAAAATAGTTGGGCGCACTCCAACCCCAATGTTTACCCAAGGAAAAAATTGGTAGTTAGATAGCTCTGAAGGAGACTACCCACCGCCAAGACAACACTAAGGAAATAACTAATTCACTAATATTAGGAGACCTGAACGGACTCCCCAGTATAAGATCCAACTTTATTTCCTAATACAGAACTGAGACACAAACAAGGGGAGGCCTGAATAGACTCCCTTCCATAAGAGATAAACTAACATGAGACGTATTCCAAGAGAACCTACATAGGAACCATGGTGGGTCTCCACACCATAACAACCATATTTCTTAATCATCTAGCATGGGATGACATGAAAAGACCCCATAAGACCCAATCCCCACTGCAAGAGGGGTCAATCCACAAAACTCTAGACCATCAGAGACACTATGAGGTGCATCAATCCCACAAAAATTATAATCCTTGGATGACTCTAACCAAAACCAAGATAAAAATGATCCTACACGGACATTCATACATGAATAGCCATACCGATAATTACACCCACAAGTTTTTAGGAATTGGGTTTGAGAAAACAAAACCACCATGCCTCTCTAAAACAAAAGAGGGACTTATCCACCATCTTAGATTATAATCCTTAGGGATAGGGTCCCCACGTCACTTTCAACCACATGGAACCCCTTGAAATGAATCCACCACATTGAAACCTAAAACTATCTTCACCTCCCATACTAGAGACTGATGTTGAACCAAGATCCCTTACACCCATGGTAATTTCCTAACTTCTTGAAAAGCTTCACTTTGAGGCCTATGGCTAGAGACATAATGTTTAAAGCATCTGTTGCACCACAGTCTAGATCTAATGATCAAAACACCCCATGAAATACACTAGCTCAAAAAAACACATATACCCAAACATGGACTGAGATTATATACATGAATCACGTCTTTCACCCGTAAAAAGTAATAATAAAAGGAAAAAAATGGAATACATCTTTACTTAGAACAAGGAATTAAAAATTATAAGAATAGAGACATGATTTCATATAATAAGAATCCCTTGGAAGGTTCTGCAACATCCACCTTTTTCCCTTAAAAGAAAACACAACACAAGAAGACACCACCAAACATGACTCTTCTATGTGAAAGATTCATTATGAAGAGTGGAATGCTGAAAAGAGTTCCATGCAACATGATATTACTGGAAGTGACCATTATGGCCACAAACGACCAGATTTTCCATACTGGTGGATAACATGAACACTTGATTTAATGAGACTGATGAAATACCCAAGGGCCCTTTATAAAATCATTCTACACTGAAAACGCTAAACTACTTTAACCTTCCTCACTGGGATTCCCCATCACCACTTCTATATAGAAGCAATAGACACAATGGTGTTAAATTTCACCTTTGATGATTTAGGAAACATCGAGAACCAAGGTGTATTTCAACCTTCCACAGCCACTCTCCTACTACAAGAGGATCTAGTTAACCAAAAATAATAGTGGTAGTGTCAATATCGAAATTTCAAGAATAATGTATTTATGTTGATCAACTGAAGGATCTTACAATGAAAAATAACTCTAGGCCACAATTAAATTGTGAATTAATACTTTATGGGGGCATACCCAAGACAAAATAACAACCCAGGGACTCAATTGTGCTTGTACTTTGGTCAAAACATACCAAAAACTAGAATGAAACACATGAGGGGACCAAAAAATAGGGCATCCTGAAAATTTTATCACAAAAGGACCCCAATAAACAATTAAAACAAACTTATTGACAAAGAAAAAACTCAAAATAGCATTCAAACAAGAGAGGTTCTCTAACTCAATACATCCCACCACAACATTCACAAAAAAAACATATGAAATCCCACCCCAAAAACAGGTTTTCAAAAAAATCAAATTTTCTTAAATAAATCATTTATATGAAAGTAAATGGGGTTAACGGTTAGCACATTCACTATTGTTATATCATTGGCCTCACACATGCATGTTTTTGTTCAACCATGACCACCCATCTCATTCCAACCTAAGAACTCACTCTCTTTTCCTTAAACATAACCCATGCATGTCACTCATCCACTTTTCCTTACACATAACCCATGCATTTTTTTCACCCATGAGGATACCAAGGATCAAAAAAAATTATTTACACATTTCAAAAACAAAACATTTCATTCCTCACAAAAAATAATTTCAAAACCCACATTAAAATCATCCTTGTTTTCAAAACCATATAGTTTGTGAATCCAAAAGTTCTGATTTTAAAAATCCAATATCATCTTACAAAAATTATATTTCATGAAAATACACCTTCTCAAAACCACATTAAAAACTATTCTGAAAACCCATTTTCAATTCCATAGAATATCACCCAATTCAGATATTAAAATTCCATTTAAAAAAAATTTCAAAAACACTCTTTAACATAACATAAACTTTCCCAAAAATTAATTTCAGTAAACCACAAGTTTAAATTACGAAAATAAACATCCAATAAACTCAACACCATTTACTCAAAACCAATTCCATTTTAAAATATAGTTTCCATAATTTTCACAAAAGATATTTCCAGAATGATTTTTTGAAGCCCATAAAGATATTGAATAAATCAAGGGAAAACTAGTGTCATTGAGTGACTTGAACGTATGGTTGATGCCATACACCAGTCACACTAACCTCAAAAAGTGTGTTATAAGAAAATAGTCATAGCTCCACCTGTATTTTTAGGCCCTGCTTGCTCACTAAGACAATTGACCTAATCCCATATCAGTCCTCAAATAATTAACAACCACAAACCAAAAGACTCCGATGAAACCCGACATCCCCTGGTAACTTATGTCCCAAAAAAAAGTGTTATAGCCAGTCACCTTACTCATAACTAGAACATAAAGATCTGACAACCCTAGCTCTTGTATACCTAGACTCTACCCCAAAATAACATGACCTTAAGGATAGATGCTTATTTGATACCACTTTGTCACACCCCAGATCTGTTTTCCATCAAAACTGGCACTAGAAACGGTATTTGGCAAGCCCTAAAGGGCGTTCCAAATCTCCATGGGTATCAACAAATTCCCAGATATGTTAAATAAGTATTTGGGAAGTATTTACCTGAATATATAATCATTAGAAACCAAATATAATAAATAAACTTAATTGAAAAATTTAATCCAAAAAAGCCATTAATAAAATTCAGAAATAAAATAAATGGTTTTAGACAATGTGCAAGAAGGCCATAACTCCAAAGTAGTAGAAGAAACAACTCAAGGACTGACACATGTAAATATTCTATCATCCCCAAGCCTTCTCTACAACACCACACATAAAATGGAAGATAACATCAAAAATCATCGGTTCTAAAAGATTTTCCCAAACCTATGAAAAATATTACTAAGTCTTCATACGAAAAAAGGTGTTTGTAGGGTGTGATCCTAAGACAAATATAATTACACCAAAATAGATTCCAGGTAATAATCATTTTAAGAAAAAATTCGTTCGTGTTTTTATAAAAAATAAATAATAGTAATGATTTTTAAAAGGATGAAAATACAAATGAAAACAGTTCTTAATGGAGAAACTTTGAGGGACAAACACATTTAATGAATATGTACATGCAACATAATTTTCTAGAAAAATAAAACATATTCCAATGGTGAATACAATATAATCTATGAGAACTAGTCATGTGAACACCCCAAGGAACTAGCTAGTTGTGGGCCCTTGGTACCTCATATCTCGGTGGAAGTTAAGCATAACAAATATCAGTTCTCATGCACGATCCACTAGTGGGGAACATACCCAAAACCTAGTGGTCCCCAACATAACCACAATATTTTAGTTAGTGTTTTCATCATCAATATTTCTACACAAAATAGGGATGAAACCACTCAGGATCACTAGCATACTAGTACACGTTTTCCCACCTAGATACCTGAGTTTCCCTTTTTGTGCTCGGTCAAGTTATACAACATACAAAATAACATTTTCACATGAAAATTCCATTCCAAAATCACACACACACCAAAAATATAACACATATGTCTAGTAATCCACTTTTTCATTCAAAATCATTTTAACATCATACTCACTCCAAAACAGCCCACAACATGTTTCATATCCCTTTCGCAATTCGATAAATCCTTTAATATTTTTATAAAAAATTTCCAAGATGGTTCACATCACATAACATCCCTTTCACAATAAATGGACCATTTCAAAAACATAATCCTAACATAATATATTTACAACATTATTTTACCTATTATATAAACCAATGAACCATTAAAATATTCCTAAAATAATTCCAAGAAGTGAAACCAAGAATTTCACATAAAATCCATTTAAAACCCCTCATTTAAAAAATAAATGCATGAAAATATCAAAACAAAACAGATTTTACCACCCTAACACCATTTAATTAAAAAATTTCTGGAACAATAAAACAACCTCAATCAATACCACAAAAGTTACACAAGAAACACATTTTTCAAAAAAAATATAACTTTAAAACTAAATTCTTAACCAATACTTACAAGAATGGTTTTCGCACCAAAAACAACATATTAGGAACACGCTAAATAAATAAATCAGGCAATCAAACTCATCAAGAAATTATTAAACATGTAATATCCTACCGAAGATTTAAAAAAACCAAATATTTTTGTGAAATTTCAACCGCACCACCACCAAATCGCAAGGGAGTGAAAATGAACCTAAAACTTCAATATTGGACCAAAAACTCAAAATCAAACCTTATGTACAAAACCATAGTGGTTGTACATTTGGAACATCAAGAAGGAGGAGAGAAACCCTAAAGAAATGGATGGATCAAGAGAGGAATTATCATACTTGAGAAACATTGAAGAAAACTAATAACCAAAAGATGATTCGAAACAAAGATACTACCCACTAGAACTAATAACCAAAATAAGATTTGGGTGTGACAATGATCATGTTAATATGTTGGTTATGGTGAAATGTTTTTTTGAATAAGTTAAAATGTGTATCCATCTCATCTAGATTGGTTTTTCTGATGAGAGTACAGTATTATGCATTATTAAAGAGACTACCCACTAGAACAACATAATTTATATGATATTTTATGAAATAAAATGTATTGACTTTTTTTATTAGAAAATTAATGCAATTTATGTTTTATGATATGACTAGGTGGTGGTTTTTCTATGAATATAGGAAGATTCCACCATATAAGAGACTTAGGAAACCTTGAAGAGGGTACTATTGAGAATATAGTTCCCTATGAACCAAATGGGAAATCAATAGCTTGTTAAGAGAATTGAGGATGCTTTATTGGTTATTAAAAAAAGGAAAATGAACTAAGGAACAATTTTATTTGGATCTCTCACTAGAATTCAAAATAAAGGGCCCAATAATATTTTTGGGTGATTCAGGGCCTGATGAAGAGAAAGTAGGGTGTGGGAGGATCAATATGATATTTTATTTCTTATAGACCTCAATTCAAATTAAATTCATTCTTGTTGGGGATATTCTTGTATACCTTGACTGAAAATTGTAGGTTCATATCTATTCAAGATAATTTCAACCAATCCATCACTTTTGATGGATTTTATTAAATTTTTATAGTCATTTATACCAACATTCATTATACATGTTGTGAACAATTGAATTCATAAAAATAATTTTGGTAAACCTCCATGTTATAGAATATGGATCATGATTTACATCCCATTCTTATTTTAAACAAAAAGGGAAAATACAAAAACTCAAAGGGCACAAATGATTGAAGAAACTCTGTGGTCATACTTTCCATCTCGAGTGGAGATTTTATGCCTTGATACTTAAACAAATATGGTTAATAGAATATAATGGAAGAGAAATACATCACTGGGAACATAAGTGAATGAAACACCATTATCCCGCCATATATTGGAGGGAACTCCAGTGTATGGAAGAGGAATAAAATATATAACTTATAGTTACCTAAACATCTCATACATAACTATTACATAGTATTCGATTAATATTCAATAAATTTTACAATTTAAATTCCCAAGGACCATGTAGTTTTAGTGTCTTTTGAAACTTGGATATGTTAAAATCTAGTATATGAAATATCTATATCATTTTTTATTATGATCTTCACAAATGTCACCCTTATTAGATATATCATACTTCATAATTTTCTTTGTAACCAAGGTAACAGAGACAAAAGAAACTGAAATCTAAAATACTCAGAAAGGGTAATAATAAGATATAAATTTCAATGATCGTAAATGAGTATATGATTATTATAAGGGTCTGATAACGTGGTCATGAATTACCATAATCATACCTAGTCAATCAAGGATATTTAATCATGATACACAATGTAGTTTTTTTTCAAATAATTAACCTAATACATAAGTGTTTGGAATCATCAAAAAACAATTATGATCCCTATAAGTATATAAGAATCATAAAACATAATTTTTTTATATACACATAAACATATGAAATCTTTACCCTAGTCAAGGATCACTACTAACAATATCCTATTCTATAGGTTTTAATCCCCATTCCATAATTTCTTTTCTAAAAGTTCACTCCTTGGAATATATGATTGGAAAATGATTCTTACTAAACTAGTTTCACTCCCCATTCCATTCCATGTTATCTCATGAGATATAATTCTTTATCCAATGATTTATTGGGTTGTATTATTCTTGTCCCACCCATCACAAAATTAAAAAAAAATATGTGTGTCCAACAAGATCATAAATCATTCATCATATCATCAAATAATGATATATGTAATGGATAAGAGTTTAATAAAAACATTTAATCATAATATAAACCATATAGAGCAAAAATAAACAAGGTAACATGGGATCATTTCCCCATTAATTATTAAGAATCATAATTGGTAATTATTATAGATTAGAATACCTTTAAAATATTACTAGAACATTTCTTGGTGAAACTATCCTTTCATTATGAAATCAATTATTTAAAATATAATAATTTAAAAAATATTAATTAAAATATTTTATTTAAAAAAATATAAAAAATATAAAATAAATTAAAATATTATTCATCATTTTGTTGAATGGAATTCTTTTGTATAATTTTCAAATAAAAAATCAGTTCAAAGATTCACTGAAAAGTTGAAATCACCATGTTAAAAAAACAATTACATTACTTTTGAAAAAATATATATAATGTCATAAATGGATAAAAATGAATTTAATAAATATTTAGATAATATTTAAAACATTCCTAGAAATGATATAAATAATTTATCGACTTGTAATTTGTGATTATTTACTCCCGAAAAAAACATTCTCAATTTTAATCGAAAATATTATTTTATACTCCTAAGAACATAAGGAGTGAATAGTGAAAATAAAACATGAAATATATATAAATAACAAGAGGATAATACAATAAATAATAATTCATATGGAAATAAAACATAATTTCTTTCTTTAGAATATTAAATCATAATCAATCCTTGTTAAAATGAGATTGTAACATAAAAACCCTACCATTGGGTAACACTTGAATAATAACAACCAAGAAAAGCATTAATTCAAATGAAACATTAAATACCATATAAATAAGTATACTCATGATAAAACATATCAATTTCACAATAGATACACATTATAAAATAATATAGGTGTATAACATAGAACATGTCTCAATGAAATAAAATTGCGGGGAAGAACCCATATGACTTTTGTCAATTTTTGAATCAATAGTAATTGGAAGATTGAATATAATATATTTATATAAATAAAATATATTATATAATATATTATTCCAAAATACATTCATGTGCAGTATATAGACTATATTATAAGAAATTTGTTCATAACATTAAAAAATTTCTAATGAAGAGAAATTGAGATAGAGCCCTTACCACTGGTATGTCTTTATTCATAGGTGATATAACCTCCATTATAATAAATTTTAATTTATTATAATTCTATAAAAGAAAAATATAAATTAATATAATCTCTTAAATGATCAACTTAAATCATTTTAACACCAATTTATCAATAATTTTCTATTAAACCTGTAATTTCATGTATTACCTAATGTGTTTTTTATCTACGTTTTCTTTTTAAAAGTATGATACTTATACTTTAATCAAGGTCACTTAATCAAAATAATAATAATTATTATATTAGTATAATATATATTCATTATATTTATATTTATATCTATTAATATAATGTGGTGATGAAAATTGAATTACAACCCTACGTGGAGATGGTAGTCCATACATACACATGAGTCCGGGATTCCACTTCTCGATAGATGGAAAAAATTTAAAATGATAATTAAACTTTAAAAAGTAATTATGATATCATAAATATCTTATGTATTCATTAAATCTATCCTTATTACTATGCACATAATATTTAAAAGAAAAACTAATTACATCAATAAAGGAAGAGGTAGTCCACACGTACACATTGGATGTTATCGTATTACAATGGATTTAAAGATAAGAAGAAAGACAATATATTATAATTATAGAATAATTATTATTCCATAAATATAATATATAAATATTAAATCAAACATAATACCCATCCATGAATGATTGGGAAGTGAAATGGATATTATCATTATGTGGAAGTTCTTTTCCAAACTTATAAACAAGTGATTCTTTTATTTCTCATTTGATGGAGAAGGGAATGAAAATGATTATGATATAATCATAATAAAATCTCATTATATTTATAATATTTTTTTATAGATACATAAAATTTAGTGGATTTATAATAGGGTAAAAAATTGAAAGATCTTTATTGAGATCTATACATCCTTTTTGGGATACCTCAATTGGCTTACTCTTTAAGCCTTGATGGATTGAAGTTAATAGATGACCATGAGATCTATGATTAAGTGGAATAATATAATAAGTATTTTTAGTTGTTTATTTCATTGTATAAGTCTATATTGTCTTCAACTAGAGAGTAGGAGTGGTTTCTTTTTTTATGTGAGAGGATGGACACACGTGGAATTTCTTAAAAGAATTCACTGATTTAACATCACTTTTATTGGAAAGTGGATCCAAATGTTTATGGATTCAATTTTGGGAAAATATAAGGTCTAAATAATCTCATAAAATAATAATTTTACATGATTGGGTGGATATAGTACCCTTATTTCATGGTTTGACACCCCGATAAACAAGTTTTAACCCTAACATTAGTGACAAAAATTTATTATTCATACTATTTAATTTGACCCAAAAGTATTTAGAACCTATTAAATTATATTAATTATTACTATTAAATATATGTAATCCATTTCACCATATTAAATTTACATATGTATATGAATTTAATTTTAATTAATTGTGTAACCAACAATGAAACCCCAATTTTTAAAAATATGTATTTAAGCATAAAACATATTTTACATCCATTACATACCATATAGTAAACCATAAAATTGTTATTAAAATATTATAATTAATATATAATCTATATATTTCATTAAAACCATTAATTCAAAAATACTTAATTAATTTATAAAGATAAAAACGTATTTCAAACAAAAAATGTTTTAGAAAAATGTTTTTTAAGACCAAAAAATAACATATTATAAAAATAATGTATAATTTTAATTCATGTGTATTTAGTTATATTGTTTCTATATGTGTAATGCCCCAACCCAAGAAGCCCAGAGTTGGGACAATATTACATATCATTGGCATGATTACAAAAGATCAGTTCTCGAAATAATGATTAGTTTCGTTCCCTTGGAAGTACTAGATACATTCATAAGGTTTACATTACATCATAAAATGAAAACCTACAACAACATTGTTTCCATATACAACCCTGAGATACCATAGACTATCCCTACAGGTCAGTTATAATATACTACTTTTCATCCTGGGAAAAATAAAATATAGAAATGGGTGAGCTTAGATGCTCAGTAAGGATAACAATATAGCGGAAACTTTCATAAATAAGCATAAACATTTAAGGCAATGTATAAGACTAAAACAAAACCCTTTTAAACATGAAATTCAGCATGATATGGCAATTATAAAATCAAATAATTCCATTTACTTATTCACATGTATATTCTACTAGTCTAATAATCACATGCAATATCAATATCCACTTTCATAATGATGGAATGCATAATGCCAGACTTTCATAACCACATAGTCATGGCCCTATGCCAAGACTACAAATAAGATTTTGTCAAGGCCTTGTTCCATGACACTAGTTTGTCTCATGTGACCTACCCATGCATCGAGGAGATATATCAGGCTCTACCCATCACTTACTAAGTCCAATACATTCCACATATGGCAAGGTTGAAACATAATCTAAACATTCATATTAAAACTAGCATACGAAATGTCAATATTTTAACCACAAACCAGGAATGGTACATCCACAGTCAAACATAAATCATTCAATACATTATAAAAGATTTTATTATAGTATATCAACATCAATAGATAATAATGAAAGATATTGACATAGATGAAAATAATCATCAAAACTATTTGAGAGAAATATCCCCCTTTTCCGTGAAAACATTTAAAAGTGTCACTATTTATCAAGTAGCTGTTTAAAATATATTTTTGAATCAAAGTGTCCCATACCACTTTGGAACTTTTAAAATGAATTTTAATTTCAAAACTTTAATTTCCAAATAAACAAATCCTTAAAAACATTTTTAAAACATGGACAATAATGAGAATGATTTAGAATAATAAATAATTAACACATTTTAAAATGATATTTTAGTTAGAGTTCCTAACCAAAATAGAGACACTTGAATAGAAATAATAGAGGTAATAAAAACCTTATAATATCATGAGAATAAATGGATTCATGATATAATATGTCAAAGTACATTATATACACGATATAAAAGTGAACTGGCATATAACAACAAAAAAGTCTCAATGGAATGTAAATTGGGAAGAAATCTCTTATAAATAATGTATCTTTAGGTTAAGGATAAATAAATGATATAATTATGTGTGGAAAATATAAATACACTCAATATAATTGGATATTCAGTGTAAATAAATCATAGGTAATTCACACATATTCTTGTAAAAACAACACCAATGAATTGGATGTTTAACTCAATAAATGGAGATTGAGTTAAAATTACTCTTATCAAGTTCATATCGATGAATTGAGAATTTATCAATGGAGTGATTATGGGTATAAAAAGTATATCCACTGAAAGGGGAGTGGAAATTACTACAGAAATAATAAATAATGATTCCAAACATAATCATGGAGTAAAATAATCAATGAAGTATGCATAAAGCCGAATGAGTGGAAATTGAAATTTAAAATTCCCTTACCAATTTGGTACCTTACGAAACATACATCCCATGAAAAATGGTTCATAAAATGAAGATTTAATTACTCATAAATTAAATTATATTACACAAATAATAAAATCATTGGGAAGTACATACACTACACAAAAGGACGTAGCGGTAGTATGACATGAATCTCACGGAAATAGGAACTGAGATGAAAACCCTAAATTTGTTGTAATCAATCGATTCGTATGGACAAAATTTAATAACAACCAAATGAATAATAGAATAACATTAATATAAAGAGAACCATGATAATATTTATATCAAATGACAGTACACAATACACCACATTTAATAAATAAGTGGCGAACATTGGAAATATCATGTAATTAAAAGTGAGATAAGAAACCCCTTACATTGTACTTTTCCTTGGTTGAGGGTAGGTTAACCTCTATTATAATGGTTTAATAGTTGTTATTAAATTATAAAAGAATCATGTACAATAATATGATATCATATATGATCTTTTAATAATTCATTGTTAATAATATTTTAGTATTATCGTCATTTAGGGTGTTAACTGGTTCGTTTTCCTTTATATGATTTGTTTTGTAAGTAGTGTTTGTTAAGAATAGGATGAATATTATTCATATTCAGAAGTATATTATGCCTTTAAACATTATTTTTAGTCATATAATTAAAATTATTCTTGAATGGATTATGATGGGGAATGAATCTCATCGTGTTCGTGGAGACGGTAATCCGTACGTACGCACGAGCGACAATATCATTCTTTTGAAATTAAAATAATATATAATTGGATTTTATATCATATATACAGAATCATTATCATGTTATATTTATTATTTACATCAATTAAACATCAATATTATACCCATCCAAATAATAATGTATTGAATAAAAAATACACCATGATGTGGAGACGGTAAGTCGTACGTACACACGTATGGTGACATGTCATTCAAAGGATGGATAGAATAATTAATGTGGTTGTACCATATTTATAATAAAATACCAGTATATATAATATAATGGAGTTATTATTTTATAAGGGAAACAACAAATAAAGAGGAATTTGAAGAAGAAAGGAACTTGAACGAGGTGATGAAATATTTACCTCTTTTTCGGGTTCTTCCTTTTGATTTTATCAAAAGGGATCCTTAGGTTGTCTTTCTGACTAAATGAAGGACTCTAGGATAAAGGTTGTACACTTTATAGGGTATTTTGGTAGAGTTTTTCCGAGACAAAAGGCTTTGAAGGTGTGATTTTGAGGGAAGGGGGAGTGACCTTTTATAAGAGGGGTGAGGGGCACCCTAGGAAAAGCTAGAAATATTATCTTATAATAAAATAATTTTGGGTTTCTAATGGCACCAAAATGAATTATTTAAAGTCTAATATGGGAATGGGTTGGAAACCACTCAACAAATGGGTTTTATATAGGTGTGGTTAAAAATATTAACCTTATCTTTAAAATTTAGCTCTTAGTTAAATAGTTTGACATTTACCATGTCTCTTTGTATTTTTATATTATTTGGTTAATAAAAATACTATATACTTCCAAGTGAACCCAAAGTGGTTCATTAATGATACACATATCATTATATAATTATTTTTTCCAATCCTTGGATTTTTAAGAATATAATATCAATTAATAATATAATATTTGTTTTAAAAACTCTTTTTTGTCAATTTTGACACTATTCGGTATTTTGTTTTTGGTATATTCATAAGAGAATTATTACATCGAAAAAAATTTATATGACCAACTATAACATGTCATAACCTATAAAATTATTAGAAATCATAAAAAGTATCAAATTACATTTATTTGGATATTTATGATATGAAATATTTTAATATTTCATTAATTAGGTAATTACTGCATCGTCATTGTGTAATAAATAAATAAATTATTTAATTTCTAAAAAATATTAAAAAATAGAATTATGTAGGAAATCTTCTTATCTTTATATTGAATGTTTATAATCGAATTTATCTTATGTATAAACCTATATTAAATTTTTTTTATTTATTATGCTTTGAATTTAACACTTTTAAATATTCTTTGAATTAAATAATAATAAAAGTACTAATCTAATCCAAGTGGACAAAAAGGATCATATTTTCTTCCTAAGGTAGTTTTTGGTCGAATTACACTTATAAAATAGAATTAGGTCATGTCTTCAGGTAATAATAGTATCATTTTTACCCTTAATTACCCTATTTTCTTTTAACCATGGTAAATAAAATTCAAAAGTTACAATTCAACAAAAATTATTTTTATCTTATTGAACCAAATTTTACATACTGATATCAACCGTGTCTCTTGGATTTTTGAAATTAAATTCACAGAAGTGGTAAAATTAAGTTTTATTCAAATTTGCAAATGCTCCTAGGAGGTGGGTAAAAGACGGTTAAAAATTTCAATAACATTTCTATATATCTAAAATTATTATAAACTGAACCCAATTAATTTCATTTAACTTATATAGGTATTAAATATCTATTTTTACATAAAATAAATTTAAATAAAATAACAAATTTTTTAAATAAAAAATTGGTTTTAAACTATAACTTAGTGTTTTTCACTATTCATCAAAAATTGAATGTTTTCAGAAAAATACCAAAAATTCACCCTATAGTAATTTCGATATTCCGAATCCAAGAAAGAAGTCAATTTTGAAAGATAAAATTCATAAAATTTCAAAAAGTGGGTATTAATATTCATAATGTCTAGTTTTATTGGTCGCGGTGTGTTAGAATCTCGAAGTTGTGTACAATGGAAGATATTACATTATTCAAAGAGAAATGTACTGTGGAAACTTGGGGTGTTACATTATTCCCCCTTTTGGAAATTGCATCCTCGTAATTTTTAAAATTGGGCTTGGGAACATAATTGAAAGTCCCAAATCAGAAAAAGAGTCAATAAAACTATCGCATTAAAAGAAAGAAAGAGAAGTACAATGGTCACCCGATATAACCCATATTAGGATTCCATGTAGGAAAAAATGGGTATGGAAGATAAAATAAGTGTCAAGTTATGATGGAGAGGGATAGAAAACATGATCAAGATAGAGTTAACAACAATAAAACCACAAACTTGTGATGGGACAAATAGTCATTAGTTTCCCAGTAGGAAAAGAAAATGGAAAACTTTTTTTTTGTTTTAAGTTACATTTCATAAAGATGAGGAATTTATTTATGAGATAGACTAAGAACATAAAAAGATATACATACTTTTTAAGTAGAGTTTCATTCTTTAATAAATTTCTACCACTAACACATTTTTTTCAAACGATGAGTATTCAAGATGACTTGGTCACACCGAAAGAGCTAGAATCAAATTCTAGAGAATCACATGATCCACAAAGGATAAACTATATATTTACCTTGTCTTTATAGATTAATCAAAACCAAAACGGTTAGTACAAGATCATATGATCCCCTAAAAGGATATTATTTTAGATAAATAAACACTAATCTTAATTTCTAAAATTAAACCAACAATATCCCAAAGATAAATAAATACCATTCAATAAACTATTGTCCTTAAAATCCTTCAATATAATCCAAACTAATATTGAAACACAAAACATAGAATAATTTTTTTATATAGTCTTCCACATTAAATTGTATCTCTAAATGACATCGACTACTCATAAAGTCTCACACATGAAAGTAATTAACCTAATCACATATTCTAAATTATAGGCTAATAATTTCCATAAATAACTCAAATCACTATAAATCCACAATAAAAACATAGATAAAAATACACCATTACTCCTCAAATTAAATCTCATAGTATTCTATTTTCCTGAGTCATATATTGTTCCCAATAGAGAGAATGTCTTCCAAAATAACATTTATCACTTAATCACCAAATCATTTTCCTATACTAAGGGTATTCATTTGATTATACATAAGATCCCAAATCAACTTATTATTGATCAATATAATTATTTAACTAAAAATAATTAGTCACACTAACCAGTGACTTCACGTAGTCTAGTGGTAGGCGATAAATCTCAATTGCACTCTGCTCGTGGGTTCGATTCACACAGCTTTTTCCGACGCGACGGGTTGTCACACAGTCAGTGTGTTTTCCTTTTTCAAAAACTATATTTTATAACATTACCAAAATGAGATAAATTATTCAAAAAACAATAACATAATATAACCACAAGTGTTATCTCATACCTTTCATTTTCATCCCAAAATATAATAACTTGTAATTGCCTCAAGCCCAATGATGAAATGAAACCAAATGGTTATTTATAACTGTATCCCCAAGAGAAAAGATAATTCTTCCTCAAATATCATTTTCACATGACAAACTGAATGGTTACAAATAAAAGAGAAAATTATTCCAATGCAATCCCATCAACAAGGAGCACTAATACTTTTAAACATTTCTCCAACCATTTATTTCCACATAGATTCTTATTTGACCAATAAAATATCCTATAGAATAGGGAATTCACTCAGGTAATGGCCAAGTCCCCTAAATTTTTGAAAAATGGCTGTAAATGGATTATTGGGACCATTTCTATTTTCTTCCATAGTACTCTTCATTTTTCCTCAGCAATTATTTACTTTGTGTCCTTCTTTCCCACACATATAGAATTTATTTGTTCCATTGAGACACTTTCCTGGGTGTCTCCTTCCACATTTCCTCCATGATGGAAATTGAGGATTCTTTTCTCCATGGTCTCCACTACTGGAGCTCTTATCATTCATCACCTTTCTCTTCTTTGTTGAGTCTGGGAGTTGGTTAATATATATGTTGTTGATCATATTTTTGTAAAACTGATTTGGCATGGACATGATATATTTTTCACCTATCAACATTCCATTTTGTTGCTCATTTCCACCAATGTTCCCACCATGTACATCATGCTCAAAGTTACTATGACTTCCTTGGAATCTAGCCATTGACTAAAACTAGAAAGCATTGTGTGAGTAACAGTAGTCATAAAATTATTTAGAGAATATAATAACACCATATTTTCAATTCAAAACACATTAGGATTAACCAAGGTCATTTATTCTCATCTTCTATTTAAATCCATCAAATATGTTTGTAAAAAAATTTAAATTATCCTAAGCATATCCCCTGGTAGTGTCGTAACCAAGAGTGCAGCAAGGCCCATTGTCGTGCACCAGTTCATGTTCGAGTCTAGCTCAAAGAGGTGTTTTCGAGTTGTACCCCTAGAAACATTTGTACCAGAGGTGCCTCTACCTGCTTGTATCCAGATAGGGATGTATTTCTTGGAAAAATAACAAAATCTCTACTATACCAAAATTTTAGGATATTCTTCTATACTAATCCTCAAAGTCTATCTTAGGAATATGTGCTCTAATCAAAGTTTATCTAAATCTAGTTTCCAAGTATTGTACTAAAATTTCTCTGATACCAACTGTAACGCCCCAACCTGAGATGCCCAGAGTTGGTACATTATTATGTATCATTGGCATGATAACTAAAGATCGTGTCTCAAAATACTGATTAGTTTAGTAGCCTTGGAAGTACTAGATACATTCATAATGTTTACATTACATCATAAAATAGAGAACTACAACATCATTGTTTCCATAGAAAACAATGAGATCCCATAGACTATCCCTGCAGGTCAGTCAAAATATACTTCTTTGCATCCTGGGAAAAATAAAAAATAGAAAGGGGTGAGATAAGATGCTCAGTAATGATAACAATATAACGGAAACTTTCAAAAATAATCATAAACATTTAAGGCAATGTATAAGACTAAAATAGAATCCCTTTAAACATGAACGTCATCATAATATGGAAAAGATAAAATCAAATAATTTCATTTACTTATTCACATGGATATTCTACTTGTTGAATAATCACATGCAATATCTATAGCCACTTTTATAATGATGGAATGCATAATTCCAGACTTTCATAAGCACATAGTCAAAGCCTTATTCCAAGACTACAAATAAGATTTTTTCAAGGCCCTATGCCAAGACACTAGTTTGTCTCATGAGACCTACCGATGCATCGAGGATCTATAGCGAGCTCCACCCGTCACTTACTAAGTCCAATGCATTCCTTATATGAAAATTTTGAAACATAATCTAAACATTCGTATTAAAACTAGCATACAAAATGTCAATATTTTAACCACAAACCATGAATGGTATAAAAATAGCACATGCACAGTCAAATATAACTCATTCAACACAATATGGTAGATTGCATTATAATATATAAACCTCAATAGATAATAATTAATGATATTTACATAGATGAAAATAATCATCAAAACTATTTGAGAGAAATATCCCCATTTTTCTTGAAAAATTTTTTAAAAGTCTCAATATTTATCAAGAATCCGTTTAAAATATATTTTTGAATAAAAGTGTCACATACCACTTTGAAACTTTTAAAAAGAATTTTAATTTTAAAACGTTAATGTCCATATAAATAAATCCTTAAAACCATTTTTAAATCATGTACATTAATGAGAATGATTTAGAATAATAAATCATTAAAACATTTTAAAATGATATTTTAGTTAGAGTTCCTAACCAAAAGAGAGAAACTTGAATAAAAATAATAGAGGTAAACACAACTTTATAATATCATGGGAATAAAGGGATTAATGATATACTATGTTAAAGTACATTGTATACACGATATAAAAGTGAATTGGCGTATAACAAGAAAGAAGTCTCGATGGAATGTAAATTGAGATGAAATATCTTATAAAGACTATATCTTTAGGTTAAGGATAAATAAATGGCATAATTATGTGTGAAAAATATAAATAAAATCAATATTATTGGATATTAAGTGTAAATAAATCATAGGTAATTCACACATATTCTTATAAACACTACACCAATGAATTGGATGTTTAACTCAATAAATGGAAATTGAGTTAAAATTACTCTTATCAAGTTCATATCGATGACTTGAGAATTTATCAATGGAGCCATTATGGGTATAAAAATTATTTCCACAGAATGGGGAGTGGAAATTACTACACAAATAATAATTAGTGATTCCACACATAATCATGGAGTAAAATAATCAATGAAGTATGTGTAAAGACGAATGTGTGGAAATTGAAATTTGAAATTCGCTTACCAAGTTGGTAACTTACGTAACATAAATCCCATGAAATATGGATCATAAAATGAATATATAATTACACATAAATTAAATTATATTAGACAAAGAATACAATCATTGGGCAGTACATACACCACACAAAAGGAAGTAGTGGCAGTATGGCTTGAATCTCACAGAAATAGGAAGTGAGAAGAATACCCTTACTTTGTTGTAATAAATCGAGTCATATGGACAAAAGTTAATAACAATAAAATTAATCCCAGAATACCATGAATATAAATAGAATCATGCTAATATATATATATATATATATATATCAAATGACAGTACACAATACACCACATTTAATAAATAAGTGGTGATCAATGGAAATCGCACATAATTAAAAGTGAGATAAGAAACCCCTTCTTTTGTACTTTTCCTTGGTCAAGGTTAGGTTAACCTCCGGTTATATGGTGAAATAATTGTTATTAAATTATACAAGAATCATATACATTAATATGATATCATATATGATATTTTAATATTTCTTTGTTAATAATATTTTAGTATTATCGTCGTTTCGGGTGTTAACTGATTCGTTTTCCTTTATATGATTTGTTTCATAAGTAGTGTTTGTTATGAATAGAATGTATCTTATTTATATTCATAATTATATTAAGTCTTTAAACATTATTTTTAATCATCTAATGAATATTAGTCTTGAATGGACTACGATGTGGAATGAATCTCATCGCGTTCATGGAGAGGGTAATTTGTACGTATGCACGAGCGACAATATCATTCTTTTGATATTAAAAAATATATATAATTGTATGGTATATCATATATAAATAATAATTATAATGTTATGTTTATTATTTACATCAATTAAACATAATTATTATACCCATCCAAATAATAATGTATTGAATAACAATTACACCACGACGTCGAGACAGTATGTCGTACGTACGCACGTATGGTGACATGTCATTCAAAGGATGGATAGAATAATGAATATGGATGAACCATATTTATAATAACATCACAGTATATAGAATATAGTGGAGTTATTATTTTAGATGGGAAACAACACAGAAATATGAAGTGGAAGATGAAAGGAACTTGAACGAGGTGATGAAATATTTACCTCTTCTTCTGGTTCTTCCATTTGATTTGATCAAAAGGGATCTTTAGGTTGGCTTTATGACTAATTTAAGGCCTCTATAATGATGGTAGAACAATTTAGAGGGTAATTTGGCAGATTCTGGCTGAGACAAAAGGCTTTTAAGATATTAATTTGAGGGAAGGGGGAGTGACCTTTTATAAGAGGGGTGAGGGGCACCTTAGGAAAAGCTAGAAATATTATTTAATAATAAAATCCTTTTCGGTTTATAATATATCCAAAAAGAATTATTTAAATAATAAGGTTGGTATGGGTCGAAAACCACTCAACCAATAGGTTTTATACAATTTTGGGTCACTATATTAACCTTATCTCTTAGATTTAAATCTTAGTTAAATAGTTTGACATTTACCATGTGTCTTTGTATTTTTATATTATATGGTTAATAAAATTACTATATACTTCCAATAAATCACCATGTGGTTCATTAATGATACAAATATCATTATATAAGTCTTTTGGCCGAACATTGGATTTTTAGGAATAGAATATCAATTAATAATATAATTTTTGTTTTAAAAAATCTTTTATGTCAATTTTGACAAGAATTTGGTATTTTGTTTTTTCTAAATTCATAACAGCATTATTAATTTGAAACCAATTCATATAACAAACCCTAACATGTCATATTAACCTAGAAAATTATTTTAATTAATAAAAAGTCTCAAATTACATTTATTTGGATATTTATAATATCAAATATTTTAATATTTCATTAATTAGGTAAATACTGCATCATCATTGTGTCATAAATAAATTATATTATTTAATTTCTAAAAACTATAAATAAAATACCATTATGTATGAAATATTTTTATATTTCTAATGAATATTTATAATCAATTTTATCTTATGTATAACCATATATTAAAATGGTTTAGTTATTAAGCTTTGAATTTAACACTTTTAACTCTTCTTTGAATTAAATAATAATAAATGTCCTAATCTAATCCATGTGGACCTAAAGGATCATATTTTATTCCTAAGGTTGTTTTTGGTCGAATTAAACTTATCCAATAGAATTAGGGAATGTGTTAGGGTAATAATAATATAATTTTTACACTTAATTACCCTATTTACTTTTAACCATAGTAAATAAAAGTAAAAAGTTACTATTGACCAAAAATTATTTTTATCTTATTAAACCACATTTTACTTACTGATATCAACTGTGTCTCTCAGATTTTTGAAATTCAATTCACAAAAGCGGTAAAATAAAGTTTTATTCAAATTTGCAAATGCTCCTTGGAGGTGGGTAAAAGATGGTTAAAAAGTTCAATAAAATCTTTATATATCTAAAATTATTATGAACTAACTCCAATGAATTGAATTGAACTTATATAGGTATTATGTATCTATTTTTACCTAAAATAAATTTAAATAAATAAATAAATATTTAAATAAAAATCCAGTTTTAAACTATAACTCAGTGTTTTTCACTATTCATAAAAAATTGAATGTTTTCAGAAAATTACCAAAAAATCACCCTAAGATAATTTCGATATTAAGAATCCAAAAATGAAGTCCATTTTGAAAGATAAAATTTATTAAATTTCAAAAAGTGGGTATTAATATTCATAACGGCTAGTTTGATTGGTCGTAGTGTGTTAGAATCTCGAAGTTGTGTACAATGCAAGCTATTACATTATTCAAAGTGAAACGTTCCGTGGAAGCTTGGGGTGTTAGAATATGATTTCTTATTACGTTACATTAAGATAAAATTGATAATTTTTTTATATTTACTTTAAAATAGATGGAAATATTTCAAAAATTTGTATTTTTCATTATTCATTGAAAAATAAAATCTTTTTAGATAAATAAATAAAACTCACCCTAACTAATATTGGAATGATATTTTCAAAAAAACATATTAATTTCACAAAATAAAATATATAAAAATTATAAAAATTAATTAAAATTATTTTACATATATATTTAATGAATCCCCATCTTTCAAGAAAGTGTATTTTTCAAGCATCAATTGATCTTATCAAAAATTATGTATTTAATTATTTGGAATAAAATTAAAAAAATAATTTATTTAAAATATTTATTCATATTTTTAATATTGTGATTGTCACTATTAAGGCTTTCTAATTTAACAAATAGGTAGCAATAGTTCTCTATATCATGGTTCATATAGACTTGAGCTTCAGTGAAAATCTAGCTATTAAATAATTACTATCAATTTTAAAAATATATATATATTCTAAAATATCAGGGAGTTAAATTCTCACCCCTACAATTAAATAAATTGTGACCCATAATGTTTATCATGGTATCATAAGTTCAATATTTGAAAATATTTTTTTTAAATCCCATATTATAAAAATTTATAATGAAACATTTTTTAAATGAGGAAGTAGGAAACCAAAAGGTTATTATAAATAACACATAACAAAGATATGGAATAAAGATAACACTATATTGAAGTTAAAAATAGGAAAATTGAGGAGAAATATAATGTCCAAAGAATAATATATAGTGATAGAGAACATGTTCATGTGAATTTTTTTGACTGGAAAAAAATCCATGAGTGGTGAAAATTGACCATAAACTCCTTAGAAAATACATAAAAATGGAAAACATTTTCATTTTCATAACCAGTTTCCCTATATTTTAAGGATTATTTTACCATGTAATGTCATAAAATATACCAACATTATTTATCTATATCCATAAACCTAATTTCATTATTGGGTAGTGTATTTTAGTTATCTTTCACCTCATTTCATCCATATCTAAACAATGTGAATTTTTGTACCTTAAATCACAAAAATTTGCTTTTAATGGTTTATAAGATCTATAAAATAATGAAATGTAATTCCTTTTGTCTATAAAATTTTTCCAAAGTATAATGGTTTTCACAATTTATCCCATTATGGTAAATATTCATGTGATGAAATAATATATTAATATCTAATAATCAAATAATAACACCCAATGCTCAATAGAAACCTTTCTATAAATTGATAACCATAAACTATACCTAAATATTTCTAACCAAATTTGAAACCCAAAAAAGTAGAAAATGGTCATAAAATTCTCCAAATCCACATAAATTTACTCCCTAAATAAACCAAAGAATCTCTTAATGTCACATAACAAACATGTGAATTCCATCAACTTATATTCTATTAAAACATGCTAAAACATTCCAGAAATAACTTGAATCACCACAAAACCTCAATAAAAACATATATAATAGAAAAAAACTAACTAAATTTTTATTCCTCATATAAAACCATAGAATATAATATATATTCCATAAACCCAAAATCCAATAAACATCATCAAAGATAACATAAGTCACTTTGTAATCAATTATATAATAAATTTTAAAATCAAGAATACACCCTTATTTACTTAAACATAATTAATCATATTTTTATCTGAAATAAACATTTTTATCTCAACCTCAGGAATTTATTAGGGTTTCTTTATCCCAATAGGGAGTGTTTTCCAAAATATCTCAATTCCATGAAATCACATTTCTAGGTCCATAGTACCATTCAATGTATACTTGAAAACCCTTTATTGAAAATCACTATGGGATAATCCTTAGATGTTTCATTTTTATTTTAAATAGAATATCATTAATAGAACACATTTACAACATAATTCTTAAATCCTAATATATATATATATAGGCTTCATTTATTCCACTTCAATGATAGGCATAATGCATGCCCTTATTTTGTAAGCGTTAGACCTTGGATTTGGGAATTGGAACAGATAATTCTGAAAATCCCAACTTATAAGACATTGATCTGTAAATTGTACCTTTGTAGGTACTTCACATCACACAATTAAACACACCAATTTTCTAAGTAATGAATTTATATGTCCTCATTTTTTTCACATAAACCATATTCTTATTCCCTTGATACATTTTCCAAGGAAATTCATCAAATATTCTCAACATATGGGGAGCATAATATTCATTCCTCCATGATCTTCATGAAAATCCTTTATTCTCTTATTCATTCATTGCTAAACTCAAATATATTCATGTTTTTAATCATATAAAGAGATAAAATATTAGTGAACATTAGATAGTTTAGTATACCATCTCCCATATCACTTGGATGATCATGGGGACAATTCTTGAATCATATATCACATTCAACATTGACAAGATTCATCATACTTCCATCCATTGACAAAAACCATAATCAAAGTGTACGAAACATTAATGTGTAATCAAATAATCCTGAAAAATAATTCCTAGGATGTATAAACAATGAACCCTTATTTTCGACTGATGAAACCTTAGGATTAACATAGGTTATTCATGATGACTATCTATATTAATCCTTTATAGTATTTAATAGATAATATATTTGTTATCCTAAGAATATCACCCAAGTAATGTCAAACTAGGTTATCATTAAAGTCACATTCACCATGCCCCAAAATGATTGTAACGCCCAGATAATTTGTGAATTATAATTTTTTAATTAATTTATCTTTTTGATATTTTTTATTTCACATGACATATGAAATAGTTTAATATATATATATATATATACATACATACATACATACATATATATATATATATTAAAAAAAATATCAAACATTGGTTTGAAACTGCACCAACTCGCCTTGTGCTACACGCAATATCAACTTCTCTTTCAATACACGCAATACCCACTAGGCTTGTGCTACTAGAAATACTGACTTGGCATATTCTATATGAAATATTGACTTGGACTGACCTACCCACAACACCAACTTGGCATACATTACACGCAAAACAGATGTTTCTATGTATCATCATTTATTGTTATAAATTGTTAAATGATATAATTATAACCTACCTATTAAACATATTAATATTAATACTATTAACTATTTTTCAAATATTTTTTATAATATTTTTATATAAATAAATCAGATTGAAAAAAATATATAATTTCTACCAAAGTCCTTATATGTTTAAAAATACTATGAACTACACTTTATGTCCTTCTATGAAAAACAATAAAATTAATTTTATACTAATCTATAAATTCAATTAGTTAAAATAATATTCATTTTTTAATTTAAAATTTTTAAATTAGAATTCGGTAAAATTTTGGGATTTTTCTGAGAAACATCATTGTTTATTGAATGATGAAAAATACTGCTTTTAATTTAAAAACAACAATTTTGTATAAATAATTATTAATATTTAGTTATATTTTAACATTTTTAAGGTCACATTAGATTAATTATACATATATTAATAAAATTTAAGTCATTATAGTCACTTTAACTTTTAAATTTAATATAAAATATCAATAATCTTTTAGACTTCTTTCTACTTCAAAACCCCATAATGTCGTCCCAACTACGGGATTAATATTAATATTATTTTTACAAATTATATTAATTTAATATCAAAAAACCTAAAAACACCATTATAATCAGTATAATAATTACTTTATAATATGATTAACATAATTTCTGAAAAAAAATATTGGTAAAAGTGATTAAAATTAATCACATCGATTATGGTCAAATTAATCTTAAGTAGGGATTAAAACATAATATTAAGGAAAAATGATCGATCCACTTTTACATAACCCACAATATGTACATATTTATTCTATAAATTGTCCATTAATTATTTAAGTTTTTTTTTGAATGACTTTTTTAGGTAAGAGCATGTGTACACCAAGCTTGTTTTCAAAACTTCCATGCGAGTTTTCCATTCCTATAAAAGGACACCCCCTATCCCACATCCTCAATCCCTTAAAAACTCATAGGTTCATAAATTATCTACCTAATACACTTCCTAAAATCCCTCCCTTCCTCCTAGAATCATTTCATTTGGCTGAAGGTAATCCATTGAAGCCTTTTGACACAAACCAAAAGGAGTTACCTGATTAATAGGTAACACCTTAAGTCCTTTCTTTTATTTTCCTTCTCAACCCCTCCACTCTATTTATTACATAATTTTATAAAAAAAATATTATTCTAAATATAAAATTATTGTTTTATTCTAATTTTCTAACCTACCATTACCCACAACTCTATCTAATTGGTAACGAACATTCTATTTATGTGTACGATGCACTACCGCCTCACTAAACGATTATTGTTCGATTTCCCTACTGCCGCTCGTGGTGTAAATTATGATAGAAAATATGAATATATTTGTTTTATATTATATTTATTATTTCTTTAATATTATATATTAATTTTAAAATGAATTCCTTTTTTTACTTTCTATTTGGTGTTAATACGATAATTTTGTTTGCGAAAGTGTGGACTGTGACCCCCTCAAAGCGATATGATTCATTCATACACTACACGGATTGTATTGAGGATGGATTTAGTGAATATATAATATATATATATATGATTTCATAAATATACTGTAACAATGATATATATATATATACATATATATATATATACATATGTTTCATTTACATTATTTCTTTTAACAAGATAATTAAACAGAAATAACATTTATGTGTACGTATGACCTACCATGTCCATGAATGGTGTATTCTGTTTCCTACATATATATTATATAGATGATTATAATATAAATATACTAGATATAAATGATTTTTATATCTTTTTTTACATTATGGATTAATTTTATAAGTATATTATCCAACTATATAAAAAATTAAGACACATACCAAGAACAAAGAGAATATTACCCAAAGTAAAAAATTTAACATAGGATGGTTAACAAAAAGAAAATATAATTTCATAATAAAAACATTTATGGAATTAGATATAAGAATGCGGTTTTGTAAAAGAAATATAATAAATTTATATTTATTAAATAGGTGGTTTTTACGAGTATGATGAGAGCCAAGACACAATGTGAGGGGGTTTCTTCTCACTTTTTATTTCCATGAGATACATGATTTATTCATCCCACATTACTTTTATATAGTGTGTATAATTCATAGGTATGTAATCAATAATTTTTATATTTAATATTCTGGTTATATAAAAAACCATTCTTTGAAAATTATTTCATGGGAATTAAGTATCAAAATATTCCAAATTGATAAAATTGTTTTGTCTCAATTTGCCTTCTTTGGGACACATGTTTTGTTATGTCCCTAAATTCATTTTCAGGTATGTATACTTCCATTTTACATGATATATCATGAATATCCATATTTTCATGATATTATAAGATTAATTTAATTAATTTTTCTTACATGAAGACCATGATCTCAAGTTACCTAGTTATAAGGTTTTATTGAAACAATCTCATCACTTTTCAAGACTGGTTATGTTTATGCTTCCTTTGACGAAATATTATAACCCATCTCTCAAGAAATTCATTAATTTTATTCCCATATTGTTATTCATGTTGTACTTATATATTGGTTCCATATTTCTACTCTTTTGTAAATAATATTGTTAATAAATTTATTTTAATAAAGTCGGACTTCACCCCCTCTTTGGTCAGAAAACCATGTTTTCTTAAAAGTGTATCCAAGTATATTCTATTAATCTCCTATTATAATTAATATAAATTTTTACCCTTTTTATTTTATCAATTATTTCAATATAATATTTGTCCTTATTTCTTGATGAGGCATGTTTTCTAATACTTTTACTATAAAAAATGAATGTTATTTTTACCTCATATTTCATGTGATTTTTATCCATCGTCAATCCTCTAAATCATTATTTTCATGTGTAATGATAAATTTTTAAGAAAACGTATTTGAAAGATATTTTCAATGAAATTATTTTTAAAAAAATCAATCTCCTTATATATTTTTTAAAGAAAATGGTTTTCATAATGTTTTCAATCTCTCTTTATATATTTTCAAAGAAAAATCTTTCCTAAAGGTTTTCAAAGAATTAATTATAATATTTAAAGTATATTTTCAAGATAATTATTTTCAAATGGTTTTCTATTTAAATATCTCTTTCATATAGGAAAGGATATTTACCTCAAGAATTATTTTCAAAATCTATTTAAATGTTATTTTCCATCTAAGAAGAAATCTATCCATGTTACTAAAGACATTATAGTAAATGATCCAAAGGTTCCATTAATATTCTATATTGATTGGTTTTGGTTTTTGATGTAATTATACTTATTAAACCCATTTTTTCTATGTGTTATATTCATTTTAAACCATATTATTTTTAGAGTTTATACATTGATGAAATTATAATGAATCAAGTCACTTCTCCATATGTTTTGATGTGATGAAATGTTAATGATACCAATTTCATTTAATGATTTATGATTAGATTTTTATAATACTTATTTCATTTTGGGGTCATGGCATGATGAATTTTTTATTATCTTATGGTACATGTATAGATGATTTTATTACAAGACGGTTGGGACATATATCTTCCTCCAATGGATTGGGTAATGATGAATGAATCACGAGTACACATATTATGTGTGAGCTTAGTTACATGTTCGCAATGTTATTCATGGGTCTGGTTTCATGTCCATATGTTGTTGTGTGAACCTGATTACATGTTCACAATGATATGATTTAACCTAAATACAGGTTACCAATGTTATTCATGGACCTGGTGGCATATTCATATGTTTATGCGTAAACCTGATTACATGTTCACAATGTTATGTGTCAATGTGATTACATGTTCACAATTTTATGCATGGACCTAGTTTCATGTCCATAAGCTTATGTGTTAACCTGATTACACATTCAAAATGTTATGCATGGACCTATTTTCATGTCCATAAATTGATGTGAGGATCTGATTTCTTGTCCATAACATAATGAGTGAATATGTTTCTACTTATACATATTTACACAGTTATAAACCAATTTTCATGACAAAAATCCCATGCCTTATTACATTGTTATGCATTCATGACATATCCTCTTAATTCTCTTATGATCTATGTCGTATGAACTACATATATTTATTATGATCTCTAATATGCATGTTATGATCATCAAACTTTATTAACAAATTCCATACACTTTTTTAATTTTATTATTACACGTTACCATTATTTACCCATACTGAGCATTTGAGATCAACCCTTTCTTAAGTTTCCTTTCCAAATGTAATTATGAATGTTTTTAAGTAGAAGTACTAAATGTGGATATCATCATTGGAGATGTCGAATATTAATAAACAAGATAGAATATTTTTTTTCCATTTTTCCAACGACACTATACAATTATGGTCATCACGAAAGTATATTTGTAATGTACCAAATATTCATCTAAAATGATGTAATACACATTTATTTTAAGCCTGGATCACTATATTTGGTATCAATGGAAAGGATTATTCAACCATTTAAAACTAGTATGGGAAATCATTAGTGATATTCCAATGTATATTTATAAGGATATGTTTATGTATGTCTCTCCGGATAAGTGTAAGGATGAGTTAACATTTCAGAAAATGTATTGGAATTTTGTTAATAGATTTAGTGAGTGGTTTCCTAGAACTACTTCCATGTTTAGATAATGCATGTGGATGTTACTCTAGCACATATATAACTAGGATTAACAAATCCGAAAAGATGTTTTGGTACTCACTCACGGTAATATTGTGCATGACAGTGGGCGTTGCTACACACTTGGATTTACACTCCCTGGGGATATGCTTTGGGAATTCAAAAACTCTTCGCAGTCCATCATAAAGGATTTAAAAATAAGTTGGCTATGAATAACCTATGATAAAACTTGGGTTTCATATATTGATGAAGGTTTTATGATTTATACATAATAGAAGTAATTCTTTTTAGGACTATGTTGTTTTATACTATGATATATAATTCTCACATTATGCTTTTTGTCTTAGTCACTAGAGCTAAATAGAATTAACTAGAATAATGTTGAATGTGATGGATGATTTTCTGATGAGTAGTGGAGTGGGATGATCACTAGAGTGAGGTATGTTATGACCATGCCTAATCAGTTTTCTAAAAACTTACCTAAAAGCATAAAACTTAACCAACATTCGGACTCATCATGAAAGAAAATGAAGGAATTACATAATAGTTCTGGTAATGGAGACCATGGAGAAAAGATGATTCAGTTTCATTTGTTTCATGAATGTTGAAATAATCACTTAAGTTAAAATTTAATAGAATGAAGATGATTTTTTGACTGTGGAAAAGAATGACACAAAGAAAGTGACTGCAAGGAAAAAATGAATAGTTTTTTTAAATAAATGGATGAAAATGTTGGCCTCCATAAGACATCATCGAAAGTTAATTTTGGTAAGTGTAGAGTAAACAATCATTATGCAAATCAATATACCAAGATGAATGCTCTTGAACAGAACCAATAAGGTGGTGCTAGTAATAGTTACATTGATTATGATAAAGATATTATAGATGAAATGTGAAAGGAAATAGGTATTGTGTAATTGGATGAGATATCATTGTTTATGCAACAAAGATGAAGTGGAATAATCAATGTTTGTATGTATTGGAATAAAAAAAATTGTTATATGAATGATGAAATATACAAGGATTGTTTAACTTATTTTTTTTCATAGAATTTACTAGTTCATGTTGAGTATTCATGATGGATAGTTGAAGTTATTTAATGATAAGTTAATATTTTTACTATGGTAAGGTAGCCCTTAATATGTTCATTATTTTAATACAATGCTTTTATGAATATCTAAATTGAATGGTTCTGATTACCTTGAACTAATTAACAACATGTTGAAAAGTAGTTCATGTTATCATGGATGAAGTTCCCAACTTCTTCAATTTATGGAATATATCTTGTAATATATGGAAAAACAAATCATGCATGTTTTCCAAAAGGATATATGGTAATCTATGTTGTTAGTGTGTTCCAAGAGAATTTACCATAAGGGTATTCAATTTTTTGGAATGTGATAACCAAGAGATACATTGTGATATATGGGGGATAAATGTTAATCTAGTTTCATTACTTTATTTCTATGGTTTCTGATTTTCACCATTCCGAAGGGTTATAAGGTTATCAATTCATGAAATGTTTGTGTTAAAAATTATAAGAAGTATTTATGTATTGAGATTGTATTGAAACCATGATTAAAATTAAATTTAGTGATTAACCTTATTTCAAGGATTTCCATTATATTTTAGAAGTTATATTTGTATGGTTTTATAATAAGACACCATGTATGCTGGGTGACAACAAATATTTTCTGGAAAGTCCACCGGTATTAAACCAATGAAAGAAGGATGATAAGGGTTTCAAACTTACCACAAGCCTACACAATATCATTTTTAATGTATAATTATTTTTGATGAATAATTATTTAGGATGAAACAATATTGTTACCTATTATGTTTAATGTATTAACCGTAATAATTTTTTAGAATAATTATAGATAAATAGTTATGTGATGAATTATTTAATGAGCCTTAAGATCTTCTAAAAGAGTGTTTTAATAATTTATAAATAAAAGTTAATTTCATGAAATCCATTATATTAAGTAATGGATGAATTAGAAATTGATAAAATAACCATTTATAATGAAATTTTGAATATAGAAATTGGCTAAGTATATTTCTTTTACTTCTTATTCAATGAAATAATTACTCAACGTTAGGATAATGATCAAAATAAAATATGTTTTTCTAATACATTAATTTTTTTGAATTGATGTACTTTTAAATCATCACATATTTATGTCTTTTAGGCCCTCAATTTTTCTTTTATCATCATTTTTTTTGATTGATTACCCCAATCAATCCCTATAAATATTCACACTTTTCTTCCATGTGCAATCTTCACTCCCAACCTATGTTATCTTATGTGGAAACCTAGTTACATGTTACTTTGGGTAACCATTATGGACCAAACATTCCCTTTTAATGGAAGATTAAGTATTTATTTTTACGATGTGGGTTTCTATGGATAAATCATTTAAGTATTAATCCTTTAATAACCTAGATGAATTTTGAGGGATAAATTCATTTTAAGGGGTTACAATGTTACAACCTGTGATTTTGTGAATTATTATTTTTTGAATTAATTTAGATTTTTGATATTTTTAATTTCACGTGACACTAGAAAGAGTTATCCATATATATATATATATATATATATATATATATATATATTAAAATAATAAGTCAAACATTCATTTAACTCTACACCAATTTATCTTGCGCTACATGCACTACTGAATTGGCTTTCCCTACATGCAATACTGACTTGGATTACACTATATGAAATACCAACGTGGATTTTTATACACACAATATCGACTTGGATTGCGCTACCCACAAGATCGAGTTGGCGTACATTAAGGGAAAGACATATGATTCTATGAAATATAATTTTATTTTTATTATTTTTTAAATGATATAATTATAACCTAGATATTAAACTCAATGAAATTAATATTAAAAAAACTCTTTAAATATTTTTTATAATGGTTTTATAGAAAAAAACATATTGATAATGAATGATATAATTTTTTGTAATTTCCTTATATGTTTAAAAATACAATCCACTATACTTCATGTACTTATATGAAAAACAATAAAAATAATTTTAAACACATATGGAAATTTTATTTGTTAAAAGAAACTTCATTTTTGAATTTACAATGCCTAAATTATCTTAGGGTTAATATTTGGTATTTTTCTGAGAAACATCATTTTTTTATGAATAGTTAAAAATACAACTTTTTAGTTAAAATTCATTGTTTTTTAAATAATTATTAATGTAAAATAATTTTTTCACTTTTTTTAGGTAAAATTATACCAATAATACATCTATTAATACATTTTATATCATTATAAACAATTAAACTATTGAATTGAATCTAAAAACAAAATAATCTTTTGATCTTCTTTTTACATTAAAACCCCATAATCTCGTCCCATATGTAGGATTTGAATTAATATTATTTTTTCCTCTTCTATGAATTGAATGTCATAAATTCTCCCTCAGGGCCCATGACATGACTACCCCAATCCCTCCTTCCATAGGCTAGGGGACAACGACTAGCACCAAAGGCATATTCCCTAAAACTGGGAAGGCATTGCCTTTATATCACGAAAACACATGAAACAAAACACACAGAAAGGTAAAAATGCAAGTTAATTTTACTGCAAACAAGTGAGTATAATAAGTAAAAAGGGGCCAGAATACAAGACCAATTGGAAAGTTCAAGTACAACTGAAATGCAACACAACTGAAGAAAAAGAAAGAAAGCTATTGGATCATCCTCTGAGGTTCCTACCTGAAGGGTTGGTATATATCGCCTCCTTAGCACTCCTTGTCCATCTGTCTCCTCCGTGTACCGACTCGTCATAAGGTCCAACTCCAGGTACCATCTAGTCCTAGTACTCTCGGCCTCAGTCTGCGATGTCGGTCATCTGTATCCAACACAACAATATGCGGGCATATCCCATGCAGGGGTGAGTATAACGATACTCAATAGGGATCTCAAGACCCTCATGGTCTCACAAAACCCGACAAGGAATAACAAAAAGTATGAAATCAACAGATAACCTTACTTAGGTATATTCCCATACATATACCTAAGTTATCAAGTAATCCATCTCAATCAGGAGAAAAACATAGAGGTTTTGACTCATCCAATCTAGGATTTATTCTATGGGTAGTATCAAGTAACATTATTAACACAACTTCAACCAACTCGGATGCTAGAGAACTCCTATATCGAGTACAGTGGGCCTACCGTGTCACACAGAGGCTCTTCCCACTAACCTTGGACTACTGAGGTACTCCTCCTATCGAGTATTGGGGGTCTTCCGCATCACACAGAGGCGCTCCCCCTTAAGACCTGCTGAGGTACTCCTCCTATTGAGTACCATGGGTCTGTGTCATCACCAAGGCGCTCTTCACAGTGGGTCTGCTGCATCACCAAGGTGCTCCCTACTGGGCATGTTGAGTCACTCTGAGTCAAACAGTCAGCAATCGTCAAGTCTAAGAAATCCACTATGTCTTATCACTATGCTCGCTCGTCTCTGGGAGAATCCACTCCACAAGATACTTTTCAATACTCAAACTGCCACGAAGTCCCACAAAGAAGAATCTCAAAGGTCCAACTCATCATAGGGGTCTCAATGTAATAGACGACGCGTCAATCAGACGCCCGATCTATGCGTTATTAGCCTTTTAGTGTCGGGGGCCCGGTTGGATTCGTGCTCAATCCAACCTGACCATTCCCCATCTCAATCCCAAACATAGTGGAATATACTCAAAGGGGACCGCCTCACTCCATGATTTCTAGAGCCGCTAACGGTTCATTAAACGGACCTCCGGTGCCAAAGATATGGCCAAAAGAAAGTAAATGGGTCGTAGTGGGCATGGGTCTGGTCTGACTCGGTCAGACCAACCCGGCCGAAAACGACCCAGTTCGGGTTAACCCGACCCAACCCATTGGGTCTGGCATGGCCCACAATGTGTCCCAGCCCGTTGGGTCAGGACCGGCCCGTGAGGGATGCGAGGGTACCACGAGGGTGGCTCGGACGAGGGGGACCGCAAGGGCACGGACTAACCGCGGGTCAGCAGACCGACCACAGTTTGGTGGAATTTTGTTCAGGGGGGAAGAGTGGCTTGGCTCAGTGGCGCGACTTGGCTCAGCGGCGGAGCGTCTTGGCTTGGATAGCGGTGTAGATCGGCAGACAGTGGCGCGACTCGACAGACGGCAGCGCAGCTCAGCTCACAGGGCAGTACGACTCGGCGGATGGCGGCGCGGCTCGACTTAGATGGTGGCGTGGCTTGTCTTGGAAGATATTGGAATGGACGGTGGGTGGCGGCGCGACTCAGCGGATGGTGGCATGGCTTGGCGAGGCCGTAGGTCGGCCAGGGTGGCGCGGTGAGTCTGTGGGACTACAAGGGCGGCGCAGTGAGGCCGCGCGTGGTGACATCGTTACCTCTGTCGTCTTGATTTTCTTTCTTCCATTTTGAAAAATACACCAAAGAATAACGGAGGAGGGTTTGGGATGTTTTTGGTTGGCCCACACCCTCCACGTTTAGAGTGGTAGCAAGTGGTATACAATGAATGAAGCATGAACGTGAAACCATAATCGTCTGCAATTTTTGTTACCAACCCGCACAAGAAAAGAAGGGAGTACATTGAGAGTGATAAACATTTAAGTATAAACCCCTACCTCTTTCTCTTTTTGACGTTGGTGCAAGGAGGTAGTACAGTCATCGATTCGTTTTAGATGAATACGTCCCACGTCGAAAGAAGTCCTGAGGAAGAAGGTCGAAGGAGGTCAGTGTTCTTCGTTGGTGGAGCGTTCTTCATTGGAGAGGTATCTCCCAAGTTCTCCCAATCCTCCTTTACCAATACTTTTCCATCAAATGAATAGCCATACAAATAAAATATGTTTATCTTTTAAATTTTTTTGGCAAACAGTTCTCTTAATTAATTGGAAACAATTAATGAGTTGCGTTGGCATAAAATTAAAAAATAAGGATACCAAGGGTTGGCACAATTAATTAAGGAGGGTTGGCACAATTAAATGTCGGAGGGGTTGAAGAGGCTCTCCCTAATTTATTTTGGGTGTTGAGAGGTTTAGGTCTCAGGTGGTTTCCACCACTATAACCTCTCATGGGAGGTTGGGTTCAGGTGGTCCCCACAAACATAACCTCTCATGGGAGGTTAGGGTCTGGTGGTCCCGAATTCTCAACTTCCACATGGAGGTTTAGTTTCAGGGGAACCCACCTCCCAACACCCATGTGGGTGTTTCAAATAAAAATAAAAATGTCACACACTTATTTTTATTTTATTTTTACACAAAAACGCAAAAACTAACTTTCACCTTTGACCATCTACCATCGAGGTGAAAGTCTCCTTAATTGAAGACCAACCCTATGAGTTAAACAGTTCCCTCATATATCAATTTCAAGCACCGTTTCAAAATTTAGAAAAACCCTCCCCCACGTTTATTGAACGTACCTGAAAAAAAGTTCAGAAATTCATTTTGGGCACTCCGGGCCTCGGAATCACGCGCCGTGAATTATCATGGACTCTTAAAATTCCCATTTATTTTAAAAAAAAATTACATGGAATTTTTAGGTCTTTACATTCTCCCCAGCTTAGGAATTACGTCCCCGTAAGCCACAACTCAAAAATAAGGGAACAAGTGGGGGTAATGAGCACGCATCTGAGCCTCTCGCTGCCATGTGCTCTCTGGGAGGTTCATGTGCTTCCAGCGAATGCGCACCAGAGGTATCAACTGTCCATGAAGGAACTACTCTTATTGATCCTCAATCTTAACTGGAACCTCTATAAAATTCACCCCATCATTGATGTCCAGCTCTCCATGGTCGATGATGTGAGAAGGGTCGTGAATGTATCTCCTCAGCTGGGATATGTGGAAGACTTCATGCACCCTGTGCAACTGAGGTGGAAGATCTACGCGGCATGACCCCTCTCCAACTTTGCTGAGGACCTAAAAAGGTCCGATGAACCTCAGAGATAACTTGTCGCCTCAGCCAAATATATGTAGACCTTTTCAGGGTGAGACCAATAGAATGATGTGGTCACCATCCTCGAACTCCAGAGGTCTCCATCTCCTATCAGCATACGACTTATTCCTACTCTGTGTAGTCATCATCCAATCTTGGATGATCTGCACCCTCTCTGGGGTAGCCCGTACCATCTCTGGTCCCACTAGTGCTGACTCCCATGGGTCAGTCCAGCATAAAGGTGATATGCAAGGTCTCCTGTACAATGCCTCAAAAGGTGCCATCCCAATGGTGGAGTGATAGCTGTTATTGTACGCAAACTCCACCAAAGGCAAGGGATCCTCCCAGCTGCGACCGAAGTCGAGGACACAAGCACGCAACATTTCCTCGAGGGTCTATACAGTCTACTCATTCTGGCCATCCGTCTGAGGATAAAAGGAGGTGCTCAAATGAAGTTATGTCCCAAAAGCCTACTGAAACCCCTTACATAGCTGGGAAGTAAAACGTGCATCATGATCAGAGACAATAGTCGAAGGTACTCCATGTAGCTGCACAATTTCCTGTACATAGAGGCATCTCAAGCTCTCTACTGAACCCTGCTCTCGGATCCGTAGGATGTGGGCTGACATGGTGATTCGGTCGACGATCACCCAAATAGGATCATGTCCCCTGGATGTACGTGGAAGTCCTATCACGAAGTCCATGGATATCCCATCCCACTTCCACTCTAGGACCTTTAAAGGCTAAACCAAGACTACTAGTACCTGATTCTCTTCCTTCACTTGCTGACAAGTGAGGCACTGAGAGACAAAATCTGCTACTGTTTTCTTTATTCCTGGCCACCATTTTTGTCGTCGGAGATCCTAGTACATCTTCGCCACTCCTGGATGTACCGCTAGTGGGGATGTGGGAAACTCCATCAACACTTCCTTCTGAAGTGACACTGGTACCATGGTACGCCCTCTAAAGAAAATAACGTGATCCACAACTTTAAAAAATAAATCAGGTGCCTGACCTGTGGATATATGAGCACATCGTGCCTCCTAGTCAGTGTCTCCACATTGCGCCTCCCTGACTCACTGAAGAAGTAGGGGAGTGACTATAAGAGACTATAGAAAAGATTCTCCATCTCTATCCATAAATAATATCTATAAAGTGGCCAGCTGCTCCATCTCCTCACCTAGAAGCTATATACCAGACCTCCTACTGAGTGCATCTACTATAGTGTTTCCCTTACTAGGTGTATAGACTATCTCAAAGTCATAGTCCTGGAGGAATTCAATCCAACATTGTTTTCTCAGGTTCTGGTTCTTCTAGGGGAAGATATACCTAAGACTCTTGTGATCAGAGTACACTGTAAAACATTCGCCCATCAAATATTGATTCCAAATCTTCAAGGTGAGGACCACTACTGCTAACTCCAGGTCATGGGTAGATTAGTTATACTCATATTGTCTCAGCTATCGAGAACCATATGTGATCACTGATCACTCCTCCATCAAAACACACCCGAGTCTGGTCCCTGATTTGTCGTAGTAAACTATGTACCCTACATCCTCTTTTGGAAGCCTCAAGATGGGGGCACCAGTCAGCCTCTGTCTCATCTCTTGTAAACTCCGCTGGAATTTCTCCGACCAAAAAAATGGTTGCCCCTTCTTCATCAAAGGTGATAGTGGTGTTGTAACTCTGGAGAAGCCTGGCACAAACCTCTGGTAGTATCCATCCAGTCCCTGGAAACTTCATACCTCTGTCACACTACATGGTGGCTCCCAAGCAAGTACTGCCTCAATCTTTTCTGGATCTACTGCAACTCCAGCCTCTGATATGACATGTCCCAAAAAGTGAATCTCTTATATCCATAAATGTCACTTCAAGAGCTTACCAAAAAGATGGTGCTCTCAGAGTGTGTCCAGTACTACCTATAAATGATAGGCATTCTCATCCTCAGTAGTCGAGTAGATAAGAATGTCATTGATGAAGACCACTACAATGCAATCAAGGTATGGATGAAAGATCCCGTTCATGAGTCCCATGAACACTTTTGGAGAAATGGTCATGCCGAATGGCATAACCAAGAACTCGTAATGGCCATACCGACATCTGAAGGATATCTTATGCACATCCTCATCTCGTACTCTAAGCTGGTGATATCCTGATCTGAGGTCTATTTTCAAGAACCACTGTGCTCCCTTCAGCTAATCAAAGAGGTCGTTAATCCTAGGGAGTGGGTACTTGTTCTTCACGGTCAACTATTTCAGGCACCGGTAGTCGACACAAAGCCTCAAGCTCTGATCCGACTTCTTGGCGAATAGAATCGGGGCTGCCCAAGGGGAAAAACTGGGCTGGATGAATCCCTTCCCCTGCAAGTCCTCTAGTTGTACCCACAAATCATGAAGCTCCACAGGAGCCATCCTATATGCTGGTGTATATATTGGTGTTGTCTCAGGGTACAAGTTAATGTAAAATTCAACATCTCGGTGAGGAGGTTGAACTGGGAAATCATCAGTGAAAACATCTGTGTACTGGTCCACCACCATAGGATAGCTCGAACTCTCCACATCAACAGCTTAGAGGGTAAGGCTAGCAAACTGATGAGTGATTGGCTGCACTCTCTTCCAGGTAAGCCCATCCAGCACTACAAAGTCTCCCTTCTTGCCGGTGAAGGTAAACCACATCCCATCCCTGCAGACACACCACACATTGCACCTAATACAGTCAATCTAAGCATGGACTATAAGTAACCATTCCATACCCAAGATGACGTCGTAAGGCCTCGATGCCACTACTAGGAGATCCCAGACGAAGCTCTCACCTCCTAGAGTAAGCTCGCACTGCTGCACCAGTGCTTAATCATCAAATCTTCTCTCATAAGAGTCTCTAGCCGTAAGGATCAAGAAAACAGCTCTGTCAAAATCTCCAATCTCCGTACGAGTGAGGTGGCAATAAAAGAATGACTAGAACTTGTGTCTATATGTACTACAGATATGGTGGAGTAGCACAGATCATACATCATATCATATTAAAAGCATCGTGATTATAGGCCTCATCTTCCTGGAGCTGAGCTCTCCCCTGTCCACCTTCTCCCTACGGTCGGGGTGGAACTCCTGGTGTTGGGGGCGGTAACACCTAGAATCGTCACCCACTGCCAACTGCATAGCCAGCTCCTCTGCCATGTCCACTTGCTCCCTACAGACCTCCTCAATCAACCCTCTATCTCTGCCTAGGTGGTCGTTCTACCATATGATGACCATCTGAATGGTGGTTCGGATAGTCACGAGCCATGTGACCCTGCCCACCGCATGCATAACACTTCCCGCTCCTGGCATGACTAGCTCCACTTATGGTTCCCCACACAACCGATCCTGAGTCATGCGGTCGTCCACCTATAGGTCTGGTCCTCTTGGACCGTTGTGACGTCTATCTACTGCCAGCTATAGAAGACTTCACTGCGTGACTATTGGTAGTGAGTCTCGTTGTTGGTGACTACTCATCAAGGAAACTCTCCACCAAGAGGGATCTCTCTAACACCCCTACCTACGTTGAGATACTGAGTGAGATCACTGAAGCCCTGATCTCTCACCTGAGCCCCTTCTCGAAGGTTTGGGCCCTGATTAATTGGCCCCGCACCATATCTGTGTAGTAACATGATAGGTCAGTGAAACTAGATGAGTAATGAGCTACAATCATGATTCCATGATGTAGATGAAGTAGCTCCTGAATGCGCACTTAGTGAAGGATCATTGGAACAAACTCTTCCCGAAACAGGCTCTCGAATTATGCCCAGAAAATCTTCACCTCATCGTGAACCTAGATAATCATGCTCTAGAATCTTCTCGTTGCTTCCTGTAGAAGGATTATAGCAAGAATCACCATGAGATTTGCTGCTGTCCCTACCAGTCAAAAAAGTCTCACCATAGCCTCCAGCCAATCCTCAGACGCTTGTGGGTTTGTCCCTCCCATAAACCTGGGAGGTCTCTGGAATTGGAACTCGTGCAATGTGCTCAAGCGGCGTGGATCATCTTCTGTGAGGGCTAGTGGCATTGGTGGAAAAACTGGGAGTGGTAACGCTGGTGCCTCTACGGGAAAAGTGTCCTGCACTGAGGCCTCATCGCTCGGTGGGCTATCAGTGTGTACAACTCTCTAAACTCTAGTTTTCTTTCTACATGGAGGAATCCTAAAAGTAAAAAGGTGTGGCATGGTCAAAATTTATACCTAGTGAGTTGAAAGTTATACCTAGTGAGCTAACAAAAAAGACCACAAAGAAATATTTTGAAAACACACAAGCAATCCGTGTTTCCGTGCACTGAGTCAGAAATCAGAAGTCAGGGTCCTAGTGTATGGATACGTCAGCCACCGCACCAACATTGGATCCCCTGAATAGAAAACAAAACTAACTACACTTAACACTATTGATTCATAGAAAATATCAGAGTCCTAGTTCTACGGTAGAACCGACTCCTCTGATACCAATTTGTCATGACTCATCCCCTGGGGCCCGTGTTGTGACTACCCCAAGCCCACCTTCCATAGGATAGGTGCTGGAGACTAGCACTAAAGGCGTATTCCCTAAAACTAGGAAGTCATTGCCTTTATAACCTGTAAACATAAGTAACCAAACACACAACAAGGTATGAACGCAAGTCAACTATATAGTAAACAAGTGAGTACAATAAGTAAAAAGGGGCCAGAATACAAGCCCAATTGGAAAGTACAAGTACAAATAAAATGGAACAGAACTGAAGAAAAAGAAAGAAAGCTACTAGATCATCCTCTGAGGTTCCTACCTGAAGGGTAGGTACAGATCGCGTCCTCAACACTCGTTGTCCATCTGTCTCCTCCATATACTGACTCATCGTAAGGTCCACCTCCAGGTACTGTCTAGTCCTGGTATTCTTGGCCTCAGTCAGCACTGTCATTCATCTGCATCCAACCCAACAAGGTGCGGGCATAGCCCATGTAGGTTTGAGTATAACGATACTCAGTAGGGACCCTGATACCCTCTAGGTCTCAAAAAGGCTGACAAGGATTAAACAAAAAGTATGAAATCAACATATAACCTTACTTAGGTATATGCCCATACATATACCTAAGTTATCAAATAATCAATCTCAATCATGAATAAAACACAGATCTTCTGACTCAGCTCAAATTAGGATTTATTCTATGGGTAGAATCAAGTAACATTATAAACACAATGTTGAACACCTCAGCTGCTGGAGAACTCCTCCTCTATCAAGTACAGTGGGCCTGCCGCATCACACAGAGGAGCTTACCACTAACCTTGGACTGATGAGGTACTCCTCCTGTTGAGTAACATGGGTATGTCGTGTCACACAGAGTCGCTCCCCATTGTGGTTCTGCCACATCACACAGAGGTGCTCCCCCTCCAGACCTGCTGAGTTACTCCTCCTGTCGTGTACTATGGGTTTGCTGCAACCCCAAGGAGCTCCCCACCGTGGGTCTGCCGCCTCATCAAGGCGCTACACACTGGTAATTTCATGTCACTTCGAATCAAACGGTCAACAGTTGTCAGGTCTCAGCTGGCCACTAGGTCTCTTCACTGTGCCCTCTCGTCTCTGGAAGGATCTGCTCCACAAGCTATTGGTCGATAATCTCACTACCATGAAGTCCCAAGAAGATGTTTATCAATGGTCCACCTCTTCATAGGGGTCTCAACGTAATAGACGGCACATCAATCGGACACCCGGTCTGTGAGTTATTAGCCTTTTAGTCCCGGGGGCCTGGTATGATTCGTGCTCGATCCAACCAGACCGCTCCCCATCTCAATCCAAACCTCATTGGAATATACTCAAAGGGGACCGTATCTTTCTATGATTTTCAGCACCACTAATGATTCTTACAATAGACATTCGGTGCCAAAGATATAGGAAAAAGAAAGTAAATGGGTCATATTGGTCCCAGGTCTGGTCCGACCCAGCCCGGACTGGCCTAGGCCGACTCGGAACGGGTCGACCCGGCCCAGTCTTTTGGGTTCGGCCCGACCCGCGAGGGCTACGAGGGTACCATGAGGGTGGCTTGGCTGAGGGGTACCGCGAGGGTGGAAAACCCAGCCGGTATGGCATGGACTGGCCGTAAGGGCGTGGACCAGTAGTGAGGGGCGTGGAATGGCCATAGGTCAGCAGACTATTCGCAGTTCGGTGGTCGTTCAGTCAGGAGAGCGGAGTGGCTCGGCTTAGCATCACGGCTTAACTCAGCGGTGGCACGGCTTGTCAGATGACAGTGTGGATCAACTCAGACAATGGCACGTCTCGGCTCAGTGGCGCGGCTCGGCTCGGATGGTGGCGTGGATCGGAGGACAGCAGCATGGCTCAGCTTGGATGGCAGTGCAGCTTGGAGGATGGTGGCTCGGTGAGGCCGCGGGTCGGTCGGGGTGGCGTGGTGAGGCCGCAGGATGTGGTGTCATTTCTTCTGTCGTCTTCATCACCTTCCTCCATTTCGAAGAATACACCATTGAAGAACGACATATGGGTCAGGCCATGTTTTTTTGGCTCACACCCTCTACGTTTAGAGTGATATAAATTGGTTCACAAAGAACGCAACATTAACGTGAAACCATAATCTTCCACAATATATGTTCCCAACTCGCACAAGAAAAGAAGGGAGTACATGGAGAGTGATAAACATTTATGAATAAACCCCTAAATCATTTGATTTTTGATGTTGTCACAAGGAGGTAGTATGATCGTCGATTCTTCATAGATGAAGACGTCCCACGTCGGAAGAAGTCCCGAGGAAGAAGGTCGAAGGAGGTCGGCATTATTTGTTGGCGGAGCGTTCTTTGTTGGAGAGATTTCTCCAAAGTTCTCCCAATCCTCCATTTCCAATACTTTTAAAACAAATAAACAGCCAAACAAATAAAATATATTTCTCTTTTTAATTTTTTGGCAATCAGTTGGGTTAATTAATTGGCAACAATTAATGGGTTTTGTTGGAATAAAACTCCAAAAGGAGGATACCAAGGGTTGGCATAATTAATTAAAGAGGTTTGTCACAATTAAATGTTGGAGGAGTTGAAGAGGCTCTCCCTCATTTATTGTGGGAGTTGAGAGGTTTAGGCCTCAGGTGGTCCCCACCACCATTACCTCTCATGAGAGGTTAGGTTCGGGTGGTCCCCACCACCATAACCTCTAATGGGAGGTTAAGGTCTTGTGGTCCCCACTTCTCAACTACCACATGGAGGTTTAGTTCTGGTGGAACCCACCTCCCAACACCCACATGGGTGTTGCAAATAAAAATAAAAAGGTAAGACACTTTTATTGTTATTTTATTCTAACACGAAAAACCCAAAAACTAACTTTCACCCTCAACCATATTCCATCATGGTGAAAGTCTCCTTAAACGAAAACTGGTGCTGCGAGTTCAACAATGCCCTTAGATTTAAATTCCAAGCACCGGTTCAAAAGTTATAAAAAACCTCTCACACATTTACTGAATGTACCCAAAACAAATATCAAAAATTCATTCCAGGCACTCCGGGCCTCGGACTCATGTGCTGTCAATTTTCACAGACTCCTAAAATTCCCATTTATTTAAAAAAAATTACATCGAATTTCCGGGTCTTTACATTAAATTTCAAAAACCCAAATAGAATATTATAATCAATATAATATTTTGAGTTTAATTATATCGACTTAATTTTTTTTCCAAAAAATAGTAAAAGTGATTAATATTAATCACGACGATTAAGGTAAAACTGAGCTTAATTAGGGGTCAAACATTAATCTAAAGGGGCCAAATGACCTATCCACTTCTTAAAAATCAATTTTTTTGGAACTATTTCATCAATAAACCTTAAATTATTGATATATGTTGATTTTTCATGACTTCTTAGGTATGATAATGTGTACACCTAACTTGTTCTCAAAAATTCCAAGTGAGTCATTTTCCTTCTCTATAAAAGGCCATCAGTTCTCCCACATCCTCACACCTCTCAAACCTCTTAGGGTCGATCAATATTTTTCAAATAAATTTCCAAAAATCCCTACCTTACTCATATATTTTTTACCTTTGTAAACTGGTAATATAAGGATGCCTTTTAGCACAAACCAAAAGTAGTTACTCAATTAAGAGGTAATGCCTTCTCTCAAGTCATTTATTATATTTTCCCTCTCCACCCCTCCAATATCATTATTCCATTATTGTATAAAAATGGTATCATAAATATACTAATATGGTTTTATTAAAAAAAATTACCTACACTTACACACACAGATGCATCTATTGGTTTACAAACATACTATTTATGTGTATGGTGAACTACTACCTCACTAAACGATTATTGTTCAATTTTTCTTACAACATATCATGGTGGAAATTTTGAAGGGAACTCTATTTATATTATATATATATATATATTATTTATTATTTAATTGGTGTTATTTATTTATATTTCAACACATATATTTTTTAATTCTATTTTGTTTTAATATGATAATTTCGTTTGAGAAAATGTAGACTACCACCCTCTACAAAAGATATGATTCCTTATACGCTACATTGATTGTATTATGGATGGTTTTTATGAATATATAAGATTTATATTATATCATTAATATAATTTTATAATTATATATATACATGTATATATTTATATTTTTCTTTTACATTCTTTCTTTCAAGAAGACAATTAAACAGAAATAGCGTTCATGCGTATATTTGGCCTACTGTCTCCATGAACCGTGTATTCCGTTTTATAATTTTATATTATATAGATTATTATATTACAAATATAATGAATATAATTTATATTTATATCATTTTTTACATTCTAGATTCATGATAAACAAATAAGATCAAATAATATAACAAATTTAGACACACATGAAGTGCAACACGAATATTAACCGAAATGAAACCTTAACATATGATGGTAATAAAGAGGGTAATATACAGTCATAATGAAACCATATATGGTATTAGATATAATAATATGGTAATTTAAAAAATTTATAATATATTTAAATTTATTATAAGGGTGTTTGGAATGAGTATGACTAGAGTCGATAAATATGGTAAGTGGATTTTTTCTAACTTATAATTTTCATTGGATACATTATTTATTCACCACACATTACTTTTTGGTGGAGTTTATACTGAACATGTAAGTAATCAATGACTCTAATAGTTAAATGTATGGGTATGTACATATCCATTATATGAACTTTATTTCACAGGGATTAAGTTTCAAATGTTACCAAATCCGTAAAATAGTTTTGTTTCAATTTTCATTCTTGGGGACTCATGTTTTGTTATGAACCTAAATTATTTTTTAGGTGTGTATACATCCATTTTACTTGGTATATCTTGAATATACATATTTTCATGATATTATAAGATTCATATAATTTCTTTTTTCTTACATGGAGGGAATTAACCCAAGTTACCAAGTGATAAGATTTTATTGAAACAATCTCATATCTTTTCACGTTTTTTTATGTTTATGATACCTTTTATGAAATATTAAAAACCATATATCATGAAATTAATTAATTTTTCCCCTGGTAATTTAGTTTATACTCATGTTTTGGTATCATATTTCTACTCTTTGGTACGTAAGATAGTTAAGAAAGTATTTTTAAGAATGTCTGACATTACCCCCTCTTCTGTTGGAAAACAATGTTTTATAAAAAGGGTTTCCTATTTTATTCTACTAATATACTTTTATCATTAAAATAAATTTTAAATGTTTTTCTCTTTCACCAATTCTTTTAAATTTATGTTATCATGTCTTTCCAAATGATGCAATTTTTTATCCTTTTTACGATTAAACATTAATATTATTTTTACATAATATAACAAGTATGGATTTATCCACCACAAATCCTTTGAAGATTTATTTTCTTGTTTAAAGGAAAATTTTTAAGGAATTTTGTTAACAAATATTTTCAAAGAAATGGTTTTAAAAAAGTTTACAATATAGTTTTATAAGTTTTTATGGAAATTTATTTTCAAAACATTTGCATTCACTATTTATAAGGATTCCAAGAAAAAGGTTTCCTAATGGTTTTAAAGGAATTATTAATTATATATTTCAATTTTATTTTCAAGAAAATGTTTTTCAAAGGGTTTTATGTTTTGAAGAGACTTTTCATATAAGAAATTATATTTACCTCAAGAAATGTTTTCAGAACTCCATCCATGTTATTTTCTATATACGATGGAATGTTTTAATGTTACTCAGTCCATTCTAGTAAATGATCAAAGGTTTCATTCATATCATATCTTGAATAATTTTTTATTCTGATGGAATTGTGTTTATGACACCCATTTCTATTCAATGGGTCATATTATTTTTATCCCAATACTTTTCTTGGGTTGTTATTAGGTGAAATGATTATAAAACTTATCGATTTTCCATAGGTTATAATGTAATGAAATTTTATTGATACTGATTTAAATTTATGGGTTATAATTTTATGTTTATAAAACTTATATATTTTCATGGGTTATGATATGTTGAATGTTTTACTATCTTATAGAACATGTATGAATGAATTTATTATGATATGGGTGGGACATATAGCTCCCTCAAATTCATTGGGTAACGATGGGTGACTCATGAGTTTAAATGGTATGAATGAACCTAATTTCACATTCAAAATGTTATGCATGGACCATGTTTCAAGTCCATAAGTTTATGTCTGAACCTGATTACATGTTCACAATGTTATGTGTAATCCTTTTTATGTGTTCACAATATTATCCATCAACTTAGTTTCATGTTAATAACTATATGAATGAACCTGATTACATGTTCAAAATGTAATGAGTGAACCTAATCACATGTTCACTATGTTATGCATGGAGATGGTTTCAAATCCTTATGGTTATGCGTGAACCAGATTACATATTCATAATTTTATGCATGGACCTAGTGGCATGTCCATAAGTTGATGTGGGGCCTGATTTCATGTCCATAACATAATGAGTGAACATGTTTCAAATTATACATGTTTACAATGTTATAAACTAATGTGCATTCCCCAAATAACACATATTATTCATATGTTATTCATTCATGACTTACACTCTTAATTATATAATGATCTATGTCTTATGAACTATCAATTTTTATTATGATATCTAATATGCAGGGTATAATCTCAAAAAGTTATGCTCATGTTCCATACCCTTTTATTCAACTGATGATTATGCATTTCCATTATTTACTCTTATTGAGCAATTGGGTTCACCACTTTCATATGTTTCCATTCCCCATGTTATGAACAATGGTTTTATGTATAATTACTTAAGGTGGATATCTTCATGGGATATGTTCAAGATATTTCATGTGTATTGAAGATTTTGTTTCCATGTTTCCAATGACACTAAAGTATTATGGTCTTCGGGAATTTATTTTTTGCAATGTAATGAATATTCATAAAAAATGATGTAATATTCGTGTATGTTAAGCATAGGTCTCTATAATGATTTCCAAGATATATATACCAACTCTTTTGGGGGATATTTCCACTAGATGCATCTGTGAAAAAACCATGTCCACCTAGAGAATATAAATAGGGATGTATTTCTAGGAAAACCAAATAATCTATACCTTACCAAAACATTACAATGTTTTCCTATTTTTAGGTTTATCCTAATTTTTCTCACTAATGTTTTAATATCTTAGTTTAAATAAATTAATAAAACTTCCTCTGATACCAAATATAGAAAACCATACATTTCGTATATAAATATTACATCATTTCAGAAGAATATTAATTAAAATTCACAAAAATATATGCCAAAGGATAATAGAGTTTAAGGGTATTTAGAAACTTGGATATGTAAAAAATTGGTACAAAAAATATAAATATCATTTTTTATTAAGACATTCACATATATAAACCTTCATAAACATATCATACATAAAATATTTCTTCATAACCCGGGGAAGGGAAACATAATATTGGTCAACCTTAGATTCTCAGCAAGGATAAACATATGAGGTATCATTAAATGATCATATTTGAGAATAATATAAGAATAAGGTCATGGTAACAAGATCAATAATTAAAATAATCATACCTAATCAGTGAAATATGTTTAATCGTGAGACATGGAGTATGGTTTTTTCAAAAAAATGACAAAAGATATAAGAGGGTGGAATCATTAATAATAACTTATAATCCATGAAAACAAATCATAAGAATAAATCATATATTTATGGATTAGAAATAAGATTATAAAATCATTTTCGTAGTTATGGATCACTGAAAAAAATCATAGTGGATTGGATTCACTCCCCATTCCAACATTTCCTTGGTCAAGGTTCACTGTCAAGGAAATATTATTGGGAGATTCCATTAAAGAATTTGGGAAACTCCCCATTATAGTCCTTCTTATCTAATGATATATTCTTATTTACCCAACTTATTATAGGGTTATATAATTCATTACTCACACATAACATAATTAAAAGCATTAATATGTGTGTTATAAGAACATAAAACATTAGTCATATCATCAAATCATTACTCATGGAAAGGTTATTGGTTTCATAAATTCATAATTATCCTAATTATAATCCATATATATATAAATAACATTGATTTTAAAATTGGATCATATACCCAGTAAATCAAGAGAATCATCAAAGTATGCTTTTATAGATGAAATAACATTACATGGTCATAAGAACATTTCTTCAAGAAAATACAATTTATTTTGAAAATAAATATTTAAAATATAAAAATTTATAAAGTATTAATAAAAAAATAAATGAAATGAAAAAAGGAATCTCATTAATAAATATTAAATGAAAAAATTATTCATGATATGGAATGATGTTTTACATATGGTGTATGATAAAATGAATATGACTTTCACATTCTTGGTAAAAGGACAGATTCACCATGTTCGAAAAATCACAAGAACATTCCTTTAAAAACTATTTAAATTATAAAATCATTAATAATAACTTAATATTATTTTTTAAAATATTAAAAATGTTATTGAAATAAATTAATGAAAATATAGACATGGAAGTAGAGATTCCGGTCTGAAGAGACAAACATGGTAAATTTCCTTAAACCCGTTATTTTTGTATCTTTAGTACTTATAGGGAAGAAAATGATATTAAGTCATTAAATATATAAAAATACATAGAGGAGAACAAATAAATAATATATTTAGAGATAGAACATATAATTTTTGCCTTTGGAAAATTTAGTCATAAATAATTCTTGGTCAAAATGAGATTGTAACATAAAACTCTTACTATTGTGGAATTTTTTTGAATTATAACCCCTATGAAAGAAACTAATTAAAAATAGACAATAAATCCCAAGAACATAAGGATATTCCTTATACAAATTTTCAATTTGGTATTAGATACACCTAATAAAATATTATCTTTTTATAATATCAAACATGTCTCAATGAAAAAAATTGAGATATAAAACAACTATAGATTTAGAAAGTTTTTAATAAAATATAATTAGAATATTGAAGGTATTATGGTTATAAAAATTCCTTTAAATAAATCATGTATTATTATAAAATACATTATTTGGTATTATATATACTATATAATAATAAATTGGTGTATAACATTTAAATATGTATGAATGAAGACAAATTGGGGTGTAACCCTTACATGAAGTATGCATTTCATTATAAGGACACTAAACTCATATATAATTCATTAATATTTAATATATTTATATTTCATAACTGTATTAATACATGAACGGTCATATATGATACACTTATATAATTTCAAGACCTTCTTGTTATAGTTTTCTATTAAAGAAGTCCTTTCATGTGTTAACTGCTTCATTTTTCATGATTAATTTTGATGTGATTTTATAGTCCTTGTATATTTATCATGGATACTTCATCTCCATATTTTTAAATATTATATAAATTTAAAATATATTCCTTATATACATGTTAATATCTATTAATTTATTAGGGTGATGAAAAATGAATTACATCAATATGTGGAGACAGTTTCCCATCCATATGCATGAGTAATGTTTTACACTTTTTGGTGGATCGAATGAAAGAAAGGTAAATGAAATTTCTAAATTATATTATCATTATTATATCATAAATATCATCTATGTTTATCAAATATATCTGTATTAATATCCACATATAAAAGAAAAAAATGAATGGCACCGGTTCGTGGAGGTGGATGTCCACATGTTTGCATGAGTGATGTTATCATTTTCCAGTGGATTGGAATGTAAGAAGGTTGGTAATATATTATAATTATATAATATTAATCATTACTTAAAAATAGTAAATAAATATTAAATCCATTATAGTAACCATTTATGAATGATGGCAATGGCAATTGAATCTGTAACAAACAAGATTTTTATAAAGGTATATATCATATTGTTTTGGTTTAAATATAATTAAAAAACCCTAATAATGATGTATAATCGGTTAAAGGGGGTATTAAATCTATCAGGGGATTTTTTGAAGATCATTACCACAAAATGGGAAGAAAATATTGGGCCACACAAGAGAAATTGTGCATCCCATCCCACAAATAATTCCATAAACCATGCTATTGTAGGAAACATAGGCCTGGGGACCACACAATTTGTGTAAAAATGTGAAACCCCAAGTGCATGACCATGTGAGGAAAAAGATTTTTTCAATAGCGGAATTTATTCTGGAATTCACATGGTTTTTAATTATTTTCTCCTTGACCATGCAAGGAATTTCTTAAGCAGTGGTCCTATGCATGGGTTGGAAAAACCATGCATCCAAACAGTGGGCCCCTTATTTTAAGGGTGAAAAGTCACTTTTTAAACTTGTTAATTATATTTTCATATTTCCTTTTTCCTTATTAAATTTCTAGTGGAATATCCATATTTTATTCTCAAATATCCATTCCTCAGTCCAATCTAGGATTTTATCTAACATCAATATCCAGTATCTGATTCTGGATCTCTTGAAGGAATTAGATTCCTTATTATAGGCCCTAGAATCCTCTCCCTTCATATCAATTTTTATCTTTTAATCTATCACACTATTTACATGAAATATAAATAGAAAAAAATTTAGTTTGTTGATTGTTTCATAAATATCTTCCTACTTACTCCATGCTTAAGGCTTATATCAATAAAGGAGCCATCTATGGTGTTGAGTTAGGTGGTCTCATCATTTTTTACTTGAGTTTTGAGTATTTTTATCTATTTCATTGTGTCGCACGACATATTTTGGTAAGAAAACCATTTTTTTATTTATTCTTATAAAATTGATTTATATAACATGAAAAAATTTCATTGATATTTTTATAGTATTTTAGCGGATGTTTTCCTATTTTATATACAGACCTTAAGTGGGCTATGTTGAATTTCACATATTTGTTAAATTTGAATATTCCCATATATCCTCCCATGTTTTTGTATTAGTTCTAAAATGGTTTTACCATGTGATATAATTATTTTATGAAACTAAGAAACCTCATATGTGTTATTCCCAACCTATAATTAGAATTCCAATGTAAGAAATTGCCTTATTGACCAGGGAACCTATCAAAATAACCCCTTGATCTTTATAACTTGAAATTCTATGTTTTTTGAATTAAATTTATAGTTGTGTTGGGGTCGATTATTCATGATGGTTTATCATATATAAAATAAATTAAATGGAATAAATTAAAAATGGGTAGTAAGTCCACACCATTCATTATGTCTTATCAATTTCTTTAATTGAATTGCAAATCCTTTTTTATTTTAATGGATTTGATAAATAGGATTCATTGGAGGTAATGGAAATTAATTATTATAAAAATAATTATTCCTTGTTATGGATGTGGTATGATGGTAGGGGTTCAGTTTTACATGATGGTATCATGATCCCTTACATCAGGTGGTGAGAATGATTCCTCACGCCATTGAAACTTGTTGGATGATGGGATTGATATGCCACATAATTTGTCAGAGTATTTAAATTATGGCTCATGAACCATCTCATGTGATGAGAATGCCTCCTCACACTCATTATGAGATGTTGGTCATGTACCATATTTCTTGAGCTTATAGGATCGTTATACTGGTTGTGGATGCCTATGTTACTCCCTGGTCGAGCCATCCACTCGTATTCCATGTATGTGGCCAATACATCTGCATGTACTTGGTTCATGTATGTAGATCCAATATATAAATATTATATATCTATATATTTTAATATATATATAGTGACCATTGAGACTCTTATTATTGTAATGAGAAGAAGTAAGTTAAGATAAAAGATGTCTCTTAGGAACCTGTGTGGGGTGCAGTTTATTTAATTATCTTTGTTAATTAATTGATTATGCACACACTATTTAGTTATGTGCACTTATTGAATTACATGTAAACAAATTTGGTGGCGGCCTACTGATATTTTATCTGAAACCCTAATCATGCTACCTTTGGTAACCAGTAATATTATCTACCTATAGGTACTAATAGGGTAAATATTCCTACTACTGGTTATTGATATGGATTGATTATTGATGGATCTTTGGATCAGAGTACTGGCCAACTACTCAATATTCTTGTGGATAATTTTTTTCCTTTTTTTTTAGGTTCATACTGGCTATTCCCCTTTTTTATATCTGCATCCCATGCATCCTTGTAGTTAAAACTTCATACATGGATTTTTATAATATTATAGGTTAGTTAGTTATATATTCCTTCACTTATTTATTATTTTGTTCTTAATATATTATTACATTGTTTTATAGTTATTATTGTATCTGAAGATCCAATTTGATAAGAGGGTATTATCTCCCTATTGTACCTCCTTCACACCCATGATGCTAGTCCAAATCCTCTAGCATACATGAATGTTCACTTAAGGAGATCTAACCCACCAGCTCTGGGCATGGGTTAAGTGGATCCCGGGTTGGGATGTTAGTATGTTTTGTCAATGGAAAAAAATTAATTATATTAGTTTTTGGGTATTACATAGGATACTAGGAGTTAATGGATTTTGGAAATTACCGTGTTCCTAGATTTAGCAATCCCATGTATAGGGGAAACACAAATTAAATAGGATGGGTAGTTGTTTTTATTTATTATTCCATTTATAGTTGATATATCTTCATCATTGTGTTATATACTTTCTTTATGGTTTTATTGATATTGGTTATATGAAAAGGATATTTCATAACTAGGGCTCTAGGAATTCAGGTATTTTCAATAGACATGTGTAATTATAGGCACAGTCAGACTGATTGGGAATTCATTTTTCCATGAAAAAATTATTTTATGTGGGAATTTTCCTATTACATATTATTAGTGCCTTGATTGGGTATCAAATTATGTTAACTCTTATTGTATGGATTGGAAAAAAAATTGATACTTAAAGTTACATCATTATCCTTATAGTGTTTTCATGAATAGGTTAAGGAAGACACAATAATTAGTTAGTTTTGGTTTTTTTAGCCATGTTTCATGGTCACAGGGTATGCAATGTGTTTTGTTGTGGTTTATGTGTATTCTATATTTTGGTTCATAATGATTATGGAACATTATGGATCGTAAATGGAAATCCATCTAATTAAACCATTCTAATGTTATTTAAATGATTTATTAAAAAAAATATAAAATCAATATTTATTATAATGTGAAAATATCCATGTTATGTATATATATTATATAGAATGACTTATTCCAAATCTAGCATTAACAGTGGGTAGATTGGAAGTCTCTTAGGTTCTTATTGCCTCTAATGGTCTTTCTTTACCACACAGACCTAGATTTTGGAGCTAAAAGATGGGAATGATCATTCTTATGAGATTGAATTATACTTATCATTATTTTCTATTTGAAACCTCTATAATGGTTAAAATTTCTTCGAAGGTGTTATTTTGGAATTGTAGACTTATGCCTCCATGAAGTCCTTTGTTTGCATGCCTTGAATGCGATGGAAACCATGTGCCTGAGATGGTGGGATTTGAGTCGAAAATGATTCCCCCTTTAGTGGGACCTATGTAACCAATTCTAGTTCATGATATGTTAACCGATTCCCAATTCTGATAGGGATTTATTCATTTTCCATATAATATGCATGTTATCATTTGACATGCCCCGAGAATGGCAAGGTTGACTCGGGAATTCCAGTGGCTGCATCCTTCCACCTTTTCAGGGGATGGTAGATCACACATTATAGAGTCATGAATTGAAGAAATTATATCTATATCTAAACATTTTAGATAACTCTAGAGTGGAGGTTCAAAAAATTTTCCTATATGTTATGATATTCTGCCAAGCAGTGGGGGGATATTATCACCTAGTCATAATGAAATTGATATATTGTATGGGAAGACTTCCAGATGACCTTTTCTGATTATTTATTTCCCCAAAATCCAAGGGAAGAAAGATATTGATAATTCATGAATCTACAGTAGGGGGTATGTTGGTTATGGAGTACTCTACTCATTTCATAGAGCTGCATAACTTGACTCCTACTCTAGATGTGAAGAACTTATGACTACCTGGTGATTTGAGGATGGGATTGAATATGCCAAATGATCATAGGTCAATGTCATCATGATGAATATTATTTTTTAAATGATATTCTATTCCCTTATTATAAATAGAAATTTGATGGAAGATGATGGTGCATGTTAGGGTGGTTCAACACATAGATATATCAGTGATTCTTCTTCTGGGAGAAAGAAATGTTCTAATGATACTTCTAGAGGTGGAATATATCAGGCTCCTTTTGTTGATAGAATTCTATTATGTCTCCATTGTGGGAATCTTGGACACAAAAATCCTCAGTTCTTAGGGGATTTAGTGGAATATAGAAATTGCATAAGGATGGACCATATCCCACGTTTTTTCTAGACATTCACTTTAGATCCTAGTGAGAATGGATCTATACCCACTCCAAGATCATGAGTATGTCCAGTAGGATCATCTTAGGCTATCAGCTGAAATACCACCAGCCATTCAGGATGAGGTGGCAGTTGAGTAAGAAGCCATCAGACTCAAAAGTCTTAAAACTAGCATATCAGCCTCACATAGGGAAGTCAAGCAATGAATCCAGGCTATGGTGCAAGCCTGTTATATACAGTCCATCCTATTCCAAAGGTGAAAAGATTCAAACCCAGAACTGTATGAGGTAATATTATTATAGCCTCCAATTTTATTTCTTATTTTTTGTACAATGGGGCGTCTTACTCTTTTATATTTGAGGCAATCATAAAAATTTTGGGCCACGGGATCGACCACTTCTATGGAATTCTAATACTAGAAAGCCTGTTTGGTAACTGATTGGAGGATATTCTCCATTATAAAGATTTTCCCCTTTAGATAAGTGGATATATTTTCTTGTGTAATCATTTCATCATTGACTTGATTGGTTTTGACTTAATCATCCGGATGGAATGGTTGGTTCCCGACCAAGACAATATTGACTTCTATCACCATAGGGCGATGTTTATATCAATAGAGGTAATTAGGCATCTATTAATGGGTGAATAGGATTTTAGTGCAACTCAAGTATTTCCTAAATAGAATAGGATGTGAAATGTGATAGCGTGGTTTGCTAGTCATTTTTTAGATGATTTGGGGTTACAACCCACTATTTTCCCTTCTATAATGGAGTGATTGATGGATAACTTTTTGGGCGACTTTCTAGTCTTCCGCCAGTATAGGTGGTGGAATTTACCATCAACCTTAGGCCAATAGTAGTACCATTGACCATTTCTAATTACAATATGGAACCTAAGAATATCATGGATCTCAATAAACAATCGGATGATCTGAATGCTAATGTCTTCATACACCCAAAAACTTCTCCAAGGGTTTCACCAGTCACTTTCACCAAGAAGGTGGATGGTACGCTCCGGATTTGTGTTGATTAACATCAATTGTACCATATCATGGTAAGGAATTAGTATATACTTCCTAAAATAGATGATATATTTGATCATCTATGAAGAGTGATTGTGTTTTCAATGATAAACTTGAGGTCGATCTATCATTAGGTGAATGTTTGGACTTCGTACATAACTCACAAATCATTCAAGAGTTTGTATGGTCTATATGAGTAGTTATTCATGTCATTCAAACTCAAAAACACCGTTCCATATTCATGGGACAAATGAATCAGGTTTTCCACCGATATCATGATTTATTTTTTCTTGTCTTTTTTGATGAAATCATAATGAATTCAAACTCCACATGTGACCGTAATAATCATCTTGTGGTCTTGATGAATAAACTAAGAGGGAATTTTCTCTATGTTAAGATATGTATATTTCACTTCTGGATTGAAAAATTACACTTCCTGGGTCACATTATCTCAGAGTCATAAGTTTAAATGGTCCAAGATAAACTGAGTGATGTAGTTTCCTACAATCAACCCAATACTGTATTGTAAGTTTTTTCTTTCTTCGGGATTTCTGAATATTACATGTTCTTTTTCCATGATTTCTTTCATCCCACAGATCCTCTTATGAGAATGAAAAATAAGTATGTAAAATTCATAATAACAGAATCTTGTGAAGTAGCATTTCAATTGTTAAATGGTCATTTGACTTTAGCACTAACACTAATTCTGCATATGCTAGTAAGGAGATATACACTCTACTATGGTGCATAATTTATTGATATTAGATCATTTTAGATTCAAAATGAGCGAGTCAACATGTACAGGTCTCATCACATGAGGCCTCATGAGTTGAATTACCCAAAAAAAGACAACAAGCTAGCTACCTTGGTTCATATGTTACATTGTTTGAGACACTATATAGTTAGAGATCATTTTGTGGTATAAACTGATCACAAAAGTTTCAAGTACATATTCAGACAACAAAATATAAATCTCATACATCACAGGTGCATTGAGTAGTTATTTTCATTAGTTTTTTATCTTTCCAACATGTCTGGTTTGGGAAATGATGTGGCCAATGCTCTGATATGGATAAATTAGATATATGCAGTTCCATGGTCTATAGTAAAATGGAATCTCAATGCCTCATTCCTAGAGATGCATGTTCATGTTCAGATGGACCATGGTTAGATTTTCATCTAGGCCTTAGAAGTGAATTCTACACCTCTAGAACAACAAATTAATAAAGAAATCATCTAATACTAAAGGCCCTTTACTAAGGGAATGTGTCTTGGATTATGATACATCATCCTGTTGGACTGTGTTATTGGGATGATACTATATATTCCCTATGAATTTATGGGTTCATGTTGACATCATAGAGGTGATGATGTTGGAATTCCATTCCTCAGCATGGGAAGATCATCATAGGCTCACCAAAATGTATCAGGATCTATGGAACTAGTAGTAGTTTCATTTTTTTAAATGGGAGATAATTATTTTCAATACCCAATGTTGCACTTGTCTGTTGGTGATGGTTGAATATCAATGTCTGCTAGGAGTTTTGGAGTCAGTGTCAATTCTTTAGTAGAAATGGGATGATGTTTCTATGGATTTTATGACTAGTCTACCAAGATCACCTCATTGAAATGATACATTGTGGGGTTTATTTGATCATTTTATTTTTTTACCTATGAGAGAGACCATCTTGGCAGATGAGATAATAATACTATACGTCAGAGAGGTTGTACGTCTTCATGGGGATCCTTGTTCTATTAAGTCTGAAAGAGACACTCACTTTACATCGTAGTTTTCATAGGGCTTGAATAAGGACATGGGTACACAGGTTGTTCGAGCATGGATTATCAACCTTAGATCGACGGATAGATGGAGCGTACAATTTAGGTGATAGAGGACATTCTCCATTATTCTTTCCATGGATTTGGGGGTCCTAGGTGAAACACATTCTCCTTATTGAGTTCTCTTATATTAACATATTTCATGATACCATAATGATGGATCATTAGGAATAATTATATGGTATGCCATTCCAATCACCTTTGTGATGACTAGAGGTAGGAAAGGCAACTATACTTAGACCACATCTCATGCAGGAGACTACAGAGTAGGTCCAACTGATCAAAATGATCATGATGATAACTCAGTATAGACATTATTCATATCCCATCCAATGATGGAGGCCTTTCAAATTTGAGGTCAGATGTTGAGTTATCTTTCAAGTCTCTTCAATTTTGGGCCATATACATTTTCAGAGGTAGGGTAATATCTCGCATAGATTCTTTGGAACCTTAGAGGATGTGAAACAAATCATACTAGTAGATTACCAGTTGGAACTTCCTTAGAGATACTGGTCTATACATGATGTCTTTCATGTGTTTTAGCTTCACCAATATCATCCAAACCCATCAAATTTCTTTCATCTTGATGAGTTTGATTTGTATGTAGTTACTTACATCAAGGATTATACTTTTCTTATTTCTGGATTTGAGTGTAAAGACACTCTCATGATGGTTGGTTTCTCTAGTACAGGATTTATGGTAGCACGACCGAGTAATGAAAGAGACCAAGTAAAGGGATGCTAACATACATACGTAGTGGATGAAACTATTTGATAAAAATACCTCTTTATCTTTACAAGGCCAACTCAGATACATGTTTATTTATAGAGGGGAGTTTTAAATTACCCATATTTTCCTGAAGGTGAAAATCATTTCTTTAATTCCATTATACAACCTTAATAAGGATTTATAATTAATTGAAGGTCGTATCAAGTGTGTACGGTGATTCCTCGGAGCTCAGAGCCTTGAAATGGGAAGAAGAAAATGGGACACATGGTTATGATAAATCGTGATGCCCAGCCTACATGGTTTCCCTGAACTGTGATATTTCTCCTAGTCAAGACATTGGGGGTCACACAATTTTCTTTGAAACCATGTGACATTAGGTTCATTATTGTGTGACGTATTTTAGGTTTTTAATAAAGGAATTTTTCAAGGTTTTTGTTTGCTTTGGAAAACCAGGTGCACTAACCATACATGGCTTTTCTTATGTAGTGGTCTTGATCACAATTTGTGCACGGTTTGGCCAAACTATGAACTCCTTATTTTATGGGTGAAAATTCATTTTCTCCCTATATTTAATTATATTATCCTATTTCAATTTTCCTCTTCCCATTTCTAGTTACCTCCTCCTATTTTATTCTCTCATATCACTTCCTCAAGGTAATCTATATTTTGACCTAACTTCCACATTGGGTGTTAGATTCAAATTCCATCAAAGGCATTGAATTCCTTAAGGTGGTCTCTCGAATAATATCCCTTCAAAAGTATGATTTTCTTTTATACCATAGTTCTATTTATGTGAAATTTTGTTTTACCTATTTTCAGGGCATTGGATTATTTCTTAGATATCTTCCAATGTACTCTAAATATGTGGTCAATATCAAAATCGGAGTCATATGAGATGTTGAGGTAGGTGGTTCCATCATTTACCCCTTCAGTTTTGATTCTTTGTATCTATGTCATTCTGAAAAATGCGGGTGGTTGTCGAGTTTCCCCTTTTATTGATTTAATTATATACAATTGATCAATGCACCATGATACTTGTCCTTTGATATTATTTAGCAGTTTATAGGGTGTTTACCTATTTTACGGACACCCCATGGGCGTCATAAGTTGAATGCCCACTTATGGATAAATGTGTATATGCCCAGATCACCAATTTTGTGTTTTACTTAGTTCTAAAATGCAATTACCCCTATTATATTACTACTTTATGAAACCAAGGAACATCCTATATTTTTTTACTGACCTATAATTTGAATTTTCTATGTACAAAATTAACTTTTTGATCATGCAACCTATCTAAATGACCCCCTGAGCTTTATAATTTGAAATTCCATGTTTAGTGAATTAAAATAAACAACTGTATTAGATGGCTTATTCATGATGGTTTCTAATCAATAAAATGAATTAAATTGAATGAATCAAAATGGTTGGTAAGGCCACACTAATAATTTTGCGTTATCAACTATTTAAATTGAACTATAATGCCTTATTTATATAAATGGAATTTATAAACAAGATGCATGGGAGGTAATTCCCCGTTCCTATTATAAATATAATTACACCTTGTTAGAGATGTGGTATGATGTTAAGGGATTATTTGACTATGCAGGTATCAAAATCCATTGCATTAGGAGTTGATCATGATGTCACACAACATTTATAATAGTAGGATATTTTTACTGACATGACAAGTTCCTTGTTTAAGTGTCGACATGATGGTACACTCTCCATATCGAGTGACGAACATGATGTCTCCCACCCATTATGAAATTTATGATATGTACCCTTTTACATGATCTTATATGCTCATTGGACTAGTTATAAATGTCTTGGTTATTCCCTAATCAATCTAGAAACTATTATTCACGGAGAATGGAAACTTACATCCACAGTTACATGGTTCGTATAAGAGGATGCAATATATAACTATTCATTTATATATATATATATATATATTATTGATATATATATTTTGATCATTTAGACTCCTATTCTGTCAATGATATGAAGTAGTATTATCCACCAGGTGTCCCTTAGGAACCTATGTGGGTTGTCGTTTATTTATTCCACTGTATTAATTAATTGTTTATACATGCAATATATTTAGTTTTGATAACTGATTGGATTACGTGTAGACACTGTTGGCAGTGGTTTACTATGATTTTATCTCACACCCTATTGATACTACCTTTATTAGATGATAATAATATCAACCTATAGGTACTGATATGAGAAAGTGCTATGCTAGTGGTTATTGATATTCGTTACTTATAGATATACCTTTCGAGTATAGTACCAAAAATTATCTCGATATACTAGAGGATAAATGTTTTGTCCTTTTTTAGATTTTATATATCAATGTTCATTATTCCCATTTGTATATAATCATGCCTTGAATCCATGTACCTGACACTACCTCTATGGATTTTTATATTCTTCTTAGTTGATTAGTTATCTATCCATCCACTGGTTTATTATTATTTTGTTTATATATTCTTCCATTGTTGTGTGGTTAATATTACATTCACTATGACACTTTGAAAATATGGTATGGTCTCCCCACTGTACCACCTACAGACCCTTGTTTCTATTTGGTAGCATTTGGTGTTTGGGGAGGTTCTCATGAGGCCATGTTACCCACCATCTTGGGACACGGTTTATGAGGATCCCATGTTAGGAAATTTAATAATTTTATTGCTACATTGAGGTGGTAGTCCACATGTTCTCACTAGTTATACTTTTATTTCCAATTTAATGAAGATGTAGTGGAAAATGGTTTTTCCATAATCATAATAAAATATAATTATATTTATGTTATTTTATTTATCATGTTTTTATGTATAAAGTAACTTCTATGGAAGTAGAATAAGAAATAAAATCTAAATAACTCATTTATGATCCTTACCTATTCTCCACGAGACCTCCTTTGGAATAAACCTTAAGCCTTTAAGGATTGGTATTAAGAGATTAAAGGAAGATATAGGGTGAATGAAAAGATTATAGGAAGTCTTTTGAGTTGGGAATGGAATTTATAGGAGGATAAAATGGTGTTAATAATAGAGGTAGAGAGTTTCTCGTTTATAAGTGAGGGGAGGGACACAAATTGAATTTCTTATAAAATTTCAATTATTTAAGGAAATTTAAATGAAAAGTGGATCTATATAGAAAGTTATTTCGTTTTAGGATGGTATACAGTTAAAATATTATCAAATAATTATAATATAGAATCTATTGGCAGAAATTATTCCCTTAAATCATGGTTTAACCCCCTGATAAACCCATTTTAACCTTAACTGTTGTAACAAAATTTTACTTGTTTTACTATTTGATATTACCAAAAAATAAGTTGGACCAATAAAATAATATTAATTATACTTATTAAAAATAAGGAATCTATTTTTCTAGATTATATTTATATATGTGGTAGAATTGTATTTTATTTTTTCCTAAAAATTGCAATGAAACCCCATTTTCAAAAAATTTATTTTTATGTGTAAAAAATAATTTACATCAATTTCATGAATTTAAAAAAAATTAAATGAATTTGGAAATATTATATTGAATATAAAATTTATATATATAATTAATACTATTTATAAATAGATATTAAATTATCTTATTCGGAGAAATACACATTGTGTGTATAAAAGTAGTTTTTTTGAAAAATGTGTTTTTATGACCAATAAATAACTTACACTAAAATCATGTATAATTATGATTCATATGAAATTAATTAAATTATTTATATTTAATGTATAATTAATTTATGTTAATATAAAATTAAAAACATAAATAAAAATTTTTGTGAAAATAAATGAACTGTTTTTCAAAAATAAATGTTTTCACTATTTATTGAATACAAAATATTTTAAAAGAAGTTAAATAATTCACCCTTAGATGATATTTACCTAATGATTCCAAATATGGTATTCATTTTATGAAATTAATATTTTTATAAAAAATTATAAATTTATTAAGACGTATTTTCATGTAAAATGAAAAAAAATTGAATCAAACACATTTTTGAATAATAAAATGATGGTATTGAAAATTGTGTAATTATTCATTATTCATTAATCAGTAGATATTCATTATTAAAAAAATTACAAAAATTTTCCTAATTTTTTAATACTATTACTACCTTAAAATTTAATTGCTAACCTATGATATTTTACTATTTCATAGTTCATATAGACAGGAGGATTCATGCAAAGAAATAAATAAAACAAATAAAATTTATTTTAATAAATTATATTTTGAAATCATTTGGTGTTGTACAAGTACACCTAAGATAAAATAGGACATTAAAATAAATCAAATAGATCAATTTATTATCCCCCAAATCAAAGTAATCAACCTGGTTGTTTCTAATATGGTCTATTAGATCACATAAATAATGAATGAACACCACTTCCTTAGTAGTTTTAAAACTATTTTATAAAAAGGAATCCAAGTTTTTATTTTAAAAAAATCTGAAAGTAAACTAAGGGTGATGGGTTTTATCATACATTTCTAATTATCAACTACAAAAATCTTTTTAAAGTAATTACTTCCATTATAATCAAGGTACTCAAGGGGATTTTATAATTACCACAACACCACAGTAGGAACTACTTTATCAAGGGAGTAGGAATCATTCAGGGGGAGTGGATTGAAAAAACATTAGAGATAAGAAAAGTATGTTAATTGAATATATAGGTCCATCATAGTTGAGAGGTTACACTAGATATAAATCTAACCAAAATAACATTTTTTTACACTAATGATTCATATTATTTTGTTTTCCCTCATGGGGTAAAAAATAGTTTATTCTTGTAGAAATTATTCCTTGCATTATTAGCTTCAAGAAACCTCTTGTTATATTGGAATAAGTTTTTTTAAAATGTTTTGAAAATTACATCACTATTGAATCGATCTCATTTTGTCAATGATCAATATACTAGAAATAAAAATATATAATTTCATCCTATAATTGTATTGAATTGTACAATTAAATGATCAAATTGGTTAATACACCTGATGAGTAACTTTTACTTCTTCTAAAATAGTTTTTGGGTTTTTTAATGGTGAATGATATGTGAATAAAGGAATCCCAAGAAATTTGTTGGCCATTTTTTGTAATTACTCTGTTGAGCTAATAGAAATTAACTTAGTAACTATATATGAAACTAAAAATATAATTATTATATTCATAACATACAATTACCCTAAGGTATTTTTATGAAATATTTAAGGATTACATTATTAAAGGGAAGAGTAATTTTCAATTGATATACTTATCTGAATGAATAATATTTCACATCCATCATATTGAATTCTGATAATAAAGTTTATAGAAATGAATATTTATATAGACTAATTGTTGGTAAATGTTTTTATTATACCAAATAAATAACCATATGATAATATTTTTCTAATTTTTGAGATAGTATTTGGTACACTCCAATTTAGTGATGATTATAATATGTTGAATCAATTTATGATAAAGGATCAGCTCCATATTCATCAAATTGAAGATCTTTTTGATTGGTGAAAGGGAACCAAAGGGTTTTCCAAAAGTGAATCTCTAACCAGGGTACCAAAAAATCCATTTTACGAATGATTATATCCTCTAGATAGATTTTTAAAATAGTTACTACCACTATGAATACCTATTTTGGAACAATAGATTCAATAAGTTGCCAATAGTCATCCTGGACCCAATGAATCATATCTTTCTCAAATACTACTACTAATTTTTTTTTTGTATTTCTTAGAATATATAATAGTGTATTCTCATATAAAATATTATAATTAAATACAATTGGATATTATATAAAATAAATTGTAATACCTACACTTTTTTTACAAATTATGAATGTGTTACTTTTGGATACCATAAGATTACTTCCTTGGGAATTCCATCTTGTAAAAAGGAATATAATTCAATGCTAACAAAACTGAGGCCTTAATTTCTTAAAAACCATTGATTAAATTATTTTAGATACAATATTTTTTGGGATTGAAAATCTATTATAAATTATTTTTTAATGATTTCCCATTACTCACATCTCTCATGAATGCTTTTATAAGAAAAGTTATTCCATTATTTTTTATAGATAATTTTTAAAAAAAAAATCTAGGAAACTCTAAGGTCAGAACCCTTTGGAAATAATTGTCTTTTAGTATTAGATGAGGGATACTTTGACTTTTTTAATGCATATGGATCATGGTTGTGTCGTGTTCTCATGTGATGGGATCTTGTTGTAGTTTATAGCTCACAGGAGTTGAGGATATATAATAATAACTATGAGAAACATGATTTGGAACTAACAATATTGGTCTATTATATAATAACGTGGACTAAATATCTCTATAGTGAAATTTTCATTCTGCATATGGATAAAAAAAATCATGAAACACACTTCTCATAGATTTTATTAAACCCAAAACAACAATGTTTGATTGAAGATCATCAAATATTTGACTTTGAAATAGTGTATACACCTAGTAAAATAAGTTAAATGGTTGATAAATCAAGTCAAAAATCATATAACTAGGTTGTTAGAGAATCCTTAGATGAATAAAATATAATGATGGTGATTTACAGCATGAAAATGGATTGTACTGAGTAGTATAATGATGTGTTTTTTTATTTCTTATCACCCTTATTCGTGACATGTTTGGACAATTCATGTAGGATCAATAGTTCGACCATAATTTCTTTATATGGAGGTAAGCCCTTAATGGCATGGAGATAATTAATGCATGGATAGAGAATGAATTTTTTTGATGAGATTTTAAGACCATATTATAGTTCCCACATCTTTCATAAATCAATTAATTTCATATTATCATAATTCTAGGCGGGTTATCCACCCATGTTTTTAAAAAATATAAATAAAATTAAATGAACGTTTATATTTCATAGTTATTGAGTGAAATATTTTTAATTATGTGATGCGGTGTCTTTCTTATCAAAAGTTCAAGGAAGAACACTAGTGGCCATCTGACAAGTCTCATTCATTACCCATACTTGTATGGAAATGGGAAATTAATTTCTAGGGACTTCATAACCTTAATACCAAGAACACATTAGACGAATAACACTATTTGGGTAATTTTGGGATAACTCATAAAGTTAGTACACCTCATTCAAATTCAAGCGACGAGTATGGTAGACTAGTTAGAAAATAACTATCTCTAGGATGTGGTTAAATTTAATGGGGTAAGCATTTCTGTTAGGCTTTACCAAACCCTATATTTACCTCATTATTTTTTTGGTCCCTGAAATATGCCCTAGGAAATAAGATGAATTTGATCATGGAATATCATTATTAAATGGATGGCAATCAGATTATATGATTTAAACATTGTATGATATGTATAGATCTTGTGTGATGGACTTTGGTGATTCATTTGATGTTTATTTACACTTAATGGAGTTTTTTAACAATAATAGTTATTAGGAAATGATGTTCATGTTCCCTTGTGAGGTGTTTTTGGATTATACGTGGTTCTCATCAACTTTATTGAGTAGTGAGTAGAGAAATATCACTAATTTACAAATCCAAAGTTTATGACCACTGAGAAGATATATTTGATCAAAAATAAAATAGATATGAAGAAAATCCTTTATAAATATTATGAAAATCATCATAATTTAACACTATATTTTTAATTGGGTGTAATAGTTTCTTAAAAGTGCCAAAAAGATTAGGGAAATGTTGTTTGGGAAATCATGTTTAGTTGTCTCTTTAATAAGGATGAACATTTAAGATTATATAATTAATTGGGGATGTTTCAAATCATTTTTCCTTACATCCAATGATTATATCAATATATAATACGTTTCATGTATTTAAATTGAAGAAGTATCATCACTACCCTATAAATGCCACAAGTTAAAACCATGTCACACTGGGGAATTATGTGACATATGCGCACACATCAGTTTATATTCTAGATAGGGTTGAAAATATTTTTTGTGCTAGATGTATATCCTTGGTATAGATTTTGAATCAACAAGGTCTGATATAAGATGATATATATGAATTTTATGATGTTATACTAAGACAAATGGCTGCATATTCTCCAAAAAGTTGCCAACATCAATTTTTCTAGTATGGAAGACCCAATGGGGGGAGATTACAACACCCTATCTATAAGTCTTGTTCAAATTTTTTTTATATTTTTATGAAATAAGTTGGTTCCTTTTTTATGGGAAGCATTTTATAGATGATGGATGAAGCGTGTTGTGTTTTGGATTTTTGGAATTCACTATGCTAGCATACCAATCATGGAAATGGTTCTGGTATAGAAATTTTTAGATCACTAGGTATATGAGTTGACCAATCTCCAAGGAAATCACAATGGCCTAGTGCCTAATATTTTTCTGGGCATGATGGTTCAGAGGATAACCTATTATAAAGAGGTTAACCAAAATTCCTAGTTAATGGGTGTTGTGGCAGGGCATGGTTGACCTAATATGGGAACCATCCAAAATGGATATGAAAAATGAATTGTGTTGTCTTGTGATATTTGGTTCTAGAAGTGTCTTTTCATTCAAGGGAAGTGGAAATAGATTTGGAAAATTCACTTTGTCATTAACCAAGGATTGGTTACCATCATTGTGGTTTTAAAGTGAAAAATATGATTTCCAATATTGAGAGGAATAATTTTTCATGATGAATATTAGAAGATATATTTTGTAAATATAAAATTTTATTTTAACCTATTTTTCACTATAAAATTAAAATTTTACCACTCCTATAGTTTTCCCACAATCTATGATTTCTCTACGGTGTTTTTCGGAAATTTCCCCTTACAAATTATTCTCTTCCACTTATGACTGTTATGTGCAATTATGTTAGTGGTACGTGTAATCTCTATCAACTCAAATTTATGGGTAAAAAATGGATTTATTTGTTGAGAACATATTCATTTCATTTATTATAAATTTTTCCTAATTTTAACCCCTCATATTTCTCAAGATGCATTCCATGTTTTCAAAGAAATGTCAATTTCCAAAAAAATCCTTATGAACATCAAATTTCATGATGGTTTATTGTTAATTTTTAGGTGGAAATTGGTATGGGAGGGTGTGATTTCATTGTGAATATGGATTGGGCCTCAGTTTTTTATACATTATCATGATAAAGTATTAGTCTTAAATTAATTTAGTAGAAAGGGGATACATGGGTCTGTAGGGATAAGTATCGGTTGAATTTTATGATGTTAAGTGGGCCTACTAGATAGGTGATGAATTTTTTTTTGAGTTTCAATAGTGTGTGTCTGTGACATGGGGTATATTCATTAAATTATTATTTTCACAATTATTGTTTCTATATCATTTTAGTCAATGTTATATTTTTCTAGTTTAGATATATATGTACTTGTTATGAGTGGACTTGTTATTGTCATAGTGGTGTGTGATGGAAGTCTTTAGTGGATTCTCTACTGATTTAATGTACTCACCCAATGAATTTTAACATTAGTGCATATGAAGAATTTTTTTTATGAAATTTTTATAGGGAAGACTTTATAACTATCCATTGGAGCATCATTTTTATCTGGTCATTCATTTTGTGAGTCTAAATATGGATATTCCCTTACAGTGGATTCTTCATGGTTCCACATTAGTTAGTTAGAGTATAATATGTCATGTGATTTTTTTGAATTTTTATTATATATTTCTCTAATACTCCATTGAAAATTTTATTTCCTTAATATATATTTTGTATTATAAATATCATGCATCGTGTTTATTTTATATTATTACGTTAATCTATTGTATATCTTCATATGTGTGTAAAGGTTAATCATAGCCCATTGTTTTTCTATTCACTTTTTATTTATTTCCAATCATCAGTTTTAGTGGGATGCCACCTAAGTTTAGTGGAATCTCAATTATTCCCTTACCAATAGGCCAGGGTTGGTATATTATATTCATAATCATATTATGAAAATTATCATGAATAAATTGTTATTATATTTTGTTAGAAACATTGTTATAAAATTTATTAAATGATGAAGATATTGAACAAACCTTAATAGATTTGTTCATACAACACATATTACCTTTTTTGTTATTATCTTTTATAGTTGATGATATACTAGAATTGTCCTTAGAATAATTCCAAGAAACACTAAAAAATACTTCTAATAAATCTATGAAGGATTCACTTTCTTCTCTTTTAAATAGTTAGGCTATAATGGGACAAGTTCAATATGACCATAACTAGTAGGTAGGAAATATGTTGTTCTTTTAATGTTATTCTGTTTTTTGATTACTTTAACATTATCTTTATTTGATTTAAATTTTATTTTAATCCAATAAAATAACTTATATATCTCACCATAATCATTACCATCAGAACATGTATCATTATAATCGTGACCCATGAAAGGTTTCACGTTATAGAAAGGGGGTATGTTTCATTTGTGATTTACTAAATTCATTTTAAATTTTCTTATATAGAAATAATAAACTATGACTTATTAGGATCTGATCATCTTAATATAAATCACTATTTCTTTCATGATTACTGTGTAAAATAAAGAACACAAGGAACATAATTATTTTACAATGCTCATCCTTGATGTGAGGTCTCACTCTATGCAACATTTTTATTATTATCTAGGTCCATATATTTTCTACTATAATCATATAACAAAATCATCATGGGTAGGGTAGAATAATCTTGAACCTACAATTTATTTTTTTGAATTGGTACATGATTTTTATATTGTATCCCATTATTTCTATTAAAAAATAATATAACTTTATAAGAAATAGTTCTTGTTACTCTAGAAAAAATATGAATATTCCTCTTCTATCCTTTATAAAAATATATAAAAGGTATATCTCACCCCTTCAATAATAATTATTTCATGTTATACTAAATGAAAACGGATTTTAGGTTAGTCCTTGATCACTATTTAAATATCCTTTATGTTTTAATTTATCACAGTTCTAGAATCTATAGAGAATATATTTTTTAAAATTTTCCCCAAATAAAGATGTATTTTGTGCTTCTTATACATCATTATTAATTTTATTAGTTTTACGTAACCTTCTCTCTTCTCTTTTTATCAATTTATATATTCTATATTTAGTAATATTTTCTTATAAAGGGAACCAGTATAAATTATCATGCCATTTCAATATTAAAAAATAGATATATTTAAGGATATTTCAAGCCTCCTGATAGAAATTATAATGATAATATATCCATTTTTATCATGAATGATCTTTTGTGCATCCCTTACTAAGCATTTTCACATAGATCACTCAAAGTCATCTTCTCATATTGGTCTTCAAAATTACCCCTTAGATTATAGTCATTTAAAAACATTCATGAACATAGACAATTTATATCCATTAAAAAAATGAACAAATAAAAGTATTTTTTAATTACACAAATTCCTATTTAAGCTATCTTCTTTGTTCCATAGGTGCATCCATAATTCTCATTGTAATCAAGATATATGCGGTGGGAAATGGTTCTTCACTAAATAACTGCAATTTACATAATGTCCTTATAATAACATAGAAATTTGAAGTTCTATTTTAAATTATAGATTTTTTGTGATTTTGAACTAATTACCATCGCTTTATTATCACATATATATTTACAATATTCTTGAAAATATGATCATATTCATTTAAATTCTCTATAATTTAGTTGTTCTTTTGGGTGATCATTTTTTTCATGGTATGAGGATCATAGATTATTTGTACAAAATGAATAAAAATCCATTTTTGATGGTTTAATAAATGAATATCAGTTATATCAACTAATGGTTTTCTTTTATTCATAATTATTTATCCAATAAATTAATAGATTTTCAATTCAGAAATAAACTAAATAATTTGCAAAGTTTATAACTATTTTGAATTCATAATTACCCTCTGAATGTTACTTGGTAATCCTAATAAGTTTTTCATTACTTTTATAATGTCTATATTTAACCATAATGGTTATTATTGACTCATACATTCTCTGAATTACTCTTATGAAGTAAGGGTGACTCATGCATAGTCATGCATTACTTTTCTGAAATTCATTTTTACAATTTGAAAGTCAATGTGAATCTTAAAACGTTACAATTGACTCTAACGAATATAAATTTACTCATATATTGTTTTATTATACCCTTATGAAGTTAGTTATACTCTTTAAATGTGTCAAATAACTTTTTATATGTTTGGTTTTACTTTTTCAATCTCTAATTTGACACATATAAAGTACTTATTTACTCTTCCAAACTCATACTTTTTAAAATAATCATCATCAAATTAAATTATTGATAAATAAAAAATTAAACATAGAATTACTCTAATAAACATCAGTGTATCGCAAATCATCTCAAAAAAATATTAAATAGTTTTTAAAATATCTCTACATAATCCCACGACTCTTAAAATAATTAAAAATAAATACATTATCCAATGAAAATTAAATAAAACAACAATATCCCCATTGGTATTTTATTTAAACTTCATTCATGTCATCTTTCACTTTAAAATATCATGGTACACATCAAATCACATCCTTTCTCAAATGAGTTGTGTATTCCACCACACTATAGAATATGATATTGTTTTTTGAAAGAATTCCATCTTACAATGACAACCAATTGTGGAAAAAATATATAGATGAACTCCCACTCACATTAAAATTTCACTTTTATCCCCCATTAGTAAATAACCATATATAAATATGAATATGTATTAAATAATCCCCTTTGGTAATGATGTGTATCATTATTTAACCCCATTAGAAAACATATTACATGTCCTAGTGGGGTTCATTTACACACTTCATCAAGTGATAAGTGAATGTTGAACATGATGTTTCAACTATAGTTCAATTATCCTCTTTATTTGATTGAATATAGTGAAAATATATACAATATAATTATTTGGGAAAATATATTCCTATTTCACATTACAAATTTCCACTAAATATTTGACAAAGTAATTTCTAAAATCAATCTTATTTGAACTAGTTTATTAAATTGGATTATTTGAAATATTAATGGCACATTATTTATCATAATAAATAGAAAAATGTATCACAATATTAACTCCCTAATCTTATATACACACTTCAATCAATAGAACCTTTGTATATGAATGTATAGATATTATATTCTATGCCTAATATGTTCTTTATGAAGATGATGTTTTATTAATTATATGAAAAAACACATATTATTCACCAATAATGAATGATCCACCATCAATGGATATATAGTCAATGAAATCTATAACCTATGAAGTATCTATAAATAACATAAAAATCGTTTATAATTTTTTATTCAGAAATATGAAATTCAAATTACATTAAATATATCCTTAAATGCCTTTATAAATAATTATAGGATACTCATTTTTATCACTCTAAAACTTGAAATATAGATCCATGGGAAACACTATATCAGGTATTGAATCCTTCTTGTATAGATTGATACAATTGTTTTTTCAACTCCATAATATTGGAATTATTTCCAACAAAATATTTTATCATATTTGTTTCAACACCTACCCAGGTGGATTATTCTTTGAAATCTTTCATTTAACACTTAATTAATAATTCCTTACCATATTTTTCTTGGGATTAGAAAATATTATCATCCCTTAGATCAATTTGAAATCTTATAAAATAAATCATCTATCCCAAAATTAACATCTCAATATGTATCTTCATATCATTAGAAAATTAATCAGAGAGATAGTATTTATAGCCTATAAAATTATGTTTTCAATGTCTATAATTATTATAATAGAACCTATCAGTAGAACGTTCACAAAAAATTTTATAACAACCTTTTTCTTTGAAAACATCATAATTCTTAAACAACCATCCAATAAAGGATTATAGGCTCTATAGGACTGTTTTATTCCATATAATACTCTCTGAATAATTTATACCATTATTCTATCTATATCAAGGATAAATCCCCTGGGGTTTTAATTGAAAAATTCATCTTCAATAAGATAATTACAAAGGATTTATTTCACATACATTTGGTAGATTTTGAATTGTCTTTATGATTACACTATTAAGAACATCATGATGGGATAAATCATAGCTACATGTGAAAATGTATCATCGAAGTCATCACTTGACATTAGGGATTAGCCTTTCTAAACCATAATTATTTTTTTCCTTGTCTCTTATACTTCTTTATTCAATTTATTTATAAAAAACATTTCGTCATTAATCACATTTTTTTGGTTCATATCATTGAACTAGTTCATATGTTCACTAAATTATAATCTAATCAAGATCTTTATTCATATAAATAATCCATTGATCATGAAAAAATTCCTGAGAAATAGTTTGTTGTTTAACTAGTGAGATGATTGCATTTTTATTTTCTAATTTTGACCTCCTTCTTATTTGGACTTGTGAAACTTGATTTCCATTGATATTTTCATATTCAACATGATTATTTAAAATCGGATGTATTTATATCTAATTCATCTCATTCTCATCTTCATCAATTGTTTTAATCTATTTCAATACCAAACACATTATTCATATTTTCGGTATATACAACAATCATATTTTCTAAATTCTATAACTTTCAATCTTCATCAATATAAATGTCCTATTCAAAAATCACATGTTATTTTTATTAATTTTCTATTATTTTACCCTTAGAAAACCCTAAGAGACTATTTTATTTTTTATTCCAACATTTATAGACACTACCATATTAAAATTAGCCTATAATGGATCTTTATTATGTTTTATCTTTAAATTTACACAAATATATACCTTTTATATTCATAAAACAAGTTCTACAAAAAAACCTAATTATTTTTTAATTTCATACATTTTATACAAAAACTCATATTATTTTATATGAGATTAATGTCTCAATAATTTTTTTCTGAATGTGAATTGGAGTGGATACAAATTTTCTACATACAAAAATTATATAGTTTATATTCATATTGTACAATACTTACCATTTCAACCATTCAACCATTTTTTTACAGCACAACACCATTTTCAGGGGGTTTATGGTGTCCTATATTGATTTTCTTATTCCATGATTGGATTCAAAAATTCTAAATTATTGAATGTGTATATATTTATATTGTATGATATAATTTTCATGATATAGACACCAAACACCTTTCCAACATACCATATGAATATTTAAAACGTTCTAATTTCTTTAGACTTTTCATTAATAAATATGATATTTTTCATCCATGTCTAATCATCAATGAATGTAAGGAATGAGAAGCATCCATTAGTTTAAATTTTTCTCAAAACACAACTTATATCTAAATGAATAATTTTTAGAGGTCTAGGAATGAGATTTCTACACATTTTTTGAAATCTGAACTATAATCCCTTTTTAAATATTCAAAAATGGATTATTTATCTATATTGAACTGAGAAAGTTCTCTCACCAGATCAATTTTTTATATTTTTCACATATTTATTTGGAGATTGTTTTCAAGTCTTCTATAGAATGAATTATTCACATCCTTTGAAATCAAGAATGATGAGTTAACTAGATCATTAATTTTAAGTATATATTCACCTATTTATTCAACTCATCTAATGACCCTTACATCATTATATTTCTTGATTATTCATGATCTATTTTGAAAAAAAATTATTCTCATTATCACAAAAATAGCCCATAGCAAGAATAATGTGTTTTATCAATTCCACATCAAGAATTCCATTTAGTTAGAACTTCATTGACTTTATTTCACTAGTTATAACACCGTTTCTTTTTAATGAACAATCAATAATTAATTTACTTGCACTTTTTCAAATATAATATATTTTATTAATGAATTTGGTATCTTTAGATAAAAGAGAGTAATAACCACGCCCAATATTCCAGAGAATTCCTCCCTTTCATTCATTCAAAGAAACCTCAAAAATAATATACTGTTCTTTAAGGTTATTATTTTGAACACCTTCTCCTTTTTATTTTTAGTAAAACTACCATAAAAAATAATTATAAATTTGATAGTATAATGATATTATTTATTACAAACCTCATGAATTTATTCTAAATTTTCAAATATATTTTTTATATATAGACCTGGTGTTTTTTCACTCACTACTTTATTATTTTGTGTCAATTTTTTTTATCTTTTCATGGATACTCTACCTTGATTTATAGTTTATTTTAGGAATTATTATATTTTACTAGAAGGTATAATATTTTTAACCATAGAACACACAACACCACTAATACCCATTGATTTTATACTTTTTAGAACACAAGAAAATTTTTCTAGATATCATCTATACAAAATTATGATTTTCTATACACATTTTCTCTGAGATTGATTCTATTTAGGATTATATAAACTATTAAGTTTCATCCTTTATTCTTCATATATCAAAAAAAAATTCTCACCATTCAATCTACTCTAGAAATCTTTAAAATTTGAATTTAAACCTTATATGTTTGTCAAACAATATTCTCAAAAAAAATTAGGAACATATTTAACCAAAATTTTTGTGATTGATTCCTCATATACATTATAAAATTCATAATTGAAATGGATAGATTTTATGTTCTCTATTTTGAACCTTAGTTAATTTTATATTTATCTTCATTCACATTATTTATTTCTTTAATATCTTTCATGATCATCTCATTCTAAGCAAAATTTATATTTGATTCATAATGCTCCTAAATTTTTTATTTCTCATTTGAGAAACAATTCATTAATACAATATTTCATTATAACTTCTTTTTATGAAACATGACCTCATTTTTGAGATTTATACGATAGTTAAGACAAGTTTCTAATTAATATTTGAGCATATACTCCACTTATGTTTCTTCACCTCCACACTCATCATTTATATAGTAACATTCAATTTTTTTCACATATTCCATGAAATTACTAATTTTCTCCAATGTTTCATCCTCTTATTGGATACTAGATGAAGTATATTATTCTTACTCTTTACTAAGAAAACTTATTCTATATATTATAATAAAATTACATTCTAAATCAGCAAGCATGTATACTGATTTAGGTATTTTCCACCCATTATAATTTTGAGGTTTTCAATTAAACTCATTAGCTTGAAACTCAAACTTTTACAAAATTCACTATAAAGTGTGTATTGATTCTATATTTAAAGAATATCATAGGAATTTAAACAATAAATTTACTGTTTACTTTCATAGAATTTCAAGATATATGAGAAATGATTCTATTATTTTAATTATCCATATCACCATCATCATCGACATCATTATATACTTTATGTTCTTATTATTTAAACATGATATTCATTTTAGATTCAAATAAAATCTATTATTTTACCGACTTTTTGAAGTAAATTTCCATCTCTATTTCATATTTTATGATAATATTGGGAAGATCATCTAGGGAAATATCATATATATCATCAAATTTTGATATTTTTATACCAAACCTATCATGAAAATTTATTACTAGATTCTTCATAATAGTTGGATATTCATGGTTATATTTAAAGCCTCTAGTATTTCACAAAATTACATAAAATATTATGAAATTAAAAATAATTGTTTAATTTTTTCACATTTTAATATTCACAAACTTGTTGATCCATATTTTTATCTTGGATACTATGACTTTTATATTTCTTCTATAATTGATTTCAAGATCATTCCAATATTCCATTATAATTTTGATTCTAATAACCATTGTAAAAACTTTTCTAAAAAGGGATATGAGGATTCAATTTCATGATTTTCCTACACGCTAAAGATTTATTTTTTTAAAAAATTTCATATGTTCACACATTTGAATAGGTGGAAATACCATAGTAACAAAAGTCAATACACAAATAAAAAAATACAAATGATTTAGTAAGATTTAGTTTTTAAATCCATGAAATTATTTTTCTATCAAAGGTATTTACACCCTTAGTGTTCACTTAATTGATATTATATGAATTTTATTGATAGAGGATATGATATATGGATCTCAGTTCTCAAATACCACATGAGGGTGACATTGGAATTGTTTTACCACTATGAAGGGATAATGAAATAGTAGTTCTTTATAAAAAAATTTCTATCTGTTATTATTGAAACAAACACATAGGACTAGTTTGTGTATTATCCTATAAATATAAAAAACTCTACCATTCATGATGAATGCAGAAATTAAAACACACAAAGAACATAATAGTGTTTTCATTCTTTGGACATGACATGATATCCGACTCTTTTCTATGGCCACTTTTTTTATCATGATACATATATTTTCCAATATAATTTTAAAACTAAATTCCAATAGATAGGTAAATTTCATAATGTACTTATATTTCACAAAAACCTAATGGTTTTAGGTTCTTTATACTAGATCTAATCGGTTATGGTTAAAAAAACATCACTTGTTTAGATAGATCTTCTTTAAGTCCATGTTTCAATATAAAAAAATACAAATCTTCCCATTTAATAATATAAATATATTTATAAAATATACATATCTCCTTTTCAAGAAACTATATTGCATGTGATACCATGCAAAGATATATTTTTAGTCGATTCATGCTCAATTAATACAGATCCTTAAACGTTTTCCCCTTCTCATTTCTAAAATATCTGGAAAATAGATTTTTGAAATCTCTTTAGCTAAACCAGCTATAGTATTAGATTATTCTTCATCATGATATTTCTTGATTATTATACTCCTCCACTCTTCTCTTACTCTCATTCATTATCTTTATACTCTATGAAACACTTTTCATTTACTTGTTTTTATTATTAATTAATATTATATTACTATATTCCAAAAATGAATGAATTTTAGGATGAAATTAGACTACTAATAGAAAGAAAAATGATAATATGGCAATTTTTATCTTGGATAATCCTTCATGTATCTCTCAAAAAACACATTGAAAATTATTAGGAAACACATCTCCTCAACATAATTCTAGAATTATAATTTTTTATATCAGTGATAAAAATACTTCCGTAACATATTAGATTGGTATCCCATAAAAATGACACATAAATAATTTTATTTTTGATTTATTGAAATTTTCATCAATTTTATCTTCCAATTTCTTCATATCTAGCCTCAAATGTAATTATCCATAAAATAATTTCTGTGGGGTGCAGTTCTTCACTACAAATTTCACTTGATATCATATACTCTAGATAACTAAAAAAATTTAATATCATCTTGAATAATTTATTGATATTAATGTGATCATTAAGCAATGGAATATTATGTAATAATAAAATTTCTAATTTTATTATTCCTAAAAACTGAATAATTTATTTTTAAATTATCCCTCATTTAAATGTTCTCAATAGTGATCATATAAATATTGATATGTAGATCAAAAATTCATTATACATATTTAATCACTACATAATTATGATTTTTTACACGGTGAAGACAAATTCTAGCATCACCTAGTTAAAATTTCATTAGAAGTATTTATTCTTGAATTTAACATATTTTCAATTCACCATACAACTCCAAATTTATCTATGTGGATGACTATTTGGAAGTTATAATTTTCATTATAAAGTGGATGGATATTCTTATGATATAACAGCCTCAAACCAATACTCCCAAATCTAATTCTATTAACATAATAGTTACATTTCATTATTTTAAACCAATAAACGTGACCCAACATAAACCATCCAAAAAAATCCTATTCCAATAAAATATTGGATCACTTCAATACTAAAGGAAAAATTGGGTTAAAATTTAATGATAACAAGAAAAAACATACATATCATGGAAAATGATATAGGGCTAAAAGGATAAATTATATGACTAATGTAAAAATGATTCAACTTTATTTTTGAGATAATATATGATTAAAACCCCACAATTAAGAATTAATGTCCCTGAGTAGTGATTATGATGGGTGGCCATCAGGGAAATTTCTAGTGTGTGTGAGAGTGAGGACAATGATGACCGAAAAGAAATATGTTGACAAAGGGGGACAATCATTAAAAAATAGTTTATAAAAATCAATATAATATACAAGATTTATTCTCATATAGAGCCCTTAATTGATATAAACTAGATAAAATCTTATTCACTACATGTAGGAACGAATCATAATAAAATGGTGAGCTCAAATGCACATTACGAATTATGTGTAGTGGATTCTATCATGAATAAATAAAAAATGAAAAATATACAATGAGGAATAATAAATTTGATAAGGTAAATAAATTAACGCACATTAAATTTAATTAATATTTTCACTAACATAATTAGATAAGGCAGAGAAAGGTAAATAAATGAATACACATTCCATTTAACTAATATATTGAGCATAAAATTCGTCCAAGGAAAATATCATATTGATAATATCATGGATAAAAATAATTGAATTATTGACAATGAAAATTGTTAATTATTTGATGTCATTATATTAGACATCATGATACCTCTACTATAAAGACCTTTTAGATGGCAGTTTAGAAGATATGTGTAGGTATATAACGGAAACTCATTTAACCAAGGGTATCCATCTAATTCAACTCATGAGAATAATAATGCATTGAGGGTCTATATATAACCAAGACCCACCCATCACTACATGTCCAAATCATTCCTTATATTTCTAATGATTCATTTAATTAATGAATAATAATACTTATCAGAAAATATATGAATTGATTAATCAATATATATTAACAATAATTTCCCCAATCAATCATATAACATTCATACTAAAATACCATATTTATAAACGATATATGTTTTATGTAGTAATTATATACATGATAAATAATTTTGATATATTGAAGAAATAAAATTTATGATGATAATAATAATGTGAATATTTCATGTCAAAAACCCATAGATGAAATAAATAAAATTAAAATTTTAAATACCTTGAATTATGAATTTCCCATGATATTACATGAAATAAAGGGAATTTTGTACACCATATAAAATAAATTAGGTTCCTAACACAATATTATTCCTCAATGAATGGAAACTGAGATGAAGCCCCTTACAGAGGGCATTCCATTGAGGATAAAATTAATAAATAATGAAATTATGTGTGACTAGTGTAAATAAAAAATACCAGTTTAAATAAAACACTGAATATTTAAAGGTTACTTCTCACATTATCATGGTTTAATAGAGTCAATGAATAATTGATATAACCCAAAAAAATAAAATTGATTTTAGAAATCCCTTACTGCTTTGGTAACTTTTGAATCATAAGAACCATGAAAGAATGAAATTTATATGGATATTTATATTTCATAAAATTTAATTTAAAATCATCAATAATATTCATTTTATGAATATACCTCACACAAATAGAACAAGTATTGTAAATTTCATGTGTCCAAAAGAAATAAACGTGAGATGAAAAACCATTTCCTTAAGTTAAAATAATCATGTATGTTATTTATCTTCCATAGAAAAAAATGTACGTTAATAATTAAATTTATTGATAAAAAATTTAATGTTTATTATTCCTTTTTTCTCATTTATCATTGTATTACAAATTTTAATTAATCATTTATTTTCATAATAGAAATTTTAGTTACATTTGGAACATGAGTTAAAAATGAAATTGGAAGGTTGAATATGGTTAAAGGGTCCATTATTCCATCATCTCTACAATAATAATCATTAAATTATTATCATTTTTATACACTAATTGTACTTTTAAATCAAACCATTAAACATTGTTTTGAGAAATTAACTATGTTACAACTATGGAGACGGTTGGTCGTATGTATGCATTAGTAACATTTCTATTTTTTGATGATCATTTTAGAATGAAAGAAATTATAAATTTATTATTAAAAAAATATAATGTCATCACATATATATATATCATATTATTTCTTTATAAATAATAATTTATATGATCCATGTGATGTGGTGATGAAATATGATTCACATTATTTTTAGGATGTGTTAGTCCACACGTATGCATGAACAACGTTATCATTTTTAGTGAATTGAATTGTAAAAATTTAAAAGATATATTTTGATTTCATAATGATTATTATTTAATTAATATCATATTTAAACACTAAATAAATAATTATAAATAGTCTTGAGAGGTAGTAATGGAATAAAATATATCAGTTCGTGAGGTGGTAGTTTATCGTACACATGGATTATGAATTCCATTTTCATTTGATGGAAATTAGAGAAGGATATTGGTTATGAAATTTAAAAAAAAATTAAATTTATGGTACTTATTGTATTATTTAATCCTATTTTTTGATAAATTCAACAAGTTTTATAAAGTAAAAAAACAAAAACATATAGTTTAAAACTATACATCTTCCTTTAATACTCGTCTTTAATTAACACCATAAGACCACTATGATTGAAATTTCCCAAAATATAAGGACTGTATAATGGGTGGAGGGAGTATATAAAGGAATTTAAATAGTTATTTTATGAGTAATAATGTTTTTTAAGTGTGAATAAATAAAAATAAGAGGATCCCCTCTATAAGAGAGGGGATCAGAACTCTTATCATTTCTCAAACTATTAAATTAATATAATTTATTTATTAGTTAAAAATTGATAAAAATCTAGTTATTCATAAAATAATGTGTTTATTGTTCAAAATTTCTTCATAACATAAAAATTAGATAAATTTTTTACCATATTTCTACCCTATCTTTTATTTTTAACACCTATTTAACAGCTTTACCTCTTACCATAACAACATGAGTGTTTACTCTTTGAGGGCCAATATAGTACCTATACAATAAGAAAAACTCATAAATAGACCATGATTGATTTGGTATACTTTATCATTATAAATTTACCAAATATTGGAGTTTTAGTAAATATATATTATTTAAAAAATATTATATATTACAAAATATCCATTATGTAAATTTTTAGACCTATTCATTACATAGAGTTCCATAATATAATGATAAAGCATATAATTAGAGAAAATAATTTTAAAACATATAAAAAATTTCATGGAAACATTTAAATTTCATGAATTACCTTAATTACATCAAATTTTATTTATCTTAGTATTTTTAATATCATTTATTTGATTTTTTCCTTTAATTTAATAGTTGTAGGATCATCATTATGTAAAAATTTGAGGTTAATATTTCATCACTATAAATTTTTTAAAAATAAATGATGAATTTAAATCTTTTATATTTCATAGTACTATTTATAGTCAAACATATCCTCTAGATGAAACTGTATTAAAAATATTACACTTATCAAAAATAAAAATGTGACATGTTTGACTTGTCATTAAATAAAATTCTATAAAGATCATAATACTATCCAAGTGACCCTATGAGGTCATAAATTCATCCCTTATATTATTATGGTAGGTCAATACTCATAAAATAATATTTAGGTTTGTTTTTCGGTTATTCTATGGTTCTTATCATTTTAAATTTAACCTAAATATGCAATTTACCTTTTTACAGTGGTAATGAAATTACTAAGTTTATTATTTATATTGATCAAAAGTAAAAGTATTTTTTTGAATAAATATTAAAATATTAATTTAAAACATGTAATCCGTTTTTTAAAATTAAATACACATGATTTTAAGAATTTAATTAAAAATTAAACTGCTAAAATGTAATAAAATATTGTTTTTCATAAAAATGCATTTTTAAGTAAAAAAATTTCATTAAACCAAAATAAGGTAAAATGATGATTAAAATATAATTAATTATGTTATATAAAACAATATACTAAATAATTTACTTTCATATTAAATTTAAATCATAAATATTATTTTTAAAATAAAAAAATAAATTTTATAAAAATTGATATTTTACAATATCTACTAAAAATTAATAAATTTAGAAAATTAATAAAATATTATCCTAAGATAAGTTTTACATGATTTATTTATAAATAAAATTAATTTTTTTCCAATTAAAATTAAATAATTTCAAAATAAAACTTTTAAATAATATCTTCTAATAAATAAGTTTAATAAAACCATTCCCTTTTTTATTTTTATAATTATATAATATATCTGTAATTAATATAACTAAATAATTTATAAATAATATTAAATATTAAAATTTTATATTTTATCATGAACTAGGATGTTACATTCTCCCCCTTTTAGAAAATTATTCCACTTAATTTTCAACTCGGTTTCGGTAACCAGGGTTCGACTATTCAAAACACATTTTTTGAAATCCCAAATCATAAATAAGGTTAATAAAAATTCCAACTAAAAATAGAGAAAGGGATGTATGAAGGTTATATGTAATAATATATTATTGGTCTTCATGTAGGATTTTATTTTTGGGAATTTAAAACCATGATATAAAATAGAAAACTAATTCCCATGTACTGTTGGTGGGTGATTGAGAACATGATCCTCAGAAAGATAACCATCACAAAAACATAAATCTATAATGGGTTAAAATCCATTAAATACATAGTAAAAAAGTTAAACAAGTATCTTTTTTTAACAAAATAATTTTCTTATATTTGAGGATTAACTATACTATCTATCGTTATTAGATATGGAAATATACTTACTTGAAAATTATAGTTTCATCCTTTAATAAATTTACACCAAAAACTCATCATTTTCTCTAAATTATGAGTATCATTTTTTCATTCCTAGAGATGTGGAATGAACTTATATGGATAAAAAACAAAAAAAACAAATATATTCCTATTATCTTTATATATTAACAAAAACCTATATGGTTATTCAATGAAAAAATAATTCCCAAAAATAATAAACCTTATTGTATGGAAAACAACTTTAATATTTCAAATTTTAATAGTAATACCCAAAAAATAAACTTAGATCATTCAATAAAAAATAATCCTAAATATTATTTAAAAAAATTCAACATAATATTGAATCCAAAAAAATCTAAAATAATTTACCACATAGATTTACCAGATAAATTTAATATATTTTTTTCAAATATAATCAATCACACATAAATTTTCATACCAAAATATAATATTCATAATCACATAATCACCAATATATGCTAATAATTTCAATAAATAATCACAATTAATACAAATCCAAAATAAATTCAAAAAATCATCCCAAAGATAATTCAAATCATATTTTTACCTTAAAATACAATAATATTATTTTTATATTAACCATTTATGTTTCCCAAAATAGTGAATGTGTTCTGAAATGACATTAATCAATTAAATACAAATAAATTTCCAATCTCATGGTAATCAATACTATAAATTATATGATCCCAAAATGAAAATAACTTTTATCTTTTAGATATTTTAAATAAATATAAAAAAAATCATTCTAACCAAGACACCGTATAGTCTAGTGGTAGGCGATGCACCCTTGTCACCCTTTAGTTGTGGGTTCTTGTCTTGTGGCCTTTCTGGATGAGACTGGTTATCACATATCTAGTGGTTTTTCCTTTTTCAATAACTATATGAATATAATATTTATAATGTTCCTTAAAATGTGATAAAATCCTCTAATAATTCTTAAAGAATTCAATATTAAATAATGATTTAACCTCAATCCTTTTTGCATATATTTCATTTTACATCCCAAAATGTAATAACCCATAATAACCCAAAAAATAAATGAACCCAAAAGTATCATTATTCAACATAAAATTTCTTAACATAAATCCTCAAAGGTGTTTCTAAGAAATTGAACTTATAAAAAAAATAAAATTATAATCCCATGATGAAATCCAAAACTCTTAATAAAACATAATAATGTTCAAAGTTCTCTAAAGCCTCCTCTACTAACAACTTTAATATCCCTGAAAACATTCTAACAGATCATGGGATAAAAAACTAATATTTCCATTGTTGTAGTTGATACTAGTAAAGATGAACCAATTTCAAAAATCCAAAGCATACAGAATAAAAGGTAAAAAAGTATCACTATCATACTGAATAGAATTTCAGGTTTAGTGTTTTAGAGAATTAAGAAAAAACATACATTTCTTTTAAAAAGTATGTAATTTTTTATTAAAATCTATATCATATCCAAATGATTATTCACATCTAGAACCCTTATAAGACATACCATAATTAAGTCCTTCATTAATATCTAGATTAAAGAAACATTGGAGATAGGTGACGGTAAATTCACAATAATGGGAATGTATCGTAGAATATATAATAAATCAATAACAGATGAAACATATACAATGAGGTATAGTCAATATAGAATGGTAAATAACATAACAAACATCTCATTTAAATTATATAAAGTCAAACATGATTAGACAATGTCTGTATAGTTAAATAAATCAAAAAAATCCATATAATTCATTAAATTGACCACAAAATGCATCCACAAATAATATCATTGTGAGAATCTCATTGATAATAACAATTGAATTATTGATGATGTAAGTGATTAATTTCTGGACGTCAAGATATCAAGAATCATGGTGCCTCTTCCATTAATACCTTTCATGAGACAATTTAGAATTAATGTGTACAGTTATATTATAACCCCATTTAACTCAGGATAACCAACTGATTTATCTCATAATTTTACCAGTGCATTGAGAGAATATCTATAACTCTTCCCCACCCATCACTACATGTCAAAAGCATTCCTCATATATCACATAATAAATTTAATTTATGAACAATATGCCTTATCATAAAATACATGAATATAATTATGTATGAGTATTAAAAATAGTTTAAACATCCTATCATATAAATTTCTAGGTAAAATATGATATTTTTAAATGATATATTTTTTAATTAGTAGGTATATCAATGATAAATGTTATGTATATTTATACGAAATTAAATGTAAAATGATGATAAGAATGTGAATATTAAATTTAAAATCCCCTTAGATGAGATAAATAAAATTTAAAAAATAATTATGAAAATTTTAGGATATTACACGAAAAAATGTTAGTATATGCACCATATAAAAGAAATTTGGAGCATAACATTACAATATGCCTTAATGAAGGCGAAGTGAGATGAATTACCTTAAAAAGGTCATACTATTAAACTGATAATTAATCAATGAAGTAATTATGTGTGAAAAATTTTAAATCCAAAAAATATAAATATAAATAAAACCTATATAAATTAATTATTACTTCACATATATTCTTGTTATAGCATAATCAATTAAGAAGTCAAATAACCCAACGAATGAAATTGAGTTATAAACCCCTTAACCCATTGGTAACTTTTGAATGATATTCCCCATGATAGAAATTACAGTATATGGACATTTAAATATAATAATATTCTAAGAAATAATTATAAATTATATTAATGGGAAGTATATACACCACACATGAGAAACATGTTGTGTATAATGCATGTGTCCCACAAAAACAAAGGTGATATGAAATACCCTTACGTTGAGTCTGTATCATGACAAACATTCTTTATCTTCCCAAATAATAAACATGGGTAAATTATTTTATTTATTTATAAATATTTTAAAGTTTATTAATCCTTCTAAATAAGTTATTACTATGTTACTACAATTACTTTGTCATTTATGGTTGTGTTAGAGGTTTTAGTGATATTTCTACATAAGTCCAAAATTACTTCGGTAGTTTGACTACTGTCGAAAGGATCATTATTTTTTCATCCAAATAATAATTATAATTAAATAATTATCATTTATATACATAAATTATATTATTAAATAAAGAAACTAAATATGGTTATGAAAAATGAACTATATTACAATTAAGGAGAGGGTAGGTCACACATACGCATGAGTAAGGTTTCCATTTTTCAATGTTAACTATGGAAAGAAGTAATTATTGTTTTATATATCTAGAATAATAATAATAAATTATATATCATATTACATATATAAATATACATATATATATCATCAATGTGATTTGGCGATAAAAACAAATCACATCGCTTAATAGAAGTGGTAGTCCACACATACCCATAAATGCCATTATCATTTTCATTGCATGAAATGGTAAGAAGATAAATGATATATATTCCTTTTAGAATGAAACTTATGTAATTAATATCATATAGAAAAATTAATTTTATAATTATATATATTCCTCTAATATGGTAATGGAAAATGAATTATATCAGTTCGTGATGTGGTTTTCCACCGTACACATAAGTAATGAATTCCTTCCACATTTTATGGGTATTAGAGATGGTAATTGGATATAAATTTATAATAATAAAAACTTTGTATTTAGGATATTATTTATTTATTTAATCATGGTTTGTTAAAATTATAATGATGTGTAATATGAAATAAATCTAAAACATGCAGTTGAAAACTATACATCTTCTTTCGAAAACATAAATTATATAACACCATAATACCACCTAAAATGGAATTATTACAAAAATAAGGCATATATAATTAGTCATGGTATTCTAGTAAGTTATTTGGTTAGGTATTGTCTGTATAAAAATGTTTTTAAGTGTTAATATAATAGAATAAGATGTTCTCTTCAATAAGAGAGGTGATGGGTTGTCTAGGCATTTCAAGAAATATTAAATTACTATAAATAAATATTCAATTAAAAATGGACCCAAAAGTTATCTATTTCGAATATGAGATGATTATGGTTCTAAGTATCTAAATCCAATAAAAAATATATATGTTTTTATTATATTTATACCAATAGGGTTTCTTTTTAAACACTATTTTACCCTTTTAACTCTTACCTTGACAACATGGATTATTAATCTTTGAGGGTCCATATAGTTACCATACACTTACAGAGGACCCATAAATTGTAAATGGTTGATATTTAAAACCTTATCCAAATCAATTTTATGAATTTATTTTTGTAGGAATTACATATCATTTAATAAAATATTATGTTTAAATTATTCATTATGTCAATTTTTAAAAATATTCATTACTTTGACTTTAATAACATAAATATAGCACTTATAATTCAATACAACTATTTTTAAACATATCAAACATTTCAAATTCATCTATAAACTTCTTTTTTTTACATTAATGTTCTCAAATTGTATTTATTTTATTATTTTAAATCATTTATTTAATTTTTCCATTAATTGAATAATTACTATATATGCATTGTATAGGAATTAATGTTATTTAATTCTTTACTAAAAAAATAATATAACATAATTCATGAATATAAAAAATTTAGATTTGAAAAAAATATTTATATTCCAACATATCATCTGGATGGAAACATATTAAAAATATTGCATCTACTAAAAATTTGAGTGTGACATGTTTGACTTTTTGTTAATTAAAAAACTATAAATGTCATTATATTATCTTGGTATCCCCAATAGGTCATAAATTAGGACCTTTTTATGATTATTTTCGGATATAAAAAAATTAAAATTAGGTTTGTGTTTATTTCATTCGATGATTCTTACCATTTTATTTTTATCCTAAATTACCTAAATTACCTTAACTATGGTAATAAAATTTCTGAATTTACTATTTCTATTGAAAAAAATAAAAGGATGTTATTTAATAAATTTTGAAAAAATATTTCAAAATAATAAATACATTTTTTGAAATTCAAAACATATAATTTGAATAATTTAATTTAAAAAAACCTAAAAATGAAAAGTAATTTTTTTTCCTGTAATATGTGTTCTTATGAAAAAAATTTAAATAAACCAAAATAACGTATAAGGATAATTAAAATGTAAACAACAAGATAATATGTATATAAATAGTACTTAATTTACATTGATAAAAAATTCAAATCATAAAGGGGATTTTTAAGATATAGGAAAATATTGTTTTATAAAAATGTATAAATTTCACTATTAACATAAATGTTAATATTTTAATAAAATTCTCTAAACTCGTATTAAGATATTTTTTACATGAAGAATTTAATAATAATAATTCAATTTTTATAACAAAATTTCGATAATTTAAAAATTAATCTTTTAAATAGAATATTATATGAAAGGAGTTTAACAAAGAAATTTCCTTTTTGATTTTAAAAATTATATAATATAGTTATATTGAATATAAGTATATAATTAAGGAATAGTAATAAATGATAAAATGATTTATTATATCATTACCTAGTTTGTTACATCCCCCCCTTTTGAAATTTTTTCCTCACATTTTTAACTCTAGCCAGATAATTGGGGTTTAATAATTCAAATTACTTTTTTAAAAATCCTACATCATAAAAAGGTTCAAAAAAACATCCACATGAAAAGAGAGAAAGTTATGTATTAAAATATTCTCTAATAACGCATAATGGGTTTCCATATATGAGTTTATAAGTGAGAAGTGGAAACATAGATATAGAAGAAGAAATTAATTCCCAAGGACTGATGGAGAGTGATGGATATCATAGTCTTGAGAAAGATAACCATCATAAAATCATAGACCTGTAATTGTTTAAAGGTCAATGATTCTACAGTAAAAAAAGTAAATAGATAAAAAAAATTCCAAAATCATTTTCCTAGAGTTGGGAAATTATTTTTCTACATATATTAATAGAATAAGGAAATATACTTACATGAAATTTTGGGTTTTATCCTTTAATCAATTTGCACCCAAAAAATATTTTTCTCCAAATGATGAGTTAGAATTTTTTGTTTCCGTAGTATTAGAATCAATATATATGGATCAAAAATCCACAAAACAGAAAATTATTCTGATTTTCCTTTGAAGTTTTCCAATACCAATATGGTTGTTACATGATAAGATAATTCCCAAAAATAATAAATCTTTATGTGAGGAAAACTAATTTAATATCTCAAAATTCAACAGTGATACCCAAAATTTAGCTTAAATCATAAAATGAATAATAATCCTTAATTACAATCAAATGTATTCCATCCTAAGATTGAAATCCAAAAATCATAAGCATTTGATCATGTTGTCTCCCTAGATAAATTTAATATTTATGTCCCAAAATAATCAATCACACTTAAATTATCATGCCAAAATCTAATTTCCCTAACCAAATTATCTCTTTGATATTCTAATTATATTAATAAATAACTAGAATCACTGCAAGGAAACTATAAAATTACAAATACATCCAATAGATAATTTTATTTTTATTTTTCAAATAAAATCCAATAATATACCTTTTATATTAACCATATAAGGATCCAAAAATAGTTAATGTATTCAAAAGTCACTTAACACAAATTCATTTTCCAATAAAATGGTTATTTATACGATAAATCATATGATCCCAAAATGAACATAAATTTTATCTACCAAATAATATATATAATGAAAAACAATTTTATGATAACAAATACATCATATAGTCTGTTGGTAGGAGATGCACTCTAGTCACTTTTCAGTTTGGGTTCACACTGCATGCCCTTTTCAGATGGGACGGGTTGTCATATAGATGATATGTTTTCCTTTTATAAAACTATGTTAATATAATCCTTATCAAGTACCCATAAATGTGATAAATTACTCAAAATAAACATAAAATATTAAACCTTAAAAAACATTTTAACCTAAATGGCTATCTACTACTTTTCATTTTTCATCCCAAAATGTAATAACCCATAATGACCTAAAAATTAAATGGATCCAAAAATACCATTATTTACCATAATATTTCCTAACATAAAGCATCAATCGGTATTTCTAATATATTGAACATATAAAAAAACATTAAATTTATAAACCCATGATGACATACATAACTCTTAAGAAAATATAATAATGTACAGAGTTATCCAACCCCTTTGATACCAGTGGTAACAGCCTTGAAACCATGCTTTGAGATCTCGTGAAAAAAAATAATATTTACATTTCAATATTCGATACCAATAAACATGTCCCAATTTCTACCATTAAAAAATTATCGAATCAATGTAAAAATTTGATAAATTTTAAACTGATGGACCTTTTTGATTTAGCATTTTAGATAATTAGGACAAACTCTTACATATCATTGAAAACTAAATAATCAATTTATAAAAATATATATCATCTCCCAAAATTTATTCACATCTAGCACACCTATTACACATAAAATTCATAAAAACTTTTTCACTACATGGATTAAAGAAACATGAGAAAATAGTGAGCTGAAATTCTCAGTAAGGGTTACGTGTAGGAGAAGCTATCACAAATCTATAATAAATGAAGAATATTCAATAAGTCAAAATCAATATGCCAAAGTAAAAAATTGAATAAACAACCAATTTAATTAATAGGTGAAAAACATGGTTAGATATGTAATATAAATTTTAATAAATGATCACGTATACCATTTAATTTATATCTTGAGCGTAAAATGCAACAACAAATAATATCAAAGTGAAAATATAATGGATATTAGTAAATGATTTCATGGCGATGGAAATGATTAATTATTAGATTTTATTATCTCAATCATCATGATACCTCTAATGTTACGAACATTCATGATACAATTTAAACCTGATGGGTATGTTTACACTAGAAACCCATTTTATTAAGTTTGAACAACTGATTTGCCTCATAAAACTACTGATGCATTGAGAGGATATAAATAATTGGGCCCCACCCAATACTGTATGTCCAAATCATTATGAATATATCAAATAATTGGTTTAATTAATGAACAATATTCATTGTCATCAGATATTAGTATTTGTTGATGAATTCATATAAAAACTAATTTCCCTATTCTATTATATAACTATCGATGTAATATACCATATGTAAAATTGATTTATGTTCACGTAGTATGTATTTTAATAATAAATAATTGATGATAGCTAATAGAGGCCCCAATGTTGCTCAGGAAAACTCTTTAAATATGGTTACATACAATTATGTTCATGCTACTACTTTTGATTTTGTAGTTGTGACTCTGGCCCTCATTGTTGTTGGGTCCCCTTTTTACACTAACTCTCTAAACTCTGACAGGGATGCTGGTCCTGGTGTAGGTTTGCAACCTGATGAGACTATTGGTATGGATCATATCACTGAGGTTCACATAGGTTCTCGTCATTATGTTATAGAAGGTATGTATGATTGCACCCCCCTCTGGATAATGAGTCGAATCATTCATGCCTCCTTTAAGGATGCACTATTAAATGGGACAAATAGTGATGGTTTCCCACCTCCTCCCTCAAAAATAAAGCCAATGGAAGATTGTTATCTCATTACTCAGACTATGTCTATCCGATCCTCTTTTATTTTTATGGGTATGGTCAATACAAATATTCTAAAAATCGTCATGCTAAGTAAATCACATTCTATGTGGGAAATTGTTGATGATTCTGATTATGGAAATGACATGTCTAGTAAGGATTTGTAGTTCCTTTATTGAAGGATGATGGAAATTCCTTATGTTTGACCCCACTATCTCTCCATTAAATTTTATTTTTTATTTAATAAATGGTCAGAAGCTTAGCTTCTGACTGGACGTGTGTGTTATATCAATGATAAATAATATGGATAGTTAGTTGAAATACAATGTCCAATGATGAACATAAAGTGAAATTTCATGTAAAATCCCCGTAGATGAAATAATTCAAATTATAAATTTAAATACCATGAATTATGAATCATTTATGATATTACATGAAAATTTGGTAGTATATACACCACATAAAATAAATTAGGATCATAACATTACAGTATGCCCCAATGAAGGGAAATTGAGATAATGTCCCATTAAAAAGTCATACCACAGAAGTGATAATTAATCAATGAAATAATTACGTCTGAAAAAATTAAATCCACCCAATTATTGTGGATATAAAACTTATAGAAACAAATTTTTACTTCTCATATAATCCTGGTCTGAAATAATGAATGAAGAAGTTTTATAACCTAATGAAAGTAAATTGATTTAAGAAACCCCTTACTACTTTGGTAACTTTTGAATCATAAGCCCCATGATAGATAAAATATAATGTTGTTATAAATATAATATAATATTCATTATAATAATTATAAATTTCATTCATGATATGTATATAAATCACACAAAAGTAACAAATAGTGTATAAGGCATGTGTCCCACAAAAATAAAAGCGGGTTGAAAATTCTTATCTTGAGTCTGACTCATAACGTATATTATTTATATTCTTGAATAATATAAATAGGTTAATTATTTCCTTTATTTATTACTATATTAATTTTTATTATTCATTTTAACTCTCTTATTACAATATTACAACAATTAAACAATCATTTATGTTCACATCCGACATTTTAATGATATTTGATATATAACTCCAAAATCACTTTGGTATGATGACTATGGTAAGATTGGTCATTATTCCATAATAAAGAGAATATTAATCAATAAATAATTTCTATTTTTTAAATAAATTATAATATTAATTTCAACCATTAATTATTTTTATAAAAAATGAACTATGTTATAGTCATGGTAATGATAGGTCGTATATATGAATGAGTTAGGATTCCACTTTCCAATGATAATTATGGAAAGAAGGTGAGTATTATTTTAACATTATAGAATGATAAAAATATAATATAGATTATATTAGTTCATTAAATATACATATATATATATCATCCATGTGATTTGGTGATGAAAAATGAATCATGTTGCTTCTTAGAGGTGGTTATCCACACATAAGATGGAACTATGTTATCATTTTTCAGTGAAAGGAGTAGTAATATTTAAATGATATATTATCATTTTATAGTGACATATATGTAATTTATATCATATGAAACAATTAATTACATCAATATATCAAGTCATGAATTATCGTAATTGGATGTGAATTATATCAGTTCGTGGGCTGATAGTTTATCACACACATGAATGTTGAATTCCTTTCCCATTGGATGGATACTAGAGATGGAAATAGATTATGAAATTATTATAATAACATATCAGTATATGTAGGATATTATTGTAATTATTTTATCATTGTTTTTGAATCATTTCCTATATGTAGAAGAAGAATCATATCTAAAATATTCTATTGAAAACAATACATTTTCTTTGGAAAACCACCATTGATTAATACATTAAGACCACATAGGTTTGAATTCATCCAAAACTACACCTCTAATATTAGGGTAGGTATTACATTAAGTTATTTTGTTAGGTATTTTCCAAACCAAAATATTTTTTATGTTTGAAGTTAACATAATAAGAGGTTACCTTCAATAAGAGAGGGATGGGGTACTCCTTCCATTTCTCAAAATATTAAATTAATATAAATTGATTTCCAATTCATGGTGGATCCAAGAGAGATTTATTTCAAAGTTACCATGATCATGATTGTAAATCTCTAATTCTAGTAACAATTTTACATGTTTTGACTATATTTTTACCATTACCTTTTGATTTTAACCCCTACTTAATCCCTTTAACTCTTGTCTTGACAACATGGATTTTTAACCATTTAGGGTAAAAATAGTTTCTATATAATAAAAAATAATCCATAAATTGACAATGGATGAAATTTTAAACCTTATCCTAATCAATATTATAAATTTAATATTTTTTGGAATTATTTTCATTTAATAAAATGTTATTTATTATAAAATATCCATTTTTTCAATTTTTAGAACTATTATTGACATTGAAATTAATAGAATGAAGATAAACACTATAATTCCACCAATTTATTTTGAAGTATCTTAAAATTTTCAATTTCAATAATAACTTTCTAGGATTATATTAATTATCTGATATTATCTTTATTTTCATATTTTTAATATCATTTTTTTATGTTTCCAGGAATTGAATAATTACAACATCAGCATTGTGATTAATGGTACACCTAGGGGCTTTTTCCCGTATACTAGAGGCGTGTGACAAGGGGATCCACATTCTGGTCTTTTATTTGCTATTGTTGAGGACTATCTTAGCAGATGTATTAATGACCTTGCACACATGGGTATGTATAAGAGAATTCAGGCCGGTAGGAATGACATTGCTCCATATCACTTATTGTATACTGATGACATTCTCTTTTTTGGGAAAGCCTCTAGAAAATCTATTTTATCCATTAAGGCCCTTTTTCAATATTATGTGGAAGTGGATGGTCAAGCGATAAGATGGGAAGTTCAATTGGGGTCTGATCTCTAAGGATACATCTGGTGATTTTTTTGTTAACTGGTTCAAAGGCAGGTTAATTAATGGTTATAATTATTACCTTGCATTATCTGTATGGTCTGATCTCAAATGTTCCTTCATGAAAATCATGAATGACACAAAGTGGTTGGTTTGCCGTGACTCTAACCTAAATTGTTGGAGCATGACTTGGCTTGATCGGCCGCTTCACGACTGTATGGATATTCCCTCTGGGGTTGACCAGTTCTCTATTGCTGAGTTTGTAATGCATAAACATCTATTTGACAGCATGATAGCCCCTCAGGTGGAGCTGGATTTTCAATCCTATGTTTTTATGGATTGTGACACTCTAATATAGAAGCATAATAGGAATGGTCAGTTTAATAGTAGGGATAATTATCAATTGGCTTATGGGGGTTCTTGTAGTTCACCTGCATGGCTCAAGAAATACATGTCCTTGTTCATTCGGCCCTCTCATTGTTGTCTTATTTGGGGACTTTGGAAGAACTGTGTTCCCACTCATGATCAGCTTAAGAGGTCTGGTTTTATATTTGAATCAGCATGCCATATTTGTTTGCGAGCTAAAGAAGATATCCATCATTTGTTTGTGGAGTTCTCATGCGCCAGGCAGCTATGGGTGTACGTTGGTCAGCTGTTCGGACTGCAGGTGAACCGGTTCCCGATTCTGGAGCTGCTCGCAAGGCTGTCCAGATTCTGCTGCAGCGAACAGGTGCAGAATCTCCTCCTGGTGGCTGCTTCTGTAACACCCCAGGTAAATAAAGAATATGACATTTTCATATTTATCCATATTTGTGAATAAAATATTAATATGACTTTAAAGGGGACGGTATGCTCGATGGCGTACCCAACACGCAACAACGAGTTTCTTGGGAATCTTACGTTGCACTCTAATAATAAAATAATATTATTTTAAATGGCAGTTAACATGTAGCCGTAGTATTGGTGGGAATGGATAGAAATAACTAAAATATGATTATATATGTTTTTAAATGTTTTTACATTTATCCAATAAAAGATAAAGGCTTAAAATACGGAAAGAATTCAATTTTAGGCGTATATGCCCTAGTTTTCACTAAAGGTTCACTTATCGCCTTTTGATGGCGAACCGTCATTAAATATAGTTTTGTTCACTCTTATACATCCTTTTGGACCAAATAAAACTCTTCTTTAGAATCGGGACATCAAAATTTACTTTGTGTAAATTTTTTGTATCTTTCCGATAAAGTTCATTTTTTTTAATGAATAGTGTAAAATGTTATATTTTAATTCAAAACCTCTTTTTAATATAATTTATTTATATGATTAGATTATCTTTTGAATTGGTTTTAAAGTAAAATTAGAATATATTTTTACCATTAAATCCAATAGTGGTCGTTGGAATTAATTTTACTTTGAAATCGGACTTAAACTAGTGTCAATTTTTTGATACTTATTGTTTCATAAAAACACGCTATTTGTCATGACAGTGGGAATTAATTATTAAATTAATTAATGTGACTTATATGTTTTGAATTTTGTAAAATAGACTTCATTTTTGAATTCGGAATATCAACTATAGCTTAGGGTGAGTTTTTGGTAATTTTCTGAAAAACTTCAATTTTTGATGAATAGTGAAACCACTAAGTGGTACTTATAAAACTGATTTTCCGTTTAAATGAAATTTTGCCACCTTTGTGTTTTGAATTTCAAAAATCTGACAGACATGGTTGTCATTAAGAAGTAAAATTTGGTTCAATGGGATTAAAATAATTTTTTTGGTGAATAGTAACTTATTAAGTTTTTAATCGCGATTAGAGGTAATTAGTGTAGTTTATGGTAAGAATAATGTTTTAATAAAATTAAATGACCTAGAAACATGTACTACCCTCATTGGATGTGTCATGGCCGACCAAGACAATCCATGGGTCAACTTGGGGACCCCATGGAGCCACTTTGGTTGGGAAATGTCATAAATATCTTTTTATTTAAAGTTAAAGTAAAAATGAGACAAACATGAAAAGTTTTACTAAAACAATTTTTACATGGGGTCATACAAATCAGATTTTTGACTATAAATATTAATTGAAAAGATAAAATGATTTCCTACATCATAGTATTTTTTTTATAATTTTTAGACATTAAATAAATTAAATTATGTATGACATCATGATGATGCAGCGATGACCTCCTTATTTAACGATTTAAATAAAATGGAAAGATAATGTAATATCTAAGACCTACACATGTCCAAAACCTATTTGATGAGTTTATTTCGAACCCTTATCACATTAGCCTCGAAATACATCAATGTGGGACCTCTTAAATCCGAATACCATTTTTAAATAAAGTGACTTTTCTTCACTTTCCAAGAGTGCCCCTCCTCTCCTCTTATAAAAGGCCCCCACCTCTACCTCCTTACCCACACTCCCAAAGCCTTTGGCTCGGCCAAACCCTGCCCATTTTGTCTCTAAACATCCCTCTATTACTCCTTGAAGCCTCACTTTGGGTAGAAGTCTTCCCAAGGAAGCCTTTGAGCTCAAACCAAGAGGAGTTACCCGATTTTAAGGTAATGTCTTCTTTTGAGTCCTTTTGTTTTATTTTGCTTCTCCAACCCCCTAAACTCTTTTTATTATTATTTTTTTTGTAACAAATCCAGTATCCTAAATATACTAGGATGTTTTTATAAGAAGGATTCTATCTAAACTTACACACACCTACATCTAATGGTTAAAGAACATACTGTTTCCGTGTATGGAGAATTTCTGCCTCACGAAACGATGATTGTTCAACACTCATATAACACCTTCAAAGGTGGGCATTAAGATGTCACTATATTTATATATGATATTTAATATGTTTATGTTTTACTTAATCTTCTGTATTTTTCATTTATGGCATAACTTTATGGTTTCCATTATGGTTAAACGCGATATCTTCATTTAAGGAAGTGTGGACTACCGCCCCCTTAAAGTGATGTGATTCGTTAATGCCATATGTGGGACGTATAAAGGATGGATTTAAAGTTATTATATATGATTTTATACTGGATTATAATATACCTCTATATCATTATTATTTCTTTCCATTAATGTATGAGATAGAAATGAAAGTAGCGTTCATGCGTACGTACGGCTTACCGTCTCCATTAACGGTGCATTTCATTTCTTATCCCCAAATGTAATGTACTATTATAAGTACATATTTATAATGTATATATATAAGGTATGTTACATATAAATGATGAATATAATTCTGGAATTAAAATATACATACCTCTCATTTAGTTTTAATTCCATTAATATGACAAAGAAATGAAAGTAGCGTTCATGCGTACGTACGGCTTACCGTCTCCATGAACGGTGCATTTCATTTCTTACCTCTAAATGATTATGTAATATTATAAATACATGTATATGCTCGATATATATGATATATATGATATCCAAATCATGAATATCATTCTGGATATAATGAACCATTGACCACACGAACAACATGTAATTTTAAGAAGTCCACTTTCGACTTAAGAACCAAATATTGACAAAACAAACATTATTCACTTAAATGATTAAATAATGTTTATAAAATTGAAATAATTGATCTAAAAGGAATAATGAACTAGAAAAAGGTTATTAATAAAGTTTAAATTAACTCAAGTTTATTATTCAGGACGTTAAAGAACGATTGAGTCAAGTCGAACCCGAGGTAAGGGATCCTACTCCACTCTTTCTTTTTAAGTACACTCTTTTATGTCATTCCTTTTAAAGCTAATATTTCTTGTTATTGGGATGTTATTTTATATTAATCTTACTTTAATTTTTATGTTAATGTGATGATAGACCCTATTCTCTCTCATCAATCCATTTTGGAAGTTTTAAGTGGCGTCGTTAGGCTGCCGAATTTTCATAAGAGATCTAACATCTCTCTTTCTTTTTAAGTACTCTCCTTTATGTCACTTCTTTTAATCTCCTCTTTGTTATGATAGGGGGTGTTCTTTTATATTCCCCTTGCTATACATTTTATTGTAATGTGATGAGATACCATATTTGATCTCATCAATCCATTTTTGGATGTTTTAAGTGGCGTCGTTAGGCTGCCGAGTTTTCGTAAGGGATTTTTCATCTCACTTTTATACCCGTGAGATTTATGTTACATTTTCCACAATTTCCTTTGAGTGGTGTATGTACTGCACATTATTTTACTCATTGTTTAATATACTTTCTTTTATGATTATTTACATCAATGTTGTATTGTCCTTCTTTCACGAGGTGTATCTTTCGAAAGATACCCATGTCGATAAGGGAACCTTTCACCCTCCTCTTTTTAAAAGACTTATTTTGTTATGTCTTTTAATTCACATAATATTATTTTGGGATATGTTCTTATATATCCTTATTGATGTTAATTTTATGTCCAAGTGATGAGGTACCCTTTTTATCTCTCATCAACTCTTTTTCTGAATTTTGAAGTGACGCCATTAGGCTGTCTAATTATTGCAAGGGAACTTCTTAACCCAATTTCGATTCTTTGGGATAAACTTGTACACCTTGAATATGTCGTTCTATGATTATGTGTGAATGTCCTCTGATTTTTTTACACTTAATACCCAATTATATTTTGGGTATTCATTTGTCACACATAGTTATATAACTGATTTATGCTTAATCCAAGGATACTGTCTTTGTATGGGACTTCGTCTCAATCTCCTTTCATTGAGGCATATTTTTTTTTATATACAACCTTCTTTTATACGGTTTATAAACCCCTTTGACTTTTACGTTTATCCAAAAGGAATCTTTTTTATACGAATCATTTTACTAAATGAAAAAAGGGAATGTTTTTGTCGTACGTATGCGGCGACAACGACTTCTCTGCCGCCATGACCGTTATTTGAGTTTCGGCTTCCTCTACAAGCCATACCTTCTTTTTAAAAGAAAAATAAATACCATGTTTTAATTTTCTTTTATTTTTGTATTGAAAATGGTTTTCATAATGTTTTTATATCAATGTGTTGTATTGATATCTTGTGATTGAAAGGTGGAAATGTTATGTTTCCTTTATGAATGTTTTATGTGATACGATTATGTTGAAGTTCTTGGGAATTATTATGAAGACAGGTGGTTCCTTGATAAACTAAGGGTGGGTGAGCTCGATATAGCTCTCCAATGCATTGGGTAACGTGAAGGAGTGAAACGTTAAGGATTCTCCGAAGAGATTTAGGGAATATACTGTGATGGGTATTCCAAACGTAACCAAGAGGGTTACTCCCTACATAAGAATGTTATGAATTCCTCAAGTTACCTTTATGTCATATGATTTCTATGATTTTATGAGGTATGTTAAAGTGATTATGTTTTATGGGTAAAGTATGATTTCATTCTTATGTATACATGTAATCATGTTTCCTTTCCATATTTGTATATCCCTTACTGAGCTTTTTATGCTCATCCCAAGTTTTTAAAATGTTTTCACAGGTCAAGGGAAAGGTACGTGATGTGATGATAGTTTCAAGGATGTGTCAAGAAAGAATCCAAGTTTTATTTTAAATATGTTTCCGTTGATGGGAAGAATGAATCCTGTCTTTTATGTAACCACTTTGTTTAAATGTGGAATGTAATGCAAGTTTTATGATCTAATTCTCTAAAACTCTAAACCTGAAAAGATCCTCAATGTGTAATCTCGTATTAACTCAAGATTAAGTAAGGTTTAAGGCTGGGGCCTTATAGTTGGTATCAAAGTTCGTTTTAGATAACTTTAGAGGTTAGGGTATTCTCTAAGCACAAGTGACATTACCATAATGGTTAGGATTTCAGAAAGAGTCCTAGTTTTAGATAAAGTGAATGAGTAAGTATATCTTAGTGTTTATCTTCATCATTCGTACATGATGGTTATGTTGATATACTCACACTGACCTTTTTGGTTTTAGTAAATGGCTGGATCTAGCAGGCACCAAAGTGACAATGGGTTTGAAGGAAACTGTGGTAGTTCTCTGATTAAGAGACTGGATGAGATGGGGGATTCAATGAGGAATCTCATGGTTGTTCTAAACCAACTATCAAGGAGTCATGATCAACCACTTCAACCTTGGTGAGTTCTCTAATGCATCATGTACGAGATGGCCAACTCGATGTGGAAATTCAGGTAATAATTATTAAGGTAACCATTAGGGTTTATATGATCCTTACTTTTGAGGTAATTATGGGTTATTATATGATATGATGGAAAATGAAAGGCATGAGATAAACTTGAGGTTAAAATATGTTATGATTATTTTTGAAGATTTTATCTCATTTTGGGGAATGTTTTAAGAATTATATAGTTTTGGAAAAAGGACAACACGCAGACCGTGTGACAACCCGTCGTGTCGGACAAAGCTGCGGGAATCGAACCCACAACCAAAGTGTGTCTGGTATTTATCGCCCACCACTGGACTACGTGAATTCCCTGGTTAGTTTGACTGATTCTTTCTAGTTACATGATTTTATGAATTAAGAGTAAGTTGATTTTGGGTTATTTATGAAAATTATTAACCTATCATGGAGGACATGTGATTAGGTTAATCACTTTTCAATACGAGACTTTAGGAGCAACTGATGTTGTTTGGAGATAAATGTTACGATTTAACTTGTAAGACTATGTGACTAAATCCTTAAAATATTTGGGTTTCAACCATATTTTGGTTTACTTTGAAGAATTTTATGGACAAATTGATTATAGAATGGTCCTCGTTGAACTTTGGGTTTTGTTGGACAAATTTTGGAGATTAAGAAAAGATTTTCTTTTTATAAAGGTTTATCCTTTTCTGGATTATCTAATCTTGTACTAACCTTTTTGGTTTTGGTTTTGGTTAAAGTCTAAAGACATGGGAAGTATATAGTTCTCTTTTGTGGATTAGGTGACTCTCTAGAAGTTTATTATAGTACTGTTAATGTGAACAAGTCTTCCTAAATACTCGCCTTTTTGGAGAAAATATGAGTTTGTGTAAGGAATATAATAAAAGTTGAAAGTCAACATGATAAGTGATTATGTTTCATTATGAATAAATTCCTCAATAAAAAGTAACTTAAAACAAAAATGTTGTCTATTAACTTTTCCTACTGGGGAATCGAATACCGTTTAACCCATCACAAGTTTGTAATTTTCTCATGGTTAACTTTCTCCTAAACATGTTTTCTATCACTCTTCATCAGAACATGACCCTATGTTTTCTCCTCCATGTCCATGTTTTCATACTTGGAATCCTAGTATGAGTTAACTTGGGTGACCTTTGTACTTATCTTTCTTTATTTTAAAGTGATTGTTTTACCGACTCTTCTTCCGATGTGGGACTTTCAAGGATGTTTCCAAGCCCAATTTTAAAATTGCGAGGACGCAATTCCCAAAAGGGGGGAAGGATGTAACACCCCAGGTAAATAAAGAATATGACATTTTCATATTTATCCATATTTGTGAATAAAATATTAATATGACTTTAAAGGGGACGATATGCTCGATGGCGTACCCAACACGCAACAACGAGTTTCTTGGAAATCTTACGTTGCACTCTAATAATAAAATAATATTATTTTAAATGGCAGTTAACATGTAGCCGTTGTATTGGCGAGAATGGATAGAAATAACTAAAATATGATTATATATGTTTTTAAATGTTTTTACATTTATCCAATAAAAGTTAAAGGCTTAAAATACGGAAAGAATTCAATTTTAGGCGTATATGCCCTAGTTTTCACTAAAGGTTCACTTATCGCCTTTTGATGGTGAACCGTCATTAAATATAGTTTTGTTCACTCTTATACATCCTTTTGGACCAAATAAAACTCTTCTTTAGAATCGGGACATCAAAATTTACTTTGTCTAAATTTTTGTTATATTTCCGATAAAGTTCATTTTTTTAATGAATAGTGTAAAATGTTGTATTTTAATTCAAAACCTCTTTTTAATCTAATTTATTTATATGATTAGATTATATTTTGAATTGGTTTTAAAGTTAAATTAGAATATATTTTTACCATTAAATCCAATAGTGGTCGTTGGAATTAATTTCACTTTGAAATCGGACTTAAACTAGTGTCAATTTTTTGATACTTATTGTTTCATAAAAACACGCTATTTGTCATGACAGCGGGAATTAATTATTAAATTAATTAATGTGAATTATATGTTTTGAATTTTTTAAAATAGACTTCATTTTTTAATTCAGAATATCAAATATAGCTTAGGGTGAATTTTTTGTAATTTTCTGAAAAACTTCAATTTTTAATGAATAGTGAAACCACTAAGTGGTACTTATAAAAACTGATTTTCCGTTTAAATGAAATTTTGCCACCTTTGTGTTTTGAATTTCAAAAATCCGACATACATGGTTGTAATTAAGAAGTAAAATGTGGTTTAATGGGATTAAAATAATTTTTTTGGTGAATAGTAACTTATTAAGTTTTTAATCGCGATTAGAGGTAATTAGTGTAGTTTATGGTAAGAATAATGTTTTAATAAAATTAAATGACCTAGACACATTTCCTAACCTCATTGGATGTGTCATGGCCGACCAAGAAAATCCATGGGTCAACTTGGGGACCCCATGGAGCCACTTCGGTTGGGAAATGACATAAATATCTTTTTATTTAAAGTTAAAGTAAAAATGATACAAACATGAAATGTTTTACTAAAACAATTTCTACATGGGGTCATAAAAATCATATTTTTGACTATAAATATTCATTGGAAAGATAAAAATATTTCCTACATCATAGTATTTTTTTATAATTTTTATACATTAAATAAATTAAATTATTTATGACATCATGACGATGCAGCGATGACCTCATTATTTAACGATTTAAATAAAATGGAAAGATAATGTAATATATAAGACCTACACATGTACAAAACCTATTGGATGAGTGTATTTAGAACCCTCATCACCTTATACTAGAAATACATCAATGTGGGACCTCTTAAATCCGAATACCATTTTGAAATAAAGTGACTTTTCTTCACTTTCCAAGAGTGCCCCTCCTCTCCTCTTATAAAAGGCCCCCACCTCTACCTCCTTACCCACACTCCCAAAGCCTTTGGCTCAGCCAAACCCTACCCATTTTGTCTCTACACATCCCTCTATTAATCCTTGAAGACTCACTTTGGGCAGAAGTCTTCCCAAGGAAGCCTTTGAGCTCAAACCAAGGGGAGTTACCCGATTTTAAGGTAATGTCCTCTTTTGAGTCCTTTTGTATTATTTTTCTTTTCCAACCCCCTAAACTCTTTTTATTATTTTATTTTGTAACAACTCCAGTATCATAAATATACTAGGATGTTTTTATAAGAATTATTCGAGCTACACTTACACACACCTACATCTAATGGTTAAAGAACATACTGTTTCCGTGGATGGCGAATTTCTGCCTCACGAAACGATGATTGTTCAACACTCATATAACACCTTCAAAGGTGGCCATTAAGATGTCACTATATTTATATATGATATTTAATATGTTTATGTTTTACTTAAGCTTCTGTATTTTTCATTTATGGCGTACCTTTATGGTTTCCATTATGGGTAAACGCGATTTCTTCATTTAAGGAAGTGCAGACTACTGCCCCCTTAAAGTGATGTGATTCGTTAATGCCATATGTGGGACGTATAAAGGATGGATTTAAAGTTATTATATATGATTTTATACTGGGTTATAATATACCTATATATCATTATTATTTCTTTCCATTAATTTATGAGATAGAAATGAAAGTAGCGTTCATGCGTACGTACGGCTTACCGTCTCCATGAACGGTGCATTTCATTTCTTATCCCCAAATGTAATGTACTATTATAAGTACATATTTATAATGGATATATATAAGGTATTTTACATATAAATTATTAATATAATTCTGGAATTAAAATATACATACCTCTCATTTAGTTCTAATTCCATTAATATGACAAAGAAATGAAAGTAGCGTTCATGCGTACGTACGGCTTACCGTCTCCATGAACGGTGCATTTCATTTTTTACCTCTAAATGATTATGTAATATTATAAATACATGTATATGCTAGATATATATGATATATATGATATACAAATCATGAATATCATTCTGGATATAATGAACCATTGACCACATGAACAACATGTAATTGTAAGAAGTCCACTTTCGACTTAAGAACCAAATATCGACAAAAAAACATTATTAACTTAAATGATTAAATAATGTTTATAACATTGAAATAAGTGATCTAAAAGGAATAATGAACTAGAAAAATGTTCTTAATAAAGTGGAAATTAACTCAAGTTTATTATTCAGGACGTTAAATAAACATCGAGTCAAGTCGGACCCGGGGTAAGGGATCCTACTCCACTCTTTCTTTTTAAGTACACTCTTTTATGTCATTCCTTTTAAATCTCATCTTTCTTGTTATTGGGATGTTATTTTATATTAATATTACTGTAAGTTTTATGTTCATGTGATGAGAGACCCTATTCTCTCTCATCAATCCATTTTGGAAGTTTTAAGTGGCGCCGTTAGGCTGCCGAATTTTCGTAAGAGATCTAACCTCTCTCTTTCTTTTTAGGTACTCTCCTTTATGTCACTTCTTTTAAGCTCCTCTTTGTTATGATGGGGGATGTTATTTTATATTCCTCTTGCTATACATTTTATTGTAATGTGATTAGATACCCTATTTGATCTCATCAATCCATTTCTGGAAGTTTTAAGTGGCGCCGTTAGGCTGCCGAGTTTTCGTAAGGGATTTTTCATCTCACTTTTATACCCGTGAGATTTATGTTACATTTGCCACAATTTCCTTTGAGTGGTGTATGTACTGCCCATTATTTTACTCATTGTGTAATATACTTTCTTTTATGAGTATTTACATCAATGTTGTATTGTCCTTCTTTCACGAGGTGTATGTTTCGAAAGATACCCATGTCGGTAAGGGAACCTTTCACCCTCCTCTTTTTAAAAGACTTATTTTGTTATGTCTTTTAATTCACATAATATTATTTTGGGATATGTTCTTATATATCCTTATTGATGTGAATTTTATGTCCAAGTGATGAGATACCCTTTTTATCTCTCATCAACTCTTTTTCTGAATTTTGAAGTGACATCATTAGGCTGTCTAATTATTGCAAGGGAACTTCTTAACCCAATTTCGATTCTTTGGGATAAACTTGTAAACCTTGAATATGTCGTTCTATGATTATGTGTGAATGTCCTCTGATTGTTTTACACTTAATACCCACTTATATTTTGTGTATTTTTTTGTCACACATAGTTATGTAACTGATTTATCCTTAATCCAAGGATACCGTCTTTGTATGGGACTTCGTCTCAATATCCTTTCATTGAGGAATATTTTGTTTTATACACAACCTTCTTTTATACGGTGTATAAACCCCTTTGACTTTTATGTTTATCCAAAAGGAATCTTTTTTATATGAATCACTTTACTAAACGAAAAAAGGGAATGTTTTTGTCGTACGTATGCGGCGACAACGACTTCTCTGCCGCCGTGACCGTTATTTGAGTTTCGGCTTCCTCTACAAGACATACCTTCTTTTTAAAAGAAAAATAAATACCATGTTTTAATTTTTCTTTTATTTTGGTATTGAAAATGGTTTTCATAATGTTTTTATATCAATGTGTTGTATTGATATCTTGTGATTGAAATGTGGAAATGTTATTTTTCCTTTATGCATGTTTTATGTGATACGATTATGTTGAGGTTCTTGGGAATTATTATGAAGACGGGTGGTTCCGTGATAAACTAAGGGCGGGTGAGCCCGATATAGCTCTCAAATGCATTGGGTAACGCGAAGGAGTGAAACGTTAAGGTTTCTCCGAAGAGATTTAGGGAATATACTGTGATAGGTATTCCAAACGTAACCAAGAGGGTTACTCCCTACATAAGAATGTTATGAATGCCTCAAGTTACCTTTATGTCATATGATTTCTATGATTTTATGAGGTATGTTAAAGTTCTTATGTCTTATGGGTAAAGTATGATTTCATTCTTATGTATACATGTAATCATGTTTCCTTTCCATATTTGTATATCCCTTACTGAGCTTTTTATGCTCATCCCAAGTTTTTAAAGTGTTTTCACAGGTCAAGGGAAAGGTACATGATGTGATGATAGTGTCAAGGATGTGTCAAGAAAGAATCCAAGTTTTATTTTAAATATGTTTCCGTTGATGGGAAGAATGAATCCTGTCTTTTATGTAACCACTTTGTTTAAATGTGGAATGTAATGCAAGTTTTATGATCTAATTCTCTAAAACTCTAAACCTGAAAAGATCCTTAATGTGTAATCTCGTATTAACTCAATATTAAGTAAGGTTTAAGGCTGGGGCCTTATAGCTGCGGCTCTGATTGTAGCCATCTGGGCTGCCCAGAATGTTGCAGCTTTTGAGGGTAGGAAGGTGCACATTCGGGCATGAATGCTGGTAATTTACCAGGAGGTTTACGCTTCTTCCAAGGTATAATCTGGTGCAATGGCTAACAGTGTTTCGGACTTGAAGATTTTGCGGCTACTTAGTGTTTCTTGGTAGCCTCGGATGCCGAAAATGACCAGGTACATACGCTGGATTCCCCCGATCATTCCATGGCTTAAAGTCAATATTGATGGAGATGCTTCTAGTGCACCAGGACCATCGGGTTGCGATGGTGTTTTTCATACGTACTGTGTCTTTGTGAAAGGATGTTTTTATCAATTCACTAGTGTTGGTGTTGCTTTTGAAGCAGAGCTTTGGGTGATTATTCACGCAATCAGGTATGTTGTTTTGTATAATTAGAACATTCTAAGGATTGAATAAAATTCTCAACTTGTGGTCCAAGCCTTACAAACAAGAACATAAAACGTGCCATGGAGGATACTTCCACAGTGGGTTGAATGCCTCAATCAGGTTCTTCATCTAAACTTGATTGTCTCGCATGCTTTTAGAGAGGTCAATCAGGTGGTAGATGCTTTTTCTAAGAAGGAAATCATGGCGATGGATATGGCATGGTCGTTTACATTCCCTGATTATTTCTCCTCACTGGTAGAGGCAGATATGCGTGGGGTTTTGTATTCTCGGTCTTGTAATACTTCTTTTGTTGCCTGAATCTTGAATCTTTTTTCTTTTTCTTAATAAAATTTTCTTGGTACCGGTTTTCACCGGATCCTAGACTTTCTTGTTTATGGTAATTATTTCTTCACTAATAATTTAAGATTTATAAAAAATATATTTATATTCAAATATATCCTCTGGATGTAACAATATTAAATTTTTTAATATTATTAATATCAAGAGTGTGACATGTTTTCCAATTCAGTATATAATATTAAATAAAGGTCATAATATTATAGATGTGGCCTCAAAAATGGAATAAATTTAACCCTTTTATGATAATTTTCAAGATATACTCATCTAATAAAATTTATGTAGGTTTTAGTATCATTTTATGGTTCATATAATATGATTTTTAACTTATATAACCTAATTTTACCATTACCATGTTAATAAAATTAGTATGATTACAATTCATATTGATAAAAATAAATGGGACCTATTTAATAAATTTTGACATAGTGATTACATATAAGGAATTTATTTTTCAAAATTTTAAATAAAGAATTTCTAGAATTTAATATTAAACTATGCTGAAAAAATGAAAAACCATTTTTTCATAAAAATATACTTACACCAAATTAAGGAATGATTATGATAAATATATAATTAATTATACTATATATAAATAAAGAGTAATTAATTTACATTAATATCAAATTAAAATCATTAAAGGGGTTTTGGAAAATAATGAGAAAGAAAATTTTATAAAAAAAATTATTTTTCTCTATTTAGAGAATAATTAATATCCTTAGATAATTCTAAAAAAACATCGTAAGATAATTTTGACATTATGAATTTAAAAATGAAATTCATATCATTAAATTTAGATACTATAATTCTAAAATAAAACATTTAAACTAAAAATTATATGAAATGAGTTTAATAAAACCATCTACATTTATATTTTATGAATTTCATAATATATTTATAGTGAATATAAATACATAATTCTAGACTAAAAATAAATATTAATATTATTTATTCTATCATTACAAGGGTTTTTACAATGATGTTATACTTTTCATTTATAAAGTCTCCATTTACCCTTAGAAATGTAAACCAGACTCGTCTGAACTCAACTTTTTCACTTCTGATGTCTATGTGATTTTAAAAAAGTCACATCAAACTCTTATAGAACATCATTTTTTACTCCTAAAAATTCATTGTTTTCTTATGAAGTTGCACAATAATCCTAAAACATCAGGTTACTATTTTGAGGTGTTAATTTACCCTTCTAAAGTTATCTTATGAAGTATCAATTGAGTTTTCTGATTTTGGGTTTTACATTTCACAACTCTTATTTGACTCTTATAATGTATTGAATTTCTATTCTGAACTCAAACTTAGGAAAAAATAATAATTCTATAGAATTCTATATGAAGGAAAAATTAAACACATAATTATTCCAATATACTTTAGGGGACCTTAATCATCACAAACATATTCTGAAAAATTAACAAAAACATCTAAATAACCCCAAATAGTTCACAAACAATGTAGAACAAAATCTATGATAAATGAAAAATACAAACATAGTTTGGTATTTTTTTAATATTATTTTCATTGCTCAAAATTTTTGATTGTTTTTTTGATTAATTAATAGTTTTATATTGGGTGAACTGGGGATAATTACCCATTAAAAAACCCTTTCATGAGTTTCATTGACTATTTGGATTATGTGGATTGTTTGAAAACTATTATTTCTAAATAATTTCTAATATATTACAATCCTAATAAATTATATGGTTTAGAATTGAATATATGTTTTAACTCATGGGATTTATTTAAGTAAATAGTGTCAAGTATTTTTTAGGTCACCCAACACACCATGGTGTGTGTACAAATCTCAATTATCATGACATAATATTAGGGAAAGATAACTCTTTATTAAGGATATATCAATGGGTAAGAATTAGTAGATAAGTGTGTCATTGTTTGATCAAAAATCATTTGAGGATATATACTATCTATGATGGAAAGGATTCATATATATTTTTTGGTTGTATCATGTTTGGGAAATTAATTATTTTTACTTCCACTTTATCTGATTTGGTACTATATTCTCTATGTAATGGTTGTTTTTCAAATTAATTTTTGATTACAATGAAAAAATCATTATTATTTCATATAGTTTGTATTTAAATTAAGGTTAAATCATTCCCAAATGAATATGTGTTTTATTTTTTATACTAACATACAAAAAAAATTAGTGGGGAATATGATTAAGTATATATAATGGCTCGAGTCTCGGGGATGGGTTGTGTGGGTTGGGTTATTACAAAATGGTGATAGATTATAGTTAGAAAATTGTTTCTAAGAAATTTAAGTGGGTATGGAGAATAGAAATACCAAAATTCAATTACTACCCATAAAAAGGAAAATATAGCATCTTTATAATAAACATATTATTATATATTATTCAATTAATATAAGGCCTAAATTCAAATTATAAAAGATTTTAGAAAATTAAAATTTTAGTTGTTTACAACCGCAACGAGTTAGAATAGGTAACGTGATCAAGAATAATGGTAGTCATGTGTTGAGATGAAATTTATATGAGTTATATTTTTTAAAAATAATTTCATTTTTTGAATTATATTTTGAAAAGGGTACAGTTGGTTTTGAGAAAAAAATTATTTGTTTTCTTAATTTTTTTGTTAGTTTATTGGGTAATTGAATTATAAAAGCATGGAATCAAAAAACGTGGAATAAAACTAATTATTAATATATATATATATATATATAAATCTAGTGTTTGAGTTATATATATTTTATAATCTTAGATAGTGAATTATTTATAAAGTGAATTATTTATGTTTTTGTGTATTGAAATTTAAGAAATACCTTAATATAGAGAGACTCTTCATATGCATGGATTTGGGAACGTGGGGAGTGTACTTGAAATCCTTAGTTTTATTGTTCAAGATATTAGAGTGATAATAAAGGGGAAAATTAGGGGAATAAAATAAAGTAGATTGAGAATTAGATCTGTGGAGGAAGAATACACCTATCATTAGAAATTATCGTAGTGTATAGTATTCATAAGACTAGATAAAAAGGATCAATTAAATCTTCTATTCCATTAATACTCTCAATATATAAATGTTTCCTCTTTCTACTTACACACATGGGAGATTATTTCATAAGTGTTCAACGAGCTTTAGAATATATGTTTCATGAGTATCTAATATGTATGGAATTTAAAAATATTTTCAGTCAATATTTATATCCATATACTTTTTATATGATAAAATTTTGGGAGTTTTAGAGTTTTAATGGAGGAATATGATAGTATATGATTATAAAACTAATAAAAAATGTTTTATTATTTCATACCAATATTGAACTCTATGGATAATATTAGGAAAATGAGTTTTTGAGATGATTCCTTGACATGAGATTTGATTGAAATTGGTTCTATTTGACTTAGTCCACTATGCAGAGGTGGTGAATAAAGAAACAGTGGTGGATATGGAAATTATTGATTCTCACACCCTAAGTTATTATCTTCCATGACATAATAAGGGGTAATATTATTGATAGTATAAGAAAATAAAAAATAGGATGACTCCAAACAAGTAGGTAATTAGATTAAATCACTAATCTTAAATTTCTATCAGTGTATGAAAAAACTTACGTGTTAACGTTATTGAATAAAATATCATATATGGAAGGACTATCCTAAAAATATATAGAATAAAAATTATGGGTACAAATATATTTTAATAAGTTTTATTGATTCTTATAATGGCATACTGAAATATTACCTTTAATTAAACACATAGATAAAGGATTTCAATGTAGAAGTAAAATAAATCTGTAGTTAATTTGTTCAAAAGTTGGGTAGTAATCCTAAATAATCATTTTATGAAATGAACCATAGACAATAGTTTATTGATTACCAGGAACTAAAGAAATATGTAGTTATAAATTCAATATAAAAGTTCCATTATTATTAAATAAAAATATAATAACATTTATTTTTTATATTGTTACATATCATTTATTCATATATTCAAAATTATTTTAGAAGTTCACTTTTTTCAGGGTTAATATCTTATTCCAAAAACATTGGGATTCCTCATCAAGAATATATATAATAATTATTTTATTGTTCCGCAATTTTCAATGTGATAAGTGATGTATAAATATAATATGAATTATTATATTTCAATATAAGATCATTTATCATAAAAAATAAAATTTTCATGATATTTATATTTTTCAATTATATTGGTTGTTATAGTGATGGTGTTTCCTTTACTTTACCATATAGAAATGTCTATACTTTTTTATGAGAGTTAAATGTATGTGATCCATGTAGGACTTATTTTTAAATAACATGGAGAATTAACAAGTTCATAAAATTGATTGATACTTATATTAGTGAAATCAATAGATCAGTTTCATTTATCGATGGTGGCATAATATTTACTATATGTGTTTCTTTTTGACTTATTTGTGCTCCAAAATGAGTGATCCATAGGTTCATTGAATTTTTTCTAGAATGATTATATTGAAATTTCTATTATATCATATGGATCCCAAAGAATATATGGAGTTTAAGATTGAGTTGAATAGTTTACTAGAAAACTATTTGAACCATATGATTTGGTCTTGGATTAGTTTACAATATTTTGGAATATGGATCTAATCATTGTTGGAATTATGCGTTGGAGGGAACTCAATCTATAAGATATACTTATGCCACATTAACATGGTTATTAATTCAAAAATACTTTGATGAGATCCATTAGTTTGGAAGGTATCAACCACATTAAAATACTCAAGGTGATTCATTAGAAGTGTCAAAGAGGATTTATATCTATAGTGGATTATTTATTTCCATTCCATAGTAATATATTATACCATGTCACTTTTAGTTGTGTCATAAGGGATGATTGTTGAGTTATTCATATGTTTTTTAAATTATTATTATTTTACTGTTCATACAGAAGGGGAATGCTTGTACTGCCAAAGATATTAGCTAAAAGGAAAAATATATTTAGTTATAGTTAGGGCTATCTGTGTTGCTAGAATCTTAGGTGGAAACCAAATAGGATCCTTGATTTTTCCATATGAAGGTTTCAATATAGGTGAGCACCAGTGTTGGTCACCACTAGTGTGTGTGTGTGTGTGTGTGTGTCAAAGAAGAAGACCACAATATTGGGTGGAACTGTGGTGATGTGGACTTGGAATAGGCCAGTACAATGGGTGTTATCTATTGATTGGATGTCACGCATTTATTATTATAGAAACAGTATTTTAGGGGAAATTCTAATGTGGGAGAATAGTATGTTCAAACTACATTGAAAGTGATGGTTTTAATGCCATCACAAATAAAAATGAGTAAAAGAATCACATATATAAGGGAGATTTAATTTTTTTTACACCATAGTGTAATTAGTCTAAATCATAAGGGCTTCATTAGGGTCTTCACATGGGTGTTGAACCGAGTTTTTTAAAATGTGATTTTACATATAGAATTGATATGTAAATTTATGTCATGGTATTAGATATTACACCATAGAGTGATGGATTATGACATCATGTAACATGTGTAAAAGTAATCTAGTATTTTATCTTCCCATTGATGTTTAAAATCCAAGCTCATATAATGGTATATATTAGATTATGTGAGTATTCATAGACCATGTAAAGAATGTTTCACCATAGTCAAGTTAATGTATATACATACATGTTGCAGAAAATTATTTCAAGCTGTTAGAGGTTATGTAGTCAATGTGAATGATTAAGTGAGTTTTAAGTATATAGGATATTATGTCATAGTGGAAAGGGGTAATAAATAATCAATTAAGTGTTTTAATATTTTTTAGGATATCATGTCAAGATCGTAGGTGATTTATGAGGAAGTTAAATACAAGAGATTTATGGTCATAGTCGACATGATGATATTATATAAGGGAAGAAATTCATGCCATATGTTTTTATTAATCTCACTTATTATGACCTACTGGAATGTGATATATCATGGTCAAGGAAATAAGAGGATTATTACAATAAATAATATGGGACTACACCTAAGGTAATAAATTTCTCAAAAATTATGGAAATTTTATTGGGAAGTATTTATAGGGGCTTATCTTTGTTTTAATGGAATTAAATGGGAATGATAAATGAGTGGGACACCCAAGGAAATATCTAGAAAAATAAAGAAGGAGGGATAATATAAACAATCAGATTAGTGGCTAGAGATTTTCAAAACATCATGTATCTATTTTCGAAAAAATTGAACATATAACATATTGATAGATGCAAATTCATGTGACAGAAAAATGCTTTTTATTATGTAGCAAAGAAAAAAAATAAAGATATTAAAACTTGTTTAAGACCTTTTTGGAAAAATATATATAACTATATTATAGTGATTAAGAGGAGTTACAGGGTTTTTACTAGAATTTGAAAGAATGTAATTCCCTCACTTCTATTGAAATTAGGAAATTATTCACAAGGGAATTTTGATAGTAGGTAGTGAAGTAGAACATGGATATCAAAGGAACCCACATCTACATCTAGTACATCTCAAAAATTGGGTGATATTACTCTTGGAATATGTAACCACTTATTAACTATTCATGTAGCAATGAGTAAATAGATATGAAGCATGAGTGTAGTGAACCCATGAAGATAAACATCTACTCTAAATCCTATTATGTTTAGTGAACCTGGGTATGAGAGACCTAGATAACAAGTGGTGAGATTTTGTGATCCATTGTATTGACACATTATTGATTGAATGCTCCTTGTAATACCCTGTAATATAGAACCATGTAAAAATACATGTGTTCATGTGTATAACACCCCAATACTTGTATCTTGGAGCTAGTGTCTACTTTTTTCATTTTCATAGGATACATGGAATCACAAACTGAATGAATGAATAGTTTAATAGTATTGTTAAACTAGATATATTCATTAAATTATTATTTAAATTGAAAACATAAAATAGAAAAATTATTTTCTTGGATATCAACATTATTCCCTCTAAGTGTATCCCTAAATATGAATCACAATACACTTACTAGTATCCTAGAGAAAATGAAACATAATAAAGGGGGAATCTTGGAAGCTTAGTAAGTGGAATTATATAGTGAATGATATTAATAAAATAATAATAATTAATATGAAAATGTAAATAAATTAAACACATTATATCTAATCCATAACTTGAAAATTATATGGTATGAATAAATTATTATCAACTAATTCTATTTAAATAATCCCATTTCCTTGAAAACCTAACCATGGAAATTCTAACTAATCAAATTATAACATGGAATTTCAATAACTAAATTAAAAATGATGGAATACATAATGTTGAACTTCTAAAACATATATTTTGGGCCTTATTCCAATACATATAATATCATCAAGGACTTGTTCCAAGAAATATATATATCATCAAGACCTCGACCAAATCCCAATCTAGTTTGTCTCATGAGACCTTATGATACAATGAGGGGTTATAGAAGGCCCCACCCATCACATACTAAGTCTAATTTAGTCCTCATATGAAAGGGGTCAAACATAATCAAAATAACCATTCATATTGAAAATTTAACATATTAAATTTTAATACTCACACCAATAAATAAAAATAATCATAAACCATCAATAGTAAAATAGTGAAGGGTAATAAAATTGTACATCCCCAATCAAACTGATGATAAACATTCCAGTCAAATAATAAGTACGATATCACTGAATTATATCACTATTAAAGAATAATTAAAATCACATAATGTCTTCTTATCTGGAAAATTATTTTAAAACATCACTTGAAAGATTTATTAATGAAATAAAAATTCTATGAAAATCTCACATTTTATTTTAAAACTATAAACTTCATAAAATTTTGTCATAATAATTTTCTGTAATAATAATTTTAAAATATTAATAATTTCAAGAATATTAGGGAAAATTTTTATTTAAAAGTAACATTGTAATATTTTTATGGAATATTCATGGGAATTCCGTTTAATATAGTTGGTAATTCTATAAAATTTGTATAAGTTAAAAAATCATTATGTTTCACTATAAGTGGTTATAAAATAACATTTTTTGAAAACAAACAAGACAATTAATTTTAAAAAGACTATAAAAATTCAAACATGGGTAAAAAATTCATTAATAAATAATTGGGATAATGATAAAAAATATATAAGTATTTTTAGAAAACATGGTTTTGGAAGAAAAAGGATTTTTGACCGAAGAGATAAATAAAGTATGATTTTAATTAAACCATTTTATTAATAATTTTATGTTACAAATAGTGGTAAAATTATAATATTATTAGGAAAATTTATTTAAAATATATATGAGAATAAAATATATTTATGTTTAGATAAAATATCAAATAATCCCTCCAAGGGAGGGTTAAATGAAAACAATCCCAAATACTGATGAGATTTTGAAATAATCCCTTACCACTTTGGTAACATTTTAATAATTGACCCCATGAAAGAAATAACATTAAGTGAATCGTTAAATACTACGAAGACAAATAAATTTATGATATAACATTCAAATAGGGTAGAATATACACCATACAAAAGAAATATGTGATGATTATGGTGCATGTATAACAGAAGGAAATGTGAGATGAGAAACCCTTACCTTGAGTTAGACACATCACGTACATTTTTTATCTCCATGAATAATAAATTTATAATAATTATTTAATTTATTAAGAACCTTTTAAAATTTAATTATTCCTATTGTTTCATTTATTTCAATTTTATAAATGTTTACTTAATAAATTAAGTTTATATAAGACATGTCAACGATATTTTTCTTATGTGTCAAAAAATGGAATTGGTTCATTGAAAATGGTCAAAGAGGTCATTATTTAAACATATAATTAATATTAATCATAAAATAATCATAATATTTATAGATCAATTATATTTTTTAACCTAATAATGATATATTTTTATGAAAAATGAAATATGTTACCATCAATGAGAAAGTAGGTCGTACGTATGTAGTGTAATGTTTCCATATATAAATGATCATTATCGAAAAAGGTAAGAAATATTTTATATTTTCAGAATAATCATATTGTAATTTATAAAATATTATTTCTTTTAATATATATTTATATATATCATCCATGTGTTTTGGTTATATGAATAGTGTAACATTTCTTTGTGAAGGTGGTTTCCCACACAAAAACAAATGAAGTTATAATTTTTTTAGTTTAAAATATACAAAGATATAAATTAAATTTTTATAATTCTAAATATGTAATTAACATAATTACTAAGTCATTTATCTCACATATATTCATTAATGTTTTCATCTTTACTATTTAAGTATAAAGTTAGTGAAAATGAGTCATGTCGCTTCATGAGGCGGTAGTCCGCAATACAAATGAATGATGTTATCTTTTCACCTAAGGAATGGAAATTAAAAAAAGGTATATAGGATATAATTATTGAACTGGTGTAATTTTTTTTAAATATAATATATATTTTATATTTTTCCTTATACACAACCATGATATGTATTGATGGAAAATGTTTCACATCTGTTTGTGATGTGGTAGTCATTGTACATGGGAATGACATTATTGTTTCCCATTTGAGTGAAGAGGAGATAGATATAGATCATGAACATAAAATAATAATATCATAATATCTATCATATATTGGTTTTTTATATAAAAACAAATTAATAATATTTTAATGAGTTGTAAGAAGAAATAAAATAAAAATGAATATTTGTTAATTTTACCTCTTCTCAGGCCAACATTTTAGGATTATAGATAATTTTTTCCTTGAATAAATTTTTAATAAAGGATTATAGAATGATTTTTTGAAAATTTTTATTTGATTTTGGTTTTTATTAACCAATATAATCGAGTTTTAATGTAATAATAATATATAAGAGCTTGAAGCCATTTTTTAGGTGAGGTTAGTGGCACACTTGTAATTGTTTAAAACAAAATGTTGTAACCTCGTTTCTCCGGCGACATAAGGGTTTAAAATATATTTTTATAGATTATTAGACATTATAAGGTCTTAATAAGTCCATATATATGTTTTTAAAAGTTTTTAACTCATTTTAACCCTTATATTCTAGGTTTAACCCTCGGTTAAACCAAATTTTACCTTAACTACGGTAATTATTTTACTTTTTCCACTCTTCATTTTGGTAAAAAATAAAGGTGGCCATATTAGTTAAAATAAATTATGATTATTAAAAATATTTAATCCATTTTTTCAAAAATAAAATTCAGAATTGGAAATTTAAAATTTAAAATTAATCATATATATGCAATGAGAAAGCTATTTTTCAAGTAGAAAATGTTGAAAAGTTTACAATGTTTATATATCCAAATTTAATATGAAAATGATTACGATGAACTTAATTTAATTAATATGAATATATATATAATGTAAATAATTTTAATTTAAAATTAATTTAAATTTAAATTTATCTTTATAAATAATTTAAAGGAAAAGGAAATTATCAATTAATATTCAATATTTTTTAGTATTCATAAAAAAATATGACACTTTCCAGAAAAATCCATAAAAATAACCCTAAGATAAATTTGATATTATTATTTAAAAAATTTATAATATTTTTTCTAATAAATCATAAAAACTAGGTGAAAATTAATATTAAATTATGGGTATAATTCATGACTAATCGACCTTTCAGAAAAATACATTTTCTCATAAAATATTTCATTCTATTTGAAATCATTCTTATTTGATTTATAATAAATAGAACACCCTAAAATCTATTTTATTCCAATTTAAAATAATTTCATTGATAATTTAGTAATTTTTATTCATATCATCTAGTTTATAATTTTTATGTTTTACTAATAATATTTTAATAGAGTATTGTGTTTGGTAAAAACACTGCGATATGCGAAATGAATTCTATTGAAGAGATTTATGTTAATTAAATATATATATTTTTTAAACACTTGAGTTGTTATGATCCCAAATAATCTTTTTTTTGTGTCATATATTCTATTGAACATGATTTTCTTCTTTTAAAATATTAGTGGGTTACAATATTCCCTCCTTAAAAAAATTGTTTCCTCACAATTTAATCTTGAACACTATAACAAATGGTTGGAAATTTGAAAATAACTTCATTGAAAACCCACACCATAAAAAGGGTTAATAAAACAAAAACATAACTACATATAATGGGTAGAAAAAATAATGTATGGAATAGCACATCAAAAAGTTTATATGCAGTAGATCATTGATGAAAAATGAAAAAATAAACATGGAAGAGATTAATAAAACCCAATTATTAATAGAGAGTGATAGATATCATAGATCAGAAGAAAGTGGGCGACATATATATGGTTAATAACCACCAAACCATAAATCTATGATGAGTTATGGGACCATTTTATTAATTAGAAATGAAGGTACTAGGATAAAATTTATGTTTCAAGATTCTCTCCTTGGAGGTGAGGAATTCATTTACCATCTAGAATGAGAACATAAAGAAATATAGTATCTTTATATCTTTATATGGGGACAATTTCTTCTTTTGTATGTTATTTGATCAATCCATACTTCATATCCAACACTATGAAATGAATATCCAAAAGGAATTTTTATTGTCTAATGCTCTAAAATTAATTATTAACAGATAAATAGCTCAAAAAAAGAATGAAAATGTATACTTCTTATCTCTAGATATATTCTAAAACCAAAATGTTTGGAAAAAGTAACCCAATAACACCCAATGTACAAATTAGTCCATTCCATAAATAGTTATCCTAAATAATCATCCAAAAGTTTTCTTACCCAATTCAAAGTCAAGATATTTTGATATAAGGTCACTAAATGAACAATATATTACCCCATACAATAAAAAGTTTCTTTTAATCTCATATTACAAATACGTGAGAACATTTATCACTATAAAACCCTAATATAAACTTGCATGCATCCATATATAAAATATCGAGTTTTCAAAATATATTATATAAATAAATACTTATATAACAATTTATAAGAGGTGAAATAAACCATAAAACCTCAAACCAATTTCATAGTCACTAACACCATCACATAAAAATTTAATTTTAATCTCATGATTAGTAACATATTAAGGGTTATCCTTTCTCCAAATTTTATTCGAAGGCATTCAACTTCTCACTGAATCACTTTTCTTGGCCATCTATTCAATTCAACATATGTTCTTAAATACTTTATTAAATAGTACTATAGTACAATCCTTATACATTTCATAATTATTATAAGAAGAATATCATTGATAAAATACTCATATCAAATCATTATTTTATACAAACATAAGAACATTAATCATTCTATATTATTTTTTGGAATATACTAATCTTGACCGTGATCTTTTTGATTATTTTGAGGTATATTCCCTTTAATCTTGGGGAATTGTTTTTTTCCATATCCTTTCAGTTAATGAACTGTATTTTCTAGTCTTTTCTATTACTCATTCATTCATGAGCATGATGTTGTTATTTTTTATTCTTAAATCTACCTCATTTCATTTTTTGGAATATACAAAGGTGATTCATTCCACATGAATCATATATAAGAAAATACTTTTCTACCTTATTCCCATTTTTCATTTTTACTCAACTATCCTCTTATTCTAATTCTTCCTTTCAATGATATAATGCTTTTATAATTCATTCTCTATCTTGATATCACATGATACCATGTCCTTATATGATGAGAATATTTTAGAAACTTGTTCCCTTTGAAGTGTTATTCAATCATATCATAGAAATGGTCAATAATTTTATTTGGACGACATATGTAGTCCACAACATGCTTTTATAACATTATAAAGTTGGAACTATACTTAGTAATATTTTCCCCTTATTTCTAACTTAGCCTCAATAATTATCATCCCATTTCTACTTATTCATCATGAGGAAAATATTTTTACAAGAAGGGTAATTTGAAATCCCTCCACTACATTATTTTTTTTCATCCTCATCCTTATCATTTTGAATTATGGACTATCATTTATCCTCATATCATGAGAGACGATAAACATCCCTAAAAACATTATCACATTCAATAATTCCCAGAGAGAAAAATAACTTCTCCAGGAAACATATCCATTAAACATATAAAATTGGATTTTTTTTCACTTAATTATAGATTCTGTTAATGCATGAACAAGTCTAACATCATTACATTATATGGTAAAGTAGTAGGATACTCCATAAAGAAAAAGTTATTAATCATATCCTGAGTAAGCTACCCCAATATGGTTAAAATTTGATTAGTTGTAAATATATCTCTAGTTCCAACTTCATTATCTTATCCAACATGTAAATCACTACATGGATTACATGCATTTATATAGTTTTCATTCCTTCCATTAGGAATAATTTCTAAAAACTGGCATACATTAGATTATATCATAAAATTATAAAACACAATGAATAATCTAACAACTTGTGATACACTTAACATAAATTAACAATTTAATCCATATAGAATCTCATAATCATAATCATGGTTTCCTTAGGGATCTATTCAAATCATAAAAATATAACTAAATCCATTAGAGTGGTTTGTAAAGAATATGTGAATTGACTTTATCATATCTAATGGTAGTATAAAAAATGTGTGTCATAAGGCCCATTTTAAGGAACTATGTGATGATCAGGTCAATCCTATTACCCCCTTTTTAGAGTTATTACCCCTTGGTACATCTGTTCCAGAAACATTTTTACATATAAAATATAGATACAGATGTATTTTCTAGTAAAACCCATATAATATCTTCCTTACCAAAATGTTATGATTTTCTTCTATACTTATCCCCAAATTGTGTCATAGGATTACATTCTATAATAAATTTTTTCCCTAAATATTGTTCAAATGGTTTCTACTAAACTTACTCTAATGCCTATTATAGTACATCGACCAAAGTAGTCGAGAGTCGGTGTCTACATTGTTACACGGGAATAAGATTCAAGGAATCACATGCCAAATGATGTAATATTTTACTAGCCTTGGAAAACTAGATACATACTAGAAATTATTAGTTCATATGAAAAACTAAAATAAAAAAAGTGTTTTTATAGAGAAAAACATTTTTCCCATAAGTGTATCTCTTTATAGGAATCAAAATACACATCATTGTACCCTAGTGAAAATAAAACATAATAAATTGATAAAATCAGATTCCTAGTATGGGTAAGTTTACAGTGGAATCTATGAATAAATATGGAATAATAAATATAATAAATTATATATTGAAAACACAATCCAGTTAATCAATAATACGAGTATAATATTCCATGAATAAATTATTACAAAATAATTGAATATAAATAGGAACATTATCCTAAAAACATAACCCATATTATTCTAACTAATCAAATAATCAAAATGAATATAAATAACTAAATTCATAATGATGGAATTAATAATTCTAGATATCAAAATATATAATTTTTTCCTTGTGAAAATACATTTAAAACCATCTAGGCCTTGTGCCTATAGATATATATTAATGGGTATTACCTGAACCAAACCCAAATATAGTTTTTCTCATGAGATCTATCAATGCATTGAGGGGTGATAACAAGCCTCACCCAACAAAAACTAAGTCCAACACATCCCCATATAAATTTCATGAATCATAATCATCATTAACATTCATATAAAAAATATAACATATGAAATTTTAATACTTACCCTATTAAATAAACATAACTGTAAACTATCCAGAGTAAAATGGAGAATGGTAATAAAACAATAAATCCTTAGTGAAACTGATTTTAAACCATCCATAGAAATAATAATGGTATTATAATTGGATTATATCCCATTAAATCATAATTAAAATCATATTATTTCTTCTTAGATGAAAAACTATTTTGAAATATCTATTGGAATTCTTCTTGATGAAAATAAATATTCATTGAAAATCACCCATTTTATTTTAAAACTATAAAATTCAAAAAATATTATCATAATACTTTTCTTCGAAAATAGATTTTTAACACTAATTATTTCTATAATATTCACTAAAAAATTATTTAAAAATAATATTTTAAACATTCCAATGAGGAATCAATGAAATTATGGTCCTGACAGTGGGTAATCACATACATGTTGTATAATATAAAAATATATAACAATCATTTTTCACAAAAAATCTAGAAAAGTACAAAATTCAGAAAACTATATGAAGGTCCCATTAAAATAATTTCCAAAAAATATAAAACATTGGATAAAGTTTAAATTATTAATTTTTTTGTTGCAATGTATAATTTTTTGAAAAAATTTTCAAAAAACATGGTTTTAGAAGAAAAATGATTTCCGACCGAAGAGATGAATAATGCTTTATTTTCATAAAAACATTTTTGTAATAATTTAATGTACCAAAAAGAGGAAAAAATTTAGTATTACTTAAAAAATTTAATTAATAACTAAAATATAATAAAATTTATTGAATTTGAGATAAAATATAAAATAATTCCCATATGGGAAACTTAAACAGAAATAAGCCTGAATAATGATGAAATTGTGAGGTAAACCCTTACTAATTTGGTATCTTCTGATTTATAATCACCATGAAAGAAATAAATTTAAATTAAACATTAAATACAATGAATGTAAATTAAATCATGATATAATATTTATAAAGGGTATTATATACACCAAACTAAATAAATTTGTCGAAAATAAGGCGTATGTCTCACAAAAGTAAAAGCGAGACAAGAAACCCATACCATGAGTCTGACTCACCATGTACATTGTAAAAATTACTAAATAATATAATTTTGTTAATTATTTATATTCTCATGAAACTTTTTAAAGATTATTATTCTTTTTATTTCACTTATTACCATGTTATATATGATTAATTAATCAATTAATTTTAAGTCAAATGTTCCGATGATATTTTTCTTAAGTGTCAAAACTGACTTTCTAAGGTTGGACATGGTAAAAGTGTTAATTATTTAAACATATCTAGAATAATATACATGAATTAATTATCATATTTATATTTTAATTATACATTTAAAACAAATCATGATAAAAGGCATTAAAAATAAACTTCATGACAACCATGGAGATTGTAGGTTTTATGTACGCATGATTAAAGTTTCCATTTTTCAATGATCATTATGGAATTAAGATAAGAAATATTTATCTTTTTATAAACATAATAATATCATGTATTTAGTATTATTTCCTTACATACACTTATATATTTCATCCATGTGGTGTTTTGATGAAAAGTGTGTAACATCACATTGGTAATATAGTAGTCCACTGTACACATGATCGAAATTATAATTTTCCATTTGAGGGTTAAGGAGTTTGATTTGGTTCATTCCCTAAGGATAATAATATCATGGTATATGGGATATATTTTTCTATTATATAAGAAAAAATTATGAAAATTTTAAGGAGTTGGATGAATAAATAAAACAACTAAAAAAATTTAGGAATTTTACATATTCTCATACCACCTCATTATAATTGTACATAATGTATTTCTAGAATATATTTAAAAAAACCAAGGCATATAAGATAAGTGGAAGGATTCTGGGAAGTGATTTGGTTAGGGTTTTTCTAAACCCAATATTTTGGAATATTTGAATAAAAGAGGAGATGGGTACCTTTTATAGGTTTGGTGAGTGGCATACTTTTGAAAAGAATATGGTTTTTCCATATTTTTTACAAGATATATGTAACATTTGCAGTTTTTATATTAGGGAAAATTCCCCACTTGTTTTAAATTTTTAGAGTTTGGTTGGCATACCAATACTTTCCTTGATTATTGGAACCTAATTCTCTGTGTTACTTTAACCAATGGCCTTGATTTTAGATGACTCTTATATCATGGAATGTGTCTTAGTGTTTTTTTGGTTTTTCTGTTCATAAAAAAAACCCATATTTCCATGGTGTGTAGAATAGGGAAAAGGGTTTGAAAAAACTATTTTCCCTCTTAGTAATAATTGTACGACCTTCCGGGTCTATTGGGAATAATTTTCCAACTATTTTAGAGGGTGCGAACTGTCGTCCGACACCTATGTAGTTTTAATTAGAGTTGATTCAAATTGTTTAAACCCTCTTTATAAAACCATGCAGGTCAATTGTGTGAGTTACCCCTTTGGATAGGGTTGTTTCATGGTTTACGCATAGTTATTCAAACCATGATATCCAATTGCGTGCCTCATTTAATGGGGTAAATTTTTTGTTTTTTCCTACTAACCTACTTCTTATTTTTCCCAATTACTCATCCATTTTTCATGCATAGTAGAGTCGGTAATCCCATTTTCTTCCGCACTTTTCCTTTGAGCTAACTCCCTCATCCATGATTCATTATTTTTTATATCTATGGGGTTGGATCTTTATCGTTAATCCCTTGAATCCTTTTTCTTCATTACTTCTTTTAACACTTCATATAGTGAAATAAGTTCGCACGAGATGATTTTTTGTATTTTTAGTTCATTAATATAAGATGATAATTTCTTTGAAATGGTCTAATGTTAGTGGCTAAAATTGGATGTGTGGGATTCTGTCAACATGAGGTAGTTGGTGATTACTTTTTTCAATGGTTTCACACGTTTTTTGGGTTGTGGTTTTGAAAACATCATCAGTGTAGTTTAGTGTGGAACTATATATTAAATTTTTTATTTAAATTAATTAAATTGATCATGTGAGATACCTATGATCATGATCAATTAAGACAACAAAGGGTATGTGCATAGTGAGGGGCTTCTGAACTTAGGAAGATTTGTTCAGGCTATTGTATTATTTAAATAAAATTGTATTTAAATGAATTAATTGGTTTTAATTAATTACATCATAACTATATGGGATTAGACCAAGTATTGAGATTTTTTTAGACATCTACAATGAGGAAATGTGATCATTAGGTTTTGAAAGGGCTGGATTATATGATAGATGTTGATCATAGGATGGGTGATGGGGTCATTGGTTTGAGGTGTTGAGGTCATTATGATGTGGGAATGAACTGTGTAATTTGAGGTGGGGTTGACCATCGTGTTGAGTAACATGGTAACAGGGGCACAAGGTTTCATAAAATGTGTCTCGGGGAATTTATTTGTTTATTTCTTCTCCCAAGTTTTTTCCAATTCACCATTTCGATTTGGGTTCACACAATATGAATCAGATTATTAGGTTTTATTGACCACTATTTTGGGTAGAGGCCTCCATTAGATGCATCATAAGACGATGGTTGGTGGTTCATTCTGTACAAAGCCACAAGGATGGTGAGGATTCAGAGGCTGATGGTGTTGAGGCCATTAGTTGGGGGATGGGAATTGTTTTACTTATTTCCATTAGGACAGGTCTAATTAGGTTGATATACATCTTCATTCTTGTGAACATCTCCAATTAATTCGAAGGTTTTATTATTGTACGATAGGTATCCATATGCCTCTTACATAATTCCTTTAACAGGAATGGTTTCTTATGAGCTGAGGTTAGTGGTACCAATATCATTATTATGGTGTCCCTTTGAGACTTCAAATATTTTTTGGACATGATTTGTTGTTTAGAGTGAAATGTGGGTTAATTCTATTAAAGGTGGAACCCTAGGGTTCACCAAGTTTGACTTTCATCATAGGATTCCTTGGTCTTTATTCTAAGGATCCTCTCAATGCTTTAATTCAATCATTGGTCATAAAAGGTGATAAATTCCTTGTGTATGTTGACCACAATGGATGTGGTTGATTATTATTCATGTGATCATGTTCTGTTTATTTATTTTAGTTTTGATGTAAAATCACAAATATATGATATGAACATGTTGGTGGTTCCCTACTTAGATTGTTTCTCACACCCTACATGTGCCCTTTAAGACACATGTTGATTTTTTGGATTTATGATTAGTTAATGGTTTGGGATCTGGATCTAGATTATTTTGATTGAGTTAGCATGTGATGGAACGAAATAGACCAGGGGTTTATTCCACACTTGTAGTTTTCCTTTTTTTCATTCTATATCAACATGTTATTATATGTACATATTGAGGTCATCCATGTTATACCCTATTTTATTTATTATCTTGTATGAAATATTTTTGATACCTATTCTACAAATGTTTTGTTGTGATGCTTAATTTTTCAAATGGTTAATGTTGATATTGTTGATATTATGATTCCTTCTCCTTCTATAATCGGTTTTCCTCCATGGGTATGTTACTGGTCCAGTGTATATTTGGTCATTCATTACCACTGCTATATTTACATATTTCATTATTATATCACCACCAAAAGGTATTTTCTCCCCAGTAACACCTATTTACACCATTGTTGCAAGTCAGTATAATTTGGCATAGGGGGATATGCCAAAGGCCTAATGGAACATGAGTTGTAACACTGTTAGGGTGTCTAAATTTTTTGGGGCACTAAAAATGGTATCAGAGGAGTTTCCTTTACCATCCTTTTAGTCATACTATTTGGACTATTGTAGTATGGATCTTAGGTTGTTATTGAAACTATGTTAGAGCTCATTTTTGGGTGCCTACATCCCCATGCATGGGGAAAAGACAAATTTATTAGGTTTGGGAATTGTAGTAATTATTTTCAATGGTTATACATGATATGATTTCCACCCCAATCTGATCACATAAAAGTGATTATTACCTTTTATGATATGTGACCCTTGACCTGGTATTGTAAGTGAAATGACTTACCCATGGGGTGGTAAAACAATGAAGTTTTTTCTATGTTTTTATTGAAAGGTACTTATGAATTGATTATGTTTTCATGTTCTGTGATAAAAAAAATATTTGTAAAATGTTATATATGTATATATGGGACTGTATCTAATAGGGGTGGGTAGGGATGTTTTATGGGGGGTGATGATTACCAGTTATGGTGACGAGGTCATCAAATTGATGCGACATGGTTTTTTAGGACAAGAATGGCCCATGGAATATGGGGAAGAGATGCTTAAATTTCAAAAAAGGGATGAAAAGTAGTGTCTTAATACCTGTATCCTCTTGACTAGAAATTTACCCATCTTCCTCAAACTGATATGTGATACCATACTCTGATGTGGGTAGGTGAGAGGACATTATTCCAGACTTTTATGTGATACCTAGATCTAATATGGGTGAGTAAGGTGCCTTGAGTTTGGATTTTATGAGGCATGGTTTCAATGGGGGAGGGTAAGGGTAGTGAGATCGCACTTCCAAACATCCTTCCCAATATTTGTTATATATATGTTACTATGTTTTTCTGTCCAATGTATTGGTATTTATTGGGAATCCATATAGATGGGCTACAATAGAGTGTCAGGTGGGAAATGATTTGGTTACACTAGAGTGAGAATTGGTTGAGACCCTTGAGGTTTGGGATGAGGCCCTATAGGTTCAAGAAGATCATGAGAAGTGGGTACATGATCTGGTTTTCAAATATAGGGTAGGTGGGTTTTCCACCAGATTTTACAATTTGTTGGTCTTGTATTGATGAGTAACACATATCAAGCTTGGTATATGTCATTAAAGGGATTGATATGGGTTTTGGGGAGCAAAGACTTCCATGACATATCTGACTTGAGAGTTCCAGTCACAATCCCCACTATTGTTCCATGGTGAGGGAAGACTACATGAAGTTGAGAACTGGATTGGGTTGATGTTGATGATCTTTGATATGCTTGAGACACCTCTAGTGTATAGGGTGATATTTGTTACATTCATTCATATAGGACTGTATAAGAACTAGTGGGATGTGAATGTTAGGGTGGGAAGACCTGAGGTATTGGCCAAGAATTTTTTTGAGGCCAAGTTATTTGAGCACTTATTTTCATATATATTGAGGGTAGAGAGATATCTAGAGTTCTTGATCAATATTAATGATACATGTTCATCATGGGATATACTGAAACATTCACTATGTTTTCTTGTTTCATACCGAGTATGGTGTCAGATCACACCTCAATCATGAGGAATTTTGAGGATTTTTTATAGCATACCATTCTAGTGAAGGTAAAAATATTCCAATTATCCTCATTCCCAATGTAGGTGACTTATGAACTCATAGTAAAGGGAAAATTGGCAAATCAATCACATAATTTCTGGGTGATGACATCAGGAGATGTGGGGAGCAATGATTCAGTTAGCATGAAGTGAGGCCATGTGGAGTCCCTATAGGAAATTAAAGCCATAGACTTGAGCATACCACCATGTAGTGGATCATGAAAGTTGTTCTTATAGTGAACAGATTTGATTCTTGTGTGTACATAGTGTGCTCGGTAACTGAAGGAGTGTCGAGCATTCATATAGGTCGGGAATCTTCAGAGGTTCTAAAGGAATCCTTCTCGAATAGATTGTAGTTAGGGGCCAGGGTATACTCAGGTTTCTGAGGTTAGATTGGGAGTAGTACCAAGATCTTGTAATCATCATTTAGATTCACACAGAGGTTATTTAAGAGATTGTGGGACCCTACAGTGGGGTTAGTGGCCAGTGGCTAGTGTAGAACCATAGAGAGTCCAAGCCTTAGGTAGTCAATCTTCAGGCTAGGTGCACACAATGGAGCTACCAGGTGTAGATATGGTTAGAGTGATAGTTATGGATAGATGTATATCTTGGGCATGAATTTGGTTCCTTTTTGGAATGGAATTTATGTAGGCATGTCTATTTTTGGTGCATGAGGAGAACATAATATATCAATGGACTAACCAGTTCTTGGTTTGTATTTTGTAATTAATTCAAATGCAGTATATATATATATATATATATAAGGTGTGTGTCACCAAGATTTATAAGTACACGTTTTTTGGTTCATGAAAATTGAGGTTCATCAGAATGTGGGAATTCTTGCGATGTGTGACTTTTTTGAGGTGCAAGGAATCAACGCTGATTTTGAGCATATGATAAGATGAGGGACCTTACAGGTGTCATGTGAAGCATGGACATGAGACGGACATCTAATGAGATTTATACATAATGGGTTTCATGTAGTACAAAAGAGAAACTAATGAGGTGTAGGAGTGAAGATGTATTATAGGAATATTTTTGAGTCTAGAGATATTTTAGGGACCAACAATTTTAGTTGAGTTTTGGGTCAGGAAGTGACTGAGGTATGTAACTCCGAAGGTGGGGAGCGCAATGAGAGGGTTGGACTTTGACATAGTTACTTGGGTAGACTATGTTGGTTTGAGAGATATGGGTTTGTTTAATAATATATTTAATTATGATTTATATATTTTGGAAGTGGTATATTAAGATGAGTATATTTTAACATCCCAAGTTTTTTGAGTGGGTCAAATTCTGCCCTCATTTTTGAAATTTTAGTGTTTTTTGGGTAGAATAAATCTTTCCTTGATTATCATAACCTAATTCTGAGACATCCTTTGATCCATGTCCTTTATTTTAGATTATTCTTACTTATTGGAAAGTTTCTTGGTATTTTGGTTGGTTTTATGATACATTAGAGACCTAAAAAATATGTTTCTGGGGTGCGCAGAAAGGGGCACATGATTGTTAAAAAAGGGCATCCTCCCAGTAGTACTATTTCATCCCTATAGGTTTAAATTACATGGATTGGAAAACCATAATAGAGAGGTAACATCAACATGTGACTCCTTTTATGTTTTTAGTAGAAGTGATTCGCATGGTTTCTACAAAATTTGGAAGATCATGCAGTACAACCATGAGAGATACACCTTTGGATAGACAGTGTCGCATTGTTCACACATGGTATGCTAAACCATATCACCCAACAATGTGCCTCATTTAAAGGGGAAAATTACCATTTTTTCATCCTACCACATTTCTTATTTTCTTGTTCATTCTCTATTTGTTATAAACTCTAGAGGGTATACTCCCATTTTCATCCTCACCAAGCCTTTAAACTTACTCCTCCATCTGAGCTCCAATATTAGATCTATCTATAGTGTTGGATCTGTATCAGTAATCCCTTGAATATATTTTATAACATTCTTCTTTTATCTCTCCATATAGAGCATTAAATCCATTAGGGGTGGTTTACCCTAATTTCGGGGCATTTTTCTAAAATGATGGTTTCTTCAAAATCAGATCGAGATGGAGGCTAAGGTTGGATGTGTGAGACTCTACCAACATGATGTCAATGGTTCTTTTTTTTTCTGAGTGTCTTCATGGTATGGATTTGATATCAATGTTCAAGTTTTTTTGTGAGATGATATAAATTTAATAATTTATTTTAATTAAATAAATTGATCACATGATATGCCTTTGGTCATGCTCAATTGAGACTACAAATGGTATGGTCTTAGTGAGGGGACTCATAATTTGGAAATATTGTGAAATGGTGTTTTTTTATTTATGTTTAATTGTTTAAAATATATGAATCTCATGTGAAGAGTTCCATGGGAATATGGTGGTCATGGTCTAAGGATTGAGATTTATTTGGCCATATGACATGAGGTGATGTGATAATTAGGATGGTAAAGGCCCATATTCTTTGAGTGATATTGTTTATTGGTTGGGAGACTTGTTCATTGTTTTTTGGAAGCAAGACCTTCTGGTTATGGTTGTGGTGTGATTTATTTGAGGTGGTGTTGACCATCAGGTTGACTGAAATAATTTTAAAAACAGGATTTGCTGAATAACATGGACTAGGGATTTATTTGTTGATTAGTATTCATTGATGTTGGAAAATGGATTTTTTGGATTCATGTGCACACAATATGAAAAAGATGCTGGGGTGGTATTGACCACTCATGTTAGAAGACGAATCCATTAAATGAAAACTAGAATAATGGTTGGACGTTCTTGTCATAAAAATCCACGAGGATGGTTAGGATCCATTGATTTATGGTCTTGAGACTATAATTTTGGGGTTAGGGCTAATAGTACATGAGGTTGTTAGGATAGGAAAAATTGGGTGGACATACTTTATCAATCCTTAGGATATTGATTATTCAAATTTTGGTGTTATTATTCGATAATAGGTATCGATGTTTCTCAAATGTCATTCTTGAATCTTATAGTGGTTCTAATGAGAAAAGGATAGTGGAACCTAGAAACTAATTAGGAAATTAATTTGGGAAATTGGATACTTTTGGGACAATATGTTTCAATTGGCATGATGTCTTAGGTGATTCTATTAGACATGGGACCTGAGGGTTCCCCTATTTTGAATTCCATCATAGGACGCTTTGGGTTTTATTATAAGGATAATTACCATTGTGTTTTTCTATCATTAATTAGAGAAGTTTTTCATTTCTTTATGGCTACTGAGCACAATTAATGTTGGTTATTATTAATCATGTGAGCATGGGATGAATTTTTATCTTACTATAACTATTAAATCCCAAATTTAATATAGGAACATGTTGGGGGTGGCCTACAGAGATTCTTTATCACACCATATATGGACCATTATGTCCGGTGTGTATTTTATTAAATTAATGTAATGTAATGCATAGATCTCATGAAATTGATCTTATTGATTTTTTTTTAATGGTATAGAAGGAAAGGGATCATGGGTTCTTACCTCAGTAATAGTATCTTTTCTTTTTTATTTCAATATCAGTATGCTATTATATGTATGTACTGAGGTCGACCACAAGATAATATATTTTACATGTTATCATGTATGAAATATTTTTAATGAATGTTCATTAAATGGTATGTTATGATGTTTAATTCAAAAATGATATATTTATATATTATTGATATTATTATTTCTTCTCCTGTTATCATTTAGCATCATCCATGGGAAGGTTACTGGTCTTGTGTTAGATTATACATTATTTTACAATTATATATTTACATAGATAATTATTATATAATCACAAAATGGTATATTATCCCCAGTATCATCTCTTTAAAACATCTCTTCTAGTGGTCATCCTTTTACGTATGGGGCAGCACACCAAAGGCCATGTGGCCCTCAACCTACAGCACTGTTCAGGTGGATAAATAACCCAGCGAGCTACACTAGAAGGGTATGAAATGGATTATTATCAATACTTATACATTATATGGTATATATATATCCATTAAAAAAATTATATAATTTTTAGGTCACTTTAACCTTTATCTTTTTAGTTAAACCACCCTATAAACCCATTTTTACCTTCACTATGGTAATTAATTCTTACACTTTTCACTATTAATTTTGGATAAAATTATGTTTACATTTTTAGGTTCTATAAATTATTATAATTAAAAATAATGAATCCATTTTCTCAAATTCCATTACATAGGGTTCAAAGTATTGTTTAAAATTAATCTCGCACATGTGATGAGAAAGAGTGTTTTCAATGAGAAAATATTTAAAAGCTTAAAAAGATTTAAATAAATATTTAATATTAAAGTGATTAAAATAATATATATTGTCTTAAAATATATATAACTCAACAAATTTTTCCTTAAATTTCAAATATAATTTAACTATATAAATTATTTAAATAAAAACGCAATTTTTAATTAAAACTCATTATTTTTCACTGTTCATCAAAAAAATTGAAAATTTTCATTAAAAATCCAAACAATTCACACAAAGATAATTTTATATGATGGTTTTAAAAAGTATTTTTTTTCAAATATATCCTATGACATTTGTAAAAATAAAATTTACATTATGTGTACAATACATGACTAGACTTTCTTGCAGAAAAATATAGTTTTTTGAAAAAAATTATTTCTCTTCTAAATAATTAATATTTCATGTCTCAAAAATATATAATCATTTAATTCATTTTTTACATTCATAAATCATAAAATATTAACAATTTAGTTATTATTATTCACACACTCAATCATAATAGCTACATTATAACTCTTATGTCTAAATAATAATATTTTATTAAAGTATCATGTCTTGTTAAAACCTAGTGTTTGATGAATTAAAAGATATCAAAGTGATTGGATTTAGTTAAAAATAAACACATCATGAATTATTAGTGTGTTATATTATATTATAATCTTGGTGTTCCATTTCATACATGTAATCGAACAAGAATTTCTTCTTTTAAAATCTAAAGGTGTTACTGTGTGCATTCATGTATTAAAAAAAAGTGGGTCAAGAAATCAAAAATAATATTGGATTAATGGATGTTAAATTGAAAAGGTAATAAGATAAATGAATAAAAAATTAAAAAATAGGTGACAATTACTATTAAGAGGTCATGGTCATTTGAGCAGTGAGAGTTTAAAAGAAAATATTTTAAATTGGGAAAGTGTTACGTACCCTTATTCACACCCCCAACGTATATCTATTTTAATAAAATTAAGGGGAAAAAGTGATATAAATATAATATTTCAATCTATTTTTTAATTTTATATGTGGATTCATCTTATTATTCTAATAGGAATCAAATCCATAGTGAATTCTATTTTGTGTGATAAAAAAATCATGTATACGGTTGGAAGAAGGAAGTTTCAATATAGTTGGAAGAATATGTTGGAATCCTTTATGAATTATTATTATATTGAAATGTTTTGTTAAAATTACGTAGAATTATTTTTCAGATATATGAAAATAATTTGTAAATTTATTCTTCAAAAAATGTGGCATTAAAGTATTCATTAAAGTAAGGTTTTTTATGAAAATTTCTCACCGTATATTCTCGTAGGATATGTGGACACTACCGAAAGATTTATTTTGAGAATAAAACTTGTTAAATAAAAGACTCCATATGTATAAAGGAAAAATGATATTGATTAAAAATGGTGAAACTATATATTGTGGAACTATTTTTTTTGGAAAATGTGAAATATTAAGAATACAACAAAATATAAAATAAAAGTATTCAAAAATAAATATTTTCAATCTATTAATTCATTTAATGATTCTATATAAATGAGTGAGGTGGAAAAATGTTTGTGAATTTGTGACTTGTGATGATTAAAAAGTTCTAAGAATGATAAAATTTTAATCTATCTACTTATAAGAGGAGTTGGGTTAGTAGTTTGAAGTAAATAATATAAAGAATGAAATGGAGAAGAAGCCTAATGAAATCCAGATCAAAATGTTATCTGTTAATGTTTACATGTTGAAAATACTGTACAAAAGGATTTTGGAAATAGACACTATTGTAAGGGAGATGAATGTTTCCCATGCTAAAAAACTATAGGTTGTGTACAAAAAGGTTGAAAAAAAATTCTGACATCAATAAAAAGGAAATGGACCAAAAATAAGATAAAAATTTAACGATTGAAGGGGAATATGTCACGAACCTAGAAAAGATTCAATCTGACTCAAAACCTAGCTCAGCCTAAGAAAGGTCCTGAATAGTGTTCTTGATCCTCTTGGGGAGACGACTAGCATTTGACATCAAATATATCATAGTGGGAATGATTTTTTTCTATAAGGAAACTGGGCTCAAAACCAAGGTTGAGCACACAATAATAACTAATAATAACTTATTATCAATAAATAAAAACATTATCCTAAAACCAAAATAGATGAGAAAAACAGAAACAAAATATGGAACTAAAAGAAAACTAGAACCTGACCATATCACTATGTGACTTATTTTTCACCATCATCCACAAAACCAACCTACCAAAAAGGAAACCTGAACAAAAAACCTAAACACGAAAAACAACTAGGTTCAACCAATTCTAAGTGGAACATGTAAGGTGTGAGCATAAATATCTCTATAGGTAATCACTAAAGAATCCATATATTCCATTTCCTAAAATATTCCATTAAGACTAGTTTCAAATACATATAAAAAATAGGGTTTTCATAATTTAAAGAACACAAAAATATTTTAATAAATTCATTTTTATTACCAGGACATTCCATTCCATTTTAAAAATGATTTCAATTCCAAAATGTACATTAAAATTTAATATACAAACAAGAACCAAACTAGGTTATAAAATGGGATAAACTAAAAATAAAGTAAAATATAATAAACCAGTAGAAACTGAAATATCAGATAAAAAAGTGAAACATTTTAAAATAGATCATAAAAATAGATAATAAATGTAATTTCCTAAAAATATCCATATGAAATCCCTAGATTTACCTATTTTAGAATCACCTCTTGGTGTATGGTTCATCTCAATAGCCAATAACCAACCTGGCGTCTCTAAACTAGCCACACTAGTGACACATACCACCTAGACTCTCATGCATCTTGGAGATACCAACCTGTCTAATCAAGGTAGATATTCTACCATCACTCATACCTCTAAATAATGTTGAAGAAGACCATGATAAATGTACTTGCATATTTGGATTGTTATCACATGAGTGGAATATAAAAATAACATACACATTCCACCATGTATGCCCAGCTAAAACTCTGAAACCACTAATGTGATGACCCTCTCGTTGAAGAGACTACTATATAGGTTCTCATCACACCTCAAAATATACAAAATTTCCAACCTATGAAACATATAATATCATATTAAAACCAACATTTTAATCATCTCAAGATACTGACCTAGCCTTAGTATTTACAAATCCAAATTCATCTCCAAACCCATTTCCAAAACAAAGTTAAAAACACACAACATGATCAAAAGGTTCCAAATGGTCATTTATTTCATTTAGATACAAAACCACATTTCAAGTTTCCATATGGCTCTAGATTTCATATTTGAAATGAACTTTGGATACAATTAGAAACCAAGTAACCATTTATAATTCAATGAACCATTAGTAAACACTAATGGTTTGAATGAACCATTTACGATGTGGAGGTCTCGGAATGAAATGAAATGGAAGGTATGAATTTTGAAAACTATATTTATGTGGTAAATTTTTTATTAAAGAATCCATAATTATTTTAGATCCCATCCATACGTGTACATTATACACATATTGATGTTCCAAAATCAAATTCTACACATAAAGAATCACCGAATTACATGAAATTACAAATTAAGAGTCGAAAAGAGTCTTTCATCCATTTTACACATAATAATCAAACCATAAATGGACACCCAAACCACTAAAAAAATTCAATTCACAGTGAAAACTAAACTATCAAGAATAACTAAGACCACAAATAGTTCAAAACACCAAATAAAGTATCTTAAGGCCAATTGGTATTTTATCAAAAACTTTGAAATCATATAAATATAGAAATAACTATGAAATGCCCCTTTAAAAAATGTCTTCATTAAATTACCCCCACCAAAAAACCATAACAATTTAAACTAACACAACACAAAGTACAATATTAAATATAAACCCCATTTATTAAATATAAAGCATAAAATGGATTTTTTGAATAAAATGGATGTAAACACCAACCTCAACAATGGTATGAAGCATTAAAACCCAAATATATAAAATAACTAATCCTAAAATACAATTGGTGCACCCTAGTATCATATAAATTCAGGATGCACATAAACCATATCCTTTAGGGATCTTCTAAGAGAGAACCCACTAGGAAGGAACCAATAAACCAGGAAGGGGAAAAGATGATGAGAACATTGACTAAAAACCAAGAGTAAATTGCCTTGGAATCTTGTAGGAGTAACCATGTTGGGAGCAGAGTCAAATGGGGAGGGGTTTGAGAGCCCTCTCGTGTGCCAAAAAGGATCCAAAAGGAGGAGATCTCGAATTTGGTTTAAAATAAGGTAGGGGAATGGAAGAAATTAAATATTATATGGACCCTGGAAATATGAGCAGTTTGGGCACATGGTTTTCCAAACTATAGACACCCTAAAAGAGGGTAGGGGGGACACGAACGAGTAATCCATAATGTTTTGGAAACCATACACCAACCATATGAAATGGTTCTATCAAATTATAGAGTCTTCATGCATGATTTCCACATGGTTTCTCCTAACCATATGAAATCTAGGTTCATTTACTCATACACAACCCAAGAGTCACACAGTTTGATGTGGGCCTTAGATGTTTTAGGCCAAACCATGATCAACTCATGCACACCAAAAAAACTCACTCGGAACCTCTAAACTAAAAAATACTATCTGTAACTCGACCTAATCCTTAACCTAAATACCCAATAACATGAAAAGAATAAAATCAAGGAAAATACTATTGTTGAGGAGTGATAATTATCCCCAAAAATGAACTTTCTTCCCTTACAATGTCACTCATACAAATAATAAAATGAACCCAAGATCAAAATAGTATGCGGTCAATGAAAACCATGAACTCGAAGTGATATTTCAACTTCATAGGTCACACCTGACCCGCTCAATGGAAAACCAAAATGAGGATAACCCCATAAAAAGAAAATAAGTGTGGTTTTATCTACCACATGAACATCTCTTTACAGTAGCACTAATATATGAATCCTAAAACAAAGAAATCTAGGAACTTCTCGTACAGACCATCCCCCACCACAAGGGCCCCCCAAAAAATAAAATCTAAACTAAGTGGAAATCTATAACACAATTCATCTTTCAACAAGACACACACTTCTCTAAAACGGGAGTCACCAAAAACAAAGACTAATTCAGAGGAAGGAAAATCCTTTAAAGAGTCATCACTATAAGGAAAAAATATCTAAACTACATGAATATGAATCCAAAAATAAAGAATGATTACATTACTATGATTTTATAGTAAAATAAGTAACATTCATAAATTAAGGAAACCACAATAGGTAAAATTAAACTATATTTTCTCCAACACTGAAGACAAGATTTATTCCATTGTTCCACACCCCTCCAACAATTCCTAACTATATGAAAATTATCACTCTTGGGACTATGGATGAAGCCATTATGTCTTGAATCATATGCTTCCCTGTAGCCATGATCTGACATCCTCTTATCAAAACACCCCTTCTAGGTATTCTTGTTACAAAACTTCTCCAAGTGACCCAAGAGACCACATTTAGAATAAACCATTGGAGGACCTCAACCCAACCATATGGGGAACCATCATGAGTTCCAAGTGGCATTGAATCACCAACCCTACACTCCATGAACTAAATCAGCAAAAAAATACTAATCGTTCATATTGTATGAAAAAAAATCACTGAAAATGATGAAGAATCTGTTAATATCTTTATGAATAACCCAAACAAAAAATGAATCCTCCAACATATCCTTTATCACCATATTAGGATTAAAGTAAACCACATCTTTGAAGTGGTCGACGTAGTCCTTCACCATATATTATCCTTTTTGAACAACTAGTATCTCTATCACATCCTTTCCTTCACATCCTTGGGTAAGAATCATCATATTTATGTGGTCTTAAACTCCTACTAAGACATTAAAATTTTTATTGACTACAAAATGACACCTTCCACTACTCCAAAATCATACCTACAAACAAACCCAAAATATCTTACACCCTCAAGGCTATGGGAGAACCTAATGAACTCCAAAGACCTTTTAACTATTAAATTCACTATGTTTCTTATAAAATACCTTGATAACAAAGATCTACTGGACAAAACTGAGATATCTCAAATCCACCACTACATAAGGAGTTTGTTAAGGGCCAAAAAACTAGGTAAAACTTGTTCACAACCTATAGGTTCTTTCTAAGAAGCATAATATTAAAATAATAGGGGACACCAAAATGAAATAACCATCTAAACAAAACTCAACCCTAAATAACACATCCATCCAAAAAACCAAACAAAAAACCAAATACCAGAAAAAATCAAAAATCCTTTTTGAAACCACGATTTCCCATTCCTAATTCATAAAAACATTGCACCAATACCACTATTTGAATGCCAAGCCCCACCTTTAAAAACACTAAAATGGATTTATAAATATATTTGAATAACTAAATCCCAATTTTTAGAAAATACAAACCTCAAAATCATTTAAAAATTAAATTTTTTTCCCATAACTATTTTCATTTTGAAAATCCACTTATACAAAATAAAAAAAACACAACTCACCAAAAACTCCAAGAATGGGAAATTAATGTCAAGGAATAACCCGACCACATGGTTTTTTGGATCTTACCCCAAAAAACACAAGACACTAGGAAGACCTTGATATGTGCATTTGTGATCCACATGATTCACTACTCCACATAATTCAAATAAACATCATTGTTCACATTCATTGTCATTCCCCATCCAAACACCCAGAACCAAAACAAAATACTCAAATTCTATACTACCCCTAGACACTGAAGGTTTAGGATGAGAAATAATTAATGTTTCTCTTCCTATACCTAAATATAGTTTCTTGATAGTACTAATCACTAGATACCTGATGCCCCAAATAAAAAACAATTTCTCTGAAACCATTTTTTTCATGATCTAGGAAGGGATATCTTCCGACCTAACACCCAAACCTACCGAATACATGGACCAAGAGGCATTCCCAATACTCTCATGTTAATGAGTAGTGTTGATCATCCAAGATATCATAGCAGTAATGATTTATCCAAAATAAAACAATAATCAAAATCCAGATCATTGCACACGGTAAGAAATAATAATAACAAATTATCAAAAAATAAAAAAATGATTCAAAAACAACAACAACTAGAAAAAATAAATACAATAAAAATGAAATGAAACCAAACTAGAAACCGAGAAGTTATCCATGTTACCTCTTGGTCCCCACCATCCAAAAAAAATCCTAATCAAAAGGCAACCTTATCAAAAAACCTAAAGCTGCAAAAAGCATGGTTCTACCAAGGATGAGTGGAACATGTAGGATTTGATCATAAAAAACCTAGTAGGTAAGCACCAAAGAATCCATACATTCCTTTTTGAAATATTCCATAAACACTATTTTTGAAATTCATAGATAAATTATGGTTTTTATAATTTAATGAAACAACAACCCTTTTATGAAATTCCCTTTTTATATCCAAGACACAACTTTCCATTGGAAAATTTTTTTCCATTCCAAAATCCAGTTTATAAAACTAAACCCAAAAATAACCTAACTGGGTGATAAATCTAGATATACTAAAAATAATAAAAGAGATAGTAAGTAGGATGAAACTAGCATAGTATATTATCAATTGAAACCACGTAAAACTAAACATAAAGATAGATAAATATTGACATTACTTAAATAACTCTATAATAAATCCCTATACATAATCTTTTTGGACTCACCTGCTGGAATATGGAGTAGTTCCATAGTAATTAAACAACATGGATGCTCTAAAATAGTCTCACTTGGGGAAAATCCCACAAGTCCTCTCACACATCCATGGGGTACCAACTGATCTAATCATGGTTGAAAAAAACTATCAGTCAACCATCTATGTGATGACTAGGAATACCATAATAAAAGTACTTGTAGAATGGGGAAGTCATCACATGTGTGGCATGAACCAAGGACCCACATATTCCATTGTTCATACATATACAAAACTCAAACACCACCTATAAAATTACTCTCTCCTCAGAGGGACTATGATATGTATTCCCATCATACCTCCAATCATACACAAGTTACAACCATGGATAATAATCATGTCACTTTAAAACCAAATTTATAAAATTATATAGATACCAACTTGACCATGGAATTTAAAAATCCAAATTCCTAACAAAAACCATTTCAAATACTATAGTGAAAACTCATATAATATTCAAAAGGATCCAAATAGGCATTCATTTCATTTAAATACCAAGCCACAATTCAATTTCCAAACAGGCCTAGATTTAAGAGACTTCATTGAAACCACACTTGAATTCATTTTGAATCCCAATAAACATTTTGAATACAATGAACCATTTTAGAAACTCTTAGGGTCAGAAAGAACTATTTGATATGAGGAGGTCTTGGGAAGAGAATAATTGAAAGCGATGCATTTTGAAAACTAGGATCAAGTGGGCCATTTTACTTAAAAGAATTCATAATCATATGGGAGATCATCTATATGTGAACTCCATGAATATATGGATATTCCCACATCCAATTTCACACAAAAAGCATCACCAAATTACATGAAATTTCAAATTAAGAATTTAAAAGAGTTATTCATCCATTTTACACACAAGCATTAACCCATAATGGGACACCCAAAACACCTAAAAAATTCAATTCACAATTAAAAATAAAAATACCAAGAATAAAAAAAACCAAACAGAATCCAAAACACCAAATAAATTTTTTTAAATTCTAATTGGAAATTTATCAAACACTAAAAATGCATATATTTTTAAGAAAAACTTATAATAAAACCTTGTAAAACCATCTTCATTAAATTTCCACAATGTAAAAACCATAAAAATTTATACTAACACATCAAAAATAGTCTTATTACATTTAAAACCCATTTATAAAATCTATTCCATAAAATGTAATGTTCATGAAATAAAATGGATGGAAACAACTACATGAATAATATGAGGAAGCAATGAAACTCAAAGAGAATAAATAACCATTCCGGAGAAAAAATATGCCTACCCTATCCCCAAAGATACATAAGTAACACATTAACCCAATCATATTGAGTTCAGGAAAGATAGAACCCACCAAGAAAGAACCATAGAACAAGAAGGAAGAAGAATTGGATAATAAAATTGTTCAAAAACCAAAATAAAATTACCTTAGAAGCATGTAGGAGAAACCATGGGGGAGGAGAGGAAATAGGTTAGGGGTTTGTAAGCCCACTCATTTTCCAAAAACAATCCAAGGGAAGTAAGTCTCGAATTGGGGTTAAAATATGGGCTGGTAAAAATAGGAGATTTAATATTTTAAAGTCTTGAGACTTCCACCTAGTTATGACACATGGTTTTCCAAACTTTTCACCAATCATGCACAACCTACTAGATGGAAGGGGCTACTCACACGATCTTGCTACGTAGTTTGGGAAAACATGAACCAACCATGAAAAATGGTTTTGTCAAATTACAAAGCCTCCCTGCATGATTCCCACACAAATTACTCCTAGTCTTTCACAATAATTTTTCCTTTTTCCCATACACCACTCTAGATCCACATGATTTTTTTGATCCATGCAATGATTATAAAAACCATACTAAAATTATGGACATGGGAAAAATAAATTGAAACCTCCACAACTCATAAACTTCTACTTGGAACTCAACCCAAACATCATCCAAAAGATCCAACATCAATAAAAGAATAAAATAATGCAAAAATATGTGGTTTGGGTGTGATATAATATTTGGTTTCCTTATTTTTAAACATTTATAATGTGAAAAAAGGTTGAAATAAGAAAAATTTTACATTAAAGACTCTATTATTCCAATAAATATGTATATTGAAGAGTAAAGTGATATACTAGAAAATTTATCTCATAAAATATAGGATGAATTTTCCAGTAGCAAGGAACTCATGTAAGATCTATCTTCTCAATGAAAACTAAAAATTAAAAATATTAGGTAATTGGAAGATGAGTTGACTTTGGACAAGAATCATTTAAATTTTTAGTATGAGCCAAAATTCAAAGATTTTTTTCATTTATTATTTTATTATACTTTGATAGCTGATAGTGAATTTGATGGTAAATATTCCTCATAAATGAAAACTTTTATGACTAAATTGATGTATTAAAATTAATGTAATTTTAGAAAAACTATCATTGGTCTATATATATCACTCTTAACTCATGAGAATAAGAAAACCATATAAATTCCCAAGAGGAAAAATCAATAAGGTGATAGAAACTGATCTAAAATTATTCTTATAATAGGTAGTGGAATATAAATGATATCTCAAAATGCTGTGAAAATATAAGTTATTTTTGTGGGATTTATTTTAAAATTTCATTCTTTTATTCTAGATCATTATATTTCATTACTTATTGTAAATGTAGTGAACAAATTTAGAGATCAAGTCATCAGGCATATGATAAATAGTATGGCACTGATTACAAATTTCTTTTAACAATAACATGTTTTAATTAGGAATTAAAAACATATTTTTCTATGAATAATAGAATAAATCAACCAACATCCTATAAAAAATTTCTCCCTTTTAGAAACATATTAAAAATTCAACAGGATGAAGTCTCATACAATATAAGTGATGTGAAAAAGATCCCAAGTTATAAATAAACCATATATCTCTTGGAGAGAAATGAAAATTGTTTAGAAGTAATATAAGACATCATGATGCACCAGTTACTATCAGTTTATTATTTTCTGGAATACTAAATTAATTTATTTTTGGGTTGTTATTATCAATAAGTGATATCATAAGGTTTTAAAATATATAAAATATTTGAGATAAAAAATGATACTAAATTTTAGAGGGAGTTTTTTAGACAATCAAAGACCCTTGATACTTATATTTGAATTGAGAATCATATGATAATCTAGAGAAAAAATGATATCAATTGTTTCTTTAAATGGTACATCTTATACTATTTGTTTTTAATATTTATTCACTAATAGTTTTTGAGAATGTTATTGAGATCATATTATGTGTTGATAATTGTGGATTTTAGGTTTATATGGTATTATTAGTATGCATGATTGACATATAAGGCTTTGTAGATGTTGATAAAGACTATTGTTTCCTATAATGAACCCATGATTAGAAAGATTTTAGGACTTATTGGTAGCCCAAATATTAAGTGGTAATTTCACTAATTATATTTCATTAAATTAATGAATCTAACATGGATTTTAGGTTTGAGGAAGATTCTAAATTTAAATATTCCATTAGGAAATCTTTTCAATTGGTATAAAGAAATGGTGTAAAGAAACTATTGATAGGAGGAATCAAAAAGGAATTGATCCCTATCACAAAATATATAATAGAATCCATTAAGGAAAACATATTATTTTACCAATGGTTTTGATAAGGGAAATCACTAATAAAGTTTGTGGAAATGGGAAGTATTATCCTAGAAAAATTTATAATTCCATCCCTATTAACATAGATATTCATGGGGATGTTCAAGAAAAAATGTATATAATTTCTACCCATTGAATTTCATTAAATATTGGGGATTGAGTTAAGTCTATTAAATTAATATCCATATTTTTAAGGGAGGGAGAAGATTTTATATTTTTAATAAAATTAAATGGGGGGATTATTGGAACCCTATGAGTTGGTGTTTAGTTTTTCGAGAATATAAGTATAAGATGGATTTTTTATTTGTTGGAAACAGATGTTAGGGAGAAATATATTTTGAAAAGTAAACCTATAATAAAATATAATGGTTTCACTCTATGATGTATTTTTATGAGTTCTATATCTCTGGATGATATAATATATGTTTTTACACTCATGATTCATTGTATGAACTGTTTTAGAGGAGTTTATCTCACTAATGTATTGAGAATCTCTACATTAAAACTATATATTAAACCACATAAATTTTGTTTGTTATATAAGGTAGGATTTATGAGGTATTCATATGATTTGAAATGTATTGTGTTTTTTTCATTCACCTAATACTATGGATGGTTATGGTGAAATGGAGATTCAGAAATGGAATAAATATTGAAATCAAAAGATAGTGTTATCCAAATAGCCTGCCACTGGTGAAGTAGCTAGCTTGTCTCAATGATAACCCTGAGAATGGGATGAGTAATAGCTGATAACCCACATAGGATGTAACTAGTGTGTCTTTTTTGAATACAAAGGACCATTATATAGAGATAAACCAAGGTGAATTGGTCATGGAATGTGTTCATACCATTGGAGTTATCTGGTATGTAGATGTGAACTCTTTGTTTATATAACTATGGTATTTTTTATGAATGTCAGATGTGGGGAAATATCAGGTTCATAATACTCCTCACAATCATGTTTCAACACATTAAACTTTGAAAATGATGAAAAGTGTCACATGTTTATAGGTTATTTAAGATTACTATAGTTTAGTAAAACAAGTCAACATCATAAGGGTTATGTGAGGGTCTTTGTGTAATGAGGGAACCCGATTAACATAAATGGGATTTCACAATGAAATTGGATATGAAAATGTAAAGAGGTATATACAAGATTATTATTCATAGTGATATTTTATATTGTTAATGAAATTGTGTTAATGTAATCTATGAATTTCTCTTCCTATGGAAGGGTAAAATAGGAGATTACATAGAGGTAGATTTATGATCATGTTAGAGTTCCTATTCCGCTATAGAATTTGATTCAATATTCATGTTTAAGTGGAGAAATAAACATAAAAAAATTATTTTTTGTGTGGAGTATGTGATATAGGCCACATGAATGATGTAATATGTATTAGGGTATGCTCTAGTGGAAAGGGGTATACCATAGTCAGTTTTTAATTTAAATAAGTTTTAGGAGATCATGTTTTGATCAAGGTTTATTTATAAAGAAGTTAAATACATTAAATTTTTCATCTACTTAATAGGATTATATTCCATATGATATGTAGTTCACACTACTTTTTTTGGTTGATCTCACATTCTATGCTATAGTAGAATGTTTTACGACGTAATAAAGTCATTAAGAGTATGATTATGTCTTTGTAAAAGGGAAACCACTGTTGTCAAGAATTTTTCATGAAATATTATAAATTTGTTATAGATGTTATCTTAGGTCCATAAATCTATTTTAATAGAACTAAATGGAAACCCTTAATTTGTGGGAAAACATGAGAAATATCAATAATAGAGAAAGAAATATGATTTATATAAACCATCTAATAATGGGAAAAATGTTTGTAAAACTAACTATATAGGTTCTAGGAGATATCTAATTGTGTTTATATTTAGAGATACAAATTTTAGAGGACGGTAAATTAAATTTTAGTTATGGGAAAAATAATAAAAAGAGAGACCTTAACACTCATAAAATACCTTTCCATCAAAGGATAGATCACTTAAATGCAGTGAAATGGAAGAATACTAGGTTTTTTCAGGGATTTGAAGGAATTTTATTCAATGAAATCTCATATAACTAGGATATTTTTCACATGGTAACATTCATAATATGATATGATGGATTAATATGATATCAAAGGAACTTTAGACTACATTTAGTTCATCTCATACAATATGTGATATTATTCTTGGAATATGATCTAACTTGTAATCTCTTCTTGGTGTAGTGTGAAAATATAGAGGAAGTATAAGGGAAGTGATCCTAGGGAGATATATATCTACCTCATAGCTTTGTATGGTTGGTGATCCCATGATGGGGTAACCTAGACAACATGTAATAATCTTTAGTGATTCAGTGCATCAACAAATTATTGGTCACATTCTTTTTATATTATCTTAGGCAAGCTTTTTTTAGAAAAATACAGTGTGGGATAATTATTGATAAATAATATTTTGAAAATGAAGCTCAAGTGAAAATTTAATTGGATAAATTAATCAATAAGAGAAAAATATGCGACCCTTATCATTAATAGCTTAAGAAAATTAGTGAAGTGGGTGTTTAAATGAAAAGATTTTAAATTTGGAATAAGTTTCTTACCCGAAAATACCCCCACCCCTCTTACGAAATACCTCATCTAATTACCTTCATCGTCTTATAGAAATTTATTTATCTAAAAAATTGTTTTCTATGGGTGATGTTGAATCAATTTTTCAATAAGAATAATAGTTTTTTATAATTGGGGATTAACTTCCATAAACTGAATCCTATATTAGAACAATATAAATACATTTTACCATTTAATTAATGCTCCATTCAACTAGTTGAAATGAGAAAAATGGTTTTCAATGTTTTTACTAGGATTAGAATGTCATCAATTAATACTGGAGGAGGTGGGAATTACAAAATGTAGAATTATATAATAGTTTAAATACAATATCATGTCTGTGTAATATCCATCAGTTTTACCAATGTTCCTATAATTTTTATTCCTTCTATGAATCATATCTTTCACAAATACCTTGACTTGATATAATACCATTATTGGATGGTATTCTTGATCATTCATGATTAAAGGAGTGGAATTAAAGTCACTTGTTAAATATTTTAAAATTTTAAAAAGGAATTTTTATCCAATGTTATAAAATTATTTATTTTATATTTAGAAAGTGAAGTTCTTGTGAAATTTCATCTCTTAATTTTTTTATTGAAGAAAATAATGTTGATGGAAAAATATCGTGGTTAATTATCTATATTTTTTTATATTTAAATTTTATTTATATTTTTTGGATACAATTAATTACTCACTCAATATATCCCATAGTTTCATAGAAGACCATGTTAAATCATAATGCTATAAATTTTGAGTTTGATTAGAAGTTCTAGTAAATTTTTCATTATAAAGAGAAGGTGTTAACATATTCACTAATTTTCATGTAACTTAAGTGTATAAAGGGTCATTTAATGTAACAAAATAAATAAATATATACATTGGGATGAATACATATTGAAGGGAAAAATGTGGTGTGTACAGATAAAGATATTTAAAAATAAATAAGAATAATTTTCTTGTTAATGACATAAATCTACAATTTTGTTCCTGTATAAAAGAGCTAGATTAATTTTATATTTAATGAGAGGTTTATTACGTATTTGAACTATAATATTATAAATTATATTCTCCCCTAGTTAGATTTTAATTTAATGAAATATTGATTGATTAAGACTCCTCGGAACGTTGAGTTTTAGTTATTGAATACACTTGGGAAATGAAATGTTATAACATATACCATGAGTAAGAAGAATAAAGAATATAGATAATAAATTAGTTAGTGGTGGATGATAATTTTTATAGAAGATTTATATTTTTGGGTTCATAAAATGTATAATCATATTAAATTATATTTATATTGAATTCATTATTGTATTTTTTAGTCTTAGTTATGTTTTGGAAAATATCTAATAACAAATGTAAGAATTTTATTGATGCCTAATACAATGGGAAGAACAATAATGTGTGGTAACTAGTAGTTTTAATGATGCACAATTTCATAAAAAAAGTCATGGTTCTCTTTAGTTTTAAAAAATATATTATCAAATTATTTTATAACTCTAGTTTGGTGGTACATCATTGAGTAATAATGATTTACCTAGATAAAATATGATGTCTATCTTGATTTGGGATGAAGATATACTAAAAAAATTATTTAACTCCTTATTTTACTTCTTAATAGTTGAAGGTTGTTAATAAATGACCTTTAATACTTTTAAAACCATTATCTTTGATAATTTATTAGTGATAGATATTTCTATGGATGTTGTGGTTAGTATACATTAGTTTTTTAATACTCATTCTATTTCCTGGGAGACTTCAGACCTATTCTTAATGTGAGGCCATTTCATACCCATTTAATATTCATTATTAAAAAATGCCTATGTAATTTTTATATAATGGAATATAATAGGATTCATGGGATTCATTCATTATTTATTTTAGAATTATTTTATTGGTTTCCATTGAATTGTTTTGAATAATTTACAGTATAATGGGATTTCTGCTAAGATGAGTATATTGAATCACCCTCAAATGAATAGGTAATTAGAATAGACCATACAAACATTAGAGGACATGGTTTGAGATTTTGTGTTATATTTTTTATAGATAATAAAAGGATCATGTCCCTTTATTGGTATTTTCTATAATAACATTTATCAAGTGTCAATTTTTCTCTCTCAAATTGAGGAATCATAGGGATGGAAATGTAAATCCTCATTGTGTTGTTATAATGTGTTAGATAATTACATCTTGGGACAAGTATTAGTGTAAGAGATAACTAATTGAGTTAATTTAATCAATAAGACATGGATGATAAAAAAATTGATAGATTAATTATAGTAATAAATAATGGTAATTATTCATGTTTTTGGAAAGATACCATATCATTTTATGAGTGTCACCCAGGATAGTAAATATATTACTTGTGAATAAATAGAAATTTTCACCCTTTACTATTGATACATTAGATGTTTCTGAGTAGATTATTGATATGGTTTATAAATTAATGTTTCCGATTAAGTATAATATAATACATAACATGTTCTATGTTTCGTATATAATGAAGTACTATATGGATCTATCTCATTTTTTCCATATAAAATGGATGATTTAGACCCAGATATATGTTTTTTAAAACTATAGTGTATAAAATTAACATATAAGAGAATATTTTACACGGATTGTGTATTCCAAAGTTCATATCATTATTCTAACATGGAATGAACCAAGTGAATAAGATAGAGTAAAATACCATATATGGTGGAAATGACCAAATTTTTCATAGAGGATAAAGGCCATTGAATTTTTAATGATGTAAAATCATATGGTAGGGTATTTTGTGACACCATAGATTCAATAGATAGATCTCCTAATTAGTTATACAATTTTTTTAGGAATTTTAAATCATTAAGGAGATAGAAACATTTTCATCGTTATGTTTATGATTGGATATAACATGTATAAAAAATAGGACAATATATTCATCTACAGTTTGTTTTATGGTTGGAAAATTACTTTGTTTTATAAATTTTACCAAAATAATTTCAACGTTAAGGGTATAATATACCAAGTCCTATAGCCTAACCATGTGGTTGGTTAAATTATATGTGATATATCTCTTATGAATCAAATTACCATCTATTAAGAATAATTTACACATTTATAAGACTTTGATTAAACTTTGGGAATACTAAGAGAAATTATGGGGATTGAAAATTATAGAATAATGTGATTCTCACTAGGATTAAAGAGATAGATGAAGGAATTAAGGTAATATGTTGGGATCTCATTGGTTTTGTCATATCATTCTCAATATAAATTTACTATGGTGAATGATATACAAGTTAATTGTATTATATAAAATTATTTTGTGTATAGTATATTCATGGTGATGAGCCCTTATTTCTAGTTTTTAATAGATTGGATCAGGATATATAATATAAAATATAAAGTTTTTTATTCTAAAATTTAATCATTTATGGAATGTGGAACATATTCCTTACTCAGTGAATTAGGATTCCATATTATAAGAATATTTTACATTTTTACTACTTCATTAACATGGATTTAAAATGATGATTATATCAAATAAAATTGATAAAATTGAGAGTTTATTGAGATATGAAACCTATATTTAGGGATATGGATTAAATTCTATATTTCTCAAAAAAAATTAAAAATTAAACTGGTTTCAAATATCAGATAGTAAATTCTAATGGATTTCCATCAAAATAATATTTTATCATGAATTATTTTTATAAATTAATAAACCTTTTTCATGATAAATGGTTGGGAAATGAAATGAAATATATATATATATATATAAGGACTAGGTAATGATCATATATTTTAAAAAATTAAATTTTAAACAAATTTATATTCTATGTGCTATGTAATGGAGAGGTAGGTTATTTAGATGACACTCAGATGGATAGAGATCCATGGTTTCTGAACATTATGATCATAATCAAGTAATTTTTGGTATATTTTTTATATTTATCAATAATCATGATAATTATTATGGCTAATGAGGTGATTTATTTTTGATGAATCATGTAGTGTTACCCGTATTTTTAAAAAAATGGTAGTGTGATTATCTTTAAATTTTTTGGATTATTGGAATTTTTTGATAAAAAATTCTTAATAAAAGTGATTGTTTATTTTCTAAATGTAATAAGTTACAAGTTTTATCATAAACCATACAATAGAATTCATAGAAGTTATTCAAGGACAAAAACATGGGTTTTTTGTTACTAGTATGTATCAACACAACATGATGTATGTATAGATGAATTTTAATGTGATGTATGAAAATAGAAAGAAAAATTTCTCCTAGATGATAGATATTTAGAGTTAAATTTGTGATGAGGTGTTTAGGTGTGACAATAATGGTCATTAGAGTGGCACTACTATCCTTGTTGGATAGGTTTCTTCAATTTTATTTTTGTTATTTCATTTCTAGACAATTGATTACTTGGTTTCTTATTAAATTTTCATTTTGGTGCTCCTTTTAATTTAATTAAAATTATTTTAAAATATTATTGTTAAAATGATAAATACTTTTTATTTTAGATTTATATTTTTTATATTTAGGTTAAATAATTATCCAATTATTATAAGTTTTCCATTGGGAATAGTTAACAGCCATTGACAATGGATGGGTATGCTTGATAATTTTCATCAATTTTGCTCAGGGTTTAAAAATCTAGTGTTTAAGATGGATCATTACAATCTCTATAAATATTTTAACCTTGTGTTTTGGTGGATTATCTTATTTCATTCATTGAGATTAAATTTAAATATAGGATATAATTTAACATATAAATTATAAAATTTACATAAAATAGATATAAAATTTCACACTGATTAAATTTATTATGTATATGGATATTTTTTTTTATTATTCTAAACACTTTAATTTAATCATAAAATTTTGTATTAATTATTATTAAGATATGACTTGACTCATAAATGGATTTTTGAAAGTAAAATATTAAAATTTTCATTTGGATCCCCAAAACTTTTTATTTGTATCATATGGATGTCCTACATTGAGATGAAGTTAAGGAATGTAGTTCATATGTCCTTCTAGTTTACCTCATAAACATAAAATGTTGTTTTATTATGATAGATCGAAAGATATTGTAATATTTCTACAGAAGAAAATGCTTCCTCACAGTTTAAACAATAGTTTTTTATATTCTTCTACCCCTACTTGTAATACATACAATGAATGTTGTATTTCTACTTGAAAATCCATTTTTAACCAATTAGTCATACCCCACAATAAGAATATTTAAAATAAAAATGTGACTACTAATATAATCAATCTCATAATTTTTAACCTCAAACCATTTCCTCAAATCAAAACACATAATGGCCCTTCACTAGGATGTTAATTCATATTCAATGAGAATAAATTCATCATCATTTTCCTTGAAAAATATATATTACCCATTATCTCAATGAACACTAGCAGAAAATTGAGCGTCGTTAGTGATTTGTTTCAATTTTTCTAACTTCTTATTAAATTAGTTGGTCCTCTATATCAAGTATAATTATTATTTTTTGGTCTCTAATATCAAGTTTATTGATAATTATTCATTGATAATTTTATTCCCAATAAAATAATAAACAATCATGAGCCATAAACACATTATTTTTTTTACATATTATATAAATAATTTATATTTATTTCATTAAGATTCGTAATAAATAATAATATTATAGATTAACTAACAAAATTATATGAAATGGTATATTTCAAAAATAAATTACAAGTAAAAATTAAAAAAACAAATTTTTATTCCAAATTTTCCATATATCATATTTTCTATTTCTAGTCATTTATATGTTTTAAATTTTATTGTGAACATTTCATTTTTTAAGGTGTAACGTCAGAAAAATTAGGATGATCAATCTAAATCACCATTGATTAATGAATTTTAAACATTTTTTGTTTCATTTATTCAAACACCCCATTAAAATGGGGTATTATAGGAGGAATTAGTTATGAAACATTTTCAAAGTATTTTTTATGGTCAATGAAGTTATTTATTATGTGTTCCCAACCTCAATATAATCTATATATCTTAATGATTTTTCCATATAGATCCAAAAATCATTTTTGATATTTTTTGTATCATTTCATTGGCTTAAAACATGGCATTCATATAAAATTTATTACTATAATAACTATAGTAGTTAGTAAATATTTAAAAAATTCAGTGAACACATCATAATTTTATACTTATTAGAAAACATGCATTGGTATTTTTTATATTAAATAGATCATTGTCTCTTTCCTTAAATCCAATATAATTATCTTTATTTATCATTCTTAGTAGTAAATATTCAAATGTATCTAATGATTTATAATCAAATTACTCTTCCAAATTCTATTTTTATTTATAAATAAATGAAACTTTGGTTGAAGAGGGACTAACTCAACCTTTAAATAATGTGTAACCAATATAACACAAATGGTCCACCCACATTCCATAAAAGCCACCACAGAATCTGTATTTATATAGTCATTGGATGACTTTCTCATTTTTATTACCAATATGAAAAATTCAAAGGTAAGTTTTATTATAATCATTAATGTTATTATCTTTATTTTTTACTTTAAAATCAGATTATCTTGGGCAAAAATATTTAAATCCTTAATTATATTTCAAGGTTATAAAATAGTTCATTCATATATATTGAAAAAATATTTCTGTTAAACATGAAATAAATATATTTTTCCTAAATATGAAATTTAAAAAAAAATATGTCTATGTTATAAATATAATAACTTTTATATAGTTTATGAACCAATCCACTTGGTTGATATAGATGTCCCCACATCTAATGAAAAAACTCTTCAATTTCCATCAAGTATATATGATTCTCACTTAATCAAATCCATTCTATATTTGTTTCATTATTCAAAATCACATGTATGTGATATATAACAAATATTTACTTCCCATAAATCAAAATTAGAGTGATTAACAACTATAAAAAAATATCTTTACTTCTATATAATTTTTTTTATTTTTAAATTATTTATTCAAATTAAATGATTTCGTGTTTTTTGAAAACATTTGAGGCTTAAAAACCATGGTAGATATCACAATATATCTAATTTATTTTTTCCATCATCATGATTCCCATAAGATTATATTTCCTCATTTTTGGACGAATAAAATATCTCATAAGTAATGAGTTTATTTTGAAAATAAAGCCCGTATTTATAACATGGGAGACTTGACATGTTTTAACACTAATATCATATGTCATTTCAATTAAAATTAAAATTATTAAGGATAAATAATTTGGATATATTTTTTTACATTTAATTGAATTATAATTTATAATAAAAAATAATCAATATCATTGTTTACATAAATGTTAAATAAGATCATTAATTGAATTCAATCCCAATAAAATGAAGTCCCCCATCAACATATCAATTAGTGGAAAAAGAATTAATACACATTATAATCTATTCCACCTTTAATTTTCCAATCATGGAATAATTATTCAGATTATTTAATAGGTTAATATAATCATTCAAACATTATTTAAATCAACAGAACAAAACTATCGAGAATACCAAATTGTATTAGGGCCACCTGACTATGTGATGCCTAAATGTTACAATTGTCAAATTGTTATGTTTCAAGTCTTATATGTGAATATCATTTGGAAAAAAACTTTTTTAAGTTCATTTATTTTGGATGATCGAGTTCTTAAAGGTTGTTAACTCGTGATGGAATCCAACACCTTGATATTTTGGGGATTTTACTGATCTAAATATTTAATTTATATATGCGACTCATTCAATCTATATATGTATTCATGGGTATTTTTACATAATTTATATATCACATTCTTATTCAAAAAAATAATATATTCCAATCACATTAATGATTAATATTTAGAACATTTTGGAATTTTAATATGCACTTATATTAAAAAAAATTATTATATTCAATAAAATGACCAAATGAAACACATAAAAATGGTACATGAAACTAAATTTATGAAAAGTATTAAAACTTGATGAAAATAAAAACCTATGGTGTGATGAATCCATCCAACATCAAATTTTTATTCAAAAGAGAGACAAATACAAGCATTTAGAGACAGGAAAAAAAACAAAAAGAGACACACCAGGAACATCAAGAAGAACAAGGACACTCAGGACCTAGGGAGTTCTGAAGTATTGGAGACCCAGAGCATCACATCTGATTAAGTTAACCCCCTTCGGCTTCAAGAAAGTGATCGAAGAGAGGCAAGTGACGTTGGAGCACGGTTGTGCCATGGAAGCGAGGTGATCAGCAACTTTGTTCCCCTCTCGCTAAGTGTGCATCACATGAACATTGTGAAGCAGGGTGTGGCATTTTCTAGCCATGTAGGATATTGACCACAGAACACGTCCTTTACCATGCAAAGAATCATGCATAATCAAAGAATTAGTCTCAGCTTGAGAAATAGAAATATTCTTATGATGGAAATGCAATAACCCTACAACCATAGCTCTTGCCTCACCCTAAAGTGAGGTTCCGTAACCAAAATGTGTAGTAAAGCCAGCACCACACTTCCACTCCAGTCCCGAACCACTCCCACACCTCTCATCTCTCCAAGCACACAGGAACCATCCGAATTGAGCTTGTAACCGGAAGACAGAGGCCACCAACAGATCCATTGCCCCTGAATTCTGGAACTGAGAGGATCCGCAGGAGGGGAACTAACCTGCAGCAGCTTCAGCGTATGAGCCTCTTTCCAGTTGGGGATGAACGTGACCAGATCCAGCAACAGAGTTTGCATAAGCACAACAATGGAGCTCACCGTAGACAACGACCCTTCAAACCGGGCTCGGTTCCTGGCATGCCACAGGCACCAACACCCCGCGCTTAGGACCACTGACCTCGCCATCCTTTCTGTTCCCGAGCTAACTATTCCATAGAACCATCTGTTCAGAAAGGACGCATTGCCATGCATACCAGAGGAGAACACCGTAAGGCCCCCGAAGTAAGACCATATCACTTGGGCCTAATCGCTCTAAAAAAATAGGTGTGTGGTACTCTCTGCCTACTGTCGATCAAAGCAATGAAATCTGGATGCCATACTGATACCCAATCTCTTGATATGCTCATCTGGGGCCACTACTTGGTTCCTGATCCTCCACATTAAAAAATTATATTTTGAGGGAATTACCTTACACCAAACTTCATCATCCCAGTTAGCGGGAGAGTCTTGCAAATTCAAGAGCCTACGGTAATCCTTCGAGGAAAATTTTCCTAAGGAGGATGCAGTGAATACGGAGCAGTCTGGGTCTGAGTTGATTACAATAGATTCCCAGATCTGCTGTTGTTCAGTGTCCAGAACTGATTGGATAAACATGGGTTGGCGGCCGGCTTCCTCGAACGAGATCAAAGGAGCTGGGCAACCAAGGAATCCGAGGACCGAGCCTGACCAGTTGTGATACCAGAAAAGAATGTTGCCTTCCCCAACAATCCAACGAGAATTCTGTTTGAGGGTGTTAATCAGCGGGAGCATTTTGGACCAGAAAGGGGACGGATGACCAACATCAACCACTTCATCACCCACCCAGCTACCGTACATAGCCATCCCCGAAAGAGTTTTCCCTTCAAGCACTTCCCAAGCCAGCTTGTCACGAATGCAGTGAAGCATAGAAATAAGACTCCTCACGTTAACCCACCCTCCTGTGTAGGCTTCGCCATTTTCTCCCACGAGACCCAGTTTCATTTCCCTTCCGAATAGGCATCCCACATAAAACGAGCCAGAATCTTATCAATAGCGCCCACAACACATTTGGGCACATTGGTGGAAGCCAACGCATGGATAGGTATGGCCGAGAGGACACTATTCACCAAAGCAATCCTCCCCCCGAAAGAGAGGTATCGGTTCTTCCAATTGAGAACTCGACCTGTGATTTTTCTCATGATATGATCAAAGTCCCGCACCTTAAGTCTTCCTGAAGAAATGGGGGTCCTGACATATTCCATGGGAAAGGTTCCACGTTGCATTCTCATCCTGTTACAAAGAGAAGAAACCCTGTTAGGCAAACATTTAGTAGAGATGTAGAGATTACTTTTGGCATTATTAATAACCCGCCCGCTCCAGTAACAGTATTCCTCCAAGATTTTCTTGATGCCTCTAACAGACCTCCTTCCACCATTAATGAATACAGTGGTATCATCTGAAAACATCAAATGAGAGATGGGAGGACGGTTCCATTTCCTACGATAAGGAAGTAAAGTACCAGTAGAGAGACCTTTATTGATGAGGCGACTAAGAGTGTCCTACGCAAGGGTGAAGATGCTGGGAGAAATTGGATCTCCCTGCTGGAGCCCGCGGGTTGCCTTGAAAATCCATGGGTCTTCCCCATGAAAGAGACAGACATCCACGAGGAGCTGAAGCATCTGAAGATGAGGTCCGCAACCCCGTGAGAGAACCCCATAGAAATAAGCACTCTATTAATAAAACCCCACTACATCCTATCATAGGCCTTATTCATATCCACTTTGATTGCCATGTTCGAGACATGGTTCTTGGTGTTGATATCCCTCAGAAGCTCTTGAGCCAGTCCGGTAGCCCCATAAATAGACTGCCCCTTAACAAACCCATGTTATTCAATTGAAATCCACCGAGGAAGAAACTTGGACAGCCCCGAGTTGATGATACTTGCCAGAATTTTGTATGGGAAATTGCACATACTCACCGGTCTGTACTGCGAGAGAGAAGAAGGATCTTTAACTTTTGGAATAAGCACTAAAGTGGTGGCGCTGGAAACCCTTGGAAGACTACCACCCCGGAAGAAGTCTTGAACTGCATCAATGATATCATCTCTAACCACCTCCCATGCATCCCTGTAGAAAGATACGGGGAATCCATCAGGGCCAGGAGCACTCTCTGGATTGAGATTCATCATGGCTGAACGAATCTCCTCCCCATCGGGAATCACCTCTAAGTATTCGTTGTCTCTGAGAGACACAGAGGGGTCCATTGCCTCTAATAAATCCGCATTTCCACTGGGGTATCCCATGGTCATCCTCTGGTTAGGACCAGCCAGGAGGTCCCTGAAAAAAGAATGAACCATGCTCCCCAAAGTGTCTCTGTCATCCGAGTACATACCATCATCGAGTAGAATATTCGGCTTACTGATTTGTCTGCTTTCCTTCAAGCAGGCATGGATGTATGCTGAGTTCCTATCACCCTCATGTAACCACTTTACCCTGGATCTTTCATGAGCCACACGTTCCTGATTAAGAATCATCTCCGCCCAAGAGCTCTTCCTGCCCGAGAGCTCCTCAAACACTGAGTCATTCCAGTTCTCCTCTAATCTTGCTTCCAAGATTTCGATGCCCTGCTCCATAGCCTCCATGACCTAACCTGGGTGGGGAATATTTGTTGCTCATGCATTCAACCCCAACTTCAGTTGCCTCAATTTTTTATGGACCTCCACCCATGAGTGTCCCTGAACCGGTCCACTCCACAGCTCAGTAATTACCAATTTATAACCTAGGGCGCTGGTCCAGTGGTTGTAGAACCTGAAACCATCCAAATTGTCTGCACCGACTTCGGCATCTCTGGTTATTACACCATGTAAAGGGGTCTCTAGAAAACCCCAAATCCATCAACCCATTTTCTGCCGTGAAACGATCAAATTCCAAGCTGGCCCTTCTTGGAAAACTGCCATGACCCTTATTCTCCTCAAGATCAGTAATAACATTAATGTCACCCCCCACGAACCAAGGGGAGTCCTCCAAATCAAAAGCACTCAATTCCTGCCACAACTGGTCTCTAAAACGAGCATCACAGCCCCATAAACAAATGACACCAACACACTATCCCCCCGCCCCCACTTTGACACCCTCGTGGAAAGAAACTGGTCACCTACGGAAACTAAATCCACCAATATCTCCCTATTCCAAAAAATCCAGATGTACCTGTTAATCGGATCTGCATGCAAGGCACCATGCAATTTGAGCTTGTGGCAGAAGTCCTTCATCTTGGGCCTTTGTTTGTGTTCGAGAAAAGACACCAGAATCACTTTGTTCTTAATCTCCGAGACAATGAAGTCTGTTTTAACCCGTGCGCCATGCCCACGGGAGTTCCAAATGATCATAGGAAACATTTAAAAATGCAGCGGCCTGGAATTGACCCCAGGCTTCCTGGAATCTCTATGGTGAAAAGAAGAGAACTCCTTCAACTATGTTAATTTGGATCTAGTGCACATGTCAGGACTAGAAGTAGGGTGATATTCTACTAGATGGGACTGTGAAGGAACCAAACACAGAGACTTGCCTCTCACCGCTCTGGGAGGTGAGAGAGATAAGCGATCAGATTGGGCGAGTGCAGGAGCCTCCACGACTCCAACATGGGAACCTTCGGAAGAGACTTGCAGACTGGCATCATCTGGGGAGGGGGGCAAAGCAGCATACTAGCATCATGCCCTCGCATGAGAACCCCAGGGGGAGGGGGCAACACCTGAGATACTGTCCGCCAGAAGGGCCTCCCCATGCCTCTTTCCAGCAAGCACCCCCCAGATAAGAACTGGCCTGGATTGACAAAAAGCTCAAAAAACACCCTAGCCAACTGGAAGGGAGACCGAGATGCAGAAGGCACTAAAACCGAACAGGAATAAGCACCAGTAGAGGGGAGAGGGAGGGGAGGAAGAATATCCTTCTGAGCATTGGGGACTAGCTAAGCCGCACCCGAAACTGGAGACGAAACCGAGACAAGGCCAGACTCAGGACCAGACGAAGAAGAGGCTGAGACAATAGCCTGGGCCCGAAGGTGTTGGGACCTGCCACCTTGCCTTCGGTTCCTGCAGATCTGAACCAAGTGGCCTTGGAGGGAACAGGAGCTGCAGAACCGGGGAAACACCAGGAATATTAAGACCTGCCTCCACACCACCGAGCCTTGCACCTTCAAGAAGACGTTGTCCGGTAGAGGGACGGACAAGTCTAACTCAACACAGATCCGGGCCACCATAAAGTCTTCATCGAAGAGGGTGCGGGCATCCGCACAAAGGAAACCTCTGGGGGAATCCCAATAGCTTTAAGGAACGCCCCATTCTAGAAAGGCAGAGGGAGGCCAGGGAGGTTAATCCAGAACGCAGATCGGGGGATTTCCTTCTCTCTATGAGCATCCAGCGACCATCGGGACAAATTAAACTGCCAGCAGCCAATGGACCTAGGCTCCTGGCACAAAGCGTTGACAAAATCCCTTTATGAAGCGAAGACCAAGCCGAAGGAGTTCCGGTGCACTGAAGAGATGCGCACGCGATCCTGCAAACCCCAGGATTCCACAAAATGCTTGAAGATCGGGGGAGACGGATTCGCAGCACCGAACCGAGCCACAAGGGTCCACCGAAGACACCCCACCGCCTCATCAAACACCGCTGAAGAGACCTCCAAGGAAATTCATGAACCCTCCCGAGACACCTTCGGAAATATCGGACTGACTTCAGGAAAGCATGCCTGCGGAGCCTAAGACGACCCACATAGCGCATCCCTAAAGGACAGGTCTGGTAGGCAGCACTTGGGCCTGGCATCGACCGGAGCAGGACCAGGATCGAATGACCGTGGGCCGACGGTCACCGCCAGAGCACTGGCGGCCACCGCAGCAACGGGCAGGAAAAATTGAAAACCGCAAGGCGCGTGGGGCACGTTCTTTGACGAGGCACATGCATCCATCATCCCCCCTATGGTGTGATGAATAATTTACCGAAAAATCTCTAGATATAGCCTAATCTTCAATGTGAGTAAAATGTCTAAATCAAAATCCTATTATCCATTGATCTGTACTCAAAATTCAATTATAGTTTTATTAATTATTTTATGCCTAAATATATATTAATATATAATAAATCATTATTTTGTATTTATAACAAATAAACCCTTAAATCTTGGTAAAATTAAATTAAATTAAATTCAATACATATCATAAAGTCTCTTAAATATAGGGTATGAATTTTTTGATAAATAAGTAAATGTGTTAGATAATGAATTTTAATATTCATGTATAAAAACATTACAGTGTAAGAATATTCCAAGTTAATTAATTTTAATAAATTGAATCCTCATAAATTTATCAATAAATTTTAGAAAACTTTATAAATAGGCTTTATAAAATATAAAATTTTCTTATAAACAATAATAGTGAAAAATTTATGACACAAAGTGTGAAATATATAGCCTTTACATATATAAGATTTAAATATGGAAAGTCTATGTCTACTAATTTAATATTAAATATGAATTATATTCCATTATTAAATTATAAAATGTATACAAAATATAAACTCTTCTTACCTTGCATCACAATTCTTATAAACAATCCATATTCTATAATAATAATTATTGTAACACCACCGAGCCGGTGAACCCTTAAGTGACCAAGCTAGTTGGTAATATCACCACAAGTGTGTCTCCCTTTATTCTAGATGATGATGAATATGTGTGAGGGTCCAAAGAATATAGTAGGAAGACTATAAGCTATTTTAAAGCGATTTAATGATTGAAGAAAAAAATTCCAAAGTAGAATGAACTAGAAAAAATTGAATAAATAATCAGACAACCAGCTATGGGAATAAAAAACTGAATAAATCTAGATAGTAAAAGAATAATGTAATTAAAATATGAATGAAAATAAATAACATGATGAAATTTATATATAAAAAAAAGCTACGTTGACACTAATAACTCAAATACCCCTATACTGAATCCCATGACGGTCTCGTTGTATTGGCTTAGACCACTCTGGTCTATCCCTTTGCAGAAATCTGTTGTCTGAGGTGTTCTGGGAGGTCAAGGTGACTCATCCCCAACAATTTGGAAAATTTCCAGTTCTATGAAAAGTGTTTCTAGTTTTACGAACAGTGTCACCAGGAGTCAGAAATGGTTAGACATAAACGGTGAGTCAGAAATGGTGTCACAAAATCAGTGAGACAGAAAATGGGGAGACATAAATAGTGAGTTAGAAATGGTGAGACAGAAACGGTGAGTCAGAAATGGTGTCACAAAAATGGTGATATGGAAACGGTGAGACAGAAATGGTGAGTCAGAAACTGTATCACAGAAACGGTGAAACTGAAGCAATGAGATAGAAACGGTGAGTCAGAAACAGTGAGACATAAATGGTGAGACAGAAACAGTGATTCAGAAAAAGTGAGACAGAAATGGTGATACAGAAATGGTGAGACCTAAATGGTGAGACAGAAACTCTGAGTCAGACAGGGTGTCACAGCTCACGAATAGTGTTTCCAAAACTGTTTCATATTTCCTTTTCCAAATTTCCAGATATTTCATGTTTTGCCAATTTAACATTTTCTTTGTTGTAAAACGAATTTATGGTCTTGTTTTAAGGGACATAAGGCCGAATCAAATCACATAACTCCTATATTAATTTTCCTAAGGTCCGAGATGCATTTTCTTGGTCAAACTATGTGGTTTAATGCAATCTGATTTTAATGGAAAATCCACTGTATCTTAAACTGCCACTCCATTAAATCTTCTAATGGGAAAGATATCTTCCTCCATTGTTATTTCTCCTACTTATCTAGTGTGAGATGCCCTAACCTTTCCTTCCTTTTAATAGAAATTGTGAGATTAAACTTTTCTTAGTGGATTGGTTTCCATCGACGCTCTTCTAGTTGTAAGTCTACCCCCTATTTTGGTGCAACCAAGTAGTATCCATCAATCTTCGATATAAGGTATGATTTGTCATTGTTATTTTGAGTTCACCTTCTCACGTTTCTCCTTTCCTTATTATGGAATGTGATCTCCTTACTTCTAATGGAGTTTCATGGGTTTCGGTTGGCGCGGTCGTGCCGCGACATCCTCGGGTGGATCCAGTTGTCACGGGAGGAGGCGATCGTAATCCGTTGTGTAGATCATTCTCTTATAAAGATCATTAAGAACCTTTTTAAGGTAGGGGATTCATTGCTTCTCTTTTATTTTTATGTACAACTATAGAGTTAGCATGTTTTAGCCACTGGATCACAATGGAATTGACATAAGAAATATTTGAACTGGATAAATAAATTGATATCAATCATATGGTATTGCTTCTTGTTTTTGATAGATAGTGTGGTATATATGCATGATTTTTTAGCTATTCGTTATTGATGGATATTGGTAAAGAACATTTACCGGAATTAATTGGTAATTTTTGGCTAAAGATAAAGAGGAGTGTAAATGAATCTGGTTCTTATTATTCTATTTTTTGATGTTAGTCAAATTGGTGAAATAAGAAGGTTTAATTTATTTGTGATAACTTACAATTTAGGTTTGCTAGATATGGAACCCACAAATAAAAAATCGGTTAATTCAAGATGGATTAAATAACTATTTGTTTTATAATTCCTTGAAGGGTTCTGAGTTACCCTATTACTTGTTCAAGGGCCAAGAGCCCAACTAATATGATTGTTTTTTTCCTGCTGCTTGTGTTGTGATGTGAGCCCGGATGGTTGTTGTGATATGTGGGGGAATAGATGCATACTGGTTGTTACAGCAGATGACGCCTATAGTGGCGAGATGCATCGATTTATGAATGTGGCTATGAGGGAGGACACCAGGGATGATGAAATGGGTTGGATGTGAATGTTTGGTTTTTTATTGATTCTTCTGGGTTGTTTATCTACTTTACTTTCCCCACTACTCAAGGCAGCTGGTTTGCATACCCTTCTTCCAAAAGGGGTTTAGACGCATGGGGTATGCCACATGCTTTCCATGTTTAGATTCTCAAGGTAGGATGGGTCTACGCTCTTTCTATAAGAGGCAAAGAATCAACATGTAGTTCATCTACTCTCCATGTTGAGCCCCTTGTGTTTATAAGTGTAGATTGTTTTTCTAGAATGGCTGAAAATATGGGAATGTAATTCTATAAATAAATAATCGAATAAATGATGTTAACACATGGGGTTTGGAGCTTGCTGGGGTGCAATGCCAAGGTTGTGATTTGAAGGAAAAGTGTATTTTGGGTGTGATGCTAAAGAAATTTAATGCGGAATTGTTATTGGTTAATTAATGTTTAAAGAATTAATTAAAATAATGTGAAACTGATAAAAAGGGAATGATGTAATGTATTAAAGCTCTTTAAATGGTTGTGTGCTTATAGGATACCTTGTATTAGAAGTAGCAGCTCGGAGCCTGAGAGACGTTAGCTACAGTTGAGTCTAAGACTAGGTTATGCCCATAGTATGGTCATGAGCTATAGTATATTCTGTAATTTTTATGTTTCTATATACTGCTCCACCCTATCAGTAAGGGTAACTGACACCCTGTGGATTCTGAGCCCTAAGGGGGGTGTTTTCCCTCACATTCTTGTGGTTATTCACACACATATATTCTGGATATAGTTTTCTATGGACTACTATAGGTGTAATGTGTATAGGTTGTGATGGCTTGAGGATCCTTACATGGTGTATGGGCTATAATGGCTTGAGGTATAATACCCATTGTATGATACACATTATGCGAGCTGTGGTGGCTCCTAGAAACTACCTGGTTACTTTTCTTACATGGACATGGTGGTTTTGTGGCGTGAGGTGCATGTTGTGGTGCTTTACCCAGTTGTCTACGGGCAAGCCTTTTTGGAGAGAGATTCTTAGGACGTGTGACGTTGGGGAAAAGAAAAAAACTAGTGGGGAAGTAGTAGCGGGGTACCCTTGAATTCTTTATTATATTATATACTCTTGTATGCGTTACTTGGTGAGAGTATCCATGGTGAGGCTATGAACATAGTAAACCTCTTTAGGTGACGAGTTAGTTTCACTTGTTGTTCAGCGGGATTTAGCAATATTTATTTACATTTGCACGAGAGGATTCGGGTAGGATCCTAATTATTTTACTGTTATACTCACCATATGTATATATAAACTTTTTTTCAGGTCACTTGGAGCAGTTTGAAGATCAAGCTGGTTACTACTAACTTGCAGTTGCAGGAGCTGTCTGGGCTTGTGGTTGCTGTTGTTTTACTTTTTTTTGGGTACTTTTAGTTTTTTCCCTTTCTTTTTATAGTTGTTTTTCATGACATTTCATATGTGTACATGGGATTTCTTTTATGTTACTGGTTGAGTCGGATTTGGTTGGTGTCTTTCTTATCTCTCTCTTCTGCATGTGTTCTCTTAGAGGGTAATGCCTCCCCTTTGTGTGTCTGCTATACCCTCGGTGCTAGTCTCCATCCCGGGGCCTACTGGAGCCGGGACTCAGGGGGTCATTATCTCCCTTCTCACATTTCTGGCCCAGGAGGGGTACACATTGTGGGGAGGGGGTCGTGACAGAGTGGTATCAGAGGTCAGGTTGAGAGATAGGATGTAGTTTGGAGTTAGGAACATGTGTGGTTGCATGGGTTGGTAGGGGAACGATGTCATTCATGTTTATCAAGTGATGTAAACACTGGATACATGTTGAGACATAGGCGTTTAGGGCCCCCTATGATCTGATGTACAGACCTTTATGTTTATAATGGCTACTAAACAAGGGGATAATAGTTGTAGGGTAGAGACCCAGGAAAGGATCATGCATCATTCATCTTTGTGCCTGTGTTTGAATGGGTAGAACTTAGGATAGGATTACCAAAAAATAATAAAAGTAAACAATTAAATAATTAATTCATGATGAATCTCCCATATTCTAGGTTTAGGAGCTCTAACTGTTTTTTATATTATAGGTATGGCTCCAGGTCGACATCCTCGTCAGGATTGCATAGAAGATGTCCGGCAGGCTGTGCCAGTAGATCACCGTCGGGTAGAGGTCAATGATTATGAAAATTGGAGGAGGAAACTCCGAGAGTTTCAGCACCAGAGTCTGAAAAACTATGAGGGATCCAATTTAGTTACAGTCATAGAAGACTTGTTGGAGGAGGCCGAGATAGGCTTTAGTTTGATCCATGCTTGGAAGAAGCACTGGGTGTCCTTGGTTGTGACAATGCAGCGTGGAGCAGCGAGGAAATGGTGGTTCTTGTTCCTCGGGGATCGCGAGGAGTCAGCGATCTCATGGGAGGGGTTCCGAGACAAGTTTAGTGTCAAGATTCTTTCTTCGACAGTGAAGACGTCTAGTCGCCAGGAGCTTCTAACCCTTCGACAAGGGATCTCCAGTGTGCGAGATTTTGGAATCTGTTTTAAGAACCTTTTTCAATATTCTTCGGACCTATTGCTAGTTGAGGAGGCCAGATAGAGGCATTTCGAAAAGGATTTGATTCCACATATTCAGTGCCATGTCACCCCATTTATGCCGAAGACATATCTTGAGTTGCTGGAAAGGGCAGAGGTCGTCAGAAGAACATTGGCCAGAACTAGATCATCATGAGAGGGGAGTTGTCATGATTCCTTGCGATGCAGAGCTATGGTCTGGGGTTCCCCGTTTTTAGGGCAGAATATTTTCCGTTAGGCCGGGGGTAGTTCCCAGCCCTCAGCATCTCGTTTCTTCGAGGTTATCAACTCTTAGGATTATGACAAGGGATCAGGCGCTTGTTTTTCTTGTGGTGGTCGAGTTCATCAGCAGCGAGAGTGCCCGAACTTTCAGGGCAGTCATTGTGAATCAGGTTTTCCACTCCAGGTTCTTCGTTTGAGGCAGTTCCAACTGAGGTATCAGTAGTAAGTTGCACCAGATTTAGTTCAGCAGAGGGTAGATGGGGTAGACAGAGGACAGTCTCATGACACTCCTTGTCAAAATAGAGTAGAGTGTGGCCGTGGTGGTGGTCGTCATCAGGGTCAGAGAGGTTGTGGAGGAGGTCGTGGTCAGCTTCTTGCTTTAGCATTGCCAGCACCAGGCGAGCCATACGTCATTCGAGGTACCCTTTTCTTGTTCTCTACCTTGGTGTATGCCTTGTTTGATTCAGTAGTGACACAAACCTTCATATCACCTAACCTTGTCCATGCTTTGGGACTTGAGGTAGAGAGGATTCCAGTACACTTGGCATTGACTACGCCAGTTGTAGGTCAAGCTAACTTGTTTGAAGTACGTAGAAATTGTGATCTAGTATTGGGGAAGCACCGCTCATGGGGATATTTCCTATGATTACAAATACAAAAATATTATTTCATCCTTGGAATGGATTGGTTGTATTCGATGTAGGCTATTGTGAATTTCTTCAGGAGGCAGGTTGTGTTCTTCGATTCTGATGGAGAGGTGGTGGTTTTCATTGTCGAGAGAGAACCTCAAATGGGTCATATTAATGTTCCATCTTTATTATCCATCATGGCTAAGATAATGCTGAGTTGTTCATAGGATTAGCAGTTGGCGTTTCCTAGGGTCATAGAAGAGTACCTTGATGTCTTTCCCGAAGAGGTTGTATCATTTCCCCCTTGATGAGAGATTGAGTTTGGAATCGAACTACAACCAGGAGCGTCTCCTATCTCTATGTCCTCATATAGGATGGCCACTTCAAAGTTGGGAGAGTTATGTATATATCTTTATTGTCTGTTGCAGTGCGGTTTTGTTCGCCCTACTGTGTCACTGCACGGGATGCACCGGTTTTGTTCGTGAAGAAGGCTGATGACAGCTTGCAGTTATGTGTCGATTATTGTTTCTTAAATAAAGTGACCTGAAAGAATCACTCTCTTCTTCCATGTATTGATGATTTATTTAATGAACTGAAGGGTGGAAGTTGGTTCTCAAATATCTATTTGTGGTTAGGATATCATCAAATGTGTGTGAAGGATGAGGATATCCCGAAGACTGCTTTCCTTTGTCATCATGGGAATTAGGAGTTTGTCATAATGTCATTCGGTGTGATTAATTCTCTAGCCATGTTCATGGGATTGATGAACTCTATGTTCCGTAAGTTCCTAGACAGGTTTGCGGTGGTTTTCATCAACGACATCCTTGTGTAATCAATGTCTAAGGAGGAGAATACATAGAATCTAGATGCCGTTTTGGGAGTTCTTCGTCAACATCATCTATTTGGGAAGTTGTCAATGTTTGAGTTTGGGGCTCGAGAAGTACGTTTCTTATGGCATGTTGTGTCCCAGTGGGGGTAGCTATGGATCCATCAAAGATAGAAGAAACTGTGTCTTGGGAATCCCCCAAGATAGTGTCAAAGGTTAAATGTTTCCTTGGTCTTGCAAGCTAATACAGGAGGTTCGTAACCGATTTCCCTCGAGTTGCGAATACTTTGAAAACTTTGACCAGGAAGGATCAGGCATTCAAATGGACTCATCAGTGTCCAGAAGCATTCAAGTATCTAAAGAAGAAGTTATTAAGTGCATAAGTTCATTGTCTCCCAATAGAGGGAATTCAGTTTGATGTTTTCTTCGATGCTTCACATGTGAGGTTAGGTTGTGTTCTGATGCAGCAAAGATCAGTTGTTTCTTATGAGTATCGGCAGTTTCATCCTCATGAATGTAACTATTCCACCCATGATCTTGAGTTAGCATCCGTGTTTTTTCTATGATTTTGCAGAGACATTACCTCATTGGAGAGCGCTTTGTGGTTTTCACCGATCACAAGTGTTTGAGGTATGTTTTCTTCCAGTGTGACTTGGACTTATGACGGTGTCGTCGGATGGAGTTCTTACAGAAATATGACATATAAATATTGTATATACCTGGAAAGGAATATTTTTTAGCTAATGTGCTAAGTCAAAAGTTATGTAGTGATGATGTGCGTGAATCCAGAGATTCCTGGAGTGTAATGGAAGAACTGTCAGCATTACATCATGATATGGGAGAAGTTGGGGGCATAAGTTGTCTTTTCCAGATGATGGTGCAATCATCTCTATTGCAGTAGGTGGAAGGGTATCAGTTGGGGGATCTTGAGGTGGAGGTCTAGAGAGACTGAGTTGTTTGTGGAAGTGCCCCTGATGGTTGGACTGAGGATGAACAACACCGAGTGTTGTATCATGGAAGGATTTTTTTTCCTTTGGTGATGCACGAGATAGTTCTCAGAGAGTTCCATAGTTCACCTTTAGTAGTGAATCTTGGAATGACATAGATGTACCAAGACTTGAGGATTATGTTTTAGTGGCCTGTGCTGAAGCGTGCAGTTTCGGTGTTTGTGTCTCAATGTAAAGTCTGCCAGAAGTTCAAGGTTGAGCACCGTGTCCCCGGTGGTTTTCTCTAGCTGTAAGATATTCCTCAATGGAAGTGGGAGTACATATCAATGGACTTTTTTATTGGTTTACCTTGAGCTCCAGGAGTACATGATTCTATTTCGGTGGTAGTGGATTGTTTAACAAAATCGACCCACCTCATAGCGATCAAAAAGTCATGCTCAGTGGATGTTTTGTCGAGGCATTATTTAGAGGAGGTGTTGAGACTTCATGGAGTCCCAAGGATGATCATTTCTAATTGAGATCCTCACTTTACTTATAGTGTGTGGAGAGGTCTCCAGCATGCTTTCGGTTCTAAGCTATGCATTAGCACTGCTTTTCAACCTCAAAAGGATGGTCTGACAGAGCGAACTGTCCAGACTTTTGAAGACATGTTACACTCTTGTGTTCTTGATTTTGGAGGTTTGTGGGTGAGGAACTTAACCTTGGTGGAGTTCACTTACAATAATAGTTTTCACTCCACCATCTATATGGTTCCATTTGAAGCTCTGTATGGTTGGCCTTTCCGTTCTCTGTTGTGATGGACTGGGGTTGGAGAATCAGGAATACTCGGACCAGAACTAGTGTAAAAAACAACATAGATGGTTCAGGTTATTCGTGAGAGGATGATGACAGCACATGATTGTCATAAATCATATACCTATCAAAGGAGGAGACATTTGGAGTTTCAAGTTGGGGATCACGTGTTTCTAAAGGTGACTCCCCATCATGGGCAGCGAAGGTTAGGTCATGGGAGTAAGATTTCTCCACGGTTTGTTGGTCCTTTTGAGGTTTTGGCTCATATTGGAGATGTGGCATATAAGATAGTGCTTCCCCCACAGATGATCCAGATAAAAAATGTTTTTCATTTGTCACAGCTCCATCATTATCTTTATGATGACTCACACATCATTGATTGGGGAGAGATAGATTTTGATGGTGATGTGTCCTTCGACGAGCGACCTGTGGAGATCCAAGACCGCAAATTGAAGGTGTTTTTCAGGAGTTATATTCCCTTGGTTCATGTCTTGTGGTGACATGGTGGCATGGAGAAGTGTACCTGGGAATGTGAGTCACAGATACGTGCTTAGTACCAAGGGTTTTTTGATTTTTCAACTCTTTTCATGTGACGGTGTCCCCTTTGTGGTTTTAGACCCTTCATTTTTATAATATGAATTTCTTTTGTTGCTTCTAATGACTTAAATTATTTTGAGAGGTATCTTGAGGAGTGGATGTCTGGACCACCTTTCAGTTTCCTTTTGGGTTGGTTTTGGATTCTCAGGGATGAGAATGTTTTGAGAGGTATCTGATGTAATGACTCAGACATCTTTGGTCCATCCTTATATTGAAATCTAGTGTTTGAGGTGTTTTGGGAGGTCAAGGTGACTCATCCCCAACACATTCCAAATTTACAGTTATGTGAACAGTTCTTCCAGTTTTATAAACAATGTCATGGTGAGTCCGAAACGGTGAGACCAAAATAGTGAGTCAGAAACGGTGTCACAGAAACAGTGAGACAGAAATGGTGAGACAGAAACGGTGAGTCAGAAATGGTGTGACAGAAATGGTGAGACAAAAACAATGAGATAGAAATGGTGAGTCAGAAATGGTGAGATAGAAATGGTGAGACAGAAACTGTGAGTCAGAAATGGTGAGTCCAGAACGGTGTCATAGAAACGGTGCGATAGAAATGGTGAGACAGAAATGGTGAGTCAGAAATGGTGAGACAAAAACGGTGAGACAAAAATGGTGAGTCAGAAATGGTGAGACAGAAATGGTGAGATAGAAACGGTGAGACAGAAATCGTGAGACTAAAATGGCGAGTCAGAAACGGTGTCACAGCTCTTGAAAAATATTTCTAGAACGATTTCATATTTCCTTTTCTAAATTTATAGATTTTTCTAGTTTCTCCAATTTAACATTATATTTGATGTAAAATGCATTTATGGACTTATTTTAAGGGATTTATGGCCGAATCAAATCCCATAACTCCTATATTAATTTTCCTAAGTCTCAAGATGCATTTACATGGTCAAACTGCGTGGTTTAATGCGACCCAATTTTATGGGAAAATCCACTGTATCGTAAACCGCTACTCGATTAAGTATTCGAAATGGACAAGATATCTTCCTCCCTTGTTCTTTCTTCTTGTTCTCTAGTGAAATATTCTTGAACCTTTCCTTCCTTCCTAAAGGAACTGTGAGATTAAACATTTCCTGATGGATTGGTTTCCCTTGGTGTTCTTCTTGCTGCAAGTGTATCCCCCCTGTTTTGGTGCAACCAAGCAATATCCATAAATCTTTGATATAAAGTATGATTTATCATTTTTATTTTGGGTTCACCTTATCTTGTTTCTCCTTTCCATATTATGGATTGTGATCTCCAAGCTTCTAATAGAGTTTCTTGGGTTTCGGTGGGTGCGTTCATGCCGCAAAATCCTTGGGTGGATGCAGTTGTCACGGGAGGAGGCGATCATAATCTGTTGTGTGGATCGTTCTCGTATAAAGATCCTTAATAACCTTTTTAAGGTAGGGTATTCATTGCTTCACTTTTATTTTTACGTGAAACTATAGAGTTATAATGTTTTAACCTTGGTATCACAATATAATTGATATAATAAATATTTGAACCGGATAAATAAATAGGTATCAATCCTATGGTATTGCCTCTTGTTTTTTCTAGATAGTGTGATATCTATGATTTCTCTATATAGCTATTTGTTCTTGATGGAAATTGGTAAATAATGTAAACCAGAATTATTTGGGAATTGTTTGGCTAAAGATAAAGAGGCATGTAAATGAATATGGTTCTTATTGTTGTATTTTTTATGTCAGTCAAATTGGTGCAGTAAGCTTGTTTAATTTATTGGTGATATCTTACTGTTTTGGTTTCCCGAATATGGATACTAAGAATAATAAATTGGTTAATTCAATATGGATTAGATAACTAATTGTTTAATAATTCTTTGAAGGGTTCTGAGTTACCCTCTTTCTTGTTCAAGGGCAAAGAGCCCAACCGATATGATTGTTGTTTTCCAGCTGCTTGTGTTGTGATGTGAGCTTAGATGGCTATGGTAATATGTGGGGGCATGGAGGCCTACTGGTTGTTGTATAATTTGATGCCTAGAGTGGAGAGATGCATTAGTTTATGCATGTGAGTGTCAGTGAGGACACTAGGGCTGATGAAAAAGACAGGATGTTAATGTTTGGTTTTCTGCTGATTCTTCTTGTTTGTTTATCGGCGTTACTTTCCCCACCGCTCAATAAAGCTAGAATTTCTTACCCTTCTTCCGAAATGGGTGAATATGTACGTGGTATGCCACGTACTTCCTGTGTTTAGCTTCTCAAGGGAGGATGAGTCTACGCTCTTGTTATAGTCGGAAAAGACTCGATGGGTAGTTCATCTACTCGTCATGTTGAGCCCCTTGTGTTTAGAAGCATAGATTGTTTTTCAAGAATGCCTGGGAATATGGGAAATTAATTCTGTAAATAAATAATTTGAATAAATGATGTTAACCCATGGGGTTTGAAGATGGATGGGGTGCAATGATGAGGTTGTGATTTGAAGGAATAGTGTACTTTGGGTGTGATGCTAATGAAATTTAATGTGGAGTTGATATTGTTTAATTAATGATTAAAGAATTAATTAATGTAAAGTGTAACTAATAAAAAGGGAATTAAGTAATGTATTAAATCTCTTTAAATGGTTGTGTGCTTATATGATACCTAGTCTAATAAGTAGCAGCCCGTAGTCCAAGAGACGTTAGCTGCAGTTTAGTCTAAGACTAGGTTATTCCCATTGTGTGGTCGTAAGCTATAGTATATTCTATACTTTTTATATTTCTATACGCTAATCCACCCTGTTAGTAAGAGAAACTAACACCCTGGGGAATCTGTGCCCTGGGGGTGTTTTACACAACATTCTATTGGGAGGATGGTTGGTTGACTACCCCCTTTGGCCCTGCTCTCTTCTCTTGGTAGTTAATTGTGTTGGAAGGCACATTGGTTAGTTTTCCCCATATAAGTGTGTAGAGGGATGTAATGGATTGTGGTTATTCACACAAATATATTCTAGATATTGTTTTCTATGGAATACTATAGGTGTAACGTGTATAGGTTCTGATGGATTTATGATCCTTACTCAGTGTATGGGCTATAATGGCTTTAGGTATAATACCCGATGTATATTACAGATTATGCGAGCTGTGGTGACTCCCATAAACTACCTGTTTACTTTTATTACATGGAAGTGGTTGTTTTTTTGCTCGATGTTCATGTTGTGGTGCTTCACCCAGGTGTCTGTAGGCAAACCTTTTTTAGAGTGATGCTTAGGACGTGCGACGTTGGGGAAAAGAGGAAAACCAGTGGGGAAGTAGTAGTGGGGTACCCATGATATTATTTATTATATTATAAACTCTTGTATGCATTACTCGGTGAGAGTAGCCATGGTGAGGCTGGGAAAATAGTATATGTGTTTAGGTGACGAGTTAGTTTCACTTGTTGTTCACTGTGCTTTATCATTCTTTCATTACTTTTGCACAAGAGGCTTCGATGAGGATCCCACTGAGTTTACTGTTATACTCACCCTTTGTATATATAAACTACTTTTCATGTCACTTGGATCAGGTTGGAGATCAGGCTGGTTACTACTAGCTTGCAGTTACAGGAGCTGTTCAGGAATGTGGTTGCTGATGTTTTACTTTCTTTTGGGTAATTTCAGTTTTTCCCCTTTCAGTTGTAGTCGTTTTTCATGACATTTCATATGTGTACATGGTATTTATTTTATCTTACTGGTTTAGTTAGGGTTTGTTGGTGTCTATATTATCTCTCTCTTCTACATGTGTTTTTTCAGATGGTAATGCCTCCCATTTGTGAGTTCTCTATACCCTCGGTGCTAGTCACCATCCCGGGGCTTACTGAAGGCGGGACTCGGGTTTCATTATCTCCCTACTCACATTGCTGGCCCAAGAGGGGCACACATTGTGGGGAGGGGGTCATGACACTCACCTACATGCTCCAACCCATCCATCAAGAAAAAAATCAACAAAATGTTACCTTACCATTTTCAAAACCTGCATCCATGTAATATATTTAGGTACCAAATGGAATCCTAAATAGGGTGTAATTAAAACTCAATATGTTCACACCAATGTTTCTATCAAAATTCAGTTTGATAATATTCTCATGCAATAAAGTGATAAATTGTAATACTAATTAATGTATCAATACAATATAATAGTCAACTTATTTCGGCACCATTCCACAATATCTCTGATTTTCTGGCACAACCATGATAATTATAACAACAAGTCCATGGTATAATCACATAACTAGGAAAATCCATCATTATAATCATTTCAGAATCCCAAATAATCCCTCTATATATGAATTTTATCATCTACAATAATCTATCAATATTATCATTTTACAACAACTATGACTATCCCTCTATATAAGCATTTTTTATTAACCAGACCAATCCCTCTATATAATAATTACTATATTCATGTTGATCCATTTATTCTGGAATATTTTCAAGAATCAAAACAAAATTTATTTTGGAAATATTAATACAATATTGAATCATAATCCATAATTTTTAATTCTACAAATTATTATTTTTGATTCAGTTTCTTATTTATTCATTAACTTATATCATAATCCATTTACATTCCAATTTTCACGCACATTTATTATTAAATAATCACTATACTATTGAATAATCTATTTAACAATTTCCCATTGGGAATCTATCATAATAAATCACATGAGAATTCATGTTAGGATAAAACATACTTTAATCCATTAGCCAATTCATTATTGTTATCCTCACCCTATGGGTAGCCACAAGCCTGGTTAAAGAACCATTCAATCAAGAGGGATCCAAGGAGTGATCCAACAACTGATTTATCATCAACTATTAATCAATTAATTAATTTGAAAACTATGTCAGCATAATTTCATGATATTTCACAAACATGAATAATAGAAATGTACCATATGGTTTGATTTTAGAACACCCACCTTTTCTCATTGATCAACACATCAATTTCAATATGTAAGGTCAACATTAAAGAAGTAGAAGTGGATAAAAATATGAAACTAGATAAAACAAGATCAATATCAACACCTAATTACATAGTTTCCAATAGATTACACCACGATAATAAGGAAAAAATTAATAATAGGGGGAAAACCAAGTGAAAAAACTAATCAATTATTGGATGCTTGATTGAGATTTATGAAAGGGAAAATATCACTACAAATTTACCTGGAGTCTCATATGGCTTAAGAGTGTTGGTATTCACGTGTTTGAGAAAATTAATATATGCACAGTGTGGCCTGAATACCATTGATCCTGATAAATACATGAAATTTAATCCTTCGACATCATTTATTTCTCATTTTTTTAGTTATACTAGAAAACTTGTTAGCTTCGGTTATAAATAACATCAATCGAGAATTACTCAACATGAACAAATTTAAAAAAAATTAACTATTTTGTGTCATTAACCAATTCACAACACCTGACTATCCATATTTATACATCATCAAATAGGTTCATTTAGGGTAACTATTTTACATCATGAACCATGTCATGAGGTCTGCATGGCCACATTTACCTATCTGGTAACAGGATCACAATGTGTAAATTTCTAGTAGATAGCACTCATTCTAGTTTCTATAGAAGAGTTCAAATCAACTATGCAACCTTCCAAACTCACAGATAGACCTCTTAGGGCATTTCTATGCCAACTGGGACTCTATGAATTCAAACAAACATACAACCCTAGACTATAGGTCATTTCCCTTAAAAATAAAATCATTCTCAAAAAGGGACGTGACCACCATGTTTCAATGAAGAAGATAACCCCAAATGAAATAGGTTCAATGAAATCCTAAAAGTGGGACATAACTTGAAAATTATGGGATTATAAAACCTAAAAAATATATAACATATTATTCTCGATCTGCTCCATGAATATCTGTGGTCTCACAGCGAATAAGTATGTCCACTGTCCTCAAATATTAGAATACCTATATCAAATCTCCTCTTGAACAATCCATTTATTATATTGAATTTTATCTTGATGAATGGTCTTTCCTCCAAGATACTTCTCACTAAGGTCCAAAATCCTAATTAGATGTTCCTCAAATGGTTTATCTACTCAAATATTGATGTTATCAACATCTACTACATGATAAGGCTTAGGATGGTATATCCAACCTTTTGACACATGAAACAGGTCCTGCATGGAACTTTAGAACTATGGAAGGGATAATCAATATTCTAACAGATTGATAATTTCTACTATCTCAAACAGACCAATAAACAATGTGGTTTCATTCCTAGTTTCATGATTTGACATTTCCCCATCCAAAGCAGACCATAAATTAAAACATGATGACCAACCTAAAACTCTATAGTTCATATCATCTGGTTAACATAAGATTTTTATCTTCTCAATGTGGTCATCAACCTCCACCTAATCAATTGAACTAACATAGGCATCTCTCATATGAGACTGGTTTCAATAAGCACTGACACACCTACCTCTAACCAATAAAGAGTCAAATGGAACAACCTATAATATAAATCCTTTAAGTAAAATATAGATCGATTCCTATATTCATTTATTGTACACAAACTCAATGAATTAAATTTGTTGTAACCATGAATCATTAAAATACAAAACACTGGCTTGTATCATATACTCTATATTCTGAATTGTCTTCTTAGATTGACCATCAATCTGTGGATGATAGGTTATTCTTAGATGAATCTGTGCTCCCATAGCCTTCTAAAGTCCCTTCCAAAACTGATACCTGAAACAATGATCTTTATTAAAAAATGATACACCTCAAAATTCCATGTAACCAAACAATCTCTCACATGTAAATACTACCCAGATCGACAATGGTCATGTTCGCCATAATAGGTAAGAAGTGGGAAACATTCATCAGTCAATGCATGATCATACATATATAATTATTCTTATGGGTGTCTTAGGGAATCGTATCATAAAATAAATAGTAATATCATCCCATTTCTACTATATATTTGGTTTATGTTGTAACAACATATCATGCCTCTGATGCACATACTTCACCTACTGGTAGGCAAGACAACTCATCACAAAGCATGTTGCATCCTTCTACATTCCTAGACACCAGTACCTACTATGGAGATGATGATACATATTTATCATACCAGGTAGTATTCTTATATAGAATTATGAAACTCTCTCATCATCTATTTATTAATTCCCATAGAAACCCATATTCATCCCTGTAAATGAAGATAATTTTCTATTCTAAGAGACCATCTTGATAGTGGATCCCCACCATAAAAGACATCTCTCAAAATTATGCCCTATGGACCAAATAACTACTCTATTTTTATCCAGTCAAGAAGAATAGGTATGATAGATAAAGATTTCAAATATACTCATCCATGAGACTCTGGAACATCTAGATGAATGTCTGCAAGGAGTTCCTACATCTGCCACTCATCATATGACCCTTGAACATCCTCCATCTACATCATTCATCTCAAGATTTCAGCAATGAAATTTCTATTTACTATTTTACAATCCAACTCATAGTTGAATGACTAAATATACTCAACCCACCACTTCTACCAAAGGATTAGGACTTGTTGAGAAAATATGTAAATAGGATCTTTTGGTGTGTGTACACTAAAAACCACTCACCCAAAAGATAGTGTCTAGTAAATATAAGTGAATGTTCTACCACAACTAACTCCAGATTGTGAGTACTATATTTCATATCATGTGGTCTCAACTATTAGGAGATATAAGAAACCATTTGGTCCTTCTGTATTATAACTGCTCTGATTCTAACATCAGATGACACATAGTACATCACATATGTAATGCGATTTTAGGTGATGAGGTTAGCCTTCTCTTTAGCTCCTGACAATCTCTCTCACAAGAGTCTAAAAACACTTCACCCCGTTATTGTTCATCCTAGAAATTTGTTCTACTAAATGGGATAATTCATGTATGATGTTATGATAATAACCTACTACTCCCCAAACCCACTGAATCTTGAATCCTTTCTTTGATACCTTCCAATATACCATGGATACAACATTATTTTGTTCCACTCACACTCCATCCTATGAGATGACATAACCCAAGAAGTACACTTTATCAATCCAAAAGCATCATGTGGTTATCTTGGTGTAGTTCCCAGTATCTATCATCATACTCAAGATGATGTCATGCTATTGGGAATGATTATAATATGAATAAGAGTAAACTAATATATCATAAAAACCCCATGAAACAATGATCCATAAATGGTATAAAGATATAATTCATCAAGTCCATTAATACGACTACTGTGTTCGTCAAATAAAATGGCCTCACTACGAACTCATATAATATATACCTTCTCCTAAAAGGATTTCATGGTATATCAGATGGTCTCTACCATAAATGGTAGTACCCTAGCCTCAATTAAATCTTGGTGAAAATCATGGAACCACTAAAATTGTTGAATTGATCATCAATATGTGTAATGAGAAATTGGTTCTGGTCCTTCATATGGTTTAGTCTCTGATAATAAACACATGTGAGCAATAACCAATCATATTTCTTAGAATAAATAATTAGAAAAACCCACAGTGATGTACTAGACCATATGAAACCCTTAGATTCCAGATCATCCAACTAAACATTCAACTCCATAATCTCATTTGGTTCCATATTTTAAGGTGGAATAGAAAATTTATCTGAACTCAAAACCATATATATCATCAACATGATCTATTTCTTAGGCGGTAATCCATAGAACTCATCATGAAATATATCCTATAAATTTTTTACCAGTGGAGGAAATTATCATACTAAATTCCACCAATATCTTTTGAATGGCCCCCTATCACAGCCATGAGAAAATCTAAACTTCCCTGATTTGGACTTGTATAAATAGTTTGATGATCCCAGTCACCCTAGTAAAAATATGTTCTTAATTATATATAATGAAAGGTATCTCTCCTCCAGTAATAGTCAATAGGATCTGGGAATAGAACTAGCCAATCTATAGCAAGAATCAAATTGATACATATCATTTATATTATAAATGGTTCCTAAATAAAATGGTAACTACCAATTTCTATAGAACAAACCTTCCAAAATTTAATATTCTCTCTCCACACTCCCAATGGTGTATCGGAGATCAAGACACCATCCAATATTTTTGAAAACCAAGACGCGATGAGATTCATTCTCCATGTTAACCGATTCTTTCAAAATTATTTCTTCTTCTACTTACTCTTATTTATTTGTTTCAATATAAAGTAATAACATAAGTATAAATCATATAATTATATTTTATTATAAATATTAAACAACCCCATTTCACCTTCTATAAATCCTACGGAAAATGAAATCACCGTGCATGTGTACGTACGGAATACCGTCTCCACGCCGTGGTGTAATCTGTTTTCCACCACCACCTTACTAGGATGGGTATAATGGTGTAAATAATAAATATATATGATTATTATGAAATTATATTTATTCTAATATATTATATCATCCACTCCAATTACATTAAATAATTATGATAATGATATCATCGCTCGTGCGTACGTACGGATTACTGTCTCCACGACGCGATGAGATTCATTCTCCATGTTAACCATTCAAGAATGATTATAAATTATATATAATAAATAATAATGAAAGATATGAAATAATAATGATACTGGATTTATGTACATATATGTTTTATTTACTTAATTCCATTCAATTCAAAAAGGAAATGAAAACAGCACTCATGCGTACGTACGGCCTACCGTCTCCATGAACAGTGTATTTCATTCCATTTGTCAATCTATCATATATATTTATATGATGAATATATATTATATATAAATCATGTTTTACATTCTATAATTAATTAAATAGTGATATAAGTAATAATATCAAGAAGAACAAGTCCAAACATGTACGATAAATGAAACGATTTTACCCAAAATGCTTCTTTAACATTAATTGATAAAAGAACAGGTAATATAAAGTCATAAGTGATTCATATATGATATCATAAATATTATTATCATTCTATTACAAGTTAATAATATGTTTAAACCTACTATACAGGAGTTTCGGACACGTATAGAAGAAATTGGACCTATGGTAATGGATAATTATTCCAATCTCATTCTTATCCGAGATTGATTATTCGTGTGTATTTACTAGGGTTATATTTATCATCCAGTTCCATTTTTATAAAAATGTTTTCATAAAGTGTTTAATATTATTCCATGTAATTTTAAAGTCATTTTTACCCTTTTTTGACTTTACCACATTGTATGGAAGGAATCATTCTTTTGTTTACCATACTAGGTACTTTTTGACTTTTCTGACAAAAGTACGAGGAGAATGTTTTTTTAAATTATCCGACATGAATGGATTTTTTTAAGGTTTCATAAAAACTTATTTCCATGAATCATATTCTCAAAGATTTCATTATTATTTTCAACAAAATTATATTCTTTTAAAATCACATGACATTTTGAGAAAAGAAAATGTTTTTGAAGAAGAAAGGATACTTTCCCCAAGAATTCATTTCAAGTGTTTATTCAAAAATATTTTCCATCTAAGATTACATTCGTTCATATGGTTATGTTTAAATTATAATGTTCATATTCTTTACATGGTTTTATTTTTCTTATGATGAAATGATATCCATTGTTTTATAAAGATTATGTTATGATGGGATGATGTTTATGAAACCCATTTTATTCGTTGGGTTATGATGAATGATTTATGATTGTTTTGTGGCACACATAAAAATGATTTCAATATGAGATGGGTGGGACCTATATCTCCATACAATAAATTGGGTAAAGATTTATATCTTAGGAGATAAACATGACTAGAAAGGAAAGTAAATCTGGTTCAGTGATACAGGGCTGGAACAATAAGTAAACCCGATTCAGTAATGGACTTTGTCTACTATGACGGTCTTGACACCAATGCCTTGGCTACAATGGAGATCATATCATGTGATTAATGGTTTTACAAAATTAAATGTTTTATTCCCATGATATTTTATCATGATTAATGTTCTTTTGGGATCTATGCCTTATGTACTGCCAAGATTTATGTCATTACTCAGGATTTTGATGTTTTATGTTCATGTTTTTACTTTCAAATGTTTATGGATTGTTTTATGTTCTCCATGTTTACACATACTGAGAATTTGAGCTCACCCTTTTTATGTTTTCATTTCCCCAGGATATAAAGAAATTTTTTAGGTAAGAAAACAAAAGGGGAAGATCTTTATGGGAGATGTTGAATATCTTTCACCACGATTAGAAGATTGTGTTATAAGTTTTCAAAGACACTAAACTATTACGGTCCTTGGTTTTTTTTGTTATGTATTAAGTATTCCATAAAACTAATGTAATGTCCATATACCTTAAGCTATGGGTATCTACATTAATTATATTACAAAATTATCTTATCTTATCTTTGATAACATGAAATTTTGGTTGTATTTGGATTGATATTATATTTATTATAAATTAATATAACGAGAAATTTCAAAAGTACCCCTCACCTAATTTATAAAAGGGAACATCTTATTATATTTTCATCATGATTTAAGACTTATTTGGTTTGGAAAAATCTTATATAAACTAACTAAAAAACATCCATTAATTCACCAATAAGAGATCCTTTTCTAATAAATCTAATAATTAATATCCTATGGTTCAAATCAAAATAAGGTACCTGAAGAAGAAGTACATTCTTCAACGAATATTTTTATGTTATTTATTCCTTAAAACTATTTTATTATTTTATATAATTTTTATATAATAACCAATGTATCATAAATTTAAATATATTACTTAATGTTATGCTTTATTCCTAAAACATCACACACTTCAATCAAATGGGATTCACAATCATCATTGGTGTGTACTGTGGACTACCACCTTGCGAACCGATGTTAATTGTTCTTCCATTATGACCATTAAATTTTAGGTATAATGATGGATTTATAGTTTATATATGATATATAAATATTATTTTTATTATTTTATTATGATTCTTGAATTTTTATATCACACATACATACATGATTTCCATTTTGTGGGAATACGATAATGTGGTTCGTGTGTACAACGGACTACCTCCTTGTGAAGTGATGTGATTCATTAACACCTTAAAAGGAATGTACTTACTATGGTTTTAATATAAAATTTTATAATTATTATATTAAAATGATTCAATAATGGTAATATATCATATTCTTTTATTTCTTTTATTTCATTAAGAAAATGAAACAACATTCATGCGTATGTACGACATACCATCTCCTTAAATAATGTATTTTATTTTCAACCCCTAAATTTTATGAATCATAATAAATGAATATATAATTAATATATATAATATTTATATAATTCTTATCATTCTTGTAATTATTAAATTATTATCTATGAAAGAGGAATAAAAATAAAATGTGAGAACATGTATGAAAAACAAAACGGTTATTACCCAAAAAATAACTTTAACATAGAATATTTAATAAGTAAGTCATATAATGTCATATGTAAATCATATATGTTATTATATATATGAATATGTTTTTGGTATATTTATAAAAATATTATAATTATTATTCAGTAGTCTTGAATATATATGAAGAAATTTAAGACTTATGGTATGTGGATTTCTATTGTCTCTTTCATTTCTATGTGACTTTTCCTATATTCACCACTCATTTATTTTGGGTAGTGTATAAACATCCCATGAATTTATCATATGATAATTAAACATAAATATATTGGTATTTACTTATCATTTTTATGATCTCCCATTCATGGGTTTATAGTTCAAAATTTACCAAATCGGTAAGTTAATTTTGTCACAATTTAAATTCTTTGAGACACATGTTATGTTATGAACCTATATTATTTTAATAGGTTTATATACATAGATTTTATTTCATTTATCATGAATATTATTATTTTATAATATTAAATGATTCATGTAATGTTATTATCTTTTGTGTATAGAATTTCTTAATCAAAAACCTTGTTTTATAAAAATAATTTCAAAAATGTTTTGAATGGATATTATATGAATTTTCAAGGAAATTTTTTTAAAATAAGTTTAAAATAATTTTCAAGGACTATTTTATAGTTTTTCATTTTTATTTTCATTGAAAAATGTTTTCCCAATGTTTAATGACTTATAAAGTGTTTTTCAAAGAAGAAAGGTTATTTTCCTCAAGAATTTTTTTTAAACATTTCATTAAAAATTCTTTTCTATTTGAGATAACATATATTTCAATTATCATGATTTACTAGGGATTTGATCCATGGGTACCATTCATGTTATTTAAATTAATGGATTATATTTTTATGGCATCATTTTTTGAATTTTTTAACTTTTCAATGAGATATGCTTTGATGAAATGTTTATGGAAATCATTTCTTTTCATGATTTAAAATGTGTTATGTAATTTATGATCTTATGGAAAATATAAGAATTATTTAACTATCTTATGAGTGGGTAATATATATCCCTCCAATACATATGGTAAATATTTAAATCTCATATGATACACATAGATGAAATGGGGAGTGGACTCAGTCTAGTAAAGGACTTTGTGTGCTAATATGGTATTGGAAGTGATCCTTTACTACTATGATGGTCTTGGGAGTAAAAAATGACTACTAAGATAGTATTGAGAGTGAACCATGAAAACTTTGATTATTTTGGGAGTGAACCCAATCAAATAATATGGACACAGACGTAGTCCTTTTCTACTATTGAAATAATTTTATAGGATTATGTATCATACACAATTACATGTATTATTCATATGTTATGCTTTCATAGTTTATGCTCATGAATTGCTTATGAATTATATCTTTTGAACATAGAATATATATGAAATTACTATTGTATATGATCGTGTACATGTATGGTATGATCTTAAAAAAGATTCGTGTTTCATATCCTTATGATCATGTTTTTCTTTTGTTCTCCCTTATTTAAACATACTGAGCATATCAGCTCACCCGTTCTTATGTTTATTTTCCCCATATTATGAAAAAATTTATTATTTATGATATGTAAAATAGGTTTATAGTTATGAAGAAATAGGTGGGGTAATATTTATATATATTATAAATAATTTCTTTATGTTTACATATTTCAAAATTCACTAAATTACTAAGTTCATTGGTCATGATTTTGTTTAATGTATGAAATATTCTGTAAAAATGATGTAATTTCTATATATGTTATTCTTGGGTCATTATAGTTGGTATCAGAGAAAATTTGTATTCAACCTTTGGAAACTAGTATGATAAAATGTTAGTGATATCCCTATATATATTTCCAAGGATATGTCTTTAGATATCTATAAGGATAAGTCCAAGGATATGTCTATGTATAGGCTACAATCCCATAATTTCAGTAATGATCATTAAATAAATGAGGATTAAACTAAATATATTAAAGATTGGAAGTAATTTCCCTTTATTGTGTGTTTATATTATTAGGTTTAGTGTTTCACAAACTATCTTCTTGGGTTTTAGGCAATGGTTGGAACCATTAGTATTCATGATAACGGTGAATTTGATGGACAATGGAATGATCATCCTAATGATAAAACAAATGAAAAGAGAGATGAATGGTTAATATTTGTTATTATTCCTAATCATAATTGTCATAATATGATAAAAAATATCAACCTTGGTGAATTTCCTAGCCCATATAAGAAGAAATCAACGGAGATTTATTGTGACCATAGAGGAAAAAGAATCAATTTTTTTTGTGGTAAATCATGTGGTAAGAGGCATCAAGGAGAATAATTCAAAGGGAACATAAGATGATTTGGGTGTGTAAATAAAAGTCTCAATGTTTGTAATTTATAAAAAATTAGTTTACAAATGGATGAGGATAATGGTATTCTTAAGTCATCATCAATGGTTAAATGTTTTCAATAAGGAATTTATTGTCATTATAAAAATCGATTCCCTATGGAGAATGTTTGTGGACAAAATCAGAAATTTTTTATGAGTAATGGTTATATTACTAATGATGAAGAGACTAAAAAAGACACATGATATTACAGAAGTGTCAATGAATAAAATGATGAATTTTGGTTAATATTTTAATAAGGTAGTTGAAAGATTGTGTGTTTATGTATAGGAATTCTAGAATAATGTTGTAGAAGTAATTTTAAGGTAGTATGGAATAATGAAACAAATAAATATTATTCCACTATACATTTTACTTAATCATTGGTAAATAAATGTTGAACAGAACTGGTAACCATGAAAAGTGATTGAGGTGGCAAGGTGATATTTTTATTGAACACTCTGTCAAGGGAACGATAAAACTTAATTTGTTCATGATATTAGGATTATAATAGGATAAAGATATGTTTTATTTTGTGATAAAATAAATCGGATACTATTTATGACCTTATAAATATTTAGTAATTTGGTGAAAAGTAGATTTAAATATTGATTTCATAGAATATTTGGATTTTTTGGATGTGGGAATAGTTAATTTTTGAAATCATGCATTCTTTCACTATTGTTTTATGTTAATTTAGGTTATTACTCTATTTTAAGATAATTCATGAAAAATGTATTCACATCTTTAGTATTTAGTAATCAAGAGATACTTTATGATTTTTTGTGGATTATTTTTAAGTTTATTTTTATAAATTTAGTAACAATTTTTATAAATTTTGATTTTCTAGAGGGTAATATGTTTAACAATTAATGAAATGGATTGTGTTGAACTTTTTCTAGGGTTTTATAGATTAATATATTACATAACTATATGAATATTATTTAGTATTGAATAAAATGTTCCAACCATTTTTTCTTATGAAGATAACTAACATTAGAAGGATTGAATTTTCATCCCATTTTGGATCTTATAATCCACTAATTCTTTTAGAATTACAATTTTAGCTACATTTTTTAAAGTGAGATATCAAGTAGAAATTAATCAAGTCACAATAAAAGAGTGATATTTTACATATGAAATGATATCAAGTAAGTATATCTTATCAATTTTTTTAAATAAAATGTTTCTAATTATCACTATTTCTCATTTACCATTTCTATACCTATTTTCTATAAAATTTTTTTTCTATTAAACTTATAATGACCATATAATAGATCATTCTCCATCTATACATGATAGTTATATTTCTATTATATGTTCATCTTTTCATGTTCCACTAATTTTCTCCTAAGAAGAGTCTTAGTTATGTGGTGATATTTTCCCTTTACATTCCATCTTTTTTCACCCTTTTTATGTTGTGGGTTTCCCATAAAAAAGCTATCAAACAACCACAATTTATTTTCAATGTGAAATTTCAAATTTTCAAGGAAGTGATTTTACTTTGAGATTCTTGATCATATTTGGATGGTACCCTATTACTTAATGATTCTTCCAAACCTCTATCAATTAGATTATGTGTTCCAATTTTCTCTCTTGACTATGTACATAACTAACCCTTCACATGTATTGAATATAGAGTTCACAATAAAGTATAAATATCGTTCTTCTGGGGAATAACTAGTTTAATTTATGGATCTCAGAAATAACGTTCTATAAAACAAGACCACTCACCTTGTATAAGTTTTATTGTGAAACAACTAGTTTAAGGAAGCTACATGGGAACTTGAGGATTTTATGAGGCATAAGTATCCTAATTGTTTATATTATAGTGATGAATTTAGAGTTCAAAATACATTTTAATGGGGGTGTAGAATGTAACACACTGAGTTTTTAAGAATCATTTTTGAATAAATTAAAATTATTTGATTGATTGTGATGCATGATACACAAAGTCAATAATAAATTTAAAAAAAAAACAAGTTATTATTGAACTAAATACAATATATATTTTTCATTTTGGTAAATAAAACACTATGTTCTACTTTTGTTACACATAACAATGAGTCCCTTCGATAGCTTGTGTTACACACAAGACCGAGTTTTACTGAACAGAAAAATACTATTTATTTTGATTGGTATCACATACCCGTTGGAATGTATATAATGAATAATATTAATTGAATTATTAAATTTATTATTTGGTTACTAGTTGATTATAAATGAAGTTAAGAAACAATTGTAAATAAACGATTTGCTTTTAGGAAAAACTATTTTTATTCCCACAAAGGTGTTTTATCATCATAAATTAAATTAATCAGAATTATTGGATTATATTATTGAAATTTATATGTTATATATTCAATTAAATGTTTTTAAATTCATACAATAATTTTGTATCCCTAAAATATGAACAAATCAATTTTTAATCATAAAAAATTTGACTTTTTTTAAAAGGTAGTTTTCCTCCTTTTAATGGAAAACATGTTTTAAATAATATTTAGTCACTTTTATAAATTTTATTTGAATAAATAAAATCTTTTTTTTAATTTATTAATATTAATATTTTCTTAGGGTGAATTTCTAGTATTTTCATGAGAAGATTATTTTTTTGATGAACAGTGAAAACTATTGGATACTAATTGAAAACTATATTTTCATCTAAATAATATATAATTATAAATTGTATGTTTAATTTTTCTTAAATTCAAAATAGGTCTATTTTAAATCCATTAACCAAATATTTTCCACTATTATCATTTTTATTTTGAATTTTGATATAAAAATATCATAAAATTTTGATCATTTACACATTTAAAAAATACATCCCCACCCAATCTAAGAGATTAATTTTAAATTAATTTTAAAAACTAATTTATTTTTAATTTTGAAAAATGGATTCCATATTTATAATAATAAGGTCTAAATATATTAAATCGGTACCTTTTATTTTTGAACAATATAAATAGTAAACTTAGTAATGTCATTACCATGGTTAAGGGTAAATCGTTTAATTAAGTGTAGGAATAATATTATAATTTTTTTTAAAAATTAACCTAACACATTAAAAAATATCATTGGACAAATATAATACACCCATTAACATCTATTCCTATATATTTAATATTTTTATGGTCACTTTTCCTTAAAAATTACGTAAATATTATTAAAATCCATAAGAGTGACAAAGTTTTGCACTCTTTCTTTTAATAAGTATATCATTTTTAATATGGGGTAAAATATAATAAATTATTAAAAATAAATATTGTTATGAAATATAAAATGTTTTTATAAATCATTAAATTATAATTTTAATTTTTAATGAAGAACTAATTATCATAAATAATTACTCAACGATGATGCAGTAATTATTCGGTTGATGAAAAAATCAATTTAATGATATTATAAATATTAAAAAATATATATTTTGATTTAATTAAGGTTATCTATTGATTTTATAATATAAATTTAAATATTATGAGTGTATTAAATGATGTGGTTTGAGGTTATCTTGTTGTACTTATTTTCTTAAAGTAAATGTGATGAAATGTGTCAAAATTGAAAATATCGATCTTTTATGATTTTTTTTAATTAAATTATTTTAAAATCATCAAAAAATGTAAAATATAAAAATTGAATATGATAAGATATAAAATATAATAAATTGAACATTTATGGACGATGGACATCATATATGTAAAAATTGCCACATTTTAATATTGAAAAATGTGTTACTATAGTTAAAATTAAAATAGGTTAAGTAAAGTGTACTAAAAATGATAAGGTTTAAAATAAGCACAAATAAATGAATAAAATAATTTTTTATGACATTAAACCATTATATGTAAAGACACGTAAAATTCAAGGGAAATTTTTTCTTAATTTTCTTTGGAATTTTACAAGAATGTGGTTTCTGACGGAACCTGATTCCGAGGCCCGGTGTGACCGGAATAAATTTCCGAAGTTTGGCTCGGGTACGTTCAGTGAACGAACGAGCGGGAATTTCTAACTTTTGATCCGGTGCTCGGAATTGAAATCCGAGGACACCGATGAACTCGCAGCGCCGATATTCGCTTAAGGAGACCTTTTCCGAGGTTGCGTTTTATGCGGAATGAAAGTTAGTTTTGGGAAAAATTAAAAGAAGTTAAATAAAATGTGGAAACACATTTTATCATTAACTTGTTGGTTAACTTCTCCCAAAGGGAGTTAGGGGTGGGACCCACATCCACTTAACCTCCCTTGAGAGGATTAAGTGTGGTGGGGCCCACACGAACCCTAACACTTCACCTTCTTTTTTTTAACTCCCTTTAACTCCTCTTTTAATGAACTTGACAACTTGGGTTATTAAATGGGTTGAGTTGTTTAATTTCAAACCTTTGAATTTCAAAATGGTTTGATTGTGTAAATAAAATAAGACTTTAGCTTATTTTATTTTGGTTAGAATTCTCTAGCCATCTTGAAAGGTTTTGAAGAATTCTCTCCATCTTCTTCAAACTTTGACGAAGAACGCGAAGAACATTCAGACATCGACGAAGAACGCCACATTCTCAGGAACCGTCTTCCGCGACGCCATACCCGCGACACCGACGACGTCTCCTTCCACGTCATCTCTTCCGTGACGGTTTCCCGCAACGAAATCGCCGTCAAAGAGCTTCGAATCCTCGCTTCACAACATCGACGTCCTTTTTCCACGACGCCGATCACCGCGACGCTCGTCTTCCGCGGGTCGTTGACGAACATCGTTCTTGAAACCGAGGTAGGGGTTTGTTGTTGTTTAATTTATTTATTCTCGTTCTTGGTTCTAGCCTGACAATCTTGAGGATAAATGATTATGTGCTATCGTCTAACGAGAGGGGGGGGGGGGGGAGGGGGGGGGGGGCGAACAAACACGGCCGAACCCCCCTCCTTTGTTCTTGAATGTTTCTTGCGGGTGAAATGTGATGGCGTGGTGCCGTTGCACCACACAGATATCTTCTGACAATTATTGCGCGGCGCCGTGGAAAGATTATCATGAACGCGACGCCGTCGCGCCGCGTCAAAGGAAACCGAAGGCGCCGCGGCCGGAGCGGGGCCGCGGCGGAGGGGCGCGGTGCCGTCACACCGCGCTGGACAACGAAGGCCGCGGCCGGTTCCGGGCCGCGGCGGAAAGAGAAGACCGACGGCCAGCCGGGCTGCCGGTGTCGGAAGCCGGAAAGGGGACCTGCCTTGCCGGTCCCGTTGAGGAAGAACCAGCCGGCCAGGTCGGGCCGGCTGGAAGGGAGAAAACCGGGGGAAATAATTTCCCCCAGCCAGCCATAATGGCCCCCCATTATGAGGGGGGCCGGTTTCACAAAGGGGGGCAGGCGGCCCCCCCGTTTCCAGCAAGCTCGGCCTTCGGCCGAGCTGCCTTGCGCCGAACCGGCCGACCCGGTTCAGGCCATCCGGGGGGTCTCGGGCCGGGACGGCCCGGGCCCGAAACCCCCGTTACCGAGCGGTTTGGATTCAAATGCCCATAACTTTGGCTACTGATCTCCAAACGACGCGCCGTTAGTGACGATGCGATCCTTGGATCGAGACGGTCGTTTCGGTATATCGCACTCAAGGTTTTGGAATACTTTGTGTTTGGATGGGTTGGTTAGTACACGAAACCAACCGGGCCCTCGGAGCGGAAACGCTCATATCTTGAGCTACGGACGTCCGAATGATGTGCTGTAAGCTTTGTTATGTTCCTCTTAGTGAGATGGATCTTTTGGCTTACTCTGCCCGAGGTTTGGACGCAGGTGGAGTACGGTCGGGTTGGTTTTGCCTTAAAAACCAACCGGGCCCCTGGGACGAAAAAACCAATAACTCTCAGACCGGGCGTCCGATTGACGCGCCGTCTGTTGCGTTGAGTTCCTGTTGACGATACGGAACTTTTGGATACATCAACTCTGGACTATGTGATAGTTGATGTATCAGCCTCTCAGCTCGTGGAGCGGACCCTCCCGAACGAGCTTGCTGTGTGCGGGAACCCTAGAGCTGGCTGCGACTGTGACTGCTACTGCTACTGCTACTGCTACTGCGACTGTGACTGCTACTGCTACTGCTACTGCGACTGTGACTGCTACTGCTACTGCTACTGCGACGATGACAGTACAGAGATACTTGGTGGATTCTCCGACGACTACAACACTCAGCGATCCTACGTGGATCAGTGCTACAGGTCCTGTGTGGGACCGATCCTGTGTGGGTCCGATCCTGTGTGGGTCTGCGCTCAGCGGTCCTATGTGAACCAGCGCCTACATGTCCTATATGGGCCCGATCTTGTGTGGGTCATTGCGGGTGTTAGTTACCTATCGATCCTTCATGGGTCCGACGACTTAGATGGATCAGTGATCATCTTTATCGTTATCCGAAGAAGTATACCTGTGTGAGCTGAATCCTGTTGCTTTCCTGTGTGGATTGTGTTGTGCTATCCTGTGTGGATTTCGTTTTGCTTTCCTATGTGGAATACTTATACTTTCTTGTGTGGACTGAGTTGTACTTGGGCTCGGAGGTTGGAGCGTATTGGAATTGATGACTTAGGTATATGTATGGGCATATACCTAAGCAGTGTCGGTTGTTACTTCGTGTTTGTATCTTTCCTTTGTGGTTTATCCTTTGTGGATTTTGGGAGACCTTCGGTGGTCTTGGGGTCCCTACTGAGTAGCTTATACTCACCCCTTCACAGGCTATGCCCGCACTACTTTGTGTTGGTTGCAGACGAAGGACAACGTTGATCATGGCTGAGGCTTGCAGAGCAGAACGGTACCTAGAGGTGGACCTCTGGGCGGGACGTGCTCGGAGCGGACGGCGGGACCCGAGGAGCAGTGGATCTATCTGTACCCACCCTTCAGGTGGGATTTCCACTGGACAGCTCGGTGTAGCGGCTTTTACTTTACTGTTGCTGTTTTCCCTTTCGAGTTGTACTTTACTTTCAGTTTGGGTTTGTATACTGGCCCATTTACTTTTCCGCACTTTCAGTTGTACTCTGTTTTTACTTAGTGTTTACTTTTCCTCTTGCTTACTCTGTGGTGTTTGTTTACTTTTCAAAGGCAATGCCTTCCCTTTTTACTGGGTTTTACGCCTTGGTGCTAGTCGCTAGCCCCTGGCCTATGGAAGGTGGGCTTGGGGTAGTCACAACACGGACCCCGAGGGCGGGTCGTGACAAATTGGTATCAAAGGAGTTCGGTTCTACCGCGAACTCTGATCTTTTCTATGTGAAGCAATAATGTTTAGCGTATTGAGTGTGGTTATCAGTCCAGGGAGTCCAGTGTTGGTGCGGCGGCCGACGTATCCATACACCAGGACCCTGACTTCTGATTTCCGACTTAATGCACGAAAACATTGATTGCGTGTGTGTTAAAAAGTTTTCTTTGTGATTACTTTATATCAGCTCACCAGGTATACTGTTCTGACCATGGCGCACCTGTTTCCTTTTCAGAATGGCCCCACGACTGCATCCAGCTAGGGTTCCGAGAGTCGAGCGTGATGACAGCCCACCGAGCGACAAGGCCTAGGTGTAGGGCCCTTTGTCTGCTGTGGCACCGGCGGTAGCTCTACCCGCCGAGCCCCCGATACTTCCAGCACCAGCCGCTGACGATTCACGTCGCCTCAGTGCACTGCATGAGTTTCAGCGCCAGCGACCGCCCAGGATTCGTGGGGAGACGGACCCCCAGGCAGCCGAGGACTGGCTAGAGGCAGTCGTACGAGTTTTTCGACTAGTGAGGACACCAGCAGACCTCATGGTGATCCTCGCTGCGAGCCTACTGCATACAGCAGCGGGCCGATGGTGGAGCTTGATGCTCCAGGTGCACGATGAGGCATCTCTACTTTGGACAGACTTTGAGAGCCTCTTCCGCTCGGAGTTCATCCCAGCCACCCTCTATGCGGTGCGTATCCAGGAGCTTCTTCAGCTGCGGCAGGGCAGCATGACGGTCGCTCAGTACTCGGCAAGATTTACTGATCTCTCGCGCTACTCGACTGACATGGTACGAGACCCATTCTTTCGGGCCCGAACCTTCGAGCAGGGTTTGAGACACGAGATCAGGGCATCGCTGATCTCCCTCAGCATACCAACTCAAACAGGAGTACTGGAGCGGGCCCTTTTGATCGAGAGCTTCCTTGATGAGTCTACACCAGCGCCGAGACCCACCGCAGGGCGGCACATAGCAGAGTCTTATGCAGCAGGCAGTCGACGGATGACTCAGGGGTCCAGGCAGACCAGACCTTCAGGCAGACTACCTCAGGACACTGGCTCAACAGTGCCAGGAACAAAGCGCGGAGCCAGTCTTTCGAGAGACAGACAGTGCTACTCGTGCGGCGGGCAGGGCCACATGGCTCGTGACTGCCCGACCCGCCGTGCCGAGGAGCAGCAGACGGTTGAGGGACCACCGAGGCAGAGGCAGAGGGTCGACCGTGGCGGTCCGCAGGGAGGAGGCGGACGAGGCAGAGGAGCTGGCCGAGCAGCAGGTGGTGGGCGACGCTTTGAGGCTCTGCCACCACCACCACCAGGAGGTCCACCCCGACCACAGGGAGCTGGCGGGAAGAGACAAGCACAACTCCAGGCAGCAGAGGCCTACGACCACGGCGTGCCCGAGATTATTCGAGGTACTATCTGTGTCTACTCCACCCTTGCTGCAGTACTTATAGACACAGGAGCGAGTCACTCTTTCATAGCCGCTGCCCTTGTTCGGAGCTCGGAGATTGCGACAGAGCCGTTGGCTTGATCCTTACGGCTAGAGACTCCTACGGGAGAAGACTCGACGATTACACACTGGTGCCGGCAGTGTGAGCTTACTCTAGGGGGAGAGAGCTTCGGCTGAGATCTTCTTGTAGCAGCGTCGAGGCCTTACGACGTCATATTGGACATGGATTGGTTATCTATGGTCCATGCCCAGATTGACTGTTTTAGGCGCAAGGTGTGATGTGTACGCACCGATGGGAGCAGGTTCACATTCACCGGCGAGAAGGGAGCCTTTGCAGCACAGGATGGACTTCCGCGGAGGAGAGGACAGCCCATCACTCATCATTTGGCTAGCCTCATCCTTGGAGCAGTTGACGTGCAGAGTCATGGTTTTCCTGCAGTGGTGGATCAGTTTGCGGATGTTTTTCCCGACGACATTCCAGGGCTACCTCCTCGTAGAGAGGTAGACTTTTATATTGACCTGTACCCCAGGACAGCCCCGATATCCACTCCAGCATATCGGATGGCCCCTATCGAGCTTCGAGAGCTACAGGTACAGTTGGAGGACTTGCAGGGCAAGGGGTTCATCCGACCCAGTGTTTCACCCTGGGCTTCCCCGATATTGTTCGCCAAGAAGGAGGACGGGAGCTTGCGACTTTGTGTTGACTATCGTCGCCTTAACCAGGTGACAGTGAGGAACAAGTATCTGCTACCGAGGATTGATGACCTCTTTGATCAGCTCAAGGGAGCACGGTGGTTCTCGAAGATAGACCTCTGGTCAGGCTATCATCAGCTCAGATTCAGAGACGAGGACGTGCAGAAGACGACCTTCAGATGTCGGTATGGCCACTATGAGTTCATGGTTATGCCTTTCGGCGTAACCAATGCTCCAGAAGTGTTCATGGCCCTCATGAACAGGATCTTTCAGCCATACCTCGATCGATTTGTCGTGGTCTTCATCGACGACATACTGATTTACTCGACGACTGAGGAGGAACACGCATACCACTTGCGAGTTGTAATAGACACACTCCGAGAGCACCGGCTTTATGGTAAGCTCTCTAAGTGCCAGTTCTGGATACGTGAGGTCCACTTCTTGGGACACGTCATCTCTGAGGCGGGAGTTTCAGTGGATCCCGCGAAGATCGAGGCAGTGCTAGCTTGGGAGCCACCCAAGAGCATGACGGAGGTTCAGAGTTTCTTGGGACTAGCTGGATACTATCGGAGATTCGTGCCAGACTTCTCTAGAGTTGCGGCACCACTTACAGCTTTGAAGAAGAAGGGGAAACCCTTCGTGTGGTCAGAAAAATGTCAGCAGAGCTTCCAGGAGCTGAGACAGAGATTGACCAGTGCACCTATCTTGAGGTTGCCTGAGGAGGGAGTAGGGTACATAGTCTACTGCAATGCATCAGGGACCGGACTCAGATGTGTTCTGATGCAGGAGAGGGCAGTGATCGCCTATGGATCACGTCAGTTGAGGCCGCATGAGCAGAACTACACTACCCATGACATGGAGTTAGCAGCAGTGGTCTTCGCTCTAAAGACATGGAGACACTACCTGATGGGAGAGCGCTTTACAGTCTTTTCTGATCATCAGAGTCTCAGGTATATCTTCTCGCAGAAGGACCTGAACCTGAGACAGCGGCGATGGCTCGAGTTTCTCCAGGACTATAACTTTGAGATAGTCTATACTCCTGGGAAGGGGAACGTAGTAGCCTATGCCCTCAGAAGGAGGACGGGCATTCAGCTACTTGAGGAGGCGACGGAGCAGCTAGCCTCTTTGTAGATATCCTTCGTGGATAGATATGGAGAAGCCTTCCTCCAGTCTCTCACAGTCACCCCTCCACTACTGCAGCAGGTCAGAGAGGCACAACGTGAGGACGCTGAATATGAGACACGTCGTGCACAGATATCCTCGGGACAGGCACCTGATGGTTTCTCCCTTGGAGCAGAGCACGACATTCTTTTCAGAGGACGTACCATGGTACCAGTAGATTTACGGGAGGAGGTGCTGAGAGAGTTTCACACTTCTCCTTTGGCGGTACATCTAGGAGTGGCGAAGATGTACCAGGATCTCAAACGACAGCACTGGTGGCCGGGCATGAAGAAGGCCGTGGCAGAGTTCGTTTCTCGATGCCTCACCTGCCAGCAGGTGAAGGCAGAGCATCAGGTACCAGCAGGTTTGGTACATCCCTTGGAGGTTCCGGAGTGGAAGTGGGACGGTATATATATGGACTTCGTGATTGGACTTCCACACACTTCCAGAGGTCACGACTCCATTTGGGTGATTGTTGACCGACTCACCAAGTCGGCACACTTCTTACCCATCAGAGTGCAGGGCTCAGTGGAGAGCTTGGGACGTCTCTACATTCAGGAGATTGTGCAGCTCCATGGTGTGCCATCATTTATCATCTCCGATCGAGATGCTCGCTTTAATTCCCGGCTTTGGAAGGGGTTGCAGGAGGCATTCGGGACGCATCTACGTTTGAGGACAGCCTTTCACCCTCAGACAGATGGTCAGACGGAGAGGACCATTCAGACTCTCGAGGACATGCTCCGCGCATGTGTCCTCGACTTTGGTCGTAGATGGGATGACAACCTACCCTTGGTGGAGTTCGCGTACAATAACAGCTACCACTCCACCATCGGGATGGCACCGTACGAGGCGTTGTACGACCGACCTTGTAGATCTCCTTTGTGCTGGACAGACTCTGGGGAGTCAGCACTTGTGGGACCGGAGATGGTCCAGGCCACGACAGAGAAGGTCCAGGTCATCCAGGAGTGGATGAGGCAGCTCAAAGCCGGCAGAAGTCATATGCTGACAGGAGGCGGAGGCCACTAGAGTTCGAGGATGGCGACCACGTCTTCTTGCGGGTCTCACCTCGACGTGGTATACAGAGATTTGGCCAGGGCGGCAAGTTATCTCCGCGCTTCATCGGAACCTTCCAGATCCTCAGCAGGATTGGCGAGGTGGCTTATCGCCTGACTCTATCACCTCAGTTGCACCGGGTGCACGACGTCTTCCACGTATCTCAGCTGAGGAGATACGTGCACGACCCGACGCACATCATTGACCATGGGGAGCTTGACGTTGACGATGGGGCGACTTTTGCGGAGGTTCCAGTGGAGATCAAGGATCGACAGGAGCGGGTCCTACGTGGACGGTCGATTCCTCTAGTGCGCATCAGATGGCAGCACGAGAACCTCCAGAAGAGCACTTGGGAGGGGGAGGCTCAGATGCGTGCTCAGTACCCTCATTTGTTTCTTTAGTTTTTGATGTATCTTTACAGGGACGTAAATCCCTGAGGTGGGAGTAATGTAAAGACCCGTAAAATTCAAGGGAATTTTTTTCTTAATTTTCTTTGGAATTTTACAAGAACGCCATTTCTGACGGCACCTGATTCCGAGGCCCGGTGTGCCCGGAATAAATTTCCGAAGTTTGGCTCGGGTACGTTCAGTGAACGAACGAGCGGGAATTTATAACTTTTGATACGGTGCTCAAAATTGAAATCTGAGGACACCGATGAACTCGCAGCGCCGATATTCTCTTAAGGTGACCTTTTCCGAGGTAGCGTTTAATGCGGAATGAAAGTTAGTTTTGGGAAAAATTAAAAGAAGTTAAATAAAATGTGGAAACACATTTTATTTTTAACTTGTTGGTTAACTTCTCCCAAAAGGAGTTAGGGGTGGGACCCACATCCACTTAACCTACCTTGAGAGGATTAAGTGTGGTGGGGCCCACACGAACCCTAACACTTCACCTTCTTTTTTTTAACTCCCTTTAACTCTTCTTTTAATGAACTTGACAACTTGGGCTATTAAATGGGTTGAGTTGTTTAATTTCAAACCTTTGAATTTCAAAATGGTTTGATTGTGTAAATAAAATAAGACTTTAGCTTATTTTATTTTGGTTAGAATTCTCTAGCCATCTTGAAAGGTTTTGAAGAATTCTCTCCATCTTCTTCAAACTTTGACGAAGAACGTGAAGAACATTCGGACATCGACGAAGAACGCCACGTTCTCGGGAACCGTCTTCCGCGACACCATACCCGCGACACCGACGACGTCTCCTTTGGCGTCATCTATTCCGCGATGGTTTCCCGCGATGAAATCGCCATCAAAGATCTTCAAATCCTCGCTTCACGACATCGATGTCCTTTTTCCGCGACACCGATCACCGCGACGCTCGTCTTCCGCAGGTCGTTGACGAACATCGTTCTTGAAACCGAGGTAGGGGTTTGTTGTTGTTTAATTTATTTATTCTCGTTCTTGGTTCTAGCATGAAAATCTTGAGGATAAATGATTATGTCCTATCGTCTAACGAGAGGGGGGGGGGGGGGGGGACCGCACAAACACGGCCGAACCCCCATCCTTTGTTCTTGAATGTTTCTTGCGGGTGAAAAGTGATGGCGTGGTGCCGTCGCATCACGCAGATATCTTCCGACAATTATTGCGCGACGCCGTCGCGCCGCGCCATGGAAAGATTATCATGAACGCGACGCTGTCGCGCCGCATCGAAGGAAACCGAAGGCGCCGCGTCCGGAGCGGGGCCGCGGCGGAGGGGCGCGGGGCCATCGCACCACGCCAGACAATGAAGGCCACGGCCGGTTCCGGGCCATGGCGGAACGAGAAGACCGGCGGCCAGCCGGGCCGCCGGTGTCGGAAGCCGGAAAGGGGACCGACCTTGCCGGTCTCGTTGAGGAAGAACCGGCCGGCCAGGTCGGGCCGGCCGGAAGGGAGAAAACCGGGGGAAATAATTTCCCCCGGCCAGCCATAATGGCCCCCCATTATGAGGGGGGCCGGTTTCACAAAGGGGGGCAGGCGGCCCCCCCGTTTCTAGCAAGCTCGGCCTTCGACTGAGCTGGCAGCGCGCCCAGCGCGCTGCCTTGCGCCGAACCGACGCGCCCGTCCGGTTCGCGAGGCCGGGCCGGGCCGGACCGTGCCGGGCCGGGATGGGTCGACCCTATCCGGGGCGGTTCGACCCGGTTCAGGCCATTCGGGGGGTCTCGGGCCGGGACGGCCCGGGCCCGAAACCCCCGTTACCAAGCAGTTTGGATTCAAATGCCCATAACATGGGATACGGATCTCCAAAAGACGCGCCGTCAGTGGAGATGTGATCCTTGGATCGAGACGGTCGTTTCGGTATATCGCACTCAAGGTTTCGGAATACATTGAGTTCGGCCGGGTTGGTTCGTACACGAAACTAACCGGGCCCTCGGAGCGGAAACGCTCATATCTTGAGCTACGTACGTCCGAATGACGTGCCGTCAGCTTTTTTGTGTTCCTCTTAGTGAGAAGGATCTTTTGGATTACTCCGCCCGAGGTTTGGACGCAGGTGGAGTACGGTCGGGTTGGTTTTTCCTTAAAAACCAACCGGGCCCCTAGGACGAAAAAGCCAATAACTCTCAGACCGGGCGTCCGATTGACACGCCGTCTGTTGCATTGAGTTCCTGTTGACGATACGGAACTTTTGGATACATCAAATCTGAACTATGTGACAGTTGATGTATCAGCCTCTCGGCTCGTGGAGCGGACCATTCCGAATGAGCTTGCTGTGTGCGGGAACCCTAGAGCTGGCTGCGACTGTGACTGCTACTGCTACTGCTACTGCGACTGTGACTGCTACTGCTACGGCTACTGCGACTGTGACTGCCACTGCTACTGCTACTGCGACTGTGACTGCTACTGCTACTGCTACTACGACGACGACAGTACAGAGATCCTTGGTGGATTCGACGACGACTACAACACTCAACGATCCTACGTGGATCAGTGCTACAGGTCCTGTGTGGGCCCGATCCTGTGTGGGTCCGATCCTGTGTGGGTCTGCGCTCAGCGGTCCTGTGTGAACCAGCGCCTACAGGTCCTATGTGGGCCCGATCCTGTGTGGGTCATTGCGGGGGTTAGTTACCTATCGATCCTTCGTGGGTCCGACAACTTAGATGGATCAGTGATCATCTTTATCGTTATCCAAAGAAGTATACCTATGTGAGCTGAATCCTGTTGCTTTCCTGTGTGGATTGTGTTGTGCTATCCTGTGTGGATTTTGTTTTGCTTTCCTCTGTGGAATACGTATACTTTCCTGTGTGGACTGAGTTGTACTTGGGCTCGGAGGTTGGAGCGTATTGGAATTGATGACTTAGGTATATGTATGGGCATATACCTAAGCAGTGTCGGTTGTTACTTCATGTTTGTATCTTTACTTTGTGGTTAATCCTTTGTGGATTTTGGGAGACCTTCGGTGGTCTCGGGGTCCCTACTGAGTAGCTTATACTCACCCCTGCACGGGCTATGCCCGCACTACGTTGTGTTGGTTGCAGACGACGGACATCGTTGATCGTGGATGAGGCTTGCAGAGCAGAACGGTACCTGGAGGTGGACCTCTGGGCGGGATGTGCCCGGAGCGGACGGCGGGACCCGAGGAGCAGTGGAGCTATCTGTACCCACCCTTCAGGTGGGATTTCCAGTGGACAGCACGGTGTAGCGGCTTTTACTTTACTGTTGCTGTTTTCCCTTTCGAGTTGTACTTTACTTTCAGCTTGGGTTTGTATACTGGCCCATTTACTTTTCCGCACTTTCAGTTGTACTCTGTTTTTACTTAGTGTTTACTTTTCCGCTTGCTTACTCTGTGGTGTTTGTTTACTTTTCAAAGGCAATGCCTTCCCTTTTTACTGGGTTTTACGCCTTGGTGCTAGTCGCCAGCCCCTGGCCTATGGAAGGCGGGCTTGGGGTAGTCACGGCACAGACCCCAAGGGCGGGTCGTGACATTATATTATATGATATTTTAATACATGGCCTTTTGGAGGTATTTTTATTGAGATTGAGTTTATTAAAAATTAATTCTTTCCAAAATTCAAAAAGTTCCCCTCCCCTCAATTATAAATGGGAACCTATTATCCAATTCTATTTATACATAATAAACTATTTAGTTCAGAATAACAATATAAAAATCTAATCCAAAATTCCCTACATTCTTCCTATAATCCTTTTTTTGGGCATAAAGATGACCAATGATGTTCTTTGGTGAAAACCACAAAGAGATACCTAAAGAGGGGGTAACATTCATCAACGAATGTTTTTGTTTTATTACTTCCATAAAAAAAATTATTTTAATTTTATATAATATTTATTTAATAACCTTTTTATATTAAATATACATATATTTTTTTATGTTAAGGTTATGAATAAAAAATTCACACACTTCCCTCAAATGGGATACAGAATCATCATTCCTCCGTACAACGGATGAGTGCCACGTGAAGTGACATCATTCTTTCTTCCATTATCAACATTAAAGGTAAGGAATAATGATGTATTCGTACTTTATATTTAAAATATATTTATTTTTATGATTTAATTTTTATTATATAATTTTTATATCACACATATCTTCATGGTTTCCATTTTGTGGGAATACAACAACGTCTTTCGTGTGTACGACAAACTACCACCTCACGAAGCAATGTGATTCATCTACAATTTACATGGATTGTATTAAGGATGGTTTAATAAAAATAAGTCATATATATATATTTTAAAAATTATTCTATAATGATAATATATCATATTCTTTTCTTTTTTTAATCCAATATAAAAACAAAAACAACATTCATGTGTATGTATGGCCTACCGTCTCCATGGATGGTGTATTTTATTTCCAACCTCCAACTTTTATGAATCACTATTAATATATATATATATAATGAATATATATGATATTTATATAATCTTTAACCTTATAGATATGATTAAATTATGATCTGTGTAAGTACATCAAGAATAATATGTTAAAACATGTACAAAAAACAAAGTGGTTGTTACCTAAAATATAACTTTGACATGGAATTTTTTATAAGAGAGTAATATAAAGTGAAACTTAAATTATATATGTTATTATATATATGAATATGGTATTTTATTATATGTATACTAAATCTATATTTATTATACAGGAGTTTTGAACATGTATGAAGGAAGTTAAGACTTAAGGTCAGGGGATTTCATGTGTCATTTTTATTTCTGTGAGACTTATGCCATATTAAATACTTGTTTATTTTTAGTGGTGTATATAATACCCAAGAATATATTATATTATCCTTATAATCAAATATTTTTTTATTTACATATAAATTTTACAACCTCCCTTTTAATCGGTTTATGGTTCAAATGATACAAAACCAATAATGTAATTCTATTTCAGTTTTCCATCTTTGAGGCACATGTTATATTATATAGATATATTATTTTATAAGATTTATATACTTAAATTTGATATTTATTATCTTTTATATAATTATTTTCATGATAATATAAGTTTTGTGTTCTCTGTTTTTTTGGAAATTTGTTTTCTTCAAAAACAAGGTTTTCTAAAAATGTTTTTAAAAATGTATTAAAAATAATCTTAAAAATTTTCAATGTAAAGGTTTTAAAATATTTATAAAATTGGTTTAAAATATTAATTTATATTTTCTCAAGTTTATTTTCAATTAAAAAAGTTTACTAAAATTTTTATGATTTAAAAATCATTTTCCAAATTGGGAAGCATATTTTCCTCAATAAATGTTTTAAAAATAACTTTAAAAGTTATTTCTCATCTAAGATGAAATATATTGGTGTTAATAATGATAGGGTGGAAATATTATCCAACCATACCTTACGTATTCCTTAAATTAATGTTTTATGTTTTGATGGGGGTGTTTTTTATGATTTATTTACTTTTCAATGAGATATCATATGATAAAATGTTTTCAAAAGTAATTTATTTTCATGATTTATAATGTTATAAATGATTTGTGATCTTGTGGAACATATATGTATGATTTAATTATATGATGGGTTGGACCTATATCCCCCTCCAATTTATTGTTTAAATATTTATTTCTCATGATATTGAAATGGAGGAAATAAAGAGTGATGCCAGTTCATTTATGGACATTGTCCACCAAGATGGTCTTTTGAGTTAACATTGAAACCTAAGATGGTATTGCTAGTGAACCTTGACTACTAATATGTCCTTGGGATTTAAAATTGAATACCAAGATTGGTTTTTGAGTGAATCGATTCCCCTAAGATGTCCTTGTAAATTTTTCATGACTATTATGGAAATCATTTAATATTTTTATGCATCTTCAACAATTCTATATCTTATTCCCTTGTAAGGCTTTCATTGTTTATTCTCTTGACTACTTTATGAATATTGTTTTTTAAAGTGAAAATATGTCTAACATGAATCTGTTAAATGATCTTTGATAATATGGTTATGATCTTCAAATTATTTTCTTTTGTTCTCATGTCCTTATGTTCTTGTTATGATTACATGTCTTCTTTTTTTAATCTTGCTGAGCATATAATATCACCCTTTATTATGTTTTTATTCCCCATGATACAAATAAATGTATTATGTATGATATTTAAAAAAGTGTAATAGTTATAAAGAAATAGGTTGGAGAAGATATATATGTATTATGAACTAATTGTTAATGTTTCCATCTTTCTAAAGGCACTAATCTAATATAGTCATTGGGAATGGGTTTTTATATTGTTTGAAATATTCAGAAAAAATAACGTAATGTGTATTTATGTTAATATTGGATCATTATAGTCTTCAAACCCCATGTTGGCCATGCCTCTATGATCCAACCTACCCATCAATAAAAAATCAATAGCAAGACCCATTTACCCTGAATAATTCAGTATCCATTTAATCTACTCGGGTACCAAACAATGTCTTGAATAAGGTGTGAGTAAAACTCAGTAAGTCAACACCACCATATCAATACAAAAGCTTCCTAATAACATGTCCATTTAATAAAGATATAATTAAGTAAATTAATTAATTAATTAATTCAATAAAATAGTCATACTTTTTCATCACCATGATATCATATCTCTAAGAATGTAGCATCACTTGGAAAATGGTAACCACAAGTACTTTGTATAATTATACAATTAGGAAAGGCCTCTTTATATGAATTTAATAATTCAATAGAGGAACACAATATAATAATTTTATCATCAATTATTATACCACTATATAATCATTTCCACAAAACAGGTCTAAGCATTCTATATAATCATTTTAGAATGATCAGTCCAAGCCCCCAATATAAGAATTTTAGCATCTGGGAGAACTCATATATATATATGAATTTTAGTATTAATCAGATCCCAAATCATAATGGAATGATTAACAAAACATAAAAAAATAATAAAAAATGGTTTATTAATAAAATTACTATTTATCATTAAATTACTCAATTATTCATTAACAAATATCATAAGTTATTTATTTGTTAGTTTTCGCACCCAATTATTATCAAATAACCCCCATCCATTTAAAAAATCAAATAAACCATTTTACGAGGTGAATATATCATAATAAATAACCATAAATTTCATTTCATGCAAAAACAAACATTAAGAAATTTTAAAATTCATTATTTTATAGGGTTAGGCACACACTATTATATCTTTACTTAATGCATACATTTTATGGTGATTTAGTAAATTTATTTCTATAAATGAATGAATAATATGGCCACTTATTGGGTTTTTTACTTGTTTTGTGTTTCTTTTTGGAAGGATACCATAGATATTTGAAAATTGAGTAAAATGTGGTGATTTTCATGAGTAAAAGACATTTTTTTAACCCTGAGAAGAAGTGTCATGGCATGACACTGGAATATTGAAACTAGAAGATGCACTAAAATGAAGATAAAGAAAACTGAAGAACCTAAAGTAGGATATTAACACGCAATGTTAACAATAAATTATTTGAATTCACCATGGGAGAATTTATCGTTGCTTCAGTTATATGTCATAAATTAATTCTATTTTTTTGAATCTGTTACATGCCATTTGAACGATACACAACATGAAAGTCTTAGGACAGATGCAAATTCAGAGTAGCCACCACTACTGCACATTGCAATATTTAAAAAATATACACATCATGATATCATTTCAAGATATCATTTTTATGCTAGATGAAAGGGTTTTCATGGGATTTCATATTTATTCTGAGATTTTTCTATACACAAAAGGGGTATGAGAAAAATAATTGATGCCCAATGATGTCTAGAGACACAGAGACAATATGTAACCCCAATTTCGCTCCTTTCCTCACCACCAATCCCCTCAAGTATTTTTTTTTCTCATTATCATAATGTATAGTATGGGTGGGTATTTATTTTGGATGGATGATGTGATCATAGGTTCAAGTTCTAGTTGTGTATTATTTATGTTGTAGATTAATGTTTTGGATTAATGAAACTATGTGTAACAATTCCACTCTTATTATTCACATATTTCATGACCATTGGTTGTGATTTGAGGAGTTAAATTTTTATTACATCAATTAAATACCCTTCTTGGTGTGTGTTCTTTAATAAATCATGGCCGATTATATTTAAATAGGGTTTTGGATCAAATGGTTTTATGATTGCACCTAGAATATGTCCATTCTGACTATGAAATTACATGATTATTTTAGCGTACCATGACTAAGGATTCCTTCTTCCTTCGTTCCAACAAAAAATGTGAATTAACCTAAAATCCATTGAATTCATTGCACATGAACCTAAAAATCACTGATCCTACCATTCCTTACTTATTGATTTCAAAACCATTTCTTTTTTATACATTCATTATCTTTCTCCCAATAATAAATCAATTTTTTTAATTTTTTTAATTAATTTAAACCATAGATACCGTCCTTGTGGGTTTAATAGTAAGACATTCCATGTACCAAACTTTTTTAGTTATTTTTCTAGTTTTTACTCTTTAGTAAATGTGTGTTGTCCCATATTAATTTAACAACACCCTATGGGAAGTCACCCAACAATATCTGCAAGATAGGTCATAACACTGTTCAATTGAAAGTGATCCATGGAGTGATCTAAAAAATGATTTATCATCACCCATTACTCAATTCATTAACATTCATATTATGTTAGTGAAATTCCATGATATTTAACTTACTTGAATAATAGATGTAGAATATAGGCTTTGGTTTTAGACCACCTCCCTTTAACCAGTGATCCAAACATCACTTTCAATAGGTAATGCCTATAAGAATAAAGGTCAATAGGATAACAAGAATAATTGAGGTCAAAAAAGGTCATGATCAATAATTTTTTCTATAAAGATCAAGATATTACACCATGATAGAAATGAAATAATGAAATAGAGTGGAGACCAAGAGAAAAATATTATTAGGGATCAAATTCTTCATCTAAACATCTGAAAAATGAAGAAATCACTCCAAATTTTTTTGGAGGCACCTAGTTCATGAGAGAGGAGGGATTTATGTGGATGATAAAATAATTATATGCATACAGTGGCCTTAAATATTCACATCCCGAGAAATACATGTCTTATAATCATTTCAAGCCATTTATTTTTCAACTTATGACTTATTCCGAAAAAAAATTCACATCAGGTTAAAAATAACTCTGAGCATTCACTACATGATGGGAACCATTTTCACGGTGTGTAACTATTTCACCTCAAGAACTAGTTCATGACATCTTCCTGGAAAAATTTAGAATTTTATTATCATGTTCACAACATATAACTATTTCAATTAATTAATCAGTTCACAACATCTTCCTTCCTATATTTACACATCATGTAATAGGTTCACGGGGTGTAAATTTCTAGCAGATAGTACTCAACACGATTTCTACAAAATAGAACGAACCCCCTTTTATGCCTTATAAACTCATGTATAATCACCATAATCCCTTAATAAACTTACCTAGACTCCATTAATTCAAAAAAAAACATACAACACCAAACAATAGTTCATTTTTTCAACAAATTCTTTCCATTCCCAAAAAGGCACTAAGCCAATAAGGTTTTATGAAGAAGAAAACCCAACAAATTATGATCAATGAAAAACTCAAATAGGGAAGTAATAGGAGAATGAAGACATCTTTTAATTAATCATATTAATAAAATATAATTATTTTAATAATAATTCAACGTAAAATATCCATTTTAATTTATTATCTAATCTTATTGAAACAAGATTTGGAATGGTATAATTCCATATAAGCTCTTATTAATAAATATTTTTATGATAGATAACAAATAAGAAAATATCAAATTTATTTAAATAAATATTTCATAAATATAAAATTAATGTAATTATGATTATTTGATATTCCAAAGGGATTTTATTAGAATTTAATATTTTCAATATATTTATTTTATAATTTTAATATTTTATAATTTATAATCAATTTAAAATTTTAATTTCATTTTTCCAATTTATATATAAATATATTTCTATATTTTATATTATAATATACAATTAACATATATTTTATGGTATTATATAGACATGACCATTAAAACCCTTATCATACTACCCTTTGTTGAAGTGATATTTTATATGTGTTATGATGTCATGACATACAATATCAATATATCATATCTTTTGATATTGTTGAAATTAGGGATCTTATGATGTTGTTCAATCATGTCACGTAATTTGATTCAATATTATGTCCTAAGATATTTTTATATAATTTTTTTGATATCACGAAATATCTATATTTTCAAAATATTCTATCCCATGAAATGATTCATACCATTAAAATTGAGGTGTGCCTCTTTATGTGGTTGAAAAACTGTGGAATAATATAACGTATCAATATGATATACTATAGACTCAATGAATTTCTTACATCTCTAAAAGAATAGGGGAATGGGATAAGGAAGGGTTTCAAAAAAAATTATCAACACCATTAGGTGTTGATTCCATGATTCTTATATACCATTAAATATAATTATTTTAATAAATTAATGAGGCTTTACCTACTATAGTCATCAATATTCTGATAATATGTTTATGAAAACACATGTCTTATTTTATGTCATGGATTTTTTATTCACTTACATATAACGAAACCATGTCCTGTAATAAAATAGGTTCTCATTAGGTTATGTAACTAATATGTCGTAACTATATGATATTATGTGCCCATTATAGATGTGAGGAGAATTGATAGGGGATGAATAAATTCTCATAATATTTTCCCACATCCAAAATAGTTTTACTTCATTGTTATTTAATATATGATATCATCTATGTACTTATTATATAAGATAGAATGATAAAGTAAGAATCATAATCATTTGAACACCCTTGTTTTAACAACATTCACTATCATTGGTTATTAAATAGTCCATGATACCTGATTGGTGTTAAATCATGACTCAATTTTTTTATATATTTATTAAAAAGGAATGTTATATGTAAGGGTATGGACTTGATTCCAATATAAGTGGTCCATCTCAACAATCAATCCCTTAATTTATCATATTATCCAATATGATAATTCAAAAACAATATGAAGAAGATGAAAAATAAGCACGTATCTCATATTTAATGCTCATCTTCTTCATCCGTGAGTAATCTGGATCGACCAATGAATTTCAAAAATCATATCTAGTCAAATAAAAATATTTTATAATAAAAAATTGTGTAGAAATATTTTGAGATTATCTACGAGATTCTCTCATGTAAAAACCATTTTTTAAATAAAATTTCATAGACTATGGATTGTTTTGTTACATTATAGTATAGTCCTTCTTGTTAAATAGATATCTGAAAAACAAAACTCAAATAATTAAGTGTGTATATATATATATATTCAATAATAAATTGTAAAAAAATCAATATTAAAATGTTTTTTTCATAGAATCAATGTGGTTTAGATCCCAAATTTATGATTATTTATATATAAAAAACCGTGTGAACTTTGAAATTTTTCTCATCTTTTATTATTTTATATAGTAAGTGATTCGATATTATCGTTAACTGTGTATATATTTGGTGTGTTCTTTAATATTGTGGAATATATTAGTTACATCAAAATATGTCTTCAATCCATGATTCAAAACCATGTTATTATCCTCCAAACCACGACACCTTTCATTAAACAATGAAATATCCCCTCATAGTTCATATTATTTATAGTATTATTCATCATTAGGTAATTATTTAAGACATTATCATTTTCAGAATCCTACTCTCTATCCATATTCAAAAAAAATAAACAATGATTTATTTTATACATTAGTATATCTTGGTTATGTCTTTAACATGATTTCATCAATCATTTTCATACTTGGTTTATTTAATGAAAATAAATACATTTAATGTGAATTTTGATAATAAATATATAATGGAATTAATATCATAATTCATAAATTTAATCTTAAAAAGAAAATAAATTGTATTTTTTCAATGTGCAAGTATATAGACGCCACATTGCAAGACATAGTCACAAATATGAGAGATAATTATTTCTCATTCTCAAGAACAATAATATAAATTCACTTTTTCTCTTTAATAACATAATGGTTTCCTCTTTACCACTATTAACAATCTACTCTTTATTATGTTTATTTTAAAATAACTCACTAAATCATCCAAATATCTCAATGGATATTCAATTTTATATTTATTTAGAGAGATCATGAACTACCCTATGATACTAACCGTGAAAAAAATTGAATTTGAAATTTCAAAAAATGATATTAAAATTCAGTTGTAGAATAATATTAAATATTCATCCTCCCATGATATTATTCAAATTTTTATCCCCCTACTTGAATTCATTCTCACCCTTTTCATTCCCTTCCTTAATTTTACAACACAATTCTCCCCCTTTGTTAATTTCACTCCCTTTGAAAACTAGGAATATTCTCTCCCTAAATCTCCCCTTTTAGAAATAGGAATATTTATTCACAAAAAATATCCCCCATAAAAAATAATTAAAATGTAATATAATAAGTAAAATGTGTATAACATACTCCTCAATATTTTGGTATAGAATTCACATGCATTAAAATACATATGTATGATAATGAATTTATTAATAATAGATTAATCAACATATTCGTAATATGCACATTTATTGAAACATATGCCTAGTTTAGATTCACAAATTAAACATTATCCATTATCAAATTATATTTTATATCAATATAATTCAATCATAAATTATTTATTGGAATCCTAAAAAAATTACTATTTTATTGATAGATATGGGCACTAAAGTATATGAAAAATCCACTCTCATGTCTTCTAGATATGATTTTAACCAACAAAAATTCATAGTATCCTGTGATTTTAATATATATTAAACATTAATGGTTATTAGATTGAATAAATTTTTCTTCTTGAATTATCATGAATCACATCTCCCATTAATAATGAATGTTATTATATAAGTATGTTTTCTATCTCTAATTTCACATTCCCAATATATTTTTGAAAAACCATAACGTTTAAGTACATTAGTTTATACTCAATAATTTCATTAATATTAAATAAGATAAATAAATTTTTAATGATATTGGGATCCTTATTGTTTCTTTGGATTCATATACACTGTTTTACAACCAAAATCAATGTTGTAACATGATTTTATATATTAAAAAACACATCAAATCAATATATCTAATTGCATTTTCTCTAAAATCATTCAATTACTATTCTTTGAAACTTTTGTCACAACAGATATAGGGTAAGATGGTTTATTTGATTCATTCATTTTAAAACACTTATATAAATTATGTGAAATTTTATTCATGTGATAAGAATATAAAACCAATTGTATACATTACTTATAGACCATAGAAAAATTTTCATGAACCAGTCAAGATACCATGGAACATTAATACCCCTGTTGGATCTGACATGGGTTGAAGGGAATTATCAATCCTCAAGGGTACAAAACTAGTACCTATATTTATACAAGAATCATGAGGGGATTTTTTCCAAAAAAATGTGGAAGATAAAATATATAAGTCAGTATTCATAACATGCCAAAGAGGGGAAGTACCAAAATCAAATACATAAAACAATACCTAAAAAGTAAAACATAAAATTACACAAGGTATTCTAATATAAAAACTCTGACATATCCCCTATAACAAGTGGGTCACAAATCCATTGATCACCTACATCACTCCAGGTCTGAGGGATGAAAAACATCCACCACCACCCAGTACTTATTTTCCGTTTCTTATACCTGACATAAGATAATCTATAAAATATCAAAGGCAAATGTAGGGTGTGAGTTATAAATCCCAATATGGTCTTACCATGTATTCCATACTAAATTATATAAAAATTAATCAATATATTATTTCAATAAAATAAAAAAGTACATGGAATTTAATTGACATATTTTCAACCAAAACATTTTTTCATAATCAATTATATGGAAGATATATCAAAATAGGCTAAAATGAAAATTTTATATAAAAATTTTATATAAATAATTTTTTATGAATAAAGAATATATATAAATCAATGGAATGTAATAATCAAATAAATTATATCTTATATTCATTTATCAAGCCCTATGGTATGTTATTTTCAAGTAATATGATCCCCAAACTACTCAATTGGTGTTCTAGGATCAATATTTTTACACATCCCATGACTCGTGATGATTGGACTTAACTCACCATTGGGGAATAAATCAGACCATAATATGTTTTTTCCATGTTTTCATCATGAATAATATTCTAGGTGGTCAGATCCTATTTGATCCTAGTTGTAAACTAACTACCCTAGATCACAAATGTTACAACCAATAAATCAAACAAGCATGGGAAAATCAATCATTTCAAATCAAAACAAAATAAAATTTCCAACATTCATTTTTCAACATGACTTTATCATTTCATATCCAAATAATTGATTACCATTAATTAATCACTTTTCAAATCATTATTAAATTTAATCAATTTTCCTAAAAAATAAACTTATAAAAGAATCCATCAATGTTTTTCAATTTTTCCCAACCATTTCAATTCAATTAAAATTGGGGTTTTCAAAATATTAATTCCCTTTTAAAAATAATCCAATAATCATAAAAAATCATAGATATAAATTATTTAAAACTCATTTCAAATCAATCATGAAAATTAGGGTTTCTATTTTAATGAAAATAATTTAGAAAAACTTACCATTAATCAAAGATAAAATCAACTCAACACCAACATTGGTACCCAAAAATAAAGAATAAAGGTGTATGAGATCATGGAATGTATCCAAGTATAATGTTAAATCATCATGTAAATTAGATCCATAAATAATACTATGATATGTAACTCTCTAAGGAGGAGAGAAAATAAAACATAGTGTTTCCCATCATGTGTAGATCTTTTACTGGGGAGGGAAAAACGATTCCACTAGAAATTTTATCCATGGATTAGGAAACTAGGATTAAATAAAACATATCTTTGGGGCCTTCAAAAGAATTTTTTTTCAATATATAAAATTAATATAAAATAGGTATTGATGAATTTAAGTCTATAATAACACTAACCACACTACATCATCCATGGCCATGGAACAAAGAGAATGAAAATATTCATACCATGATGTAACCACACCAGACCATGCTGAAGCCACCCCCATTCAACATACCTCCTAATACCGTAGTGATAATTTCACCAAACCATATTTATTTAGTAAAACAGTCCACATCATAGCCCAAACATCATTAGAATTCCTTACATAATTTGGTAGTGGCTCTAAAAAATACTAAACCATTGTCGTTTCCCATGCCACAGTTATTCCCAAATGGGCTATAGCATCAAAATCAATCACTCACGATTACATGGAATATCCAACCCTCCATGAAGTAGAAACAATGAATTTGGATGTTTTTATTTAATCCATCCTCCAACTCCCCTATGATAAAACCTAATGGTCCACATCACAACAGGGAATCTCCACACTATAGCCCATACACCACAGTTCATTACCATATGAAAAAATAGGTACCCTAACTATATTGATTTAAAAAAATATTTCCCCTATATTAAGATAATTTATCTAATAAAATATCTCTATCTTTAAAGTGATATAAACACGCCCAAAAAGAAAAGTAATCAGTAAATGTTTCAAGAATTACCTAAAACAATGTAATGGTATGTTCTAACCTCCACACTCTAAAAATATCTTTCCCCATAAATACTTTCAAGAGGATTCCATATCAATGTTATTTGGACACTAAATTCTCAACAGTTCCTTATTCTCCCACAACTAATGTGAATCATAATTATGTTTTTATACCACATGGACCAATGGTATCTTCTACCCATGAACAACCTTTTTCCCATAATCAACAATCACAATTAAATTCTCATTTATGTATAAATCAAGAACAATATCAATATCATCATAGTTAAAATCATGATAATTGATTGAAATATACTTCATCTCTTGTGATATAAGAAATACATTTTGGGTCAAATTAAACTATGATAGAAGTTCCAAATAGTAAGTTGATTTCCCTAATCACTCAATAATCTTAAAAGGCCTCTCAAAATAGGGTACATGAATATCCTATTTTCCAAGACATTTGTGAACCAATTGTGATGAAACTCTCAAAAAATATAGTCAATAATAGAAAAATCTAAGTACTATTTATGATGATCATCATAAGATGTATACAGGCTTTGCACCATCAACATTTTCTAAAAAAAGACTAGTAACATCTATTGTAGGAAAACTCCACGAGTCCCAAATAGTCATCCCAAGATCCCCTAAAGTCATGAACACTAGAACATTGCATTTCTTAAATAATCTATGTATCTTTGTCTCTCTTTCCATAAATATTTAGATGATATTCCATGCTCAACAATACTTGGGATCTCATGGCCTCTCAGAGGCCGCTCCAAAAGAAAGAAGTTAAACTATAATCCCTATCAAAGGCTATAGCATATGGAACTCCATGTAATCTAACAATCCTCTACATATATATATGGCCCATTTCCTAAACATTGGATGTATTTTTAATGGGTACAATGTTACATTATTTGGGAATCATATCGATCACCACACATAAATCATTATTTCCTCGAGGGGTATGAGTCATCCTAGCCATAAAATCTATAGAAATTTATTTGCACATCCATGTCGGAACTGAAAGTGTTTGAATCCAACATGTAGTTATACAGTCCTCAATATTGACCTATTTTGAGGTTTTACATTTATAAAAAAAGTAATCAATGTAACACCTTGAGATTTTGTGAATTAGTTTTTCGAATTAATTTAATCTTATTGATATTTTTCATTTCACACAACACAGAAAATAGTCTATTATATATTTAATAACTATGTTTTTTATGTGTATTAAATTAAATATAAATGTTAGCTTTATCTACTTTGAACACCATTGTTATCTTGCATTATATGCAACAAAGTCTCTCCTCAGTGGCTTGCATAATATGTGTGACAGAGTATTATAGAACAATAATATATTAATATATATATATATATGTAATATTATATAACCTATCCATCAAGTTATATTTTTTGAATATTATTAACTAAATTATGTAAATATTTATCTTTCACAAAATATAAAATGAATTAATTATTTATAAATTAATATAAGAACCAAGTTAGTAGTTATATAGAAAACTATTATTATGCTAACAAAGTGTTTTAATTATAATAAAATAAATTAATTAAAATTAGTAAGTTATATGAATATAATATATATTTTATATATTATATCAATTTTTTATAATAATACAACATATTTGATAGACATAATATAAGTACAACCCCAATTTTTCCCTAAAAACTTACCATTTTTTTAAAGGTAGTTTTACCACCTTTTAATGGGGAATACCTTTTAAATCCAATTTTTGAATCATTGATATATTAAATATGTCCAAATAAAATTAATATTTTTAATTTAATCCTAAAAATTAGGTTAGGATAATGTTTTGGTATTTTCTGTAAGGTTTCATTTTTTAATGAATAGTTAAAAATACTGTATTTCAGTTCTAAACTACTTTTTTTTTCTAATTTTTTTATATAGATAAATTAAATTTTAAAGTGGTTTTAACATTTATTATATAATATAATTTACAATTAATACAATTTAGATTATTCAAATAAATTTAGTTTTTAAATTAACTATAAAAAAATAGAAAACATTTTAAGGTTTTAACTTTAAAAAATCAGCATTGTCGACCCAACTACTGGATTGTATATAAATTAATTTTTTCCATCTATGTGATTGGAATTTGGAAAAATGTTTCCCATAATTGGAATCACCATAATTTATAATGTATAAGAATTTAAACATAGTTTTTTTCCAAAAAAATAATAGTGAAGTAATTAAAATTAATTACAACAATTAAGGTCAAATTAAACATAATAAAGGACTATAGCATAATATTAAGGCCCAAAAAGACATATACACTTGTCCTGATGCCATTTTATGGAAATATATAGATCCTATATTCCTTTTTATAGACATTAAACTATTATTGAACCAAATAAAATAAAAAACTTGTGTGGTGTTCTTTTCTTTTAAAATATTAAAATGGTTTCCAATACCCCTCAATTAAAAAGTCCTCCTTCACATACACTTCCTCACACCTATAAATCCCCATAGGTTGGGATAAAATCTTCCAAATACACTACCAAACATATCTACATTTTCTTTAAATATTACCCTTAGGAAGAATGAAATCCAAGGGAGAATTTCTTCTCAAACCAAAAAGAGTTACATGATAAAGAGGTTATACCCTCACTCAAACTCCTTTATTTTATTTCCTTTCTCCACTCCCTCAAATCATAATATTCCAAGATGATATAAAAAAAATAGTACCATAAATATACTAGTATGTTTTTATGTAAATATTTCTATCCGAACTTACACGCACATCCATCTAATGGATAACAGACATATTGTATACTTGTAGGTGTACTACCGCCTTGCAAAACGATGTTTATTAAATTTTCCATTACCACAAATCATGGTGGCCATTTTGATTGAAACTATATTTATATATGTTATATGTGATATTTATTATTTCATTAATCATTTTTTAATACTTTTTAACCCAAATATTTATACAATCCATTTTTTGTTAATACGATAATTTAGTTTGAGAAAGTGTGGACTACCGCCCCATCAAAGCAGTGTGATTCATTCATACACTACATGGAATGTATTATGGATGGATGTAATAAATATATATATCATATATATGATATAATAAATATACTTTAAAAATTATACACACACACACATATATATATTTATGTATTTTACTTTCATTCTCTCAACACGACAATTAAATGGAAATAGCGTTCATGCGTACGTACGACTTACCTTCTCCATGAATGGTGTATTCCACTTGATAATTCAAAATTTCATTAATTATTATAACACATATATAAACTATAAAAATTATTTTTATTCCATTTTTTACATTCTTGAATCATGATATAAGAATAAGGGAAAATGTTATAACAAATTAAGACCCATGCGAAGAACAAATAGAATGTTATCCGAAGTGAAACCTTTACATAGGATGGTTAATAGGAGGGTAATATAAGGTCATAATCAAGACATATATGGTATTATATACTATAATATACTTATATAAAATATTTATAATTAATTTATATATATTATTCATGTGGTTTGAATGAGTAAAATGAGAGTCAAGACTCAAGGTAAGGGGAATTCATCTCGTTTTTTATTTCCATGAGATACATGATTTATTCACCACAAACTCATTTTTTGGTGTCTATATAGAACATTGATGTGTTAAAATTTTATTATAGGTAAATTTATTGGTATTTAAATATCCATTAATTTATCCTTATTTCATGGGGTTTAAGTTTCTATAGTTTTCAAATCAGTAAAATACTTTTGTCCTAATTTTCCTTCTTCAAGATTCGCATTTTGTTATGTGCCTAAATTCATTTTGGGGTGTATATAATTCCATTTTTAATGTTATATAATGAATATACATATTTTAATGATATTATAAGCTTCATTTAATTTCAATTTCTTACATGGAGGGTATGATCACCTTTTACCATGTGAAAAGAGTTTATTGAAACAATCTCATCTCTTTTCATGATTTTTATGTTTATGCTTATTTTGATGAAATATAATAAATCATAGATCATGAAAATTAATTAATTTACTTTAAATCTAGTTATTAATTGTGTAATAATATATTGGTACCATTTCATCCAATATTTGGTACATGATATTGTTAAGAAATATTTTTTAAGAAAGCCCGACCTTAGAGAATCATCGGTCAGATACTTATGTTCTTTCAAAATCATGTTTTCAAAAAGGGTTTATAAGAATATTATACCATAATCCATTAATCTTTAAATGTCATTTTTACCCTCTACTCTTTTACAATTTATTTTCAAATTAATATACTTTTCTCTTATAGAAAATGTCATTTTTTATCTTTTACTATGCATAGGGGGTGTTCTTTTTACCTTACACGACATGTATGGATATATCCACCACTAATCATTTGAAGCTTTAATTGAATGATTAATGGTTTATTTTTCAAAGAATGTTTTGAAATATATTTTAATGGAAAAATGTTTTCATGCCTTATTTTTTTTTAAAAAATTAATTTAAATTAAATTCTTATCAAAACTTTTTCACGCGTTATTTATAATTTTTCTAAGTTATTTGAAAGAAAAAGTTTTTTATAAAATTTTTTCAAGATTATTTTATGTGGTTTCAAAGAAAAAGGTTTTCAAAAATTATTTCAATTATCCTTTATATGATTAAGTTATTTTATAATAAAATGATTTTTCAAATGGTTTTAGGTATTAAAAATAAATTTTTAATGAAGAAAATATATTTTCACCAAAAAAAGTTTTTGAAAGATATTTCAAATTTATTTTCCCTCTAAGATGATATCCATTTATGCTACTCATTTTCTTATAATAAACTATCTAATGGTTCTATTCATATCATTTCTAAGATTTTTTTATGCTTAATGTCATTATCCTCATGAAACCATTTTCAATTCCATGGGTTATAAGTTTATGAAACACATTTCTATTTTACCTGTTATATGATTTTAAACCCATTTCATTTCACAGTTTATGTTTGTGATGAAATGATTAGTAAACCAGTATCATTTTCCATAGGTAAGGATATGATTACATTTTTATGACACCTATTTCATTTCATGGTTTATGATATGATTTTTTATGATTTTGGGACACAAGTATATATGATTTCATTATTATATGGGTGGGACCTATATAAACCTCCAATGCATTGGGTAAATATTCATTTCTTAGGAGATAGACATGGATGGAATGGGAGATGAAATCAGTTTAGTAATACTGGGCTAGAATGGGGTTTTACCCGGTTCAGTAATACATTGATGGAATGAGGGTTTACCTAATTCAATAATATAGGGATGGAGTGGGAGTATACCCAGTTCAGTATAGGACTTTTTCCACTAAGATGGTCTTGGAAGTGATGCCTTGGATACTATGGTAAATCATATTATGTGCCTATGGGTTTTTCACATTCCCATGATTTATTCTAATGTTATTATTTCACATCTTATGACCTTTATTTCCTTATGATTCATGTCTTATGAACTTCCAATATTTCTGTTATGATTCCTTTTTGAGTTATTTGATAAGTAGGGGATACTCATTTATTTTCAAGACCATATTCTTACACACTATTCTCATGTTAATTCATACATGTCTCTCTTTTTTACCGTTACAAATCATATGATCTCACCCCATTTTTATGTTTCCTTCCCTATGTTATGGAGATTTTTATTTTTTATAATGATTGTATGAAGGGTGATACTCTGGAAGATCCTAGTGGGATATGATATATCCCATTTATGTACCTATGTCTATGCTTCCATGTTTCTAATGGAATTAGACTAGTACCGTTTTTGGGAATCTATTATTGTAGTGTTTTAATTATTCTTCAAGTGTAATATAATATCTATGTATGTCAAGACTAGGTTGTTACCATTGGTATCAAAGAGAAGGGTTAATTAACCATTGGAAACAAGGATGGTAAAACATTAGAGAGATCCCAATGTATTTTTCTATGAATATCTCTAAGTATATGTATATGTATGAGTTAAGGTTTAGGAAAAAGTTCTAGAATTTTGTTAAATGATATAGTGAGGGGTTTTCTAGAAATAAATCCATGTTCGGATACAACAAGTAGTTGTGGCTTTGGAATAAATGTACCTAAAAGTGATAACTCATAAAAGAGGTTTCAAACCTGACTTTGGATAATTCGGAACACTACATGGGGCTATACTTCACATATGGTTTGAAACTCCTGAGGTATATGATTTGGGAGTTCGAAAACTCTTGAAAAAGAATCATGAAGTATTTAAATATAATTCGACTATGAATAACCTAGGGTGAACCTATTGTGTCGTAGATTAAGGATGGTGTCTGGATTTATACATTCTATAATTAATTATTTTCATTACAATGTGTTTTTCTTCTTTGATAAATAATTATCACTCTATTATTATATTTTCTTCAATGGTGGGAACTTGAAGGAATTGGATTAATGTTGACTATGATGGAATATTTGTTGATGAGAAGTCATGTGGGATAATCACTAGTGTAAAGGATGTTCTAATCATGCATAATCAGATTTCAAGGAACATGATAAATAATGTGTACCTTAACCAACTCTCAGACACACCAAGGAAGAGAAATAAAAAGTTCACTGAGTGTTTGGGTGGTAAATACCATGGAGAAAAGATGACTCAGTTTCCATTGTGTCTAAAATGTGGAAGGAATCACCTATGTGAATGTCCTAGAGTAATAAGAAAGTGGTTTAACTATCGAAAAGAACGAAAAAAACCAAGTGAATTCAAGGGAAATATCAAGAGTTTGGTTAACTAAATGGATAAGAATATTAGCCCCTATAATTCTTCATCTAAGTTTAAGTGTCTTAAGTGTGGAATAAATTGTCATTATGCAACTCAATGTCCAAAAAAAGCTCCTAAATAGGATTATCAAGGTGGTGTGAGCAATTGTTACATTATTGATATTAACGATACTATAAATGAAATGTAAAATGAAATAGGTATTCTGTAATAGGATGAGATATCCTAATTAATGGAATAATGATGTAGTGGAATTATAAATTATTTTATGTATTTTTATTGAAGAATTATGTTACATGAATGTGGAAATATTTAATGATTTTTTAGGTTATGTTTTTGGAAAGGATTTACAAGAACATGTTGAACGGTTCTAATGTAATAGAAATGTGATTTAACGGAAAGATGATGTCCATGGAAAACATGTGATTAAGGTAAATATAACACTTAATATGTTCTTTATGTGATTTTAATGTCATTTTAAAAATATATGTGGGATATGGATAAGTAAATTGTATGGTACTGATTACCCAAGAATCTGATTGTGGATTGGTTCAAAAAGTGGTGTATGTCATCATGGAAGATGTTTTAAACTTATTAGATATTATCAAAACTTCTAGTAACCTTTGGAATAAGTATTCCATCATGTTTTTCAAATGTATTTATGGTAATTTAGGTTATTACTACGTTTTAAGAGAATATACGATGAGGGTATTTACAGGTTTGGAATGTGAAAACCAAGAGCTATTTTGTGATATATAAGGGATAAATGTGAATATTATTTCATGATTTTATTTTTAATTTTTTGTATTTTTTATCATTAATTATATTTTTAAGGATATCCATTTTTGGTATGTTTAATTTAAACCTCTAATTTAGTTTGTGAGATTAACATATTATCTCACCACATGAGGATTCATGTATATTGGATAGTATGTTCAATCCACATTATGTTAATGATAACTGATGGGATGGTATATCATGGGTCTCATGATCTGTTTATACTTTAGGAATGAAATATTCACCTTCCTTTTTAGAGAATGAGGTGAATTGTATTAATGAATAAAAAATGGGTAATGTTGTCATGAAATAATGAAAGTATTAATTTTCTTAAAAATTATTCAAATTTATGAAAAATGATCTTGAAACCAAAAATGTTGTCTTATACTTATGTTTCTAATGAATTATAAGGTCCCTTAGGTCATTGGAGATTTCTAGATTTGTGATTGTTAAATTTCTCTTGACCATGTTCTTTATCATTTTCCATCAGACATTGATGGAATGATTTCTCTTCCATGTTGGTGTTTTCATTTCCCACCTATGTTCTCCTATGTGGTAATCTCATTAAGAGTTACTTTAGTTAACTGTTATGTTTTTGACATTACTTTTTAAAATGTAGTTTTAATGTTCATTTTTATGATGCTAATTTATGCGAATGTAATTATCTATTATTAAACATTATAAAATCCATATGAATTTCAAGGATTAAAATCATTTTAATTGGGGTATAATGTAACAACTAGATTTTTTGTGAATTATTTTTTTCGAATTAATTTTTTTTTTATATTTTTCATTTCACACTACACTAAAAATAGTATAATTTATATTAAATTTATATTTTTTGATTATGTGTAGTACATGAAATATAAATTTTATCTTTCAAAATATGGAACACTTAGTTTATTTCACATTCTACGCAACAAAGACTTTCACTGATGGCTTGCATAACACACATGACCGAGTGTTACCGAACATTAATATATTATTAAATATATATATATAAACTAGAAATTAAATTATCTATTATAAATATTATTAACTAAATTATGTAAATATATGGTATTCACAAAATATAAAATTATTTAATTATTTACAAATTAATATTAGAACCAAGGCTGTATTTTTATAAAAAACTATTATTATTCCCACAATGTTGTTTTAGTACTAATAAATTATATTAATTACAATTTTTATGTTCTACAATTTTAATATATATTTAATATATTAAATCAAATTACTTTCTATAATTATCCAGTAGATTTTATAGACCTAATATAATAACAAACTTAATTTTATTCTTACAACCCTATATTTTTTTATAAAGGTAGTTTTACTGAATTTTAATGGTAAAACCATTTTAAATAAACCTTCTGGAGCTTTTATATATTTAATATATCAAAATAAACTTCATATTTTTATGTGAAAACTAAAAATTAGGTTATGATATATTTTTGGTATTTTTCTATAAGGATTCTTTTTTTAATGAATAGTTAAAATAATATATTTTAGTTAAAAACTACTTATTGATCCAATTTATTTAAAAGGATAAATTAAATATCAAATTGTTATGAAAGTTTAATTATAATTTTTTTTATTAATTAATATAATTTTGGTTATTGGAATCAATTAAATATTAAATTTAACTATAAAAATAAATCAATCTTTTGAATGTTTTTACTTTAAAAAAACTTTCATTGTCGACCTAACAGTAGAATTATATTTAAATTAATTTTTTCTAATTATGTGATTATAATTTGGAAAAATAGATTCATTATTTATAATAATCATTACTTATAATGTCAAATAAGGTAAACATAGTTTTTGACCAAAAATATTCGTGGTGCAATTAAAATTAATTACAATGATTATGGTTAAGTTTAGCATAATAAAGGGCTAAACTATAACATTAAACCCCAAAAAGATCTATACAATTTTACTAAGACCATTTTATAGATGTATTCAGATTAAATACTCCATTGGATTGAATTTTAATCATTATTTATTGAATTTTAATAAATAATTGGGAGAGTGGTTCCTTTTTTTTATGATTTTACAGGAGATTCTACTCCTCCCCCATTATAAAAGGCCACCTTCACCTCCAATTACTCACACATATCAAGCCACTTATGTTTGTAAAAACTCTTCCCAATTAAATCTCAAACATCTATTCTTTAGATATTGATCACTCCCCTTGGTCATAAAGAAATCCAAGGATTCCTTTTGGCTCAAACCAAAAGGAGTTACCCGATCAGGTGGTAACACCCTCCCTCAAACTCATTTATGTTGTTTAATTTCTCCAATCTCTTGAATAATTTTATTCCATGATCATATAATAATAAAGGTATCCTAAATATACTATGTTGTTTTTATTTTATGATTTTGGCCTTCACTTAGACAAATATCCATCTAATGGTTAACAAACATATTGTTTACATGTAGGCGGACTACCACCTCACTAAACAATGACTGTTCAATTTTCCAATACCGCCTCTCATGCTGTCCACTATGATATAAAATCTATTTATATAATTTATATATAATATTTATTATTTATTTAATATTATGTAATTATTTTACAATATAAATCTACATGCTATCCATTTTGTGTTAATATGAAAATTTCGTTTGAGGAAGTGCGGACTACCTCCCCCTCAAAGTGATGTCATTCATTCAAACACAATAAGGAATGTGTAATTAATGGATGAAATAAATATATATGATATAATAAATATAATTTAATAATTATATATGTAAATTAATTTATATACATTTATATTGCATTTACCTTCTTTCTTTCAACATGATAATTAAACAGAAATAGCATTCATGTGTAAATACGACTTACCGTCTCCATGAATGGTGTATTTAATTTGATAATTCTATATGATAAAAATATTATAATACACATATATTATATATTTAGGATATTTATATCACATTTTAAATTTTGGAATCATGATATAAGTATAGGGACTAATGATATGACAAATTAAAACACATGTAAAGAACAAAGTAAATGTTATCTGAAGTGAAAACATAACATAGGATGGTCACTAAGTGGGAAATCTAATGTAATAGTCAAGCCATATATTGAATTAAATATAATAATATGGATCTATAAAATTTTTATAAAAAATTTATATTTATTATACAGGTGGTTGGAACGAGTACAACGAGTCTCAAGACTCAAGGTAAGGAGATTTCATCTCATTTTTTATTATCGTGAGATAAATTCTTTATTCACAGCCCAATCCTTTTTTGTGGTGTGTATACTCCCCATTAATGGGTTAAATTTTTCTTACAGTTAACTTTATGTAAATATAAAAATCCAATCTATGACCATTATTTCAGGTGGTTTATGTTTAAACAGTTACCAAATCAGTGAAATAATTTTCTCTAAATTTTCCTTCTTCAAGACTCAAGTCTTGTTATGTGCCTAAATACATTTTAATGTGTATATACTTCCATTTTACATGATATATCATGAATATAAATATTTTCATGATATTCTATGATTCACATAATTTCATAATTTTACATGGAGGGTATGATCCCATGTTACCATGTGATAAGAGTTTATTGAAACAATCTCGTCACTTTTCAGGATTATTTATTTTTATGCTTCCTTTGATGACATATAATAACCCATATCCCAATAACATTCTTAAATTTTCAAATACTCTAGTTATTAATGATGTATTCATATATTGGTACAATTTATTTCACTCTTTGGTGTATAATATAGTTAATAAAGTGTTTTTAATAAAGCCTGAGTTTACCATTTATTCATTCAAAAATCTATGTTCCATCAAAGCCATGTTTTCTAAAAAGGGTTTTCAAGAATATGGTACCATTATCGTTTAATCATTAAAATAAATTTTTAACCTTTTGTAATTTACTATGTTTATCAAAGGAATCTCCTTGTCTCTTTCCAAACTAGAAAATTTCTAACATTTACCATATAAAAGAAATGTTTTTTTACCTCGTAAAACATGTATATATTAATCTTCTGCCAATCCTTTGAAACATTATTTTAATGTTTACATTATAGTTTTTATTAAATTTTTTTTAAAATTTATTTTCATGGAATAATGTATTCAAAATTTTTTATGTATTGTTTATGTGTTTTCAATGTAATTTCAATGAAATGTTTTTCAATATTTTTTCAAGCATTCATTATAAGTTTTCAATGTGTTCTCGAAGAAACAATTTTTTAATTTTTTTTGAAGATTATTTTATGTGTTTTTAAGGGAAAAGGTTTTAAAAAATGATTTTAATTCATCATTATAATAAAAAATGTAACTTATAAGAAAATATTTTTAAATGGTTTTATGTATTAAAAATCCTTTTGAAAAGAATAAATGATATTTTCCTCAAGAAAGTTTTTGAAAGATATTCCAAAATTATTTTCCATCTAAGAGGTAATTTGTTGATGTTACTCATTCCCTTATATGAAATTATATAAAGGGTCCATTAATATCTTTTCTATGAATGGGTTATTCTTAATGTTATGGTCTTTATGAAACTCATTTCTCTTCCTTAGGTTATATGTTTACTAAACTCATTTAACTTTCACATTTTATATGATTTTGATCTCCAATTATTTTCACATGTTATATATATGTTAAAATGATTATGAACCCTTTATCATTTTCCATACGTTATGATATGATTAAATGTTTATGACACTCGTTTTATTTCTTGGGTGGTGATATTATTTTTTATAATTTTGTGGAACTAGTATGTATGATTTCATTATGAGATGGTTCAGACCTATATCTCACTCCAATGCATTGGGTAATGATTTATATCTCATGAGATAGTCATGGATGGAATGGGAAATGAACTAAGTTTAGTAATAAAAGGATAAAATAGGGGTTTACCCAATTCAGTAATACTGGGATAGAATAAGGGTTTACCCAGTTCAGTAATACATAGATGGAATGGGGGTGTACCCAAGTCAGTAAAGGACTTTTCCACTAATATTGTATTGGATGAAATTCCTTGGATACTATGGTAAATCATATTATATTATTATTTTTCCCACATTTACAAGATTTATTCATATGTTATGATTTCATAAATTATGTACTTTATTTCATTATGATTCATGTCTTATAAAATTTCAATATATATTCCATTAATCCTATTTATGATCTTTGATATGGAAGAGTTGTTATTTTATTATCATGGCCACGTTATTATACCCTATGCTCACGTTTAAGATTAATTGTCTCCCTTGTTTACCCTTACTGAGAATTTGAGCTCACCCCTTTTTATGTTTCCTTGCCAAGGTTATGAAGATTTGTATTATGTTTGATATGTGTATGAAGGGTGATATTCAGGAAGACCCTATGGGAAGATGATGTATCCCTTTTATGTACCTATGTTTATGCTTCCATGTTTCCAATGGAACTAGACTAGTATGGTCTTTGGGTGCCTTTTATTGGAATGTTTTAAGTATTCAAAAAATGTAATGTAATTTAAATGTATGTCCAGAATGGGTTATTACAATCAATTTTTCATCTCATACCCAGATACCAGAATCATTGTTTTATATCACAGAACATATTTTTGGTTCTTGGGTGCACCTAGAATTGGGAATTTTAGAAATCCCCCATTATATCCCTTCTTATAGGCAGTGGAGGCACATACCAATTATAGAAACAAAGGATTCCCTCGGAAGTGAATTTCCACTCACCGTCTGTCTCCACACAACAAATAGAGTCCATAATTCCATAGAATTCATCATTATACTTCAGATATTGGAGAATCATCTTCAGAAGAGTAATGTACAATTGTAAACTATCCAAAACAACCTCATACTCATTCAAAGAGACTCCCAAAATGAAGCTATATAAAGATATAAATCTAATTACACTCTTCTAATTATTCATTTAGGGATTGGGTTATAATTTTATACCTCAATTCATTAGCAATTACATTCCCCTTAAAAAAGATATTGGAAATGATGGAATAAAAATTCCACAGGCACTCCACCTTATTCCTCTATCAAAGATTAAATTTTTTTGGGATAATATATAAGACAACATTTTTAGGATAGAATAAATGGAAAATCATTCACCAAAAATATAATTCCACCAAATATTTGTAGAATGAATCGCAACTACTAGATTTAGATCATGGGTGAAATAATTTTTCTCATGTTTCCTAAGCTATATAGAACCATATACTACCACATGATCACCCTGCATAAGTTAAAAACCCAAACCCAAACCTTATTTTTCAAAGAATAACGAATAGAACTTATCAGTATCTACAAGAGTCAACACTAGTGAAAAAGTTAAAAATTGTTTATAATCAACCAAATAACCCTGACATTACTCATCCCAAAATGATCGTCACTCCTTTCAAGGTGAGGGATGTTTTCATAGAAACAAGCCTCAAGTAATATCTAAACAATTTATGGGAATATCCCCCAAAACACAAGAAGCATGAAATATCATAAACATTATATGTATTTTACCATGTCAAAATATCTTTCACCTTCATAGGATACACTGATACACCATGTTATGAGACCTCATGTCCTAAGAACGTCACTTACCAAATCTAGAAATTACTTTAAAAAATATTCATATAAAGTCGTTGATTCATTATGTTTTACATAACATATCTGGAATAAAACACATGGTTCTCCTCGTTAGGATATTAAAATCAGATGTTTTCCATAATACCCCCACAAACGAGTCATTGTACTCATGAAATAACATTTCTGTCAAATCTATAAAAACATTAGGACCATTATATAGACCAAATTGAATAATAATAAACTCATAATGGTCATGCATACTCCTAATGACTTATTTTAAATGTTTGACTCTTCGATTCTAAAATGGGGATAAATAGATCGAATATTGATCATGGAAAACCACTTCACCCATTTCATCTATCCAAACTAATCATTAATATATGGAAGTGGATATTTATTCTATATAATGAATCGATTTATATTTTGTTAATCAATATAAAGGGGAAATGTTCCATCGGCTTTCCGTGAACTGAAAACACCTTCCACCCAAGATGACACACTCAGGTATATGAATCCTTTCTCTAGAAGACATTAAACTATGCCTTAAACTATTTAAACTATGTTGGTACCATATGGTATGAGACAATCTAAATTAGCTAAGTAACATGAACTAAATCAATATAAAACACCACATACCTTACTAGTGTAAAGAGAGATAAATTAGATAGAAAACATCAAGAAGATTAGTGATAATAGTAGGAATATAAAACTCAAATATTATTCTTCCATGTAAAAAGGAAAACATTGATATAACACTTCCCAATTCTAGAGAAGATGTTCTAGATCTACGTGAACTTGTGTCTTATTCTCGCTAAATAACATGTCACACACCACCTGGTGTAGTATAGGAGACCCAAAAAAGATAAAAATTATTTTGAGACTTATGGAAATCATCCAATCCATCCCAAATATGACGTGAAAAGGATTCATGTCATAATATATGAAATTTGAGTGTTGTTAAATCTCTAATAAATTGAAATTTGAAGTAGGAAACTGAATAACTTTCTCTATTTTAATCTTAAGGGGAGTAGTAATATCCATCGCATAAGAAAAAATCTAAATAGGTATATTTAAAAAATCCCAATACAGGTTGATATAAATGAGTGAGAATCACATGTATCAAATAATGCAGTCAATAATGAAGAATATATAGTGATGGTACCTCTCACAGCCACTAAACCTGTGTCATGTTCCTCTGGAGACTCTTCTATTGTATGAAGATGATTCATTCTAGGTGCCTACAGTTTGAAACCCTTAGTTTTTGAAAAATATAATTTCACTGCAATACTTTTAGCCGATGATTATCCCATTATCCTACATGGAGGATTATATAAAAGGAATGCATTATGTTGGTTTCCTGAGAAACTGCAAGAACTACATATTTGGGTGCCTCTGTGTAATCTTGCTTTGAATCCCCTAACATGACACACTGGAACAAAGTCAATGGGCCTCGACTAGGTATTTTAGGAGGTCTCAATGATTCATATTATTGAGGACATAATTGGGTCTTATCAACCTTCCTTTTTCCATTTAAGGAAAACAAAAAACTATCTTTGGGAGAAAAAGTAACTCCCATCAACCATGACTTACAAACCAGTTCAAGATCAACCATTAACTCTCTATCCATAACATCAGCATAGGAAGTTAGCTTCAATAAGAAAACATTTCAATAGATTTCGGGTCATAGAATCATCTCATATATTTTATCCATATTATTTTCATTAAATAAAAAATTTGTTGAAAACTAAATAGGATCAGCAAAATGTTTCACATATTGTGTCACGATCTAATCACCCTGTTTAAGGTTTTGAAAATCGATGGGTTATTCCAAGACTATTGAATCTAGATATTACATGTTAGTGAAAATAACATTAAGTTATTTATAGTCCAAACTGTAATGACTCTTCTCCATCACCATTAAATACTATTATATCATTATAGGTCCCTCAATCTTATAGGTAACACATATCACCTTTATTAATTATTGTACTTCTAGGAATTAAAAAATCAGTTCAATATTTTTCTAACAATCATTATTATATGGATGATCACGTGAACTCTAGAGAGTTGTAGGTTTCTATTAGAGAATATCTTGAGAAATATCTATAGATTCATCAATTTTTGGTTCCACTACTGAAGCCTGAATAGAAATAGGTGTGGCTACCTATACCATAGCATGTATAACATGCACCCCTATATTAATTATATTCAAGATTAGTGGAGGATTCTCCTTCTATGAATCACTAAATTCTTACCCCTATGGTTTATTCAAACATCTTCCCAATGGAATGATGCTAAGCAACATCGAAAAAAAGTCAAAAAACATTATAAGGGATAAAAATATCATTATCTCAAACAATAGTCAGGGTAATATCAATTCCATCAAGAATAATTCAATATTGGGGTTTCAATATAATTAGATCAAATTTAGAGAAAATTATAGAAATTAGATAAAATCATTCCTCAAAACACTTTTACTTAAGACCCATAGTGACATAAGGATTGTTACAATGATATTATTCCATGAACATTATCACAACTATATCTTATATCCCATAAATCGTACATCTTGTCTACTGGATCACCCACTTGCTTATAGACATCATGAAAATTTAAAATACCTAACCTACCTTTGATACACCTTCATCACGAACTAGTATCATCAGGGAAAAAAATTCAAAAAAATTGTGGAAGAAAAAATATAGAATTTAGTATGTTCAACACACCATTGGGAGAAAGTACTAGAATCAAATAAGGTAAAATAATTTCCCAATAGTATATTAACAAAAGACACAATGACTTCCAAGATAAAAACTCATAGATATCCCATATAACAAGTTCATCATAAATCCACTTCTTCCCTCCATATCTCTATGTCTCAAGGGTTATGAACATTCACAACCTCAAAGTGGTTATTTTTCCTTTTCATTGACCCATCTTAAGATAATCTACCTACTTTAAAATGAAAAATTGGTTGTGAGATATAAATCCAAGTCTGGTCCAACTATATGTTCCAAAATATATCCCATAATAATTAAAAAAATATGTTTTAGATTCAAATAAAAAATAGGGCATAGAAACAAAATATTTTAAATAAAATGTAGTTTTATAAAAAAAAGATGGTAGATATACCAAAACAGGCTTAAATGAACATTTAATATAAAACGTTTTTGTTAAATAGTTTTGCATGAATAAAGTTGATGTATAAATCAATAGCATAAAATCATAAAATAATTTATATCATAGAATCATGTATCAAGTCATGTGGTATGTTATATTTTGTTAATATAATCATTACACTACTTAATCAGTGATCATGGATCAATGTGTACACACATCCCATGATATAGGCTATCATGAATCAATTACCCGTCAGAGAAAATATCATGTTAAAATATTTTCATGTAATTTTTTTATCATTGGTTCAATTTTATGGGGTCATATCCTCACATTCTTGTTATAATAACCCACTAACTACCTATGATAAGATTTAGTTCAGATAATCAATCAAACAATCATTTGGGAAATCAATAATTTCAAATCAGGTCAAAATATAATTTTCTACATTCATTTTTCAATATGTCTTTATAATATCAAAACCAAAACATATGTTTATATAAATTAATTAAATTTAAAATCATATTTCAATTTAATCCTATCATCTATAGAATCAATTTCTAAACCAAGACATCAATTTTACTCAAATATTCCAAACCATTTCAATTCCATCGCAATTGGGGGTTTTCAAAATCTACCTTCCTTTTTCAAAATCATCAATGAATCAACAAAAAATGTTTGTCTTTGAATCATTTAAAAAAATATTTCAAATAAATATAACAATTAAATATTTCAATTATAGTAAAATTCATATGGAACTTCCTACCTTTAATTATAAATTAAATAAGTACAACACACACAATGAGATCTTCCAATGAAGAAAGAATGCATATAAGATCAAGGAATGAAACCTAGAATTAAGGTCCATCAAAATGGAGTTAATATCCATAAATAAAATAATGATCTATGATTAAAAAATTACGAGAGAAAATTAATCAATGGGTTTCCCATCAAAGAGATATCTCTGATGAGAGAGAATTCAAATTCTTCAAATAGAGCTTTGGTCTAAAGAGAAAGGTGTTATGAGGATCTAAAAAATCAATTTGGATTCTTTAAAAGAAAAAGCGTGAATGATAGTGATGAGTGGGAAATGGAATATCAAATATAGATCACATAATTTATATTTGTAATAACATGAATTACACCTCAACCCACATATCTATGACGCAAAAAATGTTTAAAATAGTCAAACAATGGAACGACCACACCAAATAATATTGTGGACATCACTAGTAAAATAGCCTAAAAACACAATGCTTATTGTTCCATAACCTATTTAACTTTCATGATAGGATATGGTTCCTCCAAAATTTCATTCTACATCTCAACTAATTTGGATTTCCTCTAAAAAATGTCACACAAAAGCTATTCCCATGCCGCATCTATTCCAAAATATGTAGTAGCATCAAAATTCAATTCCCAAGGATCCCTCATACTATTATACCTTCCCAGATAAGCTATTTAAAAATTGGAAATAGATATAAAAACCATCCTTTATTTTCCCCACACTATAACCTAATTGTTTACCTCATTGTTGGGACTCTCCACACCCTAACCCATACCCCATGGTGTAGCTTCCTACTAAAACATTTATACCTAGACTCCATTAATTTAAATAATAATACATCCCAGAACATTATAATCTTTTCACGGAAAAAAATACTTTCATCCATGAAGATATCGAAATGCAACCAAATAGGAAGAAAACCAAAACAAGGGAGAATAAATACCTGATAGAATATAATGGGATATTATAATAATTTTATCACACCAACCATTGAAATATAAAAGTTTTTCATCATTGGTAAAAGAATTATCACAAAATTTGATATTATTCACAAAAAAATAATTCCATCGACACACACTATCATAATGATAGATTTAATACTATGTTTTTTTTATATAAATTATTAAAATCATTCATTATTTTGATTATCATTCTATTAATATAATATCATGTATTTAATTACAAGTGTGTGGAACATTATATAGACAATATAATTAATTTTTCAACATTATTACTCATATACCATCACTACAAGGATTAAATATTTTTAGTACTTTTTATATAAAACTTTTCGGGGATCACTACTCAACAGAAAGGTAGATCCCATGAATTATTTATGGTATTGTATATGTTTTTAACCATATATGTGGGAATGTTTTTGAGAAATATTTGAATACAGAGAAGTTATTTATTGATGTCTAGATTTGGGGGATATAATTTGAGGTGTCCTGATTTAGTATTAAGATTATAACATGTTATAGAGTTTAAAATTTAATCCCTAGAGAGTGGTACAACATTGGTTGTTGTGTTTCATGTAAATTTTGGGTTGTCAAGAATCTAGAAGACATATATTCATAAGATATTCTATTATAAAATGGGATATAAATACTAAGATGAATTGCATATGAAATGTTGAGATGTTAAGAGAGTAATTAAATATGAACATATAAAAAGGCACATCATTTAATATATATGATTATTTATTAGTCACTAAATTTCTAAAAAAATAACAATATTTGGAAAATACTAAATGATTCATGAAAAATTGTCGAATTTAGAAGTATAAGAAATAAAAAATCGATAACTAAATTGGAAATTGATAAACACATAAAATGTGCAAGATATTTCATCATTTAAAAAATATTTTCAATATAAAACTATGAATGTGGGAAACTAAAAAAATACATGATTCATAAGAGTTATTATATTAAGAAAATATTAGGAAGTAATAAATCTCCATGTGATAAGTAAGAATAACTATTTCTTATATAATATTTGTAATAAGAAGTAAACTTAAATGATACATAATAGTATTCTAAAAGACATTAATTAATATATAAGGGTTAAAAGTTTTGAGTAATTATTGGATAATGATTGTCATAGATCAAGAAGATAATAATATAAGGATAACAAAAGATGGGAAAATGAATTATAAATAAATAAAATGAGTTTTGATAAAAAATGTTGGAGTGATGTGTTGGAGTTGTGGATTAAGAACACTATATCTCAAATTTTATGTCGATTGAATTTAAAATACAGAAATGTTTTCTTTGAATTATCTGAATGTTTGAGAATAATGGGGGAAAGGATAAAACAATAATGGAATGATAATTTAGTTCATAATATAATTATCTTATGCCAATAGATGTTAATGAACTAGAAAATTAAAAAAGACTTCACAAATAATTTATGTAAAATCAATTTTAATGTTATTAAGCTAACTTGGACATCCATATATAGATATCTAGAGTTAGAAATATTTATTCTTGATAAGATTTTTTTGAATCCCTAAAAAGGGTTAACTCTATGATTTTTGGAGGATTTAATGAAATCAAATCCTTATATTATTATATTTATTTATGTCATTTGACTAAAAAATTAATAAATAGGGAGGTTTATCCTCTGGATATCACATTAATTAGAATGAGGTTGGCAATGTAAATATGGATTTCAGTCAAATATTGCAGCTAAAACTTTTTATAATAGATATAAATAGCATAGTCTACAATATTTGTAATGTCTATTATGTAAAAAAGAAGATATGCGATTTTGGATAATTTCAGATTAATGGAGAAGGATCCAAAATTATTTATGATGGTATAATATAGAATCCATAATTATATTTTTTGGAAATATTTATTCTAGATGGATATGTTTCAAAAATATTGAGTAAGAAAAACTTGTTGATCCTCCATTTAAATCTCGATTGTTAAAAATGGGAAAAGTGGAAGATTTAATGGATTTAAAAGGCTTATATAAAGAATACTTTATGTTATAGAATATTCATAGAGATAAATATTTCTTATTTGGAACATTTCTATGTTACCAATTTATGATTGAAATACCCAATATAATGAATCATTCAAGAGACTATAAAACCTATTAGAAGACAATAAGGTATTTTTAGAAATATAATATTTTTATTCAAATGGAAAATATATTGAAATATATATTTCTTATTCTTAAAATTAATATAGTAAGTGTTATACACCAACAATAGGATTTAACCATATAAAAATAATTTATTTTATGTGATTATTTGTATTTTTATAACATACAAGTAGTGGTTTGTTTTAATGTTTTATCAAATCAATACTCTTATAATTCATAATGGTTAATTTAAGATTGAATGAAGATATCATAGAGTATCATTAATTAAACCTCCCTTCTCACTATATTTTCATATTCTAGGAACATAAATTGGTATCAAGGAAACTTATATTTCCTTTTTAATATCCTTAAATTGTTATTGATGGAGATTTTAAACTCAACTAATTGTGGTGGTATTTTCATATTCAATAGAATATATTATCATGGATGGAGAATATAAAGATCCCCTATATTCTATCAATTGTCTAATAAGTTATTTATTTTACTATTATGGTATTCCCACCAATAGAGAAATATTATCTCATGACATTTGGTAGCAATAGACACTAAAATTTGTATGATATGGTAACTAATTTTATTCATATGTCCTTATCATATGGAGTATAAAAACATTAATAGGAATACAATCTTCTAATGAAATTTGGAAAAAACCCTAATGTATCATTGATGGGTATGTTAAATTAAAATAATAAAAGATGTGGATATGGTGAAGTAAATTTGATTATGTGAGGTTGAATGATGATGAAACCATTGATTCCATATTTTTAGGAATGAATGAGATTGTTCGAAACATCCACAGATTTATATATAATCTTGAGTATTATACTATTTTCAAGAAATTTAGGAAAACATTTCTTGATAGTTTTAATACTAATGTATCTCCCATAATAGTTATAGATGGTTTATTTCTTAATGAATTATATGACATGTGTATTTCTTATTATATGAGTAAAGGCATTGATATCATAGAGGATATGTCCTTAAAAAAATTGGAGATCATAAAATCAAGGAATAGGAGGATGTGTGATATTTGGATTTGAATTTGAGGAATATGATGATGAGTATAAATGGATTTAATTTCTTCTCCCATATAACCATTGAAAATAAATAAAGGTAAATACAATGGAGAACTCTAACTGAATTTTTTTATGTGTAATTGTATTATCCACATCACAAAAACATGTTCAAGGAATAAATTTGATCAATAATATGATAATTACAAAGACGTAAAAACATAAATTATGGAATGGGGTAAAATCTCAAAGGAAGTTAAAAAAACTAAGAGATATAAAATATTTTCAAGAATGAAATATATAATTATGTTGAGAATATAATATAAATAATATTGTACATTAAATAGTAGTTCTATTTATGAGGTTCCTATATAATTTTAAAATATCATGGCTCATTTTGAAATACATGAATAAATAATTAGTAGTGAAGAAGAAGTTGAGGATACTTACATGGAACATATGTTGATGGCATAAAATGGGGAATATCTTGAGGAAAAAAACTCAAAACTTAAATAAGAATATTAAAGAAAGTGGGTGAAAAAAAAGAATCATGGAAATTAATATCTTTACATAATGTAATATGGTTACACTCAATATATCAAAAAACAAAATTTGAAGGTGGAAATGAAAGGAAAATAGTGAAACATATTGATGGAAAACATGTTGTAAAGGAAAAAGAGTTATGTGTGACACAATATATATGTATTAATGTAGAAAATAATATGAAAATTATGGTTTAATATTTCACCAAATTTTTTAAATTTAAATGAATCATCACATGTTGTTAAGAGTTCTATCTAAAAAATTATTGTTAAATCTAATCATTCTAAACAAAAATAAATTTATTTATTTTTACTAATACTATTGGTTCTAAAAATAAATATAGGAAATTTTGGTTGAGTAAAATCATGATAAATATTATTCTCTATCAAATAAATTTAACATTATCTTTTGTATAAATACTTCCCCTAGAAAATGGAATAAGAAGTAAGAAATATAGGTGTTAATTTGTAATATCTCAATAAGAAGAATTAATTTAATGATGGAATATCAAGAATAAAAGTTTATTTTAGGTTTCATAGAACATTTGGGAAGAAATATTATAGTTTTTGGTACAACATGTCAATTAATTGGAGAATTAATGAATCAAGGATGGGAAACACTAGAAAGAAAATAAGGAACTCTATAATTATGAATAATAATGTCATGAATAAATGTTTAATTGATCTGGATACTCAAAAAGTATTTTATTTTCTAGTATAAATTTTTAGATGGTGTTACTGATAAGGTCATTGTTTTTAGGAGTGTATGGACACTCTTACAAAAAAGTTTATTCATTTTGAAGGGGGTAATAATGTTCAAAATAATAAATAAGAAGAAGAGTCACTCATTATAAAAGATTCTCTAAAAGATATTAGGAAAATTAATTACTGGATACTTGATTGTGGTTGTTCCTATCATATGATAGGTGAAAAAATAATTAATGATTATTGAATAACATGATGTTGTGGATTTTATATTTAGTAATGATGGCTGCACTAAAATCATAGGAATTTATATAGATGAGATTAAATCTCTAGAACTGAAATCTAATGATGTTCCATTTATTTATGGGATTAAACAAAACATGTAAATTTTTATCCAAATATGTGATGATGGTATGGAAGTTATTTTTAGGAAAAAATCACATATCATAAATTGATCAAATGATGTATGAATTATTACTAAAGGATATAGAAATTATTTTACATATTCCAAATTAGTAATCCAAGTAACCCATGTTATCAAATTTGTGAAGATAAAAATTAACTCTATAATAGATGTCCTGTCCTGAATGTTTGAAATAACATGATCATAATCTTGATGTAATGTGTGGTGAGATAATTTTTAAAATAAATGATAAAAGAATATTCTATCTATGAAACTTATAAAAATATGAATATGACACATGGATGTCACAAAAGGTGATAGATTCAGTCCATTGGACTACTTCAAAACATATATTCTAATTTATGTGTACCAATGAGATATCAATCCAATAAATTAAAAACTTACTTTATCAATTTCATTGATTACTTCACCAGGATGATAAATGTGGAATTCATAAAAAAAATAAAGTAGTGGATAAGTTCAAAATATTAAAAAGAGATGTTGATAAAATAACAAGGGGTGTATATTATGAATTTGAGAACATATAATGGACGAAATTTCAGTAGAAATTCATTTAAATATTATCTTTGTAATTAATGGACAAAACTTGAATAAAATTCCCTATATACACGCATATAAGTACTATCATAGTGAGAAGAATGAAATCTTGGTTGAAATTGGATGTACTATGATTCTAAATTATATACTTTAAAAATTATTATAGAGAGAAGATGTATGTACATATTTCTATATTCAAAATATATATTTTTTCATTCCTAAATCATATATGAATCATTATGAAATTTGGTATTAGAAGAAACATACAATTAATTTAATCAAGGTTTTTTAGATTTGGTGTTTAATGAAAATTAGAAAAAAATATTTAGGAATGATTGACGAAAAAAGACAAGGAATCAATATTCTGAGGTTATTATTCGAATGAAATAAGATAAATGCATTATAAAAAACTCCACAAAAACTTATTTATTCCAATGATATGATATTCATTGAATGTAAAACCACCTCATTGGATATTTGAGAATGATATTTTGAATAATTAAAGGAAGGTAAAATGCAGAGTTCCAAAAAAATATAATGAATATGATCATGAATCTACTCAAGATAGAACTTGTATTATTTATCCCACTAATATTAAATATGTATTTGAATTAAAAATTCTACTACTTTAGAATTAATAAATATATATTGAATATAAGAACATTATTCTAAATTAAGAAGCTCTAATATAGACTAGATGACTGTTGAGAGAAGAAAATAAATTAGCACATGTTTCATAAGATAGACCATAATCAGTTACATAGGTTATTGGGAAAAGGGATTAGATAAATTTAATAAATTAATATCTAGATAAAATTATGTAAAACGAAACATTGTATATTATACTAACACATAAAGGAATAAATATTTTTAGAACCATGTTGGTGTTCATAAATATAATCAATGAGAAATATGAGAATTCAATGAATAAATCCAAATTGTTCTACATCAAGCTATTTATAATTGGAATTTGTATACATTGAATAAACATCTACACCTATTTCAACAATCAAGACTATGATAATGTTTCTATTTTTTTATACTCACAGATACTAAAAAGTTTATAAAATAGATGTGGAATGTTCTTTCAAAAATATTGATCTAAAAAATGATTTATTAAGAAACATAAATGTTGTATACTTGAATGTGAGTTAAATATAGTTTCAAAGTTGAATAAATCCTTGTATGGGTTTAAAAAACATTAGATATTTCTACATCAAACATGAACATTTTTAAAATAGTTTATCCTTTAAAAAGGAAAATTTTATCGTAACTTATATATAAATGAGATTAGCATAGGTACTATAATTATCATTGTCTAAATTAGTGACATAATTTTTATAGGTGAAAGGTATCTTTCTTGTGTTGAATATTAAAATCACCTAAATATGTATTTTTATATTTCAATACTCAAATAGATGAAATTATTTAAGGGATTAAAAAATTGGTAGGGGAAAAGATACATCTTCTAATCTCATGATAAATGGGTTAAGGAATTGTTGAGGAAGTTTGCAGTGGAATATTCAAAGGAACTATCCATACCCATGAATGATGGTGTAAAGATAAGAAAATATGAATTAAGAAAATTATTGAACTAAAGAGCATTAGTAAAATAATCAGAAAATTTATTTAACTTTCTAAATCTATTGTAGACATTGTGTATGAAATAAAATTTTATCCTTAGTATGAATGTGATACAAAGAAATAACACATTTTTGATATCAAGATAATTCTTAATTATATCAAATGATCATTGAATTATTGTCTATTTTGTAGAATTATTCAAGAAAACAATTATAGGATTTAATGATGCTGATTGAGTAAGATATTTTAATGATAAAAAATAAATATCACGAGAAAAGAAATTAGATATAAATTTTGTTAAATAGTCATAAAACAAAATAGTGTTCTGTACCTTTGGGTAAATCTGAAGCCTAGTATATTACTACTCTATATGTTTATATTAAAAAGTTTTGGATGAAATTTTAGTAGAAATATTTGAAAGGGAATGTTGAAAATTACTTATTATAATAAAATTTAAATTTATCCATCCAAGAACACATGAAAATACTTCAGGTCCAAGAATTTTGATATCAAATATTATTTTAACAAGGATAATGTGATTTTGGATTATATATCTAAATAAGACCATATATATGATATTTTTACTAAATTTATTCAAGGGGGGGTGAAAATATTTATGGATAAAAATTAATGTCTAATATTTCCCTATAACTTAAAGATGTTTGGGGTTACCCTACTCTAGTTTTTATTATATTGATAATACGGAAGAGAATTACATAATTAAATAATATAAATTATGTGAATCTAGAGTAGTTTTTATTTTAAAAATGGTTAGAAAATTTATGTGAACTTATTAATGAGGATATAATAGTAGAATCAATTGAAAAAATTTCCTATCATTGAGGGATGAAATTTCCTCAAAACATATCTTTATCTAGTAGTGTGATTTCCGGACACTTATCTTAGTGAATGTTTTTGGATTGATGAACTGTTAAAAATTATTTTTCAAATAATTTTTTGGTGTTGATATTAAATCTAAAGAAGTATATTTAACAACCAATGGAATTATTTAAATAGATGATTAAAAATACTGGATTATAAATTTTTGGACATGTTAGAATAAGACTAGTGGAAGTATTTGTTAATAGACTGAAATTAATGACTAATTCACTTATTAAAATATTTAGGTGAATTCCTAAAAGGAATATTAAAAAAATTAAGGATTATATTATTATAAATGGATACATTGAAAATATGGTTTTAAATATATCTAATTAGTGATGTCAGATCCATGTAACCGACCCTATTAATTGGGATTAACTATTCTTTGTTGTTATTGTTTTTTGTCGTTGTTGTTTTATTTTTTTGTCATCATTTTATGTGATAATTTATTTTAAAAATAGTATAATATATAGATATTATTTCATGATTAATGTATCTCGAGGACATACATAAATCTAAAATGATTTTATATCCATAGGATACCAAGTTCCATATCCAAAATTTATGCTCACAAAGAGAGGTGAAACTTGGTTCTTTTAGTTTCTATTAAGTACTATATTATAAAGAATTAAGAATTTATAAATAAAACATATAATTTAGTACAATATGATTTTTAAATGCTATGATTATGTGCATCAAAAATGTGGGGTTGATAAGTGATCAATGAAATCTAAACATACTAAAAAGTACTACTGTTAAGACTAATGAATATATATTGATCATTTAAAGTAACAAAATTCATGACTATTTTAAAATTGATCATAAAAAATATTTAGGAGGTTATAAATTGAGGTGATTGGATGTTTAGAATTGTGTAAAAAATTGAAAAATACATGGAATTCATGAGAAATTTCAACACATGGATTTTATTTTTCCGAAGCATATTAAAAATATAGAAAAGTAAAATAAATATTAATTGATATATAAGTATCATCAGTTTAATGAAATACTATAAATTTAGAAAACTCACAATAATTCATAGGTAAAAATATTACATAATTAAGGGTCTTTTGCACTATAAATTTGATTGTGTATGAATCTACGGTACATAAGAGTATGTATTTCTTATGTAAGTGTCATCTATTTGGGAATATAACATTTAGAAAATGAATACAACATTTTGTGATAAATATGAGTTTTTATAAAAACCTTATATTATATATAAGTGTTATCATTTTGATGAATTTCAAGATGATTATTTACCTTGGTACATATGATTGTAAATTAAGATGAAAATAAACTGACAATATGAGTTATGTGGAAGGAGAATGTGTTAATGTAATCCAGAGTAAAAATGATCTCTTTGGGCTACGGAAGAAGGAAATTCAAAGACAATGAGGTATATTAGATAAAATTTTAATATCTAAATTCTATGTAAAAATGATTTCTATTATTAAATAATCCATAATAAATATTTAAGTAGAGGTGGAAGAGTAATATAGTTCACTAAATAGTTTACTTTTTCCTGTTGATGTTAATGAAATGAATGAAACTAGAATATGTTTCAAAACATTTATATGATTTTTAAGTAAATTTTATGAAGTGGATATGGAATTAAAGATACAAAATCATGTGTTTGAATTCAAGATTCTTACTGAGTATTTTGGAATCCATAAATATAGTTGACTACATGATTTGTGGATAGATTAATGAAGTTAAACATTGATATTTTTTGAGGAATTTAATTTGTGCAATGAATTATTATGTAAGTTAAGGTATTAAACTATGGATACCTCTTTGATTGTAGAATGTTCGAAAAAATAAATATGGATCTCATTTATATGTAAATACTAACAGTTTTAATAAAATAATACAAAGATATGGGATTGAATGTTCTAGATTATCTAATAGTCAATAAAGAAGATCTATGATTCTATAGAATTTTAGTGCAGGGGAGTAGGAACCAAAATTCTAAAATATCATAGAGTTGAGAATATAGATGTATAAGTTTTGTTAATATCAATCCTATATCAATATTTTCTTTAAATACTGAGTGAGAAAAATTTTGTGATACTTTATAAGGTTTGATGGTCTCATACATGATGAATGGTTAAAGTTATGATTTCAAAGAATTTAGAAGGTGCATAGGATGATCAATTTTTTTATCATCCTATAGATAAAATTATTTAGATTTATTTTTTATGTTAAAATTATTGACTATAAAAATCTAGTATAAATAAGTATTCAAAAGACTTTAAAACCTTTTGGGAGATAGAAGAGTCTTTTAGGTAGATGGCCTATTTACATGTACTTGTGTGATATAGTGAATATATTGGTCCATTAATGAAAATAAAAAAAGGGTTGTAGATACCATCATTGGAATTTAACCTTATAAAACTCCTTTGGAACTTGTGTTTGTTTATATTTTTCATGAATATGTGTGTGGGTGATTTTTAATTTTTTTAGATGATTTATATTATACTAAGTCACAATGAATAATTTGAGATTATAGTAAATTGGAAAAGAGTGTGACTAATTCAACCAACCTTCCTCATCGTATAAGGTATGTTATATTGAAGGAACATTATTTAGCCTATATATTTACTTTATGATCTTTCATGCACATGTTCTATCAGAATAGTAAATAAATCTTTTAAATTTTTCGATATATACTTCATTTTCAAGATTCCCATTCAGGAAAACTAATTCAATGTCCATTTTAAAAATGATGTAATTCATTGATGTATAATTTATAATCTATATACCAATAAATTTATGAAATGTAATTAACGAAAATATCTCATTAAAATTAATAACCTTAATTAGAGTGTAAACATTAAAAATAAAATGAGTATTATTCTAAGCTACTTCACATTTCCTACTGAGTTTATTTGGGAAAAAATAATTTTTACTAATCAGAATCTTCACATTAGAACATGATGGAAGAACCATGGTGTTGATTTTATTTATCTCGTCCAATAATTTATTTGTGATGGAAATTTAATCCTCAAATTTTAAATATTATTCCACACACATTAGTTCTATTTAAAAATGTATTTTTATATAAGGTGTATTTTAAAAAATCCTTCTTCTTTAGACCCCATAATTATTATTATTATGAAATTATTAACATCATTATTTTTCAAAGACATGAATACATTGTTTTGTTTTTTCTTTATTCCATCTTCATAATATTAGATACAAAAATATAGTTTTTATTTATTAAAATATACTCTAAATTATTGTAATTTAATCCAATATCTTCTTAGATTCATTTTATAACACTTATTTCTTACTCAATTAGGTTTCTTACAATATAAAAGGTTTTCATTGCCTCTTTCATCAAATTTTATCCAATTTTTTAATTTGAATTTTATTTTACATGAATTTATTAACACCTATAAAATTATTTTATTTGGATTTTTTTAAATATGTAAATTTTATGTTTTATTGAGTGAATTTTTTAAAAATAATAGTCTATTTTGAATATAGATTATTGTTCATTTATATTTACTCTAATAATACATAGAATTTTCATAATCGAATAAAACATTTCATCCAATATCGACCAAACCTTCATTCTTTTACTTAGATTCTCCATTTTTTGATTATATAGAAAGATGTATTGATATTTATTGAATTAATTTTAAGATATACATTAACACATTTTTTGTGTATGTATACCCTATATCAGATTGAAATTTCTATATAACATGCCTTGTTTTCTTATCATCTAATATATGATAACTTTTTATTGTTCATTAATCATATGATTTACTACAAAGAAACAAAACAATGTTTTAAAGGTATTATAATCTATATAATTTCATAATTATTTTTCATTATTTTATTATTATTATTACATATTATTGCACAAATAAAAATTAATAAGTTTATGTGGCCAATTTATTTTGATCTCCAACAGTTTTCATTATTGTATTTTATATCATTTAATTATATAAAATCATATATATATTTGATCTATCTTAATTAAGTATTGGTGTAAAAACCCAATTTTTCACTCATGTATGGATACTTTAAATTTTGGTAAAATTATCTTCTTGGAACCTAAAATGGATTCAAAATGGGTTAGTAGAGGTATTAGGGGTGTGTGAGGCTTATTCGGATCCCAGAAACTAGATATTATTAGTGAAAGTGACCAGTCTCATGGTTATTTTAAACTGTGTGTGGTAGTCTTCACGGTTGATTAAACCGTGTGGAGATTGATAGTGGGTTGCAATAGGGCACATAGTTTTCCCTGACCATATGAGTTTGGTCTCATAGTTGTGTGAGATGATTCAGATAAATTGTAGTAGATTTTAACATGGTTGGAGCATGGTTACCTTGACTTTGCATCCTAATAATGCCCCATTTTCCTTCCAATAGAAGACCACGAACGGTTTGTGCACTGTTTGGAAAACTATACTGCCAAACCATGTGTAGTTTAAATTTTGGATAACATTATTTCTTCCCTATAATTCATGTTTTAATTGATTCCTCTCTCATAATTCTTTTTTAGAAGATTGTAGTGTGTTTCCACCTCTTTTTTCAAAATATCCATCTATAATAAGAATTCAGATCTACTATCTCTCCGAAGTATGAATCGACCAACATTCACCTCATTGGATATGCAATGATATGTTCTCGATACATTTTTAATCTTAAATTATTCTTCTTCATAGCTATGATTCTATTTAGATTCAGGATCATTTCCCCCAATTATAGGTCTTTAGTCTGTTATTCAGATCTAATCCAATCCTGGACAAATTATTGGATGATAATAGATAATGAGAGTCATATGAACCTAAGGTAGGTGGTCTATAACACTTTTCTAAATTTTTGTTGTTTTAAAAATTTTCATTTCATCGCAAAGATTTTATCGGGTGTCATTTGCTAAATTTTTATGTCATGCTTAGATTCATTAAGATCTTATTCAATGAACCGTTCTAGATATAAGAATCAATATTGATGGTTACTTCCACAATTGCAACCACCCAATGTATGGTGATAAGGACCAATTGGGTTTTTAGTGTTTTGAAACCTTGGATCCACCGTTTGGGTTACATTGAGTTTTACCACTATAATGGTGAGCGTCCTTATATTAAACACCTATCAATTTGTGAAATGGTAGTTCGATTTTAAACCAATGTTGTCTCACCTAAGGTAAGTGCTTCTAATTGGTTAATAAATTATGAAATTGAATTGTGGAGTATGATATATGTGTTTGACTTGGCCTTAAGAAATGTGATTAATAGTTGGTTACATTTCGCAACATCATTTTTCACTTATGATGGGAGGTAGCATATGATCCTAATGAAAGAACTATGACTAGTATGAATTGATTAAAAGAATTCATGTCTTAAAATTGATTGTAACATGTATGTGAGGCATGGAATAAAACTATGACTTGTTAAATGGAATAATTTTATTATGGACCAATCAAATAAAGTAATTGAATGAAAGGTTACTAATAATACATATGGACCTTGATATATTTATAGTGTATTTCTGATTCGATCTCACCTTTTATTCCCGAGGGAATGCCTTGAGAACTTGAGGATGACATCTAAATTCAAGGATACTGATCTCCTTGGTTGATATCGACCATGGATCCTAATCCTTATTTATCATTGGATGCTTGGGATAAAACTCTAGGATCCCTTATTTACTATTACACGATACCTTGGATACAATCCTTAGATCCAATATGGTTCATCCTACATAAAGTCCCTTAGTTATAACCTTGGACCTATCCATAAATTATCCTTTTTTTACCATGGTTGTTTTCTTTGGACTTGGTTAGATCATACTATTGTGGAATGTTGTGGAACGTTATAATTATATTACACTCTTAACCTTAGCCAGGATATAGTTACTAATATGTTGGAGGCCCTTAAGGGTAGATTGCCTTCATGATTACCTTGGAACACTTTAATATTATAATCATCATGTTTCATTGTTATATCTTGGAATCCTCCCTATAATTATTATCCCAGGGTGATGCTAGTGCTGGATATGCCTCACATGACTGATTTATATAAACTCAAAATGAATTAATTAACGAGTTAGTTACTTATTTAGACACTATCCAAGGGATGAAGTGGGTACACAAGTATTTACATAACTGTACTATTTTACTTGTATATATGCATTCTTGTACTGTTCAGTTTATGTTACATGGTAGGTTATTATAGAAACTATTGGTGGTGACCTAATGAGAATTATCTTAAACCCTATCTAGGAGCCTTTGGTATATGAGAAGACTATATGGATACTGGTGTTGGAAAAGGGAAGCAGGTAGCTTCATACACCAAATTACTTACTATTTGGGGATGAATCTAGTAGGAGATGACCTAGATGGAGCTCAGGATTATTGGGATTGTTTTTTGTTTTATTATGTTACTCTTTATAGCATGCTTATCATCTATGATTATACATGTTTCCCAAATTTCTAGAAACATGACATGTCATCATAGAATTTTATATATTCATATCATTTGTTTCAGTTATTGATATTCTTGTCTCCTTATACTCCCATCTGATTACTTATCTTACTTCATCTATTTATCTCTAGTTGTATATTACTTATCTGTTGTGCAACACTTTGGTAATGAGGAATAGTCTCCCTACCGACACACCCAAGTCCCTCGCTTATAGTCGATAACCTCTCATGTTCAGGGAGATAATCTTGAGTCCATGGGGCCCATCGGGCTTGGGGAACCTCCAAAGTGACATTCGGGTCTGGGATGCCACAAAGTGGTATTACAAATTCATTTATTTCATTATTATTTGTATAAAATATATTATATATTAGGAACATTATGGAACTTGGTCATAAGTCATGCATGGGTATCATAAACCCATCCTATGGGTAAAATCTGAGTTTCCTAAATTATAATTGCTATTTATTTTGTCCTATTATAGTTAATATCATTTCACCACTGGGTGACACACATTTAATGTGGTGTTGTTAATTCTTATTCCATTTTAGGATCTTATTTCATCCTCGGCCTGATGATATGTGAGAAAGGATCATTATAACTTTCATCATCATAGGAACATTGAATTCTCATGTCATACATATCTCCATGCCATAAAGGTTCATTTCAACATTTTTATTTCTTGATGTGATTGTGATTATTGAGTGATCCTTTGTTTATATACATGTTGTTCTTTGATATTGTGATTGAGTGATTTTCTATTTGAACTCAAGAGGTGTTATGGGGCCTCATGGGTTTGGATGAGTAATTTTCCTAATAAATCCTTTAATTTTAAATTAAAATGGATGATAATCATAGTGATAAGGACAATGGACCATGATTCATTGGGACATACATCTCATTTTAAATTAACTATGATATATGGAAATAAGAAATTTAGAAAGAATAGTAAAACATGACTTCCAAAATGAAACAGTTTCACATCATTAGCCCACCATGTCATGTTTATGAAAGGTGAAAGAGAAACACCTGTAATTCAAAATAAAATGAATGAAATGGTTTCCAATAAATGATGAGGCAATGGATAGTCGATAATTAATTCACTAGAACCCATGTAACTTTAAGTTAAGAACTTTTCTATACCTAGCCTTCTATGTGGGTAGTTGGGGTAGTATGCTCTGTTTAGTGAGCTTTTCATTACAAATATATTTCGATGGTGTTTTTATCAAGATGATTCATGTATTTTTCAGAGGTTTTTTCATAGAATTTACTGACCAATGTTTTCACAATGTCCACATGTTGTGTTCCAGGAGGGTGGTGATGACTATGTTTCAGACATGGTGGGCATTGAGATTCCAATTTTACCTCATAGAGTTACATATGAGGCACCACATGCTATACCTAATCTAGGCACCGATTCACATGTTTGTGTCAGTTACGTACGTCTAATTCTGTCCATGTATGATGCCCCACATCCTACACCAATGATGGATGATGTGACTCATGAGTACCAACTACAGCATCCACCCACATTATCTGGAGATGGAAGCCCACAGGAAGTTGAGACATGGCTAGAGGCCACCTTGTCTATTTTTGAGAATCTAGAGATGCCTCCAGAGTGGAGGGTCATTATTGTAGCATACATGTTGTGTGGTTGGGAGAAAAATTAGTGGGATGTAATTACCCAATATGGTCACCATCGAGGAATGGTATTGGATGGCTTCCAAACTACGTTCTATAATTTATTCTTTCATCTGACATTGAGTGCTAAAATATCCATAAATTTTAGGAATCCAGAGAATGGTTACATTTCAGTTATGGAATATTCAGTATGTTTCACTGAGTTATTGTCCTTACCAGCTCTTCAAGAAGGTTATGTGATTTCTCAAGCTACATGATTCATGGATGGGATTCAGTATGCCATAAATACTTAGGTGAACATATTCTACCTTTCTACCTTTTCTCCAAAAGGAATTCATGATCTTATCAATAAACATAACCTCATGGATGGTGATAGTGTTGGGAATATATTACTAGTGCCATGATAGGCCAGTAGTTCTATTGAAAGCAAGAAACATTATTTTGGGGTTTCACATCAGGGAAGTGGCAGCCAGAGTACTGTTGTAGGTTGCTCGATGTTGTGTCACTAGTGTGGATGACAAGGGAATCTGAAGACTTAGTGTGATAGATACCCACTAGAGTTCCGATCATGCATCTATATAGGGAATCTATTTAGATTCTATCAGACTTTTCCATTAGGTTCTAGGGGAAGATGTTTTTCACTAGATCCAACTTTAGGGGAAGGTTCTAATACTCCACATCAAGTGGGGAGTTGGAGTAGCACGGGAAGGACTGACCGAGGAGGAGGTTATGCCCATAGTAGCTAGGCTCCTGATAACCGACAGTGCTAGAAAAGATGTTTTGAACATCACCGTTTAGCTGCTACAAAGGGTTTTGGATTAAGTTAGTGGCATGCAATACAATCAATACCTAAGGATCAGGTTGCATTACCATCTGTAGTATGAGGTACTATTCTCGTATCCATCGCTATAGTGTATTCTTTATTGGATATAGGTTATTTACACTCTTTCATCTATTTTTATTCTATAGAGAGTCTTGGACTAGGTATAAACTATCACTATGGTTTAATAACCCTGGATACACTATTGGGAGTACGGTCAGAAGGAAACCACCAATGTAGGGATTTTCCCCTTGAGGAAAGCAATTACCATTTCCTCTAAGACCTATTTTTTCTTTAGATGACGGGATTCGATGTCCTTGGAATGGATTGGTTAGTTCCATATCATGCCTTTCTAGTATTATATCATCATATGGTATCGTTTACATCATAATAGGGTAGTATTATCCATTTAAGGGTGATTAAGATGTCCTGGCTAGAAGATTTGGACCTGAGCATCATGGGCTAGGTGGAGTAACATCCAATATTGCTCATATTTTTATAGATAATCAGGTTTTAAATCAATCTGACTTACCTCCAATAGTATATAATTTTATGGACATATTTCCCAATTAATATTTAGGATTACCTCCTAAGAGGGAGGTAGAGTTGACAATTGATATCATTTCAGAAGCATCTCATATATCCATTACTCTTTATAGGATGTAACATACTAAGCTCCAAGGGCTCAAACGGTTGATAAAGGACATGGAGTCCAAAGGTATCATATGGACCATCACATACTCTTAGGGTGATCATGTGATTTTCACCAAGAAGGTGGATGTTACCCTTTGTCTATGTGTGGATTATATATGGTATAAATAACTCACAGTCAAGAACCGTTATCCACTACCTCCAATAGATGATCTATTTGACCAGATCTGAGGATCTAGGGTCTTAAAAATGATTTAATTGAGATTGGGATATCATCAAGTGTGAGTTTGGCCATTACCCATACCTCGTACATCTTTCCATAGTTGGCATGGTTTGTTTTAATACCTTGTTATGACATTTGGTCTTATAAAAGTGCCTTCTATTTTAATGGCTCAAATGATTAGGGTGTTTCACCCCTATCTAGATTCAATTTTCATAGTATTTGTGGGTGGAATATTGGTGTACTCTCACACTCGTAGCGAACATATTATACACCTTGTGATATTTTTAAGTATATTTAGAGATATATTGTTTTATGCCAATCTTGTTAAGGGCCACTTTTGGATACACAATGATAACTTATGAGGTCCTCTTATTTTAGAATCAGAAGTCTCTATTGACATAGATAAGGTCATTATTTTAGTTACCTAGGACAAACCCAATAGTATTTTTGATATATGGAGTTTATTGGGTTTGGATGGATATTATAGGTGTTTCATATAGTACTTTTAGGCCTTTTTCACATATTACTAGTATTACAAAGAATAGTTTCATGTTCTTGTGGTCAGTAGAGTGTGAGAAGGACTTTCATAAACTGAAAGGGAGGCTTGCCTTATCACCTATTCTGATTTTTTGGATCCTATAATAGGTTATACAGTGTTCTTTGATGCATTAGTTATTGTCTTTGGAGTAGTTTTTATGTAATAGGATAGATTTGTTGTGACCAGATATTAAGAGTTGTGGCCTTGTGAGAATTTTTTTTGACACATGACCTTGAGCTCACGACAGTGGTCCATGCCTTACATTTATCATGACACTATCTGGCAGGTGAGTACTTAGTGGGTTATAGAGATCACAAGATCCTCAAGTATATCTTTACATAACATGACATGAATCTAAGATAGTGAATATGATTTGAATATATTTATTCATTTGAAATTGAGATTTACTATATTCCAATAATGGGAAATGAAGTATCAAATGCATTGAGTTGAAAAACTCAGGCACATTCCATATAGAAAGACAATGATGAATGGAAATTAATGTAACTCTACTCTAAAATGCTTCTAGAGTATATTGAAATTCACAAGAAGTCTTATTTATCAACATTGACATTTACCTCTACCCTCGTTGATAAGGTGAAGAGCAATAAATTTTATATTCATAGGGATTGGTTCTTTGTGAATGTATTACAGGAGGTGGTCCACCTATGGATTGGAATGTGGATAGAGACAACATCCTACATATTCAAGTTAATTTATAGGTTCCTAATGTTATTACATTGGAGTTTATGTGATATTCCTATGATTCTAAATGGTAGTTCATTCAGGAATCTCAAAAATGTTTTGAGATATGTGATTCCCATATTGGTGGCCATGGATGAAACATTAGATAGAATTTTTAATCACTAGGTGTTCCACCTCTCAGTTGATGAAGCTAGAGCACAAGATACCTTTAGGATTATTATATCCATATCCATTCCCATCATTTAAATGGGAAGATATTTCTATGAATTTTTCAGTATACATATCTAGGTCTCTGAGATGTAGAGACAATATATGGATAGTCATTGACTGACTGATGAAAGTGTATCACTTTATAACTATACAATAAACCATATTAGTGGATAAATTTGGAATACTATTTGTTTGTGAGATCATACCACTACACGAGTTTCCTCATACTATCATTTCAAATTGGGATTCTCACTTAAAATCTAGGTTATAGAATGGGTTGCATAAGGTTAGGGATATAACGGTGCTTCTGAGAACATCCTTTCACCCTCAGACAAATGGACCATCATAATGGATGATATAGGTTATGGAGGATAATCTCTAGGAATTCATACTTGATTTCAGTAGTTCTTGGGAGAAGTGTATCCCTCTAGTCAAGTTCACCTCCAAAAATAGCTTCTAGGAGACAATTTTGATGGATCCTTTTGAGGCCTTGTATGGTAGGTCATGTTGTTTACCCATTTGTTTTCTAGTGGTAGGTGAGGTATACCTAAAATTTCCTCATATCACTAAGGAGACATTATATCATGATCAATTGATCAAGAATCATATGATTATTTCTCTGTCTAGACAGAAATCGTATGTTGATTATCCTAAATGACCTCTAGAGTTCGAGGTTGGGTATTGTGTTTTCTTGTAGGTATCTACTAGGATAGGGTATCAACAGAGTGAGAGGCAATGGAAGTGGTCTCCATGCCTTTTCAGGCCATTTGAGATACTGGAGAGAGTCAGGTGGGTAGCCTATTGGTTAATACTTTCTCATAGGTATCATGCCATGCACAACAGTTTTCATGTTTCACAGCTTCACCACTATCATTCTAACCCTTCTACTTTTCATCCTTAGAAAGATGAGCTATATTTCAATGCTACATTTGAGGAGTATCATATAAGCATCATCAACTAGATTATGATGAATCTTTGAGGCTGTTATGTCCATCTAGTATGTGTGATATGGAAGCACAACCATGTACAAGGAAAGACTTCAGATTGGAAGGCTGATATACAGGCCCAGTGGCCATAGTTGTTCTTGTATTGTGTTTTTTCCCTTTATAGGTGAAATCAAGGGTGAGTTAAATTAATGAAGGAAGATTGTAAGAACCTATTTTTTCACATAGGTATGGATTATTTAAATTTTTCTGTAATTCTACATTACAGTCTTAAAATGGATGTGTAGTTGATTAGTTTCAGTCTCATAGGTGTTTAGGCCTATTTGGAGCCTAAAACACATATTTTCGTGAGAAATTGGCTTGTCACACTATTATTTTAAATCCTATGAGGTAGGATGCATGGTTTGTTTAAACCGCATAGAGCAAGAAAAAGTTCTGTAATAGGGCGCACTGCTCTCCCTGGCCATGTTAGTTGGTTTGTATGGTCCTATGAGACAATTCAGAGTAATTGCATAGGAGTTTCCCATAGATGGTGCATTGTTTCTATAATTGTGAAGCTTAACCATGTGCTATTCACCTTCCTATGGAAAACCATGCATGGTTTGTGCATGGTTTACAAAATAGTGTGGCCAAACCATGCGTTGTTTAAATTTGGGGTAAAATTACATTTTCACACATAATTCATGTTTTAATTGAACCCCTCTATCATTTTTGTTTTCTCATCGAGTGTAGTGGGTTTTCCTCGAAAATTGATCTTAAAAACCATATGTTCTTGAAATATAGATCTACCATCCGTCCAATGTATGATTCAACCATAATTCATCTCATTAGAAATGAACCAGTACATTCTTGATAACATTTTAATCTTTTTTTGATCTTCTTCCTATCTGTGATGCTATTTTGATTCAGGTTCATATGAATCTATTTCATAACTTTTGTATTTCCTTAAGATATACTCCAATACAAGCCGAATTAGTGGCCTATACTAGATGGGGAGAGTGGTATGTTCTTGAGGTAGATGTTCTATAACACTTCTCTAAGTTTCCTTCATCTTCAAAATTGTAATTTCATCACGTTGATTTTATTATGTCATCAACTAAATTTATATGTCATGCTTACAGTCATTATGACTGTAGTCAATTACCCTTTCCTGGTATATGAATTAGTATTTGTGGTTATCTCTGTCATTGAAGCCACACCATGTATGGTTATATTCCAATGTTGTGGTTTTAATTTTTTGACAACATGGAGCCAGCGTTTTTGTGCCTTTGAGCATGACCAATCTAATGGTGTGACTCCTTATATTAAATTTCAATAGAATTGTGAAATGGCTGGTGCCATTTTAAACCACACATGTCCTGCCTAAGGTAAGTGATTCTAATTGGTTAAAAAAATATGGAATGGAATAGGAATGTACGATATATATTTATGAATTGGAATTAGAAATGTGATTGACTATTGGTTTCATGACATGGAACCCCTTTACACTTATTATTGGAGGATGTAGATGAACCTAATGAACAAACTATGATTCATATGAATGGAAAAAATGTATTATATTGTAAAATGACTTATCACAGATATTTCAGGCATGAAATGAACCTATGACTTCTTAAATGGAAAAATGGTTATATGACACAGTAAAATAAAATAATTGAATTTAAGGTCCTTAATTATACAAATGGACCTTGTGGTATTTATAGGAGTTGTTTGACATGAGCTCACCTTGTATTTTCAAGGGATTTCCTTGAGTACTCGAGGATTCTATCCCAATTCAAGGATGTTAGTTTCCTTGGTTGAGACCCACCTTGGAACCTGATCCACTTCTAATAATGGATTCCATGTAAGATACCATAGGATCAACTCTATAATATTTTAGGATTCCTTGGATACAAACATTGGATCTATCATTATTTCATTGTATATGAAGTTCCTTGGTTATAATCTTGGGCCTATCCATAGCTTATCCCATTTTACCTTGGTTGTAATCCTTTAACTTCGTTAGATAATAATATTGTGGAATTCCATGGAAAATTCTCCTTGGATTACAATCTTACCCTTAGATAGGATACAATTACTAATGAGTTGGTGGATATAGAGGTCTAGGTTTACTAAATGCTTACCTTGGAATCCATTTATATTCTAACCACCTGATTTCCTTGTTACCTCTTAGAACCACCATTACTATTACTATCACAAGGTGATTTCAATGCTAGATATGCCTCAAGTAACCTGTTTATATAAACACTAAAGGAATTAATTAATGAGTTGGTAACTTGTTCAGACCCCATCAAAGGGATGAAGCATGTACATGGGCATTTACATTACTATACCTATTTACTTTTATTTATGCATGATTGTACTATTCACATTATATTACTTGAAATGACATTTTAGAAATCGTTGGTTGTGGATTATTGAGATTTATATCACACCCTAACAAGGATACTTTGGTACCATGGTAGACTATATAGATAATGGTGTTGGAAAAGGGAAGCAAGTAGATTCAAAAACCTAATTGATTACTATTTTAGGACAGTGGTGGTAGTAGATTACCAAGATGAAGCTCAGAGTGATTGGGATAGTTTTTGGTTCCTTTTTATTACTATTGTAAATCATGTTTTCATGTTGCGTGTATACCTATTTTCTATCTTTCTAGACACATGAAATATCATCATCATGTTTTTTATATTTATATCAGAAAATTCAAATATTGATATTCTAGTCTCTTTACACTTACATGTGATTACTTTTCCTCCATTATCTATTTGTATACAGTTTTATATTACATAAATAATATGATACACTACAGTAATGAGGTAATTTTATCCCCATGGACACACCTATGTCTCTTGCTACTAGTAAGAAGCCTCTGGAATTTAGGGAGACACACTTGAAAAAATGTTGTCCATTGGGATCGGGGAACCCCTAAATTGGAATCCAGGTTTGGGAAACCACAATGGGAATATATATCAAATAATTATGATAATAAAGTCCTATAATGATATTTTGAACCAGGAGGTTAATGATTTTATGCAATAGTTCATGTTCTTCTTCAATAGTAAAGTATCAAGAATTATTATCATTTTTGATTGGAAATAATTTTTTTTATTCATTATCCACTCATAAATAAATGTTCATATTTAAATATTCAAATATTAGATACATTTTAATATAATATCACAAATTATCCATTATAAAATAATTGATATAAATTCAAAATTCTATGTCCTAAACTTGCAAGAAAGAGAAAAATTATAAAATAATATTTTCATGATTGGTTTTAGTACTCATAATGTTTGTTAGAATTAAATGATCCATGACATACATATATTTTATCTTCCCTATCATAATTTTCAATTCATTTGAAAAACATCATGTTTCAGTAATATATAAGGGGAATCCACTATCTCAAATAGAAGGATCTTCATACTCTATGTATTTATCTATTAATTCAAATACCATTGACATTCCAGGATAACTACTCTTCTTTTGAAAAGATTAGGAATTAAATATTTACTTCAAATGATGTAGTGGAATGTAAAAAAATTCATTGGATATGTCTGTGTTCATCAAGTATTTTACAAGTCCCCAAAGGTACATCAAAATAATTTCTCTCTTAAACAACTTTCTTTCCTCATTGTGTTTTATTATTCTCTAAACATTGATTTTCTATACTTATCAACTAAAAACCTAAAAATTATTTAGTAATAGAAATTTTATATTAAACATTTATCCCTTATTTTTATATATTCCAAATCACAAACATAATCTATTAAACACAAACCCTTTAATAATCATATCAGAGAATGTGGTAGATTTTTCCAAATGTAGTTTCATCAATTACAACTCATTTATTTTCATTAACTTTTTCATGATTTTCCAAGAAGCACAAATAAATATATTTACCATTATTATAATTATTTAACTCTTTTTGGAAACATAAATAATTATTTTTATTATTTTTAGTAGTTTTTTTAGAAAACCGCATGATGTTGGTCTATTTTAGAGGGAAAAATATTGTATTTACAATCTAATTTCCAAAAAATTCAATATATCCACATCCTATGTTCCCCAAAGATGTGATAACTACTAATTAATAAAATAATCAAGTTTATTTGATGTTTTTTATTCCCTATACATAGACCACTAAATAGTTCCTGGGCTCAGGTCACCATTTGGCCTCATGTTCTCCTCCAAATTTGATAGAAGCTACTAGAAAGAAATAAGGGATTAAGATATATAGTTGGGAGACAATTCACTCTAATAATAGTGCAATAAATAGTGGGAAAATAACCAATAATCACACAAATCCATATCATTATAATACACAAATAAAAAATTAAGAAATAATATATAATAAAAAATGATGTTGTAATAAAATTATTTCATTTATTGATAGCACAATAGGCCGATCTCAATTAAAAAATAAAAAATAGACACACTAAAACTCATACCATCCTCATGACTCATCCCAATCTTAAATACCCATTGAACATCTCCAACCTAATCCAATCACTTCAAATGCTATTAACAAAAAATAATATAAATTGTTTTTATCCACACCATGATTCCTATATAAATTTTGTGCATAATAACAAAAATTCCTCTCTAGGAACCCATTATATAGGTCATTATATGTGGTTTAATGCAAGAGGGACAAAAAATACCAAAATAAACATGCTCTTCATGTTATACCAAACTAACTAGGATACCATGACACTCGATGAGGTATATACATAGGTCATGTCATCAGGTGTTAGCTAAGAAACCATGATCCAAACCATACTTACTTTGGTTCCATTCTATAATTCCATTTAGCCTCATTACAATATTACTTATTTCCAACCCATACCTGAAGACTCAGGGTCAGGTGGAATCCAAAGCTCAACCCATAAACTAAAGGAATAAGGAAAGTTCAAATTTCGACATCTTGAGACACTATCCAATCACTCATGGCCGGGTCCATCATTCATATCTCCCATCATACCATGAATTAGTTCCTAGTTCAGTACTCATCCTATGCTTATTAAGACTTGGTCCATCATCCACACTATCCTATCCGTACGTAGTTATATGTGGCCACATCCAAGAAACATACACATTCTAGAGACCTGAACTTGACGTACATGGACATTACATTACTTTTGAGGAATACATAATAAATAACAAAAACAGACACCTGAGGACCGTAATAGTTTAGTGTGTTTGTAACCTTGGAAAAAAATCTTCTAATCATGGTGAAAGATCTTCAACATCTCCTATAAATATCTTTCCCTTTTGTTTTCTTCCCTAAAAAATTTCTTTATATCCTGGGGAAAAGAAAACATAAAAAGGGTAATCTCAAATGCTCAGTAAGGGTAAGCATGGAGAAAATAAAACAAACCATATACATTTGAACTTAAAAACATGAACATAATATTTAAACATCAAAATCGTGAGTTGTGAAACAAATATTTGCAGTACTTAAGGCATAGATCATAAAGGAACATTAATAATGATAAAATAGCATGGGAATAAAAAATGAAATTGTGGAAAACCATTAATCACATGTTATGATTTGCATAGTATCCAAGGAATTACTTCCAAGACCATCATAGTGGACAATATCCATTACTGAACTGGGTTTACTAGTCATTCTAGCCCTGTATTACTGAACCAGATTCACTTTTCAATCTAGCCATGTCTATCTCAAGAGATATAAATCTTTACCCAATATATTGGAGCGAGATATAGGTCGAACCCATCTCATAATGAACCCATTCTTATGTGTGCCACAAAATCATAAATCATACATCATACCATAACCCATGTAATAAAAATGGGATTCTTAAACATCATGCCATCATAACATAATCCATATAAGAGAAAAAGGACTCAAAAAAATAATTCCATCATAACATAACCAAATCAATGTAATAATCAGGGTAGAAAAAAAACCCTATATTATATTATATTATATGGAAAATAATTTTGATAAAATACTTGAAATGAATTCTTGAGGAAAATATCCTTTCTTCTTCAAAATCATTTTTTTCTTAAAATCCCATGCAATTTTAAAAGAAAAGTATTTTGTTGAAAATAATCATGAAATCGTGTAGAGGAATTTTCATGGAAATAAGGCGTTATGAAACTGTAAAAATACATTCTTTCTGTATAAGTTAAAAAAACAATCTTCTCGTACTTTTTCCAAAAATGTAAAAAAGTACCTCGTATGGTAAACAAAAGAAAGATTCCTTCAATTCATCATAGTAAAAGTAAAAAAGGGGAAAATATGACTTTAAACAAATATAGAAGAATAGTAAACATTTAATGAAAAAAAAATTTAATTTTTTTTATGAAAACATGGACATTAATGTTAAATATAATCCTAGTAAATACTTACGAATAAACAATCTCAGATAAGAACAAGATTGCAATAATTATCCTTTACATTTATGATCGGTGAAATCATACGTGTCATAAAATAAAAAAAATTACATGCATAATTAAATATCATATCCTTTATAATAAAAATCATAAAACATTCATGGGAAGAAAAACACCATACAAAATAAATACATGGTGATTAAGGCATATGTCTCACAAAAATAAAAGTGAGACAAAATAATCCCTTACCTTATATCCAATTTCATCTATATGTGTCCGAAACTCCTGTATTGTGGGTTTAAAAATATTATTAACTTGTAACAGAACCATAATAATATTTATGATATCATATATTCTTCACTTATGACTTTATATTACCCATTCATTTGTCAATTCTATGTTAAAGCAGTGTTTTGGGTAAAATCATTTCATTTATCATACGTGTTTTGACTTGTAATTATTCATATGATTACTTAGATCATTATTAATTACTTCTAGAATGTAAAAAATGATTTATATATAATATATTCAGAATATAATATATATATATACATATATATATATATAATATATTGATAAATGTATTGAAATACACCGTTCATGGAGACGGTAGGCCGTACATACGCATGAACACTATTTTCGTTTCCTTATTAAATTGAATGGAAGTAAATAACATATACATAAATATAGTTTCATTATTGTGTCATATATTTCATGATTATTTATTATAAATACTTTATAATTATTCTTGAATGGTTAACATGGATAATGAATCTTATCTCGTCGTGGAGACGATAATCCGTACATACTCATGAGCGATGATATCGTTCCCATAATTATTGAATGGAATTGGAGTGGATGATATAATATCTCATAATTAGTATGATTTTATAAAAATCATATATAGTTATTAATTACACCATTATACTCATCCAATTAAGGTGGTGGTGGAAAAGCAGATTACACCACGACGTGGAGATGGTATTCCGTACGTACGCAAGCGCGGTGATTTCGTTTTCTGTTGGATGGATAGATGATGAAATAGGGTTATTTAATATTTATAATAACATATAAATATATTAGTGGTACTTATGTTATTAAATTATAATGAAACAACTAAAGAAGAGTAATTTGAAGAAGAAAGAAACATGAAAGAATCGGTAGAAGAGATTACCTCTTCCTCAATGCACCTCCTTTAAACTTACTCTTAAGGGACTAGAGTTGTTATTTTGAGAAGACCAGAACCTCCAGAATGTGACTAGGGAACTTGAGAAGATTAATGGTTAGGGTTCTGCTGAGATTGAAGGATCAAAATTGTGTGAATAGGAGAGGGATGAGGTTCCCTTCTATAAGAGAAGAGAGGGGCACTTTTGGAAACCTTGAAAATATTAATTAATAATAAAGTGAAACCCCACTTAAAACCTCCAAAAATCACTCAATTAGAAGATGAGATTAGATAGGGTTGAAATCTCATCATCCAATAAAATTTTTACATGTTTTAAGTTTATTTTAAACCTTATCAACTTGAGTTATCCTTATTTAATCTATTTAATTTTATTTGTGGTAATAATATTGTAAATTTAAAATTGTTATAAATAATTACTTATGTGTGGTGAATTTTAAATAATTGTATACTTTATGAAATTTTAGACCATATAAATTTAAATTTATAATTTTGAAATATTATTGTGAATTTAAATAATTTAATAATATGTTACTTTTATAAAATCTCAATAGGGTCAATTTTGACACTATTCAATTATTTGAATTTAAATAAAATCCACACATAAGATATATTTGATGAAAAATATTTAATAGGTCCATAAAATGTAATATTAGTCTTTAAAATTCGTGGAGAACATTAAATAGTTCATATAATATTTATTTAAATATTTTTAAAACCATTTATTTGATATTTCAATCAATAAAATAATTTTTACATCACAATTGTGTCACCATTAAGGATAATTATATAATCCCTAAAAATTATAAATAAATTCACATGATGTAAATAATTTTAATAGAGTTCTAGTGACTATTTATGTTCTATGTTTTATGAAGTTTATCACTAAATGAAAATTATTATACTTATAAAATATAAGAGAGTGACATGTTGTGACTTTCTTTGGTTATAATAATAATTACATCCTTTTCATGGTCAAAAGTCCATGAAATGAATCTATTCCTACCCTTAGGTGATATGGATTGACCTTTATTCATCCAATAGAATTTTGGTAGGTGTTAGGTTAATTTTATAATATTATTTTTACCCTTAATTACCCGATTTACCATTAACTGTAGTTAATAAAATTTACCATAGTTACTATTCATAATGTCTAAAAATAAAAAATAGTCTATTAACATAACTTGGACCTACATATTCCAAATAAAAAATACATTTCTCCAAATTCAAAACACAGAAGTTGCATTATTTAATTTAAAATTAATCCCACTATTGAGAAAACGGATTTTAAAAGTTTAAACATTTCAAATGATTGAAAGCTTTTTACATATGAATTCAATGTAAAATTAATGATTATTACTCGTATTATATGAAATGGTAAAAATATATTTCATTTATACTTTAAAACAATCCAATATTATAATTTAACCATTTAAATTATCTTGATGAAAAAAGTTGTTTTTTAATTAAAATTTACCGTATTTTTACTATTCATCAAAATGTGAAGGTTATCAGAATAATGTCAAAAATTTATCCAAAATAAATTTTTATATCCTGATTCAAAATAATAATATTAATTTTTCAAATTAAACTTATAAATATGTCAAAAATTATATTTAAAATGGGTACACCATCAAAAGGTGACAAAACTGCATTTTTTTGAAAAATACTTCTTTTATATGAAAAATCAGTTTTGTTCTCATACAATGTTCTAGAAAATGTATAAGATGAGTTATAATGTTATAAAATTTAAAATGTGGTTAATAGTATTCATAATGGCTAGTTCATAATAATATTATAATATATCATTGTTTAGTGAAGCTTGGTATTGCGTACCACGCAAGCAATCGAGGAAGGTCGCTCTTGCGTGCAACACAAACCAAGAATAGTGTTTTCATATACTAAAATCTAATACGGTGTTGTGTATATATCAAGATAATATTGGTGTAGCGTATAATATAATAAATCAAAGAAATTAAAAATAATATTTCTCATAAAATATCAGGGTGTTACATTCTACCACCCTTAAAATGAATTTTTCCCTCGAAATTCGTCAGGGTTATAAATCATTTACTACTTGAAAGTTTCATTCATAGAAACCCAAATCGTAAAAATAAATACTAAAACTTAATTTTAAAAATGAATGTTAGAAACATAACGGTCACCCAAAGTAGCTCAACATTGTGTTTCCACATAAGAGATAATATAGGTGAAAATATGGATATGGAAGAGAAATATTTCCATCATGTTCTGATAAAGAGTGGTAGAGAACATGGATATGAAAAAACCAACAATCACAATGAAATAAATTTGTGATTATCTAAGGTACCATCTGATTCATCAGATATGAGGATGCTAGGATAACATTTTTGATTTTCAAGATCATTTCCCTAATGTTGAAGAATTTGAATTAAAAGAAATACTTACTTGATTTTGGTAAAATCTCACCGTTGGTCATTCCTTGATCAATTTACACTTCTTATCTTAAAGAAATAAAGTTGAATTTTTCATTTGTTAAGTGTTAGCAGACCATGTGATAGAATGATGGGTCATTCCATCTGTCTCAAACATAAGGTTAGAAAAAGTTATTAAATACACATAAGTCCATCTAGGGTGAGATTAATCATATATGGTTTCAAAAATGGACTTTTAATTCATCTATAATACTACATATAGGATAATAGTAGGCGATAAAGGCCCATCGCACTTCGGTTGTGGGTTTGAATCCCGCATCCTTGTCCAACATGACGGGTTTTCTCCCATCCTACATGTTGTCCTTTTTTTAAAACTATACTATTATAACATTTCAGAAATAATATGAAAAAGTTCTATCCTTAAAAAATAGTATCTGATGTCTAACTTAATCTATTCCAATCTTTAGGCTTGTCCAAAATACTTCTATCTAATCTCATATTATAATTAAAATATTACTAGAGAGGTCATCTACCAAGCATGTAAATACCATCATTTATCCACCATATATCATAAGATATATCTTGTTGGTCACATTTGAAACATGTGAATACCTTAATCATGTACTCTTGAAACATTAGTGAAAACATGAATGCTGTCAATAGTTAACTCTTTCCACATACCAAAATCCCAAAATTTCTATATACTCAAACCATGATATCACTCTGTTCTTATATCAGTCATGAGCTCATTAATACTGTCAAACATATTATTTTCTCTTTATCCCTTCATTATGAGCATATCATCTTCTTTCCAAAAATATTTCAGTTACTTTTCATGGTTACCGATACCATAAAATTATTGAAAACCATAATAAAACAACACATAGATATTCCAATATTCCACGATACTAAAAATGAGATTCCACTACATTATTTTGGAATCTCATTACATATACACTTAATAATTCCACCACTTCATTTTCATTTTCAAAATCACCAATAGTGATTTCATGTGACTTCCCTTTGTCCTTTTCCTTAAGAGGTTGTTGATGTCAATCATCATAAACCCTTGTATTAGGGCATTGGTTATCATAATGTCCCATTTACTTACACTTGTATCATTGAAGTGTTGGTGGTGCGTTCTCTATAGTCTTTTCTCTATTCACATCATTAGCTACCTTTTTCCCATTACTTCGACACTCAGCTACTCGATGACCTTCTTTTCCACACTTAAAACATTTTTTAGTCCCTTTATGACAATCTCCACCATGCTTCTTTCCATACTTTGAGCATAATGAAACATTCATCTTCTTTTCACCATTATTTTGAGATTTTTCCTTGAACTCCATCTTTTGCTTCTTAAAAAAACATGATATGGATATGTAACACCAACATGTAGTTCTACCTTGATAGCATAACGCACAATTTCTTCATAGCTACTGAAGTCTCTTATAGCTAATTCCCTTCTAAGACTTCGTTTTAAGCCATTAAAGAATTGATCAACTTTACTTTCAGGTTGGATGATAAATCCAGATGCATACCTTGCAAGCCATGTAAAATTCACCTCATATATACCAACAGATTCATAATCATTTTTTAAGCTCAAGGAACTCCTTTTACATCTTTGTTCAAAGAATACAAGGGAAGTACTTATTTAAAAACAAGTTCTTGAACTTGTCCCATTCCAAGGATTCAATTTTATCGTGGGGCCTTGTATTTTTAATTAGAGTCCACCACTGGTCTACTTCACCTTCTAAATGGTAAACAACCAAAATTATTTTTTCATGTTTTGAACAGCGAAGTATGGAAAATATCATTTTTATGGTATTGATCCATTGTTTAGAAATAAGTGGATCAAAAGACCCATTGAATGAAGGTGGACGTTGCCTCATGAAGGACTGAATTGAATATTGTTCCCTTCTCTACTCATTTGGATGTCCAAAAAGATTCATAGCTTGTGTAATTATAGTAATAATATTTTTCACTCTATCTCCCATAACATTGGTTTTTTCCGGAGTAAAAACATTTCATTGTCCATTAAATTGATCAACACAGTTCCATCGGGTTCTAGCCGTCGTCTAAAACCCAAAAAAAATAGTGTGAGAGGCAAAAATCATGTTTGGAAAACAACATAATAAAGGGGGAGTACCTATAAAATATAACATATTAGGCTTAATTCTAAGATCGTTACCATAATTCTAGGAATATAACCTATACTTATACTTATCCATAGGGACATCCCTATACATACATTATAAATATCTCTAGGGATCTCACTAAAGATTTCACATCCTAGTTTCCAAAGGTTAACTAAACCTTTCCTCTGATACCAACTATAGAGACCTGAACCTGACGTATAAGGAAATTATATTACTTTTGCAGAATACTTAATACATAACAAAAACAGACACCTAAGGACCGTAATAGTTTAGCATCTTTGGAATCTTGGAACACAATCTTCTAATCATGGTAAAAGATCTTCAACATCTCCCATAAAGATCTTTCCCTTCTGTTTTCTTACATAAAACCTTTCTTTATATCCTGGGGAAAATAAAACATAAAAAGGGTGATCTCAAATGCTCAGTAAGGGTAATCATGGTGAAAATAAAACAAACCATATACATTTGAACATAATATCATGAACATAATGTTTAATCATCAAAATCGTGAGTTGTGAATTAAACCATGGCAGTACGTAAGGCATAAATCATAAAGGAACATTAATGATGATAAAATAGAATGGAAATAAAACATGTAATTGTGGGTAACCATTAATAACTTGTTATTATTTCCATAGTAGCCAAGGCATTTCTTCCAACACCATCATAGTGGAAAAATTCCATTACTAAACCAGGTTTACTTGCCATTCCAACCCTGTATTACTGAACCAGATTCACTTGCTGTTCCAACCATATCTATCTCATGAGATATAAACATTTACCTAATGCATTAGAGGGAGATATAGGTCCCACCCATTTCATAATGAAACCATTCTTATGTGTGCCACAAAATCATAAATCATACATCATAGCATAACCCATGTAATAAAAATGTGATTCTTAAACATCATGCCATCATAACATAATCCGTATAGGATAAAAGGACTTCATAATAATAATTCCATCATAACATAATAAAATAAATGTAATAATAGGGATATAAAATGAACCCTATATTATCTTAGATAGAAAATAATTTTGATAAAACCCTTGAAATGAATTCATGTGGAAAATATCCTTTCTTCTTCAAAATGATTTTCTTTTCTTAAAATTGCATGCAATTTTAAAATAAAAGGATTTTTTGTAAAATAATCATGAAATTGTGTAGAGGAAGATTCATGGAAATAAGGTGTTATGAAACCGTAAAAATCCATTCTTGTCATATAAGTTAAAAAAACATTTTTCTTGTACTTTTATCGAAAAAGTCAAAAAGTACCTCGTATGTTAAAAAAAGAATGATTCCTTCCATTCATCAAAGTAAAAGTAAAAAAGGGGTAAATATGAATTTAAAAAAACATGGAAGAATAGTAAACATTTTATGAAAACATTTTTTTAAACGTGTACATTGATGATAAATATAACCCCAGTAAATACTTACGAATAAACAATCTTGGATAAGAATGAGATTGAAATAATTATCCCTTACCATTTATGATCGGTGAAATCATGCGTGTCATAAAATAAAGAAAATTACATTAATATTTTAATATCATATCCTTCATAATAAATATCATAAAACATTTATGGGAAGCATAAACACTATACAAAATAAATATATGGTGATTATGGCATATGTCTTAGAGAAATAAAAGTGAGACGAAATAATCCCTTACCTTATGTCCAATTTCTTCCATATGTGTCCAAGACTCCTATATAGCCGATTTAAACATATTATTAACTTGTAACAGAACAATAATAATATTTATGATATTATATATTGTTCACTTATGACTTTATATTACCCATTCATTTGTCAATTCCATGTTAAAGCAGCGTTTTGGGTAAAATCGTTTCATTTATAATGTGTTTTGACATATAATTATTCATATGATTAAATAGATCATGATTACTTACTTCAAGAATGTAAAACATGATTTATATATAATATATTCATAATATATATATATATATATAATAGATCGATAAATGGAATGAAATACACCGTTCATGGAGACTGTAGTCTGTACGTACGCATGAACGCTTTTTTTTACTTATTAAATTTAATGGAAGTAAGTAAATAAAATATAAATAAATATAGTTTCATTATTATTTCATATATTTCATGATTATTTATTACATATAATTTATAATCATTCTTGAATGGTTAACATGGAGAATGAATCTCATCGCGTCGTGGAGACGGTAATCCGTACGTACACACGATCGATGATATCATTTCCATAATTATTGAATGGAATTGGAGTGGATGATATAATATCTCATAATTAGTATGATGTTATAATAATCATATATATTTATTATTTACACCATTATACCCATCCAAGTATGTTGGTTGTGGAAAAGCAGATTACACCACGGCGTAGAGATGATATTACGTACGTACGCACGAGCGGTGATTTCATTTTCCGTATGATGGATATATGATGAAATAGGGTTATTTAATATTTATAAAAACATATAAATATATTATTGGTATTGATGTTATTACATTATAATGAAACAACTAAATAATAGTATGTCGAAGAAAAAATAATCATGAAATAATCGGTAGAAGAGATTACCTCTTCCTCGATGCACCTCTTTTAAACTTCTTCTTAAGGAACTATAGTTGGTCTTTTGAGAAAACCAGAACCTCCAGAATGTGACTAGTGAAGTTGATAATAGTAATGGGCAGTGTTTGGCCGAGCTTGAAGGCTCAAAATTGTGTGAAGAGGAAAGGGATGAGGTGATATTTTATAAAAGAAGAGAGGGGCACTTTTAGAAACCTCAAAAACATTAATTAATAATAAAATAAAACCCCACTTAAAAACCTACAAAAAATCACTCAATTAGAATATGAAATGATATAGGTTTTTAATATCATCAACCAATAGAAGTTTGACATGTTTTAACTTTATTTTTAACCTTATCAACTTGATTTATCATTATTTAATCTATTTATTTTTATTTGTGGTAATAATATTGTAAATTTTAAATTGTTATAAATAATTAATTATGTGTTGTGAATTGTCCATAATTAGCAACCTTATGAATGTTTCGATCATATAAATTTCAATTTATTATTTTTAAATATTTTTTTGATTTTTAAACAATTTAATAATATGTTATTTTTATAAAATATCAATAGTGTCAGTTTTGACACTATTCAATTATTTGAATTTCAATAAAATCCAAAAAGAATATATATTCGTAAAAAAATATTTAATAGGTCCCTAACATGTAATATTCATCTTGAAATTTTTTTCAGAACATTATAAAGTTTATATAATATTTATTTTAATATTTTTAAAACCATTTATTTGATATTTCAATCAATAAAATAATTTCTACATCACTATTGTGTCACCATTAATGATAATTATTTAATACCTAAAAATTATAAATAAATTAAAATTATGTAGATATTTTTATTAGCTTTATGTTGAATATTTATGTTTGAATTGTTATGAAGTTTATCACTAAATTAAAATTATTCACTTATAAAATATAAGAGAGTGACATGTTGTCACTTTCATTTGTTTTAATAATAATTACATCATTTTCATGGTCAAAAGTCCATGAAATGAATCTATTCCAACCCTTAGGTGATATGGGTCAACTTTTATTCATCTAATAGAATTTTGGAAGGTGTTAGGGTAATTTTATAATCGTATTTTTACCCTTAATTACCCGATTTACCTTTAAGTATAGTAAATAAAATTTACTGTAGTTACTATTCAAAATGTCTAAAAATAAAAAAGTAGCCTATTAACATAATTTGGACCTACTAATTCCAAATATGAAATCCATTTTTCCAAATTCAAAACATAGAAGTTCCAGTATTTAATTTAAAATTAATCACGTTGTTGAAAAAATGGGTTTTAAAAGTTAAAACATTGCAAAAGATTGAAATGTTTTTACCTATGAATTCAATGTAAAATTAATTATAATGACTTGAATTATATTAAAGGGTAATAATATATTCCATTTATACTTTAAAACCATCCAATATTATAATTTATCCATATAAATTAACTCGATGGAAAATGTTATTTTTAATTAAAATTTAGCATAATTTTACTATTCATCAAAATGTTAAGGTTATCAGAATAATGTCAAAAATTTATCCAACATAAATTTTTATATCCTGATTCAAAATAAGAAGTTTAATTTGTCAAATTGAACTTATAAACTTGTCAAAAATTAGATTTAAAATGGGTGCACCATCAAAAGGTGACAAAACTACATTTTTTTTGAAAAATACTTCTTTTATCTGAAAAATTAATTTTGTTCTCATACCATGTTCTAGAAAATGTGAAAGATGAATTATAATGTTATAAAATTAAAAATGTGGTTAATATTATTCATAATGGCTAGTTCATAATAATATTATAATATATCATCATTTATTGAAACTTGGTATTGCGTACCTCGCAAGCTATTGAGGAAGGTCGCCTTTGCAAGCAACACAAGCCAAGAATATTGTTTGTGTATACTAAAAGCTAATACGATGTTGCGTATAGTGCAAGCTAATCTTGGTGTAGCGTACAACACAAGAGATCAAAGAAATTAAAAATAATATTTCTCATAAAATATTGTGGTGTTAGACCCATACCCACACAGTCAGGGGAGGTAACATCAAGAACATTGGCCCATCCCCATGGCCCATAGGGAGGTCACATCCAGAACATTGACCCATACCTATGGACTCTGTAGAGGTCACATCAATCATATCGAAAAATCTATGAAAACACTAGGGAGGTCACATCAAGCACATTTATCCATCCCCACATAGTCTAGAGAGGACACATGAATAAAAACATACCCATCCCTATGGTCTCTAGGGAGTACACAAAAACCACATTGATCCATCCTCACATACATTAGGGATGTCAGATTAGAAGTTCATGTTACCACAAACATGAAATAACAATCACAGATCACATCCTATAACAAGGCTCACCAGCTAATCTAAGGGGGCTTGTATCTCAAAACCAAGATCCTCATCACAACACATATAAAATCACCCTTTAAGGAACCCACTAGGTCCTCCAAATGCAGTTTTTTTAATTACATATCAATAACATCTCACACTCATCAACTAAAAATGAATCTACATCCCATATGTTCACACTAAATCAAAAACCCATGGGGCCAATATACATTCTAATAAATGTTCCTCTTCACTCCTGGTCTCACTACCCATGGAAAATCCCCTCACATTATGAATAATTGGTCCAAGCCTCAATATTTAAGGTCCATGAGATGATAATGTACCCCATTGGAATCCCAATTCCATTTAAAAGTTAACTCATATAACCTTCAATCAAGTCTCATCTCACATATCCCATGGGAGATATATCTGCTCGTCGCCCAGAGGAAACCTTCTATATCATGTATTCCAAGCCTTGGAGGACTTATTTAGTTCACTATGTACACAAAAAATCACATCCAACTTCAATAAAGAGTTCTTACTAACTTTATAGATTAAATTTAATCTCACACTTCATCAATCAACCCCAAGCCATTCATGAATACCCACTATCACTATGAACCCAAACTAGGTTATTGACAGATTATATCACATCCTAGGACATCCTACAGGTCAATAATTTGATAAACACAAGCCTAACCCCTTAGAGACATAGTATCTAGTTTATCCTAACTGAAAAATGTTCTAAAAACAACACGGAATTGTTCTGAGATAGTTAAAGATACCCCGCTATCCTGGAAAAGGGCATTGCAGATCCATATATATTTTTCCCAAGCCCATGTATTTATGCATACATGCACACCCTTGTTTATAAAAACATATGAAATTATATTAAAATTGTCTCCTACAAAAAAATTAGATTAAATATTTTTTTGAGCCTCATCCAAGAACTCCATGCCTTATTAATAATATTGGGAACCTATCACATGTCAGACATCATAAATTATTAATTATAATCAGTTATAATTAATTATTAAATTTAAAACCAAGAGGAATATTCTACTAATATCTCACTAGGAATCATTTGTTCACTGAATTGTTGAGCAGCAGGGTTTGGTCCACTCTCAAAATGATCCAAAACCAAATCAATAGAAAATAACCAATTTATATGTTGTTTCTAGTGGTCAAAATCATCATTTTTTAAAAACTCAAATTGAATACATGAAACACCAGAAGTATATCCAATAATGTGTGACTAATATTTTGAGTATTACCTTGGCATCCACATAGAAGATATAGAACCTTATTAGATGATTTAACACTTAATTAATAGTTTTATGTGGATTAATAGACCACCACATAAAAACATAAAGACTTTAGATGTCTTTTTTAAAAATCAATGCATAATTTTATCAAATTATTTTAAAAAGATTTTTTCTCCTTGTATCCCCCTAGCCCACCTCCCACCCCTTGTTACCCAAGCTCTCTTTACCCCGAGCCTCAAAATCATGGTATTTCTTCCTCGCCGGTGCACATTTACCCCCTATCTTGTGCTCCTGTTTCCAAGACCACCCCCTGAGATCCCTCATACTCACCAACGCTTGAGCCCCATTGGACCTCCCCCTCAACGGTGCTTATCAGTGATTTTTTTTCATCTCACTCTCCACTTCTCCTTTTCTAGTGTTCCTATTTGGCCCAAGACTAGGGATGGTTTTTGTCCCCATGAAATTTGATTAGTTATTTCTAGGGTGTTCATATGCACTTCCAAATTATTTTTTCCACTATTCCAAGTTCTAGACTATCCGCCTTCAATTTAATGTATGTTTCCCCTGGTATTAACTATTATATTTTAGAACCATGATTTATTTCCTATTTTAATTCTTGTAATTGATGTAAAATGATAGTAATAAATATGTTTTATTAGAATTGGAATAAAAAATTTTGTTTCACTTACTTTTCATGGGACACGATGGTCTCTCTTTTTTTTAATGTTTGAATGATTTTTTAACTTGACTATGCACACCTGGTGATTAAATGACTACCCAAATGGATTTTAATGTTGAATTTTATATTTTAAATGGATTTTTCGTTTTCTAATGGTTTTCCAAATGTTCTTAAAAATTTTAAAAAGGTGAAAGTTTTTCATTAAATATTATTTACAAGGCACATTCTACACTTTAGAAGAGTTCTTTATTAATGAAATCACCCTTGGAATATACCCCCAGCTAGTTTTATTTTAACTGTATGAGAGAATACCTAGTATAAAAATGTATCAATAATTTTTTGAGTAAGGGTTCATTCTTAAGACGGGTTCTCAAATGCGATTCATTATTATGATTCATCTTCTATATAATATGTATCTATTTTTATATTATTTATTTGTTACTAATTGTTGACTCATCCCTATTTTATATACCATGGGAACCAAGAGTAGCAAGTAAAACTTCCCCAAACACATGGTACACTAGTTTAAAATCATTGTCTCACTTGTGATCATTGGTATAAATATTCCCCTATTTTTGATTTTTCCCCTCAATTGAGTCCGGTAATGTATGATCAAGCATTAGGGTGGTCAGATAGCATCAAACATGTTGACATAATGGAACATGTTTAGTTAATTAATGATTTTTCCCTTAGATTATTTTCACTCCCATAATTACCTATGCTTGAATTTATAATATAGTTTATCATTCTATTATTCTATGATAGTTGGTTACTTCTTAAATTTCCATTTTTCTAAAATTCCATTATAGATTTTTTTATAATAATTATCCACTACATTTAATTATATCAAAGATCTATTAGTTTACTTTTAAATATGCAATAATTTTTTTTGGAATGGTTCATAACTTTTTTTCAACTATTAAAAATAGGTATTTTAAATTAAAAAAGGTTTGAAAAATATTTAATCTTCACCTTATAAATGGAAAATTTATAAATGTAAATGAAGATAAATTGTGATTTTTATGAAAAACTAAATGAGAAAAACAAATATTTACAAATTTTATTTCTAGAAAAAATTAGTTATATATTTTATTTAAATTCCATAAATAGGTTATAAATTTTCTATTTCATTCCTACTAAGGTTCATTCTCCCACATATTAGTATCATTTCATCTTTGGCATCATGTTCTAGTTTAACATTTAGTTTTTAATTGAGTATTCATGGTTATAAGGTCAGATATTGAATTATGGTGTCACATGGAGATCTGTTGTGGTTTTTTTATTTTCCTTCTATGGTTTAGTCATATAAACAAATAAAACCCTCATGTATCAACTAAGTAAATTTATATTGGGGTGTTCTAATTGGACCGAATCTTACCCTAGTGAGATAGTTATGTGTGAGTGAAGTACTTGATTTTATCATTATGACTATGATAGTTATCCATTGATGTTTTATAGTAGTTTTTTTATTCTTTGATCGATTTGTTTCTCCATGTAAAAATTATTTTCATTTTAAAAATGAATAATTAATTGATTTTTTATGAATATATATAAAAAATATAAATGTATTTTGATATTTGAATTCAAACTAGAATATATGTTTTATCATATCACTGAAAAATGGTTGTATGAAACCCGTTGACTTACATTAAATATGTGTGTGTTTCATTAAAAATGATTTTATAGAAATAGTTAGACTTCAAAATTGATTAAATAATAGGAATGCCAAGAAAGAAGTGTTTTTATGATCCCATTCGTCTCTCAATTGAGTTCCCTCAACCAAACAAACAAATGATGATCCATGGGTATCCCTCCCTAAAATATCTGAGCCACCCTCTGTCTTCCTCCTGTCAGTGTATCTCACACCCTCTATTTTTTAATCATTTTTAACAACCTCCTTCTCTTTCACATAAACATCTGAGATAGTTCCTACCAATTCAGTATGTTTAGTATAAAGGGAATAGGTTTTCACTCATATTTCTTCACGTAGATACTAGAGGGTTATAGTTATAGGTAAAAATTTTAATGTGGGTAATTTTTGTATACTACTATTTTTTTCAAAAAAGATAAAAACAATTTTACATCAGAGAAAAATATGAACAGTTTATATGTATAGAATTTGAATGAGATGAATATAGCTTTCCCAATTAACTATTATAGGGTCCCCATGGATTATACCACATGATTAATTGGTCATATTCTTGTCTAATTGCTAGTGGAGACGATTACCCTTCCCATTACCAATTCTGATTAGAGGCGTGCGCCTCAATCTTGGAAAAATTAAGCCTTTTATTCCCATATATAGTTAATTTTAATAAAATATGGTGAAATATAATGTCATTATATTATTAAATTATAATATTTTAAAAATTATTCACTTTATACAGAAGTTATTATACTTTACCTCTTCATTTGTTTTTCTAGGAATGTATACATTGAAATATTTGGTTAAGAAATTGATGTATTTTAGATAAACATTATGAAATTAATTCAATGATGTCTTGTTTAGCACTCATCAAATGTATGATAAGGTACATAAAGGGGTATAAAGCATGAAATGGAAGTCTTTGTTGATATCCATCATCCCGAGGAGCACATGGTATTCAAATATATATTAAAATATTATTATCATATTATATAAATAAATTAATATAATAAGGACATGTAATTTCATGCATTAATTATAAAAACAAGTTATTTATTTTAGGACGATTCAAGGAAAAATACATCATGTCGAGCTAAAAAAATCACCCCCACACTGCCATGTCAATGAGTTTCTCTAGAAACAGATCGACTCAAATAATATTTTCATTATTTTAAATATTTATAAGATAAAATTATATATTTCATATATTAAATTGTTGATATATCTTTGTTTAAATTTAAAAAAAGGGTTCTGGGTGCCATGTCTCCTAAACATAAATTTGGTAGCGTGGTAATAAAAAAAATTTAATGGAGTTATGTCAATGATCCAGTAAAATAAGTTGTGGTACGAATTAATTTATCATTGTAATAACTTATTATCAGTTGTCACTGTGTTGAGATGTATCTCTTCAAATATGGATGGTATTTGATTTATATGTAAAAATAAATGAACAATTAGATGCCAATATCGTGCAGTACTTCTGAGTCTCCTAGGATGATCTTGTTGGGGAATTCCTTGGGACGGAGAATCATGGTTGTGTGCCCAGGATGGTTTTTGGACCATTACCATTGGAATTTTTTGGTAGGCCCTCAGGGATTGCAGTATCATTTTCCCTTGGTTTTAGATTCTCCCTACCTTAATATTTTCATAGGGATATTTTTGAAATTCAAAAGAATAATTTAGAAACAATGTAACATATAAATAGTCAATATTAAAAGTACATTTATATGCAAAAAAGTGTGGATTGAATTATAACTGAAGACAACTGAATCTCTCCCTTTTGATATTACCTCGATCAATTGTAGAGGGAAGGTAAATAAAAAACTTCAAAATCATTTCATACCCAATCATTTATTTGTATTATGTTTAAATTTAAGTATAAAAAATTGTTTAATTTTTAACATAACTATAATTTAGTTGCCGATAGCAAGGAGTAGAGATAGATATAGAGTGGTTTTCTATCAAAGTTCATCATGTATTGATTAGTGTACACTTTGGATTCTAATATGATGTGTAACAAAACATATGATTGTGTGTCGATCAGCTTTTTCATTTCTTAATGACCAATTGCACTTTAACTCATGGGGTTGATAAAAAAACTAGTTTGGGAGTTTGTGATGTTTAAAATATGGATAAAACATTTACCACATTGTTAAAATTATTTTTCATCTTAAAATATTAAATCCTGAAAATTTCATTTTTCATTATGTAGTTTACTCAAAATTTCTGAAGTAATTCATTCTTATGAAGAAATGAGTTGATGACTATAAATATCAAATTCATCCCTATTTAGATAATCGTATTATTTACACATCTATTTTGATGGATATACATATTGGAGTTGATGGTTTAATATAGCATAATTTATTATAATATGATGAATTTCATCCATAAATATAAGAAAATGATGGTTAAATAGGTATAAATAATGAATATTCCATAAAATATTATGGGTACGAGGCTCTAGAGATGATGTTAACATAAATTATTAGACAACCCAATTTTTCATCCATAGAACTAGAATTCTATTACATGGAAAAATTTACATTTTATTTATTTTATCTATTCCCTTTCTGTAAATAAGTTTCCCATATTTAAAAACTATAGAAGTTTAATTTTTTTATATTCCCTATTCTAGTAAACTCTTCCAAATGGTCAACCATAACATTCAAAAATCATTATCCTCATTCCATTTTTGTCATTTTTTACACTCTATTCTAGTAGAAGTAGCATTATTGGAAAATTTGGTTACTTATTAATTTCCATGGTCTTTAAATATCCAAGATGAATAATTATATATCTAAAATCCAATTTTCATATTTTCTTTCACATTCTACACAAATATTTTTCAGCTTCTGGCCAACCCTTTTTGGGAATCCTATCAAACTTTTCACAATGAGTATAAAAAAATTTCCACTATAGTTATCTCTCTATTGGATGTATTTTTTTCTTAGTTAAAAATTGATCCTACTTGATTTAAAATGAATTTAATTCATGAAATTGTTTGTTTTTTAACCTCTAATTCCACAAAAAAGAAGAATATTTTCCTTGTATATTATAAATCATTATGATATTTATTTAAATCCTTCTTTGGTCAACAATTATTACCTAATTTCATAGGTAGTTTTCTAATGTATAATCACCACATTGGATTCTATTTTTGACACACTATCATTGAAAGTCATTCATAATATAATAGAGTTATGTTGGGTTTGTAGACACTGACACTCTTTATACTAGTTCACACCTTTTTTGAAATAGTCAAATAACATTCACAGTGATTCAATTATCCTCTTCATTTAAATATTTATCCTATTTCATGAATTTTTCATCAGTATAATATTTTTCTGTTGTTTGTTTTATTTTTCCACATTTTTGGACATTAATAGTCTCATTTGGCTGACAGGTTGTGCTAATATTCAATATCCCTATACCAGAATATCAAGAAGCACTATAACCATCCATGATTACATTGAATTATCTTTTTCATGTATTATATATAGGATAACACCATGAATGATATTTTTTTTAAGAAAAAAACAATTAGGATTCTCTTTGGCGAATATTTTCTACATAATACTCACTAACATGCTTAACATACAAGTGAATTTACCACCATTTTAATTCTTGATGATTTTTTCAGTTTTTATTCTAAATATGCATAGTTGGGAATACAATAGTTATATGATTTATATTTATGTGTTATTATAGTGGAAGTATTGATATTGGACCTCATTCTCTCTTTACCACCAAAATGAGTCAATTTTCCGGTAAAAACATCTTTAACACTGAGGTGGGGGAACTTTTGTTCTCAAATATATTTTTGAGAGTAGAAATTTTTTTCAACCAGATTTATTAGCTTTAAATTCATCACCATGTACATAAAAATGAGAGTATTCCATTATGACATAACTAACTATATTCTTTTATTCTAATCATCCTTCAATATTTGAATTCAGTCATCATGCATCATTTTTTTCATTTAATAATTTTTTTGGTCATTAATCATGTTGGATTTGATACATAATTGGATGTCCATAAAGTTAATAAAAGTTATTTTATTTTCATAATTGAGGTATTTATCTACATTTTATCCTTATTCTCATCATTATTTTGTAAGGACTTGGTGGAAACAACAATATCTATTCTGAATGGTATAGAAAACAATTGATCCATATGAGGAATTTCCTAAAACATATTAAATAAAAAATGTCATATATTTAAGTAAAATGATGGGAAATATTCAATAGATCAAACTTGAAGAAACATTGGATATGATACCAATTGGGAGTCCTTGATGGATCATGTAAAAAAACTGAGAGTGGGGTAAATTAGGGGTGACCACTTTTTCCAAAAATAATAATTTATTATTTTAAAATATTTATAACTATGGTCATTAAAATTTTATTTTAGATTTAGTGAAATAGGCCACCAGTAATTTAACTATTAATTCACTTATGTTATATGAATAAATTGTAGTTAAAATTTCGCATGTATTTATATAGAGTTTATACATAATGTATTATCACTCCATGTTATAGCTAGTTATTTTCATAGCCCATTTATTTATTAAAATTAATATTATTATCAATACATGTAGATAATCATATCTATGTTTTTCGTTATTATTATTATTATTTCTATTTTTATTTTTTGTGTATTTTCATATTTTTTTTGTTTTGTTTTTCTGGGGATACAGATTATGTAGATTTATTTTTCTTTTGAAAAGATATTTATAGAGGCCTATAAAACAACCACTATATATGAGAAATTATTTTTTCGCGGTGGTTTAAATCGCCTCTGTATATGGTAGAAATTGGTTTTTATGGTAGTTTTTTGGTTTTAGAGGTAGTTTCCCTTCCCAAAAAATGGTTATTGGATATCATTCATTTAATCCCCCACTATTTCTTCTGTATTATTTTTGGAGGGGAAATCACATATAAAGCTAAAAATATCCACTAAATAAAAATTTTACGATGTTTCCCAGAAACCATTGCTAAAGGGAAAGAACTAACGCGATTTGGATGTTGATTCTAACATTAGTGGTGCTTTTTGGAATCTAGTGTAGAACCATATGAAAGTCTCTTAAACTTCTAAGAAATTAAAAACAAACCCATTGTAATTAGATGATTTTTTTGTAGTAGGTCTGGAGAAATCGTCACTAAAACCCTATCCAAATTATGATTAATGTTTGGGTTTGCCAACAAAAATTAAAACATGGTTAAAATAAGGGAGATACTTACCTTAAATTGTTGTTAAATCTACACCAAAATCATCCCCTCCAAGGATAAATAGAATGGATGGTAGATTCACCAATTCAAGCACTCCCTAGTATGCTCCATGGCCAAGAAAAAAGGGGGCATAACCATTTAAATAAAACAATAACCCCATAATGGTATGAATTGGGGGTCACTCCTTAAACAACTTTGGTATAGGGACCTATCCCACCATCGTGAAAATTAATAGTATTTCCACTATGGTTACATTATGAATGGTCTATTGTTGTTGTATTATAATAGCCCAGAAATTCATCCCTTCTCTAATTCCCTTCCAAACACTCATGACACCACCTATAATTTAAACCCCATCCTAGAAGACATTTTAATGGTTCTCAATGTTTATATTCCTAATCCAAATTGGGATTCCATATTTGAACCCCTCTCAAGATCTAAAATCTGAATTCCTTCTCAAAATAATGACCTAAAAAATAACGATTCTTTAAAAACTGACCACCATAATTCAACTTGTCTCCCAAAAAACGTGTTTATAATTGACCCATGTATCCCAATCAATGTCAAACATCATTTAACTATGAAATAATCATTTTATATCCCATAATAATAAACATTATTATGATGGTAAATACCAAAAACCAAGGTTCACTATTAAAAAAAGTTGATCCACCAGCTCGCCATTAATACCAACACATAGATGGCGCTAAATTGGACCCATCTATCATGAAACACCAAGGTTTAATCACTCGATTCAATATGAATAATATGGTGACCCACACCATAGGAATCCACACACAGAGACTAATTTCATTGTTCCACAGATATATTAACTATATTCAAAAAAATAATATGGGAACAATTTCCACCAACGCATGTACAATTCCATGAAAAAACTCCAATCAGGCCACCTATTTCTAAATTCTCATAAATCACTTATCCTCAACTATGAATGCACCACCTAACCAGAAATTTGATCAGGATTCATTAATTCTAATAGGAATCATTTTAGCATTCAAACACCCACAATGATGTTTGTACTTGAAATCCAGTGAAATTCCCTGGTCAGATTACCAAACACTAGCTCTATAATCCTTTCTATCAACCTAATAATAACTAAACTTATTATATTACTCACTCTTAGATCATTCCAAAACATATTCGAGCATGATTCCAACACACCAAATCCACTTGAAAAAATATCTAAATTTAAAACATTGTATTAGCAATGTAACTAGATATATATATATATATATATATATATATATATATTATCACACACTGGTACCTAGTGTCACCCCAATCATCCACCAATCAGTCTCACCATGCTGATTACCCATCCAAAACAATGGTATTTTAATCCACAACTGACATGATTATCCATATCATAGGAGTGTCATTATCCTCAAAAAATGAACCTAACATCTAATCTTCATAACCCGTGCACTATTCATTACCACACATAATCATCGGATGTGAAAATCCAAGTCACACCTGAGCACCAACACAAGATAACTAGACCTACTAATTCCATGCTCACAAGGAAGGATGTTCTAAAATAGTCAATAGTAAACTCCCCACCATGTGTATTCCCTCACACTTACCCTCATGCATCGACCTAAATGGGTCCCAACACCACACCTCCATACAAAAACCCCTATATAAGATGAAAACCACGTTCTACCACACCAATGACTTCCTCACTAACACACTAACTTCATATCATTAGTTGAGTTTATGTATAAGTTAAACCATTCTAAATAAAACCCACACACAAATCATTCACCAATCTATAACTTAACCTTAAATTGAACATAAGGGATACACTTACCCGTTCACACTAATACACTCTCTTAAAAAGTCACTTTAGTGATCAATATCCTCCACCAAGGTAATATAATTCACCAAGAACATGCTCATAGGTTCTTACCCATTGTCCACCTCAATCTCAACGAAACCCAGTGGTTGTCTTCTCTTGTGCAACTCAACCACACATACCAACCTACTATCTCATGAGTCATGTACCATATGAAACAACCTCATGCACCTAACCCTTGAACTATTTCTCACACTATGTAAGGATCAGCTAGTTGCCCAAGGAATCTATCATCCCAATCCTAACCAAACAATCACCCACCACACAAACATTATTCTCCAAACCAAGTGAAATTATCCATGCTCCCACTACACCACCAAATACACCTCCTTAGAATTTAAGGGCCAATAATTCAACTTTCCCTACCCTCACATCCTTCCTAGTCAACATGAACAAGGTATCCGCCTTCCTTCCTTCAACCAACTCAACAGTTATTCTAGTAACAACCTTTTCAATTTAGTAGAATTACACCACAAATATATATGGGAAAACACTATTTTTTTTTGACACATTAAATAACAAAACCTAAAATCAAAACGGGAACTCAATACCATACTCATATGAACTCTTAGGAATTATATACATTTATCAAGTCATCAACAATATATAAAATTCATATACAAACACACTATGGGTATCTAGATATCACTTGATGAAGGGGTTATATTTCCATCACTAGATAACCTCTTACCATAATACGCAGGTGACTTGACATCAAAATAAAATACATTATTGTCTAGAATAGTAGAATGGAACCAATATTTTTAATGGAAAACTTCATATAAGTTATCATTAAAAATTTATATAACAAAAACCATCATTAGAAAATAACCATCATAAATTACACATATTTGATGTAAACACTAAGTTACTATTATGATGTATGCACATAGAATCCTTCCAATTGTAAAAGAGATAAAAACCATGATAAATCTTAAAATACAATCCTTGTGTTTCACGCGAAGTGAATACATTCAACTATAACATTAAAATCCTTGAATATAAATACATTATCCATGCTAATATGGAATTATTACCAGAAAATATGTTATCAGTGAACCTGTTTCATATTAATCACATGTTGCGACACATTCCCTAACCACATGTCTTCCATATCCTCAATATTAAGAAAAAGCAATGATATATTGCAACATTGTAACAACCTTTCCCTAGGCCACTCAACTATTCTTAGGAAGAGTCACCACATGGAATCAAGCATGCTGTATGTATTCTAGAGGATACGAACTATTGATGTGGTCCTATTCCATATAGTGTGGATACTATGCCTTAAAATAATGTGAAACAAATAAATAAAAAAGAACAAAAAATCAAACATATCCATTATATTAGCAAATAAAAATAAATAATCTAACAATATATAATAAGGAATGATGTTGTAGTAGAAAACATACATACACTAATCACCCTATAGGTCAATCCCAAATTAACAATAACCAAAAATACATAATATTCACAATATCACTCCTACCTTATTTAGGAATCATAAAAATATCTAATACCAATTGGTCTTCTCTAGCCCAATCCACTACACATCCTATTCTCAAACCTAAAAAAGTAAACATAAGGTCACTATATGTACTAAGATTCCCAAATAGTATTTGATAATAAAACTCAAAATTTTCTCAAAAAATACTCCTAATATACAGCATCATATGAATTTTTATACATGATGCATAGATATGAATTAATAAACATTATCATAAGGTTTTCATGAACTAACAATGTTGAAATGGTACTCAATGAGGCACACTTGATAATCTCGTTATCAGGTGATAACAATTCCACCCCGACCATAGAAATACCCACTTCAGTGCCACAAAGGAATCCAATCATAGCCTACTACCACCACAATTTATTCTAATCACATACTGAAACAATTAGTATAGGGAATTCTACAAACCTCAACCAACTTCCCAAAGTAACAGTGCACATACTTATATGCACTCACATTCCACTACATCGACACTCCTTGTAGGTTCCATCGATCACATCACATATCGTGCCACAAAACAGACCCCAGGGTGATCCTTGTACCAAGCCTACTAAGGAAATGTCGATTATCCACACTAACCTATCCCCACACAATCAAGGGATATTACATCAAGCACACTAACCCAACCATCCACACTCAAGGGAGGTCACATCAGGAACATCATTCCATCCATGTGGACACTTGGAAGGTCACCAAAAGAACACCAACATATTCCTATAGAATCTAGGTGTAACGCACTGACCCTAGTTACCCAGAGTCGGTGCTTTATTACATAACATTGGCATGATACAAGGAATCATGTCCTGATAGACCGATCAGTTTAGTATTATTGGAAACAAGATACATACATAAGTTCAACATTACAAGTTGAAAAGAAATACAACATTAATTTATTCCATTCGAAACATCCAAGCCTCCTATATTATGCTTGAAAGTCACTCATAAATAACTTCTTCATATCTTGGGAAAATGAAACATAAGAAAGGGGTGATCTCAAATGCTCAGTAAGGGTAAGAAATACAGAGGAAGATAACATAAACATTAGGCATGTGGAATAATTGAAAACACATTCCCTTACAAATAATAAACAATAAAACTTTATAGAATTAATATGAGTTGTGTAAATAAATCCATAATAAAACATAGTCATGGGTATTCTACTAGTCGAATAACCACATGAGCCATCAATAATATTTTTATAATGAGGGAATGTATAATGTGGGACATTCTGAAACATTTTGTCAAGGCCTTGTCCAAGACGTCTAAAAATGATTTATCCCTTGTCTAAAACCATATATCAAAATTGGGAAAGGCCTTGGCCACTTCCACATCTTATTTTCTCCTGATAAATACTGATGCAACGAGGAGTTATAGCTGGATCCACCCATCACTTACAAATTCCAATACATTCCTCATATGAATAGGTTGAAAAATAACTTAAAAATTCGTATTAAAACTAGCATATGAAATGTAAATACTTTAAACATAAACCATGAATGGTATAAAAATGACACATCCATAGTAAAATATATCACAAGACATTCAATACAATATGGAAGATTTGAATCATAATAAATCAACTTCAAACAAGATTAAAATCTATCAAAGGATGTTGGCATAGATGAAATAAAAACTTTCTAAGAGAGATATTTCCTTCTATTTAGAAATCAGTTAGAAGTAATGTAATTATAAAAGAAAAAATTCATATTTTTATAATATTTTAAGGGAAGTTTCAAAGGCGTTATAATGGTAGAGAAATTACTGAACCCACCTTATAAGTTAAAAAAACATTCATTCATTAATTTTTTTGAAAAGGTCATAAATGTCCTTATTTGGAAAACAAAGGAAATATTCCTTTATAAAATTTTTATAAAAAGTAAAAAAAGGGTATAAATGAAATTAACCCATAGTATAAAAAATATTAAAAATGTTTTGAAATATATTTTTATGAAACACGGATGTGGATGGTAAAGAGGTCCTAGTAGATACTCATGTATAAACAACCTCGGATAATGAAGAGATTGTGGAATTAACCCTTACCTTGTACTTTTCCTTAGTTGATGGTATGTTAACCTCCAATGTTATAGTTAAAACATTTTTATTAAATTATAAAAGAAATATATACATAAATATTATATCATATATGATCCTCTAATTTTTCTTTGTTAATAATATTTTAGTAGTATCATCGTTTCGGGTGTTAACTGATTTGATTTCCTTTATATGCATGGTTAAGTAAGCCATGTTTGTTATGGATATGATGTATTTTATTAATATATAGAATTATATTATGTTCCTTAATATTATTTTGAATCATAAAATGAAAATTATTCTTGAATGATTATGATGGGGAATGAATCTCATCGCGTTCATGCAGACTGTAGTCCGTACGTACGCACGAGCGACAATATCATTATATTGATGGTGAAATATTATTTAATTGGATGTTGTATCATATATAAAAAATAATTAAAATGTTATATTTATTGTTTAAATTATTTATACTCATTATTATACCCATCCAAATAATGATGTGTTTGAATAAAAAACTACAACACGACGTGGAGACGGTAAGCCGTATGTATGCACGTTTGGTGACTTTGTCACTTATAGGATGGATAGAATAAAAAATATTCTTGTACCATATTTTAAATAAAATAAAAGTATGTATAAGGTAGTGGATTTTTTTTATGGAAACAATAAAGAAAGAGGATGTGAAAGAAGAAAAGAACTTGAAAGAGGGTGGTGAAATTATTACCTCTTCTTCACATGTTTCCTTTTGAGTTGATCAAAAGGGCTCCATAGGTTGGATTTATGATCAAAGTAAGGTCTCTAGGTTAAATGGAGGATATTGTAGAGGATATTTGGGTAGGGTTTGGCTGAGAAAAATGGATTTGGAAGTGTGAAATTAAGAGAAGGGAAGTACCCTTTTATAAGAGAGGTGAGGGTCACTTTAGGAAAATCTTGAAATATTATTTTATAAAAAAATAATTTTCCATTTATAATTGCTCAAAATTGATTTATTTATAGGATAAGGTGGGTATGGGTCTAAAAAATCTCAAAAAATAGGTTTTATATAAGTTTAGGTCACCATATTGACCTTATCTTTTAGATTTAACTCTTAGTTAAATAGTTTGACATTTACCATGTCTCTTTGTATTTTTATATTATATGGTTAATAAACTTGCTATAACAAGCCAAGAGAACTCCAAGTGGTCATTTATTAATATATATAACATTATCTATGTCATTTGGAGAAATATTATATTTTTAGGAATATTATAACAATTAATAATATAGTATTTGTTTTAAAAACTCAATTATGTCAATTTTGACACTATTTAGTATTTGATTATTTTGAAATCCATAAAAACATTATCACATCAAATAAAATTTATTAAATCAACCTTAAAATTTCATATTATCCTTTAAAATTAGTGTAATTCATTATAATTCTCAATATATATTTATTTGGATATTTATAATATCAATTATTTTAATCTTTCTTTAGTAGGGTAATTACCGCATCATCATTGTGTCATAAATAAATTTCATTATTAAATGTATAAAAATTATAAATAAAATTTAATTATTTAGGAAATATTTTTATCTTTATAATTAATATTTATTATCGAATTTATCTTATGTATAACCCTATATTAAAATGGTTTAGTTATTAAACATTGAATTTAACACTTTTAACTCTTCTGTAAATAAAATAATAATAAATGTCCTAGTTTAATCCAAGTGAACCAAAGGGGATCATATTTTATTAATAAGGTGGTTTTTGGTAGAATTAAACTTATCCAATAGAGTTAGGACATGTTTTAGGGTAATTATGACATCATTTTTACCCTTAATTACACTATTTACTTTTAACCATGGTAAATAAAAGTCAAAAGTTATTATTCACCAAAAATTATTTTCATCTTATTGAACCACATTTTACTTACTGATTTCAATCGTGTCTCTCAGATTTTTGAAATTCAACTCACAAAAGCGATAAAATTAAGTTTTATTCAAATTTTCAAATTTCCTAAAGGTTGGTAAAAGACGGTAACAAGTTTGATAAAATTTTATATATCTAAACTTATTATAAAATGACTCCAATGAATTATCTTGAACATATATAGGTATTAGGTATCTATTATGGACTAAAATAAATTAAAACAAAGTAACTAATAATTTAAATAAAAATTCGGTTTTAAAGAATAATGTAGTGTTTTTCACTATTCATCATAAATTGAATGTTGTCAGAAAAATACCAAAATTTAACCATATGCTAATTTTGATATTCCAAATCCCAAAATGAAGTTCATTTTGAAAAATAAAATTTATAAAATTTCAAAAAGTTGGTATTACTATTCATAATGGCTAGTTTGATTGGTCGAGGTGTATTAAAACTCCATGTTGCATACAACGTAAGCTACTGCATTATTCAAAGGGAAAAGTACTGTGGATGCTTGGGGTGTTATATTCTACCATCCTTAAAAATAATTTCATCCTATAAATTTATTGAATATTACTGCATAAAAAGATATGGGTGGTTCTTCATCATATATTCCTCAGGTTACCATGTTGCCTCTTCCATCTTATGGTTTCTCTATAGAACTTTTACTAGACAAGTCGTCTGGTTTCTCAGCACTTGTTCTCTAGTATCAAGAATCTTGACATGCTCCTCACAATAAGGCAGATCTGGTTCTGGTTCAATTTCCTCATAGGTGAGCACATGTGTTGGGTCATGCATGTATTTTCTCATCAGTGACACATGGAACACATCATGAACTTTGGAGAAACTTTGAGGAATTTCCAAATGATAAGACACAACTCCAATTCATTATAGAATTTTGAAAGGTCTGATGTACCTGTGACTCAATTTACCCATCTTACTGAATCTTATAACACCCTTCCATGGAGATACCTTCATGAAATCATGATATCCTACTTGAAATTCCAAATCCTTCCTCCGATTATCAGCATATATGTTTTGCCTACATTGAGCTTCTTTGATGAGGGATTTGATAGCTTTCACCTTTTCCGTTGTTTCCTCAACAAGTTCTAGGCCTATGAGTTTTTTTCACCAACATCATCCCAAAAAGTTGGTGTGTGACATCTCTTTCCATATAATTATTCAAATGGTTCCATCTATTGTAATATGAAAATTCTACCAGAGGTAAATACCGATCCCACATACCTATAAAGTAAGGTGAGAAAGATCTCAACATGTCTTCTATGGTTTCAATAGTCTATTATGATTGTCCACCAGTTTAAGGGTGGTAGTCAATTATCAAACGATGTTCAGTATCGTAGGCCTTTTGAAGACTTTTCTAGAATCTTGATGTAATACGAGGATCGTGATAAAAAACAATTGATAGGGGTACACCAAAAAGTCTTAGAACATAATTAATATATATTCTTTCCAGACGTTAAAGTGGTATATCTTGTCTTATAGCAAGAAAATGTGATGGCTTGGTAAGATGATACATAATGACCCATATTGCATCATTCCTTCAAGGAGTCTTTTGTAGCCACATGAAAAAGTCCATTATAATATTATCACATTTCTACTCAGGTATGGGAAGAGGTTGTTTGACTCTTCCAGGTTGTTTCCTTCAAACATTCACATGTTGAAAAACCAAACATCTTGACCCAAAATTAGAAATATACCTCATCATGTTGTCCCACCAAAAATGTTACCTCAAATATCTATACATATTGGTGATCCCAAGGTGTATAGAGAAATTGGAGTGATGAGAATCGTCCAAAAATTCCCTTTTTAGATCAGTTATGTTAGGAACACAAAGTATCTTCCCAAATTTCAAAATTCCATCTTCATATATGAAGTCACTCAATCTCCCATCACTCATAGCTTTAATCTTCTTTTAGAACTCCTCATCATCGGTTTGGGAACTCTTCATCCTTTCTAGTAAATATGGTTTAGAAAACATTTGAAAAAGTATTAATGTTTCACCTTCCATGGTTATTCCCATATCCATATTTACTAGATCCATGAACATAGGATCCATTTAAACCATCATATTGTTCAAAACTCCATGATACTTTCTGCTCAAAGCATCTTCCGCCTTATTGGCCTTCACCAGGTGGTAGTGTATAGTGCAACCATAATCCTTATGTAGTTCAATCCATCGTCTTTTCCACATGTCGAGTTCTTTCTATGATAAAATATACTTCAAATTCTTGTGATAAATATATACCTCACATTTTTTACCATAGAGATAGTGTCTCTATATTTTCAGAACAAATATTACAGTTGTTAACTCAAGATCATGAGCAGGATAGTTTTGTTTATTAATTTTTAGTTGTCATGATCCATAGGCAATAACTCTATTATTCTTCATAATGAAACAACAAAATCCTTTATTTTAAGAATCACTATAAATAACAAATCCATCATTCCCTGATGGTAGAGTCAATATAGTAGCAATGAATATTATTCTCTTTAGTTCTTTAAAACATTGTTCACACTCTTTTGTCCAAACAAATTTAACCCCTTTACGTGTGATCTTGGTTATTAGTTTCTCCAATTGGGAAAAATTCTGGACGAAGTGCCTATAATAACCTACTAAACCAATACAATTGAGTACCTCAATTTTACTCATAGGTGCTGGCCATTCTTGTATTGCTCTTGTCTTAGAAGGAACAACAGAGATTCTATCCTTAGATACATTATGGTCACGAAAAGAAATCTCATGAAGCTAGAATTCTCACTTGCTAAACTTCCCATATTATTAATTCCTTCTAAGAGTCTTTATAATAATGCACAAGTGATTTTCACGATCTTTTTAGCTTTTGGTGTATACCAAGATATCATCAATAAATACCACTACAAAGTCATCATGATATTCTTTGAAAACTCTATTAATTAGATCCATGAAAATAGAGGGTGCATTAGACTATCCAAAAGGCATTTTTGTAAACTCATAATGCCCTTACCTGGTTCAAAATGTTTTCTTTGGAATGTCTTCCTTCTTCACACACAACTAAAGATATCCATATCGAAGGTCAATCTTTGAAAAATATTTAGCTCCATGAAATTTAACAAATAAATAATCAATGCAAGGTAGGGGATACTTTTTCTTTATTGTTATATCATTTATCTCCCTATAGTCAATGAAAAACCTCATAGATCCATCTTTCTTCTTAACAAAAAGAATAGGGGATACCCATGGAGAAACACTTGGGTGAATAAATCCATTATTACTCAATTCCTATAGTTGTTTCTTTTGTTCCCCTAATTCCACTGTGTCCATTCTATAAGGGGTCTTCGATATGGGACTTGACCCAGGAATTAAGTCAATGTAAAACTCAATTTCTCATTCTAGAGGAGTCCAGGTAAATCCTCTGGAAACACATCTACATATTCTTGCACAATATGTACATCCTCTATTTGAACATTCCTTTCCTCGCCCACAATTATTTAATTCTCTTTCACCCTAATTATTTAGTAGAGCTACTTGGGGTGGATCTCGATAAGAATAATATGGTGACATTTCTTCTCTAAAGATAAGGTAATTATTATCATCATCAAAAATTGTAACCTACTTCTTCTTATAATAAATTTTCGGATCTTGGTCCAAAATCCAATCCATACAGAGGACTATATCAAATTCTATAATGTGTATGACAATGAGACATGTGGATAAAGAACATTTATATGCTCTAATGGGAACTTATTCACAAAACTTTGTTTCAATGATACTGACCTTTATCCATCTTTTTCTCTTCCATCATTTTCTTCTCTTTCTTCTCTTCAAATCCATAGGACTCAGAGAATTATTTACTTAACTTATTAAAACATGATACAATTTCATCATATGATGAGAATATGTGGGATACTATTTCCCTTTTAAATGTTGGATTAATACCATGAAATATATGATTCTTTTTAATCTTTCGATCATGTGTATTACATGAATTCTCATTCCTTGTACTAGGTGCCATTTATACACAATGACATACACTATGGTAGTTTATGAATCGCACTGCATAATTCGAAACTCATAAAATACCTAATTTAAATTGAAAATATAATGCATAAAATCTCTAATCATAAAATGTTTTCTTTGAGGAAGTATTTACGACTAAATCCTTCATAATTGCTTGTAATGAAAATGTGAATTATCCTAAGCATATCCCCCGAGATTGTCGTAACCAAGAGTGCAGCAAGGCCCGTTGTCGTGTAGCTGGATTCCTTCGGTCAATCTCGAAACTCTTTGTAGGAGTTTTCACTCCTAGGTACACTTGTGCAAGAGCATCCTCTACCTACTCATATCCATATAGGGATTTATTGCATGGAAAATACCCAAAATCTCTACATTACCAAAATTTTAGGTAGTTCTTCTATACTAATTCTCAAATTCTATCTTATGGTAAAGTTCTATGATCAGAGTTTATCTAAATCTAGTTTCTATGGATTGTACTAAACTTCCTCTAATACCAACTATAACACCCTGACCCCAGTTACATAAAGTTGGTGCATTATTACATAACATTGGCATGATACAAGGAATCATGTCCCAAATGACCTAACAATTTAGTATTATTGGAAACAAGATACATGCATAAGTTCGACATTAAAAATAGAAAAGAAACACGACACTATTTTATTCCATTAGAAATATCCAAGCCTCCAAGATTATGCCTACAAGTCACTCATAACTATCTTCTTCATATCCTGGGAAAATGAAATAAAAGAAAGGGGGGATCTCAAATGCTCAGTAAGGGTAAGTAGTACAGTGGAAGATAACATAAACATTAGGCATGGTGAATAATTGAAAACACATTCCTTTACAAATAATAAACATGAACACTTTATGGCAGGAATATGATCATGGTAAATAATTCCATAAGAAAACATAGTCTCGGGTATTCTACTAGTCGAATAACCACATGAATGATTAATAATATTTTCATAATGAGGGAATGTATAATGCGATACATTTTGAAACATTTTTTTAAGGCCTTGGCGAAGACACCTAAAAATGATTAAGGCCTCAGCCAAAACCATATATCAAAATGGGAAAGGCCTCCACCAATTCCACGTCTAATTGTCTCATGAGACATACCGATGCACCGAGGATCTATAGAGGGCTCCACCCGTCACTTACTAAGTCCAATACACTGCTCATATGAAAAGGTTGAAACATAACATAAACATTCGTATTAAAACTAGCATACAAAATGTCAATACTTTAACCCTAAACCATGAATATTATGAAAATAACACATCCAAATTCAAATATATCACAAAAACTTCAATACAATATGGAAGATTTGTATCATAATAAATAAACTTCAAACAAGTTTGAAATCTATCAGTGAATGTTGACATAGATGAAATCAAATCTTTTTGGGAGAGATATCTCATTCTATTTTGAAATCATTTAGAGGTCTTGTAATTATAAAAGAAAACATTTATATTCTTATAATCCTTTAAGTTAAAATTTTTAGGTGTTATAATGGTGGAAAATATCCGCACCTTCCGTATAAGTTAAAAAAACATTTTTTCCTTAATTCTGTCGAAAATGTCGAAAATGTCCTTGTTTAGAAAATGAAAAAATGATTCCTTTATAAACATTTTATAAAAATTCAATAAAGGGTATAAATTACATTAACCCATATTATAGTAAATAGTAAAAAAAAATTGAAATATAGTTTTTAGAAACACGGATGTGGATGATAAAGATGTCCCAGTGGATACTCACGTATAAACAACCTGAGATAATGAAGAGATTGTGGAATTAACCCTTACGTTTTAATTTTCATTAGTAGATGGTATGTTAACCTCCTATATAATAGTTAAAACATTTTTATTAAATTATATAAGGAATATATACAAAAATATTATATCATATATGATCCTCTAATATTTATTTGTTAATAATATTTCAGTAGTATCATTATTTTGGTTGTTAACTAATTCATTTTCCTTTATATGAATGGTTATGTAATCCATGTTTATTATGGATATGATTTATTTTATTAAAATAAATAATGATATTATGTTCATAAAAATTATTTTTAATCATAAAATGAAAATTATTCTTGAATTATTATGATGGGAAATGAATCTTATCGTGTTCGTGGGCACGATAATCCATACATACGCACAAGAGACAATATCATTATATTGATGGTGAAATCATATGTAACTGGATAGTATATCATATATAAAAAATCATTAACATGTTATATTTATTATTTACATTAGTTATACTCATTATTATACCCATCTGAATAATGAAGTGTTTGAATAACAAACTACACCACGACGTAGAGACAGTAAGCCGTACGTACGCATGTATGCTGACTTGGTCATTTATAGGATAGACAGAATAATGAATATCGTGGTACCATATTTATAATAACATCATAGTTTTCAGAAGGCACTGGATTTATTATTTTGGTATGGAAACAACAAAGAAAGAGGAAGTGGAAGAAGAAAAGAACTTGAAAGAGGGTGGTGAAATTATTACCTCTTCTTCAGGTGTTTCCTTTTGAGTTGATCAAAAGGTCTCCATAGGTTGGCTTTTTGATCAAAATAAGGCCTCTAGGTTGAATGGATTATAGTTAAGAGGATATTTGGGTAGTTTTTGGCCGATCCAAATGGATTTGTATCTGTGAAATTAATAGAAGGGGAAGTACCATTTTATAAGAGAGGTGAGGGTCACTTTGCGAAAATCTTGAAATAATATTTTATAATAAAATCATTCTCAGTTTATAATGGATCCAAAATGATTTATTCCTAGGTTAATGTTGGTATGGGTCTAAAACCTCTCAAACAATAGGTTTTAGATCGGTTTAGGTCACCATATTGACCTTATCTTTTAGACTTAACTATTAGTTAAATAGTTTGACATTTACCTTGTCTCTTTGTATTTTTATATTATATTGTTAATAAACATACTATAACAAGAAAAGAGAACCCCAAGTAGTTAATTATTAATATATATAACTGTATATATGTCCTTTGGATGAAATTTAGGTGTTTAGGAATATTATATCAATTAATAATATAGTATTTGTTTTAAAAACTCAATTATGTCAATTTTGACACTATTTAGTATTTGATTTTTTAGAAATCCATAAAAACATTATCACTTTGAATAAAATTTATTTAATCAACTATAACATATTATATTAACTTAGAAAATTATTGTAATTCATCATAAGTCTTAATTTAAATATATTTGTATATTTATAATGTCAATTATTATAATCATTCATTATTAAGGTAATTACTGCATCATCATTATGTTATAAATAAATTTAATTATTTAATGTATAAAAATTATAAATAAAATACCATTATTTATTAAATCTATTTATCTTTATAATTAATATTTATAGTCAAATTTATCTTATGTATAAACCTATATTATAAATGGTTTAGTTATTAAACGTTGAATTTAACACTTTTAACTCTTCTTTAAATAAAATAATAATAAATTTCATAGTCTAATTCAAGTGGAACAAAGAGGATAATATTTTTTTCCAAAGGTTTTTTTGGTCGAATTAAACTTATCCAATAGAATTAGGACATGTTTTAGGGTAATTTAGATATCATTTTTACCCTTAATTAGCCTATTTACTTTTAACCGTGGTAAATAAAAGGCAAAAGTTACTATTCACTAAAAATTATTTTAATCTTATTGAACCACATTTTACTTACTGATGTAAACTTTGTCTCAAGGATTTTTTAAATTCATCTCACAAAAGTTGTAAAATTATGTTTTATGCAAATTTTTAAATTCTCCTAGAAGGTTGGTAAAAGACAGTAAAAAGTTCGAAAAAATTTTATATATCTAAACACATTATAAAATGACTCCAATTAATTACATTGAACATATATAGGTATTATGTATCTATTTTGACCTAAAATAAATTAAAATAATATAACTAACTATTTAAATAAAATTTTGGTTTTAAACAATAATAAAGTGTTTTTCACTATTCATAAAAAATTGAATGTTTTTAGTAAAATACCAAAATTTTACCCTAAGTTAATTTTGATATTCCGAATCCAAAAATGAAGTCCATTTTGAAAAAAATTTACAAAATTTCCAAAAGTGGGTATTACTATTTCTAATGTCTAGTTTGATTGGTCTTGGTGTGTGAAAACTCCAAGTTGCGTACAATGCAAGCTACTGCATTATTCAAAGGGAAATGTACCGTGGTAGCTTGGGGTGTTACATTAGGGAGGTAATATAAAGCACAAAAAACAATAATTTTAGGCATTTATGCTGTTAAATCAATCACACTCACCAATCAATTTATACTATAGGTATTTCACATAAATCACATTGACCCATCTATATGTACTCTAGGGAGGTCCCATCAAACACATTGAAACATCCCCACACACTCAAGGAAGGTCACATCACAACCCCCGAAAACAAACAGATGAAATAACACACATGGCCATCATCCCATAACATGGGTCCCCAAATTACACTAAGGTGATAGTAACATGAGACCTATCCCATTATCGAGACACATATCATCTCCCCGATCAGGGTACCCACTAGGTACTCCAGACCCCCAAGGATCTCTTATCACCAATACTATCTCAAGATAATCATCCGATGGTGACAAGAAAACATGTTTGATCCCACTGACCTAAACAAAAGGGGGAAGGGATATACTCTCATAAAAGTCCATCATTACTCCCGGTCCTACTACCCAAGGACCATCCCAATTCATGATTCCAACCAAAAACTGGAATAAATAGAAGGGGTCCAAAAACTGAGCAAATCACTTCTTGGAATCCAAATTTCATGTCCTAATAAACTTATACAATCCTCACCCATGCACCATATCACATCAACCAAGGTAGATCTCTCAACTAGTTGCCTCAGGGAAACCCTCTCTATCACAAACACCATGTACAGGAGGACAAATCCTACTCTATATATACAATACAGATTTCAATTAACCTCAGGAAGGAATTAGATGTCACTTACAAGATGTTGGTTCATCTCACCCACAATCACTTACCCCTATAGCCTCCCATTACTACCCACTAGAACTAATAATCCAACCATGGATATTCATATCTTATCTCACATCCCATGACCTCCTATATGTATCCTTTTAGATAAATCCATGTCCTCACCCCTTGGTGCCATAGTTTATGCGAGATCCCAACTCACCAATGTGCTCAACAACACTTAGTATCATCTTGAGACACTAAAATTCACCCTTCTATTAAACCTATAGACTCAACTGGTCCTTATATCTCATTCCCATTCCCATTCTATTATGTTTGGATGAACACCGATTTATAAAAAACTATATTATATTTTGTTTTAGGGGCCACCTATCTAAAACAAAATGTTAAGCTCTCATAGATCTATGTTGATCCACTTCCAAGTCCATTAAGCTTCATCCATTCTCCCAACCACATGTATCACACTACACACCATAAATCATTAATTATTAAATTTAAACCCCATAGTCATATTCAGCTCAAAACTCATTGGCCTTCATCATTCTAACAAAACATTGAGAAACAAGTTTTTGTCTACTCCAAAAACACACCCCAAGATAATATATTATAAATCCCCAATATATATACTTGTTAAAGTGGAAAAATTCATCCAAATTTTATGGAAATATTACCATGCATCCATAACACCCAAAAACGGTTTCCAACGTCATGTGATAAACCTTCAATTTCGTCCTCTATAAACCACGAACAAAATGAAATCATAACAAGATTAATTCATCATGATATTTTGAAATCATTAATGAAACCCTATCCCAATTAAAACCAAATATAAGGCTATACACCAAAAAATAAAATAATGTGAAATAGTGTGAATGAATTAAAAAGACATACCACAAAAATACCACCAAAATAATCACCACTCACGGGGAAATTGAATATAGTGGAGTTCCATCTGTTCATCCCATCACTATCATTCTCCCCAACCAAGAAAAATGTGATCTAACCCCCATTAAAATGTCACCAACCACTCCATGGAATGAACAAGTGTTACATCCATTAAAAACATGATCAAAGAGACATATCCCTATATCCTAAACATTCAGAGTGTTACAATTATGGTCACACGAGAAATGGTCTACTACCTCTTTTTTATAACATATTTCCATCAATCCATTATCTAATTCCATCCAAAACACCCAAGATACCACCCAAGACCTAAACCTCATCCAAAAATACCTTTTAAGGGAATCCAAACATTCAGATTCCAAATAAAAACTTTAATTCTATATTTGAACCCGAATCCAAATATAAAATTGAAATCCCTTCTCCAATAACGACCAGGAAATATATGGGTTGTTATAATTCCCTGACATGTTTCCCCGATGTTACTTATATTCTTTAATGATTTATTAAATTTATTAAAATCAAACTAAAATTTAGCTATAATTTTTTAATATTTAAGTATAATTACTTTATGTGGGTGATTTTTTTCCATAACATAACCAATATTGTTGAAATATCATCAATGTTATCCTTTATTTTAGTAAGGATAGTACTAATATCATAAATCATCATATAAAATTCACCTTCCTTATCAGAATGAAAATTATCAATACTCGAATAAACTAATTGTCTCATTAATTTATTCTCCTTTTTAATATTTGTAATATTCTTTATATATATCACAATCAAAACTCTCATAACATGTTACTTTATTATTTGTTTCTCTTCATCATATTCACTATCATTATCTTCTTTATAAGAGAAATTAATTGAATTTTTAGATCAAACCATATAAGAATGTTCAACATCATTCTTAAAATAAATATTCCACTATAATTTCTTAATCATAAAAAGATTTATATTTCCTGTGTAGATGATTTCTATAACAACTTGATGTTGTATTAATTATTTTACTCTATAGATATTTCATCTGTATTGTTCATTTTCTCCTTTTTTAATATTTAATGATTTTTTTAAATTTATTGTCACTATTTTCCACATTTTCTTCTGAAAATTTTACTATGAAATATCCCATAATATTGAAATTAAAAAAATGATCGTAATAGAAACCATATATTTAGATTTATATTTCTAGAATAATTTTTAGAAAAGTTTCAAAAATTGTTTTAATTCATGTGATAATATTCAAGATTTTTTTTTAAAAATTTTTCTTTCTAATCAATTCAACTCTTTATAGACATTAAAAATTGAAAACCATCTTTGAGTTTCCCATCTTCTCCAAATATAGAGCTCTCCCAATTTCATATTCAATCGAGATTCCATGTAATTCATCGACAGTGAAGTTATCAAAATATTGATTTAAATATATAAGATCAGTATATAAAACATTTTATAATTAGTTTTCATAAATTTATTCATATTGATTGAATCATTAAGAGTTTCCACAAAGCTTTAAATGTTATTAAGAATCCTTTTCATCCAAATAAAAAATTATTCAACAGATTACTTTCTAGAGATTATAATATAATCACATTGAGAATCATATAAATATAATTTAGGATCATTAAAAATATTTTCAACATCATTAATACAATGGAGTTTTTCCAATATATATTTTATTATTTTAGAACACAAAACCAATTATAATTCATTTCCAAAGGGAGATGATAGTAATGTATTATGAAATCTTCCATTTAATTCAATATTATTCTGATTAATCAAACTATAGGACACACATTATACTTGTATTTAAATCCTTCATGTGTAATTTCAAACATATAAATTCCCAAAGAATGTAACTAATTAATCATTATATCCTTAAACAAATGAAATAACTTTCAACATATAATATGAATCCATTTATTATTGACTAAATTAAAATAACTTTTGAAAATTAATTTAAATTTAAATGAAATGAAATATAAAAACATATTTAGTATCTTTAATATTAAACCTAGGAACTAATACCAATAAACTTTCCCTAGGGATATAAAAAGAGCACTAAGAGGATGGTACATCATTGCTCATAAACTATTCCCTCCATCCAACCAATTTGATCTCATTACATATTTATTCCCATAAGTGTATCTCAAACTACTCAATCATTATAAATAATAAATAAATTCTTAAATATACATGAACATCATTATTTAAATAATGTTCCTCAACTCTTGTGACTGTTAATCCCATGATGATTTCTGGGTTTTATCCCAGACCACATGTTTTGTGTTTTTTATCAATAAAATACATTAAAGAATGTTAATGGCCCTAGATCCATTACCTGAAATGCATCTCCTCAATAAATTTATAAATATAATTTATTAAAATATATGATAATTTAAAAACATTATAAATAAGATCGTCAGTAAGGATAGATCTCATAGAAAATGATATTATTTCACCTCAATGGGTTCTCAAAATCTACCAGTGAAGTGTTCACTAGTTCTCTTCTAAGAAACCATAACTTTTTTATCAATAAAACGTTCAAAATATTTTGGGCGAATAACTCTAAATATATAATAAATACACACATATTAAATAGAATTTAAATAAATAAGAAATTTTTTCCTTCTCTATGATGCAAGAACTCTTCTAAAATCCAAATAAAAATGATTTATACCATTGTATATCTTATATATTTTTAATTCAAGTACATAATATATCCCTTATATTAAAATTTTACCATGATAAGTTCTGTTATTAACCATGAAATGGGTTTTAATATATATTTCAATATGATTATTATAAAAATTATATTCTAAAACTAGATAATTTTATACTCCTTGTCCATTTTATAAAAAAAATCATGACAACTTATCATCCATCATATCAAAATCATGATATGTTGTTACTTATTAAATATCAATTATATCCTTCTACCTTTCAAGACCATTTTATTCAATATTCACATAGACAAACAAGTTAGTATATTCCCACATATGGGATTCAATGTAACCATTAATTTATTTCACTTCATAGACCATATTAGAAAATTCTCTTTGTTTCTTATGTATAAATAAAATCTACCCTTATTTTACTACGTATCCATATAATATAATATATTTTTTTCTTTTCATATGAAGATATAAAGATCATGTTCTCTGTGATTTCCAATATCCATCAAGCTAGATAATTTCATAAAAGTAAATTGTAATGTATCTATTTTAATACCTCTAGTATTATTAACCCTCATTCATTTGAATAAATTGATTAATGAATTATCATTTTAGTTTAATTTAGTAATATAAGTCAATATTATATAGAAACCCATTCCAATTATTTTAAATATAAATCTATTTTTTAATACCTCTTCTTGATGAGCTATATAAAATTTCAGGTCATTGACATTGTAAGAAACAAATTTTCTAGCCTCCCTTTAGAGTAACCAGATCTAAAACATAAAATCATTAGTCTCCACATCACAAATTTCGTTATTCATTATCTAAAAATAAATATTAATTATTACATTTATATAATATGTATATCAACCTATTATATAGATTATAACAACTCTATATTATAAGATTTTGTTATATATGTCTCATTATATGATCGAAATCCCATGCATCTATTTATTTATATACTCACTTCCTTAATTAATATATCAAAAATATCACAATTTAGTATCCCATATCCATGTTCTTATAATATTTTTAGTTATTCTAATGTAATATTTGATTTCCTTTTAATAAGTAATCCAATAGTAAGAATAATTTTTGATTTACTCTAGGGTTATTATTAAGAAAAAAGACATTAATATAACCAATATGATTGAATATTGAATCCCTATCATCAAATTAACTCAAAAAAATAATACACTCTTATATTACATAACCTTTAGAAATAGATCTGTTGGGTTGAGATTTTTCTTTCACAAATGATTTTAGATGAGTGTGGTATCTGAAAAACAAAATAAATGGAACATATTGAATTTGAAATAATGGCTTACATGACATAAAAAATATACAAATTCAGGGCCAATAAATTATATTATTACATCAATAATTTATGTGACCTAATAATTTTTTTTCCTTAAAAAAATTAGTCAAACTCATTATAAATTTAAAAAGTGAAGGGTGAAAAATTGTCACTATATGAAAAAATATCAGTAAGAATTACTTAATAAAGTTTTTCAGGATAAATTTCTTTTAAATTTTTCTAAAATGTATTTCAAGAGAGTTAGAAAACTATATTAAAACTATATAAACTTTTTCAGTAAAAAATATACACAATTTTAATGATAGTAACTTCTCTAGAAAAATATTCCAATCATGATTTTAAATCCATGTAACTTGTAATGATTTTATAAAACACATATTGATTTTTTTTTTAATTTAATACCAACCATATATATTCAAATTATTTAATATTTTATGGGATGTAATTGTATCCTCATTTTTCATTGAAAAAAATATTGTAAAATAATTTTCATTCTCATATAGACATAGCTCATAGTTTATATTCACTACATTTAAGTCCTTAAAGATATTAAAATGGTCCTTTGATAATCAATGATCATTAAGTAATGTGACAATAAATTTTTACACATTTTATCAATAAGAATAACATCAAGATTATTATGTATAAAATAAAATTAAAAATATATATGTTTGAAAAATATAATTGCGTTTCCTTTAATTTTTTGAATTTCAATTTCAACTGATGAAGTATTTCAAACTCCATTCCTGTTCTCATTCAAATGAAAGAAATTCACAAATTTTACTTCAATATTTACTAGTTGTGACAAATATTTTTGATCATATAAGTTACTTTGGTGGTTGTATATGATCATTAATGCCATTTAATTTTTACTTCTCAAGAAAATTCTATGATATCTATTCTATAATATAATATAATATAATTAACATTGTTTTTTTACTTTAAGGTACTCACCCATGCCAAAAATTAGTGTTATCAAATAGGGAAATCAAAACCAATATTGGTGTTCCAAGTAGATAGATTCCCAATTCTAGGGAACTAAAATATTTTCTATATTAGATAATTTTTTGTTTTTAACATTCTCATAATATATATATCATATGTGTCAACCCTAATTTTCCATTACTTCTACTATTATTCAATTAAATGATTAATGTTTTCATAAATTTCATTTCCAAGATTTTATTTTCTGTGAATAATTATTGAAATGATGAAGGAATTTTTTGGTACACCCATTCAATGAGGTAAAATATAAGGGATAAGAATAACCATTTAATTGATATAACATATACTCAATGTCCTAAATGTTTTGAAATCATTTATATCCAATCCAAATCATAAATTCATAAGTTCAACTTAGAAATATTCATATAATGAAATATTTTCCATGATTTTTCATCTCTTTTTTTCCTAATAAACCCATTATTTTTAAATATCTATAGAATTCCATTACATTCATGTGGTGGTTTGAAAGACAAAATAATATTTGAAAAAAAGGATTTTAAAGGGATGAATTGAAAACATTTGTAGGTGTATTATTTTTCTTATTTATCATTATAGTATGTTGATTCAAACAAGAAATATTACATGTTATCTTCCATAAATATTCAGATAATATATTCAATATTTTATACTCAAATCATCTCCATAATATAACATAAAATAATTAGGATTTTCATGTATTTGTATATAATTTAACAAAAGTTTGTTAATAATTTTCTTCATGTTATAAAAAGGATTAGGGATCTTATCTCTAGGTAATACATCATGAAATGATTCCAATATTATGAACACAACATAATTTTCAATTATTTATAGGCACATTATTTGATAAAACTTTAGTATATTTTTTTAATACTTGTTATATCCTCCATTCAACTCTTGATTTCTATATTCAACTAATTCATGAAATTAATTTGTCTTCTCTATAAATGTTTCACTTTTATTTGACTTTAAAAAATCACGATGATGAAATAATAATGTATTAAAATCTTGATATGGTTTTCATAATGTTATAAAAATATAAATTTCCATTTAAATATTTTTATAATCCGTGAATTGTTTTGATGTTGATGATATTTCCCTACAATGGTAAAATAATCACTTATCATGTTTTTAATATTATTATCCACTACCTAGGAAATATAAGGTTTATTATGATTATCAACATCAGTGCTCAAACATTGTGTAACATTTGATTCTCCTTTAAAAATTCTACAAACATATTGACTAGAAAATTTATTCAATATTATGTTTTTATAAACTTCACATATCATTAATTATAATATGAATTTATAGTTATGGTAGAGAAATTTTATCATCCCTTCCACAAATTGAGTATTAATTTCAAAATATAAAAAACATATGAACCCTTACCATATAATAGTGTGTTCTTATGTAATAAGATCCAAAATTTACTCATATTCAATTATCTATATATAATATTTGATAAAAAATAGGTATATATTAATATATATTTAAAATTAAGGGTGTGACGAATCTCCAAGACTCCCAGGGATGAAACCCTAGGATGATCGAGGTTGATTCCCCCCCCCCCCCTTGGAGGTGGGGGGGGGGGTGAAGAACTGGTCATTCCTCCTCCAAACTCATGGAAACCATTCATCCAATTATCCAACCCTACTTCCCTCCCAGATTTCCTAAATATTTTGTTAATCCCGAAGGTTCTTGATCTACATCTTGGTGGCCCTCATCTACTGATTTCGCTGTCAAGGATATATGAAGCATTGAGTTATCTGGATATGACACTGGTAGATCATTTCAACGATCTAAGGCCCTTGGTTGATGATTTTGATCAGTTCATTTTTTTGGTAAATGGGACTTTCAAGACTGTGTGGTTGTTGATCATCTTGATAAGCACTACTTCATGATCTAGTTTTCTTCAGAGGTTGATCTGGTCCAGGCCTGGTCTAGTGCTCCCCATCGATGTAATGACTGCATGTTATTTCTCATCCAATGTTTTTTTGATATTTTTATGAATCACGACCCATTTTCCATCGCGACATGGGTAAGTCTCCCTCAACTCCCATTACATTTTAAAAATTCAAAAATTATTCTTATGATTGACAACATGGTGGTTCGTTTCTCTGTTCTGATATCAGCACATCTAATATGATTCATCCAATCAACCCATTCCTTTTTGTTGAGGTGGAAGTTTCTAAGCCTCTGGTAGATTGGATTTGTATTGTAGTCAGTGCTGAGTTTAGATGGAAATAAGCCATATTTTTTGTATCATGGGATAACTATTGTTCTACCTGCTGTCAACTAGGGAATTTGGTGTCTAATTTTCATAGCGAAGGCCTCAACTGGAGGACCTTTATTCTAAAGGAGAGTCTAGGTGAGGGACCTAGGTAGATTCCTGTTGTGGTTTCCTATCATGGAAAGGCTTCTAGTTTGTTGAATTGGGATTCATTGATAGTGGGTACAGATATAGAGGCCTCTTCTAATATGATGGTTTCTACAGTGTTTGATCATCTTAAAAATGATCTAAAGGTGGGGGATGGTGTGAGGCCGGTTGTATGACAAACTGAATTTTATTAAAAACTTAAACATGATTTATTACATAAAACTTCACTTGATACAACAAAGAATATCAAGAGGTTTAGTGTCTTTGGGTCTTAGGATCATTACATAAAAACTTAAAATATGAAATACAACATCTTTATTGAAAAATTCCTTTACATGACCACTACATTCCCTCATACTTAGCATTGTGTGGGATAAAATGAGGACATGCATAAGAAAAGGGTGCGCTATAAAGCCCAGTAAGGGAATACACATGGTATAACATGAGGAGTACAATACATGTTAGAAATTAGGCATATCAATAGAGCACAAGAGAAACATGAACTTAAAGGCATGATAAAGCATGATAATCATAACATGGAAATGTGGCAACAACACTTAACATGGAATTAGCCTGATCCATGGCCCATTGCACATAGAGCATGAGTAAATCCTAATTGCATATGAAGCATGATTAAAACCTCATTTCACTTGAATTATCATGAGTCAAAACTCATTGCACATGACATATCATGATACTATACTTTAACTAATGAATTGGAGCGCTATAAGGGTGCACTCTTCTTAAACATTTCATTTCATGCATAAGTGTGACACATGGATCATAAAATATTGATTCATAAAACATAATCATTTATTCCATGATAAAGGAATGTGGAATTAATACATGAAACTTTATAATCAATAAGTAAATGTTCATAATGTTTAATACCCTTGATGGAGAAATGGGCATGGTATTCACTACACAATGGCATTGGCTTAGAAAATCGGTGCAATTTCGGCAACGTAACGATGTGACATAAGAATTCATAAAAAATGTTGATGAGAGAGAAAGGGGTTCCTCATCATATTTAAATGTAATATACAGTAATGAGTTCATATATATACATGTCCCAACAATTTTAATGGAATTTAGATTCATGATACAAAAGTATTTCTTGAATGTAAATGGGGAGAGAGAAGTTCCTTTCGGAATTTCGGCATAGTAATGGGTGTACATGGGAGGCATTTAATGAGAGAGAATGGGGTCTACCATCATTAAAACATAAAGAGCGAAGTATGATGGAGGTGAAAACCATACCCCAACATTAATAATTGAAATTAAATGGGAAAAACAACTTAAAGAAAATTGGACAAAAATGAGAAAGGAAGAAAAAAACCCTTACTTGGAAGTGTGCTTCCAAAGGCTAGAGAGAGGCTTGTGAGAGGCTTCATGGGAGCTTGGGGCACCTTGGGATGATTATAGAGAGAGTAGGGAAAAGGTTGGACGAACTCAAAATTCTTTGAGTGAAGAGGAAGTGAGATCTTGGGTGGGTTTATATAGGAAAGATGAGGGAATTATTTATTATTTAGGTTTAGGACCCCTTACATTAAATTAATCGAAACCACAAACCATCCCATGGTTTTTGCCCATCATTTTTGGAAAAGTGAAGAAAAAAACAATATTTTATAAGGCCAAAGTCCTAACTTCTTAAAATAATGAGGTTGCTTATGTTGAGGTGAGTCACACTTTCATGGAAAATAATTTAAAAAGACAAGATGTTTAATAAGTGTTGAGGGGTCCATTAATGCTTTGAAAAGTAGGTCAAAAAAACCCAAAATTACATTATTTTAATGGAAAAACATGTATTGGCCGAACATAAGGATTATAGTATTTTATTAAATCAATATTGGTTCATTATTATGTCATAAATCACATTATATATTTAAACGGTATTTAATTTTTACCCAAAAATTTGACTGTCCCAGAAAATTATAAAAAATTAACCGTTGGATAATTTCGACATCCTGATTCCAGAAATAACATTTATTTTATCTAAATAATTTTCTAAATATGTTATTTTTCACTTTTAAAATAAAAACCGACATTTATCGAAAATTCACTTGTTTTGACAGAAATGGCCTTTAAACCTTAATAAAAATTACAGTTGCATTCATAAAATTATAAGATAATTTATATTTAATAAAAATTAATTTAATAATAATAATAATATTTTATTAAATTATTATTTATTTCAAAAATCCCTTAATTTAATAAAATATAATTCTTAATTAAATAATTACAAAAAACATTATTTGTATTTTAAAAACTATTTACAATGTATCAATAATGACAAGAAAGTATATTCATTATTATATACAAAAAAATAATGTACATGAACATAATACTATTTATTTCTTACAAAACCCCTTAAAACAGCCGCATAAGACCTAAGGGTAAGGTGTGCGATGGTGACAGACTCTTGGGGTGGATCAGATAACATCGCTCGAGTGGTAATTTCTATCAACTTCCACTTCTCCCGTAGACGGTCCCGTTCGAGCTTGACATGATGAACCTCAACTTGGGCTTGGTCAAGAGCGAAGCCCAAGGATGCCACCTATTTTCCAAGCTCTGACAAATGGGATTCGTATGGGGAAATTCTACTAGATGAGGCCATCACTTCCTTTGTCTGAGTACATTTGGATTTGTTAAATCCCTATATTTATACTAATCATGTGATCACTGTTCAATGACTATATTAGCAACGGTCAAAATTCTTAACATAAAACCAAAGAAGTTGACATTTTATATAGGCAAAAAGAGAAATTTAATTAGATCAAGAGGGATTTCCATTAATGAAACTTTGGGTCGTTACAATATTCCCCCCTTAAGAAATTTCGCCCTCGATATTTTCCTTTTCCCACACTAAAACAGATTTGGGTAACTCAGCTTCATCATTTCCTCCGATTCCCAGGTCGCTTCTTCAAACTTGTGGTTTCCCCACAACACCTTGATGAGGGGCATTGTCTTATTTCATAGAACTTTTTCTCTACGATCTAAGATCTTCACTATTTTCTCCTCATAAGAAAGATCATCTTCCAATTGTACCACCTCAGAAGAGAGTACATGTGAAGGGTATGGTATGTACTTCCTTAAGAGGGATACATGAAAGACATCATGTACCTTTTCCATGGTAGGTGGAAGTTCTAGCCGATAGGCCACAAACCCAACATGATCAAGAATCTCATAGGGGCCGATGTACCTTGGACTTAACTTCCCTTTCTTTCCAAACCTCATAACCTTCTTCCACGGAGATATGCATAGAAACACCATGTCTCCAACTTTAAACTCAAGGTCTTGTCGATGGTTATCTGCATAACTCTTCTATAGACTTTGGGATGCCTTGATATGTAGCTAAATGGTTTTCAACTTCTCCACCATTTCTTTGACCATTTTCAGTCCAAGTAGCTTACGTTCACTGACCTCATCCCAACACGCTGGTGTTCTACACTTTTTCCCATAAAGGGCTTCATATGGTGGAATTTGGATGCTTGAGTGGAAACTTTTATTATAAGAGAACTCAACCAGAGGAAGTTGTTGATCCCATCCTCCTTTAAATTCCATTAAGCATGCTCTCAACATGTACTCAAGTGTTTGTATAGTCTTCTCGGATTTTCCATCAGTTTGAGGATGATAGGTCATACTGATGTTCAGTTCAGTATTCAAAGCATGTTGAAGACTCTTCCAAAATATAGAGGTGAATCTTGGATCTCGGTCAGACACAATAGATAGTGTCACTCCATGTATCCTTACCACTTCCTTGATATATATCCGTTCCAGTTGATCCAATGAGATATCCTCCCAAATAGCAATGAAGTGTGCAGCCTTTGTAAGACGATCCACAACAACCCATATTGCATTGTTTCCTTTGGATGTCCTCGGAAGTTTGGTGACAAAGTCCATGGTGATGTTCTCCCATTTCCATTCTGGTATGGGTAATAGTTTCCTCATCCCCTTAGAATTATGCCTCTCTGCCTTCACTTATTGGCACACCAGGCACTTTGATGTATATTTAGAAATCTCATTTTTCATATTATCCCACCAAAAGTTTTCTCAGAGATATCGATACATCTTTGTGCTCCCTGGGTGAATAGAGAAAATTGAACTATGTGCATCATCCAAAAGTTCCTTCTTCAGCTCCGGACTTTATGGAACACATAGTCTTTTCCCAAACCGCACAATTCCTTCTTCATTAACATTAAACACCGAGGATTTACCTTTTTTGATAGCTTCCACTTTTTCCTGAATTCCCACATCAACCTTTTGATCATCCTTTAACCTTTCCAAAAGAGACGGTTGAGAAATAATTTGTGAAAGGATTGATGATTTTCCCTTATCTTTGATTCCCATGTCCATATTCATCAAGTCTAAGAAGATTGGATCCTTCTCAATTCTCATCATTGATAGAATCGCTGGATCCTTTCTACTTAGGGAATCTGCCACCTTGTTCACTTTCCCAGGGTGGTAATGTATTGAACAATCATAATCCTTGATGAGCTCTATCGACCTTATCTGGCGCATAGTAATCTCTTTCTGAGTGAATATATATTTAAGACTCTTGTGGTCAGTATATATCTCACATTTCTCTCCATAGAGATAATGCCACTAGATTTTCTAGGCAAATATCATTTCCGCCAACTCCAGATCATGTGTTGGATAGTTTCGCTCATGGATTTTCAACTTCCTTGAGGCATAGGATATACATTTATCATTCTGCATCAGCACACAACCTAATACCTTCTTTTAAGCATCACTAAATACAAAAAAAAGTTCCCAACATGTGGGTAATGTGAGCACGGGCGCAGTGATAAGCCTCATTTTCAACTCCATGAATATTTCTTTGCATTTATCAATCCATGAAAACTTTACTCCCTTTTTAGTTATCTTGGTAATAGGGTTGGACAATCGTGAGAAATTTCTCACAAATCGTCGATAATATCCAGCTAACCCCAAGAAGCTATGGATATCCATTACCGATGTTGGCCTTAGACATCCCTCAATTGCATCTGTTTAGGAGGGATCCACAGATATCCCATTTCTTGTGATGATATGGACCAAGAATGAGACTTCATTCAACTAGAACTCACACTTTCTGTACTTTTTATAGAGCTTCTCCTTGCGTAAAGTCTCCAGTACAGTTCTTAAATGCTCATAATGATCCTCCTTCGTTTTGGATTATATTAGAATATCATATATAAAGACTACCACAAATTTGTCTAGGTAATCTCTGAAGACTCTATTCATTTTTTCCATGAATATTTCTAGAGCATTAGTGAGTCCGAAATGCATTACTATGAATTCATAATGCCTGTATCTGGTATGAAAAGTAGTCTTGGGGATATCTTCCTTCTTCACCCTTACTTGATAATATCTCGACCACAAGTCCACCTTGGAGAAGTATTGTGCTCCACACAGCTGATCGAACAAGTCATAAATTCTTGGGAGAGGATACTTGTTCTTTATCGGGATTTTTTTAAGTTCACGATAATCAATGCAAATCCTCATTGACCCATCCTTCTTCTTGATGAAGAGGACTGGTGAACCCCATGGTGAAGCACTTGGGCGTATAAACCCTTTATCCAGATTCTCCTGTGGTTGTTTTTTCAGCTCTTCAAGATCTAAAACATCCATTCTATATGGAGTCTTGGATATTGGTAAATCCCTAGGTATAAGTTCAATTGAGAATTCAACATCTCTTATAGAAGGAAGACCGAGCAGTTCCTCGAGAAACACTTCAGAAAATTCCCTCACAATAGTAATTTCTTCAAGGATGGTTTCTTCCTTAGACTCAATCATCTGATCCAGATACGCATGCTCATAGGGCAGTATTATCCATGGTTGAGATTATGGAGCTAAAGGAGATTCATCTTCCTAAATACAATTGTAAAGAATCAGGGGTCGATTCTTTATATGGAGTGTGATTTCCCTCTCCCGACAATTTATGTTGGCTCCATATAAAGAAAGCCAATCCATGCAAATAATTACATCAAATTCCACCAGATGGAGTATGACGAGGTTCGCCGAGAAATTCAATACATAGATTAAAATAGGAGAGGACTTATATTCATGGGATGCAATGATGGCCCTATTTGCCATACTCACTGACATCTTCACTTCCATGATTTGTGGTGGTGTTGGGATTGTTCTACTAAACTTTTGATATATAAAAGAATGTGTAGAACCTGAATCAAAAAGTATGTTTTCTATTCTTGAATGAATAACTAGAGTACCTATCACCACTTCGTTGTCGGGGTTCACTTTGGCCAAAGTGATGGAAAAAGCTCTTCCTTGCTACCTTGAAAGTTGTTGGTTTCCTCCGAAAACCCTTGGATTAGGGCACTGATTTGAAAAATGACCCGGTTCTTTGCATTTGTAGCATTGAACAACGCGTTGAGGTTCGGAAGGAGTGTTTCTCTCCTCTGTCGCAGCCACAGGTCTTTCTTGCCGATAGTTAATTGGTAGGTGCCCTTCTCTTCCACACCTGAAGCATTTCCTCATCCCCTTAAGGTAATTTCCAAGGTGCTTATTTCCACACTTTTGTCAAGTGGGGTGCTGGATATTCATAGCACCATTGGATTTATCCATCTTTCCACTAGAATTGAAGTCTACCTTATGATTCTTATCCCCATGATACCCTTGTGATTCTCCGATTTCCATTTCGACCTTGAGGGAACATCGGACAATTTCCTCATAGCTGTTGAAGTCACAGATTGCTAATGTTTTCCGTAGTCTAGGCTACAACCCACCAAATAAGCGGTCAACTTTGCATTCGGGGGTAACGATAAAGCCGAAAGAGTATCATACCAGCCTTGTGATGTTTTCCTCGTACACTCCAACAGATTCTTCATCTTTTTTCTTGAGGGAAAGGAATTCCCTTTTCATCTTAAGCCGAAGGGTACGTGGAAAATATTTACCAAAAAAATCTTCCAGAAATCCTTCCATTCCAACGCCTCGATCTCCTCCTCAGGCTTCGTATTTTTGATCAACATCCACCATTGATCAGCTTAACCCTCCATATGATAAGCCGCCAGAAGAACCTTCTCTTGTTCATAACATTGAAGGATGGAGAAGATTTTTCAATGGATTTGATCAATTGTTCTGCGATCGTGGGATCAAATGATCCACTAAAACTAGGAGGCCTTTGTCACATGAAGCTCTCGATAGCGACTTTTTCTTTCTTAGGGGGGGGGGGGTTGAACGTTCCTCTTGAACCGTGTTTCTATTCAAAGCTTGAGTTACCTGAGAGAGAAGCATGGCAAAGTTCAAAATTCCTGCTCCCATTGGATTGGGCATCTCATTAGTACAGTCATCACACTGATCTTCACAACGATTGTTAGCCCGAGTCCTCCTATTACCGGCCATTGGCTGGAATAAAAGGAAAGTTAAGGGTAACACATAAAGGATAATCTAGAGACAAAAGTTTATGACTTATAAATAAACATTTATTTCCTTAACTCATGAGTCTATATGCTTCAATCTAGGATTTTCATGATCTACTTTCTAACATATATTCTTAGGGGAATTTTTTTATTCCCTAAATAAGGGTTCATTCTAAGCTTGTAAATTTACCAAAGCATATCCCCCGGGAGTGTCGTAACCAAGAGTTCATCAAGGCCCATTGCCAGTCACCAGTTTTCGTTCGAGTCTAGCTCAAAGCGGTGTTTTCGGGTTTTACCCCTAGGATACATCTATGCCAGAGCTGCCTCTACCTGCTCGTATCCAGACAGGGATGTATTTTCTTGATAACCCACTTACTCAATACTCACCAAAACTTAGGGACGTATTTATTGTACTTAGTCTTGTATGTAAGGCTTTACTAGGGTTTTCTAATCCTAATCCCAAAAATAACTAAACCTATCCTCTGATATAAACTATGACAACCCTTCTTTTATTACAAACTTAAACATGATTTATTACATGAAACATCACATGATACATCAAAGAAGATCGAGAGGTTTATTGTCTTTAGGGATTAATATCATTATATAAAAACATAAAACATGAAATACAACATCTTTATTGAAAACTTCCTTTACATGACTACTACATTCCCTCGTACTTAGCATTGCATGGGATAACCTGAGACATGCATAAGAAAAGGGTGAGCTATAAAGCCCAGTAAGGGAATACACATGGAATAACATGAGGAGTACAATACATGTTAGAAATTAGGCATATCAATAGAGAATAAGAGAAACATGAACATAAAGGCATGATAAAGCATGATAATCATAACATGGAAATGTGGCAACAACACTTAACATGGAATTAGCATGAGCCATGGGCCATTACACATAGAGCATGAGTAAATCCTCATTGCACATGAAGCATGAGTAAAACCTCATTTTAATTGAATTAGAATGAGTCAACACTCATTTCACATGAATTATAATGATACTATACTTTACCCAATGCATTGGAGCGCTATATGGGTGCACCCTTCTTAATCATTTCATTTCATGCATAAGTGTGCCACATGGATCATAAAAAATTGATTCATAAAACATAATCATTTATTCCACGATAAAGGAATGTGGAATTCATAAATTAAACTTTATAATCAATAAGTAAATGTGCATAAAGGTGAATACCCTTGATGGATAAATGGGCATGGTATTCACTACACAATGGCATTGGCTTATAAAATCGGTGCAATTTTGGCAGCGTAACGGCGTGACATAAGAATTCATAAAAAAGGTTGATAAGAGATAAAGGGGTTCCTCATCATATTTAAATGTAATGGACAGTAAGGAGGTTATATAGATACATGTCCCAACAATTGTAATGGAATCTAGATTCATGATACAAAAGTATTTCTTGAATGTAAATGAGGAAAGAGAAGTTCCTTTCGGAATTTCGGCATAGTAAAGGGTGTACATGGGAGGCATTTAATGAGAGAGAAAGGAGTCTCCCATCATTAAAACATAAAGAGGGAAGTATTATGGAGGTAAAAAAACATATCCCAACATTGATAAGTGAAATTAAATTGGAAAAACAACTTAAAGAAAATTAGACAAATATGAGAAAGGAAGAAAAAAACCTTACTTAGAAGTGTGCTTCCAAAGGCTAGAGAGAGGCTTGTGAGAAGATTCATGGGAGATTGGGGCACCTTGGGAGGATTTTATAGAGAGTAGGGAAGAATTTGGATGAACTCAACAGGCTTTTAGTGAGGAGGAACTGAGAGCTTGTTTGGGTTGATATAGGAAAGGTGAGGGAATTCTTTATTGTTTAGGTTTGGGACCCCTTACATTAAATTAATCCAAAACACAAACCATACCATGGTTTTTGCCCATGGTTTTTGGAAAAGGGAAGAAGAAAAAAATATTTTATAAGGCCGAAGTCTGAACTTCTTAAAATAATGAGGTTGCTTATGTGGAGGTGAATCACACTCCCATGGAAAATAATTTAAAAAGACAAAATGTTTAAAAGTCTTGAGGGGTCCATTAATGCTTTGAAAAGTAGGAAAAACAAACCCAAAATCACATTATTTTAATGGTAAAACATATATTGGCCGAAAATAAAGCTTATAGTATTTTATTACATCACTATTGGGTCATTATGATGTCATAAATCACATTATATATTTAAACGATATTTAATTTTTACCCAAAAATTTGATTGTCTCAGAAAATTATGAAAAATTCCCCGTTGTATAATTTAGACATCCAGATTCTAGAAATAACATTTATTTTATCTAAATAATTTTCTAAATATGCTAATTTTCACTATTAAAATAAAAACCGACATTTATCGAAAATTCACAGGTTTTGACAGAAATGGATTTCAAATCATAATAAAAATTTCAATTTCATTCATAAAATTATAAGATCATTTATATTTAATAAAAATTAATTTAATAATAATAATAATAATATATTAAAATATTATTTAATTCAATAATTCCTTAATTTAATAAAATTTAATTTTTAATTAAATAATAACTAAAAACATTATTTGTACTTTAAAAACTATTTACAATGTATCAATAATCACAAGAAAGTATATTTATTATTATATACAAAAAAATAATGTACATGAACATAGAACTATTTATTTGTTACATAACCCCTTAAAACAGCCACACAATACCTAAGGGTAAGGTGCGTGATGGTGATACACTCTTGGGGTGGCTCGGATAACATCGCTCGAGTGGTAATTTCTATCAACTTCCACTTCTCCCGTAGATGGTCCCATTCGAGCTTGACATAATGAAGCTCAGCTTGGGCTTGGTCAAGAGCGAAGCCCAAAGATGCCACCTCTTTTCTGATCTCCGACAAATGGGCTTCGTATGGGGCAATTCTACTGGATGAGGCCATCGCTTCCTTTGTCTGAGTACATTTGGATTTGTTAAAGCCCTATATTTATACTAATCATGTGATCACTGTTAAATGCCTATATTAGCAATGGAAAAAATTCTTAACATAAAACCAAAGAAGTTGGCATTTTATATAGACATAAAGAGACATTTAATTAGATCAAGAGGGATTTCCATTAATGAAACTTTGGGTCGTTACAGGTTGATGCTATGGGTGTCTCTGGTATGGTCAATAGAAAGATGGATGATGTTTGGCTTGATGATCTATAGCCTGTGGCAGTGGAGAACATATATTATGTTGTGTATGATGATGGTTTAATCATGGGGGCTTCAGAAGTGTGTGTTGATGGGTTAAATGGTTGATATGATGATGATGGAGTTATGATGATCATAGTTTCAACTGGTAACCACTTTCAAGGTTTGGATCATGAGGGTGTGGAGATGGTTACTCAAATAAATGATGGTATCAACATAAAAATTGAGCTCCCTTCTCAGGAGGTTGTTACTATAAATGGAGTAACGAAGAAGGGGATATGTGAAGGTCAAGATTTGGTGGAACATACACACTGTTTAACAATGATTGACACTGACAGTCAGTTTTAGCAGAACCAGCCAGTGAATTATAAAGTGGTGTGTATTCCTAGAAAATGTGGGGATATCACTAATAGTGACAAATAAAATTATGGTGTCATGGTCAGGCCCTCCTATAGTGATAGTTTCTCGGGAGGGAATGAAATGATTTCCGGGAACCAGGAGGTTATGATTGGTTCACCATGAAGAAGGTCGAAGAAATATTACTATAACATCCCAAGTAAGTAATGAATAATAGATACTTTTATCTATATCTATTAATGAACTAGATAGTGTTTTAGAGGCTTAAAATGAAAATAAATCCAATCTTAAGCATGGAATACACTAATATTTTTAAAAGATTGTTTTACTGCCTTTTGATGGCAAACCATTTTTAAATCTATCTTTTTACAATTTTATAAGCTATGTTTGTCAAAATAAACTTATTATTTATGTTTGGGACATCAAAATTTACTTTGTGTGAATTATTGGTATTTTTCTGACAATGTTCATTTTTTAATGAATAGTGAAAAATACTGCATTTTACATCAAAACTGCTTCTTAATCTAATTTATTTATATGATTATATTATCTTTTGAATTGGTCTTAATGTGTAATCTGAATATATTTTTACCATTTAATCCAATGGTGGTCATTGGAATCAATTTCACTTTGAAATTAGACTTAAACTGGTGTCAATCTTTTGATACTTATTGTTTTATAAAAACACGTTATTTGCTCTGACAACGGGAATTAATTATTAAATTAATTAATGTGACTTATATGTTTTGAATTTTGTAAAATATACTTAATTTTTGAATTCGGAATATCAAATATAGCTTAGGGTGAATTTTTTGTAATTTTCTGAAAAACTTCAATTTTTGATGAATAGTGAAACCACTAAGTGGTACTTATAAAAACTGATTTTCCATTTAAATGAAATTTTCCCATCATTGTGTTTTGAATTTCAAAAATCCGACATACATGGTTGTCATTAAGAAGTAAAATGTGGTTCAATGAGATTAAAATAATTTTTTGGTGAATAGTAACTTATTAAGTTTTTAATCGCGATTAGAGGTAATTAGTGTAATTTAAGGTAAAAATGATATTATAAAAATGTGAAAACACCATGACACTTATCCTACCCATATGGGATGAGTCATGGCCGACCAAGACATCCCATGGGTCGATTTAGGGGACCCTATGGAGCCTCTTGGGTGAGATAATGAATTTAATGCTTTTTTTTAAAATAAAGGTGAAAATGACACTAACATAAATTGTTTTACTAAAACAATTTTTATAAGGGGTTATACTAATCATAATTTTGCCTATAAATACTCTTTGGAAAGATAAAACTATTTCATACATCAGGATATTTTTTTTATAATTTTTAGATATTAAATAAATTAATTTAATTATGACATCATGATGATGCAACGATGACCTCATTAATGAACAGTTTAAATAAAATGAAACAATAATATAAAATCTAAGCCCTAAACTTGTCCAAAAACTATTGGATGGGAATATTTCGAAGCCTTATCATCTTATCTTCGAAATATATCAATGTGGGACCTTATAAATTCGAAACACTTTTGAAAATAAAATAATAGTTTCATGATTTCCAAAAGTGCCACTCCTCTCCTCTTATAAAAGGCCCCCACCTCTACCTCATTTCACACACTCCTAAAGCCTTTGGCTCGGCCATAACCTGACCATTTACTCTCTACACATCCCTATACTCATCCTAGAGGATTCCCTTTGGGCATAATCCTTTCAAAGTAAGCCTTTAGGCTCAAATCAAAAGGAGTTACACTTTTAAAGGTAATTCATTCTCTCATGTTCATTTGTTTTATTTTGCTTCTCCAACCCCCTAAACTATTTTTATTTACTTCTTTTGTAACAACACCAGTATCTTCAATATACTAGGATGTTGTTATAATATTTATTCGAGCTACACTCTCACACAACTACATCAAATGGTTAAAGAACATACGGTTTCCGTGGATGGCGAAATTCTGCCTCCCGAAACGATGATTGTTCAATACTCAATTAACACCTTAAAAGGTGGCCATTATGATGTCACTATTTTTATATATGATATATAATATGTTTATTCTTTCCTTAATATTATGTATTTTTCATGTATGGCATATCATTATTGTTTCCATTATGGGTAAACACGATATCTTTATTTTAGGAAGTGCGGACTACCGCCCCCTGAAAGTGATTTGATTCGTTAATACCATATGTGGGATGTGTAAAGGATAAAGTTAATGATATTATATATGTTATTATACTAGAATTATAATATACTCTTATATCATTATGATTCCATTCCAGAAAATACGAAATAGAAATGGAAGTAGCGTTCATGCGTACGTACGGCTTAGCGTCTCCATGAACGGTGCATTTCATTTCTTACCTCTAAATGTGATGTAATATTATAAATACATGTATATGCTGAATATATATGATATATATGTTATCCAAATCATTAATATAATTCTGGATATAACGAACCTTTGACCAAATTAACAACATGTAAGTGTAAGAAGTCTATTTTTGACTTAAGAACCAAATACCGACAAAATGAACATTATTAACTTAAATGATTACATGATGTTCATAACATGGTATAAAAGGAATAATGAACTTGAAAAAGGTTCTTAAGCAAGTAGAGATTAACTCAAGTTTATTATTCAGGAGATTAAAGAACGTTCGGGTCAAGTCGGATACGAGGTATGGGACTTCGTCTCAATCTCCTTTCATTGAGGCATATTTTGTTTTATACACAACCTTTTTTTTATATGGTATATACACACCTTTGACTTTTACGTTTATTCAAAAGGAATCTTTTTTATATGAAGAATTTACTAACCGACAAAAGGGAATGTTTTTGTCGTACGTATGCGGCGACAACAACTTCTTCGCCGTCGTGACCGTTATTTGAGTTTCGGCTTCCTCTACAAGCCATAGCTTCTTTTTAAAAGAAAAATAAATACCATGTTTTACTTTTCTTTTATTTTGGTATCTAAAATGGTTTTCATAATTTTTTTATATCAATGTGTTGTATTGATATCTTGTTATTGAAAGGTGGGAATGTTATGTTTCCTTTATGCATGTTTTATGTGATACGATTATGTTGAGGTTCTTGGGCATTATTATGAAGACGGGTGGTTCCGTGATAAACTAAGGGCGGGTGAGCCCGATATAGCTATCCAATTCATTGGGTAATGCGAAGGAGTGAAAAATTAAGGTTTCTCCGAAGAGATTTAGGGAATATACTGTGATGGGTATTCCAAAGGTAACCAAGAGGGTTACTCCCTACGTAAGAATGTTATGAATTCATAAAGTTACCTTTATGGCTTATGATTTCTATGATTTATTAATGATTTGATGAGGTATGTTAAAGTGCTTATGTTTTATGGGTAAAGTATGATTTCTTTCTTATGTATATATGTACCCATGTTTCCTTTCCATATTTTTATATCCCTTACTGAGCTTTTTATGCTCATCCCAAGTTTTTTTGAAATGTTTTTCACAGGTCAAGGGAAAGGTACATGATATGATGATAGTGTCAAGGAAGTGTCAAGAAAGAATCCATGTTTTATTTTAAATATGTTTCCATTGATGTGAAAGAAGAATACTATCCTTATGTAACCACTTTATTTACATGTGGAATGTAATGAAAGTTTTATGATCTAATTCTCTAAAACTATAAACCCGAAAAGATCCTCAATGTGAATTATTCATTTAATTCAATATTACATAAGGTTTAAGGCTGGGGCCTTATAGTTGGTATCAGAGGTCGGTTTAGACAACTTTAGGAGTTAGAAAATTGTTAAATTATAAGTTAATTTATGGTATGACTGAAATGATATAACATTTAAAGATTACCATGTTCCTTCACCTAAGGTATTTTAGTGTTAAGAATGGTTTTTCGTAGAGGAAACAAAGAAGCTTTTTTGGGAAGGCATGCTGAGGGAAATGACCTTTCAAATCAGCATACTGAGATGATCAGAATCAGAATTGAGTAGTTTACTGCAGTGATGGCTCAGTTGACTCAGGTGATAAATCATGGTTGTTTTTATTGATGATATTTTGGTATTTTCTAAAAGTAAAGAGGAGCATGAAAGACATTTAAGGGTTATCTTGCAAACCTTAAACGAAAAGAAATTGTATGGAAAATTCAGCAAGTGTGAGTTTTGGTTGCAACAAATTTCTTTCCTTGGTCACATTGTTTCTAAAGATGGAATAACTGTTGATCCTGCAAAAACAAAAGTTGTTGAAGAATGACCAAGACCCACAAATGTAACTGAGATTTGTATATTCCTTGGTTTGGCAGGCTATTACCGAAGGTTTGTTAGAAATTTTTCACGGTTATCTAGTCCAATGACTAAGCTAACTCGGAAGGGTGTTAAGTTTATCTGGAAAAAAGAATGTGATGATTGTTTTCAGGAACTGAAAAGAAGATTGGTGAATGCTCCAGTTTTGGAACTACCTTCCAGGAATGGTGAGTTTGTTATATATAGTGATGCCCCATTGAAAGGACTTGGTTGCGTCCTAATGCTGAATGATCAGGTAATTGCTTATTCTTCACGACAGTTGAAAACTCATGAGGTAAATTACCCTACACATGATTTGGAATTAGCTGCTGTTGTTTTTGCTTTAAAAATTTGGAGGCATCATTTGTATGGAGTAAAGTGTGAAATATATACCGATCAAAAAAGTTTAAAGTATATATTCACTCAGAAAGAATTGAACATGAGACAAAGGAGATGGCTAGAATTAATTAAGGATTATGATTGTACAATTCATTACCATCCGGGAAAAGAAAATAAAGTGGTTGATGCTTTAAGTCGAAAAAGTAATGCTTCATTAGCAATATTGCGTTTGGAAAGTGATCCTTTGGTTAAGGATTTGATGTGATTTGGCATAGAAGTTGTTGGTGCAGGATGTTCTTCTGTTTTGTTTTAGGTATCAGTGAGATCATCTCTATCAGATAGAATCAAGAAAGCACAGAAGAAAGACAGTGAGTTGCAGAAAAAGGTAGAGCTGGTTCAGAAAGGTGAGTTTCCTTAGTTCAACATTGATAATGATTGCGTTTTGAGATTTGGGAAGAGATTGTGTGTGCCTTTTGATTCACAGTTGAAGAGAGAGTTGTTATGTGAAGCTCATAGTTCTCCGTTTTCAGTTCATCCTGACAGTAATAAGATGTATAGAGATCTACGGGAGTATTACTGGTGGGATGGAATGAAAAGAGATATTGCTGATTTTACTGTGAAGTGTTTGACATGTCAACAGGTTAAAGCAGAGCGGCAGTTACCGAAAGGGATGATTCAGCCTTTACCAGTTCCAGAGTGGAAATGGGAGAATATATCCATGGACTTTGTTGTGGGATTACCAAATACATCTCGAGGTAATAATGCAATCCGGGTTATTGTTGATCGCTTGACCAAATATGCTCATTTCCTTGCTATAAGAGATACTTTTTCCCTAGATCAACTTTCCCGTTTGTATCTTAAAGATATAATCAGGTTACATGGAGTTCCTCTCTCCATTGTATCTGATCGTGATCCCAAGTTCACTTCTAACTTTTGGAAAGGCCTTCAGAAGTCGTTGGGTACTGAATTAAATTTTAGTACAACTTTTCATCCTCAATCAAATGGGCAGTCGGAATGAACAATTCAGACCTTGGAGGATATGATACGTTCTTGTTCTATGGATTATCAGGGATGTTGGGACCAATATATTTCTTTGGTTGAATTTTCATATAATAACAGTTTTCATTCCAGTATACAAATGGCACCATTTCAGGCATTATATGGGAAGCGGTGTCGAACTCCAGCTTTCTGGGATGAAGTGGGTGAAAGAAAGTTGATGGGACCAGAATTGGTGGAAGAGATGGCAGAAAAAGTTCAGCTGATTCAGAAGCACAGGAGAACAGCTCAGAGTAGGCAGAAGAGTTATACAGATAACAGGAGGAAGGATCTATCTTTTGAGGTAGGTGATCATGTTTTTCTCAAAGTATCACCATGGAAAAGTGTGATGTGATTTGGTAAGAAAGGAAAGTTGAGTCCAAGGTTCATTGGACCATATGAAATTCTGGAGAGAGTTGGATCAGTTGCTTACTGAGTGGCTTTACCTCCGATTTTATCTCAGGTACACAATGTTTTTCATGTTTCGATGTTGAGAAAGTACATGTCAGATCCATCTCATGTTTTGAGTCCAGAGGTAGTTCAGCTGGAAGAGAACCTATCTTATGAGGAAAAACCGGTCCAGATTCTTGACCACAGGGAGAATGTGTTACGGAATAAGGTGATTAAGCAGGTAAAGGTTTTGTGGAAAAACCACATGATGGAAGAGGCAACATGAGAATCTGAAAATGCAATGAGGGATAAGTACCCCCATTTATTTGATAAGTGAATAAATTGCAGTGACGCAATTTTCTAAAGGGGGGAAGGATGTAACATCCCAAGTAAGTAATGAATAATAGATATTTTTATCTATGTCTATTAATGAACTAGATAGTGTTTTAGAGTCTTAAAATGAAAATAAATCCAATCTTAAGCATGGAATACACTAATATTTTTAAAAGATTGTTTTACTGCCTTTTGATGGAAAACCATTTTTAAATCTATCTTTTGACAATTTTATAAGCTATTTTTGTCAAAATAAACTTATTCTTTATGTTTGGGACATCAAAATTTACTTTGTGTGAATTTTTGGTATTTTTATGACAATGTTCATTTTTTAATGAATAGTGAAAAATACTGCATTTTACATCAAAACTGCTTCTTAATCTAATTTATTTATATTATTAGATTATCTTTTGAATTGGTATTAATGTGTAATATGAATATATTTTTACCATTTAATCCAATGGTGGTCATTGGAATCAATTTCACTTTGAAATTAGACTTAAACTGGTGTCAATCTTTTGATACTTATTGTTTTATAAATACACGCTATTTGCTCTGACAGTGGGAATTAAATATTAAATTAATTAATGTGACTTATATGTTTTTAATTTTTTAAAATAGACTTCATTTTTGAATTTGGAATATCAAATATAGCTTAGGGTGAATTTTTCGTAATTTTCTGAAAAACTTCAATTTTTGATGAATAGTGAAACCACTAAGTGGTACTTATAAAAACTGATTTTCCGTTTAAATGAAATTTTTCCATCATTGTGTTTTGAATTTCAAAAATCCTACATACATGGTTTTCATTAAGAAGTAAAATGTGGTTCAATGAGATTAAAATAATTTTTTGGTGAATAATAACTTATTAAGTTTTTAATCGCAATTAGAGTTAATTAGTGTAATTTAAGGTAAAAATGATATTATAAAAATGTGAAAACACCATGAAACTTGTATTACCCCTATTGGATGAGTCATGGCCGACGAAGACAACCCATGGGTCAATTTAGGGGACCCTATGAAGCCTCTTGGGTGAGATAATGACTTTAATGCTTTTGTTTAAAATAAAGGTGAAAATGACACTAACATAAATTGTTTTACTAAAACAATTTTTAGAAGGGGTTATACTAATCATAATTTTGTCTATAAATTCTATTTGGAAATATAAAAATATTTCCTACATCAGGATATTTTTTTTATAATTTTTCTACATTAAATAAATTAATTTAATTATGACATCATGATGATGCAACGATGACCTCATTAATGAACAATTTAAATAAAATGAAATGATAATATAAAATCTAAGACCTAAACTTGTCCAAAAACTATTGTATGGTAATATTTCGAAGCCTTATCATCTTATCTTCGAAATATATCAATTTGGGACCTTAGAAATTAGAAACACTTTTGAAAATAAAATAATAGTTTCATGATTTCCAAAAGTGCCCCTCCTCTCCTCTTATAAAAGGCCCCCACCTCTACCTCATTTCACACACTCCTCAAGCCTTTGGCTCGGCCATCCCCTTCCCATTTACTCTATCGAAATACCTCTCCTCATCCTAGAGGATTCCCTTTGGCCAGAATCCTTTCAAAGGAAGCCTTTAGGCTCAAATCAAAAGGAGTTAGACTTTTAAAGGTAATTCATTCTCTCATGTTATTTTGTTTTATTTAGCTTCTCCAACCCCCTAAACTCTTTTTATTTACTTATTTTGTAACAAAACCAGTATCTTAAATATACTAGGATGTTTTTATAAGATTTATTAGAGCTACACTCTCACACAACTACATCAAATGGTTAAAGAACATACAGTTTCCGTGGATGGCGAAATTCTGCCTCCCGAAACGATGATTGTTCAATACTCATTTAACACCTTCAAAGGTGGACATTATGATGTCACTATTTTTATATATGATATATAATATGTTTATTATTTCCTTAAGATTCTGTATTTTTCATGTATGGCATACCATTATTGTTTCCATTATGGGTAAACACGATATCTTCATTTTAGGAAGTGCGGACTACCGCCCCCTGAAAGTGATTTGATTCGTTAATACCATATGTGGGATGTGTAAAGTATAAAGTTAATGATATTATATATGTTATTATACTGGAATTATAATATACTCTTATATCATTATGATTCCATTCCAGAAAATACGAAATAGAAATGGAAGTAGCGTTCATGCGTACGTATGGCTTACCGTCTCCATGAACGGTGCATTTTATTTCTTACCTCTAAATGTGATGTAATATTATAAATACATGTATATGATGAATATATATGATATATATGTTATCCAAATCATTAATATCATTCTGGATATAACGAACCTTTGACCAAATTAACAACATCTAAGTGTAAGAAGTCTATTTTTGACTTAAGAACCAAATACTGAAAAAATGAACATTATTAACTTAAATGATTACATGATGTTCATAACATGGTATAAAAGGAATAATGAACTTGAAAAAGGTTCTTAAGAAAGTATATATTAACTCAAGTTTATTATTCAGGAGATTAAAGAATGGTCGGGTCAAGTCGGATACGAGGTATGGGACTTCGTCTCAATCTCCTTTCATTGAGGCATATTTTGTTTTATACACAACCTTTTTTTATATGGTGTATAAACCCCTTTGACTTTTACGTTTATTCAAAAGGAATATTTTTTATACTAAGAGTTTACTAAACGACAAAAGGGAATGTTTTTGTCGTATGTATGCGACGACAACGACTTCTCCGCCGTCGTGACTGTTATTTGAGTTTCGGCTTCCTCTACAAGCCATACCTTATTTTTAAAAGAAAAATAAATACCATGTTTTACTTTTATTTTATTTTGGTATATAAAAGGGTTTTCATAATGTTTTTATATCAATGTGTTGTATTGATATCTTGTGATTGAAAGGTGGGAATGTTATGTTTCCTTTATGTATGTTTTATGTGATACGATTATGTTGAGGTTCTTGGGAATTATTATGAAGATGGGTGGTTCCGTGATAAACTAAGGGAGGGTGAGCCCGATATAGCTCTTCAATGCATTGGGTAACGTGAAGGAGTGAAACATTAAGGTTTCTCTGAAGAGATTTAGGGAATATACTGTGATGGGTATTCCAAACGTAACCAAGAGGGTTACTCCCTACGTAAGAATGTTATGAATGCCTCAAGTTACCTTTATGGATTATGATTTCTATGATTTATTAATGATTTGATGAGGTATGTTAAAGTGCTTATGTTTTATGGGTAAAGTATGATTTCATTTTTACGTATATATGTACCCATGTTTCCTTTCCATATTTTTATATCCCTTACTGAGCTTTTTATGCTCATCCCATGTTTTTTTGAACTGTTTTTCACAGGTCAAGGGAAAGGTACATGATATGATGATATTTTCAAGGAAGTGTTAAGAAAGAATCCATGTTTTATTTTAAATATGTTTCCATTGATGGGAAAGAATAATACTATCTTTATGTAACCACTTTGTTTACATGTGGAATGTAATGCAAGTTTTATGATCTAATTCTCTAAAACTCTAAACCCGAAAAGATCCTCAATGTGAATTATTCATTTAATTCAATATTACGTAAGGTTTAAGGCTGGGGCCTTATAGTTGGTATCCGAGGTCGGTTTAGACAACTTTAGGAGTTAGAAAATTGTTAAATTATAAGTTAATTTATGGTATGACTGAAATGATATAGCATTTAAAGATTACCATGTTGCTTCACCTAAGGTATTTCAGTGTTAAGAATGGTTTTTCGTAGAGGAAACAGAGAAGATTTTTTGGGAAGGCATGCTGAGGGAAATGAACTTTCAAATCAGCATACTGAGATGATCAGAATCAGAATTGAGCAGTTTACTGCAGTGATGGCTCAGTTGACTCAGGTGATAAATCATGGTTGTTTTTATTGATGATATTTTGGTGTTTTCTAAAAGTAAAGAGGAGCATGAAATACATTTAAGGGTTATCTTGCAAACCTTAAAAGAAAAGAAACTGTATGGAAAATTCAGCAAGTGTGAGTTTTGGTTGCAACAAATTTCTTTCCTTGGTCACATTGTTTCTAAAGATGGAATAACTGTTGATCCTGCAAAAACAAACGTTGTTGAAGAATGGCCAAGACCCACAAATGTAACTGAGATTCGTAGCTTCCTTGGTTTGGCGGGCTATTACCGAAGGTTTGTTAGAAATTTTTCACGGTTATCTAGTCCAATGACTAAGCTTACTCAGAAGGGTGTTAATTTTATCTGGACAAAAGAATGTGATGATTGTTTTCAGGAACTGAAAAGAGGATTGTTGAATGCTCCAGTTTTAGCAGTACCTTCCAGGAATGGTGAGTTTTTTATATATAGTGATGCTTCATTGAAAGGACTTGGTTGCGTCCTAATGCCGAATGATCAGGTAATTGCTTATGATTCACGACAGTTGAAAACTCATGAGGTAAATTACCCTACACATGATTTGGAATTAGCTGCTGTTGTTTTTGCTTTAAAAATTTGGAGGAATCATTTGTATGGAGTAAAGTGTGAAATATATACCGATCAAAAAAGTTTAAAGTATATATTCACTCAGAAGGAATTGAACATGAGACAAAGGATATGGCTAGAATTAATCAAGGATTATGATTGTACAATTCATTACCATCCGGGAAAAGCAAATAAAGTGGCTGATGCTTTAAGTCGAAAAAGTAATGCTTCATTAGCAATATTGTGTTTGGAACGTGATCCTTTGGTTAAGGATTTGATGAGATTTGGCATAGAAGTTGTTGGTGCAGGATGTTCTTCTGTTTTGTTTCAGGTATCAGTGAGATCATCTTTATCATATAGAATCAAGAAAGCACAGAAGCAAGACAGTGAGTTGCAGAAAAAGGTAGAGCTGGTTCAGAAAGGTAAGTTGCCTCAGTTCAACATTGATAATGATTGCGTTTTGAGATTTGGGAAGGGATTGTGTGTGCCTTGTGATTCACAGTAGAAGAGAGAGTTGTTATGTGAAACTCATAGTTCTCCGTTTTCAGTTCATCCTGACAGTACTAATATGTATAGAGATCTGCGGGAGTATTACTGGTGGGATGGAATGAAAAGAGATATTGCTGATTTTACTGTGAAGTGTTTGACATGTCAATAGGTTAAAGCAGAGCGGCAGTTACCGAAAGGGATGCTTCAGCCTTTACCAGTGCCAGAGTGGAAATGGGAGAATATATCCATGGACTTTGTTTTGGGATTACCGAAGACATCTCGAGGTAATAATGCAATCTAGGTTATTGTTGATCGCTTGACCAAATATGCTCATTTACTTACTATGCGAGATACTTTTTCCCTAGATCAACTTTCCCGTTTGTATCTTAAAGAGATAGTCAGGTTACATGGAGTTCCTCTCTCCATTGTATCTGATCGTGATCCTAGGTTCACTTATAACTTTTGGAAAGGCCTTCAGAAGTCGTTGGGTACTGAATTAAATTTTAGTACAACTTTTCATCCTCAATCAGATGGGCAGTCGGAATTAAAAATTCAGACCTTGGAGGATATGCTACGTTCTTGTTCTATGGATTATCAGGGAAGTTGGGACCAACATATTTCTTTGGTTGAATTTTCATATAATAACAGTTTTCATTCCAGTATACAAATGGTACCATTTCAGGCATTATATGGGAAGCGGTGTCGAACTCCAGCTTTCTGGGATGAAGTGGGTGAAAGGAAGTTGATGGGACCAGAATTGGTGGAAGAGATGGCAGAAAAAGTTCAGCTGATTCAGAAGCACATGAGAACAGCTCAGAGTAGGTAGAAGAGTTATGTAGATAACAGGAGGAAAGATCTATCTTTTGAGGTAGGTGATCATGTTTTTCTCAAAGTATCACATTGGAAAAGTGTGATGCGATTTGGTAAGAAAGGAAAGCTGAGTACAAGGTCCATTGGACCATATGAAATTCTGGAGAGAGTTGGATCAGTTGCTTACCGAGTGGCTTTACCTCCGAGTTTATCTCAGCTAGACAATGTTTTTCATGTTTCAATGTTGAGAAAGTACATGCCAGATCCATCTCATGTTTTGAGTCCAGAGGTAGTTCAGCTGGAAGAGAACCTATCTTATGAGGAAAAACCAGTCCAGATTCTTGACCACAGGGAGAAAGTGTTACGGAATAAGGTGATTAAGCAGGTAAAGGTTTTTTGGAAAAACCACATGATGGAAGAGGCAACATGGGAATCTGAAAATGCAATTAGGGATAAGTACCCCCATTTATTTGATAAGTTAATAAATTGCGGGGATTAAATTTTCTAAAGGGGGGAAGGATGTAACATCCCAAGTAAGTAATGAATAATAGATATTTTTATCTATTTCTATTAATGAACTAGATAGTGTTTTAGAGCCTTAAAATGAAAATAAATCCAATCTTAAGCATGAAATACACTAATATTTTTAAAAGATTGTTTTACTTCCTTTTGATGGAAAACCATTTTTAAATCTATATTTTGACAATTTTATAAGCTATGTTTGTCAAAATAAACTTATTCTTTATGTTTGGGGAATCAAAATTTACTTTGTGTGAATTTTTGGTATTTTTCTGACAATGTTCATTTTTTAATGAATAGTGAAAAATACTGCATTTTACATCAAAACTGCTTCTTAATCTAATTTATTTATATGATTAAATTATCTTTTGAATTGGTATTAATGTGTAATCTGAATATATTTTTACCATTTAATCCAATGGCAGTCATTGGAATCAATTTCACTTTGAAATTAGACTTAAACTAGTGTCAATCTTTTGATACTTATTGTTTTATAAAAACACGCTATTTGCTCTGACAGCGGGAATTAATTATTAAATTAATTAATGTGACTTATATGTTTTTAATTTTGTAAAACAGACTTCATTTTTTTAATTCGGAATATCAAATATAGCTTAGGGTGAATTTTTGGTAATTTTCTAAAAAACTTCAATTTTTGATGAATAGTGAAACCACTAAGTGGTACTTATAAAAACTGATTTTCCGTTTAAATGAAATTTTTCCATCATTGTGTTTTGAATTTCAAAAATCTGACATACATGGTTGTCATTAAGAAGTAAAATGTGGTTCAATGAGATTAAAATATTTTTTTGGTGAATAGTAACTTATTAAGTTTTTAATCGCGATTAGAGGTAATTAGTGTAATTTAAGGTAAAAATGATATTATAAAAATGTGAAAACACCATGACACTTGTCCTACCCCTATTGGATGAGTCATGGCCGACCAAGACAACCCATGGGTCGATTTAGGGGACCCTATGAAGCCTCTTGGGTGAGATAATGACTTTAATGCTTTTTTTTAAAATAAAGGTGAAAATGACACTAACATAAATTGTTTTAATAAAACAATTTTTAGAAGGGGTTATACTAATCATAATTTTGTCTATAAATACTATTTGGAAAGATAAAAAGATTTCATACATCAGGATATTTTTTTTTATAATTTTTATACATTAAAAAAATTAATTTAATTATGACATCAGGATGATGCAACGATGACCTCATTAATGAACAGTTTAAATAAAATGAAACGATAAGATAAAATCTAAGACCTACACTTGTCCAAAAACTATTGGATGGGAATATTTCTAAGCCTTATCATTGTATCTTAGAAATATATCAATGTGGGACATTATAAATTCGAAACACTTTTGAAAATAAAATAATAGTTTCATGATTTCCAAAAGTGCCCCTCCTCTCCTCTTATAAAAGGCCCCCACCTCTACCTCATTTCACACACTCCTCAAGCCTTTGGCTCTGCCATCCCCTGCCCATTTACTCTCTTGAAATCCCTCTCCTCATCCTAGAGGATTCCCTTTGGGAATAATCCTTTCAAAGGAAGCCTTTAGGCTCAAATCAAAAGGAGTTACACTTTTAAAGGTAATTCATTCTCTCATGTTCATTTGTTTTATTTTGCTTCTCCAACCCCCTAAACTATTTTTATTTACTTCTTTTGTAACAAAACCAGTATCTTGAATATACTAGGATGTTTTTATAAGATTTATTTGAGCTACACTCTCACAAAACTACATCAAATGGTTAAAGAACATACGGTTTCCGTGGATGGCGAAATTCTGCCTCCCGAAACGATGATTGTTCAGTACTCATTTAACACCTTAAAAGGTGGCCATTATGATGTCAATATTTTTATATATGATATATAATATGTTTATTATTTCCTTAAGCTTCTGTATTTTTCATGTATGGCATACCATTATTGTTTCCATTATGGGTAAACACGATATCTTCATTTTAGGAAGTGTGGACTACCGCCCCCTGAAAGTGATTTGATTCGTTAATACCATATGTGGGATTTGTAAAGGATAAAGTTAATGATATTATATATGTTTTTATACTGTAATTATAATATACTCTTATATCATTATGATTCCATTCCAGAAAATACGAAATAGAAATGGAAGTAGTGTTCATGCGTACGTACGGCTTACCGTCTCCATGAACGGTGCATTTCATTTCTTACCTCTAAATGTGATGTAATATTATAAATACATGTATATGCTGAATATATATGATATATATGTTATCCAAATAATTAATATCATTCTGGATATAACGAACCTTTGACCAAATTAACAACATGTAAGTGTAAGAAGTCTATTTTTGACTTAAGAACCAAATACCGACAAAATGAACATTATTAACTTAAATGATTAAATGATGTTCATAACATGGTATAAAAGAAATAATTAACTTGAAAAAGGTTCTTAAGAAAGTAGAGATTAACTCAAGTTTATTATTCAGGATATTAAAGAACGGTCGGGTCAAGTCGGATACGAGGTATGGGACTTCGTCTCAATCTCATTTCATTGAGGAATATTTTGTTTTATACACAACCTTTTTTTTATATGGTGTATAAACCCCTTTGACTTTTACGTTTATTTAAAAGGAATCTTTTTTATACGAAGCGTTTACTAAACGACAAAAGGGAATGTTTTTGTCATACGTATGCGGTGACAACGACTTCTCTGCCGTCATGACCGTTATTTGAGTTGCGGCTTCCTCTACAAGCTATACCTTCTTTTTAAAAGAAAAATAAATACCATGTATTACTTTTATTTTATTTTGGTATCTAAAATGGTTTTCATAATGTTTTTATATCAATGTGTTGTATTGATATCTTGTGATTGAAAGGCGGGAATGTTATGTTTCCTTTATGCATGTTTTATGTGATACGATTATGTTGAGGTTCTTGGGAATTATTATGAAGACGGGTGGTTCCGTGATAAACTAAGGGCGGGTGAGCCCGATATAGCTCTCCAATGCATTGGGTAATGTGAAGGAGTGAAACATTAAGGTTTCTATGAAGAGATTTAGGGAATATACTGTGATGGGTATTCCAAACGTAACCAAGAGGGTTACTCCCTGCGTAAGAATGTTATGAATGCCTCAAGTTACCTTTATGACTTATGATTTCTATGATTTATTAATGATTTGATGAGGTATGTTAAAGTGCTTATGTTTTATGGGTAAAGTATGATTTCATTCTTATGTATATATGTACCCATGTTTCCTTTCCATATTTTTATATCCCTTACTGAGCTTTTTATGCTCATCCCAAGTTTTTTTAAATTTTTTTTCAAAGGTCAAGGGAAAGGTACATGATATGATGAAAGTGTCAAGGAAGTGTCAATAAAGAATCCATGTTTTATTTTAAATATGTTTCCATTGATGGGAAAGAAGAATACTATCTTTATATAACCACTTTGTTTACATGTGGAATGTAATGCAAGTTTTATGATCTAATTCTCTAAAACTCTAAACCCGAAAAGATCCTCAATGTGAATTATTCATTTAATTCAATATTACGAAAGGTTTAAGGCTGGGGCCTTATAGTTGGTATCAGAGGTCGGTTTAGAAAACTTTAGGAGTTAGAAAATTGTTAAATTTAAAGTTAATTTATGGTATGACTGAAATGATATAGCATTTAAAGATTACCATGTTGCTTCACCTAAGGTATTTCAGTGTTAAGAATGGTTTTTCATAGAGGAAACAGAGAAGCTTTTTTGGGAAGGCATGCTGAGGGAAATGACCTTTCAAATCAGCATACTGAGATGATCAGAATCAGAATTGAGCAGTTTACTGCAGTGATGGCTCAGTTGACTTAGGTGATAAATCATGGTTGTTTTTATTGATGATATTTTGGTGCTTTCTAAAAGTAAAGAGGAGCATGAAAGACATTTAAGGGTTATCTTGCAAACCTTAAAAGAAAAGAAACTGTATGGAAAATTCAGCAAGTGTGAGTTTTGGTTGCAACAAATTTCTTTCCTTGGTCACATTCTTTCTAAAGATGGAATAACTGTTGATCCTGCAAAATCAAAAGTTGTTGAAGAATGGCCAAGACCCACAAATGTAACTAAGATTCATAGCTTCCTTGGTTTGGAAGTCTATTACCGAAGGTTTGTTAGAAATTTTTCACGGTTATCTAGTCCAATGACTAAGCTATCTCAGAAGGGTGTTAATTTTATCTGGACAAAAGAATGTGATGGTTGTTTTCAGGAATTGAGAAGAAGATTGGTGAATGCTCCAGTTTTGGCACTACCTTCCAGGAATGGTGAGTTTTTTATATATAGTGATTCTTCATTGAAAGGACTTGGTTGCATCCTAATGCCGAATGATCAGGTAATTTCTTATGCTTTATGACAGTTGAAAACTCATGAGGTAAATTACCCTACACATGATTCGGAATTAGCTGCTGTTGTTTTTGCTTTAAAAATTTGGTGGAATCATTTGTATGGAGTAAAGTGTGAAATATATACCAATCACAAAAGTTTAAAGTATATATTCACTCAGAAGAAATTGAACATGAGACAAAGGAGATGTCTAGAATTAATCAAGGATTATGATTTTACAATTCATTACCATCCGGGAAAAGCAAATAAAGTGACTGATGATTTAAGTCAAAAAAGTAATGCTTCATTAGCAATATTGCGTTTGGAACGTGATCCTTTGGTTAAGGATTTGATGAGATTTGGCATAGAAGTTGTTGGTGCAGGATGTTCTTCTGTTTTGTTTCAGGTATCAGTGAGATCATCTCTATCAGATAGAATCAAGAAAGCTCAGAAGCAAGACAGTGAGTTGCAGAAAAAGTTAGAGCTGGTTCAGAAAGGTAAGTTGCCTGAGTTCAACATTGATAATGATTGAGTTTTGAGATTTGGGAAGAGATTTTGTGTGCCTTGTGATTCACAGTTGAAGAGACAGTTGTTATGTGAAGCTCATAGTTCTCCGTTTTTAATTCATCCTGACAGTACTAAGATGTATAGAGATCAGCAGGAGTATTACTGGTGGGATGGAATGAAAAGAGATATTGCTGATTTTACTGTGAAGTGTTTGACATGTCAACAGGTTAAAGCAGAGCGGTAGTTACCGAAAGGGATGCTTCAGCCTTTACCAGTGCCAGAGTGGAAATGGGAGAATATATCCATGGACTTTGTTGTGGGATTATCGAAGACATCTTGAGGTAATAATGCAATCTGGGTTATTGTTGATCGCTTGACCAAATATGATCATTTCCTTGATATACGAGATACTTTTTCCCTAGATCAAATTTCCCGTTTGTATCTTAAAGAGATAGTCAGGTTACATGGATTTCCTCTCTCTATTGTATCTGATCGTGATCCCAGGTTCACTTCTAACTTTTGGAAGGGACTTCAGAAGTCGTTGGGTACTGAATTAAATTTTAGTACAGCTTTTCATCCTCAATCAGATGGGAAGTTGGAACGAAAAATTCAGACCTTGGAGGATATGCTACGTTCTTGTTCTATAGATTATCAGGGAAGTTGGGACCAATATCTTTCTTTGGTTGAATTTTCATATAATAACAGTTTTCATTCCAGTATACAAATGGAAACATTTCAGGCATTATATGGGAAGCAGTGTCGAACTCCAGCTTTCTGGGATGAAGTGGGTGAAAGGAAGTTGATGGGACCAGAATTGGTGGAAGAGATGGCAGAAAAAGTTCAGCTGATTCAGAAGCACATGAGAACAGCTCAGAGTAGGTAGAAGAGTTATGCAGATAACAGGAGGAAGGATCTATCTTTTGAGGTAGGTGATCATGTTTTTCTCAAAGTATCACCATGGAAAAGTGTGATGCGATTTGGTAAGAAAGGAAAGCTGAGTCCAAAGTTCATTGGACCATATGAAATTCTGGAGAGAGTTGGATTAGTGGCTTACAGAGTGGCTTTACCTCCGAGTTTATCTCAGGTACACAATGTTTTTCATGTTTCTATGTTGAGAAAGTACATGCCAGATCCATCTCATGTTTTGAGTCCAGAGGTAGTTCAGCTGGAAGAAAACCTATCTTATGAGGAAAAACCGGTCCAGATTCTTGACCACAGGGAGAAAGTGTTACGGAATAAGGTGATTAAGCAGGTAAAGGATTTGTGAAAAAACCACATGATGGAAGAGGCAACATTGGAATCTGAAAATGCAATGAGGGATAAGTACCCCCATTTATTTGATAAGTGAATAAATTACGGGGACACAATTTTCTAAAGGGGGGAAGGATGTAACATCCCAAGTAAGTAATGAATAATAGATATTTTTATCTATATCTATTAATGAACTAGATAGTGTTTTAGAGGCTTAAAATGAAAATAAATCCAATCTTAAGCATGGAATACACTAATATTTTTAAAAGATTGTTTTACTGCCTTTTGATGGAAAACCACTTTTAAATATATCTTTTGACAATTTTATAAGCTATGTTTGTCAAAATAAACTTATTCTTTATGTTTGGGACATCAAAATTTACTTTGTGTGAATTTTTGGTTTTTTTTCTGACAATGTTCATTTTTTAATGAATAGTGAAAAATACTGCATTTTACATCAAAACTGCTTCTTAATATAATTTATTTATATGATTAGATTATATTTTTAATTGGTCTTAATGTGTAATCTGAATATATTTTTACCATTTAATCCAATGGTGGTTGGAATCAATTTCACTTTGAAATTAGACTTAAACTGGTGTCAATCTTTTGATACTTATTGTTTTATAAAAACACACTATTTGCTCTGACAGCGGGAATTAATTATTAAATTAATTAATGTGACTTATAAGTTTTGAATTTTGTCAAATAGACATCATTTTTGAATTCGGAATATCAAATATAGCTTAGGGTGAATTTTTGGTAATTTTCTGAAAAACATCAATTTTTGATGAATAGTGAAACCACTAAGTGGTACTTATAAAAACTGATTTTCCGTTTAAATGAAAATTTTCCATCATTGTGTTTTGAATTTAAAAAATCCGACATACATGGTTGTCATTAAGAAGTAAAATGTGGTTCAATGAGATTAAAATAATTTTTTGATGAATAGTAACTTATTACGTTTTTAATCACGATTAGAGGTAATTAGTGTAATTTAAGGTAAAAATGATATTATAAAAATGTGAAAACACCATGACACTTGTCCTACACCTATTGGATGAGTCATGGCTGACCAAGAAAACCCATGGGTCGATTTAGGGGACCCTATGAAGCCTCTTGGGTGAGATAATGACTTTAACGCGTTTTTTTAAAATAAAGGTGAAAATGACACTAACATAAATTGTTTTACTAAAACAATTTTTAGAAGGGGTTATACTAATCATAATTTTGTCTATAAATAATATTTGGAAAGATAAAAATATTTTTTACATCAGGATATTTTTTTTTATAATTTTTAGACATTAAATAAATTAATTTAATTATGACATCATGATGATGCAACGATGACCTCATAAATGAATAGTTTAAATAAAATGAAACGATAAGATAAAATATAAGACCTACACTTGTCCAAAAACTATTGGATGGGAATATTTCGAAGCCTTATCATCGTATCTTCGAAATATATCAATGTGGGACATTACAAATTCGAAACACTTTTGAAAATAAAATAATAGTTTCATGATTTCCAAAAGTGCCCCTCCTATCCTCTTATAAAAGGCCCCCACCTCTACCTCATTTCACACACTCCTCAAGACTTTGTATCGGCCATACCCTGCCCATTTACTCTCTCGACATCCCTATCCTCATCATAGAGGATTCCCTTTGGGCAGAATCCTTTCAAAGGAAGCCTTTAGGCTCAAATCAAAAGGAGTTACACTTTTAAAGGTAATTCATTCTCTCATGTTCATTTGTTTTATTTTGCTTATCCAACCCCCTAAACTCTTTTTATTTACTTATTTTGTAACAAAACCAGTATATTCAATATACAAGGATGTTTTTATAAGATTTATTCGAGCTACACTCTCACACAACTACATCAAATGGTTAAAGAACATACGGTTTCCGTGGATGGCGAAATTCTGCCTCCCGAAACGATGATTGTTCAATACTCATTTAACACCTTCAAAGGTGGCCATTATGATGTCACTATTTTTATATATGATATATAATATGTTTATTCTTTCCTTAAGATTCTTTATTTTTCATGTATGGCATACCATTATTGTTTCCATTATGGGTAAACACGATATCTTGATTTTAGGAAGTGCGGACTATCGCCCCCAGAAAGTGATTTGATTCATTAATACCATATGTGGGATGTGTAAAGGATAAAGTTAATGATATTATATATGTTATTATACTGGAATTATAATATACTCTTATATCATTATGATTCCATTCCAGAAAATATGAAATAGAAATGGAAGTACCGTTCATGCGTACGTACGGGTTACCGTCTCCATGAACGGTGCATTTCATTTCTTACGTCTAAATGTGATGTAATATTATAAATACATGTATATGCTGAATATATATGATATATATGTTATCCAAATCATTAATATCATTCTGTATATAAGGAACCTTTGACCAAATTAACAACATGTAAGTGTAAGAAGTCTATTTTTGACTTAAGAACCAAATACCGACAAAATGAACATTATTAACTTAAATGATTACATGATGTTCATAACATGGTATAAAAGGAATAATGAACTTGAAAAGGGTTCTTAAGAAAGTAGAGATTAACTCAAGTTTATTATTCAGGAGATTAAAGAACGGTCGGGTCAAGTCGGATACGAGGTATGAGACTTCATCTCAATCTCCTTTCATTGAGGCACATTTTATTTTATACACAACCTTTTTTTATATGGTGTATAAACCCCTTTGACTTTTACGTTTATTTAAATGTAATATTTTTTATACGAAGCATTTACTAAATGACAAAAGGGAATGTTTTTGTCGTACGTATGCGGCGACAACGACTTCTCCGCCGTCGTGACCGTTATTTGAGTTTCGGCTTCCTCTACAAGCCATACCTTCTTTTTAAAAGAAAAATAAATACCATGTTTTACTTTTCTTTTATTTTGGTATCTAAAATAGTTTTCATAATGTTTTTATATCAATTTGTTGTATTGATATCTTGTGATTGAAAGGTGGGAATGTTATGTTTCCTTTATGCATGTTTTATTTGATACGATTATGTTGAGGTTCTTGGGCATTATTATGAAAACGGGTGGTTCCGTGATAAACTAAGGGAGGGTGAGCCCGATATAGCTCTCCAATGCATTGGGTAACGTGAAGGAGTGAAAAATTAAGGTTTCTCCAAAGAGATTTAGGGAATATACTATGATGGGTATTCCAAACATAACCAAGAGGGTTACTCCCTACGTAAGAATGTTATGAATGCCTCAAGTTACCTTTATGGCTTATGATTTCTATGATTTATTAATGATTTGATGAGGTATGTTAAAGTTATTATGTTTTATGGGTAAAGTATGATTTCATTCTTATGTATATATGTACCCATGTTTCCTTTCCATATTTTTATATCCCTTACTAAGCTTTTTATGCTCATCCCAAGTTTGTTTGAAATGTTTTTCACAGGTCAAGGGAAGGGTACATGATATGATGATAGTGTCAAGGAAGTGTCAAGAAAGAATCCATGTTTTATTTTAAATATGTTTCCATTGATGGGAAAGAAGAATACTATATTTATGTAACCACTTTGTTTACATGTGGAATGTAATGCAAGTTTTTGATCTAATTCTCTAAAACTCTAAACCCGAAAAGATCCTCACTGTGAATTATTCATTTAATTCAATATTACATAAGGTTTAAGGCTGGGGCCTTATAATTACTCATATATGCCAAAGATAGTGTCCAATAGGTCTTTTGTCAGAAAATAAGGTGGGGAGGTATCTGGATTCAATAAGGGTATGAAATCTTCTAATGAATTTATATCTTTGGAGAGGTTTAAACTTAGAAGGAAGTATTCAAATGTTCTAAATTATTAGGAAATCCCAAAGTGGGAATCAACTACTATAGATGATGCATTTTACCATGGATTTGGTGACGGGTATGGTTTTTATGATATGTAGTTGTTGTTTTGGGATTGTGGCACTTGTTTTCTGAAATTTTCTTTTATTTTAATATATGGTCAGAGGTTTGCCTCTGACTGAGATTTTCTAGTATATTTAAAATTAAACAATTCAACATCAATATTTTATTCAATAACATTACAAATTAAATATTTCCTAAAAACTCTCATGAACATTATTTAATATTTATCTAAAACAATATATAAACATTAATGATGCATGAATCACATAATATATAACATTAATTTAACTAACCATCTATAATTTTTTTTAAAACTAAATTATATTAGGAAAAAATAAATTATACCATCAACTGACAGAGGGGTTTTAAATTTACATCGTGTTTATGAAATATTAGTATCATATAATTGAGAATTTAATTACATAATGTGGGTTTTAATGAAGTGTATTAATATACAAACATATAGGTAGTAACTAGGTTACATTCCTCAATATTCAGTAAAATAAAAAACAATAATAACAAGGAAAAATAGAACATAAAACTTATTTAACCCTATCTTGAAAACTAAATAATATATGGTAATTCATCTCATTTTAGATTCTAGTGGAACACTGAATATTGGAATCAACCAACATTTATAACTATGAAATTATGGCTATCTATTGGTTATCCATAGGTAACAATTTATTATTAATGATTTTTATAGGGTATACCTACAAAATTAGAAAAATAACAATATATAATGTCCTATAAATTTATTATTCTTTTATGATACATTAATATTCATTTTTAATTGATTTAATCACATTAATAAATTTTTATACTTCTATATTTTCGCATTCCTAACTGATCAACCAAAAAACATTCATGAGAGGCTTAGTATAACTAAAATATACCACAAAATAGATTTACTTGAATCATACTCTAAATTAAAACAAAAAAATTTAGAATTATCACAGTAAAATGGTGTAACATCCAAAAGGGAATTCAAATTATTATAATTTTAATTAGTTTTTACAACATTATTTCAATCAGAATTTTTCATCTATTAAACTCTTCCAATTTAAAATAATATTTTACCTAAATACATGGAATATATATAATTATTCAAAAATTCATAAACATGATTTTATATCTCCATGAATATTCCCTATTCAAAATCTAATGATTTAATATTAAACATTTTATCATTCTATTTCATTCATTGATTAGGTAGATTGTAAGGTGCATCAAATCTTTTTCAAATTTATAATATTTAGAAATTAAAAAAATCTCCACTTAACCATAATAAAATTATACCTAAAATAATTACATGGGTTTTATAATCATATTTTATTTAGGGTAGACATGGAATTGGATAATTTGATTCCTAAAATGTTTGATTCCAAGTATTTTATGATAGTGTATAAATATATAGATAGAATTGAATTATATGACCTCTAAAATAATTTTATTTCAAATGAAATGAGGTGAGGGATTTCTCTAATTGAGTCTTATCTCGAGGAAAGATATTAATCATTAGGATATTCACTCATCATCGAGAAGCTCACTTGATATATGGTAAGAGGGGATCTCAATGGTTGAGATAAACTGGGAGTTAAATTCTACAATAAGGCATCAGGGGAATCAGTGGACTTGTTACTAGTGAGGTTCGAGGAATGGAAGAAAGTTTCATTATTTTTTTAGGTATTTAATATTGTTTATTTAATAACCACCATAAAATAAAAAATGGATTTATTTAGTAGTGGTTTCCTTAAATAGTATTTAAAAAGCATTGTTAAATACTAGAATTATTATAGTAACTATTTTCCTTGATGTGATGGTTGAGGTGGTTTATGACATCAGGGTTTACCACTATAATAATGTATTATGACACGTTATTGGCCACTAATTTTTTTTACCCAGATGGGATCATCTATGGAAATGATCATTATTTTTAACTCTTGATCAGTGAGTTGTGACCATTCTATTGACTTTCACATAGATTTCGGAGGAAGGAAAATATATTCAATAATCATATCTTTGTTAAATGTTCAGTTTAAAGTGTTTTACTTTTTGTGAATATAAAAAATAAATTTGGATTTCAACCCTTGGATAATATTTCATTGAAATTCCACAAAATATAAAGTTTTATCTTTAGTAAGGAGATCCAATGGAAGGATATGAACATGGAAATATATGTGTCATTAGAATTATTGGTTCACCTTCATGGAAAACCAAAAGAAAAAAACATTTTCTAAAATTTGGGAAAAAATAAATTTTAGAAAAAAATAGACCCACTACTGGAAATCGGATCTTTCCCAACACTTATATACACCCTTTCCCAACGGTTCTGCCAAACCGTTGGGGAAGGGGGGTCTTTCCCAACGGTTTGGGAGAACCGTTGGGAAAGGGGCCTCAAAACACCCCTTTCCCAACGGTTTGGGAGAACCGTTGGGAAAGACCCCCCCTTTCCCAACAGTTTGGGAGAACCGTTGGGAAAACTCAACCCAAAATCTAGCATTCTCCCCTGGAAATTATCACCTATCCCAACGGTTTTGAGAACCGTTGGGATAGATTCTTTGATTTCTTCCAGGTCTACTACCCGAGAACATTATATAAATATAAATTTTAAATAATTATGATAATACATATATATATTTATGAAGTTATGTTTATAAAAGTTATGTTAGGTTAGTGGTTAAGGCGTTCAATTATAAACGGGGGGTTGTGGGATCAAATCCCACCACATGTTTTTTTTGAAATACATATACCAACGGTTTTATAACCGTTGGAATAGATTTTCATATTACTTATACCAACGGTTTTGAAAACCATTGGGATAGGTCTATACCAACGGTTTTGGGAAAACCGTTAGTATAGACCTATCCCAATGGATTACTTCGCAACGGTTCTCCAAACCGTTGTTATAGGCTATACCAACGGTTTGGAGGCCTATACCAACGGTTCCAAACCATTGGTATAGGTTAGTATTCTACTAGTGACCCTCAGGTGAAGCTACAGGAAGAATGTTTCCAAATTATAATGGTGTTTATCAAGACTGAACTATAATACTTGTCATGTATTATTGAAACTTAAGTAGTAGAAGTTCAAAATTCATCTGAAAAAAGTATCAAAATGAGCTTGTTTGAATGGAAATATGTAGGTATATACTAGGGAAGGGCTCCATGTTAAAATGTATGAATTTATTTTCCATTATCTACTTCTAATGGAAGATGGATAACTTGAATTCACAGCAGAGGCATGAATTTTAAAGGATTCAAAATAGGGGGATTTATGCATTAGGGTTGAACATGAGTCCCAACATGTGTATAGAACATAGTAGAAGATGGAAATACAAGTTTGAAATAATATTATTCAAAAAAATGGGCTTATCATCTGAATGAAGGGGAAGAAAATGGAATGAAATACAAGGCTATACTAGTTTGTAAAAGTATTTCAACAGAAGTAATGAGTATATTGATCTAAAAAATATATTTTATTATTGTATTAAACTATACGAAAAATTTCAAATATGGTTTCATTATAATATCATTATATAGATCAAATGGACATGAAGTTGACATTCCATTATGGATAGTAATATTAATATATAAATATAAAGTAACTAGATAGTTTTCAGGATCAATAGAACATGAAAATATTGTATAATCCCAAAGATAGTCTTTGTGGTACGAATAAAGAATCATGTTATTGGAACTATAATTTCATAAATTTCATGATGGTAGGGATATATTTCTAGAGAAATTTTGACCATTACTATTATCAGTAGTAATTTGATGGTGGGAGTTTCTCTATCCTTCAACTTTATATGGATAACATGCTGATAATAGTTTGGGTGGATGAAATGAACTTTGAACTAAAGGGTGTCTTGTCTGAAAGCTTCAAGATAAAAGATTTTGGTATAATTTTTTTTATTGTCATAAGGATTTGAGGTATAGAAGTTCTATCCCATTGTACCTAACCTGGTATGACTATATCTAAAATGTTATGGAATGATTTATATTTTCATAAGAGAAGCCCATGACCACACCCATGTCTACTAATTTTAGGATAAGGAAAATAAACCTAAAATGGAATATAAGTCCGATTACGTGGCCAATGTTCTATGTGTATTAGTTATCATAATTTTGTTGTATTCCATGGTTTTCAATCATCCAAAAAGTACATAGGAAAAGGTGTTTTTAATAGTTTTTTTAACATGAAAAGTGAAAACATTGATGTTTGGAAGTTTATCAACAATTAAACCAAGTGTTATGAATTGTTTTCTCAATAATTCAAAATAGATGACTATTTTAATGGTTTTACAAAATAAAAATTTGGGGAGATTGAGATTTATAGAAGAGAACTATTCGATATTTTTTGACGTTTCATAGAATAGTGGTGAGTTAGATATCCAAAAATTAACAAGTGGACACATATTCTATAATGGAAGCATAGTATGTCACCTTGGAAAAATATGGGATGGATATATTATAGAGAAATGGATTTTTGGTGGATCTACAAAAAATCACAAGATGATGGGAAATTTTTGTGACACAAAAAACATGGATTACATGAATAAAAATATGATGTATTATTATCAGATAAAGCATATTTATTTGAAGTAAAACCTTATCTTGATATTGTTAATGGAAGGTTTATTGGACCTATGAATGATCGAATGGATAAAGAATCTAGCTGATATATTGAAAAAGCATGTAACTCAGGATATGCTAAGGTGTTGTTTTTTCATAGTATGTTTGGGATGACCATAAGAATGGAATGGTGAGAAACCATCTGGCTACATTATTAAATCAAATAAGGAAGACTATATGGATTTTGAAAGAGAACTTCATTGAAAAAATGAAATGAATCAATAGTGGGATATTATTAAGGAGTGGTCTAAATTTAATTAGAATAAAAAAATAAACTATTAATAGAAGGATAAAATATGGTAACCATATTTTTTATGACCACTTGATGATGGGAAGGTAGTGGAAAAGAATCAATTCACCATAAGAATTTAGAGTAGTGTGGGAGTTAGGTCATTGTAATTCCACTCACTAGTTGACATAAGTAAGCACATATATGTGACATATTTAGAAGTAAAATAGTCAAATTGTTGTGTAAGTTGAGGAAATTGGTTGCTTTGACCAGGGGAAGGGTTATTGATTGCATCCTGGATTAGGGGGACTTCTTCCCACACATATTAGATAACAATGGTGACCATAGGCATATAAAGTTTATTAGTATATATTTCTGGGTGCTATTTTTTGGGAATCAATATCTTATGATAAATTTGTAAGATTTAATTCATTTTAATTATAACTCTCTTTATTTCCTTATACAATGGGAGGAATCAATTTCATGTGGATAAGGGTGCATGCATGAACTACATTATCTCTTTGTGTTATTCATTTCCTTTCATCTTATTTTTTATATATTATTTCTGATTGTGTTTTTTATTTTATTCTAGTGGTTTAATATTTTAGTATAATTATGTGTGTGTAATTGTCTTCCATGTTCGGTGAATTGGTACATAGGGTTCATTCTAGATATTTTTCTTATTCACGTGACATTCATGTGAATTTTCTTCTGGTGGTTTAATAGGATTTCTTCCATAATCCCAACATAATACTTCTTGGGAATTGGAATATTTAGGAAACCTTTTGATACCCTAGGAGGGAGAAAATAATTAATGGATCCCTTGTGATCTTGATAAATCTCGTTTGAAAATAATTTATATACAAAATTCAATAGTGAAGGGTATTCCATTGTCATCGTCATTCATTTATTCAATCCATTTTTTTGGAATATATTATGGTTTAAGGTTTTTTATTATTCATTTTACCTTCTTTAGATGTTTTATCCCCAATAAAAACAATTTTTTTTAAGAATATATCCATTCATGTGGTTTTGATTGTACCTTGGTATTTAAGGGTTGAGATATTTTTCAATCAAATCTATATATTTTTACATCATATGTGTTTTATTTATTACATTATGAACTATGATATAAAAGGGTATTATGTGAATGGTCATATGTTATGTAAAAATTTTGTTCGGTGATGAAAATGAATATTTCATTCATTTAACAATATATTTTCTTGGATTATTGATGTGGATGATTCATTTAGTAAACATGAATTTTTTTAACTACATTATTCTCATAAACATGGTTATATATTTCAAATGATCAATTAGGAAATCAACTTTTACTTATGTGTTAATACATTATGATGATTCATTTATATTTCCATAATATCTTGATATATATTATTTAATTTGAGATAATGTAAAGATTTATATTATCACTCCATGATATACTTTTATTGGCCATTATTCTCTACATATTGATTAGACAGTGTAAAAAGGTTTTTTTATTTTCTAAAAAATAATTTTTTGGTATAAATTGGATGTAATGATCAATATATTTTCATCATGTTTTATTTTGAAGGGTAAAATCATTAAATTTAGTTATAATGTAGTATATTAGTTTTCTTTTAAAAATGACATACCATGTTCTTATAATTTTCCCCCCCTTTCAGTTTCATTAGATTTATAAATGCTCAAATTTATTAAATGATGTCTTATAGTGTATTTATTGATTGAAATGGGAAGTTCAAAAAGAATATACTATATTTTGAATGAGAAGGGTAAAGCTATAATTTTCTCCTTAACCATGTTTCAAATTTTGAAACTAACATAACTATTGAGTATGTAAAGGGAGTTTCCTTTTCAAGGAGTTTTTTGAGATAGTGTGTAACAATTATCAATTTTGTTTTTTGGTGGTGAATTATTAAATAAATATTATTATTAATTAAAAATAGTTTTTTATAGAAAATATCGTCTATATATTCTTCTATAGGAATTGATATGAAAATCCTAACTCAAGAACTCTTGATATGGTTGTACCCACAAATTATAGGAGGATTTTACAAATATCATGGATTCGTGAATGTATGATACCGTTCTTTGACCTAATATACTCTTTGTGAAAATTGAAGGCATTAAAATTCAATTCAAATTCCTTCACTATAATGGTTAAAATTTTAAAATAAATTTCATGAATAAAAAATAATTAATAGTGATAAATAAAATGAAATTTTAATAACACTAATTTGAGTTATAGATTGATGTTATTATTAGAGAGAATTTTTAATAATTAAAATTTTCACTCTAGGATTAAAATTCTCAAAATTAAAGTACTTGATGATTAGAATATGTACTTTAATTTATGGTATTAATGTTAATATATTGATATAATTATTTTGAAATTCTTAATTATAATTTAATAGATAAAATATATTTATTTTTATGTTCTTTTTTACAAATATGAGAACAATAAAACCCATGAAAATCATATTAAAAATGATAAATAATTGTTTAGATCATAATGAAATGAATTTAATGAGATTATGACCATGATAATATGACATATAGATTGAAATATATTGAATATAAAATTATTTTATATTGTAATATTCTCTTTATATCATCATGGATTTATGTTTTATTTTCTAGAAAAAATGTTTTATTTGTATGATCCTCATAATTAGATGTATTTGATGTATAATTTTTCAATCTAATAGAAAAATTCCCTCTACATAGTTTGGGTTGCACATGGTGGTGGATTGTGGAATATAGTATTGGTGTTGTAGTGTTTTGAGATTGGTTGGAAATGTTTCATGGATATATAATAAATGATTGAATGATTATAGATGTGATAAATGGACCTTTAATATTTATGTAGTGTGACATGAATGGGGTGTAGCTACATAAATTTTGATCATATAATTGATATATTGGAATACAATAGTTAAGAATAATTGTATAAAATGGGTTAATTTCATGCTAACTGGGGTTTTTTGATCATATAATTTGATAGTGAATGGTTTATCATGGAATGATTCATCATAATATCTTCAAAATGAAATGTGGTAGTATAAACGGGTTCCTCATGGAACCCCTAATTTTTCTAGAGATACTGGGTTGGGTGGGGAACATGTGAGGTATAATTTAAACACCAAAAATTATATTGTAATACTTTTACCTCTGAAACCTAATGGAATGTTTCAACCCAACCCTAGAAAGCCTGGAGATGGTGTCTGCTACTATTACATTGTCATGGTTACAAGGAATCAAATCCTGAAGGACTGATCAGTTTAGCAGCCTTGGAAATCTATATTACATAAATGATATCCATAATACATTGGAACATATAAATTAAAAACATGATACATAATAAAATTAAATAAACTGCATTGTTGATAGATTATTCAATGATTTCTTCTACAAAAGATGGAGAAATGAAACATAATAAAGGTGAGATTAAATGCTCATTAAGAATATGTAACTCAGAAAAAATAAATAATCATTGAGATTAAATTAACTTAAAGAGTTAAATAAATTATAACACATTCCATTAAGATAACTAAATAAATAAAAAATCAATATATCAAAGGAAGAAACTACATCAAATTCCATTTAATCAATGAAATGAAATGAAATGTATCCACATATATGTTGACACCAAATCCAATGGATGAATAATAACTGAAACCAAATGAGGTAAATTATTTCTTAATGCATTTCATGTATAAGGAACTTGAAAACTTATACCATCATGAACATTCATAAAATTATCTAAAACTATGGACAAAAACCCAATTGATTTGTGAAACTAATTTGTATGATGAGAACATATCAATGCATCAATGAGCTATATAAACTCTGATCTCTACCCATCTATACCAATCCAAAAAATTCCTCCCATCGAATAGTCAAACCAAATAATATGCATTAACAAATATATGTATAGAATATAAAATACAGAATTATCAATATTTCCCCAAACAATATTATAATTTTCAAAGTGTATTCCACATGTAAAATAGTATACTATTTATGAAATCGTAAAATCCATGATAAATAAAATGGATATTTAGGATAAATTCAATGGTCAATGATCATAAGATATTTAATATTTCAAATGGAATGAAAAATTATTCAAGGAAGTGAATGTGAATATTATCCTTGTTCTAATCGATAATCAACCATCCAGAGGATGAATAAGGATGGTATCAATACAAAAATCCAAATAGAAGTAAAAATAAAGTGTTGTTGTTTTTTTATTAATATAAATACTATAAAAAATATTTTAAAAATATTTTTGAAGAAAATATCCTTTTATTCTGAAAACCTCTTTGGAAAACAGTCTCTTGGAAAATCTCTTTTGAAAATATTTTCTGTAAAAGGTAATATTTTTAACATGTAATGGAATATTTAATAAAATTAAAATAGTTAGATTCATACAAGACGTATGAGGAAAATATAACATTCATTTTTCATGGTTAAAATTTAGAAAAGTTCATTGTCCAGTCAGTAACATGAAGATTAATTGGAGAACATTAGAAAAAATGGACTTTTTTTCAAATATTTTTATAGTAATTTTTATTTTTTTATATAAAACATGGAATTTATAAGAAAACATGTTCCCTAACTAAAGAATGAAATAAATTCAGATTTATTAAAAATATTTTCTAAAATATTTTGAGTACCAAAGAGTTAGAAAATTGGTACTAGTAATTGAAAATGGTCACGAATAACTAGAGAAGATAAAATGAATGTTTAAAAAAAATATAAATACTTTATTTTAATAGAAACACCATTGAAATATCATTAAATTTATTTTTTAGGAATATAATCTTTAAACATTCAAAAGTGTCCCATAGAAATTTGAAAAATTTAAAATCATAATCCTCAAGAATAAATAACATTAAATGAAAGTATCAAATACCATGAATATAAAATTATTCATGATATAATATAACTAAAGGGGAATTATATACACCAAAAAAATATGTAAGTGGTGAACCTGGAATTTATCTCATAGATGTAAAATCTGATTTGAGAATACAATACCATGAGTTTCCTTTTTGGTGAAAGTCTGTTAACTTATTATATAATAAACATATGTTAATTTTCTACATTATTCCAAACCTTTTTCATGTTTATAATTACCTTTATTTCACTTATTACCTTGTTTTGTATAACTACTTTAACAATTAAGTTTACATCGGGTGTTTTGACGAAATTTGATTTATGTGTCAAAAACAACATTGATACCTAAAATATGGTCAAATGGGTTAATATATAACATGTATAGAGTCATAATCATGATATAATTATCATATTTTTTACAATAAATATACTTTTACATCAATCATTAAAAACATTTATGAAAATATGAATCAACATTATGATCATGGCATTGGTAGGTTATACGTACACATGAGTAATGCATCTATTTTTCAGTGATAATTATGGAAAGAATGTAAGAAATAACATATCTTTATAGAATGATAATTCTATAATAAATAATATTTATTTATTGATATGTACTTATATATATTTCCTTTCATGTAAAATGAATCAAATCATGTTGAGGAGGTTACAGACTACATATCCACAAATGACATTATCACTTTTTAAATGTGTGAAAGGGTAATTGTAACGACCCAAACATTCATGAATAAAATTACATTTATTTATTAAATGTATTATGGATATAGAAAACACATGAACATTTTTTATTGTATATAATTGGGTTTAAATGAACATTAAGTATCATTACCATTGATAATATAGTCATTGAACAATGTTCATATTACTAGTACAAATTTGAGGTTTTTAAAAAGAATTTTTTCGACATAGAAAAATGAGATGTTGGCCTCATATAGTAGATTAAAGCAATATGAAGATCAATTTTCAGAGATCAGAAAGGAGGTAGTGTCACTGGTATTTGCTCTTAACAAATCACAATCTGATCTTCAATATGTTAAGCTTGAACGGAATCGCCTACGGGAGAATTTCATGTTAATAGAGATTACCACCAAGGTGATGTTATCCGAGCCACCCTAAGAGTCTGTCACAATTGCACACGATACCATTAGGTCTGATGTGAGTGTTATAAGAGGTTATATAACTACATATTAGTTACTTTTTGTGTAATCCCTTTTAAAAATAAAATTCTTATTCCATCAATTCATTTATGATAATAGTTTTTCTTAAAAATATAATGAATTAGGTAAATTGAATATTTTGGTAAAAAGGAACTTTTCCGAAATATATAAATTATTATATTAAACTATGTTTTTATTAATAATGGTATTATAATAGTTTTATAAGAACACTAATTTTAATTATAAAATATTATTATATTTATTTTTTTACTCTATAAACGATTAAGTATACAGTTTGTTAAAAATTATATTTTTATACGATAAAAAATAAATTTTATTTTTAATTATTGAATTTATTTTGATGAATAAATGAATTTTTTAAATAATTAATATTTTAGATAAATATTATTATAAAATTACTGTTTTGAATAATAAGTTAGTATATAATTTTTATGTAGTCAAATAAAATTTATATTAATGTTAAAAATTGTTTTTTTAAAACCCGTCAATTTTAAGTAAGTGTCAGTTTTTTTAAAAGTGAAATTTCACATATTTAGAACAATATTTAGATGAGATAAATATTATTCTGGGAATCAAGATGTCAAAATTATCCAATGGTGAATTTTTCTTAATTTTCTGAGACATTCGAATATTTGTGAAAAACTTAAATACCGAATAAATATATAATGTGTTTTATGACATCATAAAGACCCAATACATATGTAATAAAATAATATAAAAATGATATTCGGCCAATATATGTTTTATATTTTAAATATTGTGATTTTATATATTTTTTATTAATTTTATTATTCTTTATTGGACCCTCCAAGACTTATAAAATATTTTTAACATTTTAAAATGATTTCCTTGAGAGTGTGACTAACCTCCACATAAGAAAGCCTAATATTTTAATATTTTCAGACCTTAGCCTTATCTAATATTTTTTACCACTCCCCTTTGGTAGAAAACATGGGAAAACCCATGCGATGGTATGTGGTTTTTATTTGTTTAAGGTGTAGTGTCCCAAACCTAAATAATAAATAATTATCTCTCATTTTCTATATAAACCCACGCAACATTACATTCCTCTTCACTCAAACCATTTGGAGATCGAAAAAACTCTGACCCATAATCCCTATATTCCTCCAACAGCACCTCCAAGCTCCAAAAAAATTTTCTCCCAATCCTTTTGGATCATACTTCAAAGTAAGGGATCCTCACATTTCTATCCTCCTTTCAAATTCAAGCATCTTATTTTAATGTAGTTATTATAATTTAGAATGGTTATAATGTGATTCTATTATAATAATTATTTTACTATCCATTTGATGTTATTTTAATGATTTGTTATTTATCCTCCCTCATTTTTACCTTTACCTAAGCTGTTACTATGCCAAAATATCGTAAGGGATTTCACTCTTCTCATTTCCATTCAATATAATCTTTTACATTGTGCTTCTTAAGTTCCATATTTATATATTGGGTTATGATATTACATGACCCCAATACTATCCATTTCATTTATATATGATTATATATTCCTTTAAATCTCATTAATATCCCCTATGATCCTTTAACAACACCAATTAATTTTCTGAATTTCTTTAAGGAATCTTCCACCCGCCTCTTTTATCAAGAATTCATTTCATGTTATCTCTTTGAATTTATTTTGTTCATATGTGGGTATATTTTATTATATATCATCATTAATTCCCATTTTATTTATAAATTACGAGTTCCCCTTTCAGTATCATTTACCCCTCTTATGAACCCTTATGTATACTCGTTACCATACAGAATTTTTGCAAGGGATTTCGTTCTTTTTTATTTTTTGTGCAAGTTTATTTTTGTTGTTATACCCTTTTATTTTCAATTAAAAATGTTGGGTATGATTTAAAACCTCCATAATACTGACCTCCTTATGTTTTAATGATGGTATACCTCTTTCTCTCCCATTAATCTCACCCATGTACACCTGTTACAATGCCGAAAATTCATAAGAGTTATTCAATTTCTCCTCTTTCTTCATGTTTTTTATTATGTTACGCCTTCTATTTCCAAATTCCATGTGTTTGGAAATGTATAAATATTAACCCCTTACTATCCATTTCATTTAAATATGATGAGATACCCCTTTCTCTCTCATCAACCACTTTTATGAATTTTTTTGTCATGCCATTATGCTGCCTAAATTGCACAGTGATTTTCCAGGCCAAAATCATTGTGTAGTGAATAAAATACTCATTTCTCTATCAAGATTATTCACCATAATAAACATATATATTTAATAGTACTTACATCTATGTATTCCAAATTACATAAATGTGGAATAACTTATGATGGTGAATGATTCCATATTATATGATCCATGTGGCACACTTATGCATGAAATGAAATGTTTATACAGGGTGCGCCCTGATAGTGGTCCATGTCATTGGGTAATATTTATTATCATGATACACCATGTTAAGTGGGGGTTTAATCAAGCTAATACAAGTGTAATTAGGGTTTAATCATGCTAATTCATGTGTAATGAAGGTTTTCTCATGCTAATCTAGAACACCTGGATATTTTATAAGAAATATCTTGTTTTTATGTATTATGTTATACTCAAAGGAATATTTCATTACACACAACACTGTCTTAGCTTGTGTTACACGTAAGAGAAACCTTCCTCGATAGCTTGCGTTGTATGCAATACTGTGTTTCACTAAACAACGATATGTTATTAAAATATTATATAAACTAGCCGTTATGAATAGTAATACCCACTTTGTGAAATTTTATAAATATTATCTTTTAAAATGGACTTCATTTTTGGATTCGGAATATCGAAATTATCTTAGGGTGAATTTTGGGTATTTTTCTAAAAAATTTCAATTTTCGATGAATAGTGAAAAACACTAAGTTATAGTTTAAAACCGAATTTTTATTTAAATAATTATTTATTTTATTTAAATTTCTTTTAGGTCAAAATAGATACATAATACCTATATAAGTTCAATGTAATTCATTGGATTCATTTTATAATAATTTTATATATATAAAAATTCTATTGAACTTTTCACCATCTTTTACCCACCTCCAAGGAGAATTTGAAAATTTACATAAAACATAATTTTACTGATTCTGTGAGTGGAATTTAAAAAATCCTAGAGACACAGTTGATTTCAGTGAGTAAAATTTGGTTCAATGGGATGAAAATAATTTTTGGTAAATATAACTTTTTACTTTTATTTACGACGGTTAAAAGTAAATAGGGTAATTAAGGGTAAAAATGATATTATTATTACCCTAACACATGACCTAATTCTATTAGATAAGTTTAATTCGACCAAAAAAAAACTTAGGAATAAAATATGACCATTTAGGTCCACTTGGATTAGATTAGTACATTTATTATTATTTAATTCAAAGAATAGTTAAAAGAAGTAAAATTAATGTTTAATAAGTAAAACATTTTTAATATAGGGTAATACATAAGATAAATTAGACTATAAATATTAATTATAAAGATAAAACTATTTCCTACATAATTGTATTTTATTTATAATTTTTATACATTAAATAAGTTAATTTATTTATGACACAATAATGATGCAGTAATTACCTTATCAATGAAATATTAACATAATTGATATTATAAATACCCAAATAAATGTATTTTGAGACTTTTTATGTATTAAACTAATTTTATTGGTTAATATAGAATATTATGGTTGGTTATATGAATTTGGTTCGAAGTATTAATTCTTTTATTAATTTAGAAAAAACAACTTACCAAATAGTGAGAAAATTGACATAAAGGAGTTTTTAAAACAAATATTAAATTATTAATTGATATTCCATTCATAAAAATCTAAGGTTAGGAAAAAAGACTTATATAATAATATATATGACATTAATTAACCAATTGGGGTTCTATTGTCTGTTTATATTATGTTTATTAACCATATAGTGTAATAATACAAGAAGACACGGTAAAAGATTAATTATTTAACTTATAGTTAAATCTAAATGATAAGGATAAAATGGTAACCTAAACTTGTCTAAAACCTATTATTTGAGATTATTTCGACCCATACACACCCTATATTTTAAATAAGTCACATTGGAGCCATTATAAACCGAATATGAATTTATTATAAAATAATATTTTAAGTTTTTCCTAAGGTGCCCCTCTCCTCCCTTATAAAAGGGCACCTCCTCCCTCTCCTCCTCACAACAATTTGTGCCTTCAAGGTCAGAAAAAACCTTCCAATTTATCTTCTCCACTTACCTAGTAACATACTAGAGGTCCTGGGGTTCTTAAAACACCAACTTTAGTGCCCTAAGAGGAGGTTAAGAAGAGGTGCGTCAAAGAAGAGGTAATATCCTTTATCGATTCTTTCCAATTTATTTATTCTACTAATTTTTCTTCTTTATTTTTTTCATCAGAAATTAATAGCATAAGTAAATAATATACTGATATGTTATTATAAATATGAAACAACCCTATTTCACCTTCTTTCCATCCTACAAAAAATGAAATCCCCGTGCGTGCGTACGTACCGAATACCGCCTCCACGCCATGGTGTAATCTGTTTTCCACCACCACCATTCATGGATGGGTATAATGGTTTAAAGAATAACTATATATGATTATTATAAAATGATAATAATTTGATACATTCCATCATCCACTCTAATACAATTCAATAATTATGGGAACGATATCATCGCTCGTGCGTACGTACGGCCTACTATCTCCACGATATGATGCGACTCGTTCTACATGATCTTCATTGAATAATGATTATATAAATCAATTGAATGAATAAATATGATATATATTACACTAATACCATTCTGTTAATGAGTTATCTATAACCTAAAAAGAGGAATAAGAGTTTATTTGACAAAACATGCATAAGAACATAAAGCAATGAACACCCGAATAACAAGTAGCAATGATATATAACTAATAAGAAGATAAGAATTTGACCATATATGATATCATAGCAATGAATATGATTCTATAATAAGTCAATGAAATTATTTAAATCATTATATAGGAGGTTCAGATATGTACGAAGCATATCGGACCTATGGTAAGGGAAAACCTGGCAATCTCATTTTTATTCGAGACTGTTTATACTTTGGTATTTACTCAGGTACATTTATCATCCACATCGTTGTTTCCAAAATATTTAATGTTATTTATATCCTCCTACAATTTTTTAAATCCAATTTTACCTATTGGTGAATTTTTAGTAAAAGATATGAAAGGAATCTTTTGTCGTTTTTAGTATGAGATACTTTTTGACTTTTCTGAAAAAAAGTACGAGAGGAATGTTTTTTTAACTTATACGACATAAATGGTTTTTTATTATTTCATAGAAACTTATTTCCATGAAGAATAATTTACAAGTTTTCAAGTTTATTTTTAATTAAATTCTTTTGAAATTGTTTGACATGTTAAGAATGGAAAAATGTTTTTGAAGTAGAAAGGATATTTTCCTCAAGAATGGAGTTCAAGTGTTTTATCAAAATTATTTTCCATATAAGATAATAAAGGGTTCTATTTCTATAACTATTTTTACATTGATTTGATTAAGTTATGATGGATTTATTTTTATCATGTCTTTTTATCTTATATGGATTATGTTATGAAGGCATGATGTTTAAGAATCCCATTTTTATTGCATGGGTTATTCTATGAGGTATGATTTATGATTTTGTGGCACACATAAGAATGGTTTAATTATGAGATGGGTGGGACCTATATCTCACTCCAATGAATTGGGTAAAGATTTATATCTCATGAGATAGACATGGCTGGAACGACAAGTTAAACTGGTTCAGTGATACAGTACTGGAACGAGGAGTGAACTCTGTTCAGAAATGGAATTTGTCTCCTAAGATAGTCTGGGCAATGAGTCTTGACTAAGAAGAAATTATTTTCTATGATTATGTGTGTATGCAAAAAAGTTTCATGTTTTATGTTATGATTATTGGGATTTCATTTTCACTACTATGATTTATCCCATGTTATGATATTATGATCACTTTTACAGGTTAAGATTTTGCTCAAAATGTTATATTTTTATGAATATGATATGATTTATATTTCATTTATTTACCCTTACTGAGCATTTGATCTCACCCATTTGTATGTTTTCTTTTCCCTAGGTCAGGAAGAAGGATATTAAGTAGGATATGCCAAAAGGGACTCTAGATATGATGAAATAAATGGGAGATAATGTAGATGTTTCATGAACCAAATGTTTATGTTTCCCAGTTTCTAAAAACACTATAACTATATGGTCCTATCATGGTTTTGTTATTTGTTGTAATAATTAGGTTTCAATTCTGAAGTAATAACAATGTATGTAAAGTATGGGTCGTTATAGTTGGTATCAGAGAAAAGGTATAGTCAGCCTTTGGAAACTAGGATGTGAAAGACTTAGTATGAACCCTAAGGACAAGTATAAGAATAGAACACAATATTAGTGTTTTAGAAATAACCTATGATAAGACCTTAAGTGTGAAATTTCATTCCTGATTATGTGGTTTTCCTATTATGATTAGTGTTTCTCACACTATGCTTATTGGTTTTAGTCAATGACTGGAACCTGAAGGAATCATGTTAATGCTGAATGCGATGGGTTGTGCAATGATTTTCCCCCTGAGAAACCAATAGTTATGGGAGATGTAATGAAAAATATTGTAGCCATGCTCACACAACTTTCTCAAGCTATGAAGCATACAGTACTTCCAAACGAGCAAAGGAAGGAGCAACATTCTGTTGAATCCTTCATGAGGCAGCGTCCACCCTCATTCAGTGGGTCTACTGATCCATTAGTTGCTGAACAATGGATCAGTACCACTGAAAATATATTTTCAGTTCTTCAATGTTCTGAACATGATAAAGTTATCTTAGTAGTATATCGTTTGGAAGGTGAAGCTGATCGATGGTGGAATCTTATCAAGAATACGAGGAAAAGAGAAGAAATTGAGTCCATAGAATGAGACGAGTTCAAGAACACATTTTTCAGTAAGTACTTTCCTCGTATTCTTTGAACAAAAATGGAGAAGGAGTTTCTTGAACTAAAGAAAAAGGATGATGAATCTATTGGAACCTACGAATCAAATTTTTCAAGACTTGCAAGGTATGCTTCCGGAATTATTATCCAACCTGAGAGTAAGATCGATCGATTCTTTAATGGCTTAAAACAAAGTCTTCGAAGGGCGTTAGCCATAAGGGACTTCAATAGCTATGAGGAAATTGTTCAATGTGCTCTCAAGGTTGAGATAGATATTGGAGTAACCCATCAATCATAAGGGTTTGATAAAAAGAGGAAAATGGAATTCAAAGGGAAATATAAAGACCACATTGTAAAGAAGACGAGTTTTCCCTTATGCTCAAGGTGTGGAAGGAAACATGGATGAAATTGTCTTAAAGGGACAAGTAAATGTTTCAAATGTGGAAAAGAAGGTCATCGGGCATTTGAATGCCACAATGATGAGAAAAAGATGTCTAGTGAAGCGAACAGAGAAAAGGCTACACAGAATGCACCTCCTACACTTCAATGTTACAAGTGCAAGGAAATGGGGAATTATGCTAATAAATTCCCCAATCCAAGGGTTTTTGATGATGATCGATGCCAACAAACTATTAAGGCCAAAGAAAAAGGAAAGTCACATGCAATTTCTATCGGCGATGTGGAGTACAATAAGGAAGTGGTGAAAGGTACACTTACTATACATTCTAAAGTAGAAAATGTTTTATTTGATTCTGGATCCACCCACTCTTTTATTTCTGAAGAATTTTCTAAGGGCATCGTCATACTAACTCAACAATTAGATGTTGAGTTAGCTGTGACAACTCCTAATGGCACAACAGTTGCATCAAAAGTTTATAATTCTTCTCCAATTGAAGTTTGTGGGAAAGTGCTTCCTGCAAATCTTGTGATCCTTCCTATATTGGATTTTGATGTGATTCTTGGAATGGATTGGCTTTCCTTATATAGATCTTGTATCGATTTCCAAAGAAGCGAAGTCACATTTGATATTCCTGATCAATCTATGATCACCTATCGATGTAAGGATGAATATAACCTTCCAGTGGAAGTTTCTTCCATGTTATGGGTCTTGATTCCAATAAATAAAGGTTATTTATCTCAAATGGTTGGAGAGAAACTCATGATTAAAAATATGCCCATTCTACGAGAGTTTGATGATGTCTTTCCAGAGGAATTTCATGGTCTTCCACCAAATCCTAAAGTTGAGTTTTCAATAGAACTCATATAGGGTGTTATGACCATTTCAAAGACACCTTATAGAATGTCCCCAATTGAGTTGTAGGAATTGAAGAAGAAACTCCAAGAGAATCTTGATAAGGGATTCATACGCCCTAGTGCATCACCTTGGGGAGAACCTGTTCTGTTTGTTAAGAAGAAAGATGGATCAATGAGACTCTGCATTGATTATCGAGAACTTAACAAGATCACTATCAACAAAAACTATCATCTATTATGCATTGATGACTTATTTGACCAACTACATGGAGCTCAATACTTTTCCAATATTGATCTTCATTCAGGTTATCATCAATTAAGGGTAAAAAGAGAGGATATACCAAAGAAGGCTTTCCGTACAAGGTATGGACACTATGAATTTATAGTAATTCCATTTGGTCTTACTAATGCTCCTACTATCTTCATGGATCTAATGAATAGTGTCTTTAGAGACTATCTTGATCAGTTTTTGGTAGTCTTTATAGATGATATTCTTGTCTATTCCAAGAGAAAGGAAGAACATGAAGATCACTTGAGAATTGTATTAAAGACCCTAAGAAAGGATAAGATTTATGCAAAATTTACCAAGTGTAAATTTTAGCTTCAAAAAGATTCATTTTTGGGTCACATAATCTCAAAAAGAGGGGATATCTGTGGATCCAGCAAAAACAGAGGTTATCGAAAGATGGTCGAGACCAACAATAGTAACTGAGATACGATGTTTTCTTGGTTTGGATGGTTACTATCGACTTTTTGTGAAAGATTTTTTATGATTATCTAATCCACTCACCATGTTGACTCGAAAATGAGTTAAGTTCATTTGGACGGAGGTGTGTGAAGAGAATTTCAAGGAGTTAAAAAGAAGGTTATCTAGTGCACCAGTGCTCACACTGCCTTGTAGTGGACAAAGGTTTGTGATCTACAGTGATGCATCCAAGAATGGATTGGGGTGTGTTCTCATGAAAAACGATACGGTGACAGCTTATGCCTCACAACAGTTGAAATTCCATGAGCAAAATTACCCAACTCGTGATTTGTAATTAGCTGCGGTAATCTTTGCATTAAAGATTTGGAGGAATTATCTTTATGGTGAAAGGTGTGATATTTATACTGATCATAAAAGTTTAAAGTATATTTTCACAGCAAAGGATCTGAATATTCACCAAATAAGATAGTTGGAGCTTATTAAGGATTACGACTGTTCAATTCATTATCACCCTGGTAAAGAAAACAAGGTGGTAGATGCATTAAGTCGACAAGACCATGCTAGCTTATCCATGATGAGGATCATAAAAGATCCAATATTTATGGATTTACAAAGGATGGACCTTGGAATTATAATGGAAGGGGAAAATCTTATCTTTCTCAAATGATTGTTCAACCATCTATACTTTTGATGATTAAAGAGGCACAGAAAGAAGATGTAGAGTTACAAAAGAAGGTTTGAAATGTTCCTGAATTTCACTTTGATTGTGATGAAATAATAAGATTCATAAATCAGGTTTGTGTTCCTTCTATCCCAGAATTAAAGAAGGAAATATTGGATGAAGCTCATTATTCTTCATTCTCTATTTACACTGGAAGCACGAAGATGTATATGGACCAGAAGGAGTACTTCTGGTGGGATGGCAAGAAAAGAGATGTTGCTGAATATGTATCTCGATTCTTGGTTTGTCAGCAAGTTAAAGCTGAGAGACAAGATTCTAAGGGGATGTTACAACCATTACCCATACCAGAATGGAAATGGGAAAACATCACTATGGAATTTGTCACTGGACATCCTAAAACATCAAAAGGCAATAATCTTATCTGGGTTACAGTTGATCGCCTTAAGAAGTCGGCACACTTCATTGCTATTAGAGAGGATTTCTCTCTTGATCAGATTGGCAGGATATATGTGAAGGAAGTGGTAAGATTGCATGGAGTACCACTTTCCATTATATTTGATCGGGATCAAAGGTTTACCTTGAATTTTTTGCGAAGTCTTCAGTATACTCCAGATACAGAGTTGAGTTTCATCACTGCTTATCAACCTCAGACAGACGGTCAGTCTGAGAGGACAATTCAAACTCTAGAAGATATGTTGAGAGATTTCTCTATGGATTTCAAAGGTGGTTGGGATAAACACCTACCTTTGGTGGAATTTTCTTATAAAAACATATTTCACTCCATTATTCAGATGGTTCCTTATGAAACCCTCTATAGAATGAAATGCAGAGCTCCAACTTATTGGGATGAAGTTGGGGAAAGAAAGCTATTAAGGCCTGATCTTGTTGATGAGATGGCAGAAAAGGTAAGATCTATTCAACAACAAATAAGAGCAGCTCATAGTCGACAAAAAATTAATGCCGACAACCGAAGAAAAGTCCTAGAGTTTGAAGTGGGTGATAAAGTGTTCTTATGAAAATCTCCTTAGAAGAGAGTAATGAGATTTGGAAAGAAGGGCAAGCTGAGCCCTAGGTATATTGGTCCTTTTGAAATACTGGACCGTGTTGGGAAGGTAGATTACCGATTGGTGATTCCAAATAATCTCTCTTAAGTTCATGATGTGTTCCATGTATCTCTCCTGAGAAAGTACATACCCGGTCCTTCACATGTACTAATCTCAGAAGTTGTACCGCTGGAGCAAGATCTCTCTTATGAAGAACATCCAATAGAGATTCTTGATCGAAGTGAAAAAGTTCTGCAAAACAAGACTACTCGCTTGGTTAAAATTTTATGGATGAACCACCAATTAGAAGAAGCTACATGGGAACTTGAGAATATGATGAGGGAGAGGTATCCTCATTTTTTTGTTACGAAGTGACGGATTTCGAGGGAGAAATTATTTTTAAGGGGGGTAGAATGTAACACCCTGAGATTTTATGAGAAATATTTTGCTTTTATGTATTATGTTATACGCAAAGGAATATTTCAGTACACAAAACACTATCTTGTCCTGCGTTACACGCATGAGCAACCTTCCATGATAGCTTGAGTTGTACGCAATACCAAGTTTTACTAAACAACGATATGCATTTAAAATATTATATAAAATAGCCGTTATGAATAGTAATACCCACCTTTTTAAATTTCATAAATTTTATCTTTAAAAATGGTCTTCATTTTTGGATTCATAATATCAAAATTTTCTTAGGGTGAATTTTTGGTATTTTTCTGAAAAATTTCAATTTTTGATGAATAGTGAAAAATACTGAGTTATAGTTTAAAACCAAATTTTTATTTAAATAATTATTTATTTCATTTAAATTTATTTTAGGTCAAAATAGATACATAATACCTATATAAGTTCATTTTAATTCATTGGAGTCATTTTATAATAATTTTAGATATATAAAAATTTTATTGAACTTTTCACCATCTTTTACCCACCTCCTAGGAGAATTTGAAAATTTACATAAAACATAATTTTACCTCTTCTGTGAGTGGAATTTCAAAAATCCGAGAGACATGGTTGATGTCAGTACGTAAAATGTGGTTCAATGGGATGAAAATATTTTTTGTGAATAGTAACTTTTTACTTTTATTTACCACGGTTAAAAGTAAATAGGGTAATTAAGGGTAAAAATGATATTATTGTTACCCTAAAAAATGTCCTAATTCTATTGGATAAGTGTAATTTGACCAAAAAAAACCTTATGAATAAAATATGACCATTTAGGTACACTTGTATTAGATTAGGATATTTATTATTATTTAATTCAAAGAAGAGTTAAAAAAGGTAAAATCAATGTTTAATAAGTAAAATATTTTTAATATAGGGTTATACATAAGATAAATTTGACTATGAATCTTAATTATAATGATAAAAATAATTCCTACATAATGGTATTTTATTTATAATTTTTAGAAATTAAATAAGTTAATTTATTTATGACACAATGATGATACCGTAATTACCTTATCAATGAAATATAATCATAATTGATATTATAAATACCTAAATAAATGTAATTTGAGACTTTTTATGAATTACACTAATTTTCTAGGTTAATATGACATATTATGGTTGGTTAAATGAATTGTTTTCTAAGTAATAATTCTTTTATGAATTTAGAAAAAAAAAATACCAAATAGTGTCAAAATTGACATAAAAGAGTTTTTAAAACAAATATTAAATTATTAATTGATATTATACTCCTAAAAATCTAAGGTTCAGCCGAAATACTTATATAATAATATATATGACATTAATTAACCAATTTTGGTTCTATTTCCTGTTTATAGTATGTTTATTAACCATATAGTGTAAGAATACAAGAAGACATGGTAAAAGATTAATTATTTAACTTAGAGTTAAATCTAAATGATAAGGTTAAAATGGTAACCTAAACTTGTCTAAAACCTATTTTTTGGGATTATTCCGACCCATAACCACCCTATATTTGAAATAAGTAACTTTGGAGGCATTATAAACCGAATATGTATTTATTATAAATTAATATTTTAAGTTTTTCCTATGGTGCCCCTCTCCCCCCTTATAAAAGGGCACCTCCTCCCTCTCCTCCTCACACCACTTTTATCCTTCAAGCTCGTATAAACAAAACCAATTTCTCTTATTCACTTACCTAGTAACATACTAGAGGTCATGGTCTTCTTCAAATACCAACTTTAGTGCCCTATGAGGAGGTTAAGAAGAGGCGCGTCAAAGAAGAGGTAATATAATTTACCGATTCTTTCAAATTTATTTCTTCTTCTACTTCTTCTTCTTTATTTGTTTCATAATAAATTAATAACATCAGTATCACTCATATAATTATATGTTATTATAAATATGAAACAAACCTATTTCACCTTCTATCCATCCTACAGAAAATGAAATCACCGCCCGTGCGTACGTACGGAATACCGTCTCCACGTCGTGGTGTAATCTGTTTTCCACCACCACCATTCATGGATGGGTATAATGGTTTAAAGAATAACTATATATTATTATTATAAAATGATACTAATTATAAAAAATCCCACCATCCACTCCAATATGATTCAATAATTATGGGAAGGATATCATCACTCGTGCGTACGTACGACCTACCATCTCCACAACGTGATGCGACTCGTTCTACATGATATTCATTGAATAATGCTTATATAAATGAATTTAATGAATAAATATGATATATATTACACTAATACCATTCTTTAAATGAGGTATATATAACCTAAAAATATTAATAAGATTTTATTCGACAAAACATGCATAAGAACATAAAGCAATGAACACTGGAATAACAAGTAGCAATGAAATATTACTAATAAGAAGATAATAATATGACCATATATGATATCATAACAATTAATATGATTCTGTAATAAGTCAATGACATTATTTAAATCATTATACAGGAGTTTCGGATATGTACGAAGCATATCAGACCTAAGGTAAGGGAAAATCTGGCAATCTCATTTTTATCTGAGATTGTTTATACTTTGGTATTTATTGGGGTGAATTTATCATCCACATCCATGTTTCCTAAATATGTAATATTATTTCTATCCTCCTACAATTTTTTAAATCCAATTTTATCTATTGGTGAATTTTTAGTATAAGATATGAAAGGAATCTTTTGTCGTTTTCAGTACGAGATACTTTTTGACTTTTCCGACAAAAGTACGAGAGGAATGTTTTTTTAACTTATATGACATGAATGGATTTTTATTATTTCATAGAACATTATTTCCATGAATCTTCCTTTATAAGTTTTCAATTTTATTTTTAATTAACTTCTTTTAAAAAAATTTGACATGTTAAGAAAGGAAAAATGTTTTTGAAGTAGAAAGGATATTTCCCTCAGGAATGGAGTTCAAGTGTTTTATCAAAATTATTTTCCATCTTTGATAATATAGGGTTATGTTTCTATACCTATTTTTACATTAATTTTATTATGTTATGATGGAATTATTTTTATGAAGTCCTTTTATCTTATATGGATTATGTTATGATGGCATGATGTTTAAGAATCCCATTTTTATTGCATGGGTTATGGTATGATGTATGATTTTTGATTTTGTGGAACACATAAGAATGGTTTCATTAAGAGATGGGTGGGACATATATCTCCCTCCAATTCATTGGGTAAATATTTATATCTCATGAGATAGACATGGATGGAACAGTAAGTTAAACCGGTTCAATGATACAGGACTGGAACGAGGAGTGAACTCAGTTCAGAAATGGACTTTGTCCGCTAAGATAGTCTTTGCAATGAGTCTTGACTAATAAGAAATGATTTTATATGATTATGTGTGTATGACACAAAGTTTAATGTTTTATTTTATGATTATTGGTATTTAATTTTCACTACTATGATTTATCCCATGTTATGATATTTTGATCTCTTTTGCAGGTTAATATTTTTTTCAAAATGTTATATTCTTATGAATATGATATGATTGATATTTCCATTATTTACCCTTTTTGAGCATTTGATCACACCCTTTAGTATGTTTTCTTTTCTCCAGTTCAGGAAGAAGGATATTAAGTAGGATATTCCAAAAGGGACTCTAGATATGATGAAATAAATGGGAGACAATGTAGATGTTTTATGAACCAATTGTTTATGTTTCCCAGTTTCTAAAGACACTATACCTATACGGTCCTATAATGGTTTTGTTATATGTTGTAATAATTAGGCTTCAATTCTGAAGTAATAACAATGAATGTAAAGTATGGGTCTTTATATAATCAATGTGCAATGAGGGTTTACTCATGCTAATTCATGTGCAATAAGGGTTTACTCATGCTAATCCTTGTGCAATGATCACTGGATCATGATAATATATTCTTGTATTTTATTAAAAAATTTGCATTTAATGATATTCAATCTATTTAATTCCATTATGTTCATTTTTCTCTTGTTCTCCATTGATATGTATATTGCCTAATGTGTACTGTAATCATCATGTGATGCCTTGTTTACTCCATTACTAGGATTTATAGCTCAACAATTTCTTATGTATGTCCTTAAGTTATCCCATGAAATGATATGTATGAAAGAATGTTGTGCTCATGTAAAAGAAGTTTTCAATAAAGATGTTGTATTTTTAGGTCTTAAATTACCATGTAATGTTGTTATTTCCCAAGACACTAGACCTCTTGATCCTTGGAGTTGTCTCCAGTGCATGTTTATGTAATAAATGATGTTTAAATATGTAATAAAGAGCATGGTTGTTATATTTCGTATCAAGGATAGTTTTAGATATTTTTTGGATTATGATTAGAGATCCATAGTAAAAGCCTTACAGATAAGAATAAGTATATGAAAAATACCCCAAAATTTTGGTGAGTATAGGGTAAGTGGTTTATCAAGAAAATACATCCCTGCCGAGATAATAACAAGTATAGGTGGCTCTAGAGCAGATGTATCTTCAGGTAAAACATGAAAACATCGCTTTGAGCTAGACTTGAATAGGAATTAGTGCAGAAGAACAGGCCATGCTACACTCCTGGTTCGACACTCCTGAGGGATGTGCTTTAGTAAATTCATAAGGTTTGTATGAACCATTATTAAGGGATAAAAAATAATCCCATAAGAATATACAGGATATAGATCATGGATAACATATATTGAAGCCTAGAAATTTATAAGTTAAGGAGATAATTGTAATTTATAAGATATCCCTTTAATAACATTGGATTACCCATTATGTGTTAAAATGTTTAAGATACTCATCCCTAATTTTCCTTTTATTCAAGCCAATGGACAGTAATATGAGGAATATGGCTAACAACCTATGGAAAGGGAAACATGATGAATATACCAGTGAGATTCCCAAAAAAATGTGAGCTCTAGTAGAACATATTGTGATTATTCCAAACTAGATATCAAACATCACAATTAACAATTGGCATTTTTTTAATTCCCAAGGAAATAAAGGAAGAGGAAGATGACATATCAAGAAAGTCCATCATCTAATGTTGATAAGGGTAAGAAGACCCAATTTCTTCTGTGCAACAAGTGTGGAAAGAGGACCCAAGGGAAATGTCACAAAGGGACTAGAATATGTTTCATGTGTGGAAAGTAAGGTCACAAAGTATCCAACTGCCCTAAAAGAATGGATAATGTTATGGATGGAAACAATGTTCCATCTAAGTAATCTTACACATTTTTTATGCTATAAATGTTGAGAAGTCATGCATTACCCAATACAATGCTCTATTGTAAGGGTTGAGAAGCATAATGAGAGTCAAAAATCTCCATAATCCGGGCAGTATGGGAATTACTTTGCTAACTTGGATAATAATGAAGGAATCACATGAATCCACTACTAAAAAGTAGTTTATTTCATAATGTTTTTCAAATTATGTCATATTAGTATATCTTTTATGTTATCTAAGAACATTGAGACCTAGAAGAAATGATATTAAATCATTTGGGAAAACCTTCTATAATTGTTGTATCACATGTTGAAGTTTTTTATAATGTTCTTATTGAAAATTTTATAACTCTCTCTTTGACAGAATTTGAGGAGAAATGTCAAAGTCATTGTCTATGCCTCAAGGTAGTTGAAAATTAATGAGAAAAATTACCCAACACATGATTTGGAGTTGTCTACAGTAATGTTCGCTTTAAAAAAATAGAGATATTTCCTCTTTGGTGAGAAGTCTGAAATATATACAGATCAAAAAATCCACAACTATATATTCACACATAAAGAGATTAACATGTTCCAATGAAGATGGTTAGAACTAATTAAAGACTATGACTTATCAATCCATTACCACATAGGGAAAGCCAACAGGGTAGAGGATGTTCTAAGTAGAAAAGAGTTAGTGATTCTATGATTGATTTGAATTGAAAAGGATCTAATCTTCTTAGATTTCATAAAGATTGATATGGGAATCACAAATAAGGGAACATAATTAATCCTTACACAAATGATTGCTAAACCATCTGTTTTTTAAAGGTTAATGGTTTCTCAAAATGATGATGTGGAAATTCAAAAGAAATTGGAAACTATCAAAAAAGGGAAATCCTTAGTGTTCAATGTTAATAAAGAAGTAACTGTGATATTTGGGTCAAGACTTTGTGTTCCCCAAAATCTAGAGTAAAAGAAAGAGCTTTTGGATGACACACATAGTTCGAATTTATCCATTCACCTAGAAAACACATAGATGTATCGAGATATCTGAGAGAAATGTTGGTGGGATAACATGAAGAAGGAGATTGTTGAGTATACATCAAATTGTATGGAATGTCATCAAGTGAAGGTTGAGAGGCATAAATATAATGGAATGATTCAACCATTGCCTATACCAACATGGAAATGGGAGAACATCACCGTGGACTTTGTCACTAGACATCCAAAGAAATCCAAAGGAAATAATGTTATATGGGTCGTTGTGTATCATCGTATAAAGATAGCACATTTCATTGCAATTCGATAGGGTTTCCAATTGGATAAACTGGCAAAGATATATATTAGAGATGTGGTAAGGATGCATGGATTAACACTATCGATTATATCAGATCAAGATCCAATATTCACCTCTTTGATCTAGAAGAGTCTCCAATACGCTCTAAATACTGAGCTGAACTTAGGTAAAACTTATCATCCTCAAATTGATGGCTAATTTGAGAAGACTATCCAAACACTATAGGAAATGTTGAGAGAATTCTCAATAGACTTCAAAGGAGGTTGGGATCAATATATTACTCTTGTTTAGTTCTCTAAGAACAATAGTTTCAACTCAAACATCCAAATGGATCCTTTTGAATCCCTTTATGGGAAGAGGTGCAGAACACTAGTATGTTAGGATGATGTTGGGGAGTGAAAATTTCTATGTCCAAAAATGGTCGACGAAATGGTGGAGAATTCTAAGACCATCTAGTAGCACATTATTGAAATTATTTTTCAACAAAAGAGCTATGTTGACAATAGTCGGCGTGACCTACAGTTTGATAATGGTGACATGGTATTCCTCCACATATCTCCATGGAAGAGAGTTTTGAGATTTGGGAAGAAGGGAAAGCATAGTCCAACATACATCGACCCTTTTGATATCCTTGATTGCATTTGAGTAGTGGCCTATCAACTATAACTCCCACCAAACCTATCTCAAGTACATAATGTATTTCATGTATCACTCTTGAGGAAGTACATAACTGACACATCAGATGTACACAATCTAGAGGTGGTATCATTAGGGAATGAACTCTCCTATGAGGAAAGCCGGTAAAGAATTTAGATCGTAGGGAAAATTTTCTATGAAATAATACAATTACCCTCATTAATGTTTTATGGAGAAACCAAATTTTTGAAAAAAGAAATGAGGGAACTAGAGGAAGTGATGATGAAAAGTTACCCTAATCCGTTTTAGAGTGGGAAAAGAAAATTTTGGGGTAGAAATTTCTTAGTGGGGGAAGGTTTTAATGACCCAAACATTCATGAATAATATTCCCATTCTTTTATTAAGTTCCTTATGGATATAGAAAACACATGATTTTTTTAATATTATCCAATTGGGTTTAAATGATTGTTAAGTATCATTACTGTTGATAATATAGAAGTTCAACAATGATCAAATGACTAGTATAAATTTATGGTTTTTAAAATGACTTTTTTAAACACATAAAAATGAGAGGATATCCTCATCCAGTAGACTCAAGACATATGAAACTCCTTTTTTAGAGCTCAAAATGGAGGTAGAATCATTGGGCTTCACTCTTGAATAATCTCAATATGAGCTTCAACACATTAAGCTTAAGCAGAAACACATACGATAGAAGTTCAAGTTAATATTGATTACCACCAAGGCAATGTTATCTGAACCACCCCAAGAGACTATCATAATCGCACACCATACCCTTAGGTATTATACGGGTATTATAAAGGGTTATGTAACATGATATTAGTTACTTTTTATGTAATCCATTTCATATTAAAATCATATTCCATCAATTAATTTATGAGAATAGATTTTCTGAAAAATACAATGAATTAGATAAATTGACTTTTGGGGTAAAATTATACTTTTCAAAAATATATAAATTATTTTATTAAACATAGTTTTAAATAATAATTTTATTATAATTATTTTATAATAAAACTCATTTTAATTATAAATGATGATTATATATATTTATTTTTACTCTAGAAAAGATTATGTATTCGTTTTGATAATAATTTTATTTTTATACTATAAAATAGAAATTATATTTTTAATGGAAAAATTTATTTTGATGAATTAATTAAATTTTCAAATAATTAATAATTTAATAATATATTATTATAAATTTACATTTATGAATAATAAATTATTATATAATTTTTATAAAGTGAAATGTAATTTTTATTAATGTTAAAAACTATTTTTTTCAAAACCCATCAATTTTTAGTAGATGTTGGTTGTTATTTTAATAGATATTGTACACATATTTAGAAAATTATTTTGATAAAATAAATATTATTTTTGGAATCAAGAGGTAAAAATTATCCAATAGTGAATTTTTCATAATTTTCCGAGACAGTAAAATTATTTGGTAAAAATTAAATACGGAATAAATATATAATTTGTTTTATGACATCATAATTACCCAATAATGATGTTATAAAATACAATAAATTTTTTATTTGTTTAATATATATTTTAAATATAAAATATTGTGATTTTATATTTGTTTGATTAATTTTATAATTCCTTAGTGGACCCTCCAAGACTTATAAAATATTTTATCATTCTAAAATGATATCCTTGAGAGTGTGACTTCCCTCCACATAAGAAAGCCTAATATTTTAATATTTTAGGCCCATAGCCTTATAAAATATTTTATACCACACCTCTTTGGCAGAAATAATAGGAAAAAACTATGGTATGGTTTGTGGTTTTGATTAGTTTAATGTGTAGTTCCCAAAACCTAAATAATAAAGAATTCCATCTCATTTACTATATAAACCCACCCAACCTCCAATTACTCTTTACAAAAACCATTTTGAGCTTGAAAAAACTCTCCGCCATTATCCATAGAGTCCTAAAAAGGCCTCTAAAAGCTCCCAATAACAATCTACCAAGACATTGGGATCACACTTCCAAGTAAGGGATCCTCACTTTCTTCTCCTCCATTCAAATTCAAGCATCTTATTTGAAAGTAGTTATTGTAATTTTGAATTGTTATGAAGTGATTATTTTATAATAATTGTATTAAAATAAGTTTTATTTTATTTTAATGTGGGGTTATGTTCCCTCCCTCATTTTTACCTTTACCTAAGTCGTTACTATGCCAAAATTTCATAAGGGAGTTCACTCTTCCCATTTCCATTCAAGCCACTCTTTCACATCACACTTATTAAGTTCCATATTTACATGTTTTTATATGATGTCACAAGACCCCCATACTATCCATTTGAAGTATATTTGATAATATTTTCCTTTCAAACTCATCAAGACACCCTATTATCCTTTGAGAACACCCATTATTTTTCCAAAATTCTATAAGATATCTTCCACCCTCTTCTTTTATCAAGAATTGTTTTAATGTTATGTCTTAGAATTTATTTTATTATTATGTTGGTATATGTTATTATATATCATTATTACTTCCCATTTTAAGCATAAATTATGATATCCCCTTTCACTCTCATTTATCCATCTTATGAACCCTTGTGTATGCTCGTTACCATACCGAATTTCCATAAGAGATTTCATCCTTTCTCATTTTTTTACAAGTTTCTTTATACTGTTATACCCATTTATTTTCAATTAAAAATGTTGGGGTAGGATCTCACACATACTCCATACTTACCTCCTTATTTTTCAATTATTATAGACCTATTTATCTCCCATTAAACCCTCCCATTTACACTCATCACCATGCCTAAATTTCATAAGAGTTATTCCATTTCTCCCCTTTCTTCAAGTTTATTTATTATTTTATACCTTATATTTCCAAATTAAATATGTTGGTACATGTATCTATATTACCAACATACTTTAAATTTCATGTACATATGATTATATTCCCATTTTAATTTTATAAACCATTTTTATGAATTTTTATGTCATGTCGTTATGTTACCAAAATTGCACCCCGACTTCCAAAGCCAAAATCATTGTGTAGTGAATACCATATACATTTCTCTCTCAAGGTTATTCACCACTATGCATATATAAATATTTAATGTTACTTATAAGTATATATTACACATTCCCTAATCTTGTAATAACTTATGATGTTTAATGATTCCACATTATATGATCTATGTGGCACATTTATACAAGAAATAAAATGTTTATACAGGATGCACCCTGATAGTGATCTAAGGCATTGGGTAATGTTTAACATCATGATAAGCCATGTTTAATGAGGGTTTACAAATGATAATTCATGTGAAATGAGGGTCTAATCATGCTAATTCATGTGAAATGTTGTTTTACTCATGCTAATCCATGCGCAATGAGGGTTTACTCATGCTAATTCATGTGCAATAAGGGTTGACTCATGATAATCCTTGTGCAATGAGCCTTGGCTTATGATAATATCTTTTTGTATGTTATTGCCACATTTCCATGTTATTATTATCATTCTATGTCATTGAATTATGTTCATGCTTCTCTTGTTCTCGACTAACATTCTTATTTTATAACATGTACAACATTCTTCATCTTATGCCTTGTTTACACCCTTACCAAGCATTATAGCTCACCCTTTTATAATGTATGTCCTTAGGTTATCCCATTTAATTCTATGTATGAAGGAATTTTGTGGTCATGTAATTTTTTTTCAATAATTATGTAGTATTTTAATTTCTTAAATTTTCATGTTGTGTTCCTAATTTCCCAAGACACTAGACCTCCCGATCCATGGTGTTGTATTTAATGCACGTTTATGTAACAAATCATGCTTAAATATGTAATAAAAAGAAGGGTTGTTATAGTAATAATGGAAATTATATAATTATAGTATATTTATAGAAATATAATTATGTATTTAATATCATATAGATGTTTTTATGTCAAATATGTTTAGTTGAAACCATCATTTATATGTTCCTTGTATAATATTAATTAATCACATCTCTTCAAGGGGGCAGTGGTCCACACTTCCTCAAATGATGTTATCATATTAATGTAAAATTGAAAGTATTAATGATATGTGTAATAAAATTAATATATAAGTATAATTAAATAATAAGAATCATATATATCATATATATCATATATTAAAAGATTTTCCATCATAATGGCCACCATGAGAGGTGGTAAAGGAAAAAATGAACAATCATCATTTCGTGATGCAGTAGTTCACTTTACACAGAAACAATATGATTGTTTGTGTATGTTTAGTTTGAACCCTTTTCATTAAAACTTCATACTATGTTGATGATATTATTTTTTTCATATAGTCATCAGATAATAAGGGTTTATGGTTTGAAGAATAGAAATAAAACTAGAGAACTTGAGATAAGATGTTACCTCTTAATCGGGTAACTACTTTTGGTTTGTACCGAAAGCTTCTTTGGATTTCATTCTGTCATAGAGTAGGATTATTGGATTAGGGGAAGGTTTTTTAGTATATATTTGGGATGATCTTGGTCAAGAAAAACTGTCTTGATAGTTGTGATTAAGTGGGAGGATAGGAGGACCTTTATATTGGAGGAGTGGCACTCTTGTAATATTTTGACAATGGAATTACATGCACGTTTTTTATGTTGCAAGTGTGTTGAATAATGGTCCAAATTCAATAAAAAATAGTATAGGATCAAAATATGTCCATAAAAAAGGTCTTGGAGAAGTTTATAGGTCTTTTTGGCCTTATGATAAAATTGATTCCCTTAATAAGCTTAATTTAACATTAATCAATGTAATTAATTTTAATCACTTTCACTAATTTTTTTTGAAAAAAACAAATTTAGTCCTATTAGACATTATTAATTAGTATGATTCCAATTATAGAATATATTTTATCAAATTCCAATCATATAAGTGGTATGAATTTATTTAAATTTAATCCCACATGTGGGACAACAATACATGTTTTTAAAGTAAAAAATTCTAGAAAGATTGCTATGTTTTTATAATCAATTTAAACATGAAATTTATTATGAATGAATTAATTGAATTAATTTTAAAGATATTATCTAATTTAACATTAGAAAAAAGTAATCGTATACATCAATTAGATGAAAGAGCACGTTTGAACTAAAATTCAGTATTATTAACAATTCATTAACAAATGAAATGTTTCAGAAAAATGTTAATAATTTACACTAATATAATACTTAAGTTTATTTTTGAAATATTTAGCCAATTTTTTGAATTTTAAATAAGTGTCAGAATTCACATTTAGAATGGTTTCTACCTTAAAAGTTGGAAAAATTACTTTTATCAAAATATAGGTTTTTATGTTATTATTATCTTATGTCTATCAAAACTAATGGATGAATATAATAATATTTTATTGAATATATAATATATAATAATTTAATATCACTCACTAATTTTAATTAATTTAATATATTACCATAAAATGAATTCTTGAGCATAAAAATGGGGTTTTACAAAAAAAATCACTTTATATTCAATTATTTATTATATTAATTTCTAAATCATTTGTAACCAATTAATTCATATAATATTTATATAAACCATAAATTTTAATATGTTTTTAATACTACTCATAACCACTAACATAATGGATATATTATTCATATTATATTAAATAATGATATTCTAATAATATAGTGTTATTTGTTGAAACTCGATCTTTCATGTAACACAAGCTATCGAGGAGGTTATCTATTGCTTGTAATGAACACTAAACTGTTGGTGTGTGCATTGAAATATATGGTATCTATTATAAATAATAAATATATTCTAATGTGTATAAAAATTATATTACCTTACACTCATAGTGTCTTGTGTCACACATGCTATTTCATACAAGGTTCGTACTTTATATTTTCAGAGCATCAAATTCTCCCACATTATTTAAATTGTGTAATCTCAATTTAAAATCGGTCATGGAGATAGATTTTTTAATATATCCTATGTTTAAAACCTCACATCGTGATAAGGGTTCATAAGTCCTCATCTGTAAAAGGGAGAATGAAATGTATAAAGGTAACATGGACTACCAAGTAACTAGGTCTCTAAGTAGGAGAACATCAGTGTCAAGTAGAGATACATACATGGAGGAAAGTAATAAATATTTATAGGGATTGAATTATTTCATCAATATCAAACAAGTTAATGATGAATATAAATTTTATGGCCCCAAATCCATAAATCATTGGTGATTTAGAAGACCATTATGTCAATAAAAATTAAGTTATTACAAAAAATTTTACTTCTAAACCATTTTCCTAATGTTGGGTAATTATTTTACTACCTAATAATATATTCTTACATGATAGGTTTTAATTTCAAATGAAAAATCCTAACTTATGTTTGTGATTTGATCAAATTATAATTCATTCCTTTACTACCAGATATTTATTACCAATAATTGTAAAAACCCAAAAATTCCATTTTTTTTTTAATTATTTGATATTATTACAAGCCTAAAAAAATTGACAGCGTGTGATTCTAAGGCTTGGTGTGCCTAAAATGATTTTTTGAACTTTTTTAATGTACATTCAGTAAAAGTTCGGGTGGCATGTTCAGTCTTTTGAACTGGTGCTCAGATTAAAAATCTGAAGGCAACGTTTAATCCTCAAAGCCGAGATTCACCTATGGGAACCTTCACTTCGACTGAAGTAGGTCGGGAGAAAAATTTAGTTTTTGGACTTTTAAAACAAATGTAAAATAACATGTAATTGTTATTTTATTTTCCTTTACTTCAATGGATTTGTATCAATGGAAGGATCAGTGACATGTCAAGAAAATTAATGGATTGACGTATCAACTGCGTAACTCCACCATTTTGAATTAAAATAGGTTCATTAATTCATTTAATGAACCTCATTAATTCCTCAATGCATTTCTAAACTTTCCCCCTCCTATTTAAATGGAGATCGTAGAGGGGTTTTGGTATTACTTTTTCATGAATGGAAACTCTGGAAAAGTTCTACGGAAACATCCACTTACGGAGGATGGAAACTTGGGGGGCAATGATCCGGGATTGATGAATGCATATGAATCCATCCAACGTGTACGATCCTCCCACCACAACTGCGACACCTCCAATGGATCTCAAGGTAGGCGTTGTTTATTAATTTAATAAATTCCCTCGATTCTATTCCTTGTTCTTCAAATTGCTTGAGGTTATTACGGGGGTTTTGAATGGGGTTTTAACAATATCTTTGTGATGTATAATTACCCCCTTTTATAAAGATAACTCAGAGGGTGCAGGCCAAATAAACAAGGCCAGGACCCTCCGCCTCTTGATTTTCTTGCGTTCTTTGGGGGAAACATGTTTCAACATGATGGAACCTTGAATCCGAGAGGTGCGTGATGACAGCGGCATCCCTAGAGGATCGTAGGTGCGTCCAGAAGGAAGAACGGACCATCGGATCTCAACTGATGGCCCGAGGAAGAAGTGCATATGTGATGGCATCGGCAGATGTGGGTGGAGGCTGGAAACCGTCGGCTGCGGTGGAAGAGCAGTGCCGCCCGACACCGCGGTGGACGGACATGCGGCCCACAACAGGCCAACCATAGAGGGGGAGGCGGTGCTCCATCTCTCCCCTTGTTGAATGGTCATGGCATTGAAGTAGTGGCATTGGTGAAGTCCATGACCCACTCCCTATGGGTCTCACAGGTGATATGGCGGTGACACCAGACATCGCCCTTAATGGAGCTGAACGGTTCCTTTGAACTATTCGAGAGCAGCAGACCATGCAACCCCAACGGGTCGCACCAGCCAACGGGCTGGACCACCCTGTGGGCCGGGCCGGTCTGCGGACCATCCCCAACCGGGCTGGGTTAGAATCAGACTAGGTCAGGTCGACCCTAACCCCTCTCGGGCCTAGAAACACATAAGTGAACATATCTTGTGAACCAGGCGTCGGATTGACGAACCATCTAGGGCCCTAGGATCCTTGGAGTGAGACGGTCCATTTGAGATACTCTATGAGAGTTTTGGAGAAAGTTGTTTTATTGCTAGGTTGGATCGACTCTGAATCAAAACAGTCCCCTGACATTAAAATGCCAAAAACCTAGAGACCGGGCATCCGGTTGACGCACCATGTGTTGCATTGGAACCCTTATGATGTGACAGATCATCAGGTTACTTCTTCATGGGACATCATTTCAGTTGAAATATGAATGATGGATTAAGGAGAGGTTCTCCCAAAATCATGCATACTATGAGCAGGAATCCAGTGGATGGAAGTGAGGTGGTGGTTGGAGACAGATCATACAAAGGTTAGTACTAAGTGATCCTTTGTGGATCAACACCAATCCTCTGTGGATCAACATCGATCCTGTGTGGGTCAGCGCTCTGCGATCCTATGTGGGTCAGCACATACTGATCCTGTGTGGGACAGATCCTATGTGGGTCAGTTCTTAGCGATCCTGTGTGGGTCAGCGCATACCGATCCTGTGTGGGTTAGATCCTATGTGGGTCAGCCAGGGTCAGTACCTATTGACTCTGGGTGGGTCGTATCCTGTGTGGGTCTTGCGGGGGTTAGTACCTATCGATCATGTGTGGTTCAGACTCCGTATGGTTAGAAGCAGTGCCTATTTACAAAATAAGATGATCTAGCATTGTGAATAATCATATGTACTTATATAATTCACTTATACCTGGTTTGAGATGAGTCTACTACATTGTGCTTTGTGATTGAGATCATGCTTTTTGGTTTGACCATTCTCGAATTCTGAGAGACCTTCTCAGGTCTCAGGGTCTATAATGAGTATTTTTATACTCACCCATGCATGGGATTCACCAGCACCTTATTCTGTCTTGTGCATACGAAGAGAATCTTGGCTGAGACTTGAGAAAACTAGGACCACATGGAACATGGAGGTGACTGGTCGATGTGGAGAGCAGTTGAGATGAGTTATACCTACCCTTTAGGTAGGATCCTTGGTGGATGATCATAGGAGATGTTTTTTTCCCATTTTTGATGTATCTCTTTAGCTGGGCTTGTATTTTTTTCCCTATTCTTTCTGTATATACTATTACACTTAGTTTTGGTTACTAATTGTGGTGGTACATTACTCTTCCATTTTTTTTACTTTTGTGTAGTGTACCCTGCATTTGTGTGTCCTAGTTTTAATGCAATGCCTTCCCATTTTTGGGAAATGCCTTTCCAATGCTAATCGCCAACCCCTAGCCTATGGAAGGAAGGAGGGCTTGGGGTAGTCATGGAATGAGCCTCGGGGGATGGGTCATGATAAAGTGTTATTAGAGGATTTGGTTCTACTAAAGAACCAGGACTCTAATCGTTTTAATGGAGAAATAGTTTTAAGTGTTTTGAGTATGGTTTTTAGTTCAGGGATTCCAGTGTTGGTGGGGCGACCAATGTATCCATACACCAAGACCCTGGATTCTGATTTCGGACTCAGTTTTCAAAAACACTAATTGAATGTGTTTTGAAATGTTTTTACATTGATCTCTTTTGATTCAGCACACTAGGTATAACTTTATGACTGTGGTGCACCTGTTTCTTTTCAAGATTTCACTGTGTAGAAAGAAAACCATGATTCCCGACAAAGTACATGATGATGGTCCACTGAGCGACGAGGCTTTGTTGTAGTACCCTCTTACTATGGTGGCACCTTCGAGTGGGGCACAAGCAGCACCATCACCCATTTGCAGTAGATGTCACCAACCACACCAGAAGACCACGCATGCCAACTGAGCGTGTTTCATGAGTTCCACAGATAGAGGCTGCCAAGGTTTCGAGGTGAGATAGATCCCCAGGTAGTTGAGGACTGGATGGAGGCTATGTCTAGTGTTTTATGCATGGATGAGACACCAGCAGAGCATTTGATGATCCTAGATTCTATCCTTTTCCAAGGAACAATAGTGATATAGTGGATCCTAATGATATTGATATATTATGTGGTGACCCTCACATAGATAGACTTTGAGAGCCTCTACAGGGTGGATTTTTTTCTAACAACTCTATGCTTTACGCGTATCTAGGAGCTGCTACACATACAGTAGTGTATCCTGACAGTATCCCTGTACTCGGCGAGAATCATTGACCTCTCGCACTACTCCAATGACATGGTACAAGACCCATTATTTAGGGCCTGGAACTTTGAGTAGTGTCTCCGGCTATAGATTAGAGTGTCGATGATATCGTTGAATATATCGATGCATGCTGGAGTGCTCAAGTGAGAATTGTTATTGGAGAGATTCATAGTTGAGTAGGAACCGACGGTGAGAGCCACCACCGGATGATAGGTTTAGAAGTCATTTGTTGGAGGTAGTAGATAGATGACGTAGAGGTCCAAGTGGGATAGGCCAATTGGTGGATGACCTTGGGATGTAGGGTCAGAGGTTTGGAGCTCGCAGGTAGAGAAGGTCAGCTGGGAGGTAGACTGCACTTCACGTGTGGCGGGCAGGGCCACATGGCTCGCGATTTCCTGACCAGCGATTCTGATGATCGACAGACAGTTGAGGGATCGCTGAGGTAGCAGCTGAGGTTCAAGTGAGGAGGTCCACAGGGGCGTGAATGAGGCAGATGATAAGGTCATACAGTAGGCGGTGGGTGGTGATTTTAGGTTATACTGCCACCACCGCTAGGAGGTCCACCCCAACCACAGGGAGCCGGTGGAAAGGGGCGAGCAAAAATACAGTCATGAGAGGCCTAAAACCATGGTACTCTGGAGATGAGTAGAGGTAAAATATGTGTATATTCCACCCTAGATTTAGTACTTATAGAGACATGTTCCAGTCACTCTTTCATTTCCACAGCACTCATTTGGAGCTCAGAGATTTTGATAGAGCCGTTGGCTCGATCCTTGTTATTAGAGACTCCTACGGGAGATGATTCGACAATTACACACTGCTGCAGGTAGTGTGATATCACTCTATGAGGGTAGATATTTGTCTAGGATCTCCTAGTAGTAGAATTGAGTCCCTACGATGTCATCTTGGGTATGGACTATCTACAATCCATGCTCATATTGACTGTTTTAGGAACAAATTGCGGTGTGTTGGGGAGGATGGGATTGAGTTTTCCTTCAATAGTGTGAAGGAATCCTTTATAGCACATGATGGGATTTCATGGAGGAGTGTGGAGTCGATCACTAATCAGATGGATAGACTTACCCTCGGAGTAGTTGGTGTGAGGAGTTTAAATTATCCTATGGTGGTGGATCATTATGAAAATTTATTTCTCGAGGATGTTCCAGGAATACCTCTACATAGAGAGATAGACTTTTACATTGACCTATACCCCAGGATGAAACTGATGTCTACACTAGAATATCGTATGGATCCCGTGGAGCTTCGGGAGTAGTTTGTACAACTAGAGGACTTGTAGGGAAAGGGGTTCATAAGACCTAGTGTTTCTCCATGGGCATCCCCGATCTCGTTCGCCCAAAAGGTAGATGGGAGCTTGAGGATTTTTGTGGAATATTGGTGCCTAAACCAGGTGACTATGAAAAACAAGTATCCACTCCTAAGGATTGATGATCTCTTCGACCAGCTGAATGGAGCTCAATGGTTTTCATAGATAGACCTTAGATCAGGCTATCAACAGCTCATGGAATGAGACAAGGACGTACCGAAGACAACCTTCATATGTCGGTATGGCCATTACGAGTTCTTGGTGATTTCTTTTAGTGTGACCAATGCTCTAGTAGTGTTCCTGGGGATCATGAATAGGGTCTTTCATCCATGCCTCGATTTCCTTATGGTGTTCATCATCGACTACATCTTGATATACTTAGCAATGGAGGAGGCACACACCATGCACCTAAAGATAGTCCAAGATACACATAGAGAGCACCATATTTATGGAAAGATCTCAAAGTGCATGTTATGATTCGGGAAGTCCACTTCCTGGGGAATGTTATCACGGAGGCAGGTGTTGTTGTGGATCCAGCGAAGATAGAGGCATTTCTTTTTTTTGGGATCCAACCATGAGTGTGACTGAGGTGAAAAGTTTCTTGGGATTGGCTGGGTACTATTTGAGATTTGTACCTGACTTCTCAAGGGTAGAGACACCCTTTTGAGCCTTGATAAAGAAGGGGAATCCTTTCTTGTTGACATAGAAGTGCCAGTAGAGTTTCGAGGAGCTGAGGAAGAGACTAACGAGTACACCCATCATGAGGCTACCAGAAGAGGGAATTGGGTATGTAGTTTACTACGATGCATCAGGGACTGGACTGAGTTTTTTACTGATGCAGGAGAGAGTGGTGATCGCCTATGGCTCATGGAAATTGAGACATCCTGAGCAGAACTATGCTACCAATGGCCTGGAGTTAGCAGCAGTGGTCTTTGAACTGAAAATGTGGCAGCACTACTTTATAGGTGAACAGTTTAATATTTACTTTGATCAGAAGAGTCTCAGGTATTTCTTCTCATAGAAGGACATAAACACGAGACAACGATAATGGCTAGAGTTCCTCCAGGACTATGACTTTGAGATAGTATATACTCATGGGAAGGGTAATGAAGTAGGTGACACACTCATTAGGAGGTTTGGACTACAGATGGTGAGTGAGGAAACAGAGTAGCTAGCCATGTTGCAGATATCCATCGTGCATAGAAATAGAGCGGCTTACCACCAATCTATGACAGTCTCTCCCCCACTTCATTAGTGAGTTCGGGAGGCCTATCTTTGAGAGGTAGTTTACAAGGCCCAATGTGATTAGATATCCTTAGGACAGGCTTTGGATAGATTTTCTGAAGGTGGGGAGCATGTCTCATCTTCAGAAGATGTACTATGTTACTAGTATCACTAAGAGATGAGGTGTTGAGGTAGTCCCATACATCCCCTTGGGTGGTAAATCCTATGGTGATGATGATTTACTAGGATCTCCGGTGTCAATACTGGTGGCTAGGGATGAAGAAATAAATTGCAGAGTTTGTATCTCGTCGCCTCACTTGTCAGCAAGTGAAGGCCGTGTATCATGTACTATCAGGCTTAACTCAGCCAATTGAGGGACCAGAGTGGAATTGGGATGGTATATCCATGGAATTCATGATGGGGCTACCACGTACGTCTAGGGGCCCCGATTCTAACTGGGTGACTGTTGAATGAATCACCAAGTCATCCCACTTCCTACCCATCTGAGAGTAGGGATCATTAGAGGGCTTGGGACGCCTCTAAGTGTAGAAGATAGTGCGACTTCATGGAGTTCCATCGATGATCATATTAGATCAGAAAACTTGTTTTCATTCCACTTGTGGAAGGGATTATAGGAGGCGTTCAAGACTCGGCTATGCTAGAGAACCACCTTTCACCCTCAGACAGATGATCAAATAGAGCGGACCATACAGACACTTGAGAAAACGCTTTGTGATTGTGTCCTCATGTTTGTCCACAATTGGAAGGACCAACTTCCACTGGTGGAATTTGCATACAATAGTAGTTATCACTCCACTATCAGCTTGGCAGCATTTGAGGCCTTGTATGGGTGACCAATATGATCACCTCTTAGTGGGATATACACATCTGATTCAGCAGTTATGGGTCCAAAGTTGGTATAGGCTACCACAGAGAAGGTGCAGATCATAAAAGAGAAGATGAAGATTGAACAAAGTCAGAAGAAGTTCTATGCCGACTGGAGACTGAGACCATTGGAGTTTGAGGAGGGAGATCATGTCTTTCTATGGGTCTCACCCCGATGAGGATTATAGAGGTTTGGACAGGGAGACAAGCTATCTCCGAGGTTCATCGAACCTTTCTAGATCCTCAGCAGAGTATGCAAGAGGGTGTACCGTCTAGCTCTTCCCCCACAAATTCACCAGGTTCCTATTTTATTCCATGCATCATAGCTCAGGAGATACGTGCATGATCCATCACATGTTATCGATTGGGGCGAGCTGGAAAACGACTATGGGATGATGTTTGGAGACTTCCTTGTGGAGATAGAGGATTGATAAAAGTGGGTATTTTGTAGGTGGTCTATTCCTCTAGTGTGAGTTCATTGGCAGCAAGGGAATATCCAAAAGAGCACATGGGAGCGGGAGGCTTATATTCATGATCAATACCCCCATTTTCACCTAGTTTTGTTGTATCTTTTAGGGGATAAAATCCCTAAGGTGAGGAGAATGTAAAACTCAAAAATTAAATTTATTTTTTTTAAAATTATTTGGGATTATTACAAGTCTAAAAAAATTGAAGGCGTGTGATTCTGAGGCCCGGTGTGTATGGAATGAATTTTGGAACTTTATTTTAGGTACCTTCAGTAAACCCATGGGTGGTGTTTTCCATCTTTTGAACTAGCGCTCGGATTAAAAATCTGAGGGCACTGTTGAATCCACAGCGCTGGTATTCTTTTAAGGGAAGCATCACTTCGACCGTAGTAAGTCGGGAGAAAAAGTTAGTTTTTGGACTTTTTGAAGAAAAGTAAAATTACATGTAATTGTTATATTATTTTCTTTTTCTCCATCAGATGAGTGGTGGTGGTGGGACCGATGACTTGTCAATCCAATTAAAGGCTTGACTCATCAACTGTGTGACCCCACCATTGTAAATTAAAAGAGGTTCATTAATTTATTTAATTAACCTCATTAATTCCTCAATGTGTTACTCCATATTCCCCCTCCTATTTAAATGGCGCTCAGGGTGGGGTTTTGGCACAACTTCTTCATGCAAAGAAAATCTAGAAATGTTCTACAACAGTATCCACTGATGGAGGATGGATGCTCGGGTGGCAACGATCTGGGATCGACGAACTCTGATGACTCTATCTAACGTGGATGCTCCTCCCACTGCAACCGTGACACCTCCAATGGATCTCGGGATAAGGGTTGTTTATTGATTTAAGAAATTTCCTTGATTCTATTCCTTATTCTTGAAATTGTAGGTAGTTTTTTTCTGGGGTTCTGAATAGAATTAAACAATATCTATGTGATGTATAATTACCCCTTGTTATAAAGATAACATGGATGGATCATGAAAAATGAACAAGGCTCAGACCCTACACTGCTTTATTTTCTTGTGTTCTTCAGAGGAGGCTTGTTCCAACATGAGGGAATCTTGAATCCGAGAGGCGTGCGATGACGACATCATCCCGAGAGGAACGTAGGCTTGTTAGGAAGGAAGAACAGACCATCAGAGCTCACCTGGTGGCCCGTGGAAGAAGCGCCTATGCAGTGGTGCTGGCGAATGGTGCAGGTAGATGAGGGCGGTGGTCTACAACCACTGTCCGTGGTGGAAAAGCAGGGTCACTCGGTACTACGGTGGATAGACAGATGGTTGGAAGGAGGCTGGTGTCGAAGGTGGAAGTGGTGTGTCATTGCCCGCCATGTTGAAGGGTCAAGACTTTGAAGCTATGGTAGTGGCAAAGGATGGGACCCCCTCCCTACAGGTCCCACAGGTGACTAGGTGGTGTCACCCTTAAAGGAGCCAAACATATCCTTCGAGCCGCTCCGGAGCAGCGAAATGCACAACCCCCACAGGTCATGCCAGCCAGCGGGCCAGACTTCCCGGTGAGTCGCATCCAGCCGGTGTGTCAGGCCGGTCCGTGGCCCAGTGGGATGAGCCCACTAAGGGCCAAACCCAACTGGGCCAGCCCAGGCCAGTTCGGGCCAACCTGGTTCAGACCTGTATTGGGTCGAGTCAACCTAAATAGGGTCGTGTCTGCCGAAACTGGGTCTACCTGGACCCGAACACCTCTCGGGCCCAGAAACACATAAGGGATCGTATCATGTGAACCAGATGTCTATTTGATGAACCCTCTATGGTGCTATGATCCTTGAATCTAGATGGTACTTTTGGGATAATTCATGAGTGTTTTGGAGAAGGTTTAAGTACATACAGGTTAGATCAACTATGAATCGAACCAAGCCCTCATCACTAAAATTCCAAAAGCATACTGATTGGGATTCCGATTGACGTGACGTCTGTTGCATTGGAACCCTTATGATGTGACAGATCATCGAGTTACTTGATTTTGGGACTTTTTTCTGGTGGAAATACAACAGATGGATTGAGGAGCGGTTCTTCCAGAATAATGTTTACCATCAGCGAGAATCCAGTGGCTGGCGGTGAGGTGGAGGTTAGATACAGATCATATGGAGGTTACTACCAAGTGATCCTCTGCAGATCAGCATCGATCATGTTTGGGTCAGATCCAGTGTGGGTGAGTGCTCAATGATCCTATGTGGGTCAGCTCATACCAATCCTATGCGGCTCAAATCCTGTGTGGGACAACGCTTAGCGATCCTATGTGGTTCAGCGCATACTGATGCTTTGTGGGTCAGATCCTGTGTGGGTCATTGGGGGATAATACCTATCAACTCTTGGAGGGTTGGATATTATATGGGTATTTATACTGTTAGTACCTATCAATCCTATGTGTGTCAGTCTCCATATGGTTAGAAGTAGTGCCTTTTCATCGAATAAGATGATCTAGCTTCACAACTAATCATCTGTACTTCTATGATTCACTTATACCTGGTTTGAGATGAGTTTATTCGTTTGTGCTTTGTGATTGAGATTATGATTTGTGGTTTTTCCTTTATATAATTATGAGAGACCTTCAGGGGTCTCAGGGTCCCTATTGAGTATTGTTATACTTACCCCTACACAAGCTTCCCCATCACCTTGTTGTGTCTTGTGCAGACGACAAATAGTTTGGCTGAGACTTGATGGACCCAGGACCAGGCGGCACACGAAGGTGACTGGTCGACCTGGAGAGCATTGAATACGAGATGTACCTAACCTTCATATAGGATCCTTGGTGGACGATCTCATGAGATGTTTTCTATTTCTTGTGGTAGTTGTATCTTTTTAGTTGGGCTTGTATTCTGGCCCCCTTTCTTTCAGTATTTACTATTAAACATAGTTGTGGTTACTAGTTGTTGTTATACCTTACTCTTCAATTGTATTTTAATTTTGCGTAGTGTACCCTGCTTGTGTGTATATAGGTTTTGAGGCAATGCCTTCCCATTTTCGAGAAATGCCTTTCCAGGTGCTAGTCCCTAACCCCTAGCCTATGGAATGCGGTTTTTGGGTAGTCACAGCACGTGCCCTGGGGGACGAGATGTGACAATAATGACTTTTTTTATTTCTGAAGCACTAAAAGAAATATTTAATAGATCATAAGCCTGATAAAAGTGTGAAATGTGTAACTATTTGTCTTTAAATATCTTACAAAACCAAAATGGTTAATGGATTAATCTCTAATCATCAAAAGTGATACTATTTATTCATCATTAATATTTAATTGTATAATTTTTTAACTAAAAAATGAAAAATTAACTAAGAAATTGAATAGGTAAGTTGTTGGAATGAAACGCTTATCATCCCTCAGTCATGGGTTCATGGCTCATGGACATACCTAATTTGATTGGTTGTTACTCGGTTTAATGGTTTTTTCTTTTCTGAAAACAAATTAATATAATTTCCAAAAATAACTATGTTGGACATCCTTGAAATTATATTAATCACTAAATAGCCTTTAAACTACAATTTATAATACAACCTCAATACATAAATACTTCATCCATTGTATTTTAACATGAGTCCTTCTATAGTATAATGTTTATCCATAATATCATTGGTATCATTTATAGAACATGAAGCTTTATTTTCAATCTAAAAAATATTAGTTTTACCCTAGGATATTCATTTTCAAAATCCTTTATTGTGGTTTCAAAATAAAATGTGAACTTTACTAAACATATCCCTCATGAGTGTCATACTAGTAGTGCAATAAGGCATGTTTTCATGTATAGTGTTACCCTGATTCTGGCTCGAAAAACATTGTAAAAGTTATTACTCCTATATACATTTTGGAAAGAACTAAGTCCCCTTGTATTATCCAAAGATATATTTATAGCTATGAAGATCCACATAATCTATACCTTACCAAAAATCTTGGATGTTTTTCTATTCATGTCCTCAAATTCAAACTTAGGGTTATGTTCTCTAACAAATGTTTTCCAAAATATAGTTCCCAAGTTTTCTACTAAACATCATATGATAAAAACTGTACTTACCTTACCCTAGATTGCTCAGAGCTAATTTCTAAAACTATTAATTTGGAATGATTATAAGGAAGGAAATACTTAAGGACTTATTAGTTTAGATATAATGGAAAGATATATTACATATATGATACCCATAAATACATTGGGAAATAGAAATAACAAACGTGATACACAATAAAATGAAGTAAAATACATCCCAGAAATATTATTCAAATATTTCTTCTTCATATCCTGGAAAAATGAATCATGATATGGGGGAGATCAAATTACTAGTAAGGGTAATTAAAGTTGAAGCAATAATTATTCAATGAGAATAAATAAACATGGAAAGCTAAATAACTGGTAACACATGTCATTCAGATAACTAGATAAATAAAAATCAATATATATGGGTAATAAACTAAAACACATTCCATTTAATCAATGAACTAAAATGAAATGTATCCATAGATATGTCGATGAAAAATATCATGGATGGATAAAAACTAATACTAAATGATGGAAATTCTTTCTTAATAGACTCTATATCTAAGGCACATGAAAACCTATAATGTTACGACCCTTCACAAGATGGTTTAAAACTATATATAGAAACCGCTTAATTTGGGAAAATAATTTGTCTCATAGGAACCTAACATTCCATTGAGGATCTATATAAGTTCAAGGATCCTCCTGTGATTATAAATCCAAATAATTCCTCTTATCTAATAATCAAAATAAATAATAAGCCTTATCAAATATATGTATTGAATAATGAATATAGTTTTATCACTATTTCCCCAAACAATCAAATAAATGTCAAAGTGGATGTCATATATAAATGGTATATAGAATTTTCAATTTATTAGCCAATAAAAATACATATTTTAATTACATTTCAATGGTATTAAATGTTCATTTTTGATATTATGGTCCTATTTTAGTTGATTATAATTTTGAACATCCATTCTTATCAGTTGTGCACTTCATGCCTGATGTACACCAATTTAGACCCAATGATTCATCAGATTTTAAGGATTTTAATTATCCATATTTTAATTTTATATTTTGGGAACTGTATCTTCAGTTAAATATGAACATTTTTCATTCAGGGATAAATGGAGGATTCATAAAGGATGATGGAGATATTTGGAGATGAATGGAAGCAATTCTAGAGAAGGCAGATTGGACACCAGCCCACAGATGAGAATGTTGGACCCACATTACAAACCCAATGAAGCCCAAATTTCATGGGATTCTAGAAGATATATATTGGAACAAATCGTTATTCCGGAGCCAGTGCTAATTAGTCCTCCTTTGTTGTTATTTAGGCGTCCCAATTTGAAGATAAAATTCTGGGCCAGATTCTAGGGCCCAGAAAAACAGCCCACCATTTTACACATATCTAGATAACCATAAACTATTTTGGGCTGAATATCTACAACCGGTTATGGGACATATAGGGAATCATTTTTTTCTTTATGGACCACTCCAATTCATCCATATAGAAGGTATTACAGGCTCATCTATTCGGTGGAAGCAAGATGGCTGCCACCTCGGTTCAAGGGTGGAAAAGTCTCCTCTCCCTTAATTTCCACCACCCTAGGCCTACCATACTGAAGTGGGATCTTTTTTACGGTTGGAGGCTCGACCCAAGGCTCACAAAATTCATATTTAAGGTAGTGGTGGTGGATGAGTTTATTATTATTGAGCTTTGTTTTCATCTTAATGTTATGCTGCCAATTAGTCTTTGTAACGTTCTTCCTTCACATGTACGTTGTTTTAATTCATCCTAGTTTCTTAATAAAAGTTATTCTTATCCTATTATTCTGTTTTTATCCATCTCACATTGATACCTTTGTCTCAGGGTTTGAATTTATTCACAACAAACCTTGTGAAATTATTCACAGAATGGTTGAGTGATCATTTTCTTTTTATTGTTTTCTTTACTTCTTCGATTCCTCCCTCATGAGTCTACTTCTTGCTTCCATTGAAACCATAACATAAATGGAGGGATAATACACTTATGGGTCTATCCAATGGATTACCAAGGGTTTTATTGTATTTTATTTATCAATCTATTAATTTCTAATCACTTCTTTTAATTGAGCTTTTTATTTAATGATTTTTAAACTCCATCATCCTTGTTCAATTTAAGGCCACACACTTCAAGTGCTAATACGATCCTTTACCTTGAAGTTCTCAAAATATTGATCCTTAAAGTGTATAGGTGATTAGTATTAAAGTGTTTAGGTATTAAACCAGTAATTGATGATGTTTTTTGATCTTCTTAAATTAACTCTTCTCAAATATAAGAAATTGAAATTGTTGAAGAAAGAATTTCATCCAATCCACCCCGAGTGATAACCTAGGATCAACTCATTATTTTAAATAGAATTCACTTAAATTTGTTAGTGATCCTTTAAAAAAATATTAAATCAACCCAAGTTGGGCACTTCATATCCAAAAACAATCCATAGAATTTAAGTGTCTGTATGTACTTCTTAGGTCTCTGAGGATTTGACAAACCAAGCTAGACTACAAGGACCGCCCTACCTTCTTCTTTTGGGTAAATTTGAGCATGAATAAAATTTTGGTGCCTTTGCTGAGGACCCAATTAATTCATCTAAACACCCATTATATTCTCCCCCATTTCTCCTTTTCTCATCCAAATTATCTTATCTTGTCCCTTTCTCATTTTTTTCTTTTAACGCATATCCGCCTACACCCGCGATCAATCAAACCTTCTAGTTAGGGTGGATAGTCCTGGGGTTGGGGAGTCAAGTACACCAAGGGAAATCTTTCCATTATATCCTAATCTTCCTAATACTTTAGAGTCAAAAATTGATCCTATTTCAATGGAATGTCTTCAATGAAACCAACTCATAAACCCGAGTGGGAACCAAAATGGAAACCCAAATGAGGCAGCCCCAAACATGGGGAATGAAATTGATCAAACCATGAATGACTACCTCAAACCTTCCTAGAAAAATTCCCCACCATGCATTAGACAAAATTCCCTAAGAGATTACAACTACATCTTTAAACCCCATATCCTAAAAAACCTTCCCACATTCCATGGAATGGATTCCGAGATGCCCTACCTTCACATTAAGGAGTTCAATGACATTGTAGAAACCATGTGTCCCCTACATCAACTAGAATCAGCTAAGATGAGGCTATTTCCTTTTTCGTTAAATGATCAATCTTAAAATTGGATAAAAAATTTTGAGGCCATCATCCATCAACTCTTGGGACCAACTACAAAGAGAATTTTTGAAAAAATACATTCCCCACCACAAAACAATCGCACTTAAAAAGAGCATCCAAAACTTTTTTGAAAAAGAGGGAGGGTCATTATATGAAACCTGGGAGAGGTTCAAGGACACTCTAAACATGGTTCCACACCATGGTTTTTTTATTCTAGAACAAGTGAGAAATTTCTATGAAGGGTTGGGTCCAGGGAACAAATAATTCATTGGCATGTTGTGAAATGGAACCTTTAAAAACGAAGCCCCAAATGATGCTTATGCATATCTAGAAATCCTTTCTGAACAAAACCAGACATGGGGAAATTCTCCTTATTCTGAAAATACACAAAGAACTAATAGAATTCATATGCATAGAAAAGAGGAAAGCCCTAGGGCTAAACTCGTAGCACTCTCTAGGAAGGTTGAAGAGACAGACCTTATGAAAGCCCATGAAATCCAAACTATAGACCCTGTTTGCACAATTTGTGACAAACATGACCATAAGATAGGAAACTTCCCAACCATTACATCCATCAGGGATGTTCTTTTAGGAGGACCTCCAATGGATGTTAATTCCTTAAACTTTCAAAAGCCTCAATACCAAAACAACTTTAACCCAAGGTATAATGACCACCCAGGTTTCTGCTAGAAAGATAACCAGCAACCTAGCCAACCACAGGGAAAAAATCCTTACCCCCATCAGAACTACAAAACCCATAACCAATTCCAAACCCAAGATATCCAAAACCAACAGCCACCGGTCCATTTTCAACAAACCATCCCACCTCCAAAATATCCCCCTAAGATAAACCAATCTTCTCAAGCACCAACCCAAACTGTTCCACAAAGCCTACTAGAACAACTTTGCAAACAAATGGAAAGGATGAACTCAGAAGTTTCTTCCCATAAAAAAGATCTTAAAACAATCAAAACTAGAAATGAACACATGCCTACTCATGTGGTGTCATCCTAAACATCAAGGGGAGAGTCAAGTTGTACTCAAACAACTCATGAAAAACTAAAGGCTATCGGTGTTTTAAGAATTGGGAAATCAATTGAGGAACCTGAACAAATAATTCAGAACCCACCTAAAGATTCAAACATGGATGAAAATTTAAATAAACCAAATTATTAAACTGAAAAAAACAATAACAATGTGAAAGAAACAGCTCAACAAAAAACAACTCCAAAACCTGCACCATTTCCTCAACGCATGAGGGGGAAAACCAAGCCTGAACTGAGTGAAACATTGAGGGAAATCTTCTCACAAGTCAAGTTTAACATTACCCTTCTCGATTCCATCCAAACCATACCTGCCTACTCAATGTACCTTAAGGGATTTTTCACTTTTAAAAGGAAATTTTCACATAAAAACCCAGTCCTTTTGGCTGCTAATGTGAGTACCACCATTCAAGGGACCATTCCTCCTATGTTGAAAGATCCGAGTTTCCCTTACATCAATGTTGAACTAGGAGAGAGAAAAATTGTCAACTCTTGGGACCAACTACAAAGAGAATTCTACAAAAAAATACTTTCCCCACCTCAAAACAATTTCACATAAAAAGAGTATCCAATTATTTTTTGAAAAAGAGGAAGAGTCATTCTATGAAACATGGGAGAGGTTAGAGGAAACTCTAAACATGGTTCCACACCATGGTTTTTCTATTACAGAACAAGTGAGAATTTTATATGAAGGGTTGGGTCTGGAAAACAAACAATTCATTGACATGATGTGTAATGGAACCATTAAAAACAAAGCCCCAAATGATGCTTACGAGTATCTAGAAAGCCTTTCTGAACAAAACCAAACATGGGGAACATCACCTTACTCTGAAAAGACACAAAGAACTATTGGAATTCATACACTTAGAGAAGAGGAAATCCTTAGGGCTAAACTCACAGCACTCTCTAAGAAGGATGAAGAGATAGGCCTTAGGAAAGTCCATGAAATCCAAACTATAGACCCTGTTAGCATAATTTTTGACAAACATGACCATAAGATAGCCAACTACCCAACCATTCCATCCATCAAGGATGTTCATTTAGGAGGACCCTAGTGGAAGAAAATTCTTTGAACTTTCAAAAGCCTCAATACCAAATAAACTTCAACCCAAGGTATAATGACCACCCAGGTTTCTGCTCAGAAGATAACCAGAAACCTAGCCAACCACATGGAAAAAATACTTACCCCCATCAGAACTACAAAACCCATAACTAGTTCCAAACCCAACCTATCCAATACCAACAGCCACCGTTCCATTTTCAACAAACCATCCCACCTCCAAAATATCCCCCTGAGATAAACCAATCTTCTCAAGCACCAATCCAAACTATTCCACAAAGCCTACAAGAACAACTCTGCAAACAAATGAAAAGGATGAACTCAGAAGTCTTTTCCCGTAAATAAGAACTTCAAACCATCAAAAATAGAAAGGCACCCATGCCTAATCAGGTGGTTCCATCCTCAACATCTATGGGAGATTCAAGTTGTACTCAAACAACTCATAAAAAACTAAAGGTGGTAACTATTTTAAGAAGTGTGAAATCAATTGAGAAACCTGAACAACTAATTCAGAACCCACCTGAAGATTCAAACCTGGATGAAAATTTAAATGAACCAAATGATCAAACTGAAAAATAGGATAAAAATGGGAATGAAACAACTCATCAACAAACAACCCCAAAACATGCACCATTTCCTCAATGCATGAGGGGGAAAACCAAGCCTGAAATAAGTGAAACATTGAAGGAAATCTTCTCACAAGTCAAGTTGAACATTCTCCTTCTCGATACCATCCAAACCATACCTGCCTACTCAGAGTAACTTAAGGACTTGTGCACATTTAAAATAAAATTTTCACATAAAAACCAAGTCCTTTTGGATGTTAATGTGAGTACCACCATTCAGAGGACCATTCCTCCTAAGTTGAAAGACCCGGGTTTCCCTTACATCAATGTTGAACTAGGAGAGAGAAAAATTTTCAAGGCCTTGTGTGACCTAGGTGCTAGTTTCAATCTCATCCCCTATGTTGTGTACTTCCAGTTACTCCTAGAGGAGCTCCAACCCACATCTGTCACACTTCAACATGATGATCGTATCATTAGGGTTCCCAAGGGGATTTTAAAGGACGTTCTGGTAAAGGTTGAAAACTTCATCTACCCTACTGAATTCATTGTCCTTGAAAACCATCCAAACTTAGGAAATAAGGAACAAACCCCAATCATCCTTGGTCATCCCTTCCTTGCAAAAATAAAATCTGTTATCTAAGTCCCAAATGGGAACATGACCATGACCTATAGAAACATGAGTCTAGACTGGAACATCTATAATGCAAGCTCACAAATTGGGGATGACGAGGAAATTCATGAAGTAAACATGATATGAAGCATTGATAATGAATCCATAGAACATCAAGGAATATTTGATGGATGTTTAAGTTAGGATGAGATTGATTTCCTTTTTTCATATAAAGGAAGTTTATCTCCTTGTCTTGAATCATTTTCAAATTTCTCTTAATATGAAGCCTTAGATCCAACAATTAGTGAAACCATTCAGCAAACCACATTCATGGAGACCAATTAAACTTCCTTCCCTAAATATGATCAAACTAATCTTGTAGCTGAAACTTCTTTATGTGGGGAATCAATCCTATCAAAAACTCTAAAAAAAGAAATTGATATTGATCCAATGTCCCAATATTCTGCTAAAATTATGAACCAACCTGATCTTGAATTGAAGGAACTTCCTGCTGCACTCAATTATGATTTCCTAGGGGACAATCAAACACATCCTATTTCCATTTCTTCTTCTCTCGAATCCAATCATGAGAGGATGCTTCTAGATGTCCTTAGGAAACATAAGAAAGCCATTAGTTGGACCTTATTTGATATTCCTGGGATTATCCCACTTATTGGGACTCATAAAATTGTTCTGGAATCTAATTTAAATCCATGTCGTCAACCTCAATGGAGACTCAATCCAAATATCATGGAACTTGTGAGAAAAGAACATCTGAAATTGTTAAAAGTTGGTATCATATATCCCATAGCTGAGAGTGAATGGGTGAGCCCAATCCAAGTGGTTCCAAAAAAGGCTGGAATCACAGTGATAACCAATGATGATGGAGATATTCTTCCAACAAGGGTGAATAGCGGCTGGAGAGTCTGCATCCACTATAAGAAGCTAAACTCATTTACCAAGAAGGACCATTTCCCCTTACCATTCATTGACCAAGTCCTTGAGAGAGTGGAAGGTCATGCCTTATACTGTTTCTTAGATGGGTACTCGGGGTATAATCAAATTGAGGTCTCCATATAGGATCAAGGGAAGACAACATTCTCATGTCCATTCGACACCTTTACTTTCAAATGCATACCCTTCAGGTTATACAATTCTCCTTGAGCCTTCCAGCCATGAATGATGGGAATATTCTCAGACATGGTAGGGGATTTTATTGAGGTATTCATGGATGACTTCTCTGTTTTTGGGGATTCATTTGAGGGATGTCTGAGGAATGTGGAGAGAGTCTTGTCAAGATGCGATGAAAAGAATCTGGTCCTAAACTGGAAAAAATGCCATTTCATGGTTAATGAGGGACTAGTTCTAGGCCATCTAGTCTCAGGTAGGGGGATTGAAGTTGATAAAGCCAACATTGACATCATTTTTCACCTTCCATCCCCAAAAACTGTCAAGGAAGTGAGGTCTTTCTTAGGACATGCTGGTTTCTATAGAAGATCCGAGAAGGACTTTAGTTCAATCTCTCATCCCCTTTGTGCTCTTATAGTAAAGGATCCTCCATTTGTTTGAACAGAAATCTGTGAGGGTTCAGTATCAACCAAAAAATCCTCTCTCACCTCTCCTCTCATTATAAAATCTCTAAATTGGAACCTTCCTTTCAGACTTATGTGTGATTCTAGTGACTTTGATGTAGGATCTGTGTTAGGGCAACGTTGTGATTAAACTCCTTATGTCATTTCTTATGAAAGAAAATCCTCAAATGATTCCCAAATCAACTACACCACTACTGAAAAGTAGTTACTTGTTATTGTGTTTTCCTTATATAATTTTATGTCCTATTTATTAGGATCCCCCTTCACTGTGTTCACTGACCATTCTATACTAAAATACCTCTTCCAAAAACAAGATACTAAGGCTAGACTGATTAGGTGGGTCCTTCTCTTACAATAATTTGATCTCACAAGAAAGGAAAAAAGGGTGTTGAAAATTTTGTAGCTGATCACCTCTCTAGGATGGAATTCAAAGACAACTCAAATCACATTTATGTGTCTAATTCATTTCCTGATGAACACCTATACTCTTTGTGTGACTTCCCTTGGTATGCTGACATAGCCAATTTCTTAGTTACAGGGGTGATTCCAAAATTCATAGGGACTCAAGCTCGAAGGAAATTACTTTCTGATGTTAGAAACTATGTGTTTGATGATCCATACCACTATAATTTCTGCCCTGACCAAGTCATTATGAGGTGTGTCCCAGAATCCGAACAAGTTTCCATCCTTAAATTCTGTCATAGTGAGGCATGTGGAGGTCACTTTTCCTCTAAGAAAACTTCTTCTATGATTCTTCAGTTTAGTCTCTTCTAGCCCACCCTCTCAAGGGAATCCTACACATTTTTTGAAATCTTTCCTAGGTGTCAAAAAGTAGGGTCCATCACAAAAAGGAATCAAATTCCACTCACTCCCATCTTAGTAGTTGAAATATTTGACTGTTGTGGAATTGATTTCATGGGTCCCTTCCCAAAATCTAGGGGATATCTTTACATTCTCTTTGCTATTAATTATGTCTCAAAATGGGTTGAGGCCATTCCCATAAAATCCAATGATCATCAAACTATGATTAGATTCCCAAAAGAAAATATCTTCTCTAGATATAGAATTCCCAGGGCTATAATCAGTGATCGAGGAACCCATTTCTGCAACCATCCATTCTCTTCACTCATGTATAATTTTGGGATTTCTCATTAAGTTTACACTTCATAACATCCTCAAACCAATGGTCAATCTGAGTTAGAAAATAGGTAGATTAATAATATTCTTGAAAAAACTGTCAATCCTTCTAGGAAAGATTGGTCCAAGAAACTCTTGGATGCTCTTTGGGCCTATCGAACCGCATATAAAACCATTTTAGGAGTGTCCCCATATAGGTTGGTTTATGGTAAAGCATGCCATTTTCTAGTGTAGATTAAACATTATTCTTTTTGGTCAATTAAGAAAATGAATTATGACCTCTCATTGGCCGAAACAAAAAAGAAATTAGATTTCAATGAACTTGGGGAACTTAAGATGGAGGCTTATGAAAATTCAAGAATCAATAAAGCTAGAGTACAAGCCTACCAATCTCGAAATCTTAAAAACAATAACATTGTACCAGGTAAACCTATTTTTTATATAGTTCTAAACTTCATTTACAACTGGGAAAGTTGAGGTCTAGATGTTCAGGTCCATATATAGTGCATAAGGTGTACCCCCATGGGGCTGTAGAAATTCAAGATCCCAACAATGTTGAAACCTTTAAAGTTAATGGTCATAGAGTCAAACCATTCATTGAACCATTACAAAAAAATTAAGTTGATGAAAACCTGGGTGAACCAAACTTAGATGATGAAAATACTTAAATAATTAAAGGTCTAAGTCGAGCTAGCAACATTAAACAAAGCGATGCATGGGAGGAAACCCATGGTTTTCATGTTTTCAATCTTTTTTGAATCATTGTTTTATTAATCTTTTTGATATTTAAAAAAATATATAATGTTGAACTATTCTTCTATTATGAGTATGGATGGGTATGAAAGGGGAGCACCATATTCATCCATGTCATGTGGTGTAATCTTTGAGTAATACCTTACCCAAAAATTTAAAAAATAAGACAATGTATCATCAGTTCATTTTATTTTTATGTGTTTGTAGGTTAAAATAAAAATAAAAAGAAATAAAAAATATATATATTAATAAATTAAAAAAGGGAACGTCATAGGTCGTGGGTCCAACCCCGTCACAACCGGCGAAGCCGCGTGGATTCGCACCTGGGACTGAAGGGAGATAGGGGCACATGCTTACCACTGACCTAGGACTTTTTTTGCTTCCTTATTCTACAATTTATATATATATACTTATATTTTACTTTCTTTATTATATAAATACACTCACACACACACACACACATATATATATAGTATTTTTCCACTAGGTAATTTTCATTGTGACATCGAGATCAAGGGACTAAATTAGAGCAGTAAAAACATCAACTTCAACCACCAGGTGACTTCATTCCATGAACCTCATATTTCAATTTCCTTTTTGAACTTACCTTATCTTCCTCCACTACTTCTAAATTTTCATTTTTTCAAACACTCAGGACAATGTTGTTTTTAATTTGCGGGGGGAGATAAAATAAAAAATTATTTTGGGTAAAAAAAAATGAATGATTTGAAAAAAGTTTAAATGGAAGGAAAAATTATTTTAATGTTGAACAAAGTAATACACATTACACAATTTGAAACTAAATAAAAAATAATTTATCATTCCCCGATTCTAATTTTAATCCTTGTATAATTTCATGACCATAGATTTTGGAAAGTGTAGTTGTCCAATGTGATATTTCATCGTTTATATTTTCTTTCAAATAAAAAAAATATCACAATGCACATCCTTTAGATAGTGGGGTATTAGTTTGAGTTCATTGGGTACCCCAAATAAACAGCAAAGGTTTGGTGACCATTTTAGTTTTAATATGAGTATTTAATAAAAAATATTAAAAAAACAATAAATTTTCACATAGAGCAATGAAATAACCTGATGCGTGGCCTTGGGAACTTGGGGATCGTGAATCCATAGTTGTCTGTCCCAAAGTTTGTAAATTTATCTCTATTTTTGGTAATTTGAATTTTTTTTGACTGAGTTAACTTGAGATTATTCCCAAGTATGTGTGCTTCACTTAGTACCCTACGTTATTTGAGCCTGGGAGTCATAGGCAAAGTCTCACTACAGGGGTTGACTCTTTTGAGTGCAATTTCAATTACCATGAAAAAATTGAAAAAAAACAATAAAAAATTATACAATAAAAAAATTGAATACTCATCTTAATATTGAAATTTTATTCCACCTAGTGCTTCTATCATTTCCCCTTGAATAAAGATAAACCCTCGTGTCTATTGTGATGCAAAACACATCCTCATACTTAATTGATATTGGATGAAATATGGAAATAAATTTGAAAAAAGGAATGTACTTGGGATTGTGATCTACTTATGAAAATATATTTTATTAAAATATTTTGAGGGGTTTCATGATTGTTTTGGTATAAGGGTTTTGGTGATCATTTTGTATTAAAATGTTTTTGGAAAAGTGTATTTGAATTTCATATTGTTGAGATACATTTTTCTCGGGAATAGCAAATCTCAAGTTTGGGGGTGTTATTAGATAATAATTAATTAAATTTTAATGGTATTAAATGTTCATTTATGATCTTATGGGACTGAGTTAGTGGATTTTAATTTTGAACATCTATTCTTATCATATGTAAACTTAATGCCCGATGTACACCAATTTAGGCCCAATGATTAATCTGATTTTAAGTATTTTAATTAGTCATATTTTATTTTTATATTTTGGTAACGGAATATAAACTTAAATATTAAAATTTTTCATTTAGGTATCAATGGAGGATTCATAATGGATGATGGAGATATTTGTAGATGAATGGAAGCAATTCTAGAGAAGGCAGATTGGACACCATCCCACTGATGAGATTTTGGGACCCACATTACAAACCCAATGGATCCCAAATTTCTTGGGGTTCTATAAGAAATATAGAGGAACAAATAATGTTTCAGGATACAGTGATAATTATGCTTCTATTACGGTTCTTTAGGCATCCCAATTTGACGATAAAATTCTGGTCCAGATTCTACGGCTGAGAAAACCGCCCACCATTTTACACATATCTCATTAACTATACACTAATTTGTGATGAACATTTACATAAGGTTAGGGGAAATTTGGAGATTCATGTTTTTCATCTATGGACCACTCCAATTTGGCCATCTAGAAGGTCGTACAGGCGAATCTCTTCGGTGGAAGCAAGCTGGCTGCCACCTCGGGTCAAGGGTGGAAAAGTCTCCTATCCCTTACTTTCCACCACCCTAGGCCTACCATACTCAAGTGGGATCGTTTGTATTGTTGGAGGATCAACCCAAGCCTACCAAAATTCCTATTTAAGGAAATTTTGGTGGATGATTTTATGATCTTTGAGCTTTGTTTTCATCTTAATGTAGTGCTGCCAATTTGTCTTTGTAACGTTCTTCCTTCACTTGTAAGTTGTTTTAATTCATCCTAGTTTATTAATAAAAGTTCATCTTATACTTTTATTCTGTTTTTATCCATTTCAATTTGATACCATTTCCTCTAGGTGTGAATTTATTCACACCAAACGTTGTGAAATTATTCACACAATGGTGGAGTGATCATTTTCTTTTTATTGTTTTCTTTACTTCTTCAATTCCTCCCTCATTAGTCTACTTCCCACTTCCATTGAAACCATAGCATAAATGGATGTATAATCCACTTATGGGTTGATCCAAAAGAGTATAAAGGGCCTGTATTGGATGTTATTTATCAATATATTAATTTCTAATAACTTCCTTTAATTGATATTTTAATTTGATGATTTTTAAACTCCATCGTCCTTGTTGAATTTAAGGCCACACACTTCAAGTGCTAATAAGAACCTTTACCATGAAGTGCTCAAAACATTTATCCTTAAAGTGTATAGGAGATTAGTATTAAATCAATTTGTTATTAAACACGCAAGTGGGGATGTTGTTTGATCTTCTTAAATTAACTCATCTCAAATATAATAAATTGAAATAGTTGAAGAATGAATTTCATCCAATCCACCCCGAGTGATAACCTAGGATCAAATCATTCTTTTAAATTGAATTCACTTAAATTTTTAAGTTATATTTTAAAAACATCTTAAATCAACACAAGTTGGCCACTTCATAGCCAAAAATAATTCATAAAATGTATGTGTCTGTATGTACTTCTTAGGTCTCTGAGGATTTGAGAACCCAAGATAGACTACAAGGATCATCCTAACTTCTTATTTTGGGTAAATTTGAGCCTGAATCAACAATATTAATATCTAGGATTATTTAAATGGATAATTAGAGTTAAATTAAATTTTCAATAATCATAGTAGATTGAATATTTCAATAGAAATAACAAATGATTCATGGAAGTGAATGTGAATAATACCCTTTTCCAAATCAATAATAAAAGATCTAGAGGAAGAATAAGGAATGTTTCAATACAAAAAATCCTAAGTGGAGTAAAAATATAGGTTTGTTCTTTTTGATGACTAAAAATACTATAAAATGATCCTCTAAAATAATTCTTGAGGAAAATATATTTTTTATGAAAATACTTTTGTAAAGAAAAATCCCTAAAAATCCCTTTTGAATTTATTTTCATTAGAAGTTAACCTTTTCACCATTAAAAGTATGCTTTAGAGAAATAACAGTGGGTAGATTTGTACAAGTCGTATGAGCTGAAAAACATTCCTTTTTCATGGTTAAAGGTTTGAAAAAATTCCTAGTTTGGAATGAAATTAGAAGATTCCTTTGAAAACATTAGAAAAATATCAATGGGAAAAAATATATTTACTAAATAATTTTAAATTCATTTCTATTTTTTTAGTAAACCATGTTTTCTAGAAGAAAAAGGTTCTCCGAATAAAGAGAGAAATAAATTTGGGTTTTCTTAAAATCATTTTCTAAAAAATTTTGAGTACCAATGAGAATGAAAATTAAAATAATACTTGAAAATGGGCACGAATATTGAGGGAATAAAAAATGTTTTATTTAATAATGGTCAAACAATTTCATAAAATGGAAATACCATTTAAATATCATTAATTTTGTTGTTTAGGAAAATGATCTTTAAACATACTGAAGTGTGCCATACCACATTGAAAAATATTAATTTATAATACTCAGTAAGTAATAACATTAAATAAAAGATTAAAACAACATGAAGATAAAAGAATTAATGATATAATATAACAAAATTTTGTAGTTTATATACCACACAAAATATGTAAGTGGTGAAAATGACATTTATCTCACGGATGTGAAATGTGGGATGAGGATCCCTAACCTCGAGTTTCCATTCAGATGAACATCCTTTAACTTCCATTGTAATAAAAATATGTTAATTTAATACATTCTTCATAACCTTTTAAATTTTTATCGTTGAATTAATTTTAATTATTAACATGTTTTCAAAAACTACTTAAACAATTAATTTTATGTCTGGTGTTTTGACCAAATTCGATCTATGTTTCAAAAACAACTTGGGTAGGTAAACTATAGTCAAAGGGGCCATTATATAACAACTCAAGAAAAAAAATCATGAAATAATTATCTTATTTATACATTATTTATACATTTAAAATCAATCATTAAATATTCTTATGAAAAAATTAATCAATGTTACTATCAAGGTGACGGTAGGTCGTACGTATGCATGAGTAATGATCCCATATTTCAACAATCCTTATGAAAATAAGGTAAGTAATATCATATCTTTCCAAATTTAAAATTTTATAATAAATACCATGTTATTTACCAATATATATACATATATATATAATTCTTGTGATGTAAAAGCAATCACATCATTTCTAGGAGGTGGTAGTACACACATCCATGAACGAAGTTATCACTTTTTAAGAGTGGGAAAGGGTAATAATCAAAATGATACATATATATAGTATATTCATATAAAGGTAATTATTTCATGAATACCATTTTTTTATGACACATATTTTTAATTGAACAAATACTTTATACATTCCATGTATATTATGAATGAATACCATCGCTTCGAGGGGTGGTAGTCCCCACTTCCTCAAATGATGTTATCAAATTAAAATAAAATAGAATGTATTAATGTTATGTGTAATAAAGGGATTAAAGAAATATAAATAAATAATAAATATATCTTATATCTTATATAAATAGAGTTTCCATCATAATGGCCACCATGAGAGGTGGTAAAGGAAAAATCGAACAATCATCATTCTGTGAGGGAATAGTTTTTCTTACACAGAAATAGTATGTTTGTTACCCATTAGATGGAATTTTGTGTAAATTTAGGTAAAAGTATTATCATAAAACAGACTAGTATATTTAGGAAAAAAATTTATTATAAAATCATAGAATAAGAAGTTTTTATGGTTTGTAATATTTAAATAAAACTAGAGAGTTTGAGAGAAGATGTTACCACTTAATCGAGAAAAATCTTACAAAAATCTTCTTTATATTTATTTATTTCCGTGGGGAGGATTCTAGGATGAGAGGAGGTATATTTATAAAATATTGGTGGTGATTTTGGTTGAGAAAATATGGATTTATAGGTGTGATAATGTGGGAGGAGATGAGGTCCTCTTATAGTGGAGGAGGAGTGGCACTCCCGTAATATTTTCACAAATGAATTCCATGCATGTTTTACATGTTAAAAGTGGATCCAATAATGGTCTAATTTCTATAAAATATAGTATAGGGTCAAAAGGTGAAAATACAATAGGTCATGGAAAATTTTATAGGAAGTTATGGGCCTTAAGGTTATGGTTTTATCCCTTAATAATCTTAATTTAACCTTAATCATTGTAATTTATTTTAATCACTTTCACAAATATTTTAGGTAAAAATTATTATTAGAAATATTAGGAATTATAAATTATGATTATTAAAAATATGGAAAAAATATTTCCAAATTCCAATCATAGAATTGGATGAAATTGATTTAAATTTAATCCCGCAAGCAGGATGATAATAGAGGTTTTTAAAGCAAAACGTCGAAAGGTTTCAATGTTTTTATAATATATTTAAAATTTAGATTAATTACAATGACAAAAATTGAATTAATTTGTAAAAAATTATATAATTAAACTTCAAAATCAATTAAAAATATGATTTAACCATATATGTTAATTATATGAAAAAACAGTTTGGAACTAAAATATATTATATTTAAATATTCAATAAAAAATGAAATTTTTCAGAACTATATAAAAAATTTACCCTTACCTAATTATAATGTTTCTATTTAAAATATGAAGTTTATTCGGACAAATTTAATCAATTGAAGTGTCAAAATTCATATTTAATTAGGTTTATCTTGTAAAAGGCGGTTAAACTGCCTTTATCAAAATACAGTTTTTATGTGTAAATGGAGTTTTTTCTTTTATTATGTCTGTAAAACCTAATGGATTAATATAAAAATATTTTATTGAATTATATATATATATATATATATATTAAATTAATATAACTCACAAATAGTTATTAATTAAATATATTAGTGTAAAATTAATTTTTGTGCATAATAATAGTTTTCTATAAAAATATTAACATTATATTCAATTGATTATTATATTAATTTATAATTAATTTTTAATCGATTCATTCATTTTATATTTATATAAACTATGAATTTTCATATGTTATTTAATACTATTCATTACTACTAACTTAACGGCTAGGTTATATCATATCATTTTAAATATTAATATTTTAATAAAACATAATTATTTAAAGAAACTCTATCTTTTGTGTAACATAATCTATCAAGGAAGGTCACTCATGAATGCAATGCATTCTAACCCGGTGCTACATGCATTGAAATATATAGAATCTATTTTAAATAGTAAATATGTTATAAATTATCTAGATATTATATTACCTTATCTGATTGGTGTCGTGTGTAATACATGCTATCCAATACACTATCTTACATTAGATTTTTAGTACATCACATGGAATACATATTGGATGATTTTAGTGAAATCTTATATTATAATTTAAATAGTTTTCCTTAAATAAATTCTGAGTTCATTAATATTTTTTTTTTATTATTGGCTTTCATTGAAAGGATTTTGTTGGTGATGTAATCTCACTATGGAAATTAATTTTATTTCATGTATAAAAATTACATTCTATGTATGATTATGTAGTTAAATATTAATGGAAATTAGTGGAATTATTAGTAAATTAATACTTATTTTAATTCTGAAATTTTATAAATATTTGAGTTAAGGGAATTACCTCGAGATATTGTGATTTATTATTGAAGATAATGAGCTTCTTATGAATATGTGGGTTACTTAGGGATATAATGAATTATTCCTAGTGATAATAATAATTAATAAAGATAAAATAATAAATAAATTATTAAATTAATGTGAAACTCACGATTCATGTTGTATACTTAATTTGAATGTTGTAGGAGTATTATTAAAATTGATAAGAATAAATATAAAATATATTATATTGAGATAATGATGGTTTTTTATTCTAAATAATTTGAATGCTTCTTTCTGATACAATAAATAATTTTAATCCCTGAAGTATTATTTGGATTCACTTGTGATTATAAATGTTACTACGAATTCTTATAGATGATATTGAGATATTATGACAATAATTTGGATATAATATTTTGATGTTGATATTTATAATTCTCCCATTCTAATTTATTAAACTATAATGGTCTTATAATTGAAACTAAGATATTTTTGGACTATAATATTCTATGGATGTGTAAAATCCTAGAAAATGGTATATTTCATTATTTATTATAATGTGGAAATTTTATTTAACTAATAATTTTATCATTTATTGGGTAGTATTATTACATTATCTAATTATCTCACATTGTGTGAGTGGTAATTCTTGATGGTTGGAAGATTTAAAGGATGATAATATACTAGAGTGACTACTCTCCTACTAACCATCTTAACTATGTTTTAGATAGATGGATCCATATGACTATTTATTAAATTCTCACATACTAACATTGGTTAAATATCAATAAAAATATATATGTGTTTTTATTCCCATTATCACCCATATATATCAGTTAGATACCATTTATGGTATATCCTAGCATTTATTTTAACTCTCACAAAATTTCCTTGGTTTTATATTGATAATTATTCAACCAATTGTTTACACTTTTTCTATCTATTAAAATTTTCATTGAGGTGAACAATAAAAAATCACGAACTTGTAAATTTCTTTATCATGCCTTTGGATTAAAGAAATACAAGTCATAAAGGTGTTTCTATAGAATAAAACTAGTAATATTGGTACTAATCTAGATTAAGATAATGGTGAATCCAAATTGTTTCATTGGATACTGAATTTAAAATGGTATAAGTGATATGATATCATTATTTGTGTGCATAAGTTGTTTTTATTGTGTGACTACTTTATGTATATGAGTAAAATGAGTTCCAAAATATATTGAGGGATGTTTCTGATGATTCTGCATATGGATAGAGTGTTATGATCATTTCCCATCTCTAAATATAATGACTTTATAAAGGAATAGGTTAGGTAATGGATGTCTTGTGGGTTTTAAGAAGAAATAATTTATTGAGGATCATTTAATTTTGATTTCTAGATATGATAATATATATATATATATGAATGAATTTCATTTTGTGGATATGATTATAGTGAGATATAATTATCCTTGATAATAAATAAATTGTAGATATTAATATGAACAATAATGTTTTATACAGAGTTATTGGTTTTTTCCATAAAATAAATATTCATTTCGCATATTGACACAAGTGATATATGTGATTTAGATCATTGTTTGGGATGAATACACTGATTTTTAATAATCACCCACACATTTAATCTCAAATAAAAAATTTATTTTATTTTTGAAATAAAATCCCTTTTAAGGGTTGATGGGGAACCCACAACTATAAACTAATTTCAATTACTATGACCAAAAGAAGCGTCGTAGAAGCTAACTCTTTGACAGTTACAAAAAACCCCAAAATTTTGTAATAAAAAATAAATAAATTAAAAAACTAATTAATCATCTTATTTACATTCTTGATTTCAATGTGAGGTTATTTCCACCAATTTCTATTGTAAATATATTCTATGAAGTTTCTTCCCATAAAAACTCATCCCAAAACAGAGGGTAAGGGTCAAAATCCAACAACATTACAACAAATTCATAAGATACCATCTGGGAATTTCTCTGTTAAGGCCCTTATGATCTCTAGTATTATTTATTTTATCAATTTCCTATGATGAAATAGTAGGATCAGTGTATTATATCACAATTCATTATTCCATGATATCCTTTATGAATTTATCATTTTGTAATCCCATCCTTTCATTAGTATGTGGGGTAAATTATAACTATCATTTAAAATTACCCTCTAATTTAGGAATGTTGGACTTGATTTAATTATTTTGAGGATGTGTTTTCTAGATAACTCCCTTTGCAAAAACTTCAAACACTATAGTTTAACCCAATTCCTAAATTTTTTTCTCATCTTACCTTTGAATATAAATCCATTGGTTTCCATTACTCTATGATTTTTACCTATCTATAGATTCCTTAAAGGTTTTGTAATATTTTAATAATACTTGAATAACATTGTTTTCTTCAATTTGATAACTATATAATTTTCGGAATCATTGTCACTCCTTTTTCCTCTTTTAGATAATAATTATGTATGAAAATATTCTTCCACATGAACCTCTTCTTCATAATCTAACGTAGCATAGGATAATTCTTCAAATTCATAGTCAACATTAGTGTAACTTGAAATTACATTTCTTATACATATTGGGTTTCATCCCTAGTATATAATCATATAATCTATAATTGTTTATTCTTCCTATTATTCCTTACGATTTTCTACCCTTGTTATCCATGTCTTCAGATAACTCCTCCAAATTCTAGATGTTATTTTAGGTCCCAAATCTAGATATAATACCATACCTAAAATGATAAGTATTGAATTACCCTTTAAGAGAACTCAAAACCTATTTACTACCAGATCCCAAGAACCAATGTTCCTGAAAATTCTATAAATCATAATTAAGTAGGGGATTCCTAGTTAAAATCAAAGAGATAAAAAAAATCAAAAAATAGGGCCTCAAGAATATTTTTAGGGATATTTTCATTGAACTCAATGATCACCTCCTCTGGGCCATTATTAGTACCAAAAACGGTTAGACTCTTAGATATGTTCCTTTATTTGTATGAATAGATACTAAAGTTGTTTTTATGCATTTATAAATCATTAAGGTACCTTTAAAGTGTACACATAATTATGTTGATTATAAATTGAATCCAATTTACTACAATTATTTTTAAGGTCTCATACAAGCTTGTCCCCACAACGACCCCTTACAGGGAAACATTGTTATTCATAAAAACTATGTTACAATCTCTACCTAGACTATCTATCTGAATATCAAATCCCAAAATACATTAGATAGAATTATATTTCTAAGGAACACATGGTAATGATAGTTTCAAGTGTCCAAGATGATTTCAAGAGGAATTGAGGTCTACCAATTACTCAATGATAACTGGATACATATTGTGGAAATCTTCACCAACCGCAATCCATAAAAAATTTGACCGGTTAATTTGATAAAATCACGTAAAAACATATGTTTGGGGAGATAGAATGATATAATTCTCCAGTTCTATAATCCAAGGACAATTATCAACCAACCATGTTCCCTAACAAGCTGATAATCAATAGGATTTTAATGGAAATAGGAAAGCCTAGGAAAAATAACTATGTTTCCATGGTTGAGGGGTTACAATATATAATAAATTTGAAATACCATATATAAATAGTGGAATGGGATGTGATGGAGGTTTATAAAAAACAAGACATGACTATGATCATGTATTTTAATAAGTGTGGATAGTGGATAATCTTGGATATTGGAGATATACATGAGAACTTGTAGTTAATGACTTAGACTATTCATTAGGTGAAGAACATCGATTTCATATATATTGAGTTTTATGTCTCACTCTAATTATTTTTTTGTATGTTATTTATATTATGGATATATCTTCAATGTATGATTCATTTATATTTCATATTCAATTATTTATTTATATATCAGTGGAAGAAGTTTCATAATAGCTGGAGAGAGGTTTAGTTATAATTTAATACCTGCCATTACTTTTTTTTCAATACCTTAATGATAGTAATGGACCCTAATCCTGTTAGAGGAAGGTTTGAGAAGTTGACCTATCAATAAATTGAGGTGTGATAGTAACATATAATTATTGAAATCAAAAAAATTTAAAATAATACATGAATACTTATGCATTACAAAATCTTCAAATGAATATATATATTTTTTTATTTTTTCAATAAAAACATTTATTCTAGGATATTTTCCATTCACATTTTCACATAGATCTCACTTTAAATGAATTTATCTACATTACATAATATAATCTAGATGATACTTTAATTTCTCATGTTAATTAAGTAATATTAAAATTACGTTTCCACACATATTATTCTCAACATGTATAACATCAATATTATGATCTAAAATATTAAATTACCAATATAAACATTTATAAAATATACTCCACTTCTTCTATTTTGTGGTCTAATTGAAAATAATGAGAAAAGAACCCTTTTACCACCTTCATTAAACTAAGTATTTTTTATAAATTGTGTTCCATTATTTGATAATTGTGATAATATTTAAAAGGCATATAAAAAATATTTTAGAATATTGAAATATGTTTTCCATTAAATCATGACTTGATAAAATGAAATTTATGAGATATTTCAAGGAAACAATGATGAAACATTAAAAAACATTTTCTACTATATGGTAATTGTTAATACTAAAAATAAATTTTACAAATTTGAAAATATATACTATTTTAACTATATAAACTGAATAAAAAAGTCCAATCCATTAAATTTAAAAATGTTATATATTAGAGTGTTGTGAATATTAAACATTTTTTATAGATACATTATGTATTTATACACCATCATTCCATGAATCTTGCAAATCCTAGATACGATGTTGAAAATAAATTCCATTGTAATTTCTCTTAATTTTCTTTATAGGAAAAATAACTAATATGATAAAATAAAAGTATTAAAAAATTTCTTAAGAGGTGAATTGTGATGGAAAAAATAAACCATACATATCGAATAAGTAATAAGAAAATATCCAAAAGTGTTAAATACACTACTATCTAATACCAAGTGTTTATTTTTAGGATTAAAATATAAATGTGGACATAATAACTCAAAGGTTTTCCTTAATTTAAAATTTCTTATATGTTTTATGAAAACATTTTGTTGAATTATATTAAGCAGAAATAAAATTTTTACTTAGTGTCTAAGTCAATCCACAGGGATGGGTTGTGTGATTCTAGTGATCTTGTTTGGTTATAAAAAAAGGAAATAAAATATGAGAGGGTTGATATGTGAATGAAATAAATAGATGAGAAGATAATGTGGATTTCAAATCACATAGAATGTATAATAAAGAATCTCAATTTAACTAGATCAGAAAACACTTGTTGGGGAGTTGAAAATCAATTGAACTCACTTATGTTTCCTTGTTTTTTGTTTTTATAAAATGAGAGACAATCATTTTTCCCCGATAAATTCTATTTTACTACACTTATAGGAATTCCTAAATAGATTATATTTCCCCTTAAGTTTTCCTATAAATACTAATTTGGAATCATTAAGTGAATCCACTCAATGGTGTTAGTTCTATAACTGGCCTCTCAACTCAGGAATTCTACTCTTGTTTATCAATACCATAGTTGTATAATTTTTTATCACACATTTTTTAGGTGAAGCTCTATAGAACCCTTATTGAGATTGAAAATCTATAATTTTTGTGATATATGAACTTTTATATATTGTTTCTACCTCAACACACAATGTTCACTATCTCATCCATTGAATAGGTTATAATTTTTTAATATAAACATCCAATATCACTAGATTTCATACACTCACTAATTTCTTATTACTATTAAAATGACGAGCATCAACGTCAAAATATATAATCCTAAAATTTATTATTACATTAGTTTAACAATAGTGGATTTGATTATTAATATTTTCCATGTTACTCATTACAATATATCCTAAATAATTAAATAATAAAATATGAATAAAATTATAAGGAAAGATATATCTCATTATATTTTCACAATTCCACTATTATGGATCCACCCATTCCTTATCCATATTCCTATAGCTTCTTCTTATATTCATAGAAGTATCCTTTTTTGTTTTTCTTCCTTCACAACTCTAATCATGTACCTTTGAACAAACTAGGTTCAAACACCTTCTATGTTTCCTTCATCATAAAATACATTATCTTTTGGATCATTTGGAATCCATTATTGTGATCTTCAGATATAAAATTTTTATTCTCAAATCACTTCCATGTAGTGTTCTTGCTTCCTTCCTCGTTACCCTCTATTTAAGAACCCAAAAATATCTCCATTATATTTCTCTATGTGGTATATTCATTGAGGAATTTTTTTATTTGGTTAGGAATTTGAGAATTAATAATATTCACTAATACCTTTGGGTTTTAACATAATCTATTTGGATATACTTTCCCTCCTTGGTGGAGATATTTCTTCCCTTTCCTAACTCACCCTTCTTTCCTCTCTAGTCTTCTATAACGTTTATGGATGGAACTTTGAGACTTTATAATTATTTTTAGGGGCATGGGTGTATGAGAGTATTGGTATCATAACATTATGACTTATTAAGAGGGAACATTAATTGGATAGTAAAAGTGTTTTTTAACTTAAAAGAATACATTGGTTCTAGAGTTGTGTGCATTAGTGGATGTTATGTCATTAATTTTCCACAACCTATGAAATTGGAACTTAAATCTATTTTGGCATGCACTAAATTTGTTTGTTGTGAAATTTAAATTTCATCAAAATCAAACCATCATAGTACTAGTTACAAAAGTGGGGATTTATATTATTGTTTGGTGATCTTTGCAATATTGGTTATAAAATATTTTCTACGTCAAGTATGAAAGTTCGAATTTGTGTTAGAAGTATTATTAGAAATATTCATAAGGATGTATTGGGAGTAGATGTGATTTTAATGGATGTAACATTATCTATTGGCTTCTATATTCCATCTTAAATTTTGGAAATAATACAACATTGGAGGGATAATGTTCCCTTAATAAGCAACAAACATTATGTTATCTCATAATTTTATCATAATCCCTTTAGTGTGAATCAAACATATCCTTTTTATTTCTCTATCTAATGACATTACTTGAATTTTTAGTGATTTGTTATCTTAAATTAATTAATCTAATAAAAAACCACCCATATTTTAGTAAAAATTGAATTACAGACATTAGTTAATGAAGGTTAAATGATAAGAAAATAGTTGAATCAATATTTTAATAGTAAAAACCTTATAAAATCCCTATCTCTTTGTATTTCATCCACTATTCTATTTCACACTTTCTTAATTCAAATTATATAAAATGATGATAACTCATATTCCCTTTCTTCAATTTTAATTCAGTATTCCCCTTATTATTAATTTCTCTTTCTAATAGGACATGACCCCAATGTTTTGTCATAGTATATTATTGTGTATTAATCTTCTTCACTACGAATGAAAAATATATAACTTAAACATCCATTATTGTAGGTATCCCCTGATTTTATTTATAACAACTAGGGAATTGAAGCTGGGAAATGGTAGGCAATCTCATATTTCCCTTGACTCTTGTTTATATATTCACTTTTTCACTCACACGCCTAGTACAATGTTATTATAGTAATGTTCATGTCAAATCCCAACACCTCATTTTATTCAACTTCATATTAATTATAAAAATTTTATTTAAGTCATATCACTGATTTAATGACCCAAACCTTTCATACACACATATTACTTCTTAATAAATGTTTTTTCAATAAATTTCATAAATAAATGCTCTAATATCATAATTTGTTTTTGAAATTGTAGAATAGATACACCATATTCTTATTTCATAAAAAATATTCAATATATCGAATAAATATATTCCAATTTATCAGACATTATAGACATTCCCTACTTAAACCACTCTTCATTACCAAGGACAATATACGCAAGAAAGGATGATATTAGATGCTCAAAATGGTAAACATTGAAGATATCAACTGATGATCATATAAAAGAAAAATATTACCATAGTAGTATAAGATTATGAATATAACTTACAAAGTTTATACCCAATATATAAGGGTTCATAAACAAGAGCTATATAATTAAATATTATCATTTAAAAATAAATAAACTATAAGAGATTAAAATCATTACAATTCAATCATAGACCAAAATTTCAGGTCACATAAGTGTAGAACCATAATAAGAATAAAAATCATTTAATATGTAATGGTTAAAATGTGGGACAGTAAAATAAAAATGGATTTGGAACCAAATTCTACATCCCATTTTATAATGGAACATGTGTCTTCACCTATTTCATAAATTTTATCAGACACATAGTCCTAATTCTAATGGTTGATAAATCACATCAACTTTTTTTCCATCATTGTCTCATGAAATATAAAACATTACCCAATAAATAAAACTAATATATAGGTCCCTATATCACATAATCCATAATTTTTTGTTCATAAAACTAAAAAATAATTAATCATATATTAAACCATGAAAATAAATGGGTTTCATAAACATTTCATCAGATCATAACTCATTGAAAAGAAACATGTTTTGTAAGAATTTCCTCATTTTGTTATAGCATAACCCATGTAAAAAAATAAAATTTCCCATAAACGTATTTTTATCTTAAATATAAACCATATAGAGAAATAATAATGATAGTATCATTTGATTTTATCCTCATTAAATTTTGAGTAACATCAAAAGATGTCATCTTAGTTGGAAAATTATTTTTATAGATGACTTGAAACATCTCTTCAAGAAAATAACCATTACATATTGAAATTACTTATTTATAATATAAAAATTTAAGAAATATTAAATAAAACATTTTCATGCAAAATAATATTGAAAAATATCTATTTATAATTTAAATAAATGAGTTTTTAGGATAGAGTAAAATATTGTTCATATCGTACATGTTAAAACACATATTCCTTTCTCATTTTTGGGAAATCATCAAAAGAGTCTAATTTGTGAAAATGAAAAGATGAACCATTTTAAAATATTTTTAAATAAAGTCAAAAAATCTAAAAAATGAATTTTAATATAATATAGAGAATAGTATAAACTTTATTTAAATATTTATTAAAGAACATGGACATGGAAGGAAAATGATTTCGACTAAATATAGAAAAAAAGTAATTTTTAAAAAACAATATTTTGTTATATTTTGTTCCTAAAGAGTTGAAAATAAATTTAAAACATATATTATCCATTAATATATTAATTATAATAAAATTTATGAGTATCATGAGTGTTATATCCTAATATTTCATCATCGTAAGCATGATCATAAACAATTCCAATAAACAATAGGTTGTAAAATAAAACCCATTACCACATTGGTAACATTGAAATCATAATACCCATTAGATAAAGAAACATATATGGATTTTTAAATAAACATAAAATTAATAATAATCATTATAAAATAAAATCATGGGAAGTATATACACCACATAAAGAAAACTGATGGTGAATATGGAATGTTCCCCAGAGAGATAAATGTGAGATGGAAATCCACCACATGCTTTGGTAACATTTGAATAATAAACTATATAAAATAAAAACCAATAATTAAACCTTAAATATCAGGAAAATAAGTATATTCATGATATATCATATAAAATGATAAGTATATACACCACACAAAAGAAACAATTGGTGAATATCACATATGTCTCCCAGAAATAAATTCACGACTTGATATCTCTTACCTTAAGACTTTACTTCCATTTTACTCATTAAGACATAATGTATAATAAATATAGGTTTATTATAAATATATTCAGAAAAATACTCATATATATCATATATTATGTTATTTACTTATGACTTTTTATTACTCATTTATTAAAAATTTCTTGTTAACATCACATTTCAGGTCATAACTGCTTCGATTTTCATGTATGGTTTGGTTCAGTGTCTTTTGTCCATTTACTTTGATCATTATTAAATCATATATACAATTTTAAAAAAATTTATAAATATCATATATATTAATTTCATAATTATTTATTATAATACATAAATGTTAAAAAAGATAATTAAATACATTGTTCATGAAGACGGTATGTCATACGTACACATGAATGATGATTCGATTTTCACAATAGATGTAAAGATAGAATGGTAAATAATAATTAACCTTTAAATAATCATTTTTATTAAATATATATCACATATACTAATTAAATCTATCCTATTTTACCTTCCATGTAAAGCGTATGTTAAAAATGAATCACTTCACTTTGTGAGGTGGTAGTCCATCGTACTCATGAGCGATGTTATTATATTCGAAAAGAATGGAAATTATTAATATATATGTGGTAATATAATTTCATAAGTATAATAGTTTCCAAAATATCATATATATATATATATACAAACCTTAAATACATCATTATATTCGGCCTTAATAGGTGGTGATGGAAAACGAATAACATTCGTTTTCAATGTAGTAGTCCAATGTACACATAATCAATGGTTTCATTTCCCATATGATGAAAAGTGAGGTTAATGTAGTTTATGAAATTATAATAATAAAATATAAAAATATTAGATATAATTTAGTTATAATTTCTTCTTAATTGAATAATTTTTGAAGGACATGTAAGAGTAAATAAATTAGAAACTCTAATTTGAGAATGATAAATCTTCTTCAGATGAACACCTTATTTTTACACAAAAACCGTTCATATGTTAGCTTCATAATAAAAAAGTGGACTATATGAAGTGAGTATTTAAATAATTTATGTATTGGTTAAATTTGTTTTCTTAGCGAAGAGGTTTTAGTAGTGTGAATAAGATAGGAGAGTGGGTTCCCTTTTATAAGTTGGGAGATGACACACTTGGAATTTTTTAGAAGAATAAAGTCTACCTACATTTTTCTTATTCAAAAAGGCCCAAAATGGATAATTTTATAATAATAGATTATTTAAGGTCAAAATATTTCTATAGATATGGGCTTATAAGAGTTTATTGGTTATTTTACCCCTTATATTTCTATTTTACACCCCTGGTATACCCCTTTTATCCATATTCGCTGTAATTAATTTTTTTCTGTTTTGACTATATATTCTAAAAAAAAATTAATTTTACCTTATTATATATTATTAATTACACTTATTAAAAATATATAATTATTTTTTCCAAATTCCATTCTCGTAATTTAAAATTTAAAATTTAAAATTAAACCCGTAGGTGCGGTGAAAAAGCAGTTCTCTAAAGATAAAATTTTAGTAATTATAGGAAGTTTTAAAATTAAAGATAAATATTATATTGATTCCAATAATATAAACATTATTAATAAATATATAACTAAAATATTTTTAATTTTAAAACAATCATAAAATAAAATAGATCTTGTAAATTCATTAAACTAAAAAGTAGCTTTTATAAAAACCAGTATTTGTTACTATTCAGTGAATTTTTTTTATTTTCATCAAATTCTCAAAAATTTACTCACAGATAATTTTGAGAAGTATATTTCAAAAAATGATGTTTTTAAAATTATATATTTAAAAGGATTACAAATTTACGTTTATGTTTTTTTAACAAAATTCCATAAAAGTAGTTTTTGAGAAAATCGTATTTTTGAAACATATAACAGAATTACTAAAAATTAAGTAATTTTTTATAAATACGTTTTATTTATATAAATACATCATAATTAATATATAAACATCATTTATTACTAATCATATCCTCAATTTAAATTTATATGTTAAATGTTCAGGTTTAAATAATAATATTAAAAGAATATTATTGTTTTTCAGAACTCGATGATTCTTGTAACACAATCTATAAAATGAATTTAATTTATTTGAAAATGTATACATTTATTAAAATATCAGGTTGTTACATTATACCCTCTAAAAATGAATTCTTACATTGAAATTACATCACATTGTTATAATCAACTAAGGATACTTCTACCTCGTTATATCCTTATGTCCCAACATAACTTCCTCAAGTCTGTGGTTTCACTACAAAACATTGACTTGATGAGTAGTCTTGTTTCATAGAAAATTCTCCACATGATTAATAATATCCACCAGTTTTTCTTCATAATAAATATTATGCTACATTTTTACAAACTCTTATTTAAATACATTTGAAGGATCAAGTATATAATTCCTCAGGGGAAATACAAAAAACACAGAATAGACATGAGAGAGGTTTGGTGGAAGGTACAATCGATAAGATACTTTCTTAATAAGATAATGAAAATTCAAAGGGGAAGATATACCTAGTGATTCGTTTTCTAGTCTTTCCAAATATCATTACCTTCTTCTATGGACAAATACATGGAAACTTTTTATCACCGAATTCAAATTCAAGACCATAGTGGTGACTGTTAGCATATCATTTCTATAGACTTTGTGCTGCTGTAGTTTGTTTTTTAATGGATACAACCTTTTTACCATTTATTTAGCTATCTCAAGTCCCTATATATTTATTTCTATAAATTTAACCCCTTATATTGGATCTCTAAACATCTTTGCACAAATGGATTCATGAGGATCCATCGAAATTCTCGAGTGAAAGCTACTGGTGTAGGAAAACTCAACTAGAGAAATTTATTGATCCCAAACACATTATAAATATATTGAATAAGATATTATCACATCATATAGGGTCTTAATTGTTCTATAAGGATGGATATATATTTGAGGTTGATAATATGTGTTCAAACATAACATCATATGCAAATCCTATTGAAGACTTCACTAGAACATCAAGGTAAACCTCAGATCCCAATCACATATAATATATTTAGGTACTAAAAAAAATCCTACAACATCCATAATGTATATTATAGAAATCTATACTATATATAAATCCCCTCATATATCATTGAAGTGTGATGAATTTTTAATGATATTGAGTATAACCTATAAAACATTATGCCCCTTTGATGTTTTAAGGAGTCAAATTACAAAATATATGGTGATGTTTTCCCATTCCAATTCAAGTATGTGTAGTTGTTGTAATATCCTCTGTAGTTTGTCCTCTCTTACCTAACTTGATGTCACAACAAGCACCTAGCTAAAATCTCAGCGATATCTCTCTTCATTAATTCCCAATAAAATACTCGTCTAAACACCAATACATCTTTATACTATGTGATGAATAATGAATAAATCACTATGATCTTATTTTACGATTTTTTTATTCAAATTAGTTATAGATAGAGCACATACATAGTTCATGAACTATATCATTCCATCACAATCAAGGAAAAAATAAAGAACATTTCTCACCTTCTACTTTATATCTACATCTTCCTTCTATGGAAATTTAATCTTCACGTATATATATGGTTGAAAAATCATTAAATAAGGATAATATTTCTTCCCATTGATTAGGATTTATAGACCAATACATAAAAAATAAAAATAAAAAATTCTTTTGTAATCCTTGTCATTGATAAGCTGAAAAGATCCTTTCAACTCAAATCATCAGTCACCTTGTTCTCTTTCCTACAATGGTAATGTATTGGGAAATCATAATCATTATTTGGATCCATCTGTATTATCTAATGCTTATTCAACTCCTTCAATGTGAATATATACATTATAATTTTTTTATTGGTATATATATCACACTTTTCTATAAAAGGATAGTTCCCACTTCTCTTTAATGCAATAATTACCACAGAGAACTCTAAATTATTATTAGGAAAAAATTTCCCATGATCCAATAATTGTTTTGAAGAATAATCTATAATCAGGTCATTCTACATGATAGCGTGTCCCAATACCTTCTTAGATGCATCACTATAGATTATACACTATAATCTATTTTATGATAATTTATGAACAAGTGAAATTACTATTATTCTCTTTAGTTCCTTAAAATTTTCATCACATTCATTGTTCTTGTGGGACATGGATCCTTTTAGAGTTATCATCATGAGTTGATTAGATAGTCTTGAGAAATTCTCCATTCTCTATTGATAATATCTAACTAATATAAGAAAACATTGGATCTCAATCACTGTGGTTATTTTTTTCCATCATTAAATAGCCTATTTCTTTCTTGGATCCACTAATATACCCTCTCTTGAAATTATATGACCCAAAAAACGTAACCATTTTTTAAAAAAATCATACATTTTAAATTTTTTATATATTTTTCCTCCTTTATTAAGGTCCTTATATTAACTCTAATGTAATCTTCAATCTCTTCATTTCACCATTAATAGATAATAATATCATCTATAAATACTATAAGAAGTTGATCATGGTAATATGTAATGATGAAATTCATTAAATCAATTATAATAGTGGTGGAATTAGTAGGACCAAATGGTATCAGTATATATTCATAGTTTCCATAATTCATATACAATTATATATTGGTTTTACCCTCTATTTGTATCCTCAATTAATGATAACTAGAATGAATTTTAATATTTGAAAAAGTATTTAAATCCACATATTTTTTCAAACAAGTTATCAATACAGGGTAGTGGATATTTGTTTATTATTTTGATCTTTTTTAATTCCTAGTAATCAATGTAGATTCGTATCAATCTAAATTTCCTCATAAAAAATGAAATGGTTCACCATTAGGTGACACACTTAACCAAATGAATTCTTTCTCAAGGTTCTCCTAGAATTTCATCTTAAATTATTATGACTCGATCAAGACCATTCTATATGGATTCATTAAAATAGATAATATTTTAGGTAAGAGTTCTAATGAGAATGAAAAATCAAAATTCAATGTAAGGATAACAAATTATGATATAAATACCTCAATAAACCCCCCAAAATAGGTATATCATCAATTTTTTTTTAACCCCAACCATTTGAGATAACATCCCATATTGAATAGAAATAAAAAAAATCCATACAATGGATGTGACATCCATTTGAACTTCATTTTTATTTTCATGTTAATAGATTATCATAAGTTGGTTTGGAAAATCAAATGTGACTTCCCTTCCTCAAAAAGTGATATAGAATTTATATTGATATATATAATCCCGGCCTAACAAAACATCAAATTCAACCATAGGGAGAATAAAAATATTTATATGGATAACATTACTAAAAACATGTACTGGGGATTATTCATAGACATGAGAAATAATCATCAAACCATTAATGGTTTTCACATATAATTCAACATATAATACTTGGGGATAGGGATTAAAGTTCAATAATACCTTTCATGGTATGGGAGAATTTAGATAAATGAGCTCAAATAATATACTTCATTATTTGAGCAAACATGTCACCAATCTAACATAATTTTTCTATATTTAATCCCTTTATAAAATACAAATGTTCAACATTATAATTAAAAATATTTGATCAATGTTATCAATCATTCATTGTATATATAAATAATTATACCTTTTTTGTTCAATAACACCATAGGTTTAATCTATTTCATTCAAGTTCATTATTAAAATCATGTATAATGGTTCATAAAGAGTTTGTGAATTTAAAATGAATATCCCTTGGGAGTGTCAGATCAGGTGATCATCAAAGACTATTTTCACGAATTAGGTGATGATTAAGTTAAATCCCAATGCACCCTTTTGAAGTTATTTCTCCTGTATAAAATTTTACCACAGCCAAATCTACTTACAGTATCCATATAGGGATGTTATTTCATCAAATCCCCTCTCTCTATCCTTCACAAAAAATCAGTACAATTTCCAATACATTGACTTATTCTGATACATGCCCTCATACATATATTTTGGCCTCTCAATAATGTTTTCTCATCATATTTTCCAAATTTTAACTAAACCATTATCTAATTTAATATATAATTAACTTAGATATTCATATATATATATTTTACATATTAATAGATAAGTATTCAATACATTTCATAAATAAATTATTGAGGACCATAAAATGTTAGTGTCTTTGGAGAATAGGTACACCTTTTTTGTTTCATAAAATCCACTAAACATATTCCATGAATATCTTCCAATGTAGTACACTTCATAGACATACCCTACTTAAACCATCCTTCAAAACCTGGATAAATGAGTCATCATAAAGGGTGAGATCAGATACATAGTAAGGGTAAACATTGATGATATCAACCAATGATCATATGAAAGAATAAGATAATCATAATGTTATGATATTATGAATACAATTTCCAAATTTAATACCCAAGATATAATGTATTTTAAAATTTATCCATTAAATAAAATAGTATCATTTCAAAAGATATGAACCGTAGATTAGAAATCATCAAAAACCAATAATGATCCATAAGTTCATGTCATATAAGTGTAGCACCATCATATGTATAGAAACCATTACATATGTCTAGTTTAAAATCCAAGACCATAAATTAAAAATGTATTAGTAATCACAAAATGTTTTTAATTTAAAATTAGATCAATCATCGTCACATATTTCCTATAATGGATTATGTACATCGAGTTGTTTTCCAAAGTGGTTTAATAAAATAATTATTGTTTTAATCATTATCTCATGAAATGTAAATCATTACCCAATGAATTTGAGGGAGATATTTTTCCCACCCATTATATAATAAATAAATATTTATGCCAAAAAATAATAAAACATTATTAATAACATAAATTTTAAAAATAAATAGGTTTCATAAATATTTCATCATAGTATTATATGTGGTAACGAAATAGGTTTCATAATATTTCTTCATTTCAACATAGAATAACTTATTGAAGAGGAATGGGAATCCAAATAATATTTCCATAATAAATATAAAACATACAAACAAATAATAAGGATGGTATCATTTGATAATATCCCTAATAAAGAGTATGTAGAATCATCAGATCTCATCTTATATGGGAAATTATTTAGAATGATCACTTATAACATCACTTGAATGAAATATCATTTACACATTGAAATAACATTATCATAATATAAATTCCAAAATTTAAGGAAAAAATTTCCTTTGAAAATAATATTTAAAACTTGTAAAGGAAGATTCATATTATTTTTTTTATAGACTAAAATATATTTCATATCATACACATTAAAAAAAATAATCATTTTATATTTTTGGTAAAAAGTAAAAAAACTCCAAATTCGTAAAATGAAAAGAATATTTATTTTAAATAATTTTATAAAAAATTAAAATAAGGTTAAGTATTTAATTGAGTATAAATTTAATAATAGTAAAAAAATTATTCAAATATATTTTAGAAAACATGGACATGGAAGAAAAAGTATTTCAACCGAAGAGATAAATAATGTCACTTTTTGTAAAAAAATGTTCTTTTTGGTATCTTTAGTCATTAAAAAGAGGAAAATAAAAGGAAAATATTTATTATAAAGAAATAATAATTTTATAAAAATGTTCATGAGTTTTCTAGAAGAATATCATGATATTTAATCCTCATAATCATAATCATAAACAATCCCAATAAACAATGAGATTGTAACATAAAAAACATTTACCACATTGGTAAATTTTGAATTACAATACCAATAAAAGAAAGAATTGTATATTTATATATGAATACCAATAATATTAATAATAAAAATCATAAATTATATTCATGGTCAGTATATAAACCACAAAAACGAAACAAGTAGAAAATATGGAATGTTCCTTACAAAGATGAATGTGAGATGGAAATCCCTAACATGCTTTAGTATATTTTGAATCATAATACCTATGAAATAATAAAATCAAATGACTCCTTAAATATAATTAAAATAAGTATATTATTCATATAACGTATCAGAGGGATAGTATATACACAAAAGAAAATAAAGGAGTGGTGAATATCACATATGTCTCTCAGAAATAAAAGGGAGATTAAAAATCACTTACCTTAGGTATTGAATTACTTAATACTTTTTCAAACATCATTTATAATAAATATATGTTTATATAACATATATTCAGAACCATAATCATGTATAATACCATATATTATTTACTTATGACCTTTTATATCATGATTATTAATAATTCATTGAAAACAATCATGTTTTAGGAAATAACTGCTACGTTTTTCATGTATGTTTTGGTTTGGTATTTTAAGTTCATTTATTTTCATCAGGATTCCATAATATTAAAATGTCAACCATGAATTAAATATATTATATATTCATTATATAATTATTTATAGTAATATATATATGATAAATATAAAAAATGAATTGCATCATTCATATAGATGATAGGTTATACGTATACATGAATAATGTTTCCATTTTATCAACGGATGGATTGAAGAAATGGTAAATAATACATCACCTTTATAGAATAATTAATATTTTAAATATAAAACATATATTCATTAATTTTATCTTTATTTATTTCATTTAAATCATAAGTTAAAAATTAATTGCATCACTTTGAGAGGCAGTAGTCTGTCATACACATGAGCAGTGTTATCTTTTTCCCAAAAAATGGAAATTATTAAGGTTTATGTCAAACTAAAACTGAATAGGTATTATAATATCAAAAATATTTATTATATATATACAATTTAAATAATTTTTTATATTAATCCTTCAAAGGTGGTGGTGGATAATGAATTATATCAGTTCGTGTGGCGGTAATTCACTGTACAGACAATCGATAGTTTTTTTCCCATTTGACGGAATAGTAGGTGAATATCTATTATGAAATAAACATGTAATGATATTATAATATTTGAGATAATTTTGATATTATATTAGTATAATTGAATAATATTTTAAGTATGTGGAAGAAGAAATAAAATATAAACAATCAGTTGAGAATGATACCGCTTCCATGGATAACCTCTTTATGTTTACACAAAAAGGATTTTTTGGGTTGGATTCTAGGTAAACAAAGACCTATAGGATCCGATTATGTAATTATGTAAAGTAATTTGGTAGGTATTTTATATGATAAATGTTTTATATGTGTTTAGTTGAGATAATATGGGGTTCCCCTTTATAAGTGGGGGATATGACACACATGGAATTTAATAAAATAATAAAGTGTACCTGTATTTTTTCACAATTGAAAAGGATCAAATGAAAAATTATAAAATAATATAAGATATAGGGTTTGAATGTGGATATAAAATGGTATTGGTGCATGTTTATAGGTCATTTTACCCCTTATTATATTAGTTTAATCCCCTGATCTACATGTTTTAACCTTCTCTATGGTAAATAATTTTTATAATTTTTACTATTTATTCTGAAAAAAAGATATGTTAAATTTATAATATAATATTAATAATAATAATTCAAAATAAGGATTCAATTTTTCTAAATTCCACTCAAAAAAGTGGGAAATTTTAATTCAAAATTAAACCTATATATGTGATGAAAATTAGTTTTCCAAAGATAACATTTTCATAAGTATAGATTGTTTTAATATCATAATTAAATATAAATTTATTACAATAACCTATTTGGATAAATTAATATATAATTTAAATAATTTAATTTCAATACCATTCAAAAACAAAATGAATCTTCTAAATTATTTAAATGAAAATTTTGTTTTTAAAAACAATATATTTTTTACTATTCATTGAAAAATTAAACATTTCATAAAATTTTAAAAAATTAACTAAAATATAATTTTTTAATGTATGATTAAAAAAAGACATATATTTTTTCCAATAAATTTTCTATGGTTATAAATAAATTAATTTTTTTTCACAAAATTTATTAAATACATTTTCTCATGAAAATAGTATTTTAAAAACATATAAATAATGTACTAAAAATTAAATATATTTTATAAATATATTTTATTTATATAAAATAACTATAATTAACATTTAAATTTTTATTACTATTCACAGCTTCAAGTTAAACAGCTAGGTTATAATGGTCATTTTTAAATAATGATATTAAAATATATCGTAGTTCCTTACAACTCCATATTTCATGTAACACAAGCTATCGAATAAATGAAATTTACTTGAACAAAATCATAAAATATTTGCGTGTCACACCGGCGGTGTTACATTTTCATGAAAAACATTTACCCATTTTAATGTTGAAAAATATATTATAAACATGTATAAATTCGGAGTCCCCTAAAATATTTTCAATTAAACTCCACTAGACCGGTTTTTCAGTAAAAAATACTTTGATTCCATGGAGATTTTATATCCAATAATATGATGGATAGAATATCTCAAGTAACATTACTCTCACATAGTACAGTAACCCTCACTCCCCCCACACAATCAGTCCATAACTTATAAATAAAATACATATATATAGGAAAATTGGGTAAGGAATATAGTGGTCAAACTAAAAATGAAATGACAATGAATTGTATAATACTCACCTTCCATGTTGTTTCTTTCATTTCATTTATGACATCTTGGACCATGATGCCACCTAATAGATTCCTTGGTCCCAATGGGCCACATTTTCTCAATCGGAACTCCCCAAATTCCAAAGGCTACTGACTAGCAACATGGGCCTAGGGTGTGTCAGTGGGAAGACATTTCCCTCATTACCAAAGTGTAGAGGATCAGATAAATATAAACACAGGTAAATAGTGTAATTAATACAAGTCAACCAAAGGCACAAGGGGTAAAAGAGAGAAGAGTAACAATAACTAAAATAACTTGAATAATATACAACAATTGATGATTATATGTCATGTATATGGAAAAATTGGAAAACATGGATATAAGAAAGCATACATAACATGTTCCACAAAAGAATAATGGAAATCAGAAGACTAACTCAAGCATCCTGATCTATGTCTTGATCATATGCTATCACTATTAATATTAAATAGTAATCAATAATGTGTTTGAATAAGTATGCTTCTCTTTATCATCACCTACATTCATGTAATCTACCTTGGGTACCAAACGGTTCCTAGAGAGGGCGTGAGACAAATATCAGTGTGCCATCACCAATGGTGTCTATAACATCTAGCATGTGTAATAGAAATGTAATAGTGTTCATGCATGCATATATAAAGTATATAAACACAATGTTACTAAATAACCAAGTACATGCTTCGTCCCTCAGTTGGAAACTAAACATAACCAGTCCATTAATTGATTATTAATAGTTCATAAATAAGTCACATGTTTAAAATAGTGAAGGACACATGTTATGATAAGGAAACCTATAATGGAATTTAATAATGATGTTACAATTTAATACAAAAGACAATTTATTCCTCATGGGTCACCAAATTACTAAAAATTTTAGTATGGATAAGGGTATGAGTGTAATATGAGGGGAATATTCAAAGGAATTCCCTAATTAGATGCCTATTGAGTCTAAGGTGATCATCCAAGGTAAAACGGGGTTATGCAGTGACTAGGCCCTATGGGATTTAACCATGGAACATACCTACCAATGAAATATCCAAGGAGTTTATACAAGGAATACATTAATACTATTTGAGGGATCCTACAATGTCATATTGAGGATCCAAGAATAAACAAGGATTAGGATCTAGGTGGGTCTCAACCTAAGAATGTCTTATCCTTGAATAAGAATGGGGTTCCTGAGTGCTCAATGAATTCCATGATAATAATCCAAGACAAACTCATGTTAGACCACTATTTTTTAATTATGAAGTCATGTAATATTTAATATGGTTTAATCATTTCCTTTCATTAGTTTGATATGTACAAGTAGCTTGTAACCTATTAATCAAGTCATAATTAATCAATAAGTCTATTTGGTTCAATCCTTGCCTTTCATTATTATGAAAATTCCAAGTAGCTTGTAACCATTATTAATTAAATTAATGAGATATTAAATAATTAAGTTTCATTCTTCTACCTTCCATTAATGTGTTAAGGGATACTATAGACATGCAACCTATTACTCATTCAAATTTAATCTAGTTAAGTCATATACTTAGTATACTTCCCAATTTTTGTTTCACATTAAATTATCAATTTGAAGCACTTAACTTAGGTGGGTCAAGTGGAAGTGAAATGGTACATTCCATTAACCATTAAATAATTCAACAAGAATTTATGATAACAATTCTAACTATTAGTGTGGTCAAGCTCGAGCACATTCAAACAATGGATCAAATGTGTTAAAACACAAAAAACTCAATTATAAAATGTCATTCTACAGGGTTTTTTGGAGGTTCTGGGCCTAACCACCAACAACTAATCACATATATGTAATAATCATAATCATATGTTTATAAGGATTATAATAATGATGTATAAATTCAATTAATGACACCTGATGGAATTATTGGGCCCCACACGACAATTCCAAAATCAACTAACATGAGGGATGGTTTATAGACCACCCAACTTAGGGTTGTATGATCCTTCTCCAATGATATCAGCCTCCAATTAATCTTAAAATAGAGTATATCATAGTAAAAGGGAATGAATCTCACTCCTCGATAAATAGGTTGAGATAAAGAGTGGAGAAAAATTCTAAATAGGACTCGAGTACTTACTGTTGTACATCCAATACGATGAATGAAAGATCGATTGGATCTCAGATGAAGGATATATTCCAATACAAATATTAGGACATCCAAGGGTTATAAAAGTGTTAAAAGAATAGGTCAATCATGTTTAAACTCTAATTAGGTGGGAGGAGGAGGCTTAATTAGATCATTATAGGAAAATAGTAAAAACACCCTAAAATTAGTGTGTGGACGGTTTGTCCACATAGTTTGAGAAACCGTGCACAAACATAGCATTGGAACTTAGGAATGAAAGGTCACACGCTTGGTTAGTCTGCACTGTTAGGGAAATCAGGCACCAACTATTTGGTAAGGCCCTATCAAAAAGTCATCATCCGCACAGTTTTTCAAAACAATGTAGCCTTCCCACACGGTTTACTCTAAACTGTGTGTCATGATTTTTTCACAAAAAGAGGGGTTCTAGGCTTAGAAAAATCCCCAGACACCATTGGGACCTGCACTAACCCATTATAAATCCATATTTGTCCTAAAATAAATAATTAGACTGAAATTTAAATCATCCATACTGGATTGAAAATCAGGATCTTACAGTCTTCCCCCATTAAAAGAACCGATCCCCATGTTCACCTTCTTTGGGTGTAGAAACACTGTATCAGAACAATTAAAGATACTGATCATATATGTCATCCTCCTACTCCCATGTCTCGTCCTTCACATGGACAATATTCCATATCATCTATACTAATGGGTATACTGGCCTCATAAATCCTTCATTATCTGGTCAACAATATATATTGGATTCTCCTCAAAGGTAGCATTGGCATCTAACTCAAATTCCTTGGGATAAAAGTATTGAGATGGGTCAGCATGATAGTAGAGAATCAATGAAACAAGGAATATTCCATGCATGGCTTGGTTCCTATGAGGTAGTAGTAACTGATAGGCTATCATCCTAACTCTCTCTAGAATAAAAAATGTCCCTAAATAACGAGTTGACAACCTCCCTTGCTTATGTAACCATTTTGGACCTATCCTGGGAGATACACAATGGAAAACATGATCCCCATCCTCAAATTCTAGAGGTTGTCAATGAGGATTGACGAAAGATTATTTTCTATACTATGTAGTAGTCATATGCTTTCTGATTAGATAAATCTTCTTTGAAGATTCCTAAATGAGAAAAAGATTAGTAGGAATGCCTCGCCTACCTGTAGCCAGCACATGGATTAATGGAACAGACTACCATATAAGTCCTCAAATAGATCCATCTAAATTTTCACCTAAAATCTATTATTAATAGCTAACTCAATGAGAGGTTCATTCTTTTCCCAAGAACCATTGAAATCGAGGACACTTGTTCGAAGCATATCCCCTATAACCTGTATTTTCTATTATGATTGTCCATCATTCTAAGGGTGAAATGATGTGCTTAGTAGAGCATGTGTTCCTATATCCTTCAACTATCCCATACAAAACCAGGATGTGAAATGAGCATCCCTATCTGAAACAATAGTATGAGGGAACGCATTGAGTCGTATGATTTCACAGGCATATAGTTTTCCCATATCATCAGTTGATAATGTCTCCTGAATAGGAATGAAGTGGGATACTTTCATCAGTTTTTCATTAACAACCCATAAAGTGTCAGTACCTCTAGGAGAAATAGGTAAATTGACTATAAAATCCATAGAAACATCTTCTAATTTCCATTATAATACTAGAGGAAGCTGTAACAATACTGTAGTTCTTTGTTTCTCCAACTTCACATGCTGACAGGTGGAACACCTAGTGATAAAGGTTGTTATCTCACATTTCATCCCAGGACACAAACATTGGAGTCTCATGACTCGATACATCTTTGAGATTCCTAGATAAACTTCCCCTTGAGAGGCATGATACTCCTTCATCAAATCCTCTCTAATATCTGTAGGGACTCAGAAACGTCCATGGATACGTAGGATGTTGTCTCTATCTACAAACTAATCCTTTGGTGGGTTATCTCTCGAAATATTCTCAAAGTGTACCAAGCCTTGAAGATCTAAAAATTTTCTACCCTTCAACTTCTCAAAGAGGGAAGGGGTAACTTCCAAAGTTGAGAGATAATACTTCTCATTACAATAATCAAACTCTAGGTGCATCTTAGATAAGAGGGACATTAACTTCCATTCATCACTGACTTCAAGTACTTCTTGTGCTTGAGTTTTTTTAATTAGTGCAGTTTCTACCACATTGCCCATCGCAGGCATATAGTCAAGATCAAAATCAAAGGATTGTAGATATTTTAACCATCTTCATTGTCCAAGGATCAAGTCATGCTAAGTAAAGATATATTTGAGGCTCTTGTTGTCCATGTACACCACAAATATCTCACCTTATAGATAGTGTATCCATAAACATAAGGCATGGACAACTAATGTTAGATGAAGGTTGTGTGTCTGGTAATTTTTCCCATGAGGCCTCATCTGCTGAGATCCATATGCAAAAAAAATTTCTTCCAAAAACAACACTTATCCTTGTCTAATGCATGATGCATCACATAATATGGTATAATCTATAACAAGATCAGTGGGAATTAGAATATGTGCTAATAAAAGACTCCATTTTATCCTCAAAAAGTCTTTCTTGTATTGTTTTGACCAAATAAACTTGACACCATTCTATGTAATGATAGTAATAGGTTATGGAAGAGGTGATAAATCGTATATGAAATGTTTTTAATATCTAGACATCCCCAAGAAACTCTGTATATCAAACATGTTCTTGGGATGGTCCCATGAAACTACAACACTAAACTTTTCTAGGTCAGTAGATATGCCTGATTATGAGATAGCGTTACACAATAAGTTAATATTATTGATCTCGAAGTGGCACTTAGAAATATTTTCATAAAGATGATGATCTCTCATTGTACTCATAACGATCTCAAGGTGTTTTTCATGGTCATTATGATTATGAAAATACACCAAGATATCGTCCATAAATACCATGATAAAAGATTCAAGATACGTATGAAAAACTCTATTCATTAGAGCCATGAAAATGGCAGGCACATTTGTAATAAAAAATGACATAAATAGGTACTCATGGAGACCATATCTACTATAAAAATCTATATGAGGTATTTCTGATGGAATTACTCTCACATGATGATAACCCGATCTTAGGTCGTTCTTATAGAAGACCCTAGAACTTATGATTTGGTCAAAGAGAACATCTATTCGTGGTAGTGGATACCATTTCTTTATCGTAAGTTGGTTCAACATTCTATAATTCACGAATAGTAGTAAGGTTCCATCCTCCTTGTAGAAAATTATGGGCGAACCCCAAGAGGATGTACTAGGACATATAAAACCATTGGCCTCTAAATCATATAACAACCACTTGATCTTTTGAATCTCTATACATTCTATCTTGTATGGAGGAAGGGACCTTGTATATGCTCCTGGAATAAGATCAATAGTAAACACTACTTCTCTCTCTCACTTGGGAGGTAAGCCGTAATAATCATCTAGAAATACAAACCAAATATGATCCACTTCTAGGGGAAATCATCTTTTTGTAAACCCAAATCCTCCAAGAAGATATTTTTAATCTGGGAGGTCACCCCACCTAGCCCATGATGCTCTCATCTAGCTCTACCATCCTAGACATTCCACTCACCCTTATGTAGATAAATGTTATCCTCTGGTGATGTAAACAATACCCTACAGTGATATCTGTCTACAAACCCATGATACTAAACCAACCAATCCATCCCATGATTGACATCAAATCCCATCATCTCGAGAAAAAAGTTGTTCCATAATAAATGGTAACCACATACCTCAAGGGGATAGTCCCTACACTGGTGTATACCCTCTGTTCGTACCCCTAATAGCATATTTAGTGTCATTACACCAAATCAATATTATATCTCTAGTCCATGAAATTACACAATAGATACAGAGATAAATGTGTTTTAAGAATCTGTATCAAATAATTAAGATACTATGGTAGATGCCATAGGAATGGTACCTCATACTATAGTTGGTCTCACAGCTGGATCCTTGGGTATTGGATATAGTTCATGAAATTGACCTGATCCATGGACCTATGAAATATATGGACAATAATGATCATAAATTCTCTGTTGGCACTGCTGGTGATCAGGGTTCTAACTTCCATGGCCACAACCTCCTCCTCGGCCAGTCTTACTGGTTCTATTACAACTCTTTACCTAACATGGTATAAAAAAACCCACTACTGAAGGTGGAACTGGTGTGGATCCTTTTCCACTAAAAGATGGTGGAAATGTCCTACAGAACCTATAAAGATGCCACATATGTCTGAAATATTGACACTCCATTGAATCTCTATCACAATTAGTCTTCAGGTTCTACCATCTTCCACAGTAATGACCCTCTTTGGAGCCATCAAAAGAGGCAATCTGGTTGTCACTTCCCTAACAAGAAACCTTGAGAGAATTTTTCCTTCCATTGGAAGAACTACTGCCCTAATACAGCACCGGACCTCTATGCCTGGTACTATTTACATCCTCAGGTTACAATAATTGATAATAGCCTAATAGAATATTGTATAAAAGGTAGGTAGGAAAAAGAAATTTTCCTATATAAGGATGGAATATTTAATCCCATCCTCAAAACTTCTAGAATGAAAAATCCCATCACTTCTAGAATAAGTGGAAAGAACTGAAACTGTATGAAATATTCTAAATACTCCAAGACTGGCATTGAACCCTATTTGAGATTAATGAACTCTCTGGCTCTGTCAAGTCTCAGGGTCTAAGGAAAGAACTGATCATAGAAGGAAGTCTGGAAATCAACCTGGAACATGCCCGAATGAAGACAATCCTCGATAATCACATCCCAACAGAACATGGACAAGTCCCGAAGCATGTTTGTGGCAAGCTTGACCCTCCACATTGGAGCTATCTCTACATGATCAATGATAGATAGGGGTACTCTATCTAATACTCAGTAGCCTATGAACCTCCATCCCCTTAGAAAGTAGAAGGATAATCAGTTTGGAACTCACGAGTCAGATCAACCATCATAGGTGCAATCCAAGGAGAACCATGCATGGACTACATTAGACGTAAGAAATTATCATGAACATGGAAATTAGTGCCCAAATTTTTTATAGAAGGTTCTACCTCGAGTGTCACTCTGGAAGGTAAGAGTAGTAGCTCAGAGCCCACAACATCTCGAGTGTGGCCAACTCTACCTTCCTAGCATATGATATGAGGATGGCATGGCTTCTTTCTACAAATTCAAAGTACATGGCTAAGAATAAGATTAAGTAGAAAGATAACATCACTAGTGAAATATGAACATAAGAAAACTCACTACCCAAGGCATACTACACCAACTTCCCACCTATAAGGCAAGGTATTGGTAAGTTCTCAATTATAAGTTTCATTTTTTTACATTTAATTACACATTTTACTTCTTTACCTTTCATAAACATGGAAAGGAGGGATATTGAAGTGTAACAAATTCATTTTAGATTTCATGATATGCATTATAATGGATATCCATTCGAGGTGAATCAGTGTCCAAAAACCTTATCACAAGAAATGTCTCCCATTTATATATATCATAATGGATTAACATGGTAGATTACTCATTCTAACCCATGAGGTCCCATACACCCCATGAATTGAGACAAGAAATCACTCAATCACAACCAAATGTAATACATGTATAGGCTTACTATAACAACATCGCTCAACAATCACAAATATATCATGCAATGAAATTAGTAAAATACACCTTTATGTCATGGAAATATGTATGAAATGTGTGTTTTAGGTGCCTATAATGATGCATGTAACAATAATCCATTCCCTCATAACATCGGTGCAATGAATAAAGAAAACCCACAAACATAGTAATAATCAACAACACTACACAACATGTACATCACCCAATGGTGATATAATTTAATCTATAATAGGAATAAGAGAATAAAAATTATAAATTGGGAGACCTGAATTTTATCCCGAACATGGGTTAGCGATGCCCAATCATAGCTTATGTCCAATTGAAAAGAATTCCTAATATCCAATCTACTATCTCCAAATAGTAAACCAATAAATGAACTTCATTTGATACCACTTTTTGATATCCCAGACCGGGATGCCACTTAATAGGTGCCTCAGTCCCTATGAGCCACATGACCTCAAGCACATCTCCCCAAAATCCAAAGGCTACAATCTAACTGCAAGGGCCCTGGGTGTGTCTGTAGTGAGACTGTTCCCTCATTACCAAAGTGTAGCACAATAGAAAAATATAAACATAAGTAAATAAAATAATAAATACGTATAAAAAAAAGGTATAATAAAAAATAGAGACAATAGTAACAATAACTGAAGTAACTGGAATAACATACAATAACTGATGATGATATTTCATGTATTTATAAAAACTGGAAGACATGGAGATTAGACAACAGACATAACATGTTCCAAAAAAGTATAAAGGAAATCAAAAGACTATCCCAAACATCCTGAGCTCTAGCTTGGTCATCTGATATCAGGATCCATCCAAAATAGCAAGAAATAATCTGTTTAAATCCATATGATTCCGTTTATTAGCACCTTCATTAATGTAATCTACCTCGGGTACCAAAAGGTTCCCGAAGAGGGTGTGAGATAAATCTCATTGGGCCACCAAAAACAATTTCTATAACATATGGCCCATGTAATGGATATGAAATAATGTCTAATCATTAATATATAAAGTAAATCATCACAATGTAACTAAATACCCAAGTGCCTACATCAACCCTCGGCTGTCATCTAAAAATAACCAGTCCATTAATTGATTATTACTAGTTTATAAATAAGTCACATGTTAATAATAGTGAAGGTTTCAAGTTATGACAAGGTGACCAGTAATGGAATTTACTAATGAAGTTACAAAGAAATAACCACGGAAACATAGACCTCATGTGTCAAAAACATATTAATAACTATATCCAAAATAAAGTGTAAGAGTGTAATTCAATGAGCATATTCCAAGTAATTCCACAATAGCTTGCATGTCGAATCAAATGTGATTGTCCAAGGTAAAATGAGGCTATGTAGTGGTTGGGCCCTATGGGTTTTAACCATGGAACCAACCTGTCAATGTTGGATACAAGGATTGTATCCAAGGCATACTTTAATACTATGTGATGTATCCTATGGTGTCGTACCGGGCATCCATGAATAGATATGGATAAAGATCTAGGTGGATCTCAACCTAAGAAAGTCATATCGTTTAATCAGATTGGGGTTCTCGAGTGCTCAAGGCGTTTCCCAATAAGAATCGAAGGTGAGCTCATGTTGGGCCACAACTTTTTAATTACGAAGTCATGTAATATTTAATTTGTTTCAATCCTTACCTTTCATTAATATTACAAGATCACGTATCATGTAAACTTTTAATCAAGTCATAATTAATCAATAATTACATTTTGTTCAAGACATGACATTCATTACTATGAAAAGGCCTGGTACAATGAAACATTTATTAATTTCATTTAAGGCATATTCAATAATTATATTTCATTCTTATATATTCCATTAATTTCAAAAGGGGTGTTGCAGACATGAAACCTATTAATAATTCCCATTTAATCTAGTCATGTCATATACTTAGTATACTTTCCAATTTTCCATTAAAATTTAATTATCAATTTGAAGAACATACATTAGGTGGGTCAATTCAATGTGTCATGGAACTTTCAATTCATCATTACATGATTCCACAATAATTTATGATATGGAGGCCCACCATTAGTGTGGCCAAGCTCGAGTGCACAAAAGTGTCACAATACTAAAAAATCAATTATGGAATATCATCCTACATGGGATGTCGTTTTTTTGGGCATAACCACCAAAAACTAATAACATATATGGAATTATCATAATAGTATGGTTATAATGATTATAATCATAAAATATAAATTCAATAAACAACACCTAATGAAATCGGTGGGCACCACATAAAAAATTCCAAAATCAATAGACTTGAGGGGTGTGTCATAAACCACCCACCTCAGGGTTGTATGATCATTATCCTTTGATATATACCTCTAATTATTCTTAGAATGGATTATGTTTGAGAAAAAATTGAAAATTTTAACACCTCAATACCTAGGTCGAGAGAAAGAGAGGTGAAGAAGGACTAAAAAGGACTCGAGTACATACCATTACACATCCAATGTGATGAAGAGAAGCTTGATTAGATCCTAGATGAATTATATCTTGTAATCCATATATTAGGCCTTAAAATATCTCCAAAAAGTAGGAAACATAGGTCAATTGTGCATAAAATTGTCTTAGGAGGAAGGACGAGGCTTAATTAGATCATTAAGTGAAAAATAGTAAAATTACCATGAAACTATCTTTTTCACAGTTTGTCCATAGAGTTTGATAAACCGTGTTCAAACTATGCATGGGTACCTAGAAATATAAATGCACATACAAGGTTAGGAAACATGATTAGGGAAACTGTGTGCCAACTGTGCAATAAGTCTCTTCCAAAAAGTCACAATCCACACATGTTGTCATAACTATGTGGTTTCCCCACACGGTTTACTGTAAATTATGTGCCAGGATTGCTTTCCCAGAAGATGGGTTACATGCTCCAAAATTCCCTAAACACCCTCAAGACCATCACTAACCCATTAGGAAATCATATTAGTCCCAAAATAATGAATTATACTAAAATTTAAGGGATTCATACATGAGTGAAAAATCTATTTCTTACATCATGTTCCTTGGATTTTTTATTGATTCTATATTTCTAAAACCATCCTTAAAATATCAATAAATCACTGAATTGGTTGAAATATTAATTATTTGAAAAAAAATTAAATCAAACTATAAAATGAAAATAATATTTTTGGGTGGATTCCTCATAATAATATCTTGAGTTTTGAACACTTCAATAAAGATCTCTATAATCACTGTCCCCATTCTGATGGGGGATCCCGATTCCTCAATTAAAACCACCACATTTGGTTTGATTCTATTATACTCTGTATAAAAACATCTTCATTAAATATTTATGGCTTTGGTATATCAACCTTAAGATAAATTTTTATAACGAATCCATCAAATTACCCTATTCGAGTGAATTGTCGTTGATATTATGCTTCATCCATTATATATCTAGTTATGTTTAACTCTAGGTACAGTGGTAACATTGTAGAAGTTTCAGCTTCAGGTTTTTATTTTTCTACATAACCATCAGACAGATTTTGTGTGAACTATTGTTGATGTTCTTTTCCAAAGGAATCACCTATATCAGGATCCTCATATATTGTATTCTTGGATAATTTCTTATACTCCTCTTCCATTTCTTATATTATAATAAACAATATCTTTTAAGGATCTTATATTTAGATTTATTTTTCTATTAAAATAGAAATACATTATTCTATTTTGTATTTGATTACTAGGTCATGTATTATTGGTTCTTCTTCCCATATTGCTTAGTCTTCTTTGATTTACCTTATGTTTTTAATAATTTTTGTCTTTGGGACCATGTTCTATTGTTCCCTTAATCTAATTATTATTGTTGTTTCTTACTTAGGCCTTAATAAATGTAACAAAATTGACATCCAATGCCTCTAAATATGTCCTATGGTTATTTTGTTGATGACTCCCTATAATTATATTAATTTTCCAAGAAAACATATATAAGAAATGAAATACAAATAAATGAAATCAAATGAATCAATACATAATTTATAAATACTAAAAATAGGATATTTCATTAAGAATATACAGTTAAATGTCTTTTTTCTTTTTTTTTGGTTTTTGATTTTATGGTTTTTATTGTTTTTAGGTTTTTATATTTTTTTTCTTTTTTATCTTAAATAATAATTTACCAAAACCTATCCCATTAAATAGTTTAATTACTGTGTAGAATTATATTAAATAAATTGATTTTTTATTGGATGTTTATGTTGACCTATAGGAATTGGATAGTTGTTACAAGTGTTCTTGTTGGATATAAAAATATAAGTAATAAAATATTGGATGTTTTATTTTTTTAATGAGATATATGGGATGAAAATATGGATTTCACTTCTCCTGGAATTGACAAACGAGATACTCAATTTCACACGAGTGGAAAACAATTATAGGGGAGTTGGAAATCAATGGAATTCGTCCATGATTCCCCATGGTTCAATTAAATAAAAATTAAATCACTATTTTTCCTTATAAATGATCTTTATATCCAGTTAGAGGACTTTTTAAAAAATCTTGTCCAATTATAGTTATCTATTAATATTAATTTAGAACAATTAATTTGAATCACTCAATGGTGTTGGTGTTTTAACTTAATTCTCAACATAGGTATTTGGATCGATCATTTTAATCCCTAAATTTGGTTTTTATCAATCACAATTATGTGGGGTTTGTCTTCCTATACTACCCTTACCAAGATTTAAATGATATTTTTTGTGTGGTTTGTGAAAATTAATTATCATTTTTACCTTACACTTACAATTTACTATCAAGTGATAGTAAATAGATTCCATGTGTTTAATGTAAACTTTCACTCTTATTGTACCACCTATAACCAATAGTATCCAATTCTTATCATCTAGAAAATAATCATATTTAGAAGATAGAATCATATAAATATTAGTTGGAGTAATTTAAAAATAATGTATTTGACTCAAAAAAATTCCCACATTACTCTTAATAATGTTTTCTGATTATGGAAGGGAAACAATATAAAATGAAGTGTATGAGATTATGGAGTTTATTATATCCTCACAAGGTTATCTATAAAAGATACAACATATCCATAAAAAATATCCCTACTTTATATTAGATTCTTGGAAATCCCATGTTCATTTTATCTTCCTTCGTCACTTTGGATCTGTGCCTCCAATATAACAACACCAACCCTAATCACATAGAGTCGATGCCCTAATTATATATATTTTAATAGATACAAAATTCCAATCCCAATAGACTGAAAATTTAGTAGTTTTGGATACTATATATATATATGATACCCATTTTACTTTGGGAATAGAAAAATAATCACAACACATGTGAAAGTAAAATTCTCATGATCCTTATAAACTCTTTCCAAGAATTCATCTTCATATCCTAGGGAAGGAAAATAAAATAAGGATAATAAAAAATGATCATTATGGATTATGTATAGTGGATTATATCATAAATTAATAAATAATCATCATCATTGAAAGGTAAATGACTGAAACAATTTTCAATTAATCAATAACTGGAGCAGAATATATAAGGAGTAAAATATGGTCAAATAATTCCATATCAATAATAACATGAGCAAGAAATTTGAATAAGTATATTCTAACTAATATAATAATCACATTTAATAACAATAATTATGTTATAAATAATTATGGATGCATGAAATATCTAGGTATATCCTCAATATAGTTATTTTCAAGATCTGTCCTCAATATAGTTTAAGTCGGTGGGTAGAAACCTATATAATTTGGCCAATATATTCATCTAATGAGACTACCAATGTGTCAGGGGTATTAAAATAACCAGTCCCCAACCCTTCTACAAAAATTAAAAAACATTCCTCACATATCAAATAATAAATTTAAATTATAAAAAATTTGCCTTATCAAATATATGTATTAAGTAAAGGATATGAGTTTATCAATATTTACACAATAAATATTATAACATTAAAAGTAAAAAACTATTTAAATATGATATATGGTTTAGAAAATAATAATATCAACAATAAAATAATATTTTTATTAAAAATAAATATAGATTCCAATAAAATTTTTATTAAAAAGTTATTTTTTCAAGATAAAGTTAACAATCAAAAAGGAATTGAGGTTGTATGATTACTTTTAACCCTTAGTAATTTTTAATTGAAATCCCCTTAGATGAGATAATTCAAATTGAAACATAACATTCCATGAAGTATTAATTAGTAAATTTTTTTAGTGTCAATGTTTCAATATAAATACTACATTAAGATGAATTGGTTCATAATAACAAATAAGTCTCGTTGGAATATAAATTTAGATGAAATATATTACCTTACCCTTTCTTTTGGTTGAAAGCCATTTAAACTCGGGTATAATGGTTTTATTTATGTTATTAGCATATACCAAAACCATAATAACATTTATGATATCATATATTATCCTTTTATAACATCTTATCAATAGTTTGTTAATAATATTTCATTGTTTTCATTGTATCATATGTTCATTTCCCTGTTTTTTTATTATGTTTTGACTTTTTAATTTTTTTTCTATTAATTAGATTATGATTTAATCATATATATATAATATAAACCACAATAATAATTTCATGTATATTTTTTAAAAATGTATTTAGATTAGTCCATAAAATTTTGTGATAGGAAATGAAATACACCACTCATGTAGATGGTAGATCATACATACACATGAAAATTGTTTCAGTTTTCTTATTGTATTAAAAAAATGAAAAGTAAAAAATATATAAAAATATATAAACAATCATTACACTATAATTTTTATGTCATATTTATTAAAAAAAATTATTAAACCTAGCCAAAATACATTCCATGTAAAGCATGAACGAATAACATCGCTTCATGAGGCGATAACCTGTCATACAAACGAATGATTTTATCGTATTACCATTAAATGGAAATCATGAAGATCTGTGTCATATAAAAATTAAAGTGTAATAAATAAATTATAAATATAATATAATATATATAAACTATAAATACATCATTATTCCCAACCTTGAAAGGAGTTAATCGAAGAACGCATGTCTTCTGTTTTTGAGGCCACAATCTGTCATACACACAAATGATGATTGTGTATCCCATATGATAAAACTATGTGTATTTCAAGGTTGTTACCTTAACATAACAAATTATAAGTATACATTATATAATGAGTTTATTATATAATAAATATATAAAAAAATTAAGGAGGTTTAGAAGGAAATAAAATAAAAACTCTTTTATAAAATCACTTGTACTTACCCATGCGTTCGCATGACAATACGTTCAATGCTTATTTTCAAGAAGACAAAACTATATTCCAAAGTTAATAAATAACATGAATATTGAATATATTGAAAAAAATAGTGATACTTAATATTGAAAATATAGAAAAAATATAGGAGAATATATAAGAAAAATAAAAAATACAGTCAAATTGACATTTAAATATAGTAGATAACATTCAATTGAAAAGAAAAAGAACATTTAAAAACAATGAAATGAACGTGAATGAAAACATAAAAGAATAAGAAAAAAAAGGTCCCGATGTAGAAAACAACATAAGTATCCAACTTCAAATACATGAATAAAATGAACAAATGGACATTAATTAGAAAAAGTACATTAAAAAATGAACATGAATGAAATAACATATGTTTCAATGTCACTGAGATATTATGAGAAGAACTTGAAAGAATTATTATACATAATTAGTATATACAACATAATATTCCAATTAACATGAATGAAAAGAACTTTGAAATGGACATTTAATTTTCAAAACATACAACATACGTATTAATGTCACCGAGTAATTATGTCACACTATACAAATATCAAACTTCAAATACCTGGAAGACTTTTCTGCATATAATGAAATGTTTGAAATAAGAATACCTAAAATTTCATATTCAAAAAATTAATTTTAACATAAAATAATTAATTACAAACCAAAATAAATTAAGTTGAAATTTACCTTTTGAAGTATGAAATGAAAACCAGCGACCACAGGAAATACCTTTGCAACATCCACTTATTCCAGTCTTCCAAAAATTTCAAATCATCACTCCATATGAAACACCACCTGGAGATTTCTGAAAACAAAATCCATAATAATCATTGCACATATGAATCACTGGATATGTAAACAATTATATAGAAATGCTTGTTAGTTATGATAAGAAGTTCACAAAATGTATTAGTGTTTCTGTATACTTATGTTGATTCTAATAGAATGTACCATATGTATTAAAGTTGAGAAGATACATGGATGAAATACTTTTTAGGAAAATCCATGATTTGTGTGGAATTTTCAAATATATATGGAACTTGAAAAATATTTTCAAACAGATGGTGATGATTCTGGATGTTGTTTTCGAAAATCTCCAAGGAAAATAATAGCGCCTAAGGTTTAAAACAATGAGGCTCTACCAAAAACCCAAACTCATAATTTTTACAAAAGATAATCCAAAATAGCCATCATTTGTTATGTATGCAGTATGGATTTACTGAATATGTAATCTACATATAGTAAATATGTAAAATGCATTAAATATACTACTAAATGTAGAATAAACATGTTTTGTTTTCAATTCTCTTTTCTATAATATGTAACATACATATTTCTCACATTAAAAATTCAATATTACAATATTTATATGGTCTTTCAAGTTTCAAATACTATATTTACACCTTCTTATCTTATTGGCACTACCTGAAAATCACTTCCACTTAAATGAAAAATAATATACCTTGTTTGCAATTTGATATTATTATGCATATTCTGAATATGGAATCCACATATACTGAATTAATTAAAATTCATTCAGTATACTATTAAATGCAGAATGAGTATACTGTGTTTCCAATTTTCTTTTTCATAATATATATATTTCTTATAATAGAATTATAAATATCGGAAAGAAAAGAAAAAATGAATAATATGAATGGGAAATATGAAATATAATTTTCAACATTAGGACATGAAGCATTGTGAATTAGTGATTAAAAATAGAACTGTAATGAGACAAGGAATCTGGGCCTCGGAGGAAGAGGAGGAGGCGGAGGCAGAGGCGGATGTGGAGGTGGAGGTGGAGGTGGAGGAGGATAAGGGAAACTAAGGCGGATCATGCAGAGGTAGAGGCATAGAAAATTGAAAGAGGGAACATGTGAAGGCCCTTCCAAACCTGCTAATTAAAAAGAGGAAGAGGTAATAGGGAATCTATTAAGGAAATATGAAGTTGACATAAAAAAGGAGAAAAATGGGAGAGGGAAATCAAACCTAAAACCTTGAGGAATAGAGAAATCAAACTTGTGAGCCTGTGGGAGATATCCAAAACAGAGATGCTTCAATGCACCTTTCATTTTTCTGTCTATCAAAAACAATTAAGAGAAAAAATATATTACCATAAAAGATGTTAACATACAAACTATAATGAATCTACAACAAACAAAATTGGTGGGGTATGTAGCTGCCCGCTAATTGTATTCCAATGGTAGACATACAGAATACCCCCTTCACACTGCATCTGTATGAAGACAAAATTCTAACCAGTATCTTAAATTAATGTGAGTATAACTAACTACATACTAACATCTAAAGGGATGTTACTGGGTTGCTGTTGTGAAGAACTGAAGAACATTCATCAGTGGGCCCCTGGTAGAATCATAAGGGGAATCTGGTGGTTTAGGATACCAAAACCCTCCAATTAATTGATCAATTTCTGCCTTCTATATCCAAACATAAAACTAAAATAAACTAAATTTAAACTGTTAAAATTAAAAAGGAAATAAAAGTTAATTCTGTAGAAGCAAAAGTACAATAGAATTGGACCAAAATTTAAGTACCAAAATGATCAAGCTAGACTTTTATCCAGTTATGACTGATTTTGATAATCTTATTAATCTTTTAAAATTAGTAAAGATCACCTCAATCTGACATCTACAGCTCATGTAATCATCAAAACACAGTCAGTAACATAATCTGAATTCTGCACTTTATAAAAGCAGAACTACTGTGACTTCGAGGAAACTTTTGAATAAATAGAAGACTGATTCAGGATTTTTTATAGTGGAATTTTTTTATAAAATCTTTTTAGGTTTCCAACGACACAATAAACTCTTAATATAGACACCTAAAACTACAAATATAGTAAAAAAACAGTAGGAATGTGCAACTGGAATTCCACAGAACATAATACAATAGCTTATAACATTTATGGTTCTTCACTAACTATTTTGATACATCACTTAATCCAATTATAAAAGATGTAATTCATGATATTTAAGTGATATAAAATTTAATATAAAGAATTTAACAATCATTTTAGAAGTGATCACTAGTAGAACATATTTAAAAACATGATCAGAACATTTTCTAAAATCACAGAACATAAACCAAATAACCAATACGAAATATAAGTTCTAACATTAGGAAATGAAGTATTGAGAGATATATTGAAAAAATAGAGTGTTAATGGTAGTATGTTTATTTTAGTATGCACTAAATATTTAACAATTCAATAATTCAACAAAATTTACATTTTTCGGCTAACAAGTTGAAGAATAAATTCATAAGACTAAAATAAGAAAATAGGTTTTGTAGAGGCATTAGAGAATAATTATAGGTATCCCTAACTAAAATTATTGACTATTTCCAATATAATTCATATCATAATATAAATAGCTCAAAAAAAAATTTAATAGAGATTTACTGAGAACATAAGGGGACTGGTGCAAGGGTTTAATGAAAACTATGATGAAATAGACAATGTTAATGGTTTAAAAATAAATGAAAAATAAAATAATCCTTAGCTAAATGTCATTTCAAAACATTGGAAAACTAGATAAATGATGAGACAAGAAATCAGTACAAACAAAACTAAGATGGTGAAAATCAAAAGTGGATTTTATGGATCTGAACTAAAGAAAGTGTACCTAATGATTTAAATTGGAGGGAGACCGAGCAAAGTGATCCTTCATATGTTATGAAATAATTTCTTTGTGTGTGTGTGTGTATTCTTTGGATATGTTTGTGTGTTCACATATAGATCACGTATATCGTGATGAAGTAGTTCATCTTGGGTAACAAAATTTAAAAAATACAAATATTGAGAAGTAAAAAATGTAAACAAACCATAAATCAGAGTATAGACAGAATATGAAAAACATTTAAACCAAAATTGAAAAATATATTAAGCAATTCATTTTTTATAAAACTCTAATTCAATTGATAACTGACCTCGAATTTTGTAAGAAAGCGGTAGCATAATAATATGTATTTGAGAAACTACCAATATAAAAAAGGAATAAAAATATGAAATGAGAATAAAAAATAAAATTACACAAATAAATTCCTAAAAAAAAACCCTCATACACTGATTCCAACGAATAGTTGAGCCTAAAAAATCATGAACACTTAGGGATTACATTCACATACCTGAGTAAGCAATAAAAAATTCAAAAATATAAATGAGAATTAAGATATGAATTATATGAGAAATAAGATACAATATACGACATGGTTCATGCTTTTAACAAATTTATGAGAATGATAAAATGATTTCATCACCTTTGGATCTATGATAAAAACAATGGTATATTGATCCCAGTGAAGAGAAAGGCTCAAAATATTAATTTTATTTGACATAAAGGAGACCTCAACTATTTATGAAAATAGAAATAGAAATGATATAATTGTGTCGATGATAAAATCACCAATGCATTAATAAAATGGATATGGTTATAAAGTGACTTGAATCAAAGAAGACATGTAATCTCATTGCGATATGTTATACTTATAGAAATGGTGGTCTGAAAAATGAATTAAACCTCATAAAAGAAGATGTATTGTATTGTATTATGGAAATTTCATATGATTTGAGTGAAATGAAAAACTCAAATGGTGAAAAATGTTACAAAGTAGATATGAACAGAAAATCAACTTACAATGGTGACAATAAGCAATCTGGAAATAGTTTTTCATAAGTAATCTTCAAACATTCATGCATAAGAAATATGTAAAAACATTATGTATGAAAAATTGGGAAATAGTTGAATAAGAAATCTGTAAAAGATATAGATGGGAAAAAAATGAATACATTGTGTACTAGAATGAGTTTTACTTACAGTTCCACTAAGTCAAGTGTTGATTCCTTCATAATATCTACATCATTCCTCGAATCTAGCATGAGTAAAATATAGGAATTCAATGGGTGCATACAAGTCATATATATGCACCAAAGTCTTCATTGTAATAAAGTAACATTATACTTACAGAAATGGTGGCAGACCGAGTGAAGTGAACCTCATGAAAGCATATATATTTTATTATAATATGGAAATTTCGTATGTTTTCAGTGAAATGAAAAATGTAAGACAGAAAAATTTCATAGTGTATATAAAGAAAAAATAACCTTATACAGTATGTGTCAGCAACAACATGAGATTTAACAGGATGAGAGACGTGCATAAGAAATCTGTAAAAACATTATGTATGAGAAATTGGGAAATAGTTGAATAAGAAATCCATAACAGAGATAGATGGGAACAAAATTAATATACTATATACTGCAATGAGTTGTATTTACAGTGACATTGAGACAAGTGTTGATTCCATCATAATATCTACATCATTCCTTGAAGCTAGCGTGAGTAATAAAGAAGCATTCAATTGGTGCACACAAATCATATATATGCACCAATGTCTTCATTGTAATAAAGTAACATTATACTTACAGAAATGGTGGTAGACCGAGTGAAGTGAACCTCATGAAGCCAGATGTATTTTATTATAATATGGAAATATAGTATGAGTTCAGTTAAATGGAAAATGTAAAAAGAAGGAAAATGTCACAAAGAATATATGAACAAAAAATCACCTTATGCGGGATGTGTCCGCAACAGGATGAGAGTCAACCGAATCTGATCCTTGGTAAAGAATTTAATTATGGTTGTCCGATCTTAATGGGTTTTGAGCTTTGAATCAGATATGTAAATCGATTTTACTGGGTTCTCACGACCATAGTAGGCACATCCTAAGTAACTGATTTTGGACACCGTTTAAATGGAGTCTCATTGATGAAATCCCATGTCCCTTCCAGATCTGCCGAAGCAGGAATGAAATCACATGTTTTTATGTATAGTGGGTTCTTGACTAAACCCGAGGACAAGATCTAGGGTTCTTAACTGGAAGGGTGTAGAGCAATGAAGAATGTATGATGCAGAAGGAAGAGCTGAGCATGGATTTGAAAACCGAAGCGATGAATAATCGACGATGTCAAAAGAATCGGAGGCATTGCAGTAAGAATAGCTTCGAGGAGGGAAAATCCACCGGGAATCCTAGGAGCAGGCAAGTAAAATCACGAGCGGGAGTGGTGCGGGATGGAGGGAATGAAGGCACCGGTAACCCTATGATAGGAAGAGGGAAGTCACGAGTAGTGGTGAGTATTAAGGGAGATAATTGAGAGAAATAGTCAGGTAGATGTATAATGGGAATAGGGATGGGAGGATGTGTTGAGGATGATACTGATACCTAAGTGGAAAGAGATGTCGGGGAGGAGTTCATAGGTGGAGGCAGAGTCGGAGGCGTAGATGGAAAACAATGTTAGGGAGGGAGAGGAGGGAGTCTACCAAGAACCCTAATTGCAGTGAGGTAAATCCCGAGCAGGGGTGGGTGTGGATGGAGGGAACAAAAATGGGTAGATGCTAAGGAGCGACATGGAGGAACGAGTTGTGGGAGCGACACATGGTGGAAAAAAAATCCTTCTTTAGTATATATATATATATATATATACTCTTCTTCACGTATCCTCTTTAGGATTGATCTAATTCCTTCCTAAGTTGAATTTATTACCAAGATAATGATTCATGGATGATGGCAGGTAATATTATATGTGATGTCAACATTTTTTTTAATATGAAAATGGCTCAAGATATGTGAATAAATGGGTGGAGTGAGTTCCCTCTTATAGTGGATGAGGAGTGTAATTTTTTTAAATACCCAAAAGTAAAAACAATTTAGTGGTATCCCTTACCTAATGTGAATAAAATAATGAAATAAGTTTTATAAAATAGGTTATATGGTATAAATATTACCATGAAATGGGTTTTTTATTGGTTTTTTATCACTTCCACAACTTCTCTGTTAAGATTAACAACTAAGTAAACTCATATTTATGTTAAATGCAATGATCATATTTAATTCTTTCAACTAATAAATTTGGAAAAAAATTAATTTCCTATATTATATATTATAAATTATTATTATTACAAATATTGAAATTATTTTTTACAATTTATAACCACATAAATTAAATAAATTAATTTAAAATTAATCTCATAGAGGGGATGAGAAAACAGGTTATTGAAGTGAAAATGTTCAATAATTTACTATATTTTTATATGTAAATGTAATATAAAAAATATTTAAATGACATAAATTTTATTTATAGAATTATAATTGATATATTTTTACTTCAAAACCAATACAAAATATATATCAATATTATAAATTGTTTATATGAAAAGTCTATTTTTATTTAAAATTCAGTATTTTTCATTATTTATCAAAAAAATGAGACATCTCAGAAAAAATACCAAAAATCACTAGAATAAAAATTTTAAATTACACTCTAAAAATTTATATTTAATTGTTAAAATATATTTTATAAAATTTTGAAATTTTATTTTTAAAACATGTGCTCCATTAAAAGGTAGCAATACGAATTTTAGAAAAATACATCTTTTATTGGTAAAACTGGATTTATTCAATATTATGTATATAAAATCTATTGGATGAATGTAAAGAAAAATTGGTGGAATATATAATATATAAATTTAATTAATATATTTCCATAATAGTAATTATTATAATTTATTATCATAAAACACCATTAGCTTATAATAATAGTTTTTTAAAAACCATTTCCTTTGTATTCAATTAGTTTTATTATTTATTTCTAATTAATTTGTAATCAATCAATTCAAAAAAAAATTTCCTATGTTATTAAATATTTTTTCATAACATTAAATTTAATGTCTATTTTAAAATTTTCATATTAAATAACAATATTATTATTATTTAGTATAACTCTGTCTTTCATGTAACATAATCAATCGAAGAATGTCATTGTTTCATGTAATAAATGATAACTCATTATTTCATTCATTAAAATCCATAAAATTGAGATAAATTATTTAAAATAATAAATATATTATGAATTCATGTGATATTATATTCCCTTTTATGCTTTGTGTTGTGTGTTATACACGATTTTGGATAAAATTTTATTCTTTTAAATTTTTTTGTTACATTATCCCAATAAAAAATAAAATGTGTCCCAACATTTTAAACTTTGCCACAATAATATGAGTTTCTAAATTTAGAAATAAAAATGTCAAAAAACCCACATTTTATAAGTTTTAATAAAAATATATCTTAATAATAGAGAATGTGAAGTATGAAAGTAATCTGGATTAATTACATTACTATGTTTCCATATATGAGAACATAGATGGGAAATGAAAACATGGGCATGGAAGAGAAAACTAACACTAAAATACTAAAGGAGAACAATATAGAACATATTCAGGATAATATTAAATACCAAAAATCCATAAACCAAATGTTTGAAAATCATCATTGATATCATAAAAAATGATGATAATAGGACAACATTTTTGATTCAAGAACCTTCTCCTAGAGTTGATGAATTATTTCACTCTAAAATAAATAATGAAATATACATACTTGATAGGTTTCTATTTCATAAGTAAATTCTTATGCTCTTTTTTCATGAACGATTTTTACTTCATCTCTTAGCATAGGTTACATCATATGGTGAAGCGATACATTAATCTATAAAACCTAATCCAAAAGATAAACTTAAACCATTTTATAAATCATTATACTTTATTAAAGATTATGATCCAACACTTTAAAATAATTTACAAGTAAATTTTTAGTATATAATTTAATTTATCTATATTAATCATCATCATTATATCAACATCTGGAACATATTAACGCTTATTTTTCACTCAATCATATGTTTTTTCAAGAATTTCAACTTGTCGCGAAATCATTTTCATATCCATCGGTACTATTCAACATATGCTATAAATATCATTAATAAAATAAGTTTACAAAATTTTTCATGGGTATAAATACACAATAACATTAATCATTAATCTTTTGTTATATCAATATAATGTGCTTGACCTTGAAACCTTATATTCCTCTAAGGTATATTTCCTTGATTCATGGGGAATATTGTTTCGTATTTCCCCATTTCACTAAATTTGAAACATTGAATATTAGTTTTTTATTCCATTTTCATTATTTTTCCTGGTGACCCTTTTCTCCATAATTATTACAAACACTCAATCCATTAAATAATTTCCCAAGGTGATTTTTTTCCATAGTTATCACATGTGGTAAAATACTTCTTTCTCTTCTTCTCATTATCCATTATTTTCCCTATTATTAACATCTCCTCTTGATTCCCTTTGAATTCATTATACATAGAGAATTATTTCTCAATCTTTATAGTGTATAAAAAAATTTCATTGTAAGATAGGAAATATTTAGATGAGAATTACATTTGTATAATTGTCTTAATAACTTTAATTAAGTGGTAAATCTTGTACAAAGTCTTGTGTATGTTATCTGTAGAATACTTAGATAACCTTGTAAATATATCTTCATACTCCACAAAATGTTCTTCCACCTATTTCTTTATACTGAGGAACATTATTTTAATCTCATTTTTTTCTCATGTGGTATATATTTTTCACTGAATGTCTCTTTAAAGGATTTCAATTCCATGAGTTCTATTTATTCTTCCAAATTAGTATTCTAGATCAGTGTAGACCATTTATCCGCATCATCATTTAGACAAAAGACTACAAGTGTAACCTTTTCCTTTTCACCACATCATAATTCAATAAATATATTCTCTAAAGACATAATACATTTCTAAATTTCCATTAGAATAGTTGTCCCACTAAATGATGACTAAATCTGTCTCGTAAAGTGATCTAACCTCGAAGATTCTCTCTATGGAAATGGTTGCTCCATCTACGAATGGTTATAAGTCATAACCTAATTAAGATTCCCAAATATATCCACAAAATTATCTATTCCAATAACAATTATATTGGATTTCTCAGTAGCTAACCCTATAAATTGTCCACAAGAATTGTTACCATTTTTCATTATATGTTCCATTTATAAAAAGTAGCATATATTGGATTAGACCATATCATTATGAAACATATTTTATCATCCCAAAAATAGTCAAATAATTCACATAAAACGAAAAATGTTATGTGAATATAATCTCATAATCAAATATCTATTTTTTTTAATTTGTTCTTCTATACTTATCCTAAAACTATACCAAAGGTTTATGTTCTGTCGATACACCAAAATAGTATATTCATGGTGTTTTTATAGTGGAATTTTCATAAACCACCACTGAAAAATCATTAAAATTTAGAGTTTGATTACGCATAACTACCACTAAATATTTTACATTTAAAAAAAATCATCCCTAACACCCCAAACCCAATACCCTAATTCCCCCAACCCCTCTCCACAAGAGCCCCATGATCATGAGCTCAAGCGTCCAATATTGTCCCTCAACCCAATATCATTATCCCCCTTCTCCCCCTTCTCCATAGAATCCCAAACCTCATCGTTGACCTCCTTCTCCCCCAAGCTCCTCAATCCCAAGATAGACCTATCATCCCCTCTCTCCCATAAACCCTCAATGTCACTCCTCCCCCTCATCACCACCCTTTCGCTGCTCCCCCTTGGTGTCACTAAATCACCCCCACCACTACCCATTTTCCCTTGATCTGAGATCCTAAACCCACCAACAAATACAAACACTTAATACCTAAAAATAGATTTAATATTTATATCAAAAGTTGTGTCTACTTTACCTCCTCTCACCAAGAACCCTAAATAATTCCTAAATCTGTGAAACCTCATCTCACTACAAATGTGAAGAAACCATTTTTTGTCACCCTATAAAGTGGTAACTTCCCCTCCTCTAGTTGTGAAGTTTTTTCACCTGTAATCATTATTTATCACTAATCACCACTCAATAGAGTATGTTTATCAAATCCTATAATATTTATTTTTTCCATTTATCACTAAAGTTAATCAAATTTTATCCCTTTAATTAAATCTGCAAACACAATAATATTTTAGTCATATTATTGGTGTTTTGGGTTATCTGTTAATAATTTGATTCCATTAATCATTTCATATTGATTTTTATCTTTAACTTTTTTTTTAAAAAAAAATTATAGTTTTGTTATTTCTTTGGTGAAGGTTGTCTATTTTTTAGGCTCTACTACATGTTTTTTTGGTAGTGTGTTTCATCATACTGAACATTTTATTTTTTTCTCAACCACTTCTATAGATGAGGCTTAACAGAGACTTAATATTTATAAATTTACTGTATTTTAATTCTTAAGGATTGACTGATGTTCTATGGAATGTATTTTTTAGTGTTTATTGAATTTTTATTAAAATTTTTGGTAATTATTTTCGGGAATGTGAGGAATTACATAGGTTTCACAGCTCACAAATACCATCCAAATCCAAACTCAATTTTACTAAAATAGGTTGGGGACTATCCCCTTTATTCAAAAATAATAGAAAATACCAGAATACTTTCTAAACTAGGTAAAGGGAAAACCCATTACAATCCCAAAGGCCCAAAGGCACACATCCTTATATTCTAGTGGCTAGAGAGCCCATTGAAAAGAAAACCCATTACAAGTGAAACATACCTCCACATTTATGTAATAAGAACTAGAATAGACACCATTGTCATTCCCAGATACACTTGAGGATCATACCAATGATGCTATCATAGCACAACCAGATCTACCAATCCCCATAGATTGTCGTCGCACACACATGTCACCACTGTAAACATAATCCACACCCATATCCATACACATCACTGACCACCAAATCCAAATATATATCTTGACTCCACCGCCCAACATAGCCCTACCAAGCAGCCTTGAAGAGCCGTCTCCAATACAATGAACGCCACTTCGGATCACCTATGCACCATTGAAACCACCACTGAGAGCCTCCTTGATGAGAATCATCCATATTTGAGAAATATCATTGCATCGTCATCCAAAAAATCCAATTTTCAACTTCATAGAAACCTCCATTTTGGATCATTTTCAATTAGGTTTTTCTTGATTTTTTGGTCCTATTGTGTTCTATTGGGTGTCTTTGACCTTGTTGATGTGGGATAATGCCACCATTTTCAAAGACAATGAGATTCAAGTAAGTTATACTTTTTTGTGTATTTATGTTATATAATATTCTTTGATTGTATTTTTAATCATTATTTTGGATATCAAATTATAATACGAATTATGTTCCAAATGTATTTGGTGTGAAAATCAAGACTCGCATGATTCCCACTTCGGTTCTATGGTTTTTCTCTAATTTAATGTCTATTAAAATACTAAATTAATTATTTTTAGACATTGAATGTTTTTTAAAATCACAAAAAACATTTAATTAATAAGTTAAAAGTTTTAAGAGAGGTTTCAGTTGTCAAAGTGGAGTAATCAATTGTTCTAATTTTTTTGATAATGTTAAATGTTTTAAAAATTTATTATAATATATATATATATAATTATTGGTTTTACAAATATACATAAGTGTACTTATATGTGTTTATGTGCAAAAACACACTTGAGAAAATGTGAATTTTTGCAATGCGATATATGCATATACTTAAATATGTATATTTATATTGGTATAATAATAACATTAGTGACTTTTAAACTTATTCTCGATTCTTTATTTAGTTTTAAAAATGATTATGTGAACTGTAAATAGACTTGTTCATTTAATTGGTAATGAAATATTTTCTATTATCGGTTGTTTTTATTTTTAAAACCTTATGAGAAACCTATGGATCTTGGGTAGGCTAACCTAGACAGAAAGAGGTAATTTACAACTAGAAATTATAGTGAATTATTTTGTGAAACCCCTCATCCTAGAGATGTTTTAGAACTTTAAATCCACTTATTTGATGACATAAAATTACTAAGTACACCTAGAATTAGTTACCCAAGGGCGTTTCTCCCATTATAACTATTTTAAATTAATTATTTTTTGTTTTTTTCATACTTTTATTTTACATAATACTATCAATGATTGATTTCCATTTTTTTTACTTTGACCATTTTAGTACTTATATGATTCTTCTTATAACTACTTGGTTTGTTTTTTTTTCACCTCCATTTATCTCTTTTCATAATTATTTAATACTTATATGTTATATTTTTTTAATAACATGTTGGAACATTGTGATATATATGGATAAAATTTGGATCACATTAATGAGGAACACACCTTAGTATGATAAGGGTTTGTAAAAGTTTTCATATTTTTCATTTTTCAATTGATTATTTGATTCGAAAATAAGATTTCCATGTCCTAAATGTAAATTTACAAGATGGTTGAAGGGAATGATGTTTATGAACACTTGATATTGAATAAATTACATTGTCAATATTTGAGTTGGATTTGGAATAGAGAATAAAAAATTATAGAATTTTTGAGGACTTATGTCATTCAGAATAATGGTCTCCAAACATTATTGAAAATGAAAAATGTAATGAAAAACAATATAAATTATGATTTTGGCATTACAAGATTACAACATGAATACAAAACATATTAGAACAACCTGTTGAGAGAACTACAAATAGAAACATGATGAGTGATGTATTCAAGACTACAGAACAACCATATCATTATTTTAAAATATAATTAGATTTTCCTCATGATTATTTGAATTAAAATGTAATAGATACCTTCCCTAAGAAGGAAAATTAATTTTATGATTTATTTGATGACGAAAATTATGATTTTTATGGTGGATATATGAAATATTCAACACATTATTTTCTACTAAAGTTATACAATATAAAATGACTTTTTATAATTGCAAATAAGTTAATAACCATGATATTGTAATTGTTACATGATTCATTTCCTAAAGTTATGATCCCTTGAGTATTTTTATGATATGAAAATTGTTGTTAATTTGTTTGGTCGGAATTATACAAAAATACTAGCTTGTTCAAAAGAATGTATGATTTATTATGGATGCGATTCACATAGATTGATTTTAAAAAAATGTTCTTCTTCTAGATCGAAGTCGATGAGTGGTGTTGGAAGTCTGAATCAACATACTACTATAAAGAAGAAGATATGGAACACACATGAAATGGTGTTTTATTACTTCAATTTAAAACCTAGATTGAAAATATTACTCATTTCATCCACTACTAGAAATACAATATATACCAATAGTTTCAAACCATTTTTATAGTTATCAAAACCATTGGTATAGTAAGCTATTACGAAAGGCTTATACCATTGGTTCTTCTCTAACCATTGGAATATGGTAGTTTAATATTCAGTATACCAACAATTTTCTTGAAATAGTTGGTATATATTTATACCAACAGTGTATTAACTGTTGGGATATATAGTTTACTTCAAGTTTAACAATGGTTTGGAAATTGTTGGTAAATATTATTACAAATGGTTCTTATAACCTTTGGTACAAATATTCAAGAAATTCAATTACCAATGGTTCAAAACCATTGGTATAGTGTTTTACCAATGATTTAATCAAACCTTTGGTAAAATAGTTATCAAAATACACTTTGCCAATGGTTTAAAACCATCAGTATAGTAGATTTCTAGAAATCAGTATAGCATCAATCACAGCAGCTACCCATTCCCTCCATTGCATACACCAACAAACACACCTGCAATTAGCACTTATAATAGAACAAAAAACCACCTACAATAGCACATAAAAACACCACACTCTTCTAACCATGACATGTGCCACAAGGGGGTTGGGATGTCCAGGGGTGGGGGAGCTATCCACGAGGGTGGGGGTGTGTCCATGGGGGTGGGGGGCTATCCAGGGGGTTGGGGGTGTCCAGGGGGGTCGAGGTGTCCATGGGTGGGGGTGTTCAGGGGGGGGGGGGTGGGGTGTACAGGGGGTGGGGGTGTCCAGGGGGTGGGTAGGGTGCCCATGGGGGTGGGGGCTGTCTAGGGGTACGGGTTATCCACGGGGGTGGGCATTGTCCATGGGGTTGTGACTGAGAGCTATGAGATATTATTGGGTTGTCATTCATGTTATGAAAAAAAAAACGATGGGTGTTAATGATTCGAGTATTATATTTTATTTAAAATACAATTTGGTAGGATTGGTGACTTGATAACATGATTGAATCAAGTTTTCAATTGGAAAATGTTGGGGCATTGGATTCTGGTGGAAGGAATACAGGTTAGTGAATATCTATAGGTAGTTATTAGGAATGATATGATGTATGTAATGAGTTTGTAAGGATTTTCATCATCGTGGCATTATGATTAAGGGTGTTTTCCTATATGAATTTTTATGGATTCCCCGTTATTTTTTTCATCATAAAATGAATTAAATTTAGGATTTCATTAGAAGGTGATGTCTTGATAGAATGACTATTCATTTAATACATGGAGAGGTATGATTGTGAATATGGGATGCACATTTTGTAGTAGGTCCCTGGTCTAGGTGGATATATATGGAGATTTTCCTCCCCTGTTCTCTGTATGAAAGGATTCTAAAAGGCTCCCACCACCTCCCAAAGATATATTTTTTCTAGAAAATTGTGTTTTCGGAGAAGGAATTTATCCAATATAGTTGATGTCACTTTTAGATCATGTGATGTAGTACTCATCAAGATGACTAAATAAGAACCAAAACCAAAGAGGCCTCAGACCTATCCAAATCTCTAGAAGTGATGACTTCCCAGTGCTTATTGGCGATCTATGGAAGTAATGACTTCCCACCTACACAACCCCCCTCCCCACCTCACCCCCAACGGACTCCCCCTGCACCGTCCCCCTCCCCCCCTGTACACCTTCCTCCCATCTAACCACTACACAACCCCACCCCCACCTGCACCCCCCAACTTGCCCACCCCTCCCCCAACCCCACCGCACATCACCCCCCCACCTCACCCCCAACAAACTCCCACTTGCCCAGCCCACCCCCCAAACTACACACTCTCCTCCCCCACCCACTTGCACAACCCCCCACCCCCACCTACACCCCCCACTTGCACAGCCCCACTCCCCCACCCCCACCTGCACATCCCCCCCCCCGACCCGTACCCCCCTCCCCACCTGCACATCAACCTTCACCCACTGCACATCCCCCCACCTGCACACCCCTCCCCCCACCGACTGCACCCCCCACCCACCTCACCCCAGCAGACTCCCCCTGCACAACCCCCTCCCACTAACACCCCCACCCTATAGAGCCCACCCCCACCTGTATAGCCCCCCCACCCCAACCTCAACTCCACCTACAACACTACTCTAACCACCACCTACACAGTCCCCCCCCTCCCCACCTCAACTCCACCATCACCACTACTCTAACTGCCACCCTTCACAACCCTCCCCCACCTGCAAACCCCCCCCCCCCCTTTTCCACCTCAACTCCACCCACACCAATAGTATAACCGACCCCAATACCTTCTTATGGTTCACTAACTCTACAAAGTAGTGGCTATAAATACTTCAAATATAGTTGACTCACAAAATCATGACTGTGTGTAGAAAAAAACAGAAAACAAAAAAATTGTAATTTTTGGGTATACTACCACATAAACTTATGGCTTAGGCCAAATCAAAACAGAAAACAAAAAAATAGATGGAAAACATTGAACCTAAGGTACCACTTACAGTTTTGAAGAGAAAAACAAAACAAATTTTGGATTGAAGGGTGGAATAATTTTCCGAGTGAGAGAGCTATGTGTCTCGGCTTTAGGTCTGCAATCAGGTGTACGGGGGATTGGGGTTGCTGAAAAATTTAGAGTAAAACTTTCCCAAATTTTTATAAAACTGTTGGAAAAGGCTTCCTAAAACTCACATTTACCAATATTTTTATAAAAAAGTTGGGTAAAGTCTCACATATCTCAACGGTTTTATCGAACTGTTGGTTAAAACTCATATAAAACTCTCTATTCCAACGGTTTATTGAAACTGTTGGGTAAAGACCCATCAACATCCCTATTGTAACGATTTATGAAAACCATTGGGAAAAATCCATTGGTATATCATCCATTTCCAGTAGTGATTTAAATCCACCAAGCACATGAAGTGGAATTCTATAGATAATATCAAAGGTGGGTTAATGCAACATCCAAGAGATTCAAAATCATGGAATACAATGGATTCATTACATCAATATTTCTCATCTGATACTAAGAATGCATAATTATGATTGGCTACCAATTGATTCAGCCCATTTGGAACTTTGAACAACAATTATAGCATTTGGCCGATTGTTTTGATCCCTTACAATATACCTATGTGGATGTGTGTTCAACAAATGTATTTTTTAATTTATATTATTATTCTAAGAAAAACAATATCAACAAATGATATTTATGTATATTTATAGCCTCTAATTAATGAATTTAAAGAGTTATGATGAAATGGTTTTGATAGATTTGATGCATCTTCTAGAACAACATTCAAAATTCATTCCACTCTAATGTGGACCATTAGTGACTTCCCTCAAGATGGGAACTTATCTAGTTGAATCATCTACATGATTTTGGATTATCCTATTTGTAACATTAAATTTCACCTTTAATGACTAAATTATAGTAAAACATGGTTCTTCTTATGTTGTTTAATATTTAACAATTCATCTCTTATATTCGGTTTGAACAATTCAAAATTCAATGGTTCTATTGATCTCAAACCACTTCCAAAATATTTAATATGTTTCGAAGTTTTGGCACGATTTGGAATTTTTGAAACATAATTTTGAATGGTGCATCATTTGAATGATACTATGAAATGAGTTCAAAGTGCATCATAAAGTGAATTTCGAATACAACAATGGAATAAAAAATGTATATTCATCAAAATTTGGTATTGGGAAATTAATTTTTGTGGCATAATACTGATGTTATGAATATTGAGAATAATTTTTGTGATAATTTAATCTTCACATTTATTAAGGAGCATGGAAAATTGGATGACCATATCAATGCTCTGAAGGACACAAAATGATGAACATAAAGAGTGATCTTTGGGTAGATGACAATGGAATGTATTCTACGGTAGTTTTTGAAATAAAAAATAGGGATAAAGATACATTCCCTCAAATTTTAAAACATGTGAAGGTAACTAATGGGTATTCAAGTAACATATCAAGGTGTGTCAACATAAATAATTATAGGTTACATGGATTCAAAAGTCATGATCCACATATTTTGTTACATAAATTGCTAACATTGACAATACATACATTATTTGATACAAAGGTTACTAAAATTTTACACCTATTTTGCTGATTCTTCAGAAAACTATTTGAGAAAACTCTATAACCAACTAGTCTTCAAAAAATTTAAGAGATATATATATTGACACTTTGTTAAATTGGGATGATATTTCCTCCTTTTTTACTATCATATTGCACTTTAAAATTCATTTGGTTGAGGAAAATAATTTTGGATACCCCATACATTATCGGTGGATGTATCAAATTGATAAGTACTTTATTGAAATGTTATTCATATTAAGTAACCAATTCAATGAAATTCTTTAAATACATAATTTTTTTAATTTTTTTCATAGATATCATGGTCATTTGAAATCATACATGAAAAAACAAATATCAACCTAAAGGCTATTTAATATAAAAGTGTCTTACCTATTTTCTAGATACATTGATTATATTGAGATAAGATTCAATCGAGTTGGACATGTTGATGACACATCGAATCAATCTGAACTTCATGGGACAAAAAAACCATTCCTATTATTGGCTAATAAATTGGGAGGATCATAAATGTTACACTGAATTAAATGGAATTATTACAGGCACATAAATATTTTTTACTTAATAGTGAAATTAAAGATCCATTTATTGAAGATCTCATAATACAAAAAAATAGAAGAATGAGAGGCCACACTTGATATGTGAATGATATGGAATTTTTTTTAATAAATAGCTTCTATAAATGGTTTTCACATCATGTAATTTCATATATATTGGAATTAATATGCATAATAGTTTGACACATATTTTGTAAATATAATAATTTATATTATGTTTCTAAAATTATGAATATTGTTAGTCAAGTTGAAAAATTAGTAGATTTGATGTTTCTAGATAAAAGTCCTATAAAATGGAATATATAATTCAATGCTTACAATGTTATTGGATTTAAATTTCATACATTCAATCCGGAACAGTGTTTGAAAATGTGTAATAGTGGTATATTTATAGTTTTATAATTAGGATACAATGGAAAGTTGATGAATATTATCAAATTAAAATTCCAGGGGCATTTTTTAGTTGTTTTATTGAAATTAATGTGAGTAAATATTACCAGGGGTATTAAAATAGATTCCATGAAATTTAATTCTATGAACTTCTCTCTCTTGGTAAATATTTGGGACTATGAATTATATTATTTGTATAACATTTCACCACAAGAAAAAATCATATATTATGTGGAAGATGTTTAGGATGAAGGATAGAGTGTATTTTTTCACATAAAACAAGGTGACTTGTATAATATGGGTGATAAAGTGAAGATTTAGCCTTTGAAATTGAGTCTCATCAACCATAAGAAATGAACTTATTTGTGCATCATGATATTGAAAATGTTAGTCTTTCAATGGTGGATGAGGTAGATGATGTAATAAAAGAGAATGAAACCAACATGATTGAAGAAAACATTATTTTATGTGCAGTCATAGATTAATTTATCAATAAATTATGTTATATGTGAATTCATTCATTATAAAGATATGTATATTTTTTTTGTCAGTACTATGCATTTTTTATCATTTCTATTTTTTCAACATTATCTTTTGGAAATATTTTTTCTAAAGTTGATTTTAATTGATTAAATGATAGGATTCCAAGGAAGAATAATTTCACTGCTCCCATTTGACTCATAGTTGATGTTATCTTGACCAAAGTGACATATGATGATGTATTAGTCTCCCTCCCTACAACATTGGATTCAACCTCTCTCTGAACTCCATTAGCATATCTCACACAATCCTTCATTGCGTCAATGTCTGAAACACCCTCCATCTCTATCCCATCAACATCTGGTACATTACCTACTTATTTAATAGGTTCATTAGGTAGGAAATAATAATTCACTCCTATTGCATCATGATTATTTTGGAGGGTGATAGTTGGGGGTACAAATTTTAAGGTGAATAATTTTATTTCACATATTTAGACTACTAACTATTTTTTCTAAAAATATGAAAACTATGTTACTATAGAGATAAATATTAATTGTTCATATGTGAAGAATAATAACAAATTGAAGATAGTTGTACCATTTTACTATTTTGGGGTCTCCAAGGATAATGTCGTAGGATTATTTCGATAGATTCTAGTCCAGCTGGCAGTGGAGTCGGTTACCCTTATGATTACCTATTCTGATTGGAGGCATAAGAACCAATATTGAAAAAATGATGTCCTTGATTCCAATATAAATGTAAATTTAATATATTATTGTGCAATTTAATTTTGATATGTAATTAAGTTCAAATATTTTAAAAATTAATATCAGTGTACATATATAATTCCACATAACTATTGTTGATATTATTGTAAAAAATGGACATTGAAAACACTTGGTATGAAATGGAAAGATATTAACTAGAGATTATATAATGAATTAAACAGTACATTGTTGACTGCCTAGTATCAGTGTGATAAAGTAAATGAAGGGGTACCTAGAGAGTAGTCGAAGGTTTTTGTTGATAGCCTTGGTTATTAAAGGCATGTGTTAATGAAATAAATATTATGATATTAATACCATTTTAAATATATACATTTATATTATAAGTATATTAAATTTCCTACATTAATATTAAATTACATGTTATTTATTTCTAGATGTTTCAAGGAAAATGCATCATGTTGAGCTGAATAATCTTCCCCACACTACTGGGTCAAAATGTTTTTCTAAAATCATATTGAATCTAGTAATATTTCCTTTATTTTAAATATTTATAAGATATAAATTTATATTTCATATATTAAATTATTGATTTTTTTGTTTAATGTAGTCAAAGAATTTAGGGCACCAAGTCACCCAAACAGAACTTCGTTTGGATGTTCATACAAAATCTTATGTGAGTTGTGTGAATAATCCTTTCAAAGAAGATGCGGTATGAATTATTTATTCATTGAAATAATGTATATTCATTTCACTATGTTAATATGAATTCCTTCAAATATAGGTGACAATAAAAATACTATGGGTTGTTAATATCACATAGTATTTTACAGTCTCCTACGATGATCATGTTAGTTATGTCCTTGGGAAGGAGCATCCTGGTCACGTGTGTGGGTTGGGTTTTGGACCATTACCATATGAGGTATTTGGAAAGATACCCAGGATTTTAGGAGTATCTAATAATTTTTTTTGGAACTCCCTACCTAAATATTATCAAAACAAGTTTGTCATATGGCAAATAAAAATTCAGGAATAGGGGGATTATGTTATGATGCAGGATGCAAAGGTTATTGCTTCATAGAAAGAATTTATTGAAATATATCATAATAAAAATGGATATATCCCCAGTGATATTATGTCAATGGATTCTAGTGAGAAGTTAAATCACCCAACTTCATAATCATTTAGTACATAAAATTTTAGTGGTTTTAAGATTAACTTTAAGTATTCAACACTGTTTATTTTTCAAGAAAATTGTCATCTAGGATCCGATAGTAGGGATTGGAGACAGAGATAGAGATAGTGTCTATAAATACTCAATGGGTAGTGAGTAGGATTAAATTTGGATTTGGGGATGTTGTGTAACTAATCTTATGACAGACTAAAACAAATATAGTTATTCAGAAACTATATTGTGGTTTCTTGTAGGAATATCTATATTTACCTTACATTTCATGAAAATATAATTACATGGTTAATTTTCTATAATTTATTGTAATATTTACCTTATACCATTCATTCTTTGTCTCTTTAGTTTTTTTTGTTTTATTACTCCTCAAAATTGCACCTCTTATTATTATTTTAAAAATGTATAGTTTATTTCAAAAAATTATGAAATTTATTTAGTGAAAACAACCACTTGTCAAATCAATAAGTAATAGCTAGATAACTAAGCATGCCAGTTAGCTTTCATTTGGACATCCCACTAGAGTTTTTCTCTTATGTGTAACATATATATTGTTATATTCACTCTCCTATCAGATATAAGACTTTAACCAGTTTATTCATAGAGATAACATTTATATCATTCTATACACTCTGAAAAACTCTTCTCTAATTGTATTTTTACCTTAAAAATCAGTTATGAAAATAATATTCCACAATCATTCTACATAATGAGTAACATTAATATGTTTATTCTAAAAGATGAAACATCTACACCATCTTTGAACTAATTTTCTAAATGATCATTCTTTATATTATTTTATTAATGGAAGAAACTTCTTCCATCATACTAAATGTTATTTATTATGAATAAACCATGGGAGAACAGATAATTCTATTCTCATCATCATGCTTGGGAACTCCAAATTACTTTATAGATTCAATCCATAATACATATTGATTTCATCAATATAACCTTCATCTTTATGAATAAAAAATACAAGAAAACCCAAGTGGGTTTAATATTAAAACTAAATAAATATCTACCCTTGAGTATGAAATTATTTTACCCCACCCTTAGAGCTTATTTGAAGGTCTTTTGGGGGTATTCAAGTTCACTTCAAGATGTTATCAATATGTAAATTTTAACATGATAAATGGTATTAAAAATATATTGGAACCTCATAACATTAGTGTTTGGGTTAAGGAATTCATGGCTATTATTTATCCCCTGTCTCTTTTATTTTTCACTTTCCCTATAAAATTATAATCCATAATGATTATGTAATGGTTATTTTCAGAAATTATAGTTACTATAATATATAAAAGGGGAATTCTTATACCTATTGAAAGACACACTTGATGTTTAGTTGTTTAGAAGTTAATTTTCCATATTCCATAGCTAAAATTGAACTCTCATGTTCAAAATATTATTATTTTAAGATGAAACTGTAAGTACTCCAAATATAGAAATATTGGAAGTGGGAACTCAAAGATCATCTCTATAAGTAAAAAAATAATTTTCCTTATTTTTATTTTATCTTCACATCATCTTTCATCTTGGATATAATTGGGCTCTACTATAACATCAAAATAAATTAATTATAACTTTATAATAATTTTATTATAATAAAATCACATCATATTCATTCCCATCAACTATAAATGTTCATGGAGATATGACATGATACATTACTCACATCCATGGATGGAATTATTTCCCTACTCTCATCATATAACCCTGTCTATCATAATGTACATATCCAAGGTTGGAATGAATACCAGAACCAAAACACATAATATGCTTGATAACATCTCACATTTACTTGGTTGACATTAACACCCAACCCAAATTTCCATCACAAATCCCAACATTGTTGGAATCATCATCCAACCCAATCCATATAACCTTTATATAAAATCACATTCCAATTATTGGAATTCTCACCCAACTCATGTCATAAGGTACCCATATAAAATATAATCATAGATATTTTTATAACATAATTACAAATCCATGATTCAAAATTATAATATTAAACATAATAATAAAACACATAAAAGGCCATGAATTCTCTTTGGTTAGAAAAATAACTGAAAAAAATTTCATCAAATGATAGGGTAGCTACAGTCAGACACCCAACCTCTTTAAAATTCCCACTAATTCATAAGGATACCAAAAACAATTCCTTAGATTAACATTCTATATTTTTTCATGGAGGGATCCATGGTTTATAATGTAGTTCACTAGTACATTACACGCTTGAGAACACCTATAAATGGGTTACTTTATATCATTTTTATGGAAAGAGGGTCAAATGAATGGTAATATGTGACATATCCATCGAAATAAACTCAAGAAGAAAATCAAATGACATTATTCATGCTGTTAATTATTGGTTATTATCCTATTTATATTATGTACTTTTTTAATTTTTTTTTTATAAATTTGACTTCACATGTTATGATTATGTTTTTGTTATGCTGGAATAGATTTTTTAATGTTTGTATAGTGTATTATCTATTTTTTTTATTCTTGGGATGAAAATTCTACTACTGTATTTTTAGAAAAGTGATATATAGTGATAATTTAAACCATCACCATATATTCCAAATTATTGTTTAGCATTTGTTTATGCCACTAATATATAAGTCTGAAAAATGTTTAGTGGTAGTTTTTTATTTTTTGTAGCGGTTTCCCCTCCCAAAAAATACAGACCGGATAGCATCAGATTAATTGTTGTTATCCCCTCTATATTTTTTTTGGGATGGGAAACCTCTGTTAAAAAATGTTTTATAATGATTCCCTAAAACCACAACTAAATGGAAAAAATTATTGAGAGTTGGATGTCAATTAAAAATTTAACGGTTGACATTGGAAACCATTTTGAAACCATATGTCGGCTGTTTAAACTTCATCAAAAAATAAAAAAAATAACCATTTTTATTATACTGTTATTTTTTGTTAAATTTATGTTTTCCAAAATCTATTTTCCAATGTTTCTACTAAACATCCCTCTAATAATAACTTTAACAACCATATCCCCTATATCCTTGAGTTGGTGCCTTAATTTATTATACTAGCATACATACAAGATTCAAGTAAAAAATGATCAAAACTTTTATTAGTTATTGAAAATATATTAATATATGATACCCATTTAAAATTTCAAATAGAAAATTAATAATAATACATAAAAAATTAAATTTCTCGACATCCTTATAAACTCATTCCAAGAACTCATCTTTATATCCTGATGAATGAAAACAAAATAAGGGTGAGCACAAATGCTCCATAAGGGTTAAGTAGAGATAAAGATGTTATAAATAAATAACAAATAATAATCTAGGTATGTTAAATTACTAAAACACATGCCAATTATTCAATAACTTGAGGATAATATGGAATGAATAAAACATGATCAAATAATTCCATATAAATAATCACATGATCTTTAAAAATGTCCACATATATTTTAACTTATCAAATAATAACATCGAATAAAAATAATTATGGAATGAATAATGATGGATGTATGTACTATCATGGTCTATCCTTAGGATAGTTTCTATCAAGATTTATTTTCAAGATAGTTTATGTCTGTGGGAAAAAACTCATCTTATTTGGCTAGCTGATTCAACTCATTTGACTACTGATGCATATAGGGGATTTCATTAATCCATTACCAACCCATTTAATCTATTTCTAAATCATTCCCCATATATTGAATAAACAATTTAATTAATAAAATGTGTTTCTTATCAAATATCTCTATTGATTAAAGGATAAAAATTTATCAACATTTCCATAATAAATTATATAACATTCAAAATAAACAATTTATGGGAAAATGGTATATGGTTTTAGAAATAATCACATACATACTATAAGAATATGTATATTAAAAAATATAATTTATAATAATAAATGATAATAATAAAGTGATTTTTTAAAGATAAAGTTAACAATTAGAAAATGAATTGATGTTGTATGATAAAATTTACCACTTTGTAATTTTTAATTCAAATACCATTGGATAATATAATTATGGGTGAAAACTAAAATACCCTTATTCTTTAGTGAATCATGATATTACATTTCAAATAGGTAGTATATATATCACATAATATTTAATTGGATCATAACAATAAATATGTCTCAGGGGAATCTTAATTGAGATGAAATCCCTTAATGTACGCTCCCTTTTAGTTAAAATCAATTTAATCTCCTTTATAATAGTTTTAATCAGATTATTAAATAATAAAGGAACCTTATTAATATTTATAATATAAATTATGATCCATTTATAACATCTTATCACCTGTTTGTTAATAATCATTCATTATTTTCATTATTTCGGATGTTTCTTGTTTTTTCAGAATGTTTTAACTTGTTATTTTTTGTTCCTCATACAAAGATAATTATTTCATCATATCTATAATTTAAATATAGATTTAATTTTCATATATATTTATTGTATACGTATTTTAATTAATCCATAAATTCTTTTTATAAGAAATGAAATAGACAATTCAGGGAGACAGTAGGTCGTACGTACACATGAACGTTGTTTCCATTTCTTTGTCGTATTGAGAGAAGGAAACATAAGTAATATATATATATATATATAATATAATTACATTATCATTTTTATATCATATATATTAAATATTATTATTAAACTCATCCCTAATACAATCTATGTATTTTGTGAACGAATTTCATTGCTTCACGAGGCAATAGTCCCCTATACACACGAACGATGTTGTCATATTCCCAAAAAAAGGAAAGAATGAAGGAATATGTCATATAAAAATTCAATAAGAACAAATAAATTATAAATGTATTTTATATAAAATTTAAAATATTAATCCATAATTATTCTCAACATTGAAAGGTGATAATGGAAAAATGAACAACAATAATTTGCGAGGCGGTAGTCTGCCGTACACACGAACGATTATTGTGCATCTGATTTGATGGAAGTGTTTGTGATGAGTGTTATTTCCCATAACATAAAAATATAAAAGTAAAATTAAGATAATAATTTTATTATATAATCAAGATATAATAAGAATTGAGGGTTTGGATAAGGAAAAAAATTAAAATTGTTTTGAAAAATCATTACTTCCTCTTTGGGTAACACCCTTAGGTTTTCAGTAATGAATTTCTAAGTAAGATTTTGTCCCATGATAATGATTATATGATGATTATATAATATTTTTTATGTGAATTGTGTATTTTTTTTGTTGCACCAAATGGCTTGGTAGGCGTGAATAAGTGAGTGGGGGTGAGTACCCTTTTATAGTGGATGAGGAGTGACATTCTTGTAGATACCAAAAATTAAACACTATTGGGAGGTCTCCCTTTACTCATGTACATAAAATAATGAATAATTTTCAATATAATTGGGTATATGGTCTAAATATGTCAATATAATGGGTTATAGAAATATTTCTATCAATTACAAACCTAATGATTTATGATTAGCCACTAAGTAAACTCATTTTTACCTTAAACTTTATGATTAACATTAACTATTTTCACTAATATCTTTGGTAAAAAAATAAGGTTGACCTTATTTTAAAATATAAATTATTCTTATTAAAAACATGGAATTAATTTTCCCAAATTCAAATCAAATAAGTGGCAAAAATTAAATTAAAAATATTCCCATAGATGGGACAATGCAACGACTTTTTGTAGTGAAAATGTTCAAAAGTTTACAAATTTATTATATCTAAATTAAATATATAAATGATTCCAATAGAATAAATTGAATTAATATAGATATAACTGATATATTTTTACTTTAAAAATATTTAAAACTATAATTTATCATTTTAAATTATTTACATGAAAAGGATGTTTTTAATTAATATTCTATATTTTTCACTATTCATCAAAAAATAAAATTTATTAAAAAATTAAAAAATCTCCAAAAGATAATTTTTACATTCCAATTTAAAATAATATTTTTTTTTCAAATAAAATTTATAAAATTCTCAAAATTTAGTTTAAAAATAAGTGTTCCATTTATATATTATCATACTATCTTTAGTAAAATAGAGCATTTTCTGGGTAAAATTGGATTTTTTTCCAATCTTAGCCCTAGAAAATAAACTATATGAATATAATAAATTTTATTGAATATATAATATTTTTATTTCATTAATATTATCCATTTATAGTAATTAATTTAAATTATCAGCATCTAAAACCTTTAGTGCATAATAGTATTTTTTTTATAAAAACATTTACTTTATATTCAATTAGTTTTTATATTAATTTATAATTAATTTGTTACCAATTAATTTAGAAATATTTTTTCATAAGTCAATAAATCTTATTAATAATTGTCAATTTAATTTATATTATATAATTTTCATTTTATATAATAATATTTATAGTATTTTATAAAAAACAAATTATTGTGTTTAACGCAAGTCATCAAAGAAAGTCGTTGTTGCATGAATTGAAAGCTAACTCAGTATTTCATGAATTGAATGAATAATTAGATATAACATATTTAAAATTTTAAATATATTCTAATGTTTTGGGATATTATATTCCCTTCTACGGTTATTGTTCTGTTTTATACACACTTTTGAATAAAATGTTATTCTTTTAGAATTTCAGGGTATTATATTCACTCTAATAGGGGTCAATACCTTTCACTATTTACTTATCCTCTTCTTATAAACAATTTATGGGATAATTTCACACCCATTTATGTGATTTATACATGTTTAATGTTGAACCTTGGGTCACTTACATGTGGTATACTTGATTCTTTTCTCTTTAATCATTTTTTTCATTGCCAAATCTTCTCTTCATGATATTATTCTATGGTCCATGTTCATTAAAGAATTTCCCAATTTAGTTAGGTAGTTTATTAAAGGTATTATTTACTAATCTCATTGGGATTTTATGTAACCAATGTGGAATTAAATTTCATCCATGATGGATATCATCTTTAACTTTTCTAACTCTCTCATCGCCCCATTTTGTTCTTAAAGAATGCTTATAGATTGAAATTTGATACACTGTAAGTATTTTTATTGGTATAAGAGTGTGAAATTATTTGAAGGATACTTATTCCTAATGGGTTACTGTGATATAATGTCTATTGGAGAATGAAAGGTATGTTGGATGTGTGGGACTTCATTAGCACTATCTGTGTTAGAAATTGAGGGAGTTTCAGCTTTCCAAAACAAAATATGTTGATCTTTATGGCTATGTTTTAATTCTCCATATAGTATTTTTTAGTATTTGAATTTCTCTAAAATTAAAACATTAAATTACAAGTTATATTCAAGTGTCTTTGTAATTTTTTAGTTCTCTAAGTTATCATTGTTGTGTGACATTGTTGAAAGATTAAACATGAGATAATGTTTATGATAAATTTATTCTTTGAAATATCTTTGAGGATATGTTGGTGGGTGTAAGTACAAATATATGTTAGAATATGATATGTTGTGCTCCAAATTACCACTTAGTGTATAAATTTAAGACAATTTTAGTGCTCTAACACTTATTTAAGTGGAAATTCACATTACATTCTCCCATGCTGGTGTCTTAATCCCTCCGTTTTTAATGATACATAACATTTTTTCTCTATTTAATATTTTATACTTAGTTACAACAATTTATTTAAACCCAGAACTAATGAAATTATTATCCATAAACATTAATCCACAACATATCAGTTTTTTAATGAAATGAAACATTATATATTGATATTAAAAATTAAGTTTAAAATTTAATAAAATCCTAAAAACTATAATATAACTAGTGATATTTCCAAAAAAAAATAATCTATGGAAACTAATAATAAATGTGAAATGCCTAGTGAATCAAGAGAAAGCACCAAATAGGGGGTGAAATAAGTGTCTAATATTTTTAACCAAACTATTTTTTATCCTTTAAACATTAACCCCCATTATAGTTTTAACTCTATTACCTTTTCAAATCTGAATGAATGTGTTTACTTCTTAGCCAACATGAAAAAACCACATAAAATGAAACTATAACAATAAAGGTGGCACACAATATTTTTAAAATGTTCAGATAAAATACATACTCCTTCCCATGATTGTTTATTCACCCCAATCGTGGTTTATCCAATATAATCTATCTATTAGTAATTTGTTTTGGAATTTTTCAATCTTATATAGATTATCACTATGGATACACTATCTTTATTTTTATAGTACTTCCACAACAACAGATTCTCAATGAAATCACATACTTAGACAATATTTTCCTTTTATAAACTGAGTCAAAAATGTTCCACATAATCCCAATAAATATACAAAAGTTTTATATTTATTGCTCTACTTTTAAATAGATTGGAAAAAATACTCAGGATTCTTTAACATCAACAATTCTGATCCACTTCTCCTCAATACAAATTCATTGAATTCCAGCAGTTCTTTAAAACAAATTCGTGCATCTAGACCCTGTTTCATCTCAATTTCATAAAATGATTATTGAATCTACCCACCCTTCTTTATTAGCTAAAAATAATGATATTTTAATCATCATGACTCTAAAAGATCCTCGTAATATAAAAGAATAAAAAAAATGAATACAATTTTTCAAAGAAAGCCAGTCTATCCCCAGTTACTTTCTTCATCTCAATGATTATGTAAATAAAGTTATCACAGGTTCATATTTTTCATTCATATTTATAAATTATATGATTTTTACTTCATTATAGGCCTATCATTTTATAATTATTTTACTTTAATAGATACAATTTCTTTATTATAGATCAATCTCTCGATATTCAATGGTTCGAACACCTACTCTCACTCATTATATTTCCTTTTACGTGTACATTTTGTCCAATAATATTATTTATATGTATAACATATAAAATTTACAAGGAATTTTTTGTTCCCATGATCACCTATTTTTATTTTTCGTCAATGAAGAATACATGGACTAATTATAAAATCCCAATTTCTATTCTCATGTATTTCTACATGGGTTTATATATATGTTCAGTCTATTTTTCAATTTTCTACACTCAGTTTTCACTTATAAATTTCTAGGAGTACCATTTCTTTTAACTATCCCCCATTTCATCTATTCCAACAGAACTTCCAGATGGTTCTAGAAGGATTGAGTTCTTTCTCATCCACTTTAAAGACCTCTCTAATTGTATAAAAAATTGAATTTTCAATGGTTTTACTTGAGTCATGCAACTTTTTGTTTATGGGGAATCGTTATCTTCATATGTTGTGATAGCTTTTTAAGATCAAATACAAACCATATTGCATTAGTTTTTTTAGAACACATAATATAGAAACTCATATATAACTAATCTTCATAAAATTATACTTAATTCAAATTTATTTTGTTTTTTATAAAATTTTAGATCTTCCCCAACATATTCATATTTAATTAAAAATTAAAATAAATATTGAAGCAGTTTCATGATAATGATAATTACAATAAATTTCTCTTTCCTTTGTCTCATAATCAATCATTTCAAATATCTCTATATCACTCAATGAGGCTTGAATGTTAATTCATTTGGTGATTTTTAGAATAATGTGGGTCATCTTTAGCATATTATAAATTATATAAATTTCTATATTTAATTAATATGGTAGTATCTGATTCCATGTTTCATTTATTCTCTTAAAATAATTTATGCTTTGATAATATTTAAATCATACATGAAGACCATCTTCTAAAATTTATTCAGTATTTATCATATATAATTTGTAAAATATTCATCAATGAAAAGAAACTATCGTGTCATTATAAACAATTTCTTCATCAAATATTAAATTTTTAAATATAATTTTTATACAAGAGAGCTCATAATTCTCCAAGTATTAATTTATACCAAAATATAGAAGATTACAATTAATAAATGAATTTGGTTTAAATAATAAAAAATCTTAACTATAAAACCAGATAGATAATTGTTATTAAAATTTTAAATTACACATAAAAATATCTCAGATGATGCCTACATAGACACAAGATCATGTTTATATATAGGAATGTTGTTTACGTAGATTTCATTTATTTAGTATGCAACTCAGATGATGCTTATGTAGATATAAATATATTTATATTTGGATCCTTCTCCATTGAGTTAGTGCATATATACATGTCTATACTTAGCCCAATTTCAATTTAATACTCAAACATTTAAAATTCTTCGATTAAACATAGATTCTCATCAAATAAACACAGGGCCTCTAAAATCGCCATAAAAACACCTTTAAATAATTTGATAATTTTCAACACTTATTGATCTCTTGTCCTTTATTACCAGGGACATGTGCCTAATATTTATTCCTTTTTATTTCCTCCAAGAAGACCACGAAACTTCTAACTATTTCTTTGATTAATTCACTTCAAACCATCATCCAATTGTTGTGTATCACTGATTTTAGTAGTCATTAGAAGAAACAAGGTATGAATTGGTTCACCAACACCATGGGTCTTAAACCATCCAAACCAATTGTATTTTCAAACATTTAAATATAGGTCTTGAATATTTTACAGCATCTATCACTTTATACTTTTATAATATTATATATACAAATTTTCACACACTTATCTGTTTTAATATAATGAAGATAAACACATAAAATCCTCTTATATATTATGATTTTACCAAAGCATGTGACTCACCCAAACATCATTAAAAATAAAATAAAATTTTTTACATATACAATTGTATCCAGATAATTTTCATTACCCATGATACATGGGTAGCACCTTCATCTTTTCTTTATTAGGTGGATAATAAATTCCATAAAATATCTTTCACACACATTGACTTTCATGTTTCCATGGTATTTGTTTAAAAAAATACAACCATTTTAACATGATTTTTTGTTTTTTAAACTCCCCCTTTGAATTAGTCTTCAAAACCCAATTTACTCAAAGGTTAATGTTCTCTTCTCCCCTAATTGAAATTATTTAAAAAATATAATGATTTTAATCCATGTTAATGAAACCAAAAATATAATGGAATGAATTATAATCCATTCAACTCCCATAACCTTAAAAATAACACGTATCCATGATATTTTATTCCTTTCATAAGAGAAAGATGGAACCATTATATTTATTTGAAAAGATCCTTATATATGTCAACTATAAGTCTCCATGGGATACCCCGTTATAGAAAACAAGATTAAATTTAACAAATAATCAAAGTTCTCTGTATTTATTTCTCAATGTTATAGAAAATCTCTAATTAACTTACATGGAGATGTTTAGATAGATTATTAGAAGTGTGTATAAACCTTCACTAAACTGCACAAAATAAATCCAAATATTCCATTTCATATTTTTTCCACACATTATTAGATAGCCACTCCCTATTAATAATATGTCCAACATAAACCCTTATAGTGTTAAGAGAGTGAAAAGCATACCTCAAACATCATCATTCACTGGGGATGTCCAAATTTATAGGTATTTGTCAGTATAATAATTATATATTAGATTTATCGTATTTAGTAGCTCCCCCTCAATGGGTGATTTCCATTCATCACCATGGTTGATTGTTTTTCATAAAATATGCTCCAAGAACTATTTAAATGAAATAATGTCATAAATAAATTTAATCTATCTTTGGGATCGATATTAGAAAAGGGTTTTTAGAGATTATAGATTGTGACCAGTTCTTCTTTATTCAAATTAAAGCTTCAAATACTATAATATAATCTCATATAAACTATTCTTATAATAAATTGAATATTATTTTATCCATATTTGTAGATCTAGGGGTGATTTTTTTCCTAATCCCAAATACAACATTTGTAACATGTCAAAAATACCTAGAACTCTCCATGTTAGCCTCCTCTTTTGGTGTCTAAATCTAAACCTCTTTTAAAACCATAGGTTTCCTTTATTTTTCACTTTTTATTTATCTTGAATAGGATTCTTGGATAAACCTATAAAGAGAAATTTACTCTTATCAAATTTATCTCTTTTTCTAGAATATATTAGTTGATCTATCTTTTTTATCAATAAATTTTTATGAACATTATCTTTCTTCTTCATATATATAAACTTCATATTTTTTGTATCAAATTTTAGACATTATACCAAATAAAATTCCACTTTGTCACCTTTCATCTCATTTTTACTTGAGGGTTATTTCACACATTTATTAGATATATAACATACCTTTTAGAAAATTTCACACACAACATCATCTTTTGAGAAGCCTTCATTTGGTACTATTTCAAACTCCACATTAAATACGTTTTAAACTAATCCAATATTCTTATGTATATATTTGATAGAATCCCATTTGGGTCAATATTTATTCATTTATATTTAATTTACACAAATTTTTATATAATTATACGGTATATCCCCTATTACCAAAGTATAAGTATATTCTTCTATACAATTTACTATCCTTCTCAGATTTCTTCTTTAACATCATGGGTGTAATTTGTTCAATCACTCTTTTTCTATTATAACCTAAGGAAAACATCTCTAATTTATTATCGTTATTTAGTTTTTGATTTATACCTCTCCTATAATGTGAATATGGGTTAGTATGGGATGTTACAAACTAATATTCACCATATGAGTCACCATATATATTGAAATATTCATAACATTCACCAATTAAATCAAAAATATATTTAAAAGATCGATATTACTTTTTTTATGAGTTCTTCATATTAACATTTGGATTATTCTTGGTTTTTAGTTTTATTTTACCCTATTTATATCCTTTTTACACTTGTATGAGTTGTCATATTGTGCAAAAAATCAATGACCATGTACTTAAGCTTCCAGCAACACAACACATTATGATAAATATCTTCCAATTTATTTTGTAGATACTTGTCTAGCTTTTGAAACATGCTATTTTTTTGTGGAAAACCCTATTTTTGGGATATGTTTGGGAAGAAAAATAATTATAATTTCTATTCTCCACCATTGATACATTGATGGGTTTACCAGTATTTTTGTCATTCCAAATGTGTTTAGATTATAATTTTTTTCTAAAAAATTTAAAATGAATTTTTTAAGGATATATTATTTATGAAATTGTATACATTTATTCATGATTATGTGGTGTATTGTTCTCTACATGTTTTCATACTCATATTACCACATGTATGAGTCTCTTTTTGAAGGAAAAATATTTTATGATACTTTAGCAGAAGCACACATTTTTTTAGTGTCATCGAATGTTTTAGGTTGCGTTGTTTTAAGATTCTTCACATTTACCTCCAGTTTTAGGCACTTTATATTGAGGGAATATATCCCAAAATAAATTGATTTAAATCTCATATCCCAATCTCTATTAAAATTATAATTATGTTATCCATATATCTTTGTAAAATCTTATTGTTTATATTCATGTTCTTTTACATTTTTTATTTTCTATCCAGTTGTGTATCCTAAATATTGATTATAAAATTATATATTTTAATAATATATATAATGAAAAAATGAAAATAGCCTTAAAATAATTCTTTTAAATATATGTTATTAGAACTTTTTCTTAATTATCCTGGAAAATTGAAACTATTTCTCCCAATTATTTTACTATTTTTGAGAGATTGTTTTATCATCCAAATTATATAGCCAATGATTCTTACATGGAATGAACCTAATTTCATAACTATGATTTTCATTCCACAGTACCTCAATATGAGATAGTATATAAAAAAACATCCTTTAAATTTAAAATAAAAATAATGACTGGATTTCTCACTGACATCATCTTCTTCACATCATGAAGTTTCTTCATCAATGGAATAACAACTAATATATTTTTTTATACACATACCACTATAATTCCCATAATCTATTGGTTGTTAAATTTACTTATTTTGTTACTTTTATAATATTATTTATCTATTTATTTTTTCTATTTAGTAATATCATGTAAGATACATCATATTATGTTTTCATAAAATTAAAAATCAGTAATTACATCTGATTCTTTTTAATTTAAAATATGCACTTCATCTAAAACAAATAAAAAAAATGTAAAGTAAAAAAGTATTCAGTGAGAGGAAAAATTTTGGTGATGTCACTTGAAATTCCAAGTAGATCAAATGTAGACACTTGAGAGAGGGCTAAATCATGTGTTTCCTATTTTTAACTAAATTCCAATTTATCTATTAAACATTGACAACCTTAAAATTTGTAGTACTACTACCTATTAAGATATTAATGAATATATTTACTTCTTACCCAACTAAAAAAACTATATGCAATGAAATTAATGCAATAAAGATGGTATGTGTTATTTTTAAAAGTTTCAGACCAAAGACCAACTCCGTTATATTGTTGGCCATTCTTACCAATCATGGTTTCTCCATTATAATCAATCTTTGACCATAATGTTTTGGTGATTCTCACATATATGTAGAGTCTCACTATGTATAAGATTTCATGCATCTCATAGGACTTACACGACCATAGATTCACAAAAAAATCTCCTATTTACAATGTGATGTCTTTGCATACTCATGTCACACATGTTCAAAATCCTCCCACAATATATATTCAAGTTTCATCTTTACATATCTCAATTTTAAGTGGATCTAAAAATATGCTTAGGATAATTCATTATCAACTATTATGATCTAATCCCCATTAAAATAAATTCTTTTAATTCTAGTAGTTATTTAAAACAAATGCATATAACTCAATCCATATTTTATCACAACTTCATATCTCTTAAATAGAATCTACTTCCTTGTATTTATCATATAAAATACAAGCTCAAGTGATCATCAATAATCCCACATCTACTCGTAACCAGATTGACTCAACCCCAAAAAATGAAAACATGAACTGATTGTCATTCAATACTATATTCCTTCCTTCTTCTCATTTTTTTGCAATAATTATTATCAAAGGTCCCTCTTATTCTTTTATCTTTGATAACTATATGATGTTCACATCATTATAGTATTGGAATTATATTCTTATTCTCATTTAAGAGTTCCAAATTCATTGCAAAATCTCAATATCTTGGTATTTAATGGTCTGAACACCTACCCTCACTGATTTATTTTTCAAACATAGTTCAATAAAATAATATTCTTTATATTATGAATTTAAAAAATATCTAATGATTTTTTTTGCCCAAAATCTCCTCTTTTCCCTTTTCATAAAAAACTTGTACATGGGATTGTCCCACAATCAACATTTCTATTACCAAGATTTTAAAAATGTATATGTCTCCTTGTGATTTTTGATATTTTTTGGCCTCACTCGGTTATCTCTTATATATTTTTAGGGGTACCCTAACTTTGCAATTCATCCCACTTTATTCTCAACAAATAGATCTTTCAGATAGTTCTATTATACCCATGTTATTTCTAAAATTCCCCTAAAAATTTCTCCAGTTAAATATACAAAAAAAATTTTAATAGGTTTTCAAAAATTATACATCTTTTCCATTTGAAACATTACTCATCATTTTACAACATGAAAATTTTGAAAATCAAATAAACTCCATCTCGCCTAAATATTTTTAGAACACTCCACATATCAGCTTAATTAAAACTTATATTTATCACATTCTACTTGATTCAAATTTATTATGATGATTATAACATTTCATATCAATACCAACATCCTCAAATTTAATTATAGATTAAAATAAATTAAAATCATATTTGGCTAAATATGTTTCTCATAAATGTATTCTACCTTGATATCTTACTAAATAATCTCAAAGATCTTCTTTATAATCAACTAGGATTAAATAAAACATCATTTTTCGATATTTAGAAAAAATATTCTCAACTTTATTATCTTACAAATTATCTCCATTTTATATTTAATTAGCCAGAAATCCTCTCATTAAAAAAATCATTGATTCCCTTAACTCATCTCAAATATCGTCTATATAAAATATTCCATGAATATAATCTCCAAAAATTCATTCATCATGTATTTAATTTAATTTAGGATGTTTTCTACCATAAATATCTTCTTTAGCATCTGGACTATCAATTTCTTCATCAGAAATCAAATATAGAAATCTCAATTTCCGCTCCACTTGAATTGAAAAATTCTTTAAGTGATGATGTAAATGATGATAGGCATGATTCTTTTACAAAGATGAATAATGTTTACCTAGATGGAAAACAATATTATTCATCCATAAAGATGATGCTTATAATATTAATAGGTGATACTAATGCATAGATCAGATGAATTTTATGTAAACACAAGATCTTGTTTATACACAAGAATAATGTTTGAAAAGATAGTGGTTCCTTCATACATAGCTTATATGATTATTATAAAAATACCAATAATTTATGTTAAAATCATAAACCATTCATATGATGCAAATATATATGTCTAAACTTATGCAAACATCAAATTTAAACTCTAAAATCCATAATACTTCAATTAAGAATAGATTCTCTTTAAATACACTCAAGACCTATTTAATCTCATTAAAAAACAACATAAAACATATTGAGAATTTATCACCCCATTTTTAACTCTTAAACTATATTCCCAATGACATATGAACCATATTTATTATTTTTTACTTATTAAATGTACCTCACTACACTTCTAACGCCTACCTCAATTAATTCACATAAAAATGTCATCTCAATGTTGAACAAAATTGATTTAAAGAGCCATTTTCTAAAGAATAGTACATATGGGTTCACCAACACATTGGGAATTAAATTACCCAAATAAATTACCCTTTCAAAAATTTTTCTATATATTATAATGTTTTTTACAACATGTAACACTTTATTCTTGTATACTATTATAGAATGAAATTTCCACTCACATAGAACCCATAATTGACATGAAGATCATCACTAACAATTGTCTTATGCCTTAGGCTACTACCTAAGAAACCAAATCTTCATAAATTCATTTCTAATATAATAAAATAACTTTTAATATCCAATATTATCTAGATATTATCCTTTACCTCTAATACATTGTAATTACTATTAGATTGTATTTAGTGGGAGGAAACTCTAATCCATCAGTCGTAATTCATACACATTTATTTTATCCTTTTAAATTTTTTTATTAAAGACAAATAAAACCATTTCCAAATACATTTATGTAATTCTAAATGAAATATTTATGTTAATAAACCAATATTTAAATTATCCAAAGAATTATTTTTTATATACTTAATGGCTTAAAATAACATAAATAATATCTAAAATGATGGATCTAAAGGTAGGTAATATGAAACCATTACTTGATTTTTTTCTTCTTATTCATGATAGTTTATTGATTTATACTTTCAACATTATTTTTGGATTTCCATCTACAAGTCAAATTTTTTTTTTACTTTTATTTATTAATATATTCTATAAAATAAATAATATTGCATTTAAGAAATTTATGTATCTTCATATGATCAATTCCATGATTGTTAAAAACATTATTTTATTAAAAAATTGATTCTTGGATTGTAGATTTATTAAATATATCACATAAAAATTCAATATATCAATGAAATTACATTATTTTTAATTCCCTATTAACATTTGATATCTTAGAAATTTATAAAAAATATAGTTTTGAAAATTTGGTATATCAGGTATTCTGTTATTTTAATTCACATTTAAATTATTCATCAAACACAAATATTTAATCAATTAAATTTTCCCTTATATTAGTCTTTGAAACATCGAGAAGAGGATCCACTAATATGTTATAATTTTTATCAGGTTTTCCCTAGGGTGCATAATCATCTTCAATATCCACACAGGGGGGGGGTAAATTGATATGTTATGATGATGATGATGTTTCCCTAAAATTAGAAAAGAACTATTAGTAATGTTTTTTATTTTACTCTCACTTATTATGGTATTTTCTTATAAATTATTTTGGATTGGATAACTATTTTCCAATTTTTGAGAAAAATATAAAAAAATCCATTTTACATAGTATTCATTAATTAATTTAAATTAAATATAAAAAATAAAGAATATAATTTTTCTATAATGAAACTGACTCATACTTCCTCTTCTTTGGTATGATTTATAATGATCACTAAGAAGAAATTATCTGGTTCATTCCCCTTATAGAATACATAGGTTTATATGAATTTCTTAACAATTAATAAGGAAACTCTCTTCCTTCTATATTCTTGAAACATATTTTGTGGGTGGGTGGCTATGATAGACTACATTTTGGAGTTTCATAGATGGAGTATCACATGCCTCATACAAAAATTACATAAGGACTGTATCAATTTATATGGAACTTTAAGTATGATAAATGGATCTTAAATTTTCTTAAACTTGTGATCATTTTTGAAATATTTCATAAACATTTTAAATGTTACAACTTACATATAACTTACGAATAAACCTATTTTAAGAATATTTAACATTTTGACAATCATTCCAACATAAAAATACACTAAATAAAATAATATAATATCATAAACCTTTTATGATATCTTATGTGGAAGAATGTTATAACATAACATGTTATCATATAAATCATACACTTACATGAATAAACCCTTCATATAGTGGACATTACAACAACATGATTTAATGTTTCACAAACCAAAACATGGTTTATACCACCAAATAATGGTTAAAATGTAATTCATATTTATATCAACCTATCACTTCTACAAATTACTCACAATCATAATATACTTTAACCCTATGTAACATCATATGTAACAACTTATAAACCCATTTCCAAAACTACTTTTAGCTAACCTCCAAAAATATTTTTGGGTAACAAATAAATCATTTTTACTACATGTTATATCATATATAATTACTTTTTAAAATCCATCCTAAATTCATTTTTATATCAACTAACTCTTTTATATTGGCTCTTAAAATTTTGAATTAACAATTTGTAACTAAGATGAATCATCATTCAGTCAACTATAAAGTGTAACCCTAGAAGTTGTCTGTATCATTGAAAAACAATTTGATTTATTCAAACCATAAATTCAATAGAAGAGAATACTCTATTAAAAATAAATTCTACTAAATCTATAAATATATCTAGAATAATCTCTATCAAACACATGTATCTCAATACCTATTCCAAGACACTATATTTTATAAAACATTAATAATATTATAATTACATTATCTATAACATCATTTTACCATAATTAATAGATTATATCAATCTAATATATCTTATTCTTATGTTATTTATTCTCTAAGTATATACCGACCATGTGGAAGAAGACATCAAATGTTATTCACCAAGATAAATGATCATGTCACATACCCCACAAAAAATTTAAATTCATAAAAAATGTCACTTGCCTAGGTATATTCATAAATTCCCTTAGTAAATCTCAATAGAAGTCTCTGATTTATTACTATTCATATAAGTGCACAAGTCCATTCTTATTAAAATCTCAATAGATGAAAAAATGAGTGATATATCCAAGGACCTTAGATTAGCTTATCTTGAAGATCGGTGTATCAAATATATAAAAAAATATGAAGGATACCAAGCTAGGTATACTCTCAACCATAGGTAATGTATATTAAATATGAAACAAGAAACCCTAGTTTATCAAAAAACTAGGGTACGACACTTCATATGGTATGTGTAATTAGTCATACTTCACAAATAACCTCTTTGTGTCACATGTGAAAAATTTGTATCACTATATGAAACTCAACCCGAACTAATCTAAAATTGAAATCATAACCTCTTATAATACATGATGACCATAGATTATGTGTATATCAAAGTTATAATGTGAGAAGTTAATTATCAACTAAATTAAAATAATATATATAGTTAATTGGTAGGAATTATAAATTAGGGAAAGTCTTCTATATAACAAGAACAAATAATACATCTTTAAAATATTTTAAGAGTTTTTGAAAAACTATACATAATTTCTACTTTAATCATATATTTGATGTTACAGAACTAAATTATCCTTATTTTTTCCTCATTGTTATGGTTTTATTAAACATACTACATCGCTTTGTAATACCTGCCACATCTCTTTATGAATAAATGATTAATTATCCCACAAAAATATTTTAGTGTGTTTTTATATTCACTGAAATATTTTTTGAATAATTGTTATATTAGGATTAATATTCCCCATGTTCAACAATTTAATCATAATATTCCATATTCTCAACTTTAAAAAAATAAAATTTTGAAAAGTCAGTAACATTTATTACGTAAATTTTTAGAACTCTTTCTAACATATTCATCTTAAATTTTCTAAGTCAAATATTTATAGGAGATCATATTGTATCTAATTTAAATGTAAATATTTGTATTGATATCATTCTTTATGAATATAATCTAAACCATTTTTGAGTAAACCTGAAACCTAGTTTTGACAATTTGTATTATTTCAAGGAATATTTTTGGATCAAGAAGAGGAGTCGACATGGGAATCCAAGGCTAAGAGAGACTTAGAGTTGATATAGTAAAATATTATATATATATATTATATTATGGGTGTGTATTATTTTAAAAATAATGGAATAACTCATAAATAGTATTTTTGATGGTAAATCCATGACCTCCCTTAAATCGATTATATGGGTTTTAGCTTATGTATGACATAACATTTCTGTGCATAAGATGTTTGGATTAAGTGCAGTCATGGAAAAAAATTCCCAAATTATTTAATTATTTAATTATTTATTTTATATAATAAACCAAATCATAACCTATATAAACCATGTTATGGTGAATTCCCAAGGGTTGTCTACATAACCCAAGAGTAAATAAGGGGACAAAGAACTCTTTTGGGCAGTGCATTGGAGGATGTCCATGAGATCGTTAATTAAGGATCAGAGTACCATGTAGATTATGACCATTGATGTAGTTTTTGGAACTCTATAATGATAATAGTGTAGAAACATTATTCATCATTCAATGATCTAAACCAGAGGTAGGGAATTGATTTTTCTATCTTAATCTCCATTTTTTTACCAATTTTCAAACATGAATTAATATGTCTAATAAATATATCCATCATTAGATCATTTGATTTATGGGTGATGATTTATCTTCTTATAATTAGGTATTTAGTTTTTATGATAATACACCATTTTTTTTATTCTAATGAAGTTCTCCAAATGAACATGGACATCAATCAAGACTCACTTTTTCTAATTTTCCTTTCTCCCTTGATTTTTTAACATTCATCATTGTTATTTTGATCAGTTGATGATTTGATCATATCCTAAGAGGGCCAATCATTATGAATTCGTTATTTGGAATAATGGATCATCGTCGTTGGTTTGGATTTGGAATTTTGGAGACAACATAGAGGGTAATAAATGAAATTTATAATATGATTATTGTTCAAGTAAAAGTGGATCCACAAACCATATTGAGTAGACCTATTTACTAGTGTATTTATGGGAATTCCATGATTTTTGTAGTCAGAATCCAACCAATGGTGAGAGAGGTGGTTGGATGTTGGTATAGGTTGAATGTTTTCTGAGATATGGGTTTTTTGGATCCTCGATTGGCCATGATGAAGGATTTTACAATTAATAACAATAAGAGTTTTACTATTGGATGGATGTTTATGCTGCTCAACTCCATTATAGAAGTCATGGTCATGTTTTCTGATGTATCCAAGTAATGTAAAGATGTGTGGGTGAAGAAAAATGATGAACTGTAGTTTTTTGGAAATTCTGATCTACATTCCATGTAATTCATGGGGATACATGTTGTGTATTCCCCTACATGAAGTGTCTAGGGTTTCACATTGTTTTAAATAACACACATTGTATGGGTCCCCCACACAACATGCAACACCTAGACCACCAACTTGGTATGTAAACAGAGTACATTCTTAGGAGTATATTTATCCCCACATTCCATGTGTGATATGGAACACCTAGTGTAATTTGGATAGTACATTGTATTGGGAATATAGAACACACAAAATGTTAGCTCATCCCTTATACATTGTGTCATGTAGTGTACACCTCATATACTTTAGAAAGAACTCAAACATGACCAACATATGTTGTGACAAGAATAAGCGTGCATAACAAGAATTCATGGGATTGATAAGACAACTTACACCGAGTGCCAGCCTAAGCCCTACATATTGTTTTCACCTAATGGACATGGTGAATATTTGTAGAAATTCATGTAATGTGAGATGTTGAGATACCGTAAGTTCTATACTTAGAGAGACATGTTTTGAACCCTATGGTACATGTCATCTTCCCCTTAAATGGGAAAGTTTGTGCCCATATTCTTCTCATACTAACTATAGTCTAAGATTTTATATGTTCCCTTGGACCATTTAAATGTGGGTGAATTATCTTGGTCCATCCCTATGAGGTTATAGTGAGGATTAAAATCCTGATAATATGATTTGATTATGTCAATGAGATTAGTTATAGATAGTGTTAGGTATCCATCAGTAAGGCTAGAGTTGTGATCCTCAATAATTATTCATTCATTGGTAGAGTTAGGAATCTTATGTCCTATATACTAGGGTGTTTGATCTCCAACCTAGAAGGATATTTTAATTAGTTTTAGGTATCCCCCACTATCCCTAGGTGTGATCCCTGATATGTATATCAATATCTTTTGTCTTCTATAAATTTGTAGTCTGATTGATTGAGTATCTCAAAAATCCTTCTTAATTTTCTATATTTTTCTTTCGGGAAAGACCTAATGAGAATGTCCACTTAGATGAGTTCCATCAATATAGATAGACTCAATGAGTTAGTTATCTCAAAAGTATGTTAATTTTGAGACTTTATTATAATCCTTGGATGACAGTGAGGACGTGACCTCACCTTGACACTTGGTTTCGACCTTTGTTCGTATCTACGTTACATTTATTATGGTTATTATTGCATCTTATAATGTGCATGAATTCATAAGGATGAGATAACTATTTTCTTTGATGATTTTTTTAATTTCAAAGTGTCATGTTTGGTATTTATATACTCACCACTACATGGGATCTTCCTACACATTTTGTCTCTTATAAATATGAATGTCCTTTCGATGGATTCCTAGTAGGTCTAGGATCATGTGGAGCTTAGTTTTTCTAGATTGACCATGGATGGATCTAGGAGTTTATTTTAGATAGTTGGCCCATTATTTTCAGTATGTTGTGTTCCTTAACTATTTTGGTAGACTTATATTTAGAACTTTTTTTCTTTACTAATTATTATACTCTAATGTGGGTTAGTTTTTATGAATTTATCTATGTTATATTTTTTTTTATCATTTTAGAATTATAATGGATTTTAAAGATGTGTTCGTGTGTATATATTTTTTATTATAAGGCCTACCATGTGTGTGATATTCCTATTCAGTGCGAGTTGACATACCCATGCCTATTTTATGTGGTCTTGGAGTGTCACACTCATATTACCATAGCCTAGGTGGGCCATGGTGGGTTGGGTCATGATAGAGTGGTATCAAAGGGAGGGGGTCATATTAGGAATGATTTTAGAGATTTCCTAGTAGTGAGTTTTGGTTTTGGAACTAAGGAAATAGTTTTAAAATGTTTTGATTTTAGATATCATGCTAGGGAAGGTCGACCAAGTGTGGTTGATGACAAATCAATTCACCATGACTCTGATAAATTTTTTGTTGAATCAAAACATGTAGTAGCTGGTTATAGGGATACCATTGGTAAATGAATCATATTGGAATGGGTTGTGGTTTCTATTTATTACTAATTTCATATATTTAGATATACTCTTTTGACTGTAGTGCATATCATCTAACACTGGATGACTCCATGATGACAACAAGCTAGGATTCTATAGCCGGATAATGATTATGATACTATTGGTGATTAGGATTTAGACTAGAAACTATGTAGAGTTCATTTCCTCTAAGAGGATAGAGAGTGGGGTCTCCACCCATTGAGAATCATGATGAAAACCTTCTGATGGTTCTGGTGGATTCACACTATTTCGTAAAGTGGTAGTTAGTTATGATGGTACCAATAGATGATGCACCTTGGATTTCTATTATTTAAGAGTTTCATAAGAAGTGTCTATCTAATATTTTTATTAATAAAGACCCCCTCCTTATTCAATTGAGAATTGTCTTGAGTATGTGTTGTGAGTGTTAATCATGGTTTTAACCCTATCGATGGTGGTCTTAGAAGAGAGTTCTCTTTAAAGTGAAATTGTTCATCAATAGAGAGATGTTTTGGTGATGTCAGATGTGTCTTTTGATATGAAAGGAATAGGGAAACCTCCCACATCGATACACATTTTTGTGATTTGTTTTAAAAATATATAGGTGAGATAGGTTGGCCCAATGTGGATAGTGTCAATTTGGGAAAGATGAGTTCCTTTTACTTTTTTTAAGGGAGTTATCAATGAGATATGGTTTCAGAGCATGCCATAGTTTTAGAGAACATGATGGTAGGGAAAAATGATGGGTTCATGTGGTATTGTCTTGTCACTTTAAGGCTCCATGTATGACATGAGGAACAACATGTGTCTTCACTATTTGTCTTTCAACCTTAGTACATTGTCTCAAACCACCTTTATTTGGTCATGTCCCCTTTTGAGACCTAGTTATACTAGTGTATCCTTTTAACTTGACCCTTGTGCTTATATGATCTAGAATATAATATTTAGTGATCACACACTTTGGTCGATAGTGTGACATGACTCTAAGAGTATAGATAGTCTCAACAAGATCCATTCTATAGTGTTGTTGAGTACATATGATGTATAAAAAGGTAGAGTATTATTTCCTATTATCCATGCTCCATTTTACTATGCGTAGTGGGTGTTGCAGTATATCTGAGTTGGTGGGTCAAAATTTTCCTTCTTTGGTGAGAACTGATCCTAATCATAGAACAATGAGCTCACATGGAGGAGAATATTGTTGATTTATTATTATATGGCTAGTATTATCCTTGGTGAAGTATATGTTTTCCAATTTTAGTTCCTATGATGTTAGATGGGTATGATGGAATCTTCAATGAGGATGCTTCATTCATACCTCCCTCATCAAAAGTTTTAATTCAACATAGTCATACACCTAGGGATGGCTTGATATCTATACCAACATATCAGATAACCATTCATAGCTGGGAGAGATGATGGTGTAGTTGGAGAATATATAGATAGAGGGATATCTTAAACCTAGTGGATTCTCTTATCAATCCCAATGCTTTTCTCCAAGAGGGTGGTTAGATCATCGGGGTTAAGAAATGGTTTACATTTCATAAACCAGGTGACTGTCCATGAGGAGTATCCACCACTAAGAATCAATGATTTCCTCAAAAAGTGGTTAGGGTTGAAGTGTTTCATATAGTTTTAAATCATGATGGTATATCACTAGGTCTAGGTTTTAGAGGAGGATATATCGAATGTGGTATCCTAGATCCATTAAGGTTCCTTTAAGTCCCTAGTGATACCATTCAGTGGGTTGAATTCCCTAATAGTTTCTATGGGACTTATGAACCAAATATTTCAGATTTATTTGGTTAGTTCATGGTAGTATTCATGAATGAAAACTTTTTATACTCAGTGTTAGAGGTTTCACATGCGATACCCTTGAGGATGGTTTGGGATATACTTCAAGAGTTCCATATTTATTGGAAGATGTCAATGAGTCAATTATTAATTTAGGAGGCCCACTTCTTGGGATGTTTCTTCTCATACATTGTATTAGAAGTGGGCCCAAAAAAGGTCAAGGTAGTTTTATCTTGAGATCTATCTTACAACATGTTCATGGTAGTAAATTCTTATAGTATTGTTTACCATTAGCTGTTTTTGAGAGAGGTGAAATAGTTTTTGACCACATTGTAGTTGACCATTAAGGTTGAGGATAGTACAACATAACTCCAATGGATTGTTTCCGATATGATTCATCAGTGTGTTAGAGGGTCAAAACATGGGTATATCAATTGAAATACATTTTCTAAATGGATACCCACTATACATGTTTTATATGGTTATTATGAATGTGGGGATTTCATCATCAATGTTCAAGGATAGATGATGACACTAGTAATTGTCCAAAATATGGTATTGAATATATTTAATGATTTCCCTTAAGAGTACATATAAAAGAGGTGGTGATGTACTTAAATTATTTCGCAATGATCTGGGTAGCCAAGGATGTTGTAGCACATTTCTGATTTTATCTCTTAATGCCTCACCTACCAATGGATGAAGTTCGAGATCCATGGAGGAAAGTGGAAATGGGATGGTATCCTTCTAATTATTATAAAGGGTTATTCTATGATCAACGAGAGATCATAATTAATCTTTAGTGATTATAGACCAACTAACCAAGAAATCCCACTCTCTAAACATCTAAGAGAATAGCATAGTTGAAATTTTGGGATGCATGTGCATCAATTAGGTAGTATAGGTTCTTGCAATTTCCTTGATGATCATTTAAATCCATGATTCTCACATCACATCATGATTATGGAGAGAACACATAAGCCATTTTGGACTTAGTTTTGTTTTAGCATAGATTTTATACCCTAATATGGATTTACATACATGGAGGATCAATGAGGTTCTAGAGAACATTCTCTAGGTTTTCATTTTTATTTTGGCCATTTATGGGAGGATCATAAAGATTTGGTGGATTTTACATATAATATTATTTACCACTCCATCCTCAATGTATCATCATTCAATTATATGAAAAGGAAACCATCTAAGTCATCACTATACTAGTCAAAGCTAGGGAAATAATTATTGTTGGAAAAGAGTTAATACAAGTGATGGTAGTGAAGGCATTGTTAATCCATGGGTGGATGAGGACTTCCTAAAAGCATCGTGAGTGCATTAAAAACCAATGAAAAGACCATTAGAGTATAATTTTTATTTCTTTTATTGTAAAATATCTCACCTCAATTAGTGTTATGAATATTCGATTGAGGAGGTAGGATATCTCTATGTTTTGTAGGCCCTTTTTCATAATATTACATGGGGATAGTGAGGTGGAATATATCTTGACACTACCACCATAGCTAGACTGGGTGAATGATGCATTCTATATGTAAAAACTAAGGAGATATTTTCACAATCACATACATGATGTCAGCTAGAATGATCTATACACTGAGAGTGGATTACCTTTTTGATTTTCATAATGGGATTTGAAAGAAGGTGAGATAAAACCAATTATGGATAAGTTTTTTCCTTGGGGTGTGTTTTTTTGGCAACATCAGAACCTCCAAGAGAGAATGTGGAAGTGGATGATCCATGTGTGAGCTCAATATCTTCACCTATCTGAGTTGGTTTTCACTTTTTCGTGTGAAAATCCATAATGGTGTGGTATAATGTAATGACTTTAAAAGTTAAGTATAATATATTAAAATATTTTAATGAATATTTTTTGAGTAAGGCATAGTGTTGGTTCAGGATTCTAGGGAATGGAGATATTTAGTCTTAATATGTTAAAAATACTAAATATATTATATCATGTGTCTGAAAATTTTCAAAAATAATAGAATGACTCAATAATAATGTTATATAAGAATAAAATGAGTACACTATTAAATTTGTAATGCACGTTTTACTCTAGGAATGACCAAATCATTATATGCATTGGGTGTCTAGAATATTTGAATTCATGGGAAGAATAATAACTAAATAGATTATTTAATTTATTTATTATTTATTACATAGACTAATCCTAATACTCCTTTATAAAAACCATGTTATAAAGAATTACCTAGTTTTATCCACATAACCCTAGATAGAATTATAGAATGAAAAACTTGTGTAGAGAGTGCATTGGATGATGGTGGTGGGATCATGGATCTAGGATCATATTACCCTGAGGATCATCTGAATCAATGGAGTTCTTGGATATCACCAATGATAATGATTTGGAAACATTATTCATTAGTTATCAAACCAAACCAGTTATAGGGTGTTGATTTTTGTATATAATCCATGTATCTTTTACCCATTTTCTTCCATGAATAATTCATTCTAAAAAATATATTCCAAAGTCAATCATTTGATTTATGGGAGTCGTTTTATCTTCAAGGATTTATTATTTGATTTTTTTAATAATCTAAAAATCATAGGACCCTAACCAAAATGGAAAAATGAATATAGAAATCGATTGAGACACAATTTCAGTTATGTGCATTTATCCCACATTTCATGATGTTTTCCATTAGTATTTTCTTTGGATGATGATTTGATGATATTTAAGAGTACTGATTATTTTCATTCATTATTAGGAATAATATATCAGGGTAACAAGTTCAGCTTTGGGTTTTTGAAGAGGTATAATATGTGGGTCAATGAAAATGGGAGTCCAGTGATGGTTTGGGTAATGGTGAATCTATGATCTAGATTGAGAAGATCTATAAATTAGATAAGGAATGGGAGTTCCATGTAATGGGTCGCCATAATATGGTTTCTATTGTTAATGATAGTCTGATGTTGACATAGGAGGGATTTTTTCTAGGAACTAGGATGTGTGGGGCATTTTTTGTAATGAAGACTGATTTTTTGATGACTAATCAATATAATCTATCTTCTAGAAGGCTATTGTGGTTGTTAAAATACATTACGGGAGATACAACCACATTTTCTACTAGATTTAAATGCAGCATTAGGGCATGGGAGAAGATGTGTGATGAACTAGAGTTTCTATGAAATTATAAAATACAATTCATTTAGTTCAATGAGACAAACATTATGTTCTGCCCTCCATAAAGTATCTATGGTTTCTATTTGAGTTATATATAATATGTTGTGTGGAACTCCCACACATCATGTGAGACTTAGTTTTCCATATCAACATGTATAGAGAGTAAACACAAAATAGTCCATATTTTCCCACATTCCATGTGTAAGGGGGCACAACCCATTTATTTTGGAGAGAACATGAGCTTGGGCAGGTGGAACATGTTGTGTGTTGGCCAAACCTTAACATCCATGTGATTCATAGTACACTTGTGTAATTTTGAAAGTAATTATACATGATCAACATATGTGGTAACAAAAAACGTACATCAGAATGGAAAGAATACATGGGATTATTTAGGGAACACATACTAAGTGATGGCTTGGTTTCTATATTTTGTGTACCCCTAGTGGAAATTTTTTGTATCTAGAGAAAGGAATTTCATGTGAGATAGTGAGACACGAGCTATGTCAAAATCCTAGATACATATCTTGTACACAATGTGACATGTCGTGTACTCTCTAAAAGGAAATTTGGATTCCATGTTCATATCATACCATCTATAGTATACTCTTGGGTGAGTCCCCATAGACTGATTTAGTGTGGGTTTGTTACCTTGGCTTGTTTCTATAATGTTACAATGAGGAATAATGTCTTGATGATAGGATTCGATCCCCTCTATGGGGTTAGTTCTATATAATGTAAGGTATTCCTATGGGAGGCCGAGAGGTGTGATCCACTATCATTATTCTTCCCTATGTAGGTTCATGAATCACATGACCGAAGTATTGGGGTTTTCAATCCCTTACCCAGTGGCTTATTCAACATAGGGCCAGGTTTCCCCTATTCACCCTATGTGTGATCCCCTATCTATGTATCAACATCTTTTATCTTTTGGAAATATTTATTTTGATCGAGTGAGTATCTCAGAAGAGACCTCTTAGTTTTCTTTTTTCTTCTTCACATTCAGACCTAATGAACATGTTAGTAAAAATTATTTCCATTAGTATAGTGAGACTTGACAAGTATGTTCTCTCATATGGATAATAATTTTTAAGTCTGTAATATAATACTAGGCTAGAAGTTAGGATGTGACATCACCTTGTGATTAGGTTTATAACTTTGTGCATATCTAGGTTATTTTTATTATAGTTATTATATAATATTATGATTAAAATTCATTTATTATGATGAGCTGACTAACCTCTTTGATTCTTTGTGTTTGGTGATTTCGAGGTGTCCTACATGGTATCTATATACTAACCCCTATATAGGATCTAACCTCACATGTTGTGTCTTATATAGATGAGGGGATTTATAATTGATTACTAGGAGGACCATGATTATATGGTGTCTAGTTGTCTTTGACAGACTACAGATTGTTCCAGGAGTTTCATTTGGGTAGCCTCCCCTTGTTGTCATAAGGTTGAGTTCCTTTAAAAAATTTTGTTTTCTTTTACTTAGACCATTTCACTTTTTTTGTGATACTTGTTGTTCTATAATGCAGGATAGTTTTCATGCTTGCATATATAGTACTAGATATTTATCTTTTCTTTATTATACCGGTGTAAGAATATGTGTTTCTGTGTGTAAGAGCTTTAGGCTAATGTCTCACTTGTGTGTTATTTGTGCACTCAGTGCTAGTTACCACCCCTGTTCTATTGGAGGTGGGATTGGGGTTTCACACTCGTCTTACCACTATCAAGGCGGGGCGTGATGGGTTAGGTCATAATAATTTTAGTTTACAAATTGACCTTCACTTTGAATTTTAGATTTATATTCATTTATATGTTATCTTTTGAACTTATCTATGTTCAAATATACTCCCACTATCAAATAAGAAACCATACATTCTCTCAAATTTATTTTTAATACGTAAACAATTTTATGAAAGGAAATAATATTTATTTCATTTATATAAAATATTTAACAAATAAACTATTTTAAACCATATCTTCTATGTTATTTCATGTTTTTAGAGAAATATTATGAAAATGATGATTTTATTATTTTAAATATTAATCTCTTTGGTTCTGAGACCACTTTCACTAATATTTTAACAAATCAATTTGATAAACTTGTTTTCTATGAATAAATTTCTTTTCCCTTGGATTGTCCTTTTGTTATCTCAAAAGATTTTAGTGTGCACTGTCCACAACATCACTTCTTTTTATTCAAGAAAACAATTCCTTATTTTTATTCAATAATTATAGAACTTGAGCTTCAACACCCTTTTATTTCTTAGTAATCCTCAATATATTAATCATATCAGGTAAACGTTTTATGAATTTATCCATGTTATAATTTACAACAAACTAATAAAAATTCTAAAATTATGTCAATGGTAAGATAAAGTCTGAGATGTAACTCTTGTCTCAATAAGTCCCTTCAATATTCAATCATATTAAGTATATGATTGGAGAACCATGTATCCTCATCCACTTTACATTGAAAGATTAATTTTAAAATTCCATATATCTCATTTTTAACTTATCCTTGTTAGAGTATTTTTATGTTGTCTATAAAAAAAGAATAATTATTTTCTAGATAGATTTAAATCATATATTCCATATAAATAATAATCAACCTATATATGTGAAGATAATAATTTATATTTCTACTATATGTATTTTTCATCTTTTGATTAGCTTTGTTAGTATATTATTTCTCAGGGAGGTTTCTCTCTAATGCATTGAATTTTCCTTTTGGTTTATGAAAAATTCATCAATTTCTATATCATTACAATAAGTTTATTTAATTAAGCTTCTACTTTTGAAGACATTATGTTAAAGGTAAATTTTATAATGATGGGTTGATTTTATCTATATATAAACAAATTCTGATGAGTTTCAAGTTTTATATTTATTTAATAATAAATTTTAACAAATATAATCCCACTAAAATAATGACCCATTTTAATAAAACATCGTATCCATTAGTTGGAAAATATCTATATATTATTTAATCATTGAGTCTGTTTTTTCATTCCTATCATTTCTTAGCCAATTAGGAAGATAATCATTTTACTCATATAATATATTTATCTTGTATGGTTAAATGGACAACTCCATCCATAAATACATGAGGTGGATTATCCCAATTATAATCATCTAATATCCAAAATTCCTGGGATTCATTGCCATGTATAAACAAAATTACCTGAAAAAATAGTAACTTAACTATTAGGATCAACTAAATACCTATTTACTTATATATGATATTCCTTGGACACCCAAATTTGGAAATACCTACATGTTTTCCCAATCAATGTATTTAAAAGTGTTCAATTTATAAGGAATCTAACACTTTTAATTTTAATGTGATTTTTTAAAATATCACCATCAAGACTCATGTATTCCCTTTAGGTATACATGATTTGATATATATAGTTTTTTATCCAAGGAATTCAAAAAAATTATTATGTTCAAAACAATTAAATATATATCACTTTATACAAGTCATGATTTTTTAACATAAAAATGAAATCCTTTTATATCCACATACATCCAAATGTATCACATGAATATGGTATATAAAACCCTTTAAAGTTAAAGATTATAGTCATGGGAAACCATAATCCCCACAAGAGTGATTATAGTGTTATAGGTATCAAACCACTAAATTTTTAGATAGAACCAAATCTCAAGATAAAATGAGAATTTTATCCCAAATCCCCACTATATAAAGATAAATCCCCTATAAAGACTTAAATTTCATCAATATCCGAACACTTTATATGTAAAAATCAAAATAAACCATTAACTTCAAGTTAATTACCCCTAAAAATCATATTCATGACTAATCATAACAAAATCATATCTCATATATAGAATATATGTCCATAAATTCATACTAACATATTTATAAGAATCAATTTAACAATATAAACTAATGCATATAATCATTAAAGCCCAATATTTATGACAAAAAAATTAAATGAATGAACTAAACAAATAAATGTTTGAAATATTTAAAATTGAGATAAACATATCATAGACAAATAAATCAAAAACATTTTATCATTTCATAAATAAACATTGATATTTCACATTTACTATAATATAATGTCTTCCATATTCTCATTTTTTATTTTATTCAATATAAACTCATTAATATTACAAATATACAACATTTATGAAAATATAAACCCTATTATATTCTATATGAGAATTTCATTTTTTATATTAATATTTTTAAAATTTTATTATCATATAATTAACATTATTTAAACCTTTATTTTATGCATTAAACCAATTTTGACATGGTTTAAATAATTTTCCCAATAAGTCCTTTTATATTATCATTTAATATAATTATTTAGTATTATTTCACAAATGAATATAAAATCCCTTATATTTCACCTTATTGTATAATTTATAAACACTGTATAAATTGATAAAACATATCAATACACTATAATCCTAAATCACACCCACAAAAACATTTTATTATATAGTTTAAATCCACCTTCATATAAAAAATGATCCCTTTTCCCACATAGGTGATGGTTTTGACAATTTAAAAAAAGGGTTTTTTATTCCTAAAACATAAAAAACATTTTTTATTTAAAATAGTAAAGTGGGTTTTACCACATTGAAACACTTTACATGAAAAACATTACCATTTTCATTAGTGAAGCTTCATTTTAAAGAAATTTTAATAGTTAAACATTGGAAATTATATCTTGGTTATATTTAATTTAATCAAAAATTTCTTATGTAAATATCATTCTCACACAAATAGTGGGTTTTTTTGATGAAATAAGTATACAAAAAATACATATTATGGGGTCATATTTTTTAAACCACTTTCCAAACCCATTTTACTTAAACTCAATGTCTAATTTTATTATTATTATAAACTTCACTAACCTTTCATAGAATTGAAAAATGGTTTTAAAAGTCTTCATAAACAATTAAATTTTTATAAAACATATCGTTCTTCTAGAAAACTCATTTTTCTAAATTCATCAACTATTTGAACTTCAATAAAAATGAATTATTAGAGTCTCAAATAACACTAAATAGTTTTTAGGGGACTATTATTGTCTAATATTAGTGGAAAATCACTACCAAAACTTATTTTCCACATGATAAATCCAATCATTTGAATTGGATAAACCTTAACAAATAAAATAACTCTTCTTAGAGGAAATCACCACCTCTTCTTCATTTTTACTATGACTATTGAAGTTCACTAATAAGTGGTTGAATGACACCTTCATCCGAGGGTATCCATGGGTTGTTTTAAATCTCCCAATGCATCCTAAGGATCCTCTCTTAATTATGGTAAATTAAAACCATATATAGAAAGATATATTTAGATCTTTTTTCACAGACTATGTATCTCATAACTCTTATAAAATTACATGAGGATATTATAACTTTATATAGAACTCCATGGATTCTCCTTGGGTCTCAAAAAATTCTAAAATATGTTTCCATTCATTTAATTATTTATAAAAAATAAAATATTAAAACAAGCTTGTAACTTGTGATTTAACCTATTAAATGATTATTTAATGTTTAAATAGTCATTAAAATATTAAAAATCCATAGAATATCATCATATGGTATTATAAACTAATAATGTTATTTTAAGTGGAAAAAGGATTGTGTATTATGTGTTAGCATATAATATATGTGTTTTAAATCATATAACCTTGGCATGGTAACATTAATTATGAAATTGTTTACATGAACGAAATCATATAGTTATTTCTACCACCACATCAGGGTTTAGTTTTAATTTATATTTTAATAAACTTGTTTATTTTTATAGTGGCTATCACTACACAAATATTTTATAAGGATAGATTTCCCATTATATATCTATCACAGATATTGATAAGTTCATTTTTTCAATATTAAGGGTTTATAAACTTCATATCTTTTCCACTATTATCTAAATTTGAAATTAGGGAATAGAAATTTTATTTTATTATCCACGGGTCTATGTTTAATTATAGAATCTAAAAACATCTCTAAACACAAAACATTCGGATGTGCATTCCACAGTAGCATAATCCATCTTTTATCCATACATAACAGATTATATAAAATTTTACAAAAAAATGTTACATAAATATATAGAATAAAAATAATATATTTTATTTAAAAATGTATTCAAATTTACATATGTTATAATAAAAAATTCTTAAATATTCTATACCCTAAGGTTCTGGTAAAAAATCATAAATATTATGAATTAACTTAAAAATATTTTTAAAATACAAAAAATATTATTCAATACTCAAAACCAATCTAAAATAATATAAAAATATATTTATTAAAAGAAAAACTATTAACTAAACTCAATTATAAAGTGGTCTCATGGATAATTATTTAAAAATTATATAAATGCAAGGATAAAAAATCATAGCTTCTTTACTTGTGTTTTATATTCCTACTCGTCTCACGTAATATACTATTGGGAGATTGGATTCCCATTACCCAACTTATTTTTCACATACATGTCATTATATTGTATAATATATACATATATCCATATTTTTGTTGTAGTATTATTACATATACATATATTTTATATGATAATTTCCTTAAAATATATATCATTTTATAAGGTTACAATGGTTCTTAGATGTAATGATAACCTAAAAATACTATTACTATAATCTTAAAGCATGTATTATAGTCTAGATATATCAGTTTAAGCTGTCTTATAGTATAGAAACAGATGATTTCTAACAATCATGTTTTTGGGGCTCATATGAATTGACACCTATTCTCATGAATTATTCATGTCATAATATCTAAGTAATATAGATTATGAGGACTCTCATGAAAAATGGAGAACCAAATGTAAAAATTTTCATTAGTTTTTATTATTTATAATCATATGTATAGATGTCTTATATTAAGAACATTAATAATGTATTCTATCGATTACATAATTTTATGAATGATTAAAACATGATACTTTTGTTTGTGGTACAGTAGCTTGGATGAAGTATGTAAATAATGATATAGAATTAATTTAATTATAAATATTTTAATTTTCAATTCGATGTATAGAAATGATATATCTTTGGACCTTTTATTTGGATGGAAGAACCTTTAAACAATCATATCCATGGTAGATAAAGTAATATCCATCCAATGTAGTCAATTAAAGAATAATTAAATCCTATAATGATTATAACACTTTTTTTAAGAGTGGAGTTTAATCCAATTAATGAATTTGGGCCAAGTTATGGTGGCCTATATTGAAGACCAGTCTAAAAATATGACAAATTATAGTAGTGTGGACCTTACCAGTATGGTTGTTATAACACTATGGACTACTATAAAAGTTTGGGTATTATAAAATCATGTTTCTTTATGTCTGTGTTTTAAAGATAGGGTTTGTGGGTTTATGTGTGTGACCTACAATTTTCTCTCTAAAATAGAAAAATAATTCTACCTCTCTATAGATTTAAAGATTCATTCCAAACCATATAAATCATTGTCTACATTTTCTTTTTATTCTTTATTTATTTATTATAAAATTGTTTACTCTTATTTCCTAGAATCATTTGTTATCGATACTGCTAATTTTTCTTTAAACACTGCTAACAAAGCCTTTTTTTGGAATATCCACATCATATTTATTGAATTATAATATTCTTATAGAATAAGTAAGGGTTAATATTTGTCATATCAAATGATTAGGATTTATTTTCTAGAGAATATATATCTAGGTTTATTTTTATTTGAAAAATATTAACTTTTACTATAAGGCCCCAGCCTTAAACCTTACTTAATCTTGAGTTATTACAAGATTACACATTGAGGATCTTTTCAGGTTTAGAGTTTTAGAGAATTAGATCATGAAACTTGCATTACATTCCACATTTAAACAAAGTGGTTACATAAAATACAATATTCATTCTTCCCATCAACGGAAGCCTATTTAAAATAAAACACGCATTCTTTCTTGACACATCCTTGACACTATCATCACATCATGTACCTTTCCCTTGACCTATGAAAAACATTTCAAAAACTTGGGATGAGAATAAAAAGCTCAGTAAGGGTTATAAAAATATGGAAAGGAAACATGAGTTCATATATATATAAGAATGAAAACATACTTTACCCATAAAACATAGGCATATCAAATCATGAATAAATCATAGAAAAAATAAGACATAAAGGTAACTTGAGGAATTCATAACATTCTTACGTAGGGAGTAACCCTCTTGGTTATGTTTGGAATACCCATCACAGTATATTCCCTAAATCTCTTCGGAGAAACCTTAACGTTTCACTCCTTCGCGTTACCCAATGCATTGGAGAGCTATATCGGGCTCACCCGCCCTTAGTTTATCACGGAACCACCCGTTCTTCATAACAATGCCCAAGAACCATAACATAATCGTATCACATAAACATGAATAAAGGAAACATAACATTTCCACATTTCAATCACAATATAACATTTTAGGATATTGAAATAATGAATCCATTAAAAAAGAAACCATTTCCAAAACCATTTAAAACATTTAATAAAGAGATTTTTGGATCAAATAGTCCCATACCACCTTGAAGCTTTTAACATTTTAAACCATTAATATACATATAAATAAATCCTTAAAACCATTTTGAAAACATGGATATTAATAAGAACAAATAATTAAAACATTTAAAACGATATTTTGGTTAAAGGGGTTTTACCAAAATTAGAGACACTTGAATACAATAATCGAGGAATAACATTTAGTCAGAACTTTATAATATCATGAGAATAAAAGGATTCATGATATAATACTCCAAAGGACAGTATATACACCATATAAGAGTGAATTGGTGCATAACAACAATGAACCCTCAATAGAAATGTCAAATGTGATGAAATCCCTTATAAAGAAGGTATCCTTAAATTAAGGACAAATAAATCTCAAAAATATGTGTGACAAATATATATACACCCAATATAAGTGGATATTAAGTGTAAAACAATAAAAGGTAATTCACACATATTCAATGGATGACATATTCAATGACTACAAGTTGAACCCAAAGAAATCGAAATTGGGTTAAAAAGTTCCCTTGACAGCCTAACGACATCACATCAAAATGAGTTGATGAGAGATAAAAAGTGTATCTCATCACTTTGAAATACAATTTACATCAATAAGGATGTATGAGAACATATCCCAACATAAAAATATGTAAATTAAAAGACCCAATAAAAGAAGTCTTTAAAAAAAAGGAGGGTGAAAGGTTCCCTTACCGACTTGGGTATCTTTCAAAACATACACCCCATGAAAGAAAGACAATAGGTCATTGATGTAAATACTAATAAACGAAAGTATATTACACAAAGAGTAGAATAATGGGCAGTACATACACCACTCAATGTAATTTGTGGCAAATGTAGCATAAATCTCACGGGAATAAAAGTGAGATGAAAAATCCCTTACGAAAACTCGGCAGCCTAACGACGCCACATAAAACTTTTGAATATGGATTGATGAGATCAAATAGAGTATCCCATCATATTACAATAGAATTTTACAGCAATTGGAATATAAAAGAAAATCCCCCAACATTGCAAGTAGGAGTTTAAAAGAAGTGACATAAAGGAGAGTACTTAAAAAGAAAGAGAGAGGTTAGATCTCTTACGAAAGTTCGGCAGCCTAACGGCGCCACTCAAAACTTCCAAAATGGATTGATGAGAGAGAATAGGGTCTATCATTAAATGAAAATAAAAATTACAGTAAATTTAATATAAAAGAACATCCCAATCATAAGAAATATGAGCTTAAAATAAATGACATAAAAGAGTGTACTTAAAAAGAAAGAGAGTTGTAGGATCCCTTACCTCGGGTCTGACTTGACTCGATCATTCTTTAACGTCCTGAATAATAAACTTGAGTTAATTTCCACTTTATTAAGAACCTTTTTCTAGTTCATTATTCCTATTAGATCACTTATTTCCATGTTATAAATATTATGTAAACATTTAAGTTAATAATGTTTGTTTTGTCGATATTTGGTTCTTAAGTCGAAAGTGGACTTCTTACCATTACATGTTGTTCGTGTGGTCAAATGTTTATTATATCCAGAATCATATTCATGATTTGGATATCATATATGTCATATATATCCAGTACATTCATGCATTTATAACATTACATAATCATTTAGAGGTAAGAAATGAAATGCACCGTTCATGGAGACGGTAAGCCGTACGTACGCATGAACGCTACTTTCATTTCTATTTCATATTTTATAGAATGTAATAATAATGATATAAAGGTATATTATAATTACAGTATAATATCATATATAATATCATAGTTCCATCCTTTATACGTCCCACATATGGTATTTAACGAATCAAATCACTTTGTGGGGGTGGTAGTCCGCACTTCCTTAAATGAAGATATCGCGTTTACCCATAATGGAAACCATAAAGGTATGCCCAAAATGAAATCTTAAGGAAAAGATAAACATATTATATATCATATATAAAAATAATGACATCATAATGGCCAATTTTTAAGGTGTTAAATGAGTATTGAACAATCATCGTTTCGGGAGGCAGAATTTCACCATCCACGAAAACCGTATGTTCTTTAACCATTTGATGTAGTTGTGTGAGATTGTAGCTCGAATAAATATTATAACAACATCCTAGTATATTTAAGATAATTTTGTTGTTACAAAATAAGTAAATAAAAAGAGTTTAGGGGGTTGGACAAGCAAAATAAAACAAATGAACACGAGAGAATGAATTACCTTTAAAAGTGTAACTCCTTTTGATTTGAGCCTAAAGGCTTCCTTTGAAAGGATTCTACCCAAAGGGAATCCTCTAGGATGAGGATAGGGATGTGGAGAGAGTAAATGGGCAGGGGTTGGCTAAGCCAAAGGCTTGAGGAGTGTGTGAAATGGGGTAGAGGTGGGGGCCTTTTATAAGAGGAGAGGAGGGGCACTTTTGGAAAGTAAAGAAATATTACTTTATTTGAAAATGTGTTTCGGTTTCAAAAGGTCCCACATTGATATAATTCGTGGATAAGGTGATAAGGCTTCGAAATCCACTCATCCAATAAGTTTTGGACATGTGTAGTTCATATATTTTACATTATCTTTCCATTTTATTTAAATCGTCAAATAATGATGTCATCGCTGCATCATTATTATGTCATAAATAATTTAATTTATTTAATGTCTAAAAATTATAAAAAAATACTATGATGTAGGAAATATTTTTAGATTTCCAATTAATATTTATAATAAAAAATATGACTTGTATAACCCCACTTAAAAATTGTTTTAGTAAAACATATCATGTTTGTGTCAATTTTACTTTTACATTAAATAAAATGTTATATATGTCATTTCCCAACCAAAGTGGATCCATGGGGTCCCCAATTTGACCCATGGCTTGTCTTGGTCGGCCATGATACAACCAATGAGGGTAAGACATGTGTCAAGCTCATCTCATTTTATTAAAGCATTATTTTTACCTTAAACCACACTAATTAGCACTAATCACGATTAAAAACTTAATAAGTTACTATTCACCAAAAAATTATTTTAATCTCATTGAACCAAATTTTACTTCTTAATGAGAACCATGTATATCGGATTTTTGAAAATCAAAACACAATGATGGAAAAATTTCATTTAAACGGAAAAATCAGTTTTATAAGTACCACTTAGTGGTTTCACTATTCATCAAAAATTGAAGTTTTTCAGAAAAATCCCAAAAATTCACCCTAAGCTATATTTGATATTCTGAATTCAAAAATGAAGTCCGTTTTACAAAATTTAAAACATATAAGTCACATTAATTAATTTAGTAATTAATTCCCGCTATCATGACAAATAGCGTGTTTTATGAAACAATAAGTATCAAAAGATTGACACTAGATTAAGTCTGATTTCAAAGTGAAATTGATTCCAACGACCACTATTGGATTTAATGGTAAAAATATTTTCTAATTTCACTTTAAAACCAATTCAAAATATAATCTAATCATATAAATAAATTAGATTAAAAAGTGGTTTTGAATTAAAATACAACATTTTACACTATTCATTAAAAAAATGAACTTTATCGGAAAGATACCAAAAATTTTCACAAAGTAAATTTGATGTCCCGATTCTTAATAAGAGTTTTATTTGGTCCAAAAGAATGTTTAGGAGTGAACAAAACTATATTTAATGACGGTTCTCCATCAAAAGGTGATAAGTGAACCTTTAGTGAAAACTAGGTCATATAAGCCTAAAATTGAATTCTTTCCGTATTTTAAGCCTTTATCTTTTATTGTATAAATATAAAAATATTTAAGAACATATATAATCATATTTTAGTTATTTCTATCCATTCCCGCCATTACAACGGCTACATGTTAACTACCATTTAGAATAATATTATTTTATTATTAGAGTGCAACGTAAGATTCCCAAGAAACTCGTTGTTGCGTGTTGGGTACGCCATCGAGCATAGCGTCCCCTTTAAAGTCATATTAATATTTTATTAACAAATATGGATAAATATGAAAATGTCATATTCCTTATTTACCTGGGGTGTTACATCCTTCCCCCCTTTTGGGAATTGCATCCTCGCAATTTTAAAATTGCGCTTGGAAACATCCTTGAACGTCCCACATCGGAGAAGAGTCGGTAAAAAAATCACTTTAAAATAAAGAAAGATAAGTACAAAGGTCACCCGAGTTAACCCATACTAGGATTCCAAGTATGAAAATATGGACATGGAGGAAAAAACAAAGGGTCATGTTCTGATGGAGAGTGATAGAAAACATGTTTAGGAGAAAGTTAACCACGAGAAAATCACAAACTTGTGATGGGTTAAACGGTATTCGATTCCCCAGTAGGAAAAGTTAATAGAAAACATTTTTGTTTTAAGTTACTTTTTATTGAGGAATTTATTCATAAGGAAGCATAATCACTTATCATGTTGACTTTCAACTTTTACTAGATTCCTTAGTCAAACTCATATTTTTTCCAAAAGACGAGTATTTAGGGATACTTGTTCGCATTAAGAGTACTATAATAAACTTCTAGAGAATCACCTAATCCCCAAAAGAGAACTATATACATCCCATGTTTTTAGGCTTTAACCAAAACCAAAACCAAAAAGGTTAGTACAAGATCAGATAATCTAGAAAAGGATAACCCCTTATGAAAAGAAAATCTATTCTTAATCTCCAAAATTTGTCCAACAAAACCCAAAGTTCAACGAGGACCATCCGATAAACAATTTGTCCATAAAATTCTTCAAAGTAAACCAATATAAGATCGAAACCCAAATATTTGAAGTATTTAGTCACATAGTCTTCCAAGTTAAATCGTAACATTTATCTCCAAACAACATCAGTTGCTCCTAAAGTCTCACATTGAAAAGTAATTATCCTAATCACATATCCTACAAAATCAACTTACTCTTAATTAATAAAATCATATAACTAAAAAGAATCAGTCAAACTAACCAGGGGCTTCACGTAGTCCAGTGGTAGGTGATAAATACCAGTCGCACTTTGGTTGTGGGTTCGATTCCCGCAGCATTGTCCGACGCGACGGGTTGTCACACGGTCTGCGTGTTGTCCTTTTTCCAAAACTATATAATTCTCAAATCATTACCCAAAAAGGGATAAAATCATCAAAAATAACCATAACATAATTTAACCTCAATTTTATCTCATTCCTTTCACTACAATCATAACATATGGTAACCCATAATTACCTCAAAAGTAAGGATCATATAAACCCAAATGGTTCTTTATAACTATGTCCACAAAAGAAAAGATAACTATTACTTGAATAAAATTTTCCTATATTAAACATCAGGGTTACACATAATATAAAAAGTCTTCTAATGTAACCCCATCATCAAAAGAGACTTAATACTCTTAAGAATTTCACCCTAACTCTTGAAGCCCTCATATGTTGACATCTTACTCATTCAACATTCTTCATGATCCATTATCCATTCCTTTCCAACTTATTCCGAAATACCTCTTTCCTACAAACAAAATCATGAATCATATCCTAAGATTCCAAAATAAGAAAACAATAGTCATGAAATAGTACATACCTTTGATTGGTCATTGTCAGTTTCTTCATCCTCAATTGGAATGGAATTAGGTATTGGTAAACGAATATTGGTACGCTCTTGGTGACCCCATTCACGAAACTTCTTCATAGGACATGTGTTTGCATAATGACCATGCACACCACATTTAAAAAATTCAATTGATCCCTCAGAAAGAAATTCTTTCCCTTTCCTCGAGTCAACTGGATGCTTCCTTTTTCCATGGCAGGTTCTTGCTTTATGACCTTCATTTCCACATCTATAGCATATTTCTGTCCCTTTGAAACATTTTCCTAGGTGTTTCTTTCCACATCTTTGACACATAGGTTTTTGAACACACTTACCTTTATGATTATTACCTGTACTTCTGTAGGGATTTGTTTCTTGCATATATGATGCCTTAGAGAAATCTCCAAGGTTTAGGTGGTCAATCATGACTCCAGATAGTTGGTTGAGGATAATCAAAAGAGTTCTCATTGTAGCTCCCATATCATTCAGTTGCTTGCTCAAAAAACTGTCATAGTTTCCTTCACATCCACTGTTACTTTGGTGCCCTCTAGATCCATCCATTTACTAAAACCAAAAAGGTCAGTGTGAGTATATCAACAAAACCATCATGTACTAATGAGTAAGATAGACAATAAGGTATACTTACTCATTCACTTTATCTAAAACTAAGACTCTTTCTGAAATCCTAACCATTATGGTAATTGTTAATTATGCTTAAAGAATACCCTAACCTCTAAAGTTATCTAAACCGACCTCTGATACCAACTATAAGGCCCCAGCCTTAAACCTTACTTAATCTTGAGTTATTACAAGATTACACATTGAGGATCTTTTCAGGTTTAGAGTTTTAGAGAATTAGATCATGAAACTTGCATTACATTCCACATTTAAACAAAGTGGTTACATAAAAGACAATATTCATTCTTCCCATCAACAGAAACCTATTTAAAATAAAACACGGATTCTTTCTTGACACATCCTTGACACTATCATCACATCATGTACCATTCCCTTGACCTGTGAAAAACATTTCAAAAACTTGGGATGAGCATAAAAAGCTCCGTAAGGGTTATAAAAATATGGAAAGGAAACATGAGTTCATATATACATAAGAATGAAAACATACTTTACCCATAAAACATAGGCATATCAAATCATGAATAAATCATAGAAAAAATAAGACATAAAGGTAACTTGAGGCATTCATAAAATTCTTACGTAGGGAGTAACCCTCTTGGTTACGTTTGGAATACCCATCACAGTATATTCCCTAAATCTCTTCGGAGAAACCTTAACGTTTCACTCCTTCGCGTTACCCAATGCATTGGAGAGCTATATCGGGCTCACCCGCCCTTAGTTTATCACGGAACCACCCGTTCTTCATAACAATGCCCAAGAACCATAACATAATCGTATCACATAAACATGAATAAAGGAAACATAACATTTCCACATTTCAATCACAATATAACATTTTAGGATATTTAAATAATGAATCCATTAAAAAAGAAACCATTTCCAAAACCATTTAAAAAATTTAATAAAGAGATTTTTGGATCAAAGAGTGCCATACCACCTTGAAGCTTTTTACATTTTAAACCATTAATATCCATATAAATGAATCCTTAAAACCATTTTGAAAACATGGATATTAATAAGAACAAATAATTAAAACATTTAAAACGATATTTTGGTTAAAGGGGTTTTACCAAAATTAGAGACACTTGAATACAATAATCGAGGAATAACATTTAGTCAGAACTTTATAATATCATGAGAATAAAAGGATTAATGATATAATACACCAAAGGACAGTATATACACCATATAAGAGTGAATTGGTGCATAACAACAATGAACCCTCAATAGAAATGTCAAATGTGATGAAATCCCTTATAAAGAAGGTATCCTTAAATTAAGGAAAAATAAATCTCAAAAATATGTGTGAAAAATATATATACACCCAATATAAGTGGATATTAAGTGTAAAACAATAAAAGGTCATTCACACATATTCAATGGATGACATATTCAATGACTACAAGTTGAACCCAAAGAAATCGAAATTGGGTTAAAAAGTTCCCTTGACAGCCTAACGGCATCACATCAAAATGAGTTGATGAGAGATAAAAAGTGTATCTCATCACTTGGACATAAAATTTACATCAATAAGTATGTATGAGAACATATCCCAACATAAAAATATGTAAATTAAAAGACCCAATAAAAGAAGTCTTTAAAAAAAGGAGGGTGAAAGGTTCCCTTACCGACTTGGGTATCTTTCAAAACATACACCCCATGAAAGAAAGACAATAGGTCATTGATGTAAATACTCATAAACGAAATTATATTACACAAAGAGTATAATAATGGGCAGAAAATACACCACTCAATGGAATTTGTGGCAAATGTAGCATAAATCTCACGGGAATAAAAGTGAGATGAAAAATCCCTTACAAAAACTCGGCAGCCTAACGGCGCCACATAAAACTTCCGAATATGGATTTATGAGATCAAATAGAGTACCCCATCATATTACAATAGAATTTACAGCAAGGGGAATATAAAAGAAAATCCCCCAACATTTCAAGGAGGAGTTTAAAAGAAGTGACATAAAGGAGAGTACTTAAAAAGAAAGAGAGAGGTTAGATCTCTTACGAAAGTTCGGCAGCCTAACGGCGCCACTCAAAACTTTCAAAATGGATTGATGAGAGAGAATAGGGTCTCTAATCACATGAACATAAAAATTACAGTAAATGTAATATAAAAGAACATCCCAATCATAAGAAAGATGAGCTTAAAATAAATGACATAAAAGAGTGTACTTAAAAAGAAAGAGAGTTGTAGGATCCCTTACCTCGGGTCCGACTTGACTCGATCGTTCTTTAACGTCCTGAATAATAAACTTGAGTTAATTTCCACTTTATTAAGAACCTTTTTCTAGTTCATTATTCCTATTAGATCACTTATTTCCATGTTATAAACATTATGTAAACATTTAAGTTAATAATGTTTGTTTTGTCGATATTTGGTTCTTAAGTCGAAAGTGGACTTCTTACCATTACATGTTGTTCGTGTGGTCAAATTTTTATTATATCCAGAATCATATTCATGATTTGGATATCATATATGTCATATATATCCAGTACATTCATGCATTTATAACATTACATAATCATTTAGAGGTAAGAAATGAAATGCACCGTTCATGGAGACGGTAAGCCGTACGTACGCATGAACGAAACTTTCATTTATATTTCATATTTTATAGAATGGAATAATAATGATATAAAGGTATATTATAATTACAGTATAATATCATAGTTCCATCCTTTATACGTCCCACATATGGTATTTAACGAATCAATTCACTTTGAGGGGGCGGTAGTCCGCACTTCCTTAAATGAAGATATCGCGTTTACCCATAATGGAAACCATAAAGGTATGCCCAAAATGGAAAAAAACAGAAGCTTAAGGAAACAATAAACATATTATATATCATATATAAAAATAGTGACATCATAATGGCCACCTTTTAAGGTGTTAAATGAGTATTGAACAATCATCGTTTCGGGAGGCAGAATTTCGCCATCCACGGAAACCGTATGTTCTTTAACCATTTGATGTAGTTGTGTGATATTGTAGCTCGAATAAATATTATAACAACATCCTAGTATATTTAAGATACTGGTGTTGTTACAAAAGAAGTAAATAAAAAGAGTTTAGGGGGTTGGAGAAGCAAAATAAAACAAATGAACACGAGAGAATGAATTACCTTTAAAAGAGTAACTCCTTTTGATTTGAGACTAAAGGCTTCCTTTGAAAGGCTTCTTCCCAAAGGGAATCCTCTAGGATGAGGAGAGGGATGTGGAGAGAGTAAATGGGCAGGGTTTTGCCGAGCCAAAGGCTTGAGGAGTGTGTGAAATGGGGTAGAGGTGGGGGCCTTTTATAAGAGGAGAGGAGGGGCACTTTTGGAAAGTAAAGAAATATTACTTTATTTGAAAATGTGTTTCGGTTTTAAAAGGTCCCACATTGATATAATTCGTGGATAAGGTGATAAGGCTTCGAAATCCACTCATACAATAAGTTTTGGACATGTTTAGTTCATATATTTTACATTATATTTCCATTTTATTTAAATCGTCAAATAATGATGTCATCGCTGCATCATTATTATGTCATAAATAATTTAATTTATTTAATGTATAAAAATTATAAAACAAATACTATGATGTAGTAAATCTTTTTAGCTTTCCAATTAATATTTATAATAAAAAATATGACTTGTATAACCCCACTTAAAAATTGTTTTAGTAAAACATATCATGTTTGTGTCAATTTTACTTTTACATTAAATAAAATGTTATTTATGTCATTTCCAAACCAAAGTGGATCCATGGGGTCCCCAAGTTTACCCATGGCTTGTCTTGGTCGGCCATGATACAACCAATGAGGGTAAGACATGTGTCAAGCTCATCTCATTTTATTAAAGCATTATTTTTACCTTAAACCACACTAATTACCACTAATCGCGATTAAAAACTTAATAAGTTACTATTCACCAAAAAATTATTTTAATCTCATTGAACCACATTTTACTTCTTAATGATAACCATGTATGTCGGATTTTTGAAAATCAAAACACAATGATGACAAAATTTCATTTAAATGGAAAAATCAGTTTTATAAGTACCACTTAGTGGTTTCACTATTCATCAAAAATTGAAGTTTTTCAGAAAAATCCCAAAAATTCACCCTAAGCTATATTTGATATTCTGAATTCAAAAATGATGTCCGTTTTACAAAATTCAAAACATATAAGTCACATTAATTAATTTAGTAATTAATTCCCGCTGTCATGACAAATAGCGTGTTTTATGAAACAATAAGTATCAAAAGATTGACACTAGTTTAAGTCTGATTTCAAAGTGAAATTGATTCCAACGACCACTATTGGATTTAATGGTAAAAATATTTTCTAATTTCACTTTAAAAACAATTCAAAATATAATCTAATCATATAAATAAATTATATTAAAAAGTGGTTTTGAATTAAAATACAACATTTTACACTATTCATTAAAAAAATGAACTTTATCGGAAAGATACCAAAAATTTACACAAAGTAAATTTGATGTCCCGATTCTTAATAAGAGTTTTATTTGGTCCAAAAGAATGTTTAAGAGTAAAAAAAACTATATTTAATGACGGTTCTCCATCAAAAGGTGATAAGTGAACCTTTAGTGAAAACTAGGGCATATACGCCTAAAATTGAATTCTTTCCGTATTTTAAGCCTTTATCTTTTATTGTATAAATGTAAAAATATTTAAGAACATATATAATCATATTTTAGTTATTTATATCCATTCCCGCCATTACAATGGCTACATGTTAACTACCATTTATAATAATATTATTTTATTATTAGAGTGCAACGTAAGATTCCCAAGAAACTCGTTGTTGCGTGTTGGGTACGCCATCGAGAATAGCGTCCCCTTTAAAGTCATATTAATATTTTATTCACAAATATGAATAAATATGAAAATGTAATATTCCTTAATTACCTGGGGTGTTACATTTACCTTCTATATGTAAATCCAATAGAGATGGAAAAGAATGAGTGGGAGTCACTAGATGAAAAATGTTATAGGATTTTTGGATCTTATGTTGGTAGATAAAAAAGTGTTCAAATTCACAACAGAGACTATGATGTCTAGAATTAGGAAATCACTCACAAATAAATATAAGAATCCATAAACATCAACCAATGTTTACTTCAAGTGAATATTTATCAACATAAAAATAATTTAATGGAATAATATTGAAAATTAAATCTAGGAATTTAACACCTCACAAGCCAATTGACATCATTTTAAATTATACTAGATAGTGGGGAATGTGAATTGGTTTTTTCATTATTGTTACCTAATATTAGGGAAGGTACTATGATATTTTTTATCAGTTCATGAGGTAATAAAAAATTGAAGATTAATTTTGTGTGATATTTAATACTCAGTTATTATATTAAATTAATAGAGTCAAGATTATTATATAGTTATGATTTTATAAGGAAGTAAGTGGAAGATTTATGTAGTAACATAATCATAGGGGTTAATTTAAATCCTAATTAAAGAGTTGAGATAAAGTGAAGTTTCTTATTCATACCTAATAGAGTATTGATAAGAAAGTAAACAACCAGAATGACTGTATAGATAAAAAGAATGTTCTTAAAAATAATTCAGTAAACATAACAGCTGATGGAACTGATGATGTTTTTTTGTTAAGTGTAGATAGTCCCACAAAGTCATGGATTTTAGGATGATAAAAATATATCAATTCCACATATGTCACATCCTTTTTCATGATAGAATATTTATTTTTTATTATTTTAATTAAATTTTTATGTAATTAAATTTATATATGGTTTGATCTTTTTTTTTAATTCTATAGAAATTTTCCTTCTTCACACGGTTTAGGGTGCAAAGTTGAGTAGAAATGATGTGGATTCCCTTATAAGTGGAATAATTTAATTAATTTTGAACATGAATTGTTTAACCATCATGGGTAGAACACATTTTGGATGAAACCTAATAGAAACCATGAATCTTAACCCTTCCACAGAGTTATCTCAAACACATCTTATGAAAGATTAGGTAAACAATAAAATGAGTGAGTGATACAGATCTATATTTATTCATTATTTTTTTCTTGGTTGGCTCAAAATTAGTAAAAATTTGGATAAACTATTTATAATTTTTTTCTTTATATTTATAATTCCATCGTTAGCGCAAGGTTTTCCAAACAATATAGCCTAACTATGCATATTTCCCATGTTTTAAATGTTGGGTTTTCCCTTTATAACCCTATCTAATTTTAATAGGTTTCCACCCATTTTATTCACAAACCTCACTAGAATATACTAGGATTCACACCATGGGTATTTTACCCTACATAATTTTTAAATTTCAACCTTCTATACGTTTTTCCCTTGAAATCACTCAATGTAACCATGTCATTCCTTCTTGTTTTCTCTTATCCTTCTACTCCATTCACTTCTCTTTTGGTTTCACTATCTCCCACACACCCTATTAGATATATACATTTATTTTAGTTTTTGTGAGATTTATTTATTGTATTTGGTTTTTTGGGGCTTTCTTTGAACCTCTTGAGTCTTTTTGGATTGTTCACTATCATAAGTGATGACTTTTAGATCAGTTATTATTGAACTGAGGTAGGGGGTTTCATATAATTTCTTATAATAGAGTTTCATTATATTCATAATATTATAACAAGATTAATTGGACTAATTATACCTATATATTGTAGTCTTAATTGATTTTACAAATGTTTTAATGGTTTTTTAAGATGGAATAAATCTCCTACTTAGAAGTTCAAGTGGATAATGGAATTGAAATTATTTAAAAACATTAAAAAGATTAAATATAAACAAGTGTGAAATTTTTTATTTTTTAAAATTCATTGGGACATTAATTTAATGGAAATCGTGTTTTGAGTTTTAGGGGTTTTCCATGAAAAAGATGATTTAGATTTTAAATCAATTTTCAAATGGATTGGATGAATTTTTTTGAAATATTTTGGGAAACAAATTTTAATAGATCTATTTGAAGTAGTAATTTAAAATTGTATATAAAATTATTGAAGTAATTATTTTTAATTCTAACACAACTATAATATATAGTACATTTTTCAATTTTAAATGATTTCCAAATGGTGTGTTTGTAAGTGTGACCTTTTTTATCCCTTTTTTGGATCATGATCCCTAATAAGGGAATTATATTTATTTTTTTGTTATAGGTAGTGGCCCAAATGGAATGCTTATTTTTAAATGGTGATATGGTTGTAATGTGAAAGGAATCATTTTATGTAAGGGTGTGGGAGGTGAGATATGATTTTCAACTTTGTAGTGATTGATGGTTGTGACTTCTCACATACTGTTGATTAACATACTTGGGAATCCTAAGCATAATAGTTAGATGTGAGAGATAGTAACTATATTTTCCTCATTATATGGGATAAATAAATCATGGGGATGGATTCATATAGGCCATGGGGGAGTTCCACGAATGTGGACATTACAGGGTAGCTAGTTGGTTATAGACATATAAATTCATCAATGGTCCTATAGATTGTACCAGCTTGAGTAAATCTATGACCCACATATGAGATGTTTAGGAATTTTCCATGTTTACTTTATAATTATTCTTAGGTAATATCACCTATTTTTATTCCCTTGTTTGATTGGAATACATAGAACCATGTATTCTATTTTCTTGTAATCCATATTTTCTGATATAATTTAATCTAAATTTTCTATCCTATTCTTACATATAGATTGTTTTATTAAATTTTTTAAAAGTTTTTGGAAGGGTTTTTTAATGTGATTTCAATATTTGTTAAATAGATTTTTTTATAGAAAGGGTTTTAGACCTGATAAAGGGATATTCCAATTGACTGATGTTATTTAATAGAAAAAATAAAATAAAATTTTATACAAGTCAATGGATGTGATTTTGAAATTTGTTATGAAATAGAAAACATATTTTTTGTATTATATTTCAAAATACTGTAAAATTGAGTTTCATTTGTAAGTAATTTCACAAACTCAATGGTGCTTCTCAATCAATATCATTTTCACTCACATTTTTTATACACTATTTGGTGTATGTAGTTATTCTATCTCCTTTTAGGTGCCTTGGATCTATATTTTTCTATTGGGATGTTTAGGTTATTTTTAGTGTTTAGATTAATATGTGGAGAGTGATTTAGGGTCATGGGGAAATTGTTGGGGGTATTTTTTTTCTTTTTTTCTTTTGATATGTACTTGTATCAAACTATAGATTGGGATCTTATTCATGTTTTTTCATACTATTTATTCTATTAACTTTATATTTGTTCAATTTATATATTGTTTCCTTATTTTTTAAATATTTTAAGTGTATTTGATTTTTTATTTATAATAATGGAGAATTCATTAAAAATGATCACATTCTGAGGCCCTCATACTAGTTGTGATCTTAGGGTGATCTAGAATGAAACCCAAGTATGACATGGTTCAGTTTAGGTGTTATAAGGATGGATGGATTAGGCTGGACCATGGGAAAAAGTATTACAGCATTCCATATTTTAATTTGGGGTTATTTTGGGTTATCTGGAGACTATTTTTGTCATCGAGACTCATGTGGATGGTATGGTAGTGTGCTTTGTCAAAAAAAGTTCACCCTTTACCTCATGTTATAATGGGTGTTTATGGTTTGAGTCTTAATTTTTTGTTCAATTTTAGATATTATTATTTTATTTGGATATGATTAGATAATCTGTTGTTCCCCAAGGTGTATTTTTATGATTTTTGGAATGGATTGAATTTCATAGGTGAAAATAGTGAGGAAACTAGGGATTCATGGTTGGTCTTCATAGTCTAGTAAACCATGTTCTTAATTTGTGTAATGGTTTTACAACCATGATAGTTCATATAATTGGGTTAATGAATGGTTTAAAATCCCATGAGGACAACATATTTCTGTTCATGTTTAACAATCATATTTTTTATTTCTTCCCCCTAGCTTTCTGAATTGATCACAATGGTTTTTATTATTGGAGAGATATTCATTAAGGGAGTTTTTGGGCAATTAATACTAATTGAATGTAATTTTATTGAAGTTTTTTCTCAAGTTCTTAGTTTTTTCACTTAATAAAAATGTGTTATGTTCCTATAATATGGCTTTTGGGATGAAATAATCAATATTATGAGGCAGTATTTTTTTAAACATGTATTTTAGTGGTTGTGAAAGGGTGTTTAGTTTTGTTTATTAAATATTAATTTATATTTTAATTTTTTGTTTCCTATTTTGAAAAGTGGTTTTGAAAATATTGTTTTGTAAAATGATTTGAAATTTTATTTATTGATTCATGTTATTTTTTTTTATAAAAATGAGATATTTTACTTTGGTTATTTATAGTTTTTTAGATTAAATAAATTTAAAAATATATTTTTAAAAGTATTTTAGGATGAAAAGATTTTTTAATTATATGTAATGAAATTTTATATTTATTACAAGTTTTTGAAAATTTGGAATCATTTTTTAATTTAAAATTAAGTGAAATTGTTTAAATGAATTTTTATTTAAGGAATGCTGGTTTTTTAACATTATTTTTTTAAATATTTTAGTTTTTCATGGATGAGGGATTTTAGTTTACCCCTTTTTTATAGAACTACATTATATGATTATGGATAATTATAATCTTGGATCATGTTTCATGTTTTTTATTATATGCCTCCCATAAATGTCTTATAGAATTATAAGGTTTTATCCTTATTCCATGGGGTATTCCTCCCAGTTTATAGTTTTGGTCAATCATTTAGTTGAGTAGAGGAACCAGAACCTATTTCTATATGTAATAATTATTATTATAGTGTATTCATTATTCTATATTTTTATTAATTTAAGTATTGGTTGGAAGGATTTTAGATTACCTCTTGGAGGGTCTTGTAGGTATCAACATGGATACTAATATGGAAAACATAAGTCATTGTTTTTTTGTATATTTAAATTTAGTTTGATTTAAGGATCTCCTGGTTTATCTTTTGAGGTTTTTTCATGGAATATCCATTCTGTTCATTTGTGTGTATAATTATAATTTTTTTATTTTTCATGCCTTTCCTCTTTATTTCTCCTATGTTCGGTATCCAGGTGTTATCTTATACTGAAGGAATTTACAGATCATTTTCTTAAAGGGTTGATCATGGATCATCCTTTAGTAAGTTATAGGTTATTTAAGATGAATGTTTCCTTATATAAGTGAGAACATTAGGGTTTTATCTTTTTGATTTAATCATGGTATGGTATTCTAGGATTAAGTCCCTAGATTACCAATTGAGTACGGTTTCTCAGAGTCCAAAGCAATTTTTTTTAACTGAGCCATGTTTGTGAGTAGTTCTTCATAGATTTTTATATGAGATTTGGTTTGAGATTAATGGTAATTTCCAGTTCTAAATGAATATTTGTATTTTGGTGGTGTTTTCCATTGAGTTTTATGAGATTATATTTTAATGGTTGATGGTTTTGATAGATGTATAAACATAGGGTTGTTTTGTTTATGAAATCTCATTGATAAGTTTTGATCTTGTGGTGTTCTATCTTTTGGTAACACCAATTATAGAATTCCAAAATGGATCAAAGACCCATGTTTGTTCTTCATCCCTCTAAGATTTTTGTTTTAATAGTGTAGTGTTGTTCTGGAGACAATATTTGATTTTATGGGATTGGTAATTTTTTATATGAATCATAAATGTTTAATAGTTTACTACATTAGTTTCTCCTTATTTATTTCACCACTCAACTAGAATCATTCCATGATGTGTGGTTTTGTTTTTTATAGTGTCTTGTATTAATTATATGGGATTTCTTGTGGTATAAAGTGGAATGGTGGGGATTTTTTAACCCCCCATCTCACTATAGACATATTTATTTTTTACCATTTTTATTAAATCATGGGAAACTTATGTTTTTATAAGTTTCAATATTTAATTTTTAATTTGATATAAGTATTCATTATTTTCACGGTTTAGGGGTTAAACGGTCAAGAAAAAATATATATATACCCATAAATGGAGAAGATTTCAATTAATTTTGAATAGTCATGGTTTTATTTAATAGGTGGCTTAGAGTTAGGATGACTCCTAGTAATAAACTGGTGGATTAACACTTTTCTAGAGTTTTATGGAACAAATATTACACACAATTATGCAAACCATGTGATGAGAATTAATTATGTATCTTCAGTTTAATAGATCTATTTTTCAGGGTTTTTGTGGGGTTAATAACCACCTAACCATACATTATTGAGGTTTTTTGTCCTTCCAGTGTAAATCGCAAAGTTTCTTCCCAAGTTTACAAACCATGCGGCATAATTTTTTATATTTCCTAGGTTTTAAATTTTAGGTTTTTCTATTATACCCTTAAATCAAATTAAGGGGTTTCCACACTTTCTCCCTCCTCCTCATCTAACTAGTCTATGAAAAAAACCATAGGTATTCCCCCCTCCATCCTTTGGTTATTTAAATCTCCTCTACCTAGTTTCCCTGTAGTTCCTCTAAATAAGATCATCCTTTTATTCATTATTCTCTTTCAATTCTCCCTAATTCCCTTCTCATTCAGTTTCCCTCTTTCCTAAAATCCATATTGGCTCTTGAATTCAATTTTAGGGGTTGGATTATTATTTCATGGTTTTTTTATTGGATTAGAACCTCTGAGGCTTGTTGGAGAATTTTCTATTATAGGTCATGAGTTCCAGCTCAATTATCATTGAACCAAGGTGTTTATTTTTTGTTTAATTAATTAATATAGAATATTATTAAATTCATGAATTCTTTAAATGTTTAATTTTACTAATAACTCCTATGTCTTATAGTTTTGTTGTATTTCATAATGGATTGAAAGGTTTTTTCAATCAGAATAAATATTTTACGTGATATTTCAATGGGTACATTAAATTTAATGTATTTTTAAACATTGAAATTGGAAAAAGTGTTATTTTGAATTTTTTACATTATTTGGGTAATTAATAGAATAAGAATATACATTTTTAGTTTTCAGGGTTCTTAATGAAAAAATATGATTTGGTTCATTAATTAGTTTTCAAATGTTTTTCTTGAATTATTCAAGAAATTATTTGGGAAATAAATATCAATAAATTAATATTAAATATTCATTTGAAATGGGATTTCAAATGACTAATGAAATAACTTATAATTACATGTAGATCATAAATGGGGGCCCGTTTTTCAAATTTAAATGGTTTCAAAATGATGTGTGTATGAGAGAAATTTGCTTAACACCCTAATTTAATTGTTTCCCTTAATGGGGGAATACTTATTATTCATTTTTATGGATTGTGTAATGAGTTGCATACTTATTTTTATATTTTTATAAGTATTGTGTGTGAAATAGAATATTTATACGAAGGGAATATGAATTGATATGATATTTACTTATTTTTATTGATTGATGCTTTTTATTTCCCAACTCTTATTTATTGAAAAAATATAGTGATCATAAGAATATAATTGAGGGATGAGAGAAATATACTATCTAACCCCTGATTATATATACTATATCCCCCATGGAAATCGATGTACATAAGCCACAGGAGAGTTCCACTAGTGAGGATAGTTGAGGGTAGCTGGTTTTGTATAGACATATGAATGCATCTATAGGCATATTGGTGGATCCCACTAGAGTAAATCTTGGATCACCACATGAGAGGTTTCAGAATTGACTATGTTTACATAATCAATTTTCTCCTTTCTTAAACTCCTCCTTTTTTATAGTAGTGTCTTTCAATTTTTCTTTTTTTATTCTAACATCTAAATTATTTTATTTAAAAAATTATAATTTTTTAAAAGTGGGGTTTTCTATAAAGTGATTTTAAAAGTTTTCAAAAGGATGTATTGTAAGAAAGGTGTTGATATATGATAAATGGGTTTCCCAAGTCATTATTTTCATTTAATATATAATGAAAATAAAATTTTATAAAATATTATGGATATGATATTATCTTCACATATGAAATAGAAAAATTATTTTTCAATTGTATTTTAAACTATAATAAAATGAAATGTAATTTGTAATGAATTTCAAAAACTATGTGGTGATTACCTACTAGGCATAGCTTCACTAAAACATTGAACACACCATATAGGGTAGGTAGTTATTCTATATTATTTTTTGTGCCTTAGCAAGGTCTTCCTCTAATTGGGATTTTCTTGTTGTTCATAGTGTTTGGATTGAGATGTAGAGATTGATTGAGGGTTGCATAGAGATCATTGGTAGCTGTTTTTTCTTTTGTTTTTTATTTTGGGATGTATTTTCATCGACCTATGGCCCTATATCTACAATAATTTATCATATATATATATATATTTATTTTAGTATATTGATGATTAATCATTTTATTAAATGTCACCTTATTTATTATTTTTACACTAAGTGTGTCTGCATAAATTTTCATATCGAGGGTGAAATCAATAAAAATTATTATTTTATGAGACCCTAGCACTATTTTTCATCTTGAGGTGATTGGGAACACACTATAGGTATGTCATGGAATAGTTCAGGTATCTGATGAAGGGATAACATTGGCCGGATCAAGAAAATATAATAGTAGGAATTATAGAGAAATTATATTTTTTATAAATTTTGGCAATTACATATTATTGATGATCAAACATAAAAAATTATAGGAAAGGTGAAAGTACCGAGATAGGGTAATGTATCACTAAGAGGGGGAGGGGGTGAATCTGTTATACTCTTTTTCTTTTATGTTTCTTTTCAATTTAAACAACCATCGACTCCTAGTAGAGATTTCAAATCCCTACTGAAAAGAAACTAGACACACATCCACATGAACACAAGAATTTACAATGTTAAATATTAAATAATAATAGCTACATCCTTAGTATGGTTTGGAAAAGATCCAATACCACACAATCCACTATGAAAAAAAATAATTGTATTTCAACGAGTAGGAAGTGCCCTTTAACTCGTGTAGCACTATGAAACAATCCCACTAGTGTGTGTGCACCCTCTAAGAACATTAGGGTAATACATCGGTATTTTAAGAACTCATGTTACTTGTGATTCTTTTCAATTCAACAAATGTATTCTAATTGTAACATAATTCATCTATTTCTTACATATAAGAAAAGTAATAACTACCTAGACATTGTTATGAATCACTATGTACGATTCCTCTGAGTGTAATTCTTTGAAAACAAAGCTCCCGGTCCAATTATTTCAAAACAAAGCTCCCATTCTAATTCTCTCAAAAAAATCACTCAATATGATTCTTTCAAAACATATCTCTAAGTCTGATTCTTTCAAAAAAAAAATATCCCATTCTGATTCATTCAAAACAAAACTTCGTGTCTGATTCATTCAAAATAAAGCTCCTAGTCTGATTATCTGATAGAAAACAATAGAGTATAATAGGCACAACTTCAATTATCTAATACAATTTTCGAGATGAATAGAATACAAATGAATCATCACTACCCAAAACAATTTTCAATCTGAACAGAATTGATATCTTATTCTCACTATAAACCCAGAGCTTCTCTCTCTTATTCAGTGAAAAGTGAAATCATACCCAAAGTACAATGTACTTCATTCCATTTTATAGGTGACCCAAAAAAAAGTTTACACAAGAATCTGAAAACACTTTCCCACTCACTTAAATTCACCCAAATCTGATTTTCTCTTGAAATCTCAGAGAAATTATGACATCGTCAATACATCTTGATTTTTCTTCAAACTTCTACAATCTTCATATCTTCCTTTCCAGATACTCATTTCAAATGTAAATAATATTATAAATGATGATAAATACATGGGTCTGATCATCTATACCTCATTCATTCATGACGATTTCTTCAAGACAATGCTTGATTCCATACCAATTGAATGTGTTTGAAGAAATGAACTTATCCACTAAAGATACAATCACTCTTTTAAAAGAGAGGCACCCCTTTGACAATTCATGCATTAATATCCACTTTCTTTTCTTTTCTCTTGACCCACTTAAGAAGACACATTAGCACATTCAAAACCTGTGCTTGAATCATGACTTTCAATGCATTGTGTATTAGCTTTAGCAACGTCTGAATTCAATTGGAATGTATTGTAACGTTCCATTCATACCTGCTTCTTTTTTTACATCTTAACCCAACAATAATCTTTTCTGAATACAAATGCTCTGGATATGATCATGCTGAATATGATAATTCTGGATATGATCATTTCTGGTTATGATCATTCTAGTTAATATTGTTGGTTTGGATTGTTCTGTATATGATCGTTAAAAATTTCTAGTTACAATCATTTGGGTTACAAACATTCAGGATATGATCTCTGATCATTTATGGTTAGGATCATTATGGTTATAATCATTCTGGTTACAATCATTCTAGGTACGATCATTCTAGTTACGATCATTCTAGATATGATCACTGCTCATTTCTAATTACTATTGCTGGGTATGATAGTATACAATCTAAAGACAAATGTCTTTACAGATATGATACAATACAATCTAATAAGGATGGTCTTCCCAGATATCATAGAAAAAAATCTAAATATGAATTATTCTAAATCAAAACCATCTCTTTCCTTTTCTTCTACCTAAATAGGATTTTTCAGAAAAAAATTGGTGTATCATCTTATATTATCATGACCTCTACCATCAATGGGACTTAGATCAGTAACACTTTCCATCGGCATCACATTTCCCATCGGCATAACATTTCCCATCGGCATCACCCTTTTCATCAGCACCTCCTTTTCCATCGAACCCACCTTCATCAGCTCCACCTTTCCATCGATACCACCATTCCATCAGTACCACATTCATCAGTACCACCTTTCTATCAATACCACGTCGATTGTTTTGAAACACAATTATCACCACATCATCATTCTGGATATTCTTGTTTTCTAATTGTTTTTAAAATCAATCGGTACCACTTATTTCTTTCTACCATCTGGATATGATAAATCTGAATAAGATTCTTTTATGAATGTTTTAGAAAATATTCAGAATATAATTATTTTCTAATTGTTTTGAAAAATAGTCTTAATACAATTATTTTTTGATAAGAATTATCTTTTCACTCCTCCATTCTTTTATCAAAATTGCATCACAAGTTCTCACATAAACTCATTATTTATATGAAATAAAAACCCAAAAAACATCCTCACAATTAAAAACACAAGTTTGATATTTTTTCTAGTGTGAAACCGATGACAATTCATTTCCAACATGATACATTCTCCTTTTAAAATGATATTTCATGTAATAGATAATCCTTTTATAAAAAAAATCTCAAAAAAATTGTTTCCCAAACAAAGTGAAGTGATTTAATTTCTCCAATACCATCCTTGATAGCAAAAGACAACTCTGGAAACCTTCATCACCTTTATCATCATCTTGGTCCCAAAAATATCCCCCTTTGGATTTTTTTTTCAACCAAGTTTCATAAATCACTGAACTCTGTAACCTCAATCAACGGATTACATATCAACAGTTCTAAGCCTACAAGAGATAAATCATTGTAGGAAACAATCATAATTAATAGAAAAACTATGCAATAAAAAATTATCATAACCACCTCTTTCTTTTCTCTTTATTTTCCTCATTCTATCTGGAAATAAATTCAATTTCTCATCCTATAACCTATCCAAAAAACTGTTAGAATAGTTTACACACTAAAAAATGTTGAATTCATAGCTTACCCACAACTCTCTCTTTTATGCAATAGATTTATGAAAAAAAACAATTCTCCCCCTTGACAAAACAATCCCAAGGTAAGATGAGAGAGGAGATAGATACACATACATCATCATTGAATATAAAAAGGTTAGACACCCTTGTTCGACCTCATTTTTGAGAATGATTCCTTTGATAAAGGTTTTGTGAAAATATTAACAGCTTGTTATGATGTTGGAACATACACTAGGTTCAATTTATTCTTCTCTCCATGCTTTTTAATGAAATTATATTTGATATCAATATGTTTTGAAAGATAATTTTGCACTAGATTCTCGGTGAGATTGATTGTACCTTGATTGTCACAACCCAATAGCAAGGTAAAATTTACCTCAACAAGTAAATCATCCAATTGTTTTTTCAACCACGTTAGTTGAGAAGTGGCTTGAGTACCAGCAACATACTCAGCTTCATCCTTAAAGAGATTTTCTGAGCTTTGTTTCTTATAATTCTAAGTAACCCAATTCTTTCTAAAGAAGAATACACCACTAGATGTGGATCTTCTATCATCAATATTTCCTACCAAATTTTTATAAAAATATTCTAATAAATCAATACTATCTGAGCTACAATACCTAATTCTGAATTCTATTGTGCCTTCGATGTATTTGAGAATTATTTTTCCACCAATAATATGTTATTTTCTTGGAACACCCTAAAATCATTCACATAATGTTACAACATACACAGTGTCGGGTCTTGAGGTAGTCAAATATAATAAATTTCCAATCAGCATCTGATACAATTTTTGATCAACTTCTTTTATTTCTCCATCTTTGCATATCTTGGTTCCCACTGAAATGGGTGTGGAAATAGGTTTTGAATTTTCTATGCCAAACCTCTTGAAATATTCTTTTGCAAACTTTTCTTGGGAGAGGAAAATGTGTTCTTTCTTTTGTTGTATTTTTAACCCATGAAAGTATTTCCTTTCTCCCAGCATGGACATTTCAAATACATTCTTCATTTCTTCAAAAAATATTTCACAACTTCCTTCATCATTCCCATCGAAGATAATATCATCAACATAGACAATTACAATTAGGGAATACTCTTGACTTTATCTAAAGTAAATATTGATATCCACTCTTCCTTTGCTAAAATTCATCTTTCTTAAGAATGTATCCAATTTGGAATACCCTGCCCTCTAAGCTTGTTTTAGGCCATAAAATTCATTTTTCAATCTTCACACATAAACTTAATCATTTTCAATAACAAAGCTACAAGGTTTTTCAATATACACCTCTTCTTCAAGGTCACCGTTTAGGAATGTATATTTAACATCCATTTGAAATATCTTGTATCCTCGTTGTGTAGAAATAGTAATAAAGATTCTGATTGCCTCAAGTTTTTATATAGGAGAAAAGGTTTCATCAAAGTCAACACCCTCTATCTATGAATACTCCTTGCAAACCAATATTGTTTTGTTTCTTGTAACTTCAACTTCTTCATTCATCTTGTTTTGGAAAACCCATTTTGTTCCAATGATGTTTCCAATTTTTAGGCTTGGGTATGATTTCCCATGAATTTTTATTTTCAATTTGATCCAATTCTTCATTCATGGATTGAACCCATTCCAGATGTTCAAAATAATCATTCACATCATTTGGTTCCAATTTTGAATACAAAGAAGTATGTGTAATGGAATTTGTTGTTGTTCTTGTTTGAACCATCTGATGTTGATCAAAAATTATATTCGGTTCTTCCACATGTTTACTCGGCCTTGGATAATATTTTTGATTGACTTTCTTATCACTGTAAATAACTGAGTTTGGTTATTCACATTTATTAGGATTACAATCTTTTTTTATCTTTATCAGAATGATCTTCTTCAACTTTCTCAACATGGTTATCTATCTGGACAAGTTGATCATTCTAAGATATTTCAATATATTTTACATCAACGATATAAAATATTCTTCATGTTTCTTTATTGAAGCATATGTATCCTCTTCTTTCTAAAGTGTATCCATGAGAGATTCCATCCTCACCTCTCTGCTCGAACATAACATAGTTTACACCTTTCTTCTTTATAATACATGGACTCCCAAAAACTATAAAGTGAATCAACACTAGTCAAAAAAATGTTTAACACGTCTGTATTTTTCACGTCAGTTATATATAACCGATGTGGAAATCTATAATGATCGATATATCACGTCGGTTAGTTTATAACTGATGTTATATATCGATCAGGATCCATATTTTACTTCGGTTATAAAATAACCGACGTAAAATATACGGAGAGCATACTTTTTACATCAGTTATTGTATAACCGACATACAAATCGAATCTGGCGCACTTTATCACATCGGTTATAAAATAACAGATGTGATAAATGAAAGCTCGTCACTTTATCAAGGAATTTATTAAATAAACAATGTGATAAAGAAAATCTTGCCGCTTTACCACATCGGTTATAAAAAAACTGACATGCTAAAGCCAATCTCAGCAATTTATCACGTTGGTATAAAGCGTCATATATCACGTCGGTCATAAAATAACCGATGTGATAAAAAGTTTTCTACGTCGGCTATTAAATAACCTATGTTATAAAAATTTAAAAAAAATATTTTATGACGTCGGTTGTTAAAAAACCGACGTGATAAATCTTTTAAATGATTTATCACACCTCGTAGTTAGTCATTCTATTTTCTTCGATCGGGCGACCTGCGATACATCTCTCCCACGAGGAAAACCTAGAATCGATTCGTTGAAGTCATGCCCTCTAGCCTCATTTTTCCATCATCATTATTGATATTTATTATTATCAGATCTATCAGGTCGACTCACAACACTCAAGTAAGCCTCACACGACTCCTTGTCATTTTTTCCCACGATGCCCTAAACTAATTGGTTGAGATGTTAATTTTCATTGTTATTGCAATCATGGTTAGGTTCATAGTGTTCATCTATACCATGATAAATTCTTGTCTGGTAAAATAAACCTATGGAAGTGATATCCTGCATGTTTATGATTTTTTTCTATTCTATCATCTGTGTGCGCGCATACAGGGGGTTTCCAAGGGGGTGGGGGTGGTGTCCAAGGGTGTGTGGGGGCTGTACAAGGGGGTTTGGGTGTCCAAGGGGGTGAGGGGGATGTCAAAGGGGATGGGGATGGTGTCCAGGGGGTGGGGGCTATTTAGAGGGTTTAGGGGGGAGGCTGTCCAGAGGGTTTGGGGGGGGGGCTATCACAGGGGGTGGGTGGGGGGTGTTGTCCAGGGGAGTGGGGGCCTATCCAGAGGGTTTGGAGGTTTTCCAGGGGGGGGGGGGCTATCCAGAGGGTTGGGGTGTCCAAGGGGGTAGAGGGTGGTGTCCAGGATAGGTGGGGGGTGTCCAATGGGGTGGGGGAGGGGGTTTTCTAGAGGTGTGGGGTCTGTCTAGGGGGTGGGGCTATCTAGAGGGGTGGGGGCTATCCAAGGGGGTGGGGCTGTCGGAGGGGGTGGGGGCTGTCGAAGGGGGTGGGGGTTTTCCAAGGGGGTGGGGCCTATCTTGAGGGTTTGGGGGTTGTATGGGGGGGCTACCTAGATGGTTAGGGGTGTCTAGGGGTGTCCAAGGGGGTAGGAGGTGGGGGTGGTGTCTAGGAGGGGTGGGGGTGTCCAAGGGGGTGGGGGCTATCTAGAGGTGTGGGGGATGTCCAGGGGTGGGGGTGTCTAGAGGGGTGGGGGATGTCCAAGGGTGTGGTGGTGTCCAGGGGGTGTCTAAGGGGGTGGGGTTGGTTTCCAAGGGGGTGGGGGATAAGTGTCAATTGGGATTGACTATTGCATCATGGTTTGTGAGATTATGACATGATGATTGTATTGTTTCATGGATATTAGGCTATAATTTATTAGTGTTGTTTAAGGGGATGGGGGTGGTGTTCAAAGTGATGGGGGTGGTATACAAGGGGGTTGGTACAATATATGTTTGAGGTTTCCACTATGATTTTTAGGGATTCAGGAATTATGAAAATATGAGGGGTGTTGCAATATGATTCTATTTTGTTATATATATTTTTACCAGTCATGGGCTATGAGAAAGTTACGGGTTATGGGGGAGACCATGTAAAGGTTTTCGAAGATGCATAGTTATCCTGACCCCATTGTGCCATGATGATATGCTTTACAATGTGTTTTTATCCGTCCGAGATTTTATTTTAAATTTGATTTGATTTTCAGGTTTACTCCATTTTATCCAATTTTCTATCAACCATTGGAAGCCCCATGGTTATCTTGTATTCCATGGAACTTCCTTAAATAAGTTACTTATTCCATGTTCTTCTTCCTTTATTCTTTTTATTCTTTTTTTCTTCTTCATCCATTTCTTCTTATCCTTCATTCATTTTATTATTAGGGATGTTTGTTCATTTTTAAATTGACGGTTTAATATTAATTGATGTGTTCTATGGTTATTAGGATGGGTGGGGGTGTCCAAGGTTGTGGGGGCTATCTAGAGGGGTGGGGGGTTTTCCAGGGGGGTGGGGGATGTCCAGAGGGGTGGGGGATGTCCAAGTGGGTGGTGGTGTCCAGGGGGTGTCCAAGGGGGTGGGGGTGGTGTCCAAGGGGGTGGGGGTGTCCAGGGGGTTGGGGGAGTCTAGGGGGTTTCAAAAGGGGTAGGGGGTGGGGGCGGGGTCCAGGAGGGGTGAGGTGTCCAAGGGGGTGGCGGCTGTCTAGAAGGGTGGGGCTGTCACGGGGGTGGGGGATCTCCAAAGGGGTGGGGGGCTGTCCAAGGGGGTGGTGGTGTCTAGGGGCTGGGGGTGGGGTCCAGGGGGTGGGGGCTATCTAGGGGGTGGTGGTGTCCAGGGGGTGTCCAAGGGGGTGGGGGTGGGGGTGGTGTCCAAGGGGGTGGGGGTGGTGTCCAAGGAGGTGGGGGTGCTGTCCAGGGGGTGGGGGTGCTGTCCAGGGGGTGGGGGCTATCTAGTGGGGTGGGGGCTGTCCAGAGGTTTCAAATCATTAGGATCTATGTAATTTTCAGTAGTGAATGTATACATATTTTAATAATTATACTTCAGATTTATTTTTTACGAAAGGGTGAATTTGGTATCCAGTTCCACCATGATGTATTCTTTGTGAACCTTAAGAATAAAGGATCCAAGATGAATTTAAAACTGTTATATCTAACTATATTTTCTTTTTAAAATCATATTCAATCATATTTGTTTAAATATGTATAGATTTTTTTATATTTCAAATTTGTTTACTTTCAAATTATGATTTTTTTCATATAAAAATATATTTGTCTTATCATAAAAAGATGTATAATTTTCATACTTATTATAGGTAATATTGAGTCGAAGTTGGATTACGGAACATCGAATGAGAAATGAATATGAGGAAGGTGTGGATGCCTTTTTGGAATTTCCTAAACGAAAGGTTCCAAGTAGTGACATTTTTTTCTATCCATTCCTGAAATGTTTTAATAAGAAGAAGTTGAAAAGTATAGAGATAAAAGATCATCTGATTTGTTAGGGTTTTAATCCAAGTTACAACCCTTGGATTTGGCATGGTGAAACTGGACGGAATGTCACTAATGATGATGATGATTCACAAGATGGTGACTTTGATGGGATTGAATAAATAATTCGCAATATTGAAGCAAAAAAAATTGAGTTAGAACCGACATTTTCACGTCTATATGGTGATATTGAAAACCATTATATATAGATTGTAATGATTTTATAGTTTTTTCGGTGGTGTTAAGATTGATTAACCTGAAGGTGAAACATGGATGGAGTGACAAAATTTTTACAGAGCTGCTAAAATTGATGAAAGAAATTCTTCTAAAAGATAACGATCCTCCAGATTCACATTATAAGGACAAGAAAATATTATTCCCGATGGGATTGGGATACAAGAAAATACATGCCTATCTGAATGACTATATGATATATAGGAAGGAATATGAATTTTTGTCAGAGTGTCTGAAATTTGGGACATCGAGGTATAAGGTGAAAGAAAAATCACAGGCTGATGTAGAGATTACAAAGATCCCATCAAAGGTATTTTGGTATATTCCTATAATTCATCGTTTCAAACATTTATTTTCTAATTCACATGATGCAAAAATGTTAATATGGCATGCTGATGAGCAGTTATGTGATGGAAAAATACATCATCCAGCTGATTGTCCACAATAGAAGAAAATTTATGAGCAGTATCCTACATTTGGAAATGAAATTAGAAATCTCGTACTAGGGTTGTGCATAGATGGAATGAATCCATACTGAACCCTCAATAGCACATATAGTTCATGGCCTGCTTTATTGGTAATTTACAACCTCTCTCCTAAAGTTTGTATGAAGCGAAAATATGTCATGTTGAGTATAATGATCTCTGGTCCGAAGAAACCTAGAAATGATATTGATGTTTTCTTGTCACTATTGATTGATGATTTGAAACTTTAATGGGATGATGGTATTAGGGTGTATGATTCTTATAGAATGAAATATTTTCAACTGCATGCAGTGATTTTTTTCACTATAAATGACTTCCCAGCATATGGAAATTTTTCTGGATACAGTTTTAAAGGGCATAAATCATGTCCAATTTGTGAACAACAGACGTCATATTGTCAATTACATCATGGGAGGAAAATAGTGTACATGGGTCATCAAATGTTTTTGCCTATGTATTACTCTTATAGAAGACCAAAAAAGGCATTCAATGGTTCACAAGAATTTTATATTGCTCCAAAACCTTTATCCCGTGATTTGTATTTTGAGAGGGTGAAAAACCTTGATGTGACATTGGGAATGACACAGAAATCTGGTAATGATAGACATATTTGGAATAAAAGGTCAATATTTTTTGAGCTACCATATTTGAGATATCATGAAGTCAAACATAATATTGATGTCATGCATGTGGAGAAGAATATATATGATAGTTTTATTGGAACATTGTTAGATATTAAAGTAAATACAAAATATGGGATGAATGCAAGATTAGACTTACTATTAATGGGAATACATTTGGAGTTAGCTCCCACTCTTAATGGAAGATGAACATTTCTTCCCCCGGCTTGTCATACATTATTGAAGAGGGATAAAATTAGCTTTTTTCAGTGTCTTCATGATATCAATGTGCCTCAAGGTTATTCTTAAAATGTTAAATTTTTTGTCTCATTGAAGGACTTGAAGTTGATAGGTATGAAATCTCATGATTGTCAAGTCATGATGCAACAACTTCTACCAGTTGCATTGCGTGGAATATTTCCCATCCATGTCATAAAGACTATAATGAAGTTGTTTTATTGTTTCAATTCAATTTGTAATAAGGTGATTGACGTGAATGCTTTTAAAATTTTGGAAAAGGATGAAATTTGTATACTTTGTAAATTGGAAATGTACTTTCCTCCAACTTTTTTGAAATAATGGTGCATTTAATGATTCATATGGTTCGAGAAATAAAGCTTTGTAGACCTATATATCTTAGTTGGATGTATCCTTTTGAAAGGTATATGAAAATATTGAATGGGTATTTTAAGAATCCATATTGACCTGAAGCCTCCATTATTGAAAAGTATATTTTTGAGGAGGTTGTAGAGTTTTGTATGAGCTACTTGGCTGCGGCGCAGTACATAGGTTTGCCTCCATCTCACCATGAATGAGTTAATAATGAGGGAAAGGGGATTCATGGCTTTAAAGGCAAATCGTTGTTAGCTGAACATATGAGGAAGTTTGAATCATACATCTTGAATAACATAGCGGATGCTTAACTGTATATCACATTACATATTAATGAGTTTAAACAATGTCATCTAAAGAAGAAAGAAATGTGGATTTTGAATGAGCACAAAAAAACAATTTTTTTCATGGTTTAAAAAGACCTTACTTGGTAGATCAGATATATTAGTGACATTAAAATGGATAGTGAGTGGTCCATGTTTAAATGTGATAACAAGGTCCAGTTATGACATTAATGGCTATACATTTCATATGAAAGCTCAGGAAAATAGAAGTGTAGTTCAGAATAGTTGTGTATTGGTGTTTGCAGAAGCAATTAATTTTTCAAGTGCTAAAAACAAAAACCCAATTTTTTCATCAAGTGCATATTATAGAGTGATTTAAGACATATGGGAGGTGGATTAATTTAAAATTAAATTTCTTTTTTTACTGTAAATGGTTTATTGGTAACAACAGTGTCAGACATGATGAATTTGGAATTATAGTTGTTAATCTGAATAGATTGGGAGACATAGTTGATTCTTTTATAATGGAAACACATGCAAAAAAAATTTTCTATGTAGTAGATAAATCAGATATGTAGTGCGCTATTGTTTTACAAGGGAACAAACAATATTTTGGTGAGGATGAACTTGATAAAGATACTGATTTATGTGAGATCCCTACATCCATGGAATGATTAATAGAACATAATGATGAGCATGTTGAAGACATGGTTTGTGCCATAAGGAATGATCACGATGAAGGAATTTGGTAAAACAATCTATTTATACATTTTTAAAATTACAGTTAACATTTGTTTATTTCTTGTCTACATTTATTATTTTTATAAAATGTTAGATTTTTTAATTTTTTTTCTTTATTAAAACATGTATTAAAACAAAATAAGTATATGTTTTCTATTTTTTTTAAATTTTGTTTAGTTTACATTATCATGTTTAGCAATACATAAATTTTATATCTATTGTTTTTTTAGTGACTATTACTTTACCATTTTTTCCATGTTTACTAGGTTTACAATGTTTTAATTTTTTTAGTTTACTTTATCATGTTTACCATTACATAAATTATATATCTATTATTTTTGTTCAATGACAATTACTCTACCATGTTTACCTTGTTTTCCAGGTTTACTATGTTTACCCTGTTTACCATGCTTACCATATTTACCATCTTTACCATCATTACCATTGTTTAACATGCTTACCATATTAACCATGTTTACTATTATGTAACTTAGTACAATTTTCTATTTTTGATTATAGTAGTATTAAAATATTTGAATTTGTATATTTTTGAACTAATGGTTGTTTTTTTATTTGAAGGATAATGATAGATCCATCAGTTGATCAAACACATGATTTTGGAGATGGGAATATTGGTCATACCTATGGGGAGGAACATTCACATGATCCTCTTGATATTCCCCAATCTTCCTCATGTTCTCCCATTACAACAAAGAGTTCAAGAGTTGGTAAACGTGGGTGCACAGGTTTACCAAAATTATCACTTGCCCGTACGCAGGATCAGAAGATAGTCATTGAGTTTGATGAGGATGATATTCCTAGATGTCAAAATGAAAAAGATTTTAAGAGTTTTGTATCAACTCAGGGTAAGATCAAAGTAAGAATTTTGTATGATGACTGGAGAAGTGTGGACAAAGCGATAATCTCTCAGTTGTGGGAGACAATTTTGGTAAGATCATTTGTTATTGTTTTCCTATTCATTAAATGTTTCTAGTATATATAATATGTTTAAAATCTTCTTTATCAGATGAAATTTGATATTCCTGACACTGTAGGAGTCAGGAAGAAATGCTTATCGATGGCTGCCAGGAGATGGAGGGATTTCAAATCAACCCTCACATTTTATTTCATTTTTGGTTATAAGAGTAATGATAATCCATGTCATATATATACTTTCATAGATGAAAAAACATGGAGACAGTTTGTTGAAAGTAAAAGAAAAGATTCAATTTTAGTAAGGGAAATGTAAACTTTTATAAGATTTATTATATAAATGATATTATTACTGTTTTGTTAGTGATTTCTTATTCTTAATTTGTAGAAAACAAAGAAATATTATCAGGAGATCCAGTCTAAAAAATCATACCCGCATAGTTTATCTCCATGAGGGTATAAATTATTGAACGAACAAATGATGGTAGAAAAATTACAAAAACTAAGAGTTTAGTCTTCAAGCTCTTGAGAGGTGGCCCCTCCATCCCCTCCATCTAGACATGAAAAATGGAAGAGAGCTTAGATAGGAAAAAAGGGAAATATCTTTCTGAAGATTCGAGAATCGTAACTGAGAGGATTATAATATATCTATTTTATTTATTTACGTTAACTATTTTCTTTATATAATTTCAATTATTACATAAATGTTCAGTTAATTAATATAAGATTCTATTGAGGAGCAGAGCTCAAAGGGGGTATTTACATCTGTTGGGAGGCAAGATATTTTATCTGCAGCATTGGGAAAGCCCGAACATCCTGGTCGTGTACGAGGATATCCAGAAGGTGTATTTGTAGGAAAAGTGTTTCCATGTTCTTCAACTAATTACATTGAGGGTGTTTATAAATAAATAGAATCCTTGGAGGCTGAAGTTTATAATATTAATGCGACGATGGAGGAAAAGATTAGAGCATAGGTAAAGTCTATGTTTAAAGACATGCAAAGACAATTTCAGACCGAAGCTCCCACTCCTCCACCTCCCCCTACAGACCCCATTATTTATCCTCCACCTATGCCAGTAGCTCCCACTCCCCCACCTGCCCCTGAAGACCCCATTATTTATCCTCCACCTCCGCCAGTATCTCCCGCCTCAGCCTGCAGAACCCATTTTTTATCCTACTCCTTCATCGCAGCTTCCTACTTTTTGCGAGTTGTACGTTGATCATCCTCAACATCATATAGTTGCATATGGGTTGGTATATTGTATAGGAGATATAGTTCATCATCAATAATTAGATTTAGTGAACCAAAGGTTCACTGTACAGGATATTATAGATAGATCAGCACGACTACCATTACCTACAGATGAGGTGATGATAGTTGGACATAATATCATCCATTTTTTAATTTGGCCATCCAGACTTCTTAGACTCATTACCATAATGGTATGTATGTTATATCCTCTAATTTATTTTTTATTAATGTTTTATTATCATTTGAAAACTAATATATTTTTCTAATTATTTTTACAAGAATACTTCAAATGTAAAGAAATACTGTATAGAAGACAACAAAGAAAAATGGCTATGAAATCATATACATATTATAGTAGTTTGGACATATTTTCAAGATATTAAATTTTTTTGGAAGATCATTATGAGTTTCCAATGGAAGCTAATGTTTTTGGATGTGCAATAACTTTGGGTATTTTGAAAACTGATATCATGGAGCTTGTTACTGAAGATAAGTTGGGCATCAACGCGGTGCAAATTTTTTCCATGTAAGTATTAACACCTTTTCATTGTGTTATATTTATTAAAAATGTATACTTATGTTGGTTTTGTATTATTTATCCTTATATCATTCTTGAGAATAATGAGCGACAAGATGTATATGGGTTCATGGACCTGCATTTGATTTCCCCTGAAGCATCTACATTGGATGAGGAACAAAGAATGATTTATATTGCTGAAATACTTGAACAGAATATAGTCACACAATGTTGGATGATGCCTTTTTGTGAGAGGTATGAAAAACATCTCTCTCTAAGAGTTCATTATCTTTTATTATAAAAAACCACTAATGTTAAATTTTCTTTTATCAGTGATCATTGGATGTTAGGGGTTTTTCCCTAGGGAGAAGACACTTTATTGGATATTCTCTATCCATGTTGATGTGCGGGAATGTTTTAAGAAACTATTGGAAAAGTAAGTTTCAATTTCTCAATAGTTTTATATATTATAACGAGTTTTAAATTTATCTCATTCATATTATTTTCTAACAGGGGATGGGCCTACTTTCGAAGAAACACAAAGAAAAGGAGTGTGAAGATCAAATATGTAAATGTAAAGGTAATATCCATTTATAATTTGTACTTTTTGATTTATTACATAAAAATAATATATTTAATTTACACTCATTCAAACAAAATTTTCCTGAACAACAAGGCATCATTGAATACAGATATTGTATGTTACGATTTATGTATTAAATAATAACAACTGGGACAGTTGTGAACTTTGACCTAGTAAGATTTCCTTTTAAACATTTCCATAATATTTCATTTGATTTATTCATTATACGCGTTAACTACTTTCCTTTTAATTTGTAGATTTTTGATGAACTTCAACCCTATAGTGCTCATGAATTCAAACACTTACTAGTGGAATGGTCAAATTATTTTATAGGTTTGATTGAATTTTAGTTTTTTGTAGTGTAAAATGTAATTTTGAATATTGTCATTATAATTGGGTATTTGGTAGTCGTTTAGGTTGGATTTATTTTTTTTAAGTTGACATTGTAATTTTTGAATATTATATATGTGAATGTTTAATTTTTATCTACTTCTTGTTTTTGTATACTTATGACGGTTTTTCTGGTAAGGATTCCGGTCTGAGGGGAGGGGTTCCAATGGTGTGGGGGGTGTTCAGTGGGGTGGGGGTATCCAGGGGTGTGGGAGGGTTGTCTAGTGGGGTGGGGGTATCCTGGGTGTCCATGAGAGTGGTTGGGGCAGTCCAAGAAGGTGTGAGTATTTCCAGGAGGGTGGAAGGGTTGTCTAGGGGGTGTCCTGGGGTGTGGGGGTGTTTTGTGGGGTGAGGGGGGTTTTCAGGGGTGTGGGAGGGATGTCTAGTGGGGTTGGGGGGATGTATAGTGGGGTGGGGGTGGGGGGGGTGTCCAGGGTGTCCATGGGGATGGGGGGGGGGGCAGTCTAGGGGGTGGAAGAGGAGGCGCCACCATCCCTCGGGGGGATGAACGCCGCTAGAAGGTACTCATCACTCCCACATGTGAAGCTTGAGCTCTCAAAATGTTTCACCAATGATTTCTTCCCCTGTATACATAATTCATTCTATCACTTTGATTCCAGTATAACCAGGGGAATAAATCATTGGTGAAACTTTTGAGAGCTCAAGTTTCGCATGTGGGAGTGATAAGTACCTTCCAACAGCGTTCAGCCCCCCGAGGGATGGCGGTGCTTCCTCTCCCAACACCAGCTATCCAGGGGCTATCCAGGGGGTTGGGGAAGTCTAGGGGTGTGTGGGGGTGTCCACAGGTGTGGTGGGGGCCTTCTAGTGGGGTGGAGGGTTTTGGTCTCGTTTTGGTCGGGTTTTGGTCTATTTTTTGGTCTCGGGGTGTCCAGTGAGGTGGGGGGTGTCCAAGGGTGTGGTGGGGGCTTTCCAGTGGGGTGGGAGGGTGTCTCGGAGGGTGGGAGGGATGTATAGGAGAGTGGGGGGATGTCCAGGGTGTCTCCAAGGGTGTGGGGGCAGTCCTGGGGGTGGGGGTAGTCCAGGGGTGTCCAGGAGGGTGGGGGTTGTCCAGGGGTGTGGGGGGTTGTCCAAGGGGTGGGGGCAATCCAGGGGTGGGGGTCCAGAAGGTTGGGGGTTGTCCAGGGGTGTGGAGGGATGTCCATGGGTGGGGGTAGTCCAGGTGTGTGGGGGTGTCTAGGGGTGTGGGGGGTAGTCCTGGGGGTGGGGGCAGTCCAGGGGTGTGGGGGTGTCCAGGAGGTTGGGGCTGTCTAGGGGGTGCGGGCTGTCCAGGGGGTGCGGGCAGTCCAGGGGTGTGTGTGTGTGGGGGGGGGGTGTCCAGAAGGGTGGGGGTAGTCCCAGTAGTGGGGGGGGGGGGCAGTCCACGCGTGTGGGGGTGTCCAAGGGTGTGGTGGGTTGTCCAAGAGTGTGTGAGTGGGGGGGGGGGGGGGGCTATCCAGAGGGTGGGGGTAGTCCAGCGGTGTGGGGGGTAGTCCCGGGGGTGAGGTTAGTCCAGGGGTGAGGGGTTGTGTCTAGGAGGGTGGGGGGGTTTTCCAGGGGTGTGGGGGCTGTCCAGGGGGTTGGGGTAGTCCAAGGGTGTGGGGTGTCCAGGAGGGGGGGTGTCCCAGGGGTGGGGCAGTCCAAGGGTGTGGGGGGTGTCCAGGTGGGTGGGGGTTGTCCAGGGGGTGGGGGCTATCCTAAGGGTGGGGGAAGTCCATGGGTGTGGGGGTTGTCCTGGAGGGTGGGAGGTTTTCTATGGGTGTGGGGTTTTCCAGGGGGTGGGGGCCAGTCCAGGGGCATGGCGGGTCTCCTGGAGGGTGGGGTAGTCCCGGGGGTGGGGGTAGTCCATGGGTGTGGGGGTGTCCCATGAGGGGGGATTCCAGGGGTGTGGGAAGCTATCCAGAGGGTGGGGGTAGTCCATGGGTGTCCGGGGGTGTGGTGGGGGATGTCCAGTAGGGTGGGAGGGGGGGTCTGGTCTATTTTGGTCAATTTTTTGGTAACTTTTTGGTCTGTTTCAAGGGTGTGGGAGGGCTGTCTAGGGGTGTGGGAGTAATTTCCAGGGGTTGGGGGGTATACAAGAGGGTGGGGGGGGGGGGTTCTCCAGGGGTGTGGGGGTTGTCCAGGGGGTGGGGGCAGTCCAAGGGTGTGGGGATGTCCAGGAGGATTGGGGTTGTCCAAGGGTGTGGGGAGCTTTCCGGGGGTGGGGGCAGTCCAGGGGTGTGGGGGGAGGGTTTCTAGGATGGTGGGGGTTGTAGAGGGGTGTGGTGGATATCCAGGGATGAGGGTGGCAGTCCAGGGGTGTGGGGGGTGTCCAGGGGTGTGGTGGGGGCTGTCTAGTAGGGTTGGAGGGGGAGTTCTAGTCTGTTTTGGTCTGGTTTGGGTAACTTTTTGATCTATTTCAGGGGTGTGGGAGTTTTGTCTAGGGGTGGGGGTATAAATGAGGGGGGGGGGGTCAGGGGGTTTGGGGGGGATATCCAGGGGTGGTGGGTAGTCCAGGGGTGTGGGGGTGTCAAGGAGTGTGGGGGGTTGTCCAGGGGTGGGGGCTGTCTAGGGGTGTGGGAGTGTTTTCCAGGGGTATGGGTTATCCAAGGGTGTGGGGATGTCTAGGGGGTGGTGGGGTTGTATAGGGTGTGGGGGTGTCCAGGAGGGCGGGGGTTGTCCAGGGGTGTTGGGGGCTGTCCAGGGTGTGGGGGCAGTCTTGGGGTGTGGGGGTGTCCAAGGGTGTGGTGGGGGCTGTCCAGTGTGGTGAGGGGGTTCTGCTCTGTTTTTGGTAAATTTTGGTATGTTTTAGGGGTGTGGGAGGGCTGTCCTGGGGTGTGGGAGGGTTATCCAGAGGTGGGGGTATATTGGAGGGTGGGGGGTTTTCCAGGGGTGTACGATGTTGTACAAGGGGTGATGGGTTTTTCCAGGGGTGTGGGGGCTGTCCAAGTGGTGGGGGTAGTCCGGAGGTGTGTGGGGTGTCCAAGGGTGTGGTGGTGGTGGTGTGGTGGGGGGGGGGGTTATGGTCTGTTCTGGTATGTTTTTGGTAACCTTTTTCTCTCTTTTAGGTAATTTGGTTGGGCATAGCTGCGGTTCGGTTTTATTTTAACAAAATTATTTTTTACGTCGGTTATTTTATAACCGACGTAAAAAATGCATTGGTATTTGTTGTAACATCGGTTATTTGGAAACTGACGTATTAACTTCTTAGGCATTGGTTTTTATGTTCGTTATTTCATAACCGATATAATAAATTGAAATAGATTGTTTTTTACGTCGGTTATAAAATAACCGACGTCGTAGATATGTTTTTACGTCGGTTATTATATAAATGACATTGAAAACCGCTTGGTAGAGAGGTTTATCATGTCAGTTATAAAAATAACCGTTGTGATAAATGCTTTAGAAGAGTGATTTATGATACTGGTTATTATATAACCGATGTGAAAGGGTATATACCACATCGGTTATTAAATAATCGACCTAATAAAGCACTCCTCCAAAGCGTTTTCCATGTCAGGTTTTTATCAACCGACGTGAAAATGCTTCGGATTTTTGTTTTTTTACGTCAGTTGTAAAATAACCGACGTAAAAAAACTATGTTTATAACGTCTCCTGTATTAACTTCGGCCAAAATCCGACGTTAAAAATAAAAAATAACTGTTGTAAAAAATGTTTTCTGCACTAGTGAAAACTTGGATTTTTTCCAAAAGACAATTCGTATGGAGTAATACTATATTGATGACTATTGAAATAATGATTCTGAATATAAACCACAACACTATTTGCTTGCCTCCAAAAGTAATGAAAAATTCCATGATCATGTAACATGGTTCTTCCCATTTCCATCAGCCTTCTATTATTTCTTTTAGAAACCCCACAATGTTAGGGAGTGTTTGGAGATCTATAATCATGCCTAATTCCATGCTTCTCAAGATAGTCTTCAAACTATTTACTTATATATTCACCACCATTATCATTTCTCAACTTCTTCACAGAATACTCGCATTCTTTCTCATCATTTCTTTTAAAACTTTTAATCATTTTCAATGCATTTGATTTCTGTTTCATGAATATAACACAAGTAATGCTAGTAAAATAATCAATGAAAGTAATAATGTACTTATATCAATGTGTTGATTTTTTTCTCATTGGCCCACATATATCAGAATGAATTAGCTCCAGAGGTTGTTTTGAACAAATAGAAACTTTATTATGAACAACATTTGTAATTTTTCCTTTCTGGAAGATAGTGCAACATCAATATCTTCTTCTTGGAAAATCATGAATGTCTCGAACACTATCACTTTTTGATAAATTTCCCATGATTCTATAACACATATTTCCAATCCTTTTATACCACAACTAATTCTCTTTAACCACACTCATATAACAAGAGTGTTGCAAATCACCAACCTGAAACAATTTTCCCTTCATACGTTTTCCTATTATAATAATATTTCTATCTTCATCACCCTTTACAAAAAATCCATATTTATTAAAGATAACCTTATTACCCTCATCAAACAATTGCGAGACACTTAGCAGGTTGTTTTTCATCCCATCAACATACAATGTTTTATTAGATTTTATCTTTTCTTTTCCAATAATTGTTGGCCTAACTCCTTTGATTTTCAATGATTCATCATTTCCAAATGTCATTATCCCTTATTTATAAAAATTCATATCCTTAAACAATTTCATGTCTCCTGTCATGTGAGAAAAAACCCACTATAAAGTATCTAGGGTCGTTCTCCTTTCATGGTTTTTAATCAAATTTCAACTAAAAGCGCCTTTTCACCATTATTTTCATTCTTCACTTTTGAATTTTGAGAATTGAGAATCTTTTTCTGAGCTAGTAACAACACAAGACATCCTTTTGGAAGGTTTCTAGGTTATTCACATCTTTCCCAAAAATATTGCAAAGGTTCAAACCTATTTTCAATCATCACTTCATTCTTTTCAGAATTATTCAAGACAACATTTTCATTTTTCTTATTTAAGGAGATTCACTCCCACTCAATCTCTTCCTTTCATAACCTGTGCGATAATAGTAATGTTTTTTATTGAAACAATACATACTTTTTGTGTTCCCAAATCCCCCACAATACTAGTAATACTCATAGAACAAGTATTTTACCCTGAAACCTCCATACTGATCAGGATTGTGAAATCATTTCTAAACCATCTTCTTTTCACTTTCAATTGTATTATTCTAATACTTTTTAGCCTTGATAAGAACAGAGGTATTTGAAACTTTTCTAGATCTAGGATGTTTAGAAACATTTCTAGATTTAGGTTTCCATAAGAAATTAGAACATCCAGCATTATTCTTTGAAGAAATAACTTCATTCTTCTTCTCTTCCTTTGAAGGTATCTTTGGTTTAACATACTTGTGTTTATAATTATGAGAAAATTATCCAACTTAAGTGATAGAATTTTGGAAACATAGGCTTTTATTTTTAGCTTCAGAGATTTTTTGATTGAAAAGTTACAACTTTTCTTCTTTTACTTTCAACTTCACCTATAAGTTATCATTACGATTCATTTCTTTTTCAAAAGATTTCTTCAAGTCATCAATATCATTAACCGAATTTTCTTTCTCACTAGAAAAACATTATTGATTGCTTGAGAATTCAACTTCCAACATTTTTTCTTTTTAAGCCTTCTGATATTTCTTATACATTCTTTCAACACTTATTTAAAATTCATTTCAAGCTGAGTTTCATCTTATTCAAAACTAATGGTTCTAAATTATTCATCATTTATTGTAGTAGTGAAATTATTTTTATTATCAGTCTCAATATATTTTTTGGATTTAGCATCAATCTCTTCTACTTCATTATATTTTGAAAAGAATATTTTTCTTTTTGATTTGATGAATTTATATTCTTTTCCTTTGTCTCCCTTTTTCTTCCACAATCTTTTTATCTTTATTTCTTTAATATCACTATCCTATTCTTTCATTATTTGAGGAATATTAGCCGAAAAGTGACTAATACCTCGACATTCAAAAAATTTCAAGGGAAGTTTCCATTTTTATTTCCCTGAACCAATTTTTACATTTTTAGAAAAAAAAATATAGGATTTCATTGATATTTTTACATACCTCATTTTCTGAGTTAGAATCACCAACTTCATTTATAATAAAAATCTTCTTTGAATTTTCTTTCTTCATAGCCTTGAAAGACATTTCTCTATCAACATTTTTTAGTTCTTCATAGAATTCTATCTTCTCATTTCATTGGTGATAAGAGTTCTATGTAAATAAATAAGAGATAATGTTTTAGGATCTCTATCTTCTAATTTGGAAAAAATTGTATCAAATTTGTCAGGTAGGATTCTAAAGATATTTTCAACAATTGTAGAGTCTTTCAACATTTCACAAATGCATCTAATAATACTCACAATGTCATTCACCCTGGTAAATAATTCCCCATCAGATTCATGCTCACCCATTTTCAAATTGTCATTCTTTAATCTCCATATTTGTAACTTTTCCATCTTCACATTTTTATTGCCTTCATATATGTTTTTCAACTTATCCCATATACATAAAGCTGTGGCAACGTCTTTCACTCTAATGAATTCCCTTTTACAAAGTGATGATAATATAACATTCTTGGCTCTTCAATAATTCTCAAGAAACTTCATGTCAATAGGTGTAAGTGGAGTACAATTGTCAATGGGAGGAAACTCAACTATTTCACATTAAATAACATCATAATTTACAGTCATAAGATATGGAAGGATTATATCTTTCTAGATATGACAGTTCCTCCATCAAATACTGGAATACCTTTACCGTTTACATATTTCACATTCTCCATCAGCAAATAATAAAGAAGTGAACCACCCTCTGATACCAATTGAAAGTTCCCAAACTAAGTATTGTATCACTGAGAGAGGGAGGGGGTGAATCAGGGATACTATTTTTCTTTATGTTTATTTTTCAATTGAAACAACCTTCACATCCTGTTAAAGATTTAAATTCCCTACAGAAAATAAACTCAAAACACATCCACAAGAACCCAAATATTTATCTGGCTCACTATTCAATAAGAATAGATACGTCCTTGGTATGGTTTGGAAATGATCCAATAACTTAAAATCAAATATGAAAACAATCCTTGGATTACAATGAGTAGGAAGTACCCTTTCACTCATGTAGAACTATGAAACAATCCCACTAGTGTGTCTGAACCCTCTTAGTACATTAGGGTAATATAATTTCTTTGTAACAACTTATGTTACCTATACTTATTTTTAATTCATCAAATGTATTAAAATTTTAACACAATTCATCAATTTCATACCAAGAAGAAATATAAGAACTACCTGGACATTGTTGTGAAACACTGAGTCGGATTCCTCTGAGTGAAATTATTTCAAGAAAAAGATCCCAGTACAATTATTTCATTAAAATTATCCCATTCCAATTATCTCAAAACAAAGATCTCATTTAGATTCATTTAAAACATATCGCCCAGTCTGATTCATTCAAAACTATGCTCCCAGTATGATTCTTTCAAAACAAAACTCTCAGTCCAATTCTTTCAAAACAAAGCACCCAATCTGATTTTTTGATATAAAATAACTGATTAGAATAAAAAACACTTCAATTATCTAATAGAATTATTGATCCAAATATAATAAAAATGAATTGGCACCACCCAAAAAAAATTAAATACAAATATAGTTGATCTATTTTTCTCACTAGTAACCCGGTGCTTTTCTCTCTTATTCAGTGAATAGTGTAAGAATACACAAAGTATAATGTACATGTTGACTATTTATAGTTGACCCAAAACAAGTCTAGAAAGGAATCCCAAAACACTTTCCTGCTCACTCAAATTCACCCAAATATGAATTTCCCCTAAAATATCAGAGCAATTATGACTTCGTTAGTGCTTCTTGATTCTTCTTGAAAATTTTACAATCTTTATCTCTTCTTTTCCAAATTCTAATTCAAATGTCAATATGATTATAAATGATTAGAAATGTGTGGCTTTGGTCATATGAATATGATTCTTTCATGATGATTTTTTTTAAAACAATTCTTGATACCATACCAATTGAATGTTTTTGAATAAATTCACTTCTCCACTAGAGATACAATCACTCTTTTAAAATAAAGGGCCCCCCTTGACAATTCATTCATCAATGTCCACTTTATTTTAATTTCTCATAACCCACATGAGAAAACATATCATCACATTAAAAACTAGTGCTTCAATCATGACTTCCTTAAGGACATTGAATGCATTGAGGATCAGTTATAACATCTTCTAAATTAAATTGGAATTTATTATAACTTTCCATTCATTCCTGCTTCTTTCTTTTCTTCTCAACCCAAGCATGATATTTTCTGAATACAAATGGTCTAGATATGATCAACCTAAATATGATCATTCTGGATAAAATCATTTCTAGTTACGATCATTCTGGTTATGATTGCTGGTTACGATTGTTCTTGATACAATCACTGATCATTTCTAATTATGATCATACTGTTTATGATCTTTCTAGTTTCTAACATTCTTTATATGATCATTCATTATTTATGGTTATGATTATTGTGGTTACAATAATTCTAGTTATGATCATTCTAGATATAATCATTCTGGTTATGATCATTTTGGATATGATCTTTGATCATTTTTTGTTACGATTGGTGCTTATGATCAAATATAATATGAAGAAAAATATCTTCCCTGATATGATACAATACAATATGATAAGGATGATCTGCCAAGTAATGAATCAGAAAAATATGAATATGATTCATTCTCAATCGACATTTCCACTCTCTTTTTCTTCTACCTGAATACAATTGTTTTGAAAAACAATTAGTGCCTCATCTTTCATCAGCATCACCTATATCATTGGAACCACTATGACTGGTACCACATTCCATTGGCATCACCTTTCCCATCGGCATCTCCCATTTCATCGGCACCACCTTTTCCTTCAGTACCACCTTAACTATCGCCACCTTTCCATCAGTACCACCATTCCATCATTACCACTTTCGTCGGCACCACCTTTCCATTGGTACAACATCAATTGTTTTGAAACACAATCAACACCACCTCTTCATTTTGAATATGATTGTTTACTGATTGTTTTGAAAAAAAATATGTACCAATTATTTCTTTTTTCCATCTTGATATGATAAATTTGAAGATGATTGTTTTGCGATTTTTTTTAAAAATAATCTGAATACAATTATTTTCTTATTGTTTTGAAAAACAATCTAAATACAATTCTTTTTCGATTGGAAAAATCTCTTTCAATACTCATTTATTCTATCAATCTTTCATCACAAGTTCTACCATCAACTCAGGATTTATATGAAATACAAACCAATACAACATCATCAAAATTAAAAACAAAAGTTTCACATCATTTCCAATGTAAAAACTGAAGAAGATTCACTTAAAACATGATACATTCTTCTATGAAACTGATTATTCATGAACCCAATAAATACTTTTATAAAACAAAATCTCAAAACAATTGTATAAAAAAAAGCAAAGTGATTTATTTTCCTCAAAAAAACATCGAAAAAAATACCACTCTTGAAACCCTCATCTCCTTCATCATCATCTTGTTCTCAACCAAATGGTGATGTGTATATCAAAATAACATAGCAATTTTACATGATTTAAAAATGCACGATATATTACTAGGATAAGAAGGAATATTAATTGAAAGGGGTGGCTTGATAATACAATTTTATACACTACTGCAATTGGTGGTTCTTGGAAAATTAAAATGGGATCTATGGTCATAGATCATGGAGTTTAGAATGGAACCTCAAACAATATGATAGGAAAATTATAAAATATGGTTGTAACGAAACATAATTTATGGGATTAAAAATATTATAACTATAGGTTAGACCACATGAGTTGGAATTGGTTGATGGTGATGGTAATAAAAAGGAATGTTACAATGTTTGAATTTTATTATTTAAAAAAAAAGGTTTTCGTTATAAATGGAGGATGAATACTGATGGGTGGAAATCTATACATGGGTAAAACTATTGTTTGGGGACCTAAACTAGTAAATTTATTTGGAGGGACACTATATTATGTGACACTTATTGATGACTCGATAAGAAATGTATGGGTTTACTTTCTAGAAAATAAATTATATAAATTTTTATTGTTTCTGAAATAGAATACTATAATAATAAATGAGTCATAATCAAATCGAAATTTTGTGGGTCAAAATATATATGAGAGTATTATAATATATAGATTAATGAATTTATCATTTTTAATAGAATTCGATGGGAGAACACTATTATAGGTGAACCAAATAGAAAGAGTATGGCTGAGTAGATGAATAGGACATTTAATGAATGTGGCCAAATTACGAGGTTAAACTTGGGGTTACCTAAGAATTTATTGAATGCAAATGTGAATATGGTAGAATATATTACTAATAAGATTCCATATATTCTAACTAGAGAAGAACTTTTTAAGTACACATGGTCAAAATAAGAGGTAAGACTCTCTCATTTATATTTCTTTTTTTATTTTACATGTGTTCATATATATTTATATGTAAGGGATAAATTTAATCCAAAATCCAAGGAATTATTATTTTTTGGATATAGTGCAGAGGTGTTTAGATATCAATTCTAGGACGATAAGAATAAGAAAATAATTAGAATTAAGAATGTGACATTTATTGAATGATTTGTGTGAAAATATCGTCATATAGTTGAAACTAAAATTGATATTGTAAAATTAGTGTGTTGAGAGAAATTTTATATTGATAGTGTACATTAACATATAGTAACAGAACTGGTGGATCCTACACTTTACGTATAGTTTATGAGATCAAACAAAGTTGGAATACATAGGTTCATGTATTAATTATCCTTATAAAAAAATTATTAATTTATGATGGACATTCACAGCTCGATTAGGAGGAAATATATTTGAAGGAGTTAAGAAATTGGGAGTTTACTATTATGAAGGAAATTCATCTTTACATGATAAAAATAGAGGAGGTTACTCGAAATTATATATAAGTAATAACTGAATAAAAAATAAGTACATCCGTTCAAGTAAGAGAATAATGTTAAGATGAGATCCATGGAATGGTTTTTGTATATACGATTCCCTCAGAATAATGGTGTGAGTTTCACTAATATTAATTCAGCTATAGTGAAGTTGGCCACCATTTGGTTCTTTTTATTATTTAATAAAGTAATATGTATCTTGAAAATATGGATGAGAAAACATATTCACATTATAGAGATATGGAAGAAGATATCTACGTTAGGCCCTAGTGATATGGAATTATTGAATAGAGGGGTGGTGAACAGTTCATTTAAAATTAAAAAAAAGGTTTAATTATTAGAGTGATTAATATTTTTTACTTTGAATCATAAAATAAAACAAAGAATAAGATATGTTTATATATTCGTTTAGATCACTAAGATCCTACTCTACTCTTCTATAATAACTAATCAGTTAGAAGACAGTTATTCACTAATTCCACATTTTTGATAGGGAGTGATAACAGAATTACAATGGATGTTTACTTTTCTTATATGGTAGTATAACTTTGACTGGATTTTTAAAAGAGTCATAACCCAAGTTACTTTTTTCTTGGAGTCAAAAAATAACCTTCCTTTTATATTAGAGGAATATCCTTATTTAAAATATTTTTGGGTGGGAAAATATTAAACCTACTGTAAAAGAACAAAAATTGGATATAAGAAATAAAATAATATCCACCAAATAGATTTAGAGAATCGAATAGGAACAAATATTGTTGAATATTGAGGTAGCCCAAGAACTTTAATCACTTAAATCGTGGATTATCAAAATTATAAATTCCTTTGTGATACTATCAATGGAACAATAGTAACACGGAAAAATTAGTACATATCAATTCTTTTATGCCTTTCTTATTTTTCTATCGTAGTAATTGTAAGTGTCACAGTCATCAATCTTGTTGAATAAACTCTGTCAATTTTATTTTATCTCTTTTAATGATTCAATTTACAAAGGATAATTGGGTTTCATTAACTAAAATATCTTGGAGTGTCACAATATCTAATCATATAAATCCCTCTTATAAAATAATAAACATTGAAAAAAAAGATATGTTACATGTAATTTGATGATTTGTTCTCCTACTTATAATCTTTATGCTATTTTATTTCATCATGAAATAAAATTTCTATACATAGAATAAGATAATTAAGAAAAATGTGATTTATTCAAATTAATAAAACATTAAAAAAATATTTAATCAATATTTTAGAATAAAATAATTATTATGAAAATTACTATACCCATAATAATTTCCTCTATAATTTATCCTTCAAATAAATCTCACATAGTCATTATAGTATATAAATATTATACAGATCATTAGTGTACCAACCCAAAATTTTATCAATGTAATTTCCATTCTTATTATTATTTTATATTTTAGGAAACCCATACATCAGCTAGAAAACCCAATAAAAACATCATTCTAATAAATGATGAATGAAATAAATGGTATTTATAGAAATTAATGAACCTATACCAATAGAATAGAAACCAGACCATTGGAATTGTAATATGACCATTAATAATAGTATCCCAACCAATAGAATAGTAACCTAACCTATAAATTATAAATAAAATTTATGCATATTATAAATGAAAATATAATATATTTATATCTTGGCATAAGTAAATAAATGTTCTAAAAATGATAAATTAAGTGTTTGTAGTTTTGTAAAACCTAAATGTTAATTTGCAATTTTATAATCAATATAAATATTTAAACGAAAATTTATTTCAAAAAATTAATATTTTTTTTCTTATCATCATAATATAATTTTATGATAGCTTAATTAATTTTTCAAAGTGTCATAAAAGTAGTTATAATATTAACATCATAAATTTTCAAATAAATTATAATTTTAATTAAAAATTATATTTCCTATATTTGGAATATTAATTTCATAAAATGGAGTCCATTTTGGAAATCTACAAACCAAAACAAGGTTGGGGCTATTTTTTGGGATTTTTCAAAAATAATTAATTTAATTGTGAATAGTGAATTATAGTAATTTACGGTATTTAACATTTTTATCCAAAAAAATTAATTTTTTAGTCTCGTATAATGTAATAACCCATTATATCTTAATTAAATGAACTAGTTAATGTAATTATTCAGAATAATAAATAATATTTAAAGGATTGAGTCAGAAAAATATACAGTTGAATAAAATAATCAAAAACACCCATCTCCTCTCACTATAAATACCACTCCTCACCTCCTATTATCCTCACACATTATATTAATTTTAGTTTTCTTATATTATTACCAATTACTCTCCCAAACTCTTCCCTTTGACTAGTACTTTATGGTCTCATAAAAAGACCAAACCCAAGTGCCTTAAGGATGCTCTCAAGGAGACGACATTAAAGTGGTAAAAACCTCCTTATTTTTCTCTTAATTTACATTAATTTCTTATCCTCCCCTAACCTACCTTATATAAGAAATTATAATAAATCCATTATAATATATATATACTGTAATTTTATTATGTTAATGGAATATCCATCATCAAGAATCTTCTCTTCTCCTTTTATTCAAAAAATAAAACATCATTCGTGATGTATCGACTCACCACCTATGTGGATGATGATATTTTGTTTTACATTTACTCCTTCATGGATGGTAAAATATCATTTACAATAGTTAAAAAAAATTGGAAAATTTATATTATAACTTCTCCAATGTTCTTAAAATAATATATATTCATAATATTAAATAATAAAACAAAACTAGTTTATGATGGTCAATAAACCACAGAAACAAACTAGACATGTATCATTAAGGTTATACCTAATTAATCATCATCATATCATAAAAATATATATATGGAACCACTAAATTTTTTTAAAGTATATTAATATCATATAATACCTTTTCTTTGGTGTTTATTCTATTTGAAAAGAACTCCCATAATTGTTCTCAAGAGAATTGATCATAAAATAATGAAATGAATGCACCTGGAACAACGAAACTAAACATAATAACACATCAGAATGGTTATAAAAGATCTCAATAAAATTTTAATAAATAAAAAATATATTTAATATGTTATTAATTAAATTATTAATGAATTTATTTTTATTATACAGAAAATTATGTACATGTGAAGAATACATTCAGACATAAGTTAAGGGACCTCTCCAAACCTTAAAAAACCATTGGGAAATGATTTCTCTTTCATTAACCTAATTTATTCAATTATGTTTCTTAGGTAATTCTTATAAATAATGTTTATATTTTACTAAAAATGTGTATATATTTTTTTCATCCTTCTTTTATAGGGTAAACCATATTCTAAAAGGTTCTCTTATCAATTCCTTCTGATAAGCAAGTCTGATTTAAGGGAACATCTTAATTTCCTACCCATTTTCATGTAAACTAGATAAAAAATTTAAGCCACAATACTTTCCTAAAATAACTTATTTTATTAATAAAAAATATCTTAGTTCATTTTTGGTTTTATTTAAACAATTATTATTATTTTCACATTTAAAAATATTATATTTTCACTTAAACCGCACAAAATTAAATCATTTTTAATGTTTCTTAAACACTATTATTACATGTTTTCACTTATGTTCAACATTATTTTTCATGAGAAATGCCTAAATTCGATTATTAATGTCCATGTATTATTTTAATCCATTATTTCATGGAAACTGTTATTATACGCCGATTCATTATGCCTTATGACATGATTTTGATATCTTTTTCCTTTAATGGGTAACCATTATGGTTATCCTTGATATCTGATTCATAATTTGGAAAACATATGAATGAAAATGTTATTATGGGTTTTCCAAGATAGTTCTCTAATGAATTGGGTAATGTTTTTCCTCATGAGTTGTCATGTATTGGATTTGGGAGTAAACCTAATCCACTATGGAAAATTGTCCACCATGTGATATAGTCTTGGAAGATAGCCTCGACTATTGTTTACGTCATGTTATATATTGTTTCCACACTCTAATGTTTTCATTATTACACTATCCCATGTTCTATATTTTATTCTTACATATTTTTATTCATGTCCCATGCCTTTTATGTCATCATTTCATGCCTTCTAACTCATGTTTTATTCATTATTCTTATGATTACCCCCTTAGATGGATTTTTAGTTCATCCATTTGTGCTTGTATTCCCCAGGTTATCCTATATGTACATAAGAGGTAAAAGGAAGTTAGGATCTTATTATGGAGATTAAAAAATTGTTTTTATTTTGGTTTCATGTTTTATAATTATGTACCTAGTAATATGAATACACTAGAATTTAAGATCCTTGGTTAGTATTTTGTGGTTAATTATGGTTAAAATCATGAAATAAATATTTAAGAGGAAAGGGTAACTATAGTTTGTATCATAGAACGGTCTAGTTATATTTTGGATTAGAACTAGAGATTTTTTTTAGAAACCATAGAGATGATTCTATCACCATTGATAACCTCAATTGAAACATAGGGAATCAAAAGTTAGGATATAATTATCATTTATAAGTTTATCCTTCTATGTTAAAAGTTTAATTTTTATATTCTCATTAGAAATTGTTTCAAACCATCTATAATATTTTTTTTCTAGATAATAGTGTGGGATTGGAGAAATCCCCTAACGTTCATTTACCTTAGTATGTAAAATGAAATTTCTATGGTAAAATTGAAAAAGGGTGGGAAGAATGTAATGACCAAATAAATTTTCCAATGAAATTTTCTTCTTTAATTATTTTATATAGTATAAAACACATACATCACCAATTGAACTCAATAAAAACATTATTCAGATAAATCAAGACTGAAATAAGTGGTATTTATAGAAATTAAAAAACTTATATTGAGGGAATACTATCTTAATCCTTGAAATAGTAATATGACCATTATGAATAGTAACCTAGACAATAGAATAGTAACCAGAACTACGAAAGTATAAATAAATTTAGTCATATTATACATGAAAATATGATAAATTTATATCTTCACATAAGTAAATAAATACTCTAAAATGGTAAATTTAGAATTATTATTTTTATGAAATAAAAACATTTATTTATAATTATATAATTAAGATAATGATTTAAAAGAAAAATGTATTTACATAAATATATTCCTAAATTATTATTTTGTTTTATTATAGTTATAATATAAATTTACGATAAAATAATTTATTTTTCAATGTGTCATAAAATTGGTTATAATATTAAAATCGACAATTTTTAAATAAATGATGATTTTAATTAAAAATTAAATTTCTAATATTTGGAACATTATTTTAAAAAAAGGAGGATATTTTTGAAATCTACAAGTTGAAAAATAGTATGTTTGATTTTTTTTTTATTTTTCAAAAATAGTTGACTTTTTGTGAATAGTGAAATACTATAATTTACAGTATTTAACATTTTAAGAAAAATGGATTCAATTTTTAGGTAGGGATGATGTATGAACCAATTATTTAGAACTCATATGAACTATTTAATATATATTTTCACAAAAAAGTAACACTATTGAATTTCATGGCCCAAAATAATAAACAAATTAAAAACATAATAAAAAACACCCATTTCCTCCCACTATAAATACCTCCACTCGCCACCTCTTCTCCTCACACCTTATAAGATTTGGTGTAAGATTTTATTATAACTAATTACTATCAAAAAACTCATCCACACTTCTTATTATTTATGGTCTGAAATAATGAAAAATCTGAGTTCTTTAAGGAGGTTCTCATGGACACGGCATTCAAGTGGTAAAATCTTCCATTCGCTTTTAATTTATTTTCATTTATCATCCTCCCATCACCTCCCCAATCCATGAAAACATAATAACTCCATTGTAATATATATATAATATAATTTTATTATTTTAATGGAATATAATTCATAAATCCACTTTCCTTCTCTTTTTATTCTAAAAATGAAAACATCGTTCGTGATGAGTCGATTCACCGCCTTCATGGTTTATGAGATTAATTTTCCATTAAATCATTAATATCTAGTCATAAAACCATTAAAATGGTTAAAAAATATTTTAAATTTTATATTATAACTTTTTCCTTGTTCTAGATCTAATATATGTACATAATATTAAATAATAAAACAAAACTAGTTCGTGATTATCCAAAAACTGCAAGAACAAAGTGTTTGACATGAACATTCTAACTAATGAATCATTATCATATTATAAAAATAAACTATATATGGGAGAATTTAAAAAAATTTAAATTATTTTTATATTTTATAATTCCAAATATACAATTTTTATTCCATTTTTCAAGAACTCCCATAATTATACTTAAGGGAACCTATTATAAAATCATAAAATGAATGCCCCGAGAACAATGAAATTAAACATTATAACCAATCAAAATGGTTATAAAAGAACTTTATAAAATTTAATTTAATAAAATATATTTTCAATAGTTTCTTAATTGTATTATTAATGAATATAATTTATTATCTAGTATATTAATTTCAAATGCATAAAACTTTTGGACATACGTTAATGGATCTCTATGAACAATCAAATTACCTTTGGGTTACGCTTTCTCTTTCTTTACCATGATTTATTTATTTTTTTATATAATTATTATAAATTCCATTTATATGTTCCTAACTTATGTTTCTATATTAGTTCTTTGTTATTTGATGGGGTAAAACAAATTTTAAAATGTTCTCTTCTCAATTTCTACCCATAAGAAAGCCTGATTAAAGGGAACTTCCCAATTTCTTGCCAATTTTTATAAACACTCCATAAGATATATTATTCCACAAATTATTTCATAAAATTACTCATTTAATCAATAAAATATATATTAGTTAATTTATGGTTTTATTAAAACAATTATTAATTTTATTCTTTAAAAACACATAAATATTTTCCCTTAAACTGCACTAATGTGGATGATTTCTAATGTTTCTTAAACACTATTTTTTACATATTGCAACATTATCTAGAAATTATTTATTATAATATATTCCTATTTTTCTTTATTAATGTCCATTTATGATTTAAATCAATTATCTCTTATACACCGTTATGATATGTTGTTTTGTTATGCCATATCACTTGATTATGATACCCAATTCTTTCAAGGGGTAACCCTTATGTTTATTCATTTTTTCTGATTCTTCATGTGGTGCATGTTTATCTGAAAATTTTATTTTTGGTGTGACCATATAGTTCTCCAATTAATTGGGTAATTTTTAGTCTCATGAGATGTCATGTATGGGATTATTGAGTAAACCTAATCAATTATGGGACATTGTCCACCATGTGATACATTCTTGGCAGTTATCCTCGATAAATGTTTATGTCAATATATATGTTGTTTCCACATTCCTATTTTCCCATTATAACATAATTTAATGTTCTATATGTTATGATTCCATAGGTTTATTCTTGTTCCATTCCCTTTTATTTCATCATGTTATTCCATCAAACTCATGTGTTATTATTTATTCTAATGTTTACTCTCTTATAGTGATTTTTAGCTCATCCCTTTGTTCATTTATTCACAAGGTTATCCTATATAGATTTAATATCTCAAATGAAGTTAGGATCTCATTATGGAGATTTATAAAAATATTTTTATTTTGGATTCATGTTTTATAATTATGTACGTAGTCCTCCAAAGATACTAGAACTTACAATCCTAGATTTTTAATTTATGGTTAAATATGGTTAAAACCAGTTAATAATAGGTGTAAAAGTTTAAGGTCAATTAAATAAGAATTATTAAAATAAATTTAATAAAGTTATTATAATTAAAAATATAAAAATAACATTACAATAGAGTGTTTTGGAATATAAAAATTATCACAAAATAAAAAAACAAACTACTAACTGTGTGACATTAGTCTTACGGTGGGTATGACAACCCTGTGCTTTATTACACACTTAAACATGATTTAGTACATAAACATGCACTTAAGACAACTTTGAGGATAGATAGGTCTAGTGTCTTGGAAAATTAGGAACATTAAATAATAACATAGAACATAAAACAAAACATATTTATTTAAAACATCATTTACATGACTACAACATTCCATTCGTACATAGTATTTCATGGGATAAACTGAGGACATGCATAAGGAAAGGGTGATCTATAAAGCCCAGTAAGAGAGTAAACAAGGAATAACATAAAGAATAAAATATATTTTAGGCAATATGAATATCAATGGAGCATAAAATAACATGAATAGAAAGAAGTGATATAGCAAGATTATCATAACATGAAAATGTGGCAAGAATATTTAACATGATATTAGCATGAGTTAAGCCTCATTGCACATGGAGCATGAGTAAACCCTCATTACACTTGAATTAGAATGATTAAAACCTTATTTAACTTGAATTATCTTGAGTAAACCCTAATTTAACATGGAATATCATGATATTATTCATTACCCAATACTTTGGAGTGCTATTAGGGTGCACCCTTTATAAACATTTTATTTCATGCATAAGTGTGCCACATGGATCATATAACTTGAATCATTCAACATAATAAGTTATTACACAATTAAAATAATTGTAATACATACATTTAAATACCATTAAATATATATATGTTCATAATGGTGAACACTCTTGATAGAGAAATGGGTAAGGTATTCACTACACAATGATTTTGGCTTAGAAAATTGTGGTGCAATTTCAGCAGTATAACAACATGACAAAAGAATTCATAAAAATAGATGATGAGAGATAACTAGGTATATAATCATATGTACATGAAATGGAAATTAATGGTTCATATAGATACATGTCACAACATATGAAATTTAGAAATATAATGCGTAACATGATAAATAAACTTGAAGAAATAGGAGAAATGGAATAAATCTTGCGAAATTTTGGCATGATAACGGGTGTACCTGGGAGGGATTAAAGAGAGATAAAGTGGTCTATCACCATTAAAACATAATTATTGCAGTATTGGGGAGGTGAGAAATCATACCTCAATATTTTCAATTGAAAATACAAGGGTATAACAACATAAAGAACATGGATAAAAATGAGAAAGGAATAAATCCCTTACTTGGATGTGTGAACCCAAAGGATTGGGAGAGGCTTGAGAGAGGCTTCATGGGAAAAAGGGGTGCCTTGTAAGGATTACATAGATATGGGGGAATAGGTTGGACATTCTCCAAAGGTTTTGAGTGAAGATGAATTTCTGATTTAGTGGGTTTATATAGGAAATGATAGTGAATTGTTTATTATTTAGGTTTTGGAAACTACACATTAAACTAATCAAAACCACAAACCATCACATGGTTTTTCACCATGGATTTTGACAAAGTTTATTGGTAAAAAATATTTTATAATTCCAATTTCCAAATATAATAAAAAATTAGGCTTTCTTATGTGTAGCTGAGTCACACTCCAAAGGAAATCATTTAAAAAAAATAATGTCTTTTATAAGACTTGGTGGGTCCACTAAGGAATCATAAAATTAATCAAAAAAATAAATAAATTGACATTATTTTAAATCTAATCCATATATTGGACAAAACCCCATTTTATATTATTTTATTACATCACTATTGGGTTATTATGATGTCATAAAACACATTATATATTTAAATGGTATTTATTTTTTACCCAAAAATTAGACTGTCTCTGAAAATTTTGAAAAAAATCAATATCATATAATTTCAACATCATGAATCCAAAAATTATATTCATTTTATCTAAATAATTTTCCAAATATTTTAATTTTCCATTTAAAAAAAACCGACATTTATTGAAAATTCCTGGGTTTTGAAAAAATAGTTTTCAGACCTTAATAAGAAGTACAATTGTGTTCATAAAAATTTTACAATAATTTATATTTAATAAAAATTAATGTAGTTATAATATATTATTAAAATATTATTTAATTATAAATTCCATTCATTCATCAAAATATATTTCTTTATTGAATTTAAATATCAACTAAAAAAATACAATTTGTGCTTTAAAATCCATTTACAAAGTAACAATAATAAAATGAATGTATATTCATTATAAAAAAATAATTCACATGATATTATAACTAGGTTATTGTTACATAAACCCTTATAAAACCCATATAATACCTACAGATAAAGTGTGTGATAGAGACCGACTCTTGGGGTGGCTCGGATAACATCGCTTGGGTGGTAATCTCTATTCACATCCACCTCTTTCGTAGGAGGTTCCATTCAAGCTAAACGTGTTGAAGCTCAGCTTGGGATTGGTCAAGAGGGAAGCCCAATGATGCTACATTCTTCCAGAGCTTCAACAAATGGGCTTTGTATGGATCAATTTTGCTGGATGAGGTCATCCTTTCCTTTTTTGAGTAAATTGGATTTGTTAAAGACCTATATTTATAATAATCATGTGATCATTGTTCAACGACTATATAAGAAACAATATGAATTATTAACAGTATTTAAAAGTAAAAAAACATAAAACCAAGGAAGTGAATCTGTTTTTTATAACAATTTTCTAAAATAAGACATTTAATTTGATCGAGATGAATTTTTATTAATAGATGTTTGGGTCATTACAATCTTCCCCCATTAATAAATTTCACCCTTGAAATTGCATTTTCCCACACTGAAAAAGATGAGGGAAACTCTACTTCATCACTTCCTCTGATTCCCATGTTTCTTCTTCAAACTTGTGGTTTCACCATAACACCTTGACGAGGTGAATTGTCTTATTTTGTAGAATCTTTTTCCTATGATCTAAGATATTCACCCACTTCAATTCATAATAATGGTAGTTATCTAATCATACCACCTCTAGATTGAGTACATGCAATGTGTCAGATATGAACTTCCTCAAGAGTGATACATAGAATAAATTAAGTACCTGAGATAGGTTCTTTGAGAGTTTTAGTCAATAGGCCACTGCTCCAATGAGATCAAGGATTTCAAAAGGGCTGGTGTACCTTGGAATATGCTTTCCCTTCTTCCAAAATCTCATAACTCAATTCTATGATGATATGATAAGGAATACCATGTTCCCAACAACACACTCTAGGTCTCATCGATGATTATTAACATAGATCTTTTGTCAACTCTGAGCAGCATTAATCTATTGTTGGATGGTCTTAACCTTCTCCAAAATTTCTTCTAGAATTTATAGACCTAGGAGTTTAGTCTCCCCAAAATCATCCCAACATTTTGGTGTTCTTAACCTATTCCCATAAAGGGCATCATAAGGATCCATTTGGATGCTTTAGAGGAAAATTTTATTGTATGAGAACTCAACCAAAGGAAGATGTCGATCCCACATTACTTTGAGGTCCATTGAGCATGATCTCAACATGTCTTCAGGTGTTTTGACAGTACACATAGATTGGACATCAGTTTAAGGATGATAAGTCATACTGATGTTCAACTCAATATTCAGATTATCTTGGAGACTCTTCCAATACATAGAGGTCAATCTTGGATCTCGATCAGATATAATTGATATTGGTACTCCATACAGCCTTACCACTTATCTAATGTATATTCACACTAGTTGATCCACTGATAAATCCTATCAAATGGTAATGAAGTGGTCATTATTTTTAAGACAATCCACAACAACCTAGATAACATTGTTTCCTCTTAATGTCTTTAGAATTTTGGTGACAAAGTCCATGGTGATTTTATCCCATTTCCATTTTGTCATAGATAATGGTTGCATCATCCCCTTAGACTTATGTCTCCCAGACATCACTTTCTGACATACCAGGTACTTTGATGTATACTCTGTGATCTCCTTCTTCATGTTATCTTACCAATAATACTCACAGCTATCTTGATACATCTCTGTGTTTCCTTGGTGAATCGAGAAATTCAAACTATGTGCATCATCTAAAAGTTCATTCTTTAACTATGGATTTGATATAACACATAGTCTTGATCCAAATCTCACAATTACTTCTTCATTAACATTGAACTCTACAGATTTCTCTTTTTTGATAGTTTCCATTTTCATCTAGATTCTCAAATCATCCTTTTGGGAATCCTCTATCCTTTCCAAAAGATATAGTTGATCAATCATTTGTGAATGGATTGATTATGATCCCTTATTTATGATTCCCATGTCCATCTTCATAAAATATAATAAGATTGGATCCTTTTCAATTTTCATTAATGATATAATTGTGGGGTTCTTTATACAAATATAATATGCCACCTTGTTCGCTTTCCCAAGGTGGTAATGGATTGATCAGTCATAGTCATTGATCATATCCAACCATATTTGTTGGTGAATGTTCAACTCTCTATGTATGAAAATATACTTGAGGATTTTGTGATTAGTGTATATTTCATACATGTCCCCAAAGATGTAATGTTGCCAAATTTTCAAAGTGACGATTACTGTATCCAACTCCAGTTTATCTGTTAGATAGTTTTTCTTATGAAATTTCAATTTCCATGGAGCATAGGAAATGAATTTTTCATTTTCCATCAACATGCTTCTGATGCCCTTCTTCAAAGAATTATTGAATACTACAAAAAGTTCTCCAATTGTGGGTAATGTGAGAATATGTGTCATGATAATCCTTATTTTCTACTCTATGAAGCTATCATTTCATTCATAACTCCAAGAAAACTTCACTCCCATCATAGTTATCTGGGTAAGAGGGTTGGAAAATTGTGTTAAATTTCTCAAAAATCATCGCTAATATTTAGATAACCATAGGAAGCTACTGATATCTATCACTGATGTTGGCCTTAGTCATCCCTCAATTGATGTTGTCTTATAGGGATCCACAAATATCCAATTTCTTATGATTATATGACCCAATCATGAGACTTATTTCATACAGAACTCACACTTGAGGTACTATTCATAGGGATTCTCTTTTGATAAGGTCTCTAGTACAGTTCATATATTCTCCTCATGCTCCTCCTTAGTTTTGGAATATATTATATTATTGTCTATAAAGAATACCAAAAATATTTCTAGGTAATCTCTAAAGAATCAATTCATCAAGTCCATGAAGATTTATGGAGAATTAGTGAGTCCAAAAGGAATTACTATGAATTTATAATTCCTTTACCTTGTACCAAAATCCATCTTGGGGATATCCTCATTCTTCAGCATTACTTGGTAATATACCGACCACAAATCCACCTTCGAGAAGTATTGTGCTTCACATAGCTAATCGAAGAAGTCATCAATTCAGGGCAGATGATACTTTTTCTTTATCGTGATTTTTTTGAGCTCACGATAATCAATGCAAAGGTGCATTGAATCATCCTTCTTCTTGATGAAGAGGACTAGTACAACCAACGGTGAAGCACTTGGTCATATAAAGAATTTATCCAGATTCTCTTGTAGTTGTTTCTTTATCTCCACAAGCTCCACAACATCCATTCTATATAGAGTCATGAATTTTGGAAAATACACAAGTATAACATCAATGAAGAATTCAACATCTCTTCTAGGAGGAAGACCATAAAATTACTCAGAAAACACTTCAGTGAATTCCCTCATAGTAGGAAGGTCTTTAAGTATGGTTTCTTCCTTAGACTCAATCATCTGATCAAGATACACATTCTCATAGAGTGGTAATATCCACGCTGTAGAGTTATTTCCATCTCATGGAAATTTATGTTCGCTCTATATAGGGAAACCCAATCCATGCCAATAATTGCTTCAAATTCCATAAGAGGGAGTATAAAGAGGTTTATTGGGAAGTTTAATCCACAAATTGTGATAGGATTATAGTTATATTCATACGTTGAAATAATTTCCCCATTTTCAAATCTCACTGACATATTTACTTCTCTGATTTTTGGTGGTGTTGGGATTGTTCTACTAACTTTTTGGGATATAAAATAATGTGTAGAACCAAAATAAAAAAATTATGTTCACTATTGTTGAATGAATAACTAGTGTACCTATCACCAGTTGATTTTCAGGATTCTCTTTGGAAGTAGTGGTGGCATAAGCTCTCCCGTGCTGCATTGGAGGTTGTTGGTTTCCTTCAAAAACCCTTTTCTTAAGGAACATGTTTGCACAATGCCTTTTTTCTTCGTAATTGAATTAATGAACAATGCATTGAGGGTCAAACGGAGTGTTCCTCTCCTATGTCTTAGTAGCGGGTTTTTCTTTTCTGTAGTTAATAGCCATGTGACTTTCTCTTCCACACCTAAAGCATTTCCTCATCCCCTTCAGGAAATTTTCAGGGTGCTTCTTTTTCCACCTTTGGAGAATGGAGTGTTGGAATTTCTTAGAAGCATTGAATTTATCCATCAGACTACCAAAATTAAAGTCCACCTTACTCTTATTATACCCACGATACCCCTGAGATTCATTGATATCTATTTCAACATTGAGGGAACATCGAACAATTTACCTCTAGCTTTTAAAGTCACAGATCTTTTTGGCTTTCTGTAGGCAAGGTTTTATCCCACCAAAAAAGAGTTCAACCTTCCATTTGAGGGTAACAACAAAGAAGGAGGAATATCATGAATTCCTTGTGATGTTTTCCTCACACACTCTAATGGATTCATCATCTTTCTACTTGAGGGTAAGGAATTACCTTTCCATATTAAGTCTGAGGGTGCACGAAAAATAATTTTTGGGAAAATATTTTATAAGACCTTCCATTAAAACATCTCAATATCTTCCTCAGGCTTCATATTTTTAATCAATGTATAACATTTATCAGCTTCACCCCTATATGATAAGCATCCATAAGAACCTTCTCCTGTTCAGAACATTGAAGGATAGAGAAGATATTTTCAATGGATTTGATCCATTGTTTGGCGATTAAGTGATCAGATGATCCATTAAAAGATGGAGTCCTTTTTCTCATGATGCTCTCAATTACAGCTTCTTATTTCTTGGGGGGGGGGGTTGGATGTTACTCTGGAACTATGTTTCAATTTAGAAAATGAGTTAAATGAGAGAGTATCGAAAAAATGTTTTTGATTCTCACTCCCATCAGATTGGGAATCTCATTAGAACATTTGTCACATTGATATTCACATCTGTTGTTAGCCCGAGACCTCATATTACTGGCCATTGGGTGGAATAAAAGGTATGTTAGGGATAACACATAAAGGGGAATCCAAAGAAAAAATTGGATAACTTATAAATTGTATTTATTTTCTTAACTTATGAATTTATAGGCTTCAATCTATGTTATCCATGATCTACTTCCGAACATATATATGTTTAGGGGAATTTTTATTCCATTAATAATGATTCATACTAAGATTATGAATTTACCAAAGCACAAAACCTGGGAGTTTCATAACCATGAGTGTTGCAAGACTTTTTTCATGCACCAGTTCCCGTTTGAGTCTAACTTAAAGGGGTTTTTTCAGGTTTTACCCCAAGATACATATGTGCCAGAGATGCCTCTACTTATTCATATCTCGATAGGGATGAATTTTCATGATAAACCACTTACTCTATACTAACCAAAATTTAGGGATGTTTTTTATGCTTAGTCTTATACCTATGTCTTTCTATAGGGTTTACTAATCCTAATCCCAAAAATAACTAAACCAATCCTCTAATACCAATTATAACAAACGTACTCTTTAGTACACACTTAAACTTGATTTATTACATAAAATTGCACTTAAGACAACTTTAAGGATCTAGAGGTCTAGTGTCTAGGGAAATTAGGAACAATACATAACAACTTATAACATGAAACACAACATCATTATTGAAAACATCTTTTTCATGACCACATCATTCCTTCAAACTTAGCATAGCATCGAATAACCTGAGGACATGCATAAGAAAAGTGTGAGCTATAAATCCCAAAAAAGTAGTAACCAAGGAACAACATGAATAATATAGTACATGTTAGGAAATAGTCTTATCCATGTAGCATAAGAGAAACATGAACATAATGGCATGATATATCATGATTATCATAACAAGGAAATGTGGCAACAACATTTAACATGATATTAGATTGACCTAAGCCTCATTGCATATGGAGCATGTGTAAACACACATTGCATTTGAATTAGTTTGAGTAAAACCTAATTGAACATGATTTATCATGATTAAACCATCATTTCACTTGGATTATCATGATACTATTCTTTACCCAATTCATTGGAGGACTATCAGGGAACACCCTTTACAAACATTTCATTTCATGCATAAGTGTGCCACATGGATCATATAACTTGAATCATTCAACATAATAAGTAATTACAAAATTAAGGAATGTGTAATACATACATGTAAGTAAAATTATATATATATATATATATAGGTTCATAAAATAAAATTCCCATGATAGAGAAATGGGTATGGTATTCACTGCACAATGATTTTGTCTTGGAAAATCGCGGTGCAATTTCGGCAGAATAACGACATCACATAAAAATACATAAAAATGGTTGATGAGAAATAAAGGGTTATATCATCATATTTACATGAAATGGACAGTAATTTTTCATATATATACATGTCCCATCACATGGTATATGTAAATTGAAGGTGTAACATAATAAAGAAACTTGATGAAAGTGGAGAAATGAAATAACTCTTATGAAATTTCAGCATGGTAATAGGTGTACATGGGAGGGATTAATGAGACATAAAGAGAATTATCATCCATAAATAATAACTAGGGAAGTATATGGGATTTTCTAAATCACACTCCAATATTTTTAATTGAAAATATCAGGGTATAAAAACATAAAGAACTTAGAAAAAATGAGAAAGGATGAAATCCCTTACTTGGAAGTGTGATCCCAAAGTCATGGGAGAGGCTTGAGAAAGGCCTATTTGGGGCTTGAGTCACCTTTGGAGGATTTGAGAAAGATGAGGGAACACTTTGGTTGAGGTCCAAAGGTTTTTAGTGAATATTAATGGGGAACTGAGTGGGATTATATTGGATAGGTGGGGAAATTATTTATAATTTTGGTTTTGGACACTACACATTAAACTAATAAAAACCACAAACCATACAATTGTTTTTACCATGGTTTTTTAAAAAATATAGTGGAAAATAATATTTTAATAGGAAAATGGATGAACATTATAAAAAATTAGGCTTGATTATGTGGAGGTGAGTCACACTCTCAACGAAGTCATTTGAAAAAAATTAAAGTTTTTTATAAGACTTGGAGGGACCATTATGGAATCCTAAAATTAATCAAACAAAAATAAAATAAAATTATTTAAAAGGTAAAACATATATATTTAGAACTTCCCTTTTATATTATTTTATTACATAACTATTGGGTCATTATAATTTCATGAAACACATTATGTATTTTAACGGCATTTAATTTTTACCCAAAAAATCAATTGTCTCAGAAATTATAAAAAAATTACTGTAAGATGATTTTGATTTCATGAATCCAAAATAAGATATTCATTTTATCTAAATAATTATCTAAATTTTTGAATTTTTCAATTTAAAAATAAAAACTGACATTTATATAAAATTCTTGGGTTTTGAAAAAAAAACAGTTTTCAAACATTGATATAAATTACAATTGTATTCATGGAAATTATATGATAATTTATATTTAATGAAACTTAATTTAGTAATAATATTTTATTAAAATAATATTTAATAAAAAAATCTATCAATACAAAAAATATATTCCTTAATTGAATTTAAACATTAACTAAAAAATACTATTTATGCTTTAAAAACTATTTACAAAGAAACAATAATAAAATAAATGTATATTATTTATAAAAAATAATGCACATAATAATAGTGCTAGGTTTTTGTTACATAACCACTTCTAAAACCCGCATAAGAACAAAGGTCGAGGTTTGTGATAGTGATAGACTCTTGGGCTGGTTCAGGTAACATCGCTCGGGTGATAATCTCTCTTAACTTCCACTTCTCTCGTATGCATTTCCGTTCAAGTTTATTGTGTTGAAGCTCATATTACGCTTGGTCAAGATCAAATCCCGGTGATTCTACCTCATTTTTTTCTCCAAAAAATGGGTTTCGTATGGATAAATTCAACTACATGATTCCATCTCTTCCTTTTTCTGAGTAAATTGGATTTGTTAAATACCTATATTTATACAAATCATGTGATCAATTTTTGATGGATATATTAGCAACGGTAACAATTAATAGTGGTATTTTAAAATCCAAAAACATAAATCCAAGTAATTCTATATGTTTTTTATAACCATTTTACATAATAGGACATTTAATTAGATCAATAGTAATTTTCATTAATAGAAGTTTGGGTCATTACAGTTGGTATACTCAATGTGAAAAAAAATTGTTCATGTGGTTGGTATGATGATCGTGTAGAGAAATTTTTCCATGTGGTCAGTATACTATTAATTTAAAGAATAGTTTTCATGTGGTCAGTATATGGATTTTTTGATCAATTTTTTCATGTGGTTGTTATATTGATTCTTAAGATAATTTTTTCTTAAGGTTGGTATACTGAGCATATGATCAATTTAAAAGTTAATTCATGCATTCAAAAATACATGTGGTGTCTTGAAATATATTAAATGTGGTTAAAAAAACATATGGGTGGTAAATTAAAATACATGCGTGGTAGGTTGGTGAAATACCTCATGGTCACTTGGATGGGATTTGTGGTTAATTAAAATGAGTTCACTATAGCTTCATAAAAGCTCATGATAACTTCTTTTTTGATTCTCGATAACATTACATGTCACATGGTGGTTTCACTTATGGATTCATGGTAGGTTCAAAATCCTTGGTTATATAGCTTAGCTTCACTGTAGGTACAAGTAACTAGTTCAAGGTAAGTTAATGTTGTCACTTTCAGTCACTTTGTAAATCTATGGTAGGTAGAAAAGCCACTCTTGATAACTTCAATATAGGCATAGGGTATGTATAGATACTACCTCACATTAACTTCTTATTTTTTACTCATGATATATTACATCACGTGACCTTCACTATAACATCAAAAGAAATCTCTTTTTGTGTCACCAAACCATCCAAGTCGAGAGAGGATGCAATAAAGCTTCCACGAGAAGATATGTCATGTTGTGTGTTGTCGCAACACTGTGATTTTTCATGGATGAGGAAAAAGGTAGGAATTTTAAATTAAATTCACTGTATCTAGATAAATTACTGAGTTTTTTATTTAAATCTAAACAAGGAAGTCACGTTCATAATGTGTTAAATGCATTAAATATCTGGTAGAGAATAAGTTACATTATGCACAGTTGTTTTAAAGCAATTTCATGCATCATGTTGAGGTGATAGAAATTGATTTAAAGTTGGAATTATGCTTCATGGTAGGTGGATGGTTTTTCGAGCTTCAATGGAATCACTAGTTTTGGAGTCACACCACTATCTAGATGGAATGTTGATGTTGTATATATTTTTTCACTAGTGGAAGGTTTGCACTATCATGAAAATTAGAAAAGTATAATGGATGAAACAACACTAAAAGGATGACTAGTTTTGGTGTCATGTTTCTAGGAGTATATGAAGCAATATGATGTTTAAACAGATGTGTTTCTCACATAGATTGTTTTCCCTAATGTCGAGTTCTTGAGGCAATGGAATTTCTCTTATGCACAAGATCTTGCAGAAGGAACCCCAAATGGAAAAGGAAAATAGTTTAGAGTATATTAACATATATATCATACATATGAGATGATATATATAATTAAAAAATATTTAGATATAAAACCAATTAAGAAAATATTAAATTATAAAATGTATTTATAGAATAAAATTAAAATTAATATATGATAATGTATTAAAATAAATTAAAAATGTATTGATATATTTATATATGTGTGTGTCTCTATGTATATATATATTAATATATATATATATCAAAAAAATATATAAAACTATTTATTCTAAAAATAATAATTTTAGTCATCATATTAAAAGAATTGTAAAATAAATAAATTAGAAATAAAAATGTAAACATGAAATAACTTAATATTATATAAATTAAAATAATAATTTATCAATTAAAAATTTAATGATTTTCAAAAGAAGGGATGGAAATTTAATAAAATAGTAAAATAAATAATGATATAAATTCTCATTGAAAAAAACCTCAACCTCTATAAATTTTATAATCAAATATAAAAATTAAATTTTTAGGAAATCTCTGATTTTATCCCAATTTTTTAAATTTATCAAAATGAAAAAAGAAACATCAAATAAAACTATTTTTAAGAAAAATATTTTTAGAAACATTATCGTGCAATGGATAAATCCTTATGAATTTATTTGTGGATAATTCATATGCAATTACTATAAAAAATAATATCATGATCTCAAAAACTAAATTTCCATGATTCCTAATGCATTCTTTATTTTTAAAACCTCTTATAATCTAATGTTTTATTAAAAATATCTAAAAGTTGATTTTATGATGGAATATATTATATAATTATGTTTCATTTAATAACATGATATCTTAAAATATAAAAACTAATATCTATGTGGTTGGTCCTATAATACAGTAATAGATTTTTAGATCATCGAATATCATAAGTATTGTGATAAAATATAGGCATTTTATCTAAATAGACATTGAAATCAGATAGATTTTGTTTTATCCAAATACTTTGAACCATAAAATTTGAAGTAGTTATGCACTCAACCTCATCTTCAGATAATTAAACAGATAATATGTTTTAATAACACCATGATATTCAAATTTTAAATAATAAGTGACTCATACCTGATGTGTTTTTCTACCAATTTGGTAGCCACCAAAGTCGGAGTCAAAATAAGATTACAAATTGAAACAATTATAAATCGAGTAAAATAAAATAGGGTTAATATCTTCATTAACATATCTAATTATTCTATGAAATAGTTTAAATTAAATTAGTTTTTATTAGATATCTTACACACACAAAAAATTAAAACATAATATTAGCCCTTGATGTAGTTAAATAATGTTGGATTCCGATCATTCCTCTAGATAGTTTATCAATCTTATATTTTCTAGATTCATCCATAGCTAGCATAGAATTAGTACTCATTGGGGTAATCATAGTTTTACTTGAATCATGATTGAATTTTTTAAACCATGTTTTTGTCATATTTTATATTATTTAGTAAAATTTCATCTTTTCGTTGTAAAACATGAAGACCAAGGAAAAATATGAATTCACCCATTAGGAACAATGAAAAATCATTTTTCATTAATTTCAAAAAATCATTACTAAGTATATAATTTTTACATCCAAATAAAATATCATCAATATATAATTACTAAATTAAAATATCATTGAAATCATTCTTTATTTATAAATTATGATATACCTTTCCATTTTAAAAATCATTTTTCATTAAAAATATAGTTAACCTATCATTAAAAGCTCATGGAGATTGAGTTATTCTATAAAAATCATTATGTAGTCTAAAAAATGATTTGTAAAATCATAATTCTCAAAACTAAGTGGTAGATTAACACACACCTACTCAATAATTACACTATTTAAAAATGAACTCTTTAAATCCATTTGAAAAAATTTAACAATTATCATAAATTTCGAAAGATAATAGAATATGGATGGATTATATTCATGAAATTGGTAAAATTGAATATTAAAAATCAATAAATTCTTCTTTTAAATAACTTTGAGAAACTATTCTATCCTTATTTCTATGTACATTACTGTACTCATCCATTTTATTTTGAAAACTCCATCTAATACTAATAGATAGTTTATATTTTTATGACTCAATCATATTCTATAATTTATTTTTATCAAACAGATTAAGTTCAAAATGAATATAATTTTTCCAATTTAAATCATTAAATTATTCTTCAATAGTAATAGGTATAAAATCCATAACAAATTTAGAATTATTAAATAAATAGAATACTAATTTTCTAGTTCTTATTCAAGATTCATTATTTCTAATTACATTTTATAAAAAATTATCTCTTTTTGTATTACAATTTATAGGTCCATATTGGGAAGAGGTGAACTCCCTCTAAACTGCTTCATTATCACTTTCTAGTTTATCTTCAACAAAATTGAAAACAATGAATTCTTAAACTATATTATTAGAATAGAAAAATTAATTTTCATTATTTTGAATGAAATTTACATATAAAGATTCCTATATTGACATGGTTCTCTTGTTATATACTCTATAATCTTTATATTATTCATATATCCTAAATTATTATTTTATCACTTTTAGAATTAAATTTTAATATCTTATATTTAGTAATTAAAATATATACTCTTCCCCAAAAAAATGAAGTAACCAATATTATGTTTATTTTCTTTAAACAACTCTTAATTGGTTTGATTATAAACTAAATTTAAGATATATCTGGTGGATTCAATTAAATTACCTTGGAAATATTTTTGAATTTGAATTTATTTAGTATAATAACTTCCATTCCTTGAATAATTCTTTTTTACCTCTCTATAAAACCATTTTTTTGTGTTATAAGGCAATAAAAATGGAAATATCTGTTATCTTGAAAAAAATTCTAAAAGTATATGCTAATTAATTCTCGTAATTTTTTACTTCTAATATATTTTATAAAATTTATTTTTTGAATTTGAATATATTTAAATAATGTAATAAACAATCTTAAGGTTTCACTTTTATGAGATAAGAAAAGAGTCCATGGGAATCTACTAAATTAATCTAAAATAAAAAAAACATATCTCTTACTACCTAAAATAGTGGTTATCATGTGTTTATATAGGTAACAATGAAGAAGTTCTAAACATGTAGGATTGTTAACATTATTGATAGATCTAACAGTCTCTTTGTGATTCTTACCATTTAAACATGAATCACACACAAAATATATACATTCTCCAAATTTTATAGTTCTAAAACCATTCCATGTTTTTATAAATTGTAAAAATATCAATGATAAAAATGCCCCAATATTTTGTGCCAATGAATAGGTAATTTCTATTTAGTATTTAATTACTTTATATTTTGTTGGGTTAGTTCTGAAAAATATATTGTGTGTATATTCTATTTTCTATTATCATAAATCGAAATAGTATTATCTTTATAAATAGGAAAGTTATTATCTTCAAACATCAAAATCATTCCATTATCTCAAATTTTTGAGGTACAAATCAAACGGTTCTTCCATACCTCTAAAAATAGTACATTAGAAATTATAACAGATTTTAACATACCTACTTATTAAAATACTCTACCTTTTTATATTGAGTTATCATTAAAGGTGACAGTGCCTCTATCAAATAAATTAAAAGATAAAAAGTTAAAAATATCCCTAGTCATGTTTCTATAGAAACAGGGATCCATATTCCATATATATTTATAAATCATTATGTATGGTTCTCATAAAACTAAATATGAAAATAATTGTTTTCGTACCCATGATACATTGGTTCCTACATGGTTAGTAATAAATCTCATAGGAATCAATACTATTTTAATACATTAATATATTGTAATCTAGAATATAGATTCATTGAAATTAATGCTTTGGTGTGGTAACATGATTCAGTAAAACTAAAAGAATATTAATTTTCATTATTCTTATTCAGATTACAAATAAATCATGTAACATTTGATAAATTTCCTATAACAAAGTAGTTTTGTATATATTAGGTACCTGAATACTATAAAGAAATATAATTTTAACATTATTGGTTTTCTTCATAGGAAAGTTCTTATCAAATATTTCTTTTACATGTAGAAAAATTGATCTGATTTCTTTTAATCTTGTAATTTCCCTTTGATATTTTCATTCTCTATTTGAATAACATCCATTTAATAATATATTTTAATATGTGTACATGATCCTAAATTTATTAATTAATTATTTCCATGTTTAATTTTATTACATTCCATTTAAATTTTATCTAAATCATCAAAAACTAAAATAAATTGCCTACAGTGATAATTATCAGTTTTTGATATGAAATATTTCATTCATTCATTCTCATATTTGGGATTTATCAATTCCAAATATATATTACTTTTTTTATCAAACATTATTCAAAGTATAAACTTTTAATTTTTCATTTTATTATCTATAATTATTATTTTATCTTTTTAGGTATATGTACTGTTCATCCGTCCTCAAAATAGTACTTTGAAACTTTTATTTTTGTTTAGTTAATTATTTAAAATAATTTTAAATATTAAAATCATAACCAAATCTAAAATTAGGATAGTTTTATTCTCATTAATAATTGTTTCCCTAAACCAAATATTGGATAATTTTTTTCTCTCTTGGAATCATTTTTTCTTGATTAACACTCCTCAATGGAACTCCATCCCACATGATATGCACATTTTAATTTCTTCTTGTATTTCTTATCTTTCCATTATTGTTTCAATTTTAAACAATATAACTTTATATTTCCCTTTTTCTTACCCCTATAGAATATTAAATCTAAAAAACTATATTTATTATAATTAGCTACTTAATTCCCATTTTTTTCATCCATTTTATGATATCTTCTAGTACTCTTATGAAAACCATTGTTTCCTTTCATGTACATGGAGACTCCTTTGGTAAAATTTTATATTTCAGCTTTATTGATTTGTTTAAAATTAGAATAACAGGAATTAGAAGAAAAATATATATTATATTTGAATTCTATACCTTTCCTTTTTCATGATCTTCACCATTGTCATTCTTCATCTCCAGCTCATATTAAAGAATTTATCATATTAGTTCATCCATTGAATACTCAGTAAAATCCTAAAATTCCTTAATCTTATCATTAATTTAGTTCCATATTTTGGGTAGAACTTGAATTTATTTTTTTAATAATAACTTCATTAATCATGCTCGCCACAAATGTATCCATGTTGTTTACAATATTAGTGAACTTTTTGTACAAATTGTAGATTCAATCTTGATCTCTATAACTTATTTCTTCCATAATGAGTGTATTTTAATGTCTTATATATTTTAAAAGGTATTTTACATGACCAAATATTGTTATACATATTTCTATTTAAGGAACAATACAAGTAATTCGTAAAAATATTATTTAGAAAACATTTTCTAGAGTCATTTCTAGATACAATTTCTAAATATAGATAAGGATGTTTATAAGGTTTTAACACGATAAATAAAAAATAAAGACCAATATTTTTTTGAAATAACTCCATCTGATATTTCTAGTAAACATAATCACTATTATTTATGGGAGGTGGTCTAATGGGATTTTGCATCTCAAATTCCTAACATTCTTTAAAAAAGAAGTGAATCGTTTCTTAGACTATTAATTCTTGGATAAATTTTACTTCAAAAAGACAATAAAATTACAATAAGCAATTCCTTAAATATGAACCACCATATTATACCAATTCATAGATTTTATTGATATGGAATAATTTACTAGATGGTGGTGAATGGTCCTTTTAAAAATTAAGAAATTTTTTTATAATTATCAGAGTGATTAAAATTATTTATTGGGCAGTGGAAATTAAAAAATAACACAAGATGATTTTATATTTCTCCAAATCACAAAGAGTCTACACTACACGTCAATATTCTCTACTCGTGTAAAAATAGATATCTTTAATTTTTCAATTTTGATAAGGGGTGATAATTATATTATAGGTGATATATATTTTTCTCACCTGGTAGTATAACCATGAATGAATTTTTACAATATTCATCAACCACATAACCTTTTTATGGGAGTAACAACCTAAACATCCCTCATTATTAGAGGAATATCATAGTTTAATAGCTTTTGTATTTTAAAATATTCAAAAAACTCTAGAATAAAAAATATGAGATAGAAAATACACAATAATGAAACCATGTAGAATTAAAGATTAGTAGTGGAGAAAATTATGTTGAATGACAATGCAGATCAAGAAATTTGATCGATTCATTAGTGGATGATCAATACTGTAAATTCTTTCATGGTCATGGTAATGGAACAGTAATATTAGAGTAAATTCATTACTTTGCAAAAAAATTATGAATGCTTCATTTTCTATCAATATAATTGGAATCATCACTATTTTAAATCTTATTAATTAAACTTTTTTAATTTAATTTTATCACATTAGATGATTTTTTTACAACAGATAATTTTTTTCATTAAATTATTGATCTTGTAGATTCTCAATAGCTAATCCCAAAAATCTATGTTATAAACTAATAAACATTGAACATTAATCTATTACATATAATTTTAATTTTTATTCCTATAATTATAATATGTACACTCTTTTATTTATGTGTGGAATAACTTCTCAATACTTTGAATAAGATCTTTTACAAAAATGATAATTATTCAAATGATTAAAAAATTAAAAAATATTTAAACATGATTAATGTATTTTAATAATTCAAAAGGCATTTAAAACATATCTTAAAATAATTAAAATTTTTATTTCCATAACAATTTTTATAATACTTTCCCAAATAAATAATTTTCAAATAGTCTTTATAATATATAATTATTTTATAGATCATTATAATAATAAAAATAAATTTGAGAATTTTTTAGTAATTAAAAATATCAAAATAATGTTAAAATATAGTGCTTTAAAAAATATTATCATATTATAAGTAATTTAAACTATTGAACACATTAAATTAGTCAGGTTATAGGTATATGGATCATGTGATCAAATTCTTCATGTGATCGATATTCTAATTGTATGAAGAACTTCTTTCATGCAGTCAGTATATAGACTACGCAACCAAATATTTTCATGCATTTGGTATATTAACCAGGTGAGAGAAAAAACCATGAGGTCAGTATGTTTTCCATGAGATCATTTTTTTTCTTGAGATTTTTATACTGACAGTATAAACACTTTAACAATTTATACATTTAGACAAAAAAATATCTTTCTATTACTTGAGAAATATTTTTTTGGAAACATTAAAAAAATTACTCGTGGTTACCAAAAAAACTAATGTTAAGTTAAAATAAAAATATGGTAGGTTAGTTCAATACCTCATAGGTACATGGATGAGCATTTCAATTACTTAAAATGGTTCACAGTGGCTTCATAAAATATCAAGGTAACATCATTTTTTCTTGTCAAATTTATATTACACTCAGTATATTAACTTATGGATTCATGGTAGGTTTAAAATCCTCAAGTGTTAATTAGCTGATTTTCATAGAAGGTGTAGATAAACTTTGTACGGTAAGATGATATTTTTACATTCAATCACATTGTAAATCCAGGGTAGGTAGAAAAATAACTCAAGGTAACTTCAATGTTGGCACATGGTTGGTATATATACTAAATCATGGAAAATTATTATATATTCCTCATGGTAGGATGTCACATGTACCCTTCTTGGTAATAATAGAATTTTTCTACGGTTGTGTTTTTGAATAACCCGAACCAAGAGAGTATGCAGTCAAGATTCCATGAAAAGATGATGTCATGTCACGCGGTGTCATTATATAATGTTAATGTGTTGATGTGGATGGACCATAAGGGGGTTTTCATGTTTAACTACATGCGGAGGCATTCTAGTTTCACCCAAGTGAAATTAAACAATGACGTCGAAGACATGAAGCACCACACACATTCAGAATGTGGTCTAGAAGAGGGTCTAGTGTGCATGGAGGTTCTCAATTTTTGAAATATATGGTGTCGATGAATTGTAATGTGATGTCAAGTTAGTAAAAATCTTAAAGGTAGATGGTGGAATTCATTCACTTTAGTGGTCATGACAGTGTTGAACGTACACTGTTTTAAAGAGAGGAAGTTGATATTTTCTGAGTTGAGTCACTAGTGAAGGGTTCCCTGTCATGTGATGTAGAGAAGTAACATATATAAGACAAATCTACAAGGATAAGTAATCATGGTCTCACATTATTGGGATTAGATGATGAAATATGATGGTTGAACAAAGGTTCTGGTCATATGAGGTTATTCTCCATCGTCAATCAGATGAGGCACAAGTGTTTTTCACATGCACAAGCTCATGTAGAGGGATCCCTGGATAGAGAAAAAAATAGTGTAGAGTATATATATATAAACCATATATATGCGATGATATATATATATATATATATATTATATTTATATATATAACCATTTAAAAAATATACAAATATAAAAAGTATTTAAACATTAAAAATAAAATTAGCATTTGATAATGTTTTAAAAAAATTAATTGTATTAATATAGTTATATATAAATATATATGAATTAATATATGTATATATATATTTGAAAATAATATAAAACAATTTAATTTGAAAAAAATAATTCTAATGATCATATTAAAATAATTGGTAAAGTGAAAAAAATTAGAAATAAAAAATTAAACTTGAAACTATTTAATGTTAAATAAATGTAAATAAAAAATAAAAAATAAAAAATTAAAATATTTTGAAAATAATTGATTATAATTTTAAAAAAACAATAAATCAAATAAAAAGATAACCTCTTAGTGAAAACAATCTATATCATGTAGTCATAGTTATTTATTGATTTATGAAGGAAATATTTGGATTATAAAGTCTAGAAAAGTTTTTTTTCGGTTGAAGCATGCAGCCTAGTAGTGGAATAATAATTTGGGCGTATTCTTGAGTAAATATGTATCAAAATGATGTATCACTAACCAATGGTGTTATTTTATGTATTTTGGTGATATATATTTTATATTTATTTTTCACATGAATGTAATTCTCATTATAGGATCATGAATGGAAAAGATTAATGAGTTTAGAATACACATAATTAAGGAGTTCAAGATGAAATATATTAAATAGGTCATCAAAATTATAATAATAAATTTTATGAAATATAATGTTGTGGGAACATTGATTTTATAATGGGATAATTATATCTGAAATGTTTTTTATGTGGTTTAGTATGTGGGAATTAAATCAAGTTTATATTCCCCAAAAAAGTCATTGTAATTTATTTGAGGATAAAGTACCATATATAGACAAAAAAAGGATGAATACGTGAATGATGTTCCTTATGAATTTTCTATTTGAAGCTCAATATATTGATTAGTTTCGACCTAACTTATTATTTCTCATATAATGATTTTTTTAACCGATACATGGATAATCCAATAAAAAAATGGAAAATTTTAAACTGTATATTGAGGTATTGGAAGGAAATCAAAGAATTATTTGTATACTTTAGGAAATTACATTCATGGTAGGGGTACATGGATATGGAAATTAAGGTGACTTTGATAGTAAAAGAAGTACCATATGGTATGGGTTTTCCTATAGTGGAACTATATTAAGTTATATATCTCACTTATAGAGATTGTATGATTTATCCACCATAGAGGAAGAGTACATTTATATAATAGAATCTAGGAAGGAGATCGTTTAGTTGAAGAACTTCTAGGAGGATCTAGAGAAAAAGGTAAAATAAAAATTTATTACAATGTGGTAGTTACAATGCAATACATCTTTTGAAGAACCTATTATTTCAAGCTTGGTAGAAAAAAAGTCATTTTTAGTACCACATTAATATTGGATTAATACAAGATGTATTATTTACACGATATATTATTAAAAGAACCAATTTTTTTCATAATTATTAAGTGGAATTTGAGAGGTGGAATATAGAAGCATATTGTGTGAACATGGAAGGGAGAACAACTAGTATTTCATGAATCGAGTGCTTGAAATTGAACCATTAAAGGGAAATCATCCACTTGTAAGTAGAGATTAGGTGGATATAATATTAGGTAATTTGTATAATAAATGAGTTGAAGGAATGTGACTATTTGATTAGTCTCTAAGTAAGATATTATTGGAATGGTGGATTATTATCCATTTAATGTAGTTTGGACAAGTGCTAGGGGACCATACAGAAAACTAGTCCATTAATTCTAACCCACTATTGTAGTATTTCCCTTATTAACAAGGGTATTATAGCTATATGGAATTTTTTTTGGATTTTGATATTGTAGAAACATAGGTTATTATAGAACCATGTTTCTTTATTAACTCATTTTTAATATAGGTATTAGGAATATATGTGTTCCATATAATTTTATCTTTAAAATAGTGAAATTATTCTCCCTCTTCATATATTTTCAAATTTGTCCGGGAAAATATAAATATACATTTTTTTATTATAGTTATTCTTATTATATCTTGTTCTCCCATTTTATCATATTTTATGGAATTATTTTTCATTAGTTCTTCTTGAATTTCTATAAAAACACCAACTATGTATCCTTATTTATAAGATATCATTTTATAAAGTGATTATATTATAAAGTAAGTGTTTATACAAAACGTTGTTTTAGAAATTAATTATATTTATGTATTTAGGGGTAATAACATGTTACTATATTCCACATTTGGTATTTTAGTAGGACTTTCCACTATTGAGATACAAGATAGATGATCACACACAATGTGTATCCAAAATATTCACCAATTTAGATTAATTTGAATTTTGGATGAAGTGGGAACTACACCTGTGGGATAGTAAACATATAAGGGTGAATAAACTCTTGTAATTAAATAAATAAATTCAAATAAATTTCATTCATGTTAAAAATAATTAGAATTTAACTTATTTTGAAATTTATTCTTAATATTATTATGTTTACATATGTGAAAATGGGAATATTTTTTTCTTTTTTTTGGATTAATATTTAACATTTTTGTTTTGTTAAATATATTCATGTGGAAAAATCCAATTTTATAGTTCATATATCATTTCTAAAATAAAAAATTGTTATAAGTGATTAGTGAAAAATTCTAAATGATTATAATAAGTTAAATAAAACTTCAGTGTTATAATGGTTTCATTTTAAAGGGTGGCATTTTATAATAATTAATGTTAAAATAAAGAAACATAAACATAGTTATTTAAAACTAAATTTAGACCCAATAATAGGGGTGGTCACCAATTACAAGAATTACCTATCCTATCATATTGTCTATAAATACATAGAGTTTGAAATAATAATTAATAAATTCTACTTAGTAAATCAACCACACTTTCTTCTTATGATCATATGGGTAACGTGAATCACTGTATTATTTCATGAGAAAACACATAAATTGAATATTAATGAATTAAAATATTTTTGAAGAATGTATGGATGATCTAATGGTTTCCTCACTTAGAACCTTTTAGACATGGAACACTGGTGATGAGAAGACTATACTGGGATCAAACATATGAATGAGGTATCATTTCCCTAATTTTATCATAACTATATTTTTTTGTAAGTGATACATTGTGAAATATGATTGTTGGTACAAAAAAATATACGTTATAACACAAATTTGTCTCAAGTATTCTGAAAAATATTACTGTCAAATGTTTTTTCTTACATGGGTTACTTTAGCAGTATAAGAAAATATTTCCCTAATCAAATGGAGTGTTGGGTGGATAAGGGAATATGGGTGGAACGACCTCCTATGATAAAAAAATTTCTTTTTATTTTTATACAATCTTGGAATGAAATGAATCCACCCATATAGATTGTTGCTTGGAGGAACTATTTACCCTCTCTATAGCTCCCTTCCATCTTTAAATGACCATAACTTGGTCACTCAAAATCTAGTTGATTATTTTTTTTACTATTGGGACTATATCATTAAAGAATTAAATTTTTTTATTTTATTTTCTTTTGTTATAAATTTACTTAAGTAGAGTTTAATCATATTTAATATTTATTATAAAATGATAATAAATGTTAGTTAATCCTTACGTGAGGCTTACCCATGTATGTTTAGCTTATTTTCTATTTAGTTTTAATTTTTGTAATAAGTGATATTTTAATATTATTAAATATTAAATAATCGTTTTGGGAAAATATGTGCATCATCCTACCCTCGTTTTGATGTGTATGGGAATGTGTGTCCATATTTAATATTTTAATATAATTCCTTTTACCTGGGTTTCCATCACCTATATGTGCTTCTACGATTGTAAACATGGAGTTCATTATTATGAATTAGTTCAAGATAATATGTCACATAAATATAATCGAGAACAAATATGGGGGAGAATAAAGAAAGATACAACTTAAGATGGTCAATTGATCAAGTATTTCCTATAGGGTCTTGGTTGTTCCATTATTTACTAAATAGATCAAACAGTAGTATGAAACCCATAATTACATCATTATTTGTTAATTTTTGATATACATCATTGATTATTTATTGTTTGAACACGTTGATGAAATAAAATCACATAGGATAGTTAACCCATTTGAAAATATAATAATGACTAAATGTGTGTTGAATGGTTTCTATTTATGAATGATTAATTTTCATAGAATATATTACATAATTTAATTGAAAATCATGAAATATATAGTTTCATTTCATCAAAAAACTAAAAAAATATGATGAAAATCCATAAAATTAATATTATTTATCTAATGCCTTTTATAAGTCCTATTAGGATAAACCCACAGTTTGAGGTACTCATCAGCCATAGTTGAGGGGTAATCCTTCTATTAGAGAGTTCTAAAAATTGTGGTGGATTTAATTAACCAAAATTTACATTCAAAAAGTATAAATAGCTCTCTTGGTGTGGTTTTTAGAGGTAATTTGTTGAGTATATCCATTATTAAGATTTACAAGAGGTGAGACTCCACTCAATAGATCAAGGAGTTTTGAGTAAATGTAATTATCTCACCAAATACCATCCTTAAAAATATCTAAATACTGGAACAATGATATCATAAATAATAAAGCGATAATCAAGGATCCTTTCCCACTATTATATTTAAGAAAAAGAATACTATGAATCCAATAGGTAAGGATTAATTATATTTGGAGAAAATATTCTTAGTAATTTTAATAATTATAAATCAATATAACTATATTATCGGTACTAATCCATTAAATTTATTTTTTATAAATTAAAAATTTAATGTAACAGCACAAATTTAATTTCACCATGTTCCATCAAGGATATAGAGAACATCCTAATTGAAAATATTTTCTTAGAGTGGAATAGATTATTATTTACATTAATGTAATAATAAAGGTTATTATATTTGTTAAAGTCCACACTTCCTACTAACCTTCCTTATTTTGTGATTAAAGAAGATAAATTATCTTATAGGAGATATAGAAATTATTTATTAAATATTAATTTAATTATGTTATCATCTATGTCTAGTGATATAAAGAGAATTCATGATAGAAAGGTCATATATAAAATGGGGTCTCATCCTTAAGAATTATATATAAATTGATTAAGGTATGAGAGGTATAAAATCACGAATTCATTTTTTATAGAATAGTTTGGAGAGAAAAACCCAATCTAGTCCACATATTCTAAATATAGTTTGGAATATGGAGGGATTATAGACCTTTGAGTTCAAGTTGAATCAATAACTATCCCATGATTCCATTTTATTTTCTTTACCACAAGGAATATCAAATTTCAATATTAGTTATAACATATATATCATGAAAAAATTTCTATTATATATTCTATCCACGGTTCTACATAATGAAAATAAGATGAGGAAAATTAATTCATTATTTCTTGTAGTGAAAAAGGATAGTAAATAAGATAATAAGATGTTAATTTCTATGTAAAATCCAAAGGCACAAATGCTTCACTAATCTAATAAGCATGGGATATTTAGGGATATAAAATATTGGGAATTTTTATGATTTTCATGATTGAATAACAGATAAGGGAATAAAAACTACATTACTTGGAGTAACAGGTATGTTGAGGTATTTTTAGGATGTGAAGCCTGGTTTCAGGTTACTAGAATATTAAATACCATAATTTTGTTTATTTGAAATGGGCTAGCGGAAGGTTAAAATATTTTTTTTATAAATCTATAGTTCATTCTCTCTATGTGTTATAAAATCATTATAATTTCATATATTTTAATGATGTTTTTAAAGTCTAAAATGTTTGGGGAACATGAAGAATTTATAATAAAGAATCTATAAGTATTTACTAAACCAAGTGGTTGAGGTCAAAACAGAAATTAGAGATCACCAATAATATTCCAGATAGAGGATCTTCCATGAATAGGGGATGGAATTATTACCTAAAAGATCAACGAAATTTTCCCATAAAAGTAAGTGGGTACCAATCTATATAATACATCAATGATGAAACTAGGACATCATATTTCTAAACAGCGTTATAGAGAGTTAATCTTCTATAATGAAATCATATTGACAATTTTTTAATTTCAATGTAATCACGTACTTCTGCAAACTATAAAGAAAACCAATGTGGTTTCTTCTATTCATGTAGGACTACTCACCTAAATCATATCAATCCATTTTACCTTCCTATTTTTTGTACTTCAGTTATTTATAGTTCCATTAATTTAAATGTAAGTGGGTGATTATGAGTTTTGTGTGATGTATAATTAATGATTTGGGTAGGGTGAAAATAATTCCTACTTCTGGTGCACTCTGTTAAAGGAAGATAACTTTTTACAGTTCTCTTTTTCTACTACAATAGAAAATGTGTGAACTTCAAATGGATTGAGGGTCATTATTCTAGTAGTTGTATCAAAATCATAGACTATCAATTTTACCAATTTTTTTTATCAAACCATGAGGTTAAGTTCAACACACTGAAGGAAGATCATGATTATCTCCCTCTTTCCTTGTTGTTATTTCATTTTCAATGGGAGTTTTACTATCCATGGATGTGATGATATCATATAAAGGAAATATCAGGATAGATTAATTTTATTGAATGGATTTTTGAGTAAACAGAATACAGCTAGAGGTCCATCTAATTAAAAATGACCATTATATTTTATTTCTTAGTGGTCATCTAGATAGAATAGATGATATGGATTAGAAGTTATTGGATAGGAAGGCATAGTCATTAATAAAGAATTTTTTGGCATATATAAATACCATTAACATTTGTGAAAAGAAAATTATTGAAAAAGTGATGAAGGTATTGGTTTATATGTATAAGAAACCAATGCAATTTAACACATTTTTTATATTATTGTGCTAGATGTTCTTAATATTTTCCATGTTCATACTAGTGGTAAATCATGTGAGTTATATTAATATGACCCATGAGTCAGTTGAATCAAAGAATATAATATTTGGGGCTAATATATGGGTGATAAATTAGTTATTTTCAATTTCAAAAGAATGGGTTACAATAGTAACTATGGCCAGAAATTATTATGGATAAATATATTTTAGGCTTGATGATATCATAAATATTATCATGAATGATAATCTAATGAGGTGAAAAGTCTATGTATCATTTTATTGAGAACTCAATGATTATGGATGATGATGTTCAACTAAATTAAATGAAGTCTATAAAAAATAGGAATGTATATCGCATGAGTTAATTCAATGAAATTTCCTATCCTCATTCTTACGTGTTGGATTTTTGGGAAAAAATTGTATATTAATAATAAATGAATGATTAATAAAGAAAAGTCAAAAAGTGAAACCACTTATGATAGTTCAAATTCCATCAGCCTAACTGAAGATACTAGTAATTTCTTATTGAGTTTTAATAATTTTTTCAAATCTTGGGTGCTTTACTCTAGAGAATCATATCATTAAAAAATTGATCAATGATTCATGGTTAATTATGTATCTAGTAAATTTTAAAATGTTGATATTATCAATGATGAAGAACTTGAAGTTTTTGAAAAATATATGTTAATATTTGATTTAGTAATGGAATAATGTTGAATCTAATATAAGTAAGTCACATATCTTTTCAACAAAAAATGATTATTTTTTAGACAACATGATGAGACTAGTTTTAGAACTATATTTTTTAGTGGGGTATGGAATATGGCCTAAGGATCCATGGTGGATTCATTATAAGATATGGATGGTATACTTTTTTAACTAGAAATTCATATAGAGTTTCAATTTCAAGTAGTATAGATTCTGAATGTCTGTACGTTTAGAATTAAAAGTCCAGTCATCTCTGTGGGAGGAATATAAAATTAAAAATAGATAAGTCCATAATATAACTCAATCACATGTAAATTAGAAAATGTGAAATATATGTGTTAGAGAAGCATAGAAGGGGGTCCTTTAACTTAGATAGATAAAAGCATAGAGCATATAAGTTATAGTTGGTTCACAGAGATTTTTAGGGACCTGCTCCTGTTAAATCTCACAGAGGTTATCTATGATTTATAATATTCATTAATGGAGTTATTATGAAATTATAATTTCACTTATTAAAATTCAATTATGATATATTTTATGTTTTTATTCAACAGAAAGCCTTGGTATAAAGGGAATAAAAATAGAATTAAAATTGACCTTTTACAGATAATGGAGGTGAGTATACTAAATATAACTCTGGAACATCTATTATAAGAATGGAATTAAGAATTAAGAGATAGTTATTATTACACCAGAGTAGAATGGAATGCATGATATCATGAATCAACCCTTTACCAAGATGGAATTATGCATTAGGTTTTACATATAAATGTCCAAGGTAATATGGGATAAATCTATTAACCCAATATTTTATCTTATTAGCAAAATTATAACATCACAAGTTTGGATCGAACTTATTGAAGAGTTATGATTTCGTAAATTAATGTAATTTTTCCATCATAAGGTCTTTAGAAATTTGGTATTTGTTCATGTTGATACTAAGCATTGTGAAATTCTCTAATGAAATTTAAAAGTATATTTCCTCCTCATCCACAGAGAGATAAACATTAAATATATATTATAGAATGATGATAGGTAATAAATTATCTAGAGTTTTTATGTTATATTTATTAATAAGTTTCTTCTGAAGGAATGGAACTTAGTGGACATAGAAGTAAATGGAAACAAATCAACTATCTAATTCCATGTTTTTATAGTAATGACCCTAGAATATTGAAACTTTTGGTGAACTCAGATGATAATTATGAAATCATTAAAGGAACTAAACTATGATAATTAACAGATACTATATAGTTCAAGGGTGTTTAAAGATCAAGTGGTAGAATTAAAAGTTAGGTATATGGGTGTTAGATTTGTGCCCTGAAATTTAACCATGTGTTTTTTAGATCAAATAGAAGTAAAATACTTTGAAAGATATTAATTTACTCCACTTAATGGGTATAGGGGAACCCAAATTCCAAGATGAATTAGAACCACTCAGTGATCTAGAAAAATATTAATCGATAATGGATGAATAAATGTATTCGTTAAAGTTCAATAAAACAATAGAGAATATTTATTTTCCAAAACAAGATAAAATGAGAATAATTGGGTTTATAAAATGAAATAGGTGGTTGATTACATGAAAATGTACAAATACTTTTATTTATAAATTAATTTCAATATAAGAATTTTGTTTATTACTTAGAAATTATCTTTCCATTAGTTAAATTTTCAACTACCTGGAGAGTTTAGAGTGTGGTAAAATTGTAAGAACTATACATAGTGTATATAGGCATTGATATATATTTCCTTCATAGTAATTTGGAGGAATAAATTTAAATGAACCAATATTTAGGTGTCGTTGAATATCATAAATAGAACAAGGGGTATAAGTTGAAGAAAATTCTCTACATGATAAAGCAATAATATTAATAATGGAATTGGATTTTCAATGGATTTATATCAGAATAAAGATCCTAAAAATTAAATGAATATTATTTCACTTATCATAAATAATATAATTATGGGACTTCAATCATTTTACTCTTTTATATCTATGATATATTTCTAGTTGGATCAAATTATAAAAATATTCATAAATTGATTTATTTGTTAAATAATAAAAATGAAATATCTTAAGAAAGGTAAGAAAATATTGGGTTTTATAATTGAGAGGGATATGAAAACTGGTAATTTGGTGTTATCCTATATTGATTATAAGTGTGATGTTAGTAAAAAGGATGGGATAGTCGGATGTAAGCTTATCTCAACTCCACTTTTTAATGATTTAAAACTATCCAAGGTATAAGAACCATCAATAGAAGAAGCATGTTTTTACATGGATATGGGGATATATTGTTCAGAAATTGGGAGCTTAATGTACCAAAATATTTTTAATCGGTTGGATATGATATTTTCTCTTGTATTTGTAAGGAAATTTATCTCAACCCTAATGGGGAAAACTTGGAAGTCATAAAATGTATCATTCATTTCCTAAAATTAATGGAAGATTTGGCTTAATTCATTTGGGAGGAATATTTTCTATAGGTTTTTATATATTTATAATTTGTAGGGTATTTAAATATGCTGAATAGAACAACTAGTTTTGTGTTTACCTGTAACACCCCAAGCTTTCACGATACGCTTCTCTTTCAATAATGCAATAGCTTGCATTGTACGCAAGTTCGAGATTCTAACACACCGCGACCAATCAAAGTAGTAGTTATGAATATTAATACCCACTTTCTGAAATTATATAAATTTTATATTTCAAAATGGACTTCATTTTTGTATTCGGAATATCGAAATTATCCTAAGTTTTATTTTTTGTAATTCTTTGAGAACTTCCCATTTTCTATGAATAGAGAAAATACTTAAAAACAACTTTTTTAATAAAAATAATTTATAGTGATAAATTATACTATTGAGTGGTTTTAATGTATAATTAGAATATATTTTTACCAATTTATCCAATGGTTTTCATTAGAATTAATTTCACTTTGAAATTGGACATAAACGAGTGTCAATCTTTTGATATATATTGTTTCTTAAAAACACGCTATTTGTTTTGACAACAGGAATTAATTATAAAATTAATTAATGCAACTTATATGTTTGGAATTTTTTAAAATAGAAATCATTTTTTAATACATAATTTCAATTATAGCTTATGGTTATTTTTTGGTATTTTTCTGAAAAACATCAATTTTTGATGAATAGTGAAACCACTAAGTGGTAGTTTAAAAACTACTTTTTCATGTAAATGAAAATTTACCACTTCTGTGATTTTATTTTAAAAAATCTGACATAAATTGCTTTCATTAGGAAGAAAAATGTGGTTCAATGGGAATAAAATAATTTTTTGGTGAATAGTATCTTTTAAGTTTTATTAATCGCGATTAAAGGTAATTAGTGAAATTTAAGGTAAAAATGATATTATAAAAATATAAAAATATATTCACACTTTTCCTACACTTAATGGATGAGTCATGTCCCACCAATACAATCCATGTGTCAACTTGGGGACCCCATTGAGCCACTTGGGTAAGAAAATGACATTAATAACTTTTTATTTAAAGTAAAAATAAAATTGTCACAAACATGTGATGTTTTACTAAAAAAATTATTACATGGGGTTATATAAGTTAAAATTTTTAATGTAAATATTAAATGGAAATTTAAAAAGATTTCCTACATCATGGTAATTTTTTTATAATTTTTAGACATTAATTAAATTAATTTTTTTATGACACAATGATGATGCAGCGATTACCTCATTAATTAACGATTTAAATAAAATGAAAATCTAATGTAAAATCTAAGACATAAACTTGTAAAAAACCTATTTTATGAGTATATTTCGAACCTATATCACCTTATCATCGAAATATATCATTTTGGTACCTTTAAAATCCGAAAATCATTTCATAATAATGTAACATTTCATGACTTTCCAAGATTGCCCCTCCTCTGCTCTTATAAAAGGCCCCCACCTCTACCACCTATTCACACCATCAAAGCCATTTGGATTGGCCAAACTCTGCCCAAATACTCTCTAAAATTTCTTCTCTTACTCCTAGAAGCCTCACTTTCGGCAGAAGTTTTCCAAGGAAGTCTTTGGCTCAAATCAAAACGAGTTACCCAATTTTAAGGTAATGTCTTCTCTTATGTTCTTTTGTTTTATTTTGCTTCTCCAACCCCTTAAAATATTTTTATTACATTATTATGTTACAAAACCAGTATCTAAAATATACTAGGATGTTTTTATGATAATTATTTTATTGACACTTACACACACCTCCGTCTAATGGTTAAAGAACATACTGTTCCTGTGGGTGGAAAAATACTGCCTCACGAAACGATGATTGTTCAATATTCTTTTAACACCTATAATGGTGGCCATTATGATGACAATATTTCTATATATGATATATATTATGTTTATGTTTTAATTATGCTTCTTTATTTCTCATTTATGGCATAACTTTATGATTTCCAGTATGGGTAAACGCGATAATTTTTTAGGAAGTGCGGACTACCGCCCCCTCAAAGTGATTTGAATCGTTAATGCCATATGTGGGACGTATAAAGGATGGAGTAAATGATATTATATATTATATTATACTGTAATTATAATACACCTTTATATCGTTATGATTTCATTCCATTAAATATGAAATAGAAATGAAAGTAGCGTTCATGCGTACGTACGACTTACCGTCTCCATGAACGGTGCATTTCATTTCTTACCTCTAAATGTTACGTAATATTATGAATGAATGTATATACTGGATATATATTATATATATGATATCTAAATCATGAATATAATTCTGGATATAATTTATATTTTACCGCATGAACAACTTGTAATTATAAGAAGTTTATTTTGGACTCAAGTACCAAAGATCGACAAAACGACCGTTCTTAACATAAATAATTACATAATTTTCATAACATGGTAATAAGTGATATAAAAGGAATAATAAACTTTAAAAAGGTTCTTAAGAAATTATAAATTAACTCTAGTTTATTATTCAGGAGGTTAAAGAACGATTGAGTCAAGTCGGACACGAGGTAAGGGAACTTCTTAAACCAATTTCCATTCTTTGGGTTAATCTCCTACATTAAAATTATGTCATGATATTATTATGTCCTATCTTGTATTTATACTTTATTTATGTGTACATATAGTTAATACACATAATAGATATATTTTATTTTAAAAAAATGATCTTTGTAAGGGACTTCGTCTCAATCTCCATTCATTGAGGCATATTTTGTTTTATACACAAATTTTTTTTATACGGTGTATAAACCCCTTTTACTTTTAAGTTTATTCAAAAGGAATATTTTTATACGAATCGTTTTACTAAACAACAAAAGGGAATGTTTTTATTGTCGTACGTATGCGGCGACAACAACTTCTCTACCGCTGTGATCATTATTTGAGTTTCAGCTTCCTCAACAAGCCATAAATTTTTCTAAATGAAAAATAAATACCAAGTTTTAATTTTCTTTTATTTTGGTATTGAAAATTGTTTTGATAATGTTTTTATTAAATCAATGGGTTTTATTCATATATTGTGATTGATATGTGGAAATGTTATGTTTTCTTTATGCATGTTTTATGTGATACGATTATGTTATGGTTTATGATATTGTTAAACCTGTTCATATGAGGAATGCATTGGACTTAATAAGTAATGGGTGGAGCCCGATATAGCTCTTCGATGCATCGGTAGGTCTCATGAGACAAACTAGTGTCTTGGCATGAGGCCTTGACAATATCTTATTTGTAGTCTTGGTACGAGGCCTTGGCTACGTGGATATGATAGTCTGGCATTATGCATTCCATCATTATGAAAGTGGTTATTGATATTGCATGTGATTATTAGACTAGTAGAATATCAATGTGAATAAGTAAATGGAATTATTTCATTCTATTTTTTCCATATTATGTTGAAGTTCAATTTTAAAAGGCTTTTGTTTTAGTTATATATTGCCTTAAATGTTTATGTTTATTTATGAAAGTTTCCGCTGTATTGTTATCCTTACTGATCATCTGAGCTCACCCCTTTCAATGTTTTAGTTTTTCCAGGATGTGATGAAGTATATTATGAATGACCTGTAGGGATAGTATGAGGGGATATGAAGACAAGATGTTTTTGTAGTTTTGTTTTACTTTATGATGTAATGTAAGACTTATGAAGGTATCTAGTGTTTCCAAGGCTACTAAACTAATCGGTCTTTCGAGACTTGATCTTTTGTGATCATGCCAATGTTACGTAATAATGCACCGAATCTTGGTAACTGGGGTCAGGGCGTTACAGTTGGTATCAGAGGCAGTTTAGTACTAACCTTGGAAGCTAGATTTAGATAAACTCTGATTAGAGCACATATCCCAAAGATAGAATTTGAGGATTAGTATAGAATAACTTCCTAGAATTTTGGTATTATAGAGATTTTGTGAGTTTTCCGAGGAATACATCCATGTCTAGATACGGACAGGTAGAGGAGGCTATGGCACAGATGTACCTAGAGGTAAAACCCGAAAACACCAATTTGAGTTAGACTCGAACGGGAACAGGTGCATGACAACGGGTCGTGCTGCACTCTTGGTTACAACACTCCCGGGGGATATTCTTAGGATAATTCTAATTTTCTTTACAAACTGTTATAAAGGGTTTATGAGTATATAATTCCTCAAAGAAAACATTTTTATGATTATAGTTCTATTTATGTTAAGTGTTTTACAAGTATGAAATTATGTATTTTGATTCATAAACTAATCTAGTTTATGCCATTATTTAGAAATGGCGCCTAATGGGAGGAATGGAAACTGTATCAATGCACACACTCCATGTAGGGATTTCCCTACTGCTCAAGATAATTATTGTGGAGTTGGAGATACAAATGGTGCTGATCAACTTATCACCATACTGGGACAACTCACTCAGGTTATGAATAATAACATTACTCATATGGAACACCCTGATCCGCAACATGGAGGATCAATGTTAGACTGATTCATGAGGCAATAACTGCCAGCATTTAATGGGGGTAAAAATCCATTAGTAGGTGAGCAATGGATAAACTCCTTAGAGAAAATATTTCACGCCTTGGGGAGTAGCGAAAGGGATATGGTTGTCATGGAAGTTTACTGCCTCACTGGAGATGTCGATCAATGGTGGTCACTGATTCAAAACACAAAGGAAGATTAAGAAGTATCAATAATGGAATGGAGGGAGTTCAAAGAGATTTTCTTAGAAAAATACTTCCCTCGTGACCATCGAGCAGATACGGAAAGGCAATTTCTGAGTCTGAGACAAAAGGAGGATGAGAATGTCACAGAGTATGAGGCTAACTTTACAAGGTTAGCAAGGCATGAGGAAGATTATATACGTAACCCAAGAAGTAAGATTGATTGTTTATTTGATGTCTTAAAACCATTTGTCCATCGACCATTATTCTCACAAACCTTCTCGTCATATGAAGATATAGTCTTGTGTGATATCAAGACAGAAAATAAATTCTCTAAGTCTTATGACAACAAAGTAAAGCAAGAGAAGGAGAGAACGGTGGAATAGGAGACAGATAAAGGGAAAAATGGAAATAAGGATTTTCTATTATGCAATAATTGTGGGAAGAATCACCCCGGTACTTGCCTAAAAGGAATGGGAGTTTGTTATAAATGTGGAGAAAAACGTCACGAGACTCGTGATTGCAAGGGAAAGAAAGAGGCTATCAATGTTGAATGCTACAATTGTAGAGAAATGGGGAATTATGAAAAGGAATGTTTTAATCACCAAGGAAACATACCTTAGAAAAGGCCAAGGGATCAAGGCCAATCTTATGTTGTTACTACAGTTGAAGAGTAATAATTAATGTATTGGTTCTTTTGGACTCAATGATTATATTATGGTTATAAGAATAATGTGATATATTGTACTTTAGTACTTGTTGTTTTAATTAAGGTTTTAATATGATGAAGGTAATCATATTTTAAGTATGTGAAAATAAGAGAAACTTTAAATTGTTTGGGGAATATGATGTGACAATTGATTTTTGAATTTAGAGACCTTTTAGAGAAAGTCTGGACAGAGGTATTTTGGATAACAATAAAGGTTGGAATGGATTAAGTTTAACATTGGATAGTATTGTTTAAGGTTAAAACATTTCTGAAGATTATTTTTGGAATATTATAATAATATATGTTTAGGAAAAGGACAACCTGTAGGTCGGGGGATAACCCGTCGCGTTCGACAAGGCCGTAGGAATCGAACCCACAACCTTGGTGTGACAGGCCTTTATTACCTACCACTAGCCTACAGGAAGTCCCTGGTTATTACAAAATAGTTTTCCTAATCTAAATGGTATGTGTTAATATTTAGAACCTTTTAAAATTAGGATAAATATAATATTTTTGAGTTCAATTATAATTTTGAGTGAAAGATGGGTTTGTGGTAAAAAATTATTAAAGAATGAAAGTCTACATGACAAGTATGTATATTTCCGTACGCTCTTAGTAAATCTCTTAAATAAATTCCTCAACTTTATAAAAGGTAACTTAAAACAAAAATGTTGTTGGTTAACTTTTCCTAATGGGGAATCAATGATCGTTTAACCAATCTCAAGTTTTTGATTTTCTTGTAGTTAAACTTTCACCTAATCCTGTTTTCTATAAATCTCCATCAGCCCTTGATGGTTTGTTTTTCCCCTATATCCATGTTTTCATAGAATCCTAGTATTGGATATCTCAAGTGGCCTTTGTACTTCTATTTCTTTCTTTTAGTGTTATATTTTTATTAACCCTATTTCCGATGTGGGTTTTCCACAAAGGTATTTTCTATTTTCATCCTTTTATTTTTGAAGAAAATTTTAAAATTGCGAGGATGCAATTTATTTAAGGAGGGGAGAATGTAACACCACAAAATTTCACGATACACTTCTCTTTAAATAATGAAATAGCTTGCATTGTACGCACGTTCGAGATTCTAACACACCGCGACCAATCAAAGTAGTAGTTATGAATAGTAATACCCACTTTTTGAAATTATATAAATTTTATATTTCAGAATGGTCTTCATTTTAGTATTTGGAATATCGAAATTATCCTAAGTTGAATTTTTTGTAATTCTCTGAGAACTTCCAATTTTCTATGAATACGGAAAATACTTAAAAACAAATTTTTTAATAAAAATAATTTATAGTGATAAATTATACTATTTAGTGGTTTTAAAGTATAATTATAATATATTTTTACCATTTTATTCAATTGTTGTCATTAGAATTAATTTCACTTTGAAATTGGACATAAACGAGTGTCAATCTTTTGATGTATATTGTTTCTTAAAAACACGCTATTTGTTTTGACAAAGGGAATTAATTATAAAATTAATTAATGCAACTTATATGTTTGGAATTTTGTAAAATAGACATCATTTTTGAATTCGGAATTTCAATTATAGCTTAGGGTGAATATTTGGTATTTTTCTGAAAAACTTCAATTTTTGATGAATATTGAAACCACTAAGTGGTAGTTTAAAAACTAATTTTTCATGTAAATGAAACATTACCACTTCTGTGATTTGATTTTGAAAAATCCGACATACATGGTTTTCATTAGGAAGAAAAATTTGGTTCAATGGGATTAAAATAATTTTTTGGTGAATAGTAACTTTTAAGTTTTATTAATCGCGATTAAAGGTAATTAGTGAAATTTAAGGTAGAAATGATATTATAAAAATATAAAAATATCTTGAAACTTGTCCTACACTTAATGGATGAGTCATGGACTACCAATAAAATCCATGGGTCAACTTGGGGACCCCATGGAGCCACTTGGGTAAGAAAATGACATTAATAACCTTTTATTTAAAGTAAAAATAAAATTGTCACAAACATGTGTTGTTTTACTAAAAAAATTATTACATGGGGTTATATAAGTTAACTTTTTTACTATAAATATTAAATTGAAACCTAAAAAGATTTCCTACATCATTGTAATTTTTTTATAATTTTTAGAAATTAATTAAATTAAATTTTTTATGACACAATGATGATGCAGCGATTACCTCATTAATTAACGATTTAAATAAAATGAAAAGATAATGTAAAATATAAGACTTAAACTTGTCAAAAACCTATTGGATGAGTATATTTCGAACCCTTATCACCTTATCCTCGAAATATATCATTGTGGGACCTTTGAAATCCGAAAATCATTTCATAATAATGTAACATTTCATGACTTTCCAAGAGTGCCCCTCCTCTCCTCTTATAAAAGGCCCCACCTCTACAACCTATTCACACCATCAAAGCCATTAGGCTCAGCACAAATCTTCCCAAATACTCTCTAAAATACCCTATTTTACTCCTAGAAGCCTCACATTGGGCAGAAGTCTTCCCAAGGAAGTCTTTGGCTCAAATCAAAAAGAGTTTCCCGATTTTAAGGTAATGTCTTCTCTTACGTTCTTTTGTTTTATTTTGCTTCTCCAACCCCTTAAAATATTTTTATTGATTTATTTTGTTACAAAACCAGTATATAAAATATACTAGGATGGTTTTAAGAAATTTATTTGATTTACACTTACACACCCCTCCGTCTAATGGTTAAAGAACATACTGTTCCTATGGGTGGCGAAATACTGCCCCACGAAACGATGATTGTTCAATATTATTTTAACACCTCTAATGGTGGCCATTATGATGATAATATTTCTATATATGATATATATTATGTTTATGTTTCCCTTATTCTTCTTTATTTCTCATTTATGGCATACCTTTATGATTTCCATTATGGGTAAACGCGATAATTTCATTTTAGGAAGTGCGGACTACCGCCCCCTCAAAGTGATTTGAATCGTTAATTCCATATGTGGGATGTATAAAGGATGGAGTAAATGATATTATATATGATATTATACTGGAATTATAATACACCTTTATATCATTATTATTTCATTCCATTAAATACGAAATAGAAATGAAAGTAGCGTTCATGCGTACGTACGACTTACCGTCTCCATGAACGGTGCATTTCATTTCTTACCTCTAAATGTTACATAATATTATGAAAGAATGTATATAATGTATATATATTATATATATGATATCTACATCATGAATATAATTCTGTATATAATGGATATTTTACCACATGAACAACTTGTAATTATAAGAAGTTTATTTTTGACTCAAGTATCAAAGATCGACAAAACGAACGTTATTAATATAAATAATTACATAATGTTCATAATATTATAATATGTGATATAAAAGGAATAATAAACTTTAAAAAGGTTCTTAAGCAATTATAAATTAACTCTAGTTTATTATTCAGGAGGTTAAAGAATGATCGAGTCAAGTCGGACACGAGTTAAGGGAACTTCTTAACCCAATTTCCATTCTTTGGGTTAATCTCCTACTTTCAAATTATGTCATGATATTATTATGTCCTATCTTGTATTTATACATTAATTATGTGTAAATATAGTTATTACACATAATAGATATATTTTATTTTAAAAAATTATCTTTGTAAGAGACTTCATCTTAATCTCCATTCATTGATGCATATTTTTTTTATACACAAATTTCTTTTATACGGTGTATAAACCCATTTGAATTTTACGTTTATTCAAAAGGAATCTTTTTATACGAAGTATTTTACTAAACGACAAAAAGGAATGTTTTTCTTGTTGTACGTATGCGTTGACAACGACTTCTCCGCCGTCGTGACCATTATTTGAGTTTCGGCTTCCTCAAGAAGCCATAACTTTTTTTAAAATGAAAAATAAATACCAAGTTTTAATTTTCTTTTAATTTGGAATTGAAAATGGTTTTGATAATGTTTTTATTATATCAATGTATTGTATTGATATCTTGTGATTGAAATATGGAAATGTTATGTTTCCTTTATGCATGTTTTATGTGATACGATTATGTTATAGTTTATGATATGTCTAAACCTGTTCATATGTAGAATGCATTGGACTTAATAAGTGATGGGTGGAGCCCTCTATATCTCCTCGTTGCATTAGTAGGTCTCATGAGACAAAATAGTGTCTTAGCACGAGGCCTTGACAAAATTTTATTTGTAGTCTTGGCACGAGGCCTTGGCTATGTGGTTATGATAGTCTGGAATTATGCATTCCATCATTATGAATGTGGTTATTGATATTGCATGTGATTATTCGACTAGTAGAATATCTATGTGAACAAGTAAATGTCATTATTTAATTTTATTTTTTTCTTTATTATGCTGAATTTCATGTTTAAAAGGCTTTTTTTAGTTATACATTGCCTTAAATGTTTATGTTTATTTATGAAAGTTTCTACTGTATTGTTATCCTTACTGAGCATCTGATCTCACCCCTTTCAATGTTTTAATTTTTCCAGGAGGTGATAAAGTATATTATGAATGACCTGCAGGGATAGTATGAGGGTATATGAAGATAGGATGTTTTGTAGTTTTGTTTTACTTTAGGATGTAATGTAAGACTTATGAATGTATCTAGTGTTTCCAAGGCTACAAAACTAATCGGTCTTTAGAGACTTGATCTTTTGGGATCATGCCAATGTTACGTAATAATGCACCGACTCTGGGTAACTAGGGTCAAGGCATTACATTACCTAATGAGGAAAAATAATTAGTTGGATGTCACTGTATTAGAAGATTATTACATTAATTTAATAAAAGTTGAGTATGTGGATGCATCAGAAGAAAGGAAGGAGTTGGTTTGGATTATGATTTTTCTTAAGGAACATAAAATAATTTAGAAAAAGAGGAGTTATTTTCTTTAATAGCCAATGTGAAATCCACTTGGCTAAAAAATTTATGTTCCTAATAGAATGTAGCATATCAAAGTAATGTAACACCTCATCATAAAAATGATTAAGGATAATGTTTTAGATATTTGGATGATAGGTGTACTCCAAAATCTGATAGTCATATTTAGTAAAATATTATTTCATGAAAATATGTGGTTGTATTGTGCCTAGGTGGGGCTTGGGTGAGTAGAAGAAGGTATAAAATAATTTCCTGATACATAACAGGAAGTAAAGAAGCTGGTTTTTAAAAATTAATAGAGAGTTACCATAAGTATTTCCCTAAAACCATTACATATGTAAACTATTGTTAGGATGTGAATTCTAGTTTAAATTTTATATATGTTCAGAAACCAATGTTTTTTTACTAGAATTTGGTAGGGGAAGTTCATTCTCAATGTGTGGAAATAAAATAATCCGAAGTATATATCATCTAATGGAGTCACAAATTTCCAAAATGTTTTTTGAATAAGAAGACTCTGTATTAAAGTATCTAGAACTAAATAAACATGTTGAGGTCAATTGAGTAACTAGTGATCACCAATAAAATTCCAAATAGAGTCTCTATCATGAATAAGGTATAGTGGTGTTTCCTGGATGATTAGATGGATTTTCTTATAAAAGGAACTGGAATCTAATATTTATAGTGCATAAGTGATGAAAATACTACATATTATTTTTTTACAGTGTCATAAAGAAATATTCCTCTATAATGAAATACTTATTATTGTATTTTCAATATAATGTAATATTTTAAATTTTATTAATAAAATAAATTAAGTGTCTTTCTCATGTTCATGTAAGATAACTCATCTGAATCATGTTAATAACATTTTTTAGAAACCCAAACAATTTTAACCCAGAGTCTATGTTTAAATTATTATATTTTTATAAGATATAAGGTATTTCATCGTGAAGTACCAATCCATTTATTAGTCTTGAAGAACCATATTAAAAATGTATTTCCTATTACCGTGGAAAAAAATATAAAACATAGTGAATGTAATTATGTTATATCCTTCAACTCATTCAAATATTCCGTATTCATATTTTGGGTAAAGGAAAAAAAGAAGGGTGACCTTAAATTCTAATTATGGGTTATGTACAATATAATCTATTCTATGTAAATATGTCATAATCAATATGTAATGGTGAATAACTAGAAACACCATCCATTTAATCAATAACTTGAGCACGAAATGCATCCATGGATAATATCAATTTCATAATCTCATGGATAACAGTAAAAAAAATAATAATTATTTAAATTCATAATATTGGATTTCAAGATCTCAAATATCATGATATCTATACTATTAGGGCCTTGTTCCAAGACAGTTTAATCAATGGGTAGGTATACACCAAAAACGCATTTAACAAGGTAAACGAAATGCTTTTTCTCATGAGATATGTTGAGAATTTGAGGGGATATCTACCACTAGGCCCCATCCATCACTTAAATTCCAATGAATTACTCATATATTTAATAAATATTTTAATTCATAAATAATATTTATTATCAAAATTTCCATATTGATTAAACAATATAGAATATCAATATTTCCCCAGTCAGCCAAATAAAATTCAATGTGAAACACCACATATATAAATTCTATATAGTTTATGAAATAATCATATCAATGATAAAAATAATATGGGTATGAATTTTGTATGAAAGACTGTCACAAAAAAAAATACATACGTTGTTAGTGACAACAAAATTAAAAAGAGATAAAATAAGACCGTGAGTTTATGGGAAGTATAGGTTCTATAATAAACTCAAGTGCTTTAGGGAAATTAAAAAATAAAATAAAAATAGTAAAATAATATCTTATTAAATATATCTCTTAATAAAATTATTTAAAACATTTTTAAAATGCTAAATGGGGTAAAACAGTTACAGTGGTGGGAAAATTTTTTAACACCTTATATGATAAAAAAATTCCTTTTGACTTTTTGTAAAGAAAGAAAATATGAAACCTCTTTGTATTTGTTATAAATATTTTTTCAAAAATTTTGAAAATTCATGGATTACATAAAATTTCCTTACATGTATATTTATTAAATAATAAGGAAACATATAAAACAATTTTCAAAATTATGGTAAAGGAAGAAAAATATACCTTAATCAAAAAGAAAAATAAGATTTATTTTTTTTGCATTTATTTTCTTGATTAAAATACCAATGAATGGTAAAATTTGATGAAATATTTTAAAATCCATAAATATCCATAGTATAATAATATATATTTATATTATGAATGATTTATTACAAAATCCCTTTAATCAAAATAGGAGAAATCCTAAAAATAATCTTTTAAAATAAATGTTTACCTCTTTGGTAACATTGAAACTGTATCCCCTTGAAATACTAAAAATGAATTGAAACATTAATCACTATCTATAAATATATATTCATTTGAAATACCTCAAATTTTTAGTTTATACAGCAAATAAAAATTAATAGTTTCATAGTACCAAATATTTTGTAATGGATTGGAAATTGAGAATAAATCACTTACCTCATGTTTACTTTTAGTTAAATTTTACTTGACCTTATATATAATGGTTTCAAACATGTTATTAATTTATACCAGAACTATATTAAAATTTAAAATATCATGTATGATCCTCTTATAGCATATTCTCACCTGTTTGTTAACAATCTTCCATTATTACCATTGCTTCGGGTTTTAACTGTTTAGTTTTCCGATGTATATTTTGTCATGGAAGTTCAAGTTATTATGAATTGTATATAGTTTCATAGTATTAATAATAATATTAATATTATAAATATCATATTAATTCATTAGATATAGTTTTATAATCATTATTTAATAGTGGACATGGTAAATTAATTGCATCACTTCCTGGAGATAGTATGTCTTATGTATTCATGCGTGACATTATCATTTTTAAATAGATGAATGATTAATGGGAATAAATGATATAATATGATTAATGAATAAATATTATTTCATAATTATAATATATATTTTTTATTAATATCATTATGACTATCCAAGTGAGGTGGTAATGGAAAACAAATTGCATTGATTCAAGAGGTGGTTGTCCGCCGTACACATGAGGGATGGTTTTGTATCCCATTTAATAAAGAAGTATATGGATAAATATTACTCCAAAAAATTTAAAAAATAATTACATTATAGATAATTGTTTTATTATATTGTAATATATATTATATAATTTAAGTTGGTAAATGAAGCATTAAAAAATTAAAGAGCTTTGTTAAGATGATTACCTTCTCCTAGAGAAACCTTTTTTGGATCTCTTCTTAAGGAACCTAAGGTTGATATTTTGTGAATACTAGAACATATATAACATTTATAATGATGTTCGATTGATTTTTTGTATTTTTTTATCAAGTTAAATGTATCATTTGGTTTTAATAATTTAGAGTAGGAGTTACCCTTGCATAATTGATGTTAGCGGTACACTTGTAATTTTTCAATGATTTAAAATACTATTATGTCACATTCGTGAAAAAATGAATAAAAAATGACCCATATTCTAAGGTGATAAATTAATATATAAAATAAAACCAACAAATTTATTTTAATCATGTTTTTAGGTCATTTTAATCATTAACATTTTTATATTAGCGCCCCGGTAAACCCATTTTGATCTAAATTGTGGTAGACATTTTTTTACTACTATTACTATTCATTTTGATAAAATATTAAGTTAATATTATTACCTAATATTAATCATTATGATTAGAAATAGTTTTTTATTTTTATCAATTTCACTTCACAAAATATCAAGTACTTAATATAAAAATAAACCTTCAAAAATAGAAGAAAATGGGTTTTCAAGAAATGCATTTTTAAAGACTAAAATGATCTTACATTAACTATATGACTTGTAATGATAATTATACGAATTAAAATTAATATATTTATATATTTAATTTATAAATTTAATTAAAATAAATAATTATTAAATAATATTTTAATTAATTTAAATGGAGAGATAATATGCATTTGAAACTAGTTTTCTGAAAAATAACCCATGTTACCTCTAAATGATCATATATTTATTTATATAAAATTTATTCTAAATAAATGGTTAATTATTAATATTATAACTCATTATATCAATAAATGGTCAATTATATATATAATAAAAAATTATTATAAATTTAAGGGGTATAGTTAAGTACTATATTTTTTATTCAAAATAGATTATTTCTGAATGAAAATTAACAAAAACCAAAAAATTGATATTAATCCTAGGAAATTAGAAACTATTTTCCATGAAATTTAAAAATTTATGTTTCATTATAGTTTTATTAAAATATAATTTTTACTTACTATAATTTAATATTTAATTTTACACTATATAATTGTTCCTTATTGTTTTACATCTGTTGTTTATAATTCTGTTTCTTTGAGTGTCTATGTATATTGGTTGAGTTTTTTATAAGGTCAAAATTATTCATTTGATAGGGTGGAAATAATTCCAAATTTTATTATACTTATTCATGTAAATCCAACATATAGAGGGTTTTCCCTGTTATTCTATAGTGTTTGAAAACTTTTGTTGGACTAGGGATCCTACTTTCAATGGTTTTATCCGAAGAATGGGTGATCAAATTTTCCCAAAATATCTCAATTATAAATATATTTGTCATTGAATTAATTATTTATATTTAAATATTTGTTTATTGGATACATTTTTTGGATCACATGTATATATTTAAGTTTAATAACCATGTATGTTTTGGAGGATAAAAAAGTGTAAATTGGTTCCTTGAGCTGCAAATGGTGAAAGACACATGATATTGACAACAAGGGAATGCTATTTTTCCTTATCAGATAGATTTTTTCTTGTACTAGAAATATAATATTACATATATATTGTTGGAAAAAAAATATAATCTTTATGTTATGTATATGCATAAAGGGATTTTAATTAAAAAAATAAGAGTTATTTAATTTATAATAATAATATATTTCATTATATGGAACATCTAAATAAAAGTTAATACATACATGATCTCAAAAGCACATTGTTAAAAATCAAATAACAACCCAATATAAAGACTTATATCCTAAAAAATATGGAACTTCAGATTTAGTAGTGTAAATTTTTTTTAATAAATTACATTAAGAATGGTCTTAAAACTCTTGATTTAAAACCCATAGATATATTCTATGATAGTTTACATAGAAAATTAACCAAATCGCCATTCAATAGAAAATTGAAAAGATCATTATGAATTATGAAATTCATTCATAATGATTTATATGATCTCTTTATACTATATTCAAGGGGATTGTATTATTAATTTCTTACTTTTTTGATGAATTTAGTAGATATAGTTATATCAATATAAGGAGGTATAAGTCATGTTTGTTATAATGTTTAAGGATTATAAAGAATAAGTGCATAATTGATGAGGAGAAAATATTAAGAAACTCCACTCAAAACATGGTAGAAAATATATTTACCAATATTTCATCACTAATTTTAAGGATGGTTGGACATGCACCTGAATCACACCTCTATATACACCTTGTGGAATGATGTAAGTCAAAGGAGAATTCATGTATTGTTTATCATGTTAAGACCAATGATGATTCATGAAACTCTTCTATTATCCTTTTGGGAACATTATTTCCAAATAGAACTGTGCACACTTAACTAAGTAAAATTTAATGTATTAGAAGAGATCCCATATTAGTTATGTTATGGAAAAAAACATGGGTTATCATATATATGTGTATAATGATGGAATGTGTTTTTCAAGAAAATACCCAATGATAAAATCACATCACAAAGAAAAAATTTCATATTAATAGGATATATAAAGGAAAATAAAAGATATTATGAATAAAACCTATTATATAGAAAGTTAATTGTGGAAAAAATTCCATATTTCTAGGGAATGATGTTATTTATAACATAAATAGTGGGATAAAAATTCACATCAATGAAGTTAAATCTCTATGCACATAAGATTTGTAAAATTAAGAAAATCCAAAATAAATTGTTGAAAAATAATAATTTCATGAGACATAATTACTATATAGGTCAAAAAGGGATATTAATGAATAAGAGAGATATGGGTTTTTATCACTAAATCATATAACATATAATTTGTTATGGATAATGAACCTCTTACCTACAAGAAAGAAACTTATGGAAAATATGATTCCAAATAGTGTGAGGATATGAATTCTTAAAAGGATTGTATATATGAAAATTATTTATAGATTTTGGTAGAACCACATGTTGGTGTGAAACTTATTGGCTGAAAGTGACTCTTTAGGATGAAATTATAAATAGATGGTAAAGTAAAAAAGCAATAAATCTAAGTGAGTTTCAAAGGGATTAATATAATTTCATGGAATTTCATATAAGGACACATTTTCACTAGTTTCAATTCTAAAATCCATTTGAATTATACTTTTTATATTAATTTTATAGTATTATGATATTTGGGAAATAGATGTTAAAACCATGTTCCTAAATGGAGAATTGTTTAAATATTTCAATATGACAGAACCCGAATGTTTTTTGAAATCTATGAATCCCTGGTATCTAAGCTACAAAAATCGATTTTTATATTAAATCAAGCATCATGATCATGAAATGTTAACTTTATTTGTTCCTAGGATCAATTTTCTCCACTATAAATGGGATTGAATTTGTGGTGACTTGTTTTTACAATTTATTCTCACTTTAAATCAACCTTTATAACCAATTATTGTTCGACCCACTCAAATATAAAGTTTCAGCCTCAAATGTATATGCAAAAAAATAATGTATAGGTAAAATAATAATTTTTTCATGGTTCATAGAATTCATGGGAAACCTAATCCTTTACATGTCTATTTAGACTACTCAAACATGGATTCCTAACTATAAGAATATATTTTTACAAGATTACAACATGAGAATAGTGTCACACTATGCCTATATACAGTCATAATAGAGTGATTAGCTTTACACTAATTATAAAAAATATGTAACAAAGAATGAAAATAATTATTCAATGCCTCAATTACATTAGTAAATGATGATCATTATCTTTCTCCCCACACCTAAAAAATATTCAAATGAATCTTGATCACTCGGTAAAGCATATCATATAGATCTAAATCTCAATTCTCCATCTTATATTTGATTTATTGAATGCTCAAACTAAAATAATATAAATTATTTCATATAAACTAAAATATATATTCTCTCCTCCCCTAAAAATTCTTCAATACTTAGTTCAATAGAATTCACACAAAAATTGACTTTTTAACTACTCATCATACTATAGAAACTAAAAAATATATAATTAAATATATATTACAAAAGAATTATTTACATATTATCATTCTCAATACATTCCATAGAAGAATTATACACCACAATACTCTTTCATACAACATTAAATTAACCTAAAAACCATTAAAAACGATCTAGTAATATTCTCCACTTTTAAATAACTACATGTCAATAATGTAAATCCACAACAACCTATATTTTTTTCCTATTAACTATAAAAACAAATTTGAGAAACATACTCAACTACAATCACCATAAAATAATAATTCATAGATTAATTTATGAATTTCCAAGAATAATAATCTTCAACCATCTAATAAAATTTTTTAAACTCATCTTCTTAATTTTTTATAGTCATATCGTATCTCTTTGAAACATAATTTATAAGGATTAACATTAGACTTTAAAAATTCAACAATTATCACTTTATTAACTAATTAAAGTAATTATTTAAATTCCAAACTAGCCCATTATCAACACATTAATATTTCATAAATATTTTCTAGATACTCTCCAAAATTATACTCATTCTTGATACTTATGAAGCTTCATATATCATCCTTATAGTGAGGTAGATGGTGTTTTTTCAAAATTACTTTACTAAAAACAAGTTTGAAATATTATTACGTATCTTATTAGAAAATGATTTGAATCACTTAAAACCATTTAATTATCAATTCATATCTACTAAGAAACGTTCTAAAAAACTTCAACTAATATCTTAGTAATATACAAGGATTCTTAACCAATATTGAAAACAAATTCAAACCTTTAATAACTCCAAGACCACTTCAATCTCCCTCTATTGTATTTATCTAAAACATTAATCAGATACTCTTAATAAACTCATATCTGTTAATAAAAATATAAATAACTGAATAGAAATCCTCAAATCACATTCAATCACATATAATAAGTTTTATGCACCACACTACTATATAAGGTGGTTTTTTTAAGATAATTCCATCACTATATATCAATAAAACGTGGTTAAGTTACTTAGATGAACTCTTACTCAGTATAAAAATACTTTTCTCACTTTTATATGTATCCCTAATATAGTAATTTTGATAGATTCAAAAGGAAAGTAGTGACCACTCCACTTTTAACACAGAATTTCACCCCCTTTGGTAAAGTATTGTGTCACTATTTCTCTCCTTTTTCAAAAAAATCCGAAGCCTTATGGGGGAAAACATTCACATGATATTATGTGATAGCTGAGGGATGAAAATTTATTTTTTATCCTTAACCTAGAAAATAATTCTCATGGAATATTTTTTGTGAAGATATTTACAAGATGATACATTGTAGAAACATAGTTCCGTATAATATATCCACTAGAAAATCTTTTATTAATGGAATGATATCAAATTTCTATAATATTTTATCTACAGTTTTGTATATGGTTCTTATATAGATCAATAGAGCTCTACTTTTAATAAAATTTTCTCATTGTCCTCTTAGACTTAACCTGGAAATATTTAAATTGAACTTTCATCCATAAAACCTATGTATATACATTAGTGGAAGATACATATTTTACATCATATATGAAAAGTGTTGTTGAGTTCTGCTTATTATTATATTGTCTCACACAACCCTCCCCATTATAGAAATACTCATCGAATGTGGATATTCGGTTTGTGAACTAAACTTTCCTATTTTCATGAGTGAATCTAAGTGGACTCAAATTTTAATTTAACCTATACAATATCACAAAGGTCACTTTTCTATTCACATATCTCAATACTCTCTTTATTTTCAGCTTGGGTTACTTTATTGGGATAATCTAAAAATTAGTAAAACATGTCCCTTATTAGGCTATGTTAGGTATTGAAGCTGTTAGATGAAACATGATTCCAATGAAACTTATAAACAATTTTTTATTTACCTTGTTGACATTTTTATTCTTAGATAGTATTATTCAAACTAAAATTATATTTGAAACTTATCCTGAGTCCACTATAAAAAAATATTTCAAAAATTCCTTGGAATATTTTTCTTATCACACATATATATAATTAATTATATCCTCAAATTACAATCCTAGAAGGTATATCATTTCACCCATCATTGATATTTCTATATTCTCCTCATATTATTAGAAAATTTATCATAGAGGCACTCTTTTTCCATATAAAAAATTATTTAATCCAGATAAACTATAACAATCAATGTACCTAGAGAAATATCGTATACCTAAAATTATTTTCAACTTTACCATTTGAAAACATAATCAATCTTAGCTAGCCATATATTTTCTACACTAGGGCCTAGGTTCATTTGTTAATCCAATACAAATATTTATTACTCTACACACTATGCGAACATTAACACCAAGAATAAAGATCTATGGTTTCTCAAGAAATAAATATTCTTCAAGTTCACAATTTAGATATGGTTGATTTCATATCCATTTGATATATTTCATATCTTTTTTTCATATCCAATGATAATAACCTTCGTATGGTTTCCCATATTTCTATTGGAGAGAATATTCCTTCAAAATCAATTCCATTAATTTAAGTGTATCCTTTGCACACCGATCTATAGTTGTTCCTTGTTACATGACCCTTCTAATTCATTTTATTTCTAAGCACCCACTTATTTCCAATAAATTTTTTATATTTTGGTATTGGGAAAATATCTAAAGTGGGTTTTCTCTCATTTTGTTTCATCTCAACATTAATTTTTTGAACCCACTCTTCATGATCAATGTATTCAGCCACATTTCTTGGTAAAAACTGTGACATAAGAGCTGTTATGGTTTTATATTCTTAGTCTTCTTATATTTTGGATTGGTGCCTCATAGTTTCCTAAAATATTTTTATACCAATATTATTTTACAAACTCTGATGTCAAAAATTTTATTTTATATTAGCTACATCATCATAAGTCTAATATGAGTCAATATTAATAATATTGTACTTAAATTATTCCTATTCTAAAATATTTGTTTCAAAATTCTAATTTCTTTTAGATTGCATTATTTGATCTTAATCCTTAACAAAAACCTATTATTTATAATTACATTCAATTTTTTCAACATTAGGACATTAAATAATCTTGTGTATCCATTTTTCAGCATGAAAAATCACTTCCCCTAAATAAATACCCCTTAACTATACCATTATTAGATTCATCTTCAAACTTCCCCAATTTTTTATATACTATTCATATATCATAGACAAAAAAATCATTGAAGTACTTGGAAGTTGGTTTATTCTTTAAACACATATCATAAGGGTAAAATGTGTCTAAGGTCTTAATAGATATCTTTTGTGAATGTGTATGGTACTACATGTACCCTCTCTCTAAAAATATTTTCAGGATTTAATTTCAACCAACATTGTCTTATCCATCTCGACAATAATTCTATTCATCATGTCTACAACACCAATCTATTTTGGAATATATAGTGTGATGAATTGATACTGTATTTCATATTTAGTTATAGAATAGATAAATTAATCACATATTTATTCTTTTCTATTATTAGATATCAAATTTTTGATTTATATATAAAACTCTTTTTCACATTATCTCTATAAAAATTTAAACATATCAATATATTATAACATATAATTGATTGACATCACATTTTCTTCAGGTTGAAATCATAAATAAATTTGATTCAACGTAAATCACCACATGTATAAATGTTCTTCATAATACTAAATAAATTAGTATGAATGAGTTTCAATGGTTCAATAAAATTAATATTAAACTTCTTGTGGGATTTATGAGTCATCTTTCTTTTCTACCATATTATACAAACAACCTTACTTCATGTTTTTAGATTTGGTAGATCTATCACAACTTGATGATTATATATTTTTATTAATATTACATTTCCAAAAATGACCAAGACTTTTGTGTCATATAATTATCTCATCTTGGACCTAAATAACAATAATTGGTTAGATCACTAATTAAAATAATATTCATATTTAGTCATTTTCCTTATGCAATAACCCTTTAATCCTTTAATATTTTGATGATAAATGAGTCCATTTTTAAGAAAAACTCATCTCATTGTCAAATTTCTTACTCAAACATAACATATTATGCTTCCCCCTTACTCATACAAAACATCATTAAAGTTTTTATTTTGAGCTTGAATTTCATTCAAGATAATCCAATTTATTTTTAAACAAAAATCTATACCAAAGGTGACTAATCCTACTTTATGTTTCTCAATATTTTTCTTAATATTTATTTCATCTATCATGTTGGAATAGTTCTTACTATTAAGAACGCACAACTTAGATCATTTACTAACCTTCAATGTAATTATCATTAGACATTATTTTTCTTCATTAGGATTTTAAGTTCCATTATCTGTCTTAGAATATATATTTTTTTTAGGAAATATTTTCAGATGATTCACTTCACTATGGAAGTAATTCTCAAACCTATTACAAAATTCCACAATGACCTCAAATATATTTTCAGTTGGTAAATTTGAATCATTTTTTATCATAAATTTTATTTTCTATAAATATTATTTTGTATCCACTAGAAGACTCCCCCTAATTTATAGATCATTCCAAATAGTGTTATATTATTCCATCATATGTGGGATTAATGGAAAAACAATTTATAGCTCTAGAAATTTCCTTGAAATCTAATATTATTGGATATAAAATATTTTATCTAGAGTTTGGGTGACTAGTTTTTATTTTTATTTCACTGTTTGAGTCTGTAAATCCTCATATTTTTGGGAAACATATATTATTTATGTATATCTATCTTCTATCGATATAAGAGAATGGTCACCCTCATTTTTATTGGTCTAGACATAACCTCGTTTATTTGTTTAAAACTACATTTATATTGAAAATATAATCAAAAATATATTTATTAGGTATAGATTTAACCAAGTATTCTATGAATGTTATCTCATATATCATAAGGGATTCAACCTTGGAAGCAATATAATTTTATAAATCCTCCTTCATATTTATAAGTGAATTTGTAACCTCGAGACACTCAGATCGTGTCTTTTATAATTAATATTCTTTCAAACAAAATATATCTTTAATGTCTTTTATGACATTATCTTGTTAGAAATGTTTTAATTTATATTTTTTTTATTTCATCAAGAAATTATAGTCCATTATTTTAAAATCCATTATTCTATTCTATCAGTATTTTATTTCCTTTCACAAGTTTATTTTTCTCTTTATTAATCTTGTTATTTTTCTAAAGATAAACATCAACTTCATCCTTCAATGGGTGTTCTATATTGGTTGGTTTTGGTTTATCCTATTCACTACTTAATGTGTCAAATACTTTTTCAGTATGAGATATTAAATTGCTAAAGTTATCACAAGATTCACATTTATATTCACTATGATATATATCATCAGCATAGTATTTTTATTTATAAAATTTATTCTATATTTTCTGAAATTTTTTTTCTTACTTATTCCATATTTAGATGATTATATTTATCTTTTACCATATTTTTTTTAATATTTCTCATCTTCATTGAATTAAAAATTTTCCCCATTATTTGTAAGACAATTGATGGAAAAATTACAAATTATAATAAATTATTATATTCTAAGTGGAAAATTGACATTATTCCTTCCAATTACCGTATAGAACTTATTTGAAATGAAAATAATGATTATTTAGTAGTATTAAAATTCCTATTTATTTTGGAATTCACATGAATTTGTTTCATAAATATTTTCCTTGATTTTAAACATTCTCATGATCTCAATGTTAGTTTCATATTTAACATTCTTTTTGAAGGCTGTAAGTTTTCTCATCCCATAATCTATGAGAATATTATGATGTTCAATGAGTGAGAGGTTTTAGTGATCTTTAGGAGATTAGATATTAAGATAAAACATGTCTAAATGTTTCATCATAATATTTTTGAAAATGTTGTAATCTTCACGATTTTCACCAGATCATAAAATATTGCGTACAATTTAATTGAGCCTCATAAAAATAATCATCAATTTTATATTCATTTATTATCTTTATGAATTCAAATATACTAATAAAAATCTGTAAATTTTACTCCTTAAATTGACCATTTACTTCAAAGAAACATTCCATCATGTCACATATTTCTTTATATAATTAAGTTCTCATCAATTTTATATAGAAATTTTCTAATTTTTTTTATAATATCATTTTTTGTCTTACCATATACCTCTATATTTAGTTTATCTATAAATTTATTTGTAATATTCCCTTAAATGAATAGAAAACCAACAGATATAGAATTTCTATTCTCCAAACCAAGGGAAATAATATATGAAAACATTCTATTATTTTAATTATGATAGTTCATACTATAAAATGTATTTGCATCCCAACTATTAACAAAATTATGATTTTCCATTATAATAACCTAATAGATTAGATTGAGGGAATCGTTCTCTAATATTTTTTAGAGGGCCTAGGATCATATTGGTCTACGAAGAAGCTGGATGAATCAATAGAGACTAGTTTTCAAAAAAAAAATTATGACTTTAAATATACCTTCTTGAACTATTAATGTTTTTCCAATCAAATAAAAATTATCATCCTCGCCCATATATAAAAAAATTAAAGAGTAATGAAATTAAGAAATTTTACAAGATTCATAGCCTTCATAATAATCCTACTCCTTATCATGACTAGTTAGACTCCACAACCATGGATTCTTCACTATACGCATAAATGTTTACGATATTATTACATGATCATGGAATTATACTAGGCCTATCCAGATTCAACCAAACTAAGAGCTCCATACTTATTAAAAATATATATGGAATACAGATTAAGAAATATCTCTTTAATTATTTGGTTTCTTTATCTATAGTAGATTAAGGTATTCCTCCATGAGCGTCTAAAATATTCATATGATTCTATCTCACTATGTGCATCATTGGGGTAGATATAAATCTCTATTCTAAATCATAGTTATGATTCACTTAATGTTGTAGGTCAAATATATACATATGATTAATTATGAACATTAGGCTCTAGGCTCTCCACTTCACTTTATTTTTATATACATAGTTCAACACTTTTCATGGATAGTTTATCCTTCCATTTAATAAAAATAATCAGGAAACATATAAATAAATAATTAAAAACTAATTCCAAAAACAGATTCCCCAACTCATCATCCTTGGAACATTACTCGACAAAATTATACACCAAAATCATTTTTCTGTCATTCAGTTATCCTCAACACCATAACCACTATATGTAAATATTCATAACATTTAAATTACTATTTTTCACCTATATAATTATAAAACATCCATTATTTTCTTCATATTACCAATAAAAATAATTCAATAAACATATTCATCATCTATCACTATAAAATGTTAATTTATAAACAAATTTATGAATTTCAAAAAATATTTATTTTCATAATTTTTGTCATGATTTCACCCATCGAGGCCTCCTAGATATCATAATTCAAGCATGAAAACCCCAATACCATCTCCAATAGGTTATAGGCTAGAAATAAATGTTGAGTAGGTATATCATTTATATGGGAGGAATCTTCTTAAGGAACATGTACACACACACATCACAAAGCCCATAAAATGTATAAAGTAAAGTAAAATTGTTATAAAATACATGAATACATATATATCCAACAATTTGAATATGAAATGTACTAAAAATCATAAGGGATAAATAAAATCCCACCAAAATTGGAAATAAAGGTCAAACTTATCACAAAGAGGATACTTTTTTGAAATGTAACACTTGTATGACCCTTAGTCTTTCTAGACCAAAACTATGCTCCACCTACTACCAATCCACCCAATACTCCATCAAAAGGCCCATCATTTTCATAATACATAATATGTAATGGAAGAGTTCATATAGGGATTAGTATAAAAATATATAGTATGAAACCTATATCATCCCGCCTTATTATGACATAAACATTCATTACATTATACAAAACCGAGGATCTTTAAGGTGTAGTGTCTTGGAAACCAGGAACATAATACATGAAAACAACAAAAACATTCTTCTTAAACACTTTAAAGGCATCTTAATTTGTTCATACTAGGTTCATTAATGCATCTCATAACCTGGGGACATACATCAGAAGAAAGGGTGAGTAGAAGGCCTAGTAAGGGAAACAAGGGGAACATTTAACATGTGAACTTTAGATTCATCAACAATGTTGTGAAAAAGAACTTTAAGGCATGAGAATGAAATCATGATGCATATCATAATAAAAATAACGTATTTCATAACTTGAAGCTATGGATACAACATTTAATATCTACAGTCATTTCCATTTCACCAAGGTCCTTCCCCAAGGTGTCATTAAAAATTACCAAGGTCATTCACCAAAGCGTCGTTAAAAATGGTCATCTCTAGAGATTAAGTCTTTACCCAATGCATTAGAGCGCTATCAGGGATGACCCTTAATTTTTCCTTTATTATCATGTGATCCACATATATCATCATCAATCATTTCATAAACAACACATATAGCATAAAATAAATGGGGTTTCATTTCATAATCATAATTTTTTAAAAACTACTTTAAAGACATGATCTTTATGTCACTTTAAACCCACGGAAAGGGAAAGCGGGTCTCATGTATGTAAATCCCATAATTTAAAATAGTAAATTTTGGTATATATGTGAATAACCATTTAGAAGAAAGATCTTTGATTATTCACTTAATAAATAAATGAATTTGAGGATAAGAGAGAGAAATTTTGAGACGGAAATTCTGCAGCATAACTGCTATGTTTCGGGGTTTTAGAAAACATTGAAAAGAGAGGGGACATGGGTCATCCACTCATAAATGATCCATAAAATAGTAGAGGGAAAAAATATAAATGGTATAATAACATGGTATTGAAAGTTTAAATACATAACATATGAAATGAAAAACATGGAAGGAAGACAAAAATAAGATTTCTCTTATGAAAATTCGGCAGCCTAACGACGTCACTTAAACTTCAACAAAAATGAATTGACGAGATGAAATAGGGTCTCTCATCATATGAACATAAAATATCATTATTATGGATATATAGATCATACCCTAACATAATTAAATGGACCTTGAAAGACTTGACATGAAAGTAGAACTTTGAAAAATGAGAAGGGTGAAAGAATCCCTAAAAAATTCGGCAGCCTAACGGCGTCACGTAAACTTCAACAAAAATGAATTGAAGAGATAAAATAGGGTATCTCATAATATGAACATAAAAGATAATTATGATATATATAGATATCATACTACAACATAATAAAAAAGAACTTGAATGACTTGACATGAAAGTAGAACTTTGAAAAATGAGAAAGGTGAAAGAATCCCTTAAGAATTCGGCAGCCTAACGGTGCCACTTAAACATTATTAAAACGAATTGATGGGAGAAAGAGGGGGTCTCTCATAATATGAACATAAAAAGGGCATTAAGAGGAATATAAAAGAACATCCTCCAACATAAGAGCATGGATCATAAAAGAAATGACATAAAACAGATTACTTGAAAAGAAAGAGAGAGATAGGATCCCTTACCTTAAATGTAACTCTAAAAACTCAATGGTTGGGACCTTGAGGGATTGGGGGAACCTTGGGAGGACTACTTGGGAGGTAAGGAGACAATAACTTCGTTGAGGATGATTTTTGAGTCGAATGGATGAGAGGATGACTTGGTATTTGTTGTGAAAGTGAGGGGACAAGGCATTAATGGCCAAGGGACACCTCATTGGTGGTATTGGAAAAACCATGGGCCTGCCCATGGTATTTGCCCATGGTATTGGCCACTTGGGACACCTCATACAATAATTCATCCCCTTTAGTCGACCATCATTTAAAATATCTCATGACATCATCATGACACAGTTATGATGTCATTAAACATTCCCAAACCCTAAAACTGTATTTTTACTATTCACTGAAAATTCAACTTTCTCAGAAAAATCCCAAAATTTCACCTTAACCAAATATCAATGCTCTGATTTCAAAAATGAACTCCATTTTATAAAAAAAATTTTAATATTTTTTATTTAATTTTTAAATAAATACACTATTCACCGAAAATTCATTTTTTTCAGAAAAATCCCCAAAAATTACCTTAACATAATATCAATGCTCTGATTTAAAAAATTAACCCCATTTTATAAAAATAATATTCTAAATATTTTTAATTTAATTTTTAATTAAAAAACATTATTCACCTAAAAAAACTAATACTTGACTAATAATTTCTGAAACATTTATTTACCTATTTTATTGAATCACATTACTTAATCAAGGTGCCTAGATTATATTAATACTTTCTTTAAGTGAGATTACTAATCAATTTGGTCACATTAGTAATCCTAAGCATAAAAACACTATTCATAGTTTACTATTCATCAAAAATTAAGTTGATCTTATTAGATTCTAAATTTCGTACTGAACATAATTGTAGAAGACCTTTTTTTGAAAATCATTACAAATTTTTAATTATTTAAGGTTTACATAAACATTTTTAAAATATCCTTTTTCTAAAATTCATCAAAAATATGCAAACTATATTTATCCAGACATTTGAAAATTCACATACATCACCATAAGAAGAGAACATAATTTTATTTATAACAAATGATTACACAACGTAGCTATGGTCTCCTTATATAGCCCCTTATAACCCCAACATAGGACCTAAGTGTAAGGTCTGCTAAGATGAGAGAATGTGAGGGCGGCTCAGCCAACATCGCATGAGTAGTAATTTCTATCAGTTTGAACTTCTCACGAATGTGATTCCGTTCTAGCTTCACACGATGAACTTCGGCTTGGGTTTGGTCCAGAGCAAAGCCCAGTGGTGCTACCTCCTTCCCAAGTTCTGTTAGATGGGCTTCTATCGGTCCAAGACTATTGGATGAGGCCATCAAATCTTATTTCTATATTAATTAGCCAAGATCAATTGTATTTAGAGACAATAGTCGCAACATTCAGTTTCCAATGGTCATACTGAATAACCATCATATAATAGTCAAAACCCAACAGTATCATTTTAATTATACTCATGTTATAAAATGAAATAGTTTTTTTTGAGTTTAAAAATAACACACAAAATTAGGAAACAAGATTTATTCAAAATTTTGGGTCATTACAATCTTCCCCCCTTAAGAAATTGCGTCCTCGTAATTTTTAAAATTAGGATTGGAAATTTCATTGAATGTCCCACATCGAAAAAAGAGTCAGTAACACTATTACTTTAAAAGAAAGAAAGGGAAGTAAAAGGGTCACCCGAGTTAACCCATACTAGGATTCCATGTAGGAAAACATGGACATGGAGGAGAAAACAAAGGGTCACGTTCTGAGGGAGAGTGATAGAAAACATTATAATGAGAAAGTTAACATCAAGAAAATCACAAACTTATGATGTGTGTAAATGGTCATTGATTACCCAGTAGGAAACGTAAACCAATAACATTTTTATTTTATGTTCCTTTTCATAATTTTGAGGAATTCATTTACTACATAGAATAAGAACGCCAGAAAATATACTTACCATCAAGTAGAGTTTAATCCTTTAATAAGTTTCTACCAAAACTAATATTTTCTCCAAAAGAAAACTACTTGGTCTCATCATAGCACAAGAATCATATTCTAGAGAATCACATAATCCATAAAAGATTAACTATCTATTTATTATATCTTTAAACATTATCCCAAAACCAGAAAAGGTAAGATAAAACAACTCTTCAAAAAGAAAAAATCCCAGAGGAAGGGAAACTTCTTTAAATCATCAAAATTCCTCGGTACTACCCAAAGTTCATCATAGACCATTCCATAAATAACTGTCCTTAAAATTCCTCAAAATAAACCAAACTAATATTGAAACCCAAATAGAAGAATGATTTGATAGCATAGTCTTCCAAGATAAACTTTATCGTTCATCTCCAAACAAAATCAACCACTCTTATCGTCTTATAACAAAAGTAACTAACCTAATCACTTTTTCCCCAAGATAGGTTAATCATTTACATAATTAACCTAAATTACTACAAGTCCACATTAAATTCACCGATTCTTCAAAATATAAGTCAACCTTTTCTCCTCAAATAAAATACCGTAGTAATCTATTTACCTCGATCAAATAGGGTTCCCAAAATAGTTAACGTCTTCCAAAATAATAATCATCTTTTAATCCCCTAATCATCCTTTTTTAAGAAGAACAGCTTCACAACATCCACATGCGGTACATAACAATAGATTGTTTCCTTAATGATATAAAACCATCTTAGGTAGTGACTTGATGTTCTTGGAAAACATTAAAGATATGCTCATGGAGCACGGACTAAAATACAACATGACATAGACAATTATTGCGAAGAAGTTGCATGTACATTAGTCATCATGATCCATCTCCACATAGGACTTTCATCATTCCCTTGTCCTTGAATATTGTTGATGCTCATCATGCTTCTCATCCCTTTTATGAGAGCATTTCCTTGGATAATGTCCAACTTCTCCACATTTACCACATTGAATAGTATAAGGTACATTAGATTGGACCTTATCTCTATTCATCACATTATCCATTTTTTTGAAGCAATTGGCTATTTTATGACCTATCTTCCCACACTTAAAACATCTCCCGGTTCCTTTGTGAAATTCTCCTTGGTTCCTCTTCCCACACTTTTTGCAAAAAAGAAATTTGGTCTTCTTTCCCTTATCATCTTTTTCAGATGAACATTCTTGAGACTCTGTCTTCTTCTTCCTTGATGAATTTGGGCATTCAAATAGGTACCAATTATTAATTGTGATTTTTGATAGCTGATTTGGCATAATCACAATATGTTCAACTTGATCTCTCGTCATCTCTATCACATTAATAGGGTAATTGTCACATTTCTTATCACATTGGTTGTTGGGACAAGCTCTTCCATTTCCCGCCATTAACTAAGAAAAGAGCATATAATTAGGGGGCTTAAATACTTAGCCAATAATCATTAAAAGGAAACTTTAATCATAGAAGGATAAACTTGTATAAGGAAAGTATACCCTAACCTATGATCCCCTAGGTTCCAATATAGGTTATCCATGATCATATATTCTTATGTGAATCTTTATTTTATTTTATCTTTGTTCCATTAATAATGGTTCATACTAAGCTTATGAATTTACCAAAGCATATCCCCTAGGAGTGTCATAACAAATAGTACGTCAAGGCCCGCTGTTGTGTTACCAATTACCATTCGAGACTCACTCAAAGTGGGGTTTTCCATTTTTACCCCTATGTACATCAGTGCTAGAGCCACCTCTACCTGCTCGTATCCAGACAGAGATGTATTTTCTTGGCAATCCCTTACTCAATACTCACCAAAATACCAGGAAGATTTCCTATATTTAAAATTTTCTATAGGGTTATTCCTAGAGTTTTCATATCCTAATTTCCACAAATAACTAAACCATCCTTTGATACCAACTATAGCATCCCGCCTTTTTATCACATAAACTTTCATTACATTATACAAAACCGAGGATCTTTAAGGTTTAGTGTCTTGGAAACCAGGAACTTAATACATAAAAACAACAAAAACATTCTTCATAAACACCTGAAAGTCATCTTCATTTTTTCATCCTAGGTTCATTACTGCATCTCGTAACCTTCAGACATACATCAGAAGAAAGGGTGAGCAGAAGGCCCAGTAAGGGAAACAAGGGGAACATTTAATATGTGAACTTGAGATACATTAACAATGTCATGAAAAAAACATTAAGGCATGAGAAAGAAATCATGAGGTATATCATAATAAAAATAACGTATTTCATAACATGAAGTTGTGGTTACAACATTTAATATTGATAATCATTTCCGTTTCACCAAGGTCCATCCCCAAGGTGTCATTAAAAATTACCAAGGTTATTCACCAAGGCGTTGTTAAAAATGGTCATCTCTAGAGATTAAGTCTTTACCCAATGAATTAGAGCGCTATCAGGGAGCACCATTAAATTTTCCTTTATTATCATGTGATCCACACATATCATCATCAATCATTTCATAAAAAATCCATATAGCATAAAAGAAATGGGTTTTATTTCATAATCATAACGTTTTAAAAACTGCTTTAAAGACATGATCTTTATGTCACTTTAAACCCACAGAAAGGGTAAGCGGGTCTCAGGTATGTAAATACCAGAATTTAAAATACAAAATTTTGGTATATATGTGAATAACCGTTTAAAATAATGTGCTTTGAGTATTCACTTAATAAAATAAATTAATTTGAGGATAAGAGAGAGACATTTTGAGACCGAAATTCTACAACATAACAGCTATGTTTTAGAGTTTGATAAAACATTGAAAAGAGAAAGGACATGGGTAACCCACTCATAAATGATCCATAAAATAGTAGAGGGAAAAAATATAAAGGGTATAAGAACATGGTAATGAAATTTGAAATACATACCATATGAAATGAAAAACATGGAAGGAAGACAAAAATAAGATTTCTCTTATGAAAATTCAGCAGCCTAACGGCGTCACCAAAAATTCAACAAAAATGAATTGAAGAGATCAGATAGGGTCTCTAATCATATGAAAAAAAAGATCAGTATGATAGATATAGAGATAATACCCCAAAATAATAAAATGTAACTCAAAATACTTCACATGAAAGTATAACTTTGAAAAATGAGAAGGGTGAAGGAATCTCTTAAAAATTCGGCAGCCTAACGGCGTCACGTAAACATCAACAAAAATGAACTGATGAGATAAAATAGGGTCTCTAATAATATGAACATAAAATATCAGTTTGATAGATGTAGTGATCATAACCCAACATAATAAAAAGGAACTTGAAAGACTTGACATGAAAGTAGAACATTGAAAAATGAGAAAGGTGAAAGAATCCCTTAAAAATTCGGCAGCCTAACGGCGCCACTTAAACATTCCTAAAACGAATTGATAAGAGAAAGAGGGGGTCTCTGATCATATGAAAATAAAAAGGGTATTAAGAGGAATATAAAAGAACATCCTCCAACATAAGATCATGGAGCATAAAAGAAATGACATAAAAGAGATTACTTGAAAAGAAAGAGAGAGGTAGGATCCCTTACCTTAAACGTAACTATTAAAACTCAATGGTTGGGACCTTGAGGGATTGGGGGCACCTTGAGAGGAATCCATGGGAAGTAAGGAGACCATAACTTCGTTGGGGATGATTTTTGAGTCGAATGGATGAGAGGATGGCTTGGTATTTATAGGGAAAGTGAGGGGACAAGGCATTAATGGCCAAGGGACACCTCATTGGTGGTATTGGCAAAACCATGGGCTTGCCCATGGTATTTGCCCATGGTATTGGCCACTTGGGACACCTCATACAATAATTCATCCCCTTTAGTTGACCATCCCTTAATATATGTCATGAAATCATCATTACATAGTTATGATGTCATTAAACATACCGAAACCCTAAAACTGTATTTTTACTATTCACTAAAAATTCAACTTTCTCAGAAAAATACCAAAATTTCACCTCAACCAAATATCAATGCTCTGATTTCAAAAATGAACACCATTTTATAAAAATAATTTTCTAATTATTTTTAATTTAATTTTTAAATAAATACACTATTCACCGAAAATTCATTTTTTTCAGAAAAATCCCCAAAAATTACCTTAACATAATATCGATTCTCTAATTTCAAAAATGAACTCCATTTTATAAAAATAATATTCTAAATATTTTTAATTTAATTTTTAATTAAAAAACACTATTCACCTGAAAAAACTAATACTTGACTAATAATTTCTGAAACTATTATTTACCTATTTTATTGAATCACATTACTTAATCAAGGTTCCTAGATTATATTAATACTTTCTTTAAGTGAGATTACTAATCCATTTGGTCACATTACTAATCCTAAGCATAAAATCACTATTCATAGTTTATTATTCATCAAAAATTAAGTTCATCTTATTAGATTATAAATTTCGTACTGAACAAAATTGTAGAAGACCATTTTTTGAAAATCATTACACATTTTTAATTATTTAAGGTTTACATAAACATTTTTAAAATATCCTTTTTCTAAAATTTATCAAAAAAATGCATACTATATTTATCCAGACATTTGAAAATTTACAAACTTCACCATAAGAAGAGAACAAAATTTTATTTCTGACAAATGATTACACAACATAGCTATGGTCTTCTTACATAGCCCCTTATAACCCCATCATAGAACCTAAGTGTAAGGTTTGCTAAGGTGAGAGAATCTGAGGGCGGATCGACCAACATCGCACGAGTAGTAATTTCTATCAGTTTGAACTTCTCGTGAAGGCGATTCTGTTCTAGCTTCACACGATGAAGTTCGGCTTGGGTTTGGTCCAGAGAAAAGCCCAGTGGTTCTACCTCTTTCCCAAGTTCTTTTTTATGGGCTTCTATCGGTCCAATAATAATAGATGAGGCCATCGAATCTTCATTCTATATTAATTAACCAATATCACTTGTATTTAGAGACAATAGTCACAACATTCAGTTTCCAACGGTCATACTGACTAATGGTCATATAATAGTCAAAACCCAACAGTCTCATTTTAATTATACTCATGTTATCAAATGAAACAGTTTTTTTGAGTTTAAAAATAACACACAAAATTAGGAGACAATATTTCTTCAAAATTTCGGGTCATTACAAAACCCATAAATCACTAAACACAAAGCATCAAGATTAGTCATATCATCAATAGATTGGTATATCAATTAAGATATGAGATGTAAGAAAAAACATCCAAACCAATATTTACTCATTTATTATGCTTGAGGTTTCAAGGTAACACTAATCTAGGAGAATCCACACCATAAGATATACTTTCAAATTTGGTGCTCATCCAAGAGTACATGCTTGTTGGGTCTCAATAGATATGTACTCACCGGAACTCTGAAGATACTGGAATCCAAATATGGGATCATCCTAGGGCCACTAGGGGAACACCAAAAACCCAATGGGGCCAATATATTAGATAGGGGATCAATGTTGTTTTCAAGGTGTTCATGCCGATACCACAACCCTAACAAAGGAAAGAAGATACTATTGATTACCCACCATGTGCCTCACAGAGGGATACCATGAATTCTACATAAGACTAAACCAATAGATTGAATCATAATCTTTTGCACAGGACGTTATACCATACATTAAACTCATAGTTATTCACCAAGGAATTACAATCAATTGGACCTAGCCTATACTGAAGTTATGGAGTGCCTCATACTACACTAGAAAATGTACATATCAGGTAATGTCAGTGCATGTCCATTATTTACCACCCCGGTTCTACCCATATAACATGGCCCATACACATATACCTATGTTCATCCTCATGTACACTATGCATTCCCATCTACCTGGAAGTGTCTAGGTCCTACAGATATGTCCAAGTACACAGTTGTGAACATGCACTCTTCCCTTGCTCGTGTATTTGTCCATGTCCATACCCGTGAACCCTATGGGGTATATGATGAGCCATCATCACAGGGTCCCATGGAATGTGACATGTGTCACATGGGATGTTATATTTTACACTTTGTATAAACCTTAGCTCCATATAAGGGGGATTGTATGCCATGTTCATCGAACTATGTGTTGTTTATTTGGGAACTTCTTAGAAATTTTAGACTATTAAACACATCTTTGACCATGACTATATCCTTTGATCCAACCATGAATCACATTGATTATCAAGTATCTGGTTTAATGTGTCTTCTACACCACCCGTGGTTGGATCCATACTACCCAAACTGGTTGGGAATCGGTTCCCATCACACCACCCTACTTGTCACGTGTCAACCACATAATGAGGAACCTATGAATAGATCTTAATCCAACTCTTATCATTTATCATCATCATTTCAGCTCGATCATATAATTTATCATGAACTACAGCCATGGTATTGATTCATTGAGATAAATAATGACCACACATCAATCCAATACAAGGTATTAATCGAACTGTTAGCCAAGGAAATACCTATGCTGAATTGTATGAAAAATGGGGGAGAATTCCAAGAAACATTATAGTAGATCAAACCCATACAATTTTTCAAGTTGGCCTCAATTAATTTTCATTAAAATTATTAAAAAATATCAACATAAATAGAAAATAATAAAATTTTCAAATTATAGGTAAATAAACCTACACCAACAACTGGATCAACCCACAAATCATTATTTTTGGTTGATTTAATTCATATTCATCATGGGATAATCAAATGCAGAAATAAACCATATAAAAAATTCTCTTCCTTGGGTTTGGATCGATCAATAATGAATTGATAATCTATGTTGTCTTAATGGGAGATATTTGTGAACTCTGTTAGAAAAAATGATCCTCGAACCATGGTCGATCTCCAAGATCCTCCAAACACTCTTATCAATTACCAAGGTTTTGAAGATAACCCTAGGAATTATATATAAACATATATTTATAAACTATATTAGGTTACTCTTTTGAATTAAAATAAAGAAATATATAAGTATATTATTTATTTATTTATATTTCCCATGATGTTGCTCAACCCTAACACCCAACCCCAACAAAGTTTATGTCATGCCTAGAGAAAAACCCAAATTCTAGACTCAACAACAATATCATATTTATGATATGAGCCTCCATTCAAGAGTAAATCTATTATTACACAAAAAATGTGTCTATAAGATATTATTATATTTAAAGTATATTTATAATATCAATATTGAGCCTCTTCAGGCATCAGAATCTCACATCATCTTAGCACTTGGATCTAAATTTGTTTTGATATATATCAAAGACTTAAATGGAAAAAAAAAGATATTACATTATACCAACCTAAGGTATTTTCATCACAAAAATTAAAAAAGTCTCAACAAAATTGTCTGGGTATTGATCTTGTATCTGGGTATCCTACACCAAGTTAATCTCCTTAATATTTTCATTATTCCACCATAAATGCACTGATGGAATAACTCACCCATATAGGATCCTATCATGATGTTCATTGATCTCTACTAGAAGGTAGATTCATCCTTGATGGTCATATCTCCCTAGTCAACAACTTGTGACTGGTTGGGAACATACCTCCTCCGCTATGACACATTAAATATTTTTTGTGCTCCATATAACTATAAAGTAGGGACAAGTGGTACCCCACCTCCAAGACCTACATAGTGTCTAAAAGGGACTAATGAATCTAAGATATAGCTTTTCTCCTTGGAAAAATCATTGAAATCTGTGTCATGCTGAGAAACATAGGAACACGTTGTCACCTTCCTTGAACTCCAAAGGCCTCCATCATCAATCCATATACAACTTATGATGGATCTGTGAATTCCTCATCTTCTCTAAGATGATATGACACTTCTCTGTCATAGCTCACACAAACTCGAAGACCATGATTATAGACTCCCCTAGATCAATCCATTATAGTGGTAACCTATATGGTCTCCAATATATGGCCTCAAATAGTGTCATAACAATGGTGGAATGATATTTTTTATTGTTTAGAAACATCACCAAGGGTATTTAATCCTCCTAACTACATCCAAACTCTCATATGAAATCCCACAACATGTCCTCCAAAACCTGAATGGTACACTTAGTCTGGCCTTTATTCTAGGGTGAAACATCATTCTCAAACACAACTGATTATTATAGGGATCCTACAATCCTTTCTATAATTATGGAATGGAGTGAAAATAATAGTCTGAAGTGATCATCAGGGAAAATCCATGGAACTAGACTATCTCTTATACATAATGGTGTCCTGATATATCTACAAAACTATGATCTTGGATATCTAGGAAGTATTATTACATGATGAGTTGTTATATTATCTCCTAGATGGGATATTTTCTTTTTGATGTTAGTGTTAAACTCATAATTAAATACATAGATATAACATCCCACCATCACATTATCACATCAAGGGGTTGAGCTAAACTCACCGAAACCAAGTTCTCAGCATTTACTTGCTGATAAGTGAGGCATGTTGGAAAAAAACCTCTATATACATCTTTATCTTATTCCATCAATACTAATGTTGAAGGTTCTGGTACATATTCACTATATCTAGATGTACCTCCAAGGGGGATGTGTTAAACTCTATCATAACACCCTCATGCAACCTCACTAGTATCATCTTCCATCCTCTAAAAAGGATGAAGTGCACCCCACCTTCAAAAAATCCTTCAGGATCACATCTAGGGGATATAAAATCATGTATGGTCTCATAGTTAGTATATAATGGATGATCCCTCATAACATGTTGTATAACTGGTGGGTTAACAACCATCGATTGTAGGTATGTTACACTATACTAATACAAAAGGTAAAACTACAATGATGCTAAATTCTCTAAAACCTCAATCAACAATCATGAATAAGATCTCCTATTAGGAGAATCTTCTACTACATTACCCTTCCTGGGAGTATAGAATATCTCAATGTAATAGTCATGGAGTAAATATAACAATTTAATCTATCTCAAGTTAAGATATTTCAATGAGAATATATACTTGAGACTATCAGTGTCAAAATAGATGATTAACCACTCACCCATTAGGTAGTGTCACCACATATTCAGGGCAATGACTACCATAATCAACTCTATATCACGGGTCATGTAGTTCTGATCATGTTTTCTCTACTAGTAGATCTCATAGGAAATAAATTCTTATACTTGTATAAGAACATAGCCAAGATCATTCCATGAGTAATCACAGAACACTACAAAGTAGACACCCTTCTCAATAAATCCATAATTGGATCACTCGTTATCCTCTCCTGTAACTCCTAAAAAGACATATATGCCCTCTCTATAAAAGTGAATGGATTCCCCTTCCAATTTAAAGTAGTCATTGATGAAGATATCCATTAAAAATCAAGACCAGCCCTATTGTAGTATCATATCAACCTCAAGAATTTATACACCTCCATCAGGATCGTAGGAGGTTCCCAAGCTAACAGTGCATCAACCATTATTGGGTCTACTGCTACACCCTCTTCTGAGATAACATGTCCCAGAAATTAAACCTCTTGAATCCATAACAAACAATATGATAGCTTACCATAAATATGGTTCTCTCAGAGTAGGTCCAAAAAAACATCTAGTGTTTCTCAAAATACTCCTCATATATTAATTATACTAGAATTTCATTAATGAAAATCACAAAAAACTGTTATAATAATAACTAAAAGATCAAGTTCAGGATTCCCATGAACACTATTGGGGTGTTAATCACATCAAAATGCATCACCATATACTCATAATGATCATAGTGACATTTTAATTTCATCTTTTTTGTATCCTCATCCTGTACATGATTTTGTTGATAACATAGTCTAAGGTAAATCTTTGAAAATCCACTCACCCCTCTCAACTGGTCATAGAGGTTATTTATACTAAGTAATTGGAACTTATTCTTCATAGTCACCTAGTTTATGTAAATTTAATCTACACATAATCTCAATAACTTATCATCATTCTTTGAGAACTAAACTAGGGATACCCAGGGTGATATATCAGGTCTAACAAATCACTTAAACTGTAAGTCCTCCAACTCCACCTTTAGATCACAAAGCTCTATATGATCAATGAAATATACTGAAAAGGATATCGGTTTTATCACTTTCTGAAATTCAATACATAATTCAATTCCCTGCAGATGAGATAAACCTAGTACATCCTCAATAAAGTCATCCATATACTCAACAAAAAAAACTATAGGAATCTGAAATCCCATAGTATCCACTACTCCAAGGGTAATACTAGGTAACTGGTGAGTAATTGGTTGTATATTCCAATGTATGATCCCTTAATACTTTTCATGGGTTTTATTCTCACCCAAAAAAAACCCTTGATCCCTCATCATGGAATCACTATATCCACCACTACTAATAGACAATTAGGGCATAAAATATGGATAGTTAGTCCATATGTCAGATGACATTGTAAGGCCTCATTATTGATACAAAGAGTTCCCAAATTAAACTCTCTATTCCAATATTTTGGAAACACTTTTGGTAGTTTTTTGTGATCATTGATTTCCCCGGATTGGGGTCTCTAAGAATACAATTATTGAGATAAAGGATCAACAATAATATTTAATTCATGAACTATGGAAATGGAAATAAAGGAGTGGATCACGCCTTTTTCAATCAATATTATAGCTAAATAAGTGAAGACACATATCACACCACTAATCATCCTGGGAGCCTTGGGGTTTTAGGCCTTTACTTTTGTAGTTATCCTCATCCCTGAACACTAGTTCCCTATTTCTGGCATGGACAACCTATGGTGGTGGTGGAAATAGTATAAATTACATGCCACCTCCTACTACTCTACCCGCTCCTCTATAATATTTAATTCCATATAGATCTCAATGTTCATACTCTTGTATTTTTCTAGGTTATTCGTCGATCATACCCCTATCATTTTTACAGTGGGTCATAAAATCCCATGTAAGATTTCCACAACCATTTTATGATAAATAAATCATCTTTATCATCTAGTTAGAACCATCCTAAGAACCCTAAACTATAGAATCACTTTCCTATGATTTCCTTATATTGTTTCTCTCATGCCCAGATCCCTATATGTACCATTGAATACTAGATTCCATGGCCACATATCCTAAATTCCCACTGCCATCTCTATCTGTCAGAATTTTCATTCTAAGAAATATCTCCACAACCAAATATTTCCTGAGAACTCCCACATATGTTGGAATACAATGAGTTATCATTAGATTCATGATATCTCAGTGCAATCCCTGTTCAAAGGATCATGATCACAAAAATAAATTTCGAACCATATCCACAGAGTATCATGAGAGGTCAGTTAACCACACTAAATACACTACAATGGGATTGTTTTCCCAGTTGTAAATATAGAAGCTTATAAATGTGCATTGATCACAATGTGGTTGTGTTGAAAACATCCCTAAAGAGATTATTAAAATCTGACCAAGATGATGTTGACTCATTGTGTGACTCAATCAACAAACTCCACCATCACTTAGTGAATACCTTAAGAAGAGTCACAACTTATACCACCGTCTAATTTTTAAGTGTCCTCACAATGTGGAAATCTCGGGTAACCTCAAGCCAATCCTCAAATACCTAGGGGACTGGTTCACTTGGAAACCTAGGAGGTTACTGTATATGATACTCATGGAGTTCACTCATCATACACACATAATTAGCTAGTACTTTAATCACAACCTACTACTCAATAGGTAGAGGTAAAATTGTAAGAAAACCGGAAGTCACCACCTCTTGTACATGCCCATATTCTGAAGCCTTGTCACTCAATAGATCATACATACAATAATGTTGTGGAATCCCAATTGGAAATCATTGAGAATGAATCCTATAATAAACAAGATTCACTACAGTAACTGAGTATATCTGGGGGACTTTCTCAAGAAGTACATAGAGTCCGAAACAAATTCCTATACAATGCATATACCAATGTTTTTCCCTATAACCACTTCCAACATGTACTTAGTCAAAATTAATTTATTGGAGTCTAGGTGAATAAAAATTTCATCCATCGCACTAACATTGTAATATCTAGCCTAAAAACTAAAGTCCAAACACTTTAACACCATTTACATAAATACCAATCCAATACTCATAGTTAGAAAAAACGCCAAAATCAAATCATATGGTTGAACTAACTCCTTTGATTCCAAAATATAATGACCCGACCCACCAAGACCCGCTCAATCGGAGATAAGTCAATCGTGATAACCCAAAGCATGCCTCCAATAGGAAAGGGTATGGTTACCATCACTGAATAGGAATATCATAAATATGCAAGGAATTATCATAAGATACCTATATGCACACACACATATCCAAGACAATATAATGCTAAAAGAAAACAACAACTGATACTAAATTAATGCATACATCTATATCCCAAAATCAAATTATGAAAAATACTGGAGAGCATAAGGTAAAAATACAAGTCTTACAAAACTAGAAATAAATTCCAACCTACTCATAAAGGGGGACTTCTACTAAATGAAACACTGGTATGAACCTCAATATTTGTAGCCCAAAACATTACTCTTCGAACTATCGATCCTCCAAGGACTCCATAAAAAATTCTATCATATACATAATACATCACAAGTGTGGGAAAGATCCATACATGGGTGAGTATGAAAATACCTAGTTGGACACCCTGAAACCACTAAACATAAATTATCAAGAGTAGTCAGCTGATCAATAAATATGAATGTCAATCAAGATATGAGGAATAATGATATGAAAACAACCCATATATACTCATAAAAGACTCCAAGTCTATAGTGGTCTCAATCATTTCTATCCATAGGATTATACTCAAGGATTAAAGGTAATGATTATATGATAGAATCAACTCCATGAACTATACTATCCAAAATGGAACTCATCCAAGTGGTTGTTCTCATCGGGTCTCACCAAACAATTACTCATTGGAACTCTAAAGATATTGTCATACAAATAGGGGATCCATCCTAAAATTCTAGGTGATAATAAAAATCCTAATGGAAAAATATACACGATATGAAACTGAAACCATATGTATGGTGGTCAGTCTAATACCACAAACCCTACCCAAGGAAAAATGATATAATAGTGTTTCCCACCCCATGCCTCATGAAGGGATACTGTAAACTCTATTTGAGATAAAACCCTTAGATGGGATCATAATACTATACTCAAGATTCAATTTCACATTGTACCCTCATATGGATAGATCATGTAATCACACTCAACTTAACCCACTATAAAAAAAGAGACTAAGGGCCCCACATTTCCCTAGAAAAAGTACACTATGTTTACTTTCAATATGCTATGTGTCTCGTAAACACCAGGTTTTCCTATTTACCATGACTCATGATTTTGTACCTCTATTCATTCCCACATACTCTTGACATGATCATGCACCTAGATATGTTTGGATCCACTAATTGTGTCTAATTATACGACCATGTCAGTGTACTCTAACTATGCACGTGTGTATCTTCATGTCTACGTTTGTATATCCTTTAGGGAACACATCAAGATTCTAGAACTGGGTCACAGGGTGTGTGACACATGTAACACTTCATATGATAATTTATCTACACATAAACCCCTGGTACTCTAAAATGGGACTACATGGTGGGTATTTAAAGAACATATGTTGTGTAGTGAGTAATTTCCATGAAATTGTAAATAGTTAAATTAAACTTCTCTCATTACTCTATCCTGATTTCAAACGATGAATCATACCGATTATCATGTATCAATTTTATTTGCCTTGCCTCAATAGAAATGGACAAATCTTTTCTATCCAAATCGATCGTTAATTGGTTCACATCAAACTACGATGCATGTTTCAATTTAACTGAAAAATGCAGAACCTCCGTATCAATCTCAATCCACCTCTGGTTGTTTTTCTCCATTTTCACACCTCGATAATAGCCTTGAACACAAACCTCACCCATTATATTAATCTATTGCACCAAAAATATTCATGCAATAATATAATGCTAATTTTCCATTAAACCACCAACCAATGACATATGGGCAATGAATTAAGAAAATATTGGGGGAACAAATACAAGAAACACAAAATTGAAGTGAAGCTCATCCATTGTTTGGTTTGGACTCAATTTTTTTATTATATTGATGAAAAAAGGGAAACATAAATGAAAAAAAATCATTTCCCCAAATCCAAGGAAAATAAACCCTCACTCATAACATGATCGGACTACGAAGAAATATGTTGGTTAATTTGATTCACATTCATCGTGGGATAATCAAACATGAAAATTAATCAAATAAAACCACTCCCCAACTCATATTTGGATTAATCACTGATGAAGAGTTAATTTTTTTCATCATCATTTGTGGTGTCCATGAAATTCGTTGGTGAAAAAAATACTCAATCCATTATCAATCACCAAACACCTCTACATTATCCTCTCAATTCATAGGGTTATGTGGCTAACCCTGTGAATTGGATATAAAAATATATTTATAGAGGATATTAGGTTAGTATTTTTAATTGAAATAATATAATAATTATATTTAAATAATTTAATTATTTCACCCATGATGGAACTCAATCCCAACACTTGATTACAATAATGTTTATGCCACACCAATGGTAAAACCAATTTTCTGGAATCAACTATGGCATTAGATTTTTGATTTAATACTCCATTAAAAAGTTATTCTATTATTCCAAAAAAACTATTCTTTTTTTATATTAATATATTTAAATTTTATATAATATTAATATTGAGCCACTTTGGGCCTTGAAATTGTGGTATATCATTGATCATGAATTTGAAAATATTATATGATATATTTAAAATCATTATATGGATATAAATATTAATGTTACAATTTTACTAAAAAATTCTCAAATGAGTATTCTTAATATATTAAAATCACACATCATCTCTTCAAAAATAAATTTAATTGATTTAAATTCATACTCCAAAACATTAGAAAAAATTAAGGAATCAACTGATATAAGTAATTATATAAACTCTAACCAATAACAGCTTCACCAAATTAATGTTATAAAACCAATTTATTGATATTATTCACAAGAAATATTATTTTCAATAATTTTCATACATTTGAGTTACAAAAATCTTTATGCATAAAAAAATAAGCACTAAGAGTTCCATTTTTGAATACTCACATAAACTGACTTGAATCAAATTTTAAATGTTATTATTTAAACGTTTTTTTTAGTATCATCATATTAACTTCTTTAGAATATTTTATTTATAGAACACTTAAACTATCAGTGTTAAGAACCTCAAGATTATTCTTACATAGATGGAATGATACAAACAAAGGTAGATTTATTCTTACGCAATAATAAACTATTTTTATGTTGATCATGCTTATAGTGTCTTGATTATGCTTATAAGATAGATATTTATTCTTATGTATCATTATTATTATATATCTAATATTTATTTTGTTCCCAATATGTAATTGAGATGATAGGATTCTTTCTTATGTAGATATAAATGATATTTATAGAGTTCATTGGATAATCCTTATGAAGCCTCAAATATCATCCTTATTATGGGGAGGATGAATCTTATGAAAAATGGATTTTCTAAAAAAATTGTAAAAAAAATCCATATTTTCCTATAATATCATAATAATCACCTTGAAAATTATCATGACCAATTCAAATAAGCTTAAGAAATTATTCAAAATTTCAAACAACATCTCAACACATTTAACAATTCTTATCCAATATTTACAGTAAATGAAGAAAAAAAATTGATCCATGATAACATCAACTAAAATGGGGATATAATAGAAGTTTATTTCAATAAAAATAGAATAAATTCATGTATAAACAAGAAGGTTATTGAGAGTTCCATTATTTTCCTAGTGTTATATTTTGACGACATATTATTAATGGAAAAATAAATTTCAGGTATTACTGTCAGTTAAAACATAGTTAAATGAATTATTCTTTATAAAGTGCATATGTGAATTATCCTAAATTCATGGGTTCATGATTTATCAACCTGAACATAAAGTGTGGGTAAGGGTATTTTAGGGATACATTCTTCGTCTCCCAATTTGTTCCTAGTTCCTCGACTTGTTTCCATTGATTTAGGTGCTTTAGTTCTTTCAAAGATGGAATTCTATAGAGGTTTTCCACTAGTTTCACTAGTATTATCTTTTCCATGGTGGGTTTGTTCAGTCATTTTGGTGTAGTTTTTAGTTGTTGGTATAGGATATGATCAGTTTTGATGAAGACCCACCTCTGTTTGGTTTTCACTTGAAATGATGTTAATATCAAGGTTATGGGGTTGGTTTTTTGGTGATGGTCAGATAGATTTGGTGGTTTTAGGGATGTTGGGGTGATGATGGTGGTGGTGATGGGATTGATGATGGTGATAGATAGGGTTTAATTCAATTAAAAAAGATGGAAGTTGGTGTTATGAAGGATTGGATATTGATTCCTGAACTAGGCTTGAGGCATATATCAGTGATTTGGTCCTCCATGGGTGCTTTTCTTGACATTGTTGCTGTGTTTTGAAATTTGAATCTTGCATTTTGGAGGGTTTTTTATGTTCTTTTTAATATTGTGGCATTTATTTTTATTGGATGATTTATTTCTAGGTTTCCACTCAACCTTAAAAGTGAGATTATAAAAAATAATTTATATAATTCATCAATATAGATTTAATACTTGTTTGGAAAAATTATAAGAGTATACATTGATAATGTACTCCAAAGGTAAAAATGGAACAATCATAGATGTTATTATTACCAATTAAACATGGAATTATTCATTCCATGAAAATGTGTCTTTATAAATAGGATGTGATATCTAGAATGGGTATAATTCCTTATTCTTCAGTTATGTAATCAATCATGTATGTTATTTTGTGGATTATGTTTGATTTTTCAGAAACATTGATCATAGTTTTCAAATAAAAATAATGTCTAGGAGGGCTCCATTGGGTGAAAATTGAGAATATCTGGAAGTACTTGAGTCAATCAAAGGAAATATTACAGGTTATTCCTATCTATGATCATGTATATTGACATACTGACATAACATAATTATTAATATATATTAGTAATTACAAAATTTGATGCCTGATTTAAAGCATTATATGTTATATTTGAAGTTAGGTTTCTTGTGTAGAGTATTTCATTAAAGATATAATATTAATTTAATGATCAAGATAGGATTTCGAACATTGGAATATAGGTAATAGATATAATTATCCCATTGACATAGATAGTAGTTTCTTAAAGGAATCCATATCCACATAATATAAAGGAAAGTCATTAAAATATGGTAAATATATAAATACGGAATTATGGTGAGATAAAGTATATATTCTAGTTTGTAATAAATCACTTAACAAATATATTATCTGACAAATTGGGTGATTGTGGAAAAGTTTTTCATAATTATGACCTATCCATATCTATTTAGGGGTCATGATGTATAGGTCCATGTTTGAGGTATGTAATTCATATATATATATATATATATATATTATAGTTTTGGGTTTGGGATTAAATTCAGTATTTTCTGAAGTGTTTTAGAGGGCATGTAGGTAGTGAACAATTGAGGGATAATCCATGATTCCTTAGTGACCATAAAATAAAGTGTGAAAAATATGGCTATAAATGATTGGTCATCTACATAGTAATAGGTTCCATGAAAAGAAACAATTATTAATGGAAAATTTCAACCAGTAAGAAATTCATAGTTGTTAGCACAATCATTTGGACTATGAAGTGGGTCATTTAGTAACTTTAAAACCATCTCAAATAATCTATGTTATCTAGATTTGGGAAATAATGGACTTATTTCTCCCCTTTAACATGGAGATTTTATTCTATGGTTATTTTCTGGTGATTTAGTTAAATATATCCATTTAAAAAATTTCCCCTTTGGGTACATGGATATTTATATTTGAAATAAATTTTAACTAATCTTTAGATATATCTTCTAATGTTTTTTCTTGACATCATTTTGATGAAATCCAAATCAGGTAGGTTTTGGATGAAATTCAATAATGGGGATTGATTAAATTTTTTCTTTCTATATTGGGGTATTAGAAATGAAATATGAAGCATGAATCTGGAGTTCTTTTTCTTGTATCCACTCTGTTACATGGTTGAGGTGGGTGGCTTCCCCGAAGCTCAATTTATAGAGATATCCGTTAACACTAGATGTGATGCTTTCAATAAATTATTTTATATTTTGAAAATGATTTAATTATTGAATTTATTTTTTTAAACATTTGGGGTTATTGGTTTTTCGAAAAACATAAATGGTGTATTTCTGTGTGCACATGTTTTTATTAGATATTTTTGGGGGTAATGAAAACATGGTATAAAAATGATTTTGTTGTAAAATTATTTCATTGAGTTACATGAGTATTGGTATTGTGACTTTTATTGGTGCTATGGTTGGGTGAGGTCTAAAATATGAGTTGGAAATTTATACTTGAGTGTAGATTAATTTTCATGGTTTACGAGGATCATAATTCTCGCATAAGTGTGGGTGTCTTGTTATGGTTGATGGTGATGTTGGAAAATGGTACGATGGTAAATCCAATCGTGAATGTGTTTTCATAATGTATCAAATATGTTTGGTTATAAATGAAAATATATTTTTTAATCTAGATCTTAGCTCACCTCCCAAGGTGAATTGATGGGTTTGGAATATTTATTATAAAATTTAAAATTTATCTACAATAAATGGGTTGTTTCAAAAAAACATCAAATTAATAAAATAAAATAAAATAAATTGAATTAAATTTGTTAATTTTTTAAAATGAAGTGGGTTTAAAAATATTTATTATTATATATCATTTTATTTTTACTACACATTTTGATGACTTCATTTATAGTACCCCCAATTTCGGGTACATAACCCCATTTCCTCACGTTTTTTTATTTGGGTTTCCATAAAATAGAGGGTTTATATAAAATAGAAAGTTTCCATAAAATATAGACTTTCCATAAAATACAGAGTTTCCCTAAAATAGAGAGTTTCCATAAAGTGGGGTGTTTCCATAAAGTGGGGTGTTTCCATAAAGTGGGGTGTTTCCATAAAGTGGGGTGTTTCCATAAAGTGGGTTGTTTCCATAAAGTCGGGTGTTTCCATAAATTGGGATGTTTCCATAAAAAGGGGTAAAGGTGAAGGATGGAAGAATTTGGGGTGTTTTTTAAGGAGTGTTGGGACCAAAAGTTAGGTTTCATGAAACATACACATTTGGCACAAACCGTGTTGTCAAATCTTGCACAAAGGTCAAATCTAGATCCTATTTTCTAGGAGCTTAATTGTTTTTGCTCTAATTATTTCGTTTTGGCTTCAAAACGCCCGTAATTTAAGATTACTCTCCCTAGAAGGCTGTAGAACCTTCCCCACACGAGTTGAAGCCATTCTGGAGCCTTCCCTTAGTGATTTTGAGTCTAATTCTGGAGGTATGTCTCCATTCTTTACAAATTTTTCATGTTTTCTTAGATATGCTTAGATCTACTTCTCTGATCTCCATTCTTTGTCAGATATGGACCTATAGTGGGTATATCTACATTTTTGGATGCCAAATATTTCAATGTTGAGTCATGATCTTGCTAGAATAAGAGATCTAAGTATGCTATTGGATAATTGACCCACATTCTTGTGTGTTTTTGGTCTATTGTCAATGTTTTGTCAAAACCTTTGAGGTAGGTGTCTTCTCTCTAGAATCCTCCTGATATAATTGATTGGATTATATTACAATTGTTTTATTTATTATGAAATTCGTGTAAAAATTTTCATTTTTAATGATTTATTATTTTTGTGAAATTGTGTGATCTTGGGTAATAGTTGTGCAAAAGGGGGTTATATTTAAGATGATGATTTTAAAATATGGATTTTCTAGAATTGCCAATTGGTTTTTGAAAAAGGGGTTTTCAATAGAAAAGTTTTTCAATAAAAAGGTAGTTTTATTGAAATGGTTTGGAGTTCAATTGGTTTAGCATTAAAATGGTTTTGATGTAAATGGTTTTCAATAAAAAGGTGTTTTTATTGAAAGGTTTATTTTGGATTGATTGTTGGTCATATATGTTGTGTGTTCATATTCTATATACAGGGCTTGGTTGAAATATGACCTTATTCTCAATGCCAAAGGTTTAATTTTACATGGTAATTGCATATATGGGTCTTGGTTGAAATATAACCCTGTGCTCGGTGCCAAAGGATTAATGACTCATGGGAAACAATTACCTTGTGACGACTTGATAGATCGACAAGAAACTACTCATGAGTATGGAACTATCATAATGTTGCATGCACGGTTGATTTCATGGGTTTGAGTAATGGTTGGGTATGTCGATATAGGTATATTGGGAAATGGTTTTAATGATTGTTTGGTTAATTTTCTGGAAAAATATCTTTCTAGAAAAATTGGTTTTAATTTCACTTGTATGGTTTTGGTAATGAATGGTTTTGGAAACATGTTTATATTTAGTTATAAACTGATTTAGAGAAATTTTTTTATATAAAACATTTTATATAATTGTTGCTAACTCTTCTATCCTAGTGGCATGAGTAAGGAGGTCATTGGGGAAACCTACTATGTTTTATAATCACCACTGCTTTGGAACTTTGGTGCTTCTATAGATGTTATCTTCCAGGATAGGGGAAAAGGTAATGTTTCACACATGTTTAGCACTACCTCGTGATGTTGGGCTCTTCGGAGATTTTGGATCTTGGAGCTTGTGGTGCATGGAGTCTTGAGGTCTTTGGATATTATTGTGTAGTCTATCCGCCGCATACTCTGATACTTGGTTATCCTTCCGTTGTTACTTACTTTGATGTGGTTTTGAGTGCATGAAGTTATTGAGTTGTCTTTCATTTGTCCATGCATAATATAGAGAATTTTTGGTTGTTGTTGGTAAGTTTATTGGTTTATTTACTAAAGGTTAAATCATACCCACTTGTATTTGAAATGCTTCGGCATTTATTGCTAGCCTTTGGCATCTTGGTCATGTCGCTTAAGGCCTAGTATAGACTCGTTGTACTCTCAAGCCAATGAGAATTGGCTGGCCATTACAAATGGTATCAACTTGTTAGATCCTTGCCTAACAAGTAGTCATTGATGTTCCTAGTTCAGGAGATTAAATCCCTTCTTGTCTATTCCATGGGTGGGAATCTTAGAAAAGAGTAGGATTGTCAGAACTTGAAATATATAGAATAAAATGATGTAGTTAACCCTTTTATGCTGAACTTCAAGTTACTAGGGAGTTGGGTAAATAAGTTTTGGGGGAAACTTCTAGGATTTCGAAATCTCAATGTCATGGGTTTAGCCAATGAGATGAGCATGAAATGTATTATAGAGGAATGACTTACAACTTGGAGTGCATACATCATTTCGAGAAATGATCATTTTTTAAAAGTATGGAATTGGTTTTCAAATAAAATATTTTGAAAAAGTGAATGATTATTATGTTTTGAAAATGGTTTAATTTTCAGAAGCATTTGAAGTGGTTTCAAAAATAGTTAGACATGGAAAAAAGATGATTTGGAAAACAATGTTGTGATAATTGATGTGATAGAATTTGAAATGCTAAGCCAACAGTTGCTAGAGAGTGAGATTAACAGATTTTGTTGTTAGTTTAGAAAATGACACCTAGTATGCATCGTCAAAACCAGCCTGAAGAATCTGTGGAGAATTTGGCTTCACCTAAACCATGTGTGAACCAAGAGATGGTTCATAGTATTTTCCAAGCTTTTCAAGCTGTGGACACAGGGAACTGGAGGAATGAGCCACGACATGCGGATCATACCTTCCAGTTCATGAAGCAAAATCCACCTAATTTCTGGGGTGATTCCGAACCCGAGAAGGTGAAGGTGTGGTTATGTAGAATGAATCATATATTTGAATTCAACAGAAAACCAATAGATCTAAAGGTCAAACCGAAGACGTATATGCTCAAGGATCTTGCATGTCAGTTGTGGGATTTAGCGGTGTAGGCTAAATTGGATGAAGGAATTACATAGGAGGATTTTGAGGAATTGTTCAACAAACAATTCTATCCTCACATGTTCAATATCCAGAAAAGAATGGAATTATTTAGCCTGAAACAAGAGAGTCTCTCTGTCACAGAGTATGTGGCTATGTTCATTAACTTTTTATGCTTTGCACCGGATGTCGTGGTAAGTGCCTGTTTGAAGGCATGCATCTTCGAATCAGGGATTCGATATGAGATTCAATCAAAGATTTCAATACTTTTTATTACAGACTATATAGAAATGGTGAACAGAGTGACTCTCGATGAATGTGATATCTCGAGATCTATGGGAGGATGCATGATGATACCTACAAGAAACGGTAGGAACTCAACCTCTAGTAATAAGAGGAAAAGGGAAACCTATTTCCATGGTGCTGCTGGAAATCAGAACCCGACAGTTGGATCAGCAAGCCTTCCTACAAGAGCCCAGAGCAACATAGGTTGTTTTCAATGTGGTTCACTTGACCACATAAAGAAAGATTGTACAACACAACCTAGAGCATGTCATAATTGTAACAAGTTGGGACATCTTTAGCACTATTGTCACAGTGCTCTAAGTTTAGGTTCTCTAGACACTTCTCATTTATCGCAAGCATCGTATGCTTCGACTGGACTAGGATAGTAGAATCAATCCTGCCAGCAAAGAAGATCTAGCCATGGGTATTCTAAAAATTCCATGACTCCTCAACCAGGGCAACCTCAACATGGAAACAAGAAGAATAGTATAGTGAAGAAGCAATTGTATGGATCTGAGAAGATGACTGTCGATGATCAGGATGAACCATAAACAGTAAGAGGTATGATTCTATTGAATTATAACTTTCTACAAGTGTTGTTTGATACCGGTTCATCACATTCCTTAATTTCTTCTCATGTTGTTGACATTCTATGTTTAAAACTAGAAATGATGCATTTTGTTTTGAAAATGCAAACTCCTCTTGGTGAAAAAGAATGTCAAGCCTTTGTGTGTAGAGAATGTGCTTTAACTGTTGATGGAGATGAGTTAAAATGGAACTTCTCAATACTGGATATAGATGTCTAGGATGTAATCATGGGTATAGATTAGCTGACAATGTTCAAGGAACAAATCGATTATTATAGGAGAACAGTTAGTTTCATGACTGAGGATGGCATCAAACATCTTTTTAGAGGAGAGAAGATTGTAAAGAAAGGTTCAAAGAGCTTGTTGGAACCAATGGTGGGAACAATATCTTACTAATTGGCAGATTTTCCTTTGGAATCAAGGGAAGAGATCGAGTAAAATAGTTTTCCAGCTTTTTTGGATCAATTTCTAGATGTCTTTCCCAAGAACTTGTCAGGGTTACCACCTCCAAGGGAAGTAGATTTTATGATTGATCTCCTTCTAAGGACAAGTCCTATTTCCCTTCCATCTTATAGGATGGAACCAACAGAGTTACATGAATTGAAATTGTAGTTAGAGGTGTTGGAAAGCAAGGGTTTCATTCTACTAAGTATGTCTCCATAGGGAGTACCAGTTTTTTCATGAAGAACGCAGATGGAACTTTTCGGTTGTGGGTTTTTTAACGTAAACTTAGCCAAGTTACGATAAAGAACATACATCCAATTCCACGCATTGATGATATGTTCAATAAATTAAGGGGAGCTCAGTTGTTTTCCAAGATTGACTTGCGATCAGGATATCACCAATTGGGATTTTAGAAAGAGGATATTTCAAAGACAACTTTCCAAAGTAGCTATAGAATCTATGAATATGTAGTCATGCCTTTGAGTCTAATGAATGCACCAATAGTATTCATGGCATTGATGAATCATATATTTAAAAAATATCTAGATTCTTTTGATGTGCTGTTTGTGTATGGAATTTTGGTCTATTAAATGACAAGGGTTGATCATGAGGTGCACCTGCAAATAGTGTTACAAATCATGATAGATCATCATTTATATTCGTAATTATAAAAGTTTGATTTTTGGATACATGATATACATTTCCTTGGCCATTTCATTTCTAAGAAAGGTGTTTCAGTTGATCCTGAAAACATAGAATCCATTATCTCTTGGAAACCACCAAATAATGCATTCTACATATGAAGTTTTCTTGGTGTAGCAGGTTAATACCGACGCTTTGTGCGTGATTTATCACTACTAGATTCACCAATGAAAACTTTGACAAATAAGAATGATCCATTCCAATGGAAAGTGTAATTTCATAAGTCTTTCCAGGAACTAAAATCTTGGCTTACATCGGCACCTATCTTGATCTTGTCAGAATCAGGACAGGGGTATGTGGTGTATTGTGATGCTTCAGGATCAGGGTTCGGTTGTGTTCTCATGAATAGAGATCACATGGTTGCTTATGGTTCAAGGAATTTGAGGGTGAATGAGAATAATTACCCAACAAATGATTTGTAGTTATCTGCATTCATCCATGCTATGAAAACATGGAGACATTATCTCTTTGGTGAGAAATTTACTGTGATTATGGATCACAAAAGTTTGAAACTCATTTTCTCACTTTGAGATTTAAATCTGAGGCAAAGGATATGGGTGGAGTATCTCCAAATATTTGACTTTGACTTGATGTACACACCATGGAAAATAAATTCAGTAGTGTATACATCGAGTATAAAGTCATATGCTCAGTCTGAGAAAGACTATTCAGATGAATGGAAGTTGATGTTGGTCTTAGCCGACATGCATGAGGAATGTGAAGACTGAGGTGATTTTGCAGTTTTATTATCTACTACGCTTATTCCTGATTTAGTAAAAATGATATAAGAGGGACAAACATCTGATGCAGAATGTCTGGTTGTAAGTTCAGAACTTAATGGTGGGGAGACCATTGAGGGCAGGAAACATGATGGGGTTTCAGTTTTGTGTATTAGAGATCAGACGGTTGTACCTATGGTTTTAAGGAACAACACCTTAATGCTTACCATCATTCAAGATGGGTTGTGCATCCTGGTACACAGAATATGTATAAGGCATTAAAGGAACAGTTTTGGTGGAGTGGCATGAAAAGGAAGGTGGCTGAATTTGTCTCGCGGTGCTTAACTTGTCAGCAGGTTAAAGAAAATCATCAAATACCAGTTGGTATGTTACTATCTTCGCCCATCCCAGTGTGGAAATGGGATCAAATAGAAATGGATTTTGTTATAGTTATTCCATGAACGGTCAGGACACATGATGTCGTTTGGGTGATAGTGGATCATCTAACCAAGTTGGCTCATTTCATCCCTATTCTTGAAACTCATATGTTGGAGGATCTTTCAAAAATATATATTCGAGAAGTAGTAAAGAGGCCTGGTGTATGAGTGTCAATAGTATCAGATAGATATCTGAGGTTCATATCCCATTTCTATAAATAATTACATATTTCCCTTGGAACTCAGTGGACTATGAGCACAATGTATCATCCTCAGATTGATGGGCAATCCTATTAGACGATAAAAATGTTGGAAGACATGTTGCAGGCTTGTGTAAAGGATTTTGGTGGATCATGGGAGGAGAAAATACCCTTAGTGGAGTTCTGATACAATAAAAGCTATCAAGCCTCGTTATGCATGTCTTCATTTGAATCATTGTATGGGAATCCTTGTTGTTCTCCACAATGCTGGGTGGAAACGGGTGAAACATCACTAATCGGGCCAAGCCTTGTCCAAGAAATAATAGAGAAGATCCAGTTGATTAGAAATAGGATGGAGACGGCTCAGAATCGTTAGAAATCTTATGTAGATCACCGTAGATGACTGTTGGCATTCATTGTGGGTGATCTTGTCTTCTTGAGAATCTCTCCAAGGACAAGACATCATCATTTTGGGAAGCATGAAAAGTTACCTCCTATATACATTGTACCTTTTGAGATATTAGAACGGGTTGGAGAGGTGGAATACTAGTTGGCATGACCACCATAGTTTTTTTGGTACATAATGTGTTCCATGTATCGTTGTTGAAAAAGTATCACCCTGATCCTGAAGATGTGATCAGATTGGATCATGTTGAGCTAGAACTGGATGCATCACTGGTACATATTCCAGTGCAGATCATGGATAGACATGAGAAAGTCTTGTATGGGAAAAGCATAGGCCTATTGCGGGTTTTGTGGAAACATGGTCAGATTCAGGAAGAGACTTGGGAATATGAGAAGGAAATGAAAGAGAAATTTCCAAAACACTTTTTGGCCAGCAAGGGTGTTCTACTTTCTGAGGACGATAATACCAATTGTGGGGAGAATGTAGTACCCCCGGTTTCGAGTACATAACCCCCTTTCCTCAAGTTTTTTTAATTTAGGTTTCCATAAAATAGAGATTTTCCATAAAATATAGATTTTATAAATAATATAGAGTTTCCATAAAATAGAGTGTTTCCATAAAATGGGGTGTTTCCATAAAGTGGGGTGTTTCCATAAAGTGTGGTGTTTCTATAAAGTGGGTTGTTTCCCTAAAGTGGGGTGTTCCCATAAATTGGGATGTTTACATAAAAAGGGGTAAAAGTTAAGGATGGAAGAATATGGGGTTTTTAAGGAGTTTTGGGACCAAAAATAAGGTTGTGTGATCCATGCACGGTTGGCACAAACCGTGTGGTCAAATCTTGTGCAGTGGTCAAATCTATATCCTATTTTCTAGGAGCTTACTAGTTTTTGCTCTATTTATTTGGTTTTGGATTTAAAATGCCCCTAATTCGAGGTTACTCTCTCTATAAGGCTGTAGAACCATCCCCACATGATTTGAATCCATTCTGGAGCCTTCCCTTGGTGATTTCGAGTCTGATTATTGCGGTATGTCACTATTCTTTACTGATTTGACATGTTCTCTTAGATCTTCATAGATTTACATCTCTACTCTCCATTATTTCTCAGATCTGAACCTATAGTGGGTAAATATACATTTTTGGATGCCAAATATTTCAATTCTGAGTTGTGATCTTGCTAGGATAAGTGATCTAAGTCCGCTCTTGGAGAATCAGCCCGCTTTCTTTTATGTTCTTCGTTTGTTGTCAAAGTTTCATAAAAAACATCGAGGTAGGTATCTTCTCTCTCAAATCCTCTTGATAGAATTGATTTTCTTAGATTCAAATTGTTTTACTGATTATGAAATTCATGGAAAAATATTCATTTGTAATGATTTATGGTTTTTGTGAAATTGTGTGATCTAGGTGAGTAGATGTAAAAAGGGGGGTTTTATTTAAAATGATGATTTTATATTATGGATTTTCTAGATTTTTTAAATGCTTGATGAAAAAGGGGTTTTCAAAAGAAATGGTTTTCAATAAAAATTCAATTTTACTAAAATGGTTTGGAGTTGAAAGGGTTTGGCATTGAAATGGTTTTGACGGAAATATTTTTCAATAAAAAGGTGTAATTATTGAAAGGTTTATTTTGGCGTGATCGTTGGGCATATGTGTTATGTGTTCATATTGCATATATGGGGATTGGTTGAAATATGACCTTGTGCTCGGTGCCAAATTATTAATGGAACATGGGAATTGCATATATGGGGCTTGGTTGAAATATGACCTTGTGCTCGGTGCCAAAGGATTAATGACACATGGGAAACAATTCCATTGTGACGAATTGGTAGATCGATGAGAAATTGATCATGTTTATGGAACTATCTTAACGTAGCATGAATGGTTGGTTTCATTGATTTGAGTAATGGTTGGGTATGTCGATGTAGGGATATTGGGAAATGGTTTTAAATATTGTTTGGTTATTATCCTGGAAAAATATCTTGCTGGAAAAATTGGTTTCAATTGCACTTTTATGGTTTTAGTAATGAATGGTTTTGGAAACTTGTTTATATTTAGTTATAAACTAATTTTGAGAAATTTTTTTATATAAAAAATTTATATAATTATTTCTAACTATTCTATCCTAGTGCCATGAGTAGGGGAATTCATTCAGGAAAACCTACTGAGTTTTATACTCACCACTACATTGGCACTTTGGTGCTTTTGCAGATGCTATCTTTCAGGACAGGAGAAAAGTTAATGTTTCACACGTGTTTAGAACTACCTCTCGATGTTGGTTTGTTCATAGATTTTGGATCTTGGAGCATGTGGAGCATGGAGTCTTGAGGTTTTTGGATAGTCTTATGTAGTTTATCCGCTATGTACTCTGATACTTGGTTATCCTTATGTTATTGCTTACATTGATGTGGTTTTGAGTGCATGAAGTTATTGAGTTGTCTTTCATTTGGTCAAGCATTATATAGTGAATGTTTGATTATGGTTGTTATGTTTGTTAGTTTATTTTCAAAAGGTTAAATCATCCATCACTTGTATTTGAAAACCTTCGGCATTTATTGCCAGCCTTAGGCATCTTGGGGATGTCTCTTAAGGCCTAGTAATGACTTGTTGTACTCTTAGGCTAATGAGAATTAGTGGGTCATTACATCCTTATTATTATAAATTCATTATGTTTGGAATAAGTCATTGATTGTGGTTTAATAATAATATCGATCATCCACTAGCCCCTTAAAGTAAATCACTTAGATGTAAACCTTGGTTTAACTATCATTTGTCCAAGTTTCTAAAAAAATTTATTGTTATAGAGATTCAAAATTATAATAATATATGATGGGTAAAATAGTTACATTCTTTGGTCATCCAATTACAAAAAAAGGTTTACCATTCGAAATATCATTTTTTTCAATTAAAAAAGATGAATCCATTTTGTTTATCACACACAAATAAAATAATTAGATCAAAATAATCATTCAATTAATAAAAAAAATATGTTTTGAAATTGAAAAGACATCAAAACAATGTATAATTTGTGTTTCCAAACTCACTTTCCAATTGTGTTACTCCCTTGAAATGACCATCTACTGTTTAACTTTTCATTGAGATTTGGATAAGGATTGAAGGGATATCTTTATTTATTTTATCTATCTCAATGGGGATAGGTAGCTCTGAAACCATAAAAATTATAAATATATGCCTAAATATTTCCAAAATTATAAATCCTATCCCTTAGTATAAATTTAAATTTGAGGTACCTAAGGTGTAAATTTATAGATAAAGCATAATGTGGTTTTTACAATCTATTTTTAGCACAAATTTGAACCCATGTTTGGGTAGTAAATAGTATTATAACACCTTATAAAAAACTAAAAAAATTACACTCCTATCTAATTTTAACAAATGATATTTGGAATAAATTAGAGGTATTTAACTTGAGTTATATCCAGATTATAAAAGTAACCTTTTGATAGTGAACATTACAGATTATATTAAATGATGACATAGGTTGGGCCTAAAAAGGATAAATTCTTATTCATGGTAATCTAGAGAATAGTATCCTATATGGTTATAGATTTACACCTAAATTTTATGACCAATTAGGTTGTAATAAATTTCATCATATGAATTTTAGTGCAAAAGTATATTTGGGATTCTAGTCAGTTTGGTCAATTTTGCATTACCTTCATCATGGACTCTCAAAATCCCATCTGTTTACAATAAAAACATAAAAAAACATGAAATTCCCATTTTTGCAGTATTTTATTATAATAACATGAATTTAATTTATAGTTCAAGTTACTCTAAATATTTGAAATTATGACCCATAAACCACTAAAATATCAGTATAATGGTGGGAATGTATTGTGAATCATGATTCAATCAGACCCCCACAATAAAATTTTCCACTACAAGGAAAATAAAAATAACATAAAATTAAGATTTATAAATATATACCCTATTCAAAGAAGATTTAACATCCAATTTTAAATAAATTCATGGTAGTAATACGAACAACATAATAACTGCGCCAAGGAATTAATCTGAGTAGTCATGGAAATAAATGTATCTTAAATTGTATCATAAAAAAACAAGAAAATTCATTATAATAATCTTAGTGAAAAATCCATCAGTCAATCAATCAACTAAATCCCCACATGTTTATCTGAAATCCATTTCATTGTTATATTTTAATTTTCTATCCAGTAAATATAATCCATTTAAAAAAACAGTTACCTAGTTCTTTTCCACTGAAAATTATCATTACCCATTATAATAGAATTTCAAAACAAAAAAAAACATAATAATTCAAATAATTAAAACCTTTAATTTTTTTATTAAAATTTATAATATATTATTTTTATTTAGGATATTTTTTTCAATAAACATATTAGGTATTGATTGTAGTTCAATCTGGTATAGTTCATAAATTGACCAGATAAGAAAAAACGTATAGAAAACCATTATTTGAAAGCCTAATAAAATTAACATGATATACAATAAACATTAACTAATTAAGTGAGATTCATATAAATGTTTTTGTGAATTTATTTTTAAATATATTAAATGACCTAATTATCCCAGAAATGGATCACATATATGGTATGTTCATATTAATGTTTTCATAAATACACAATCATTTATATCAAGGAAATAATTCTAGATTTACTAGAATCACCCATCATTGTTAAATATTTTCTCATACTCACATATGATCATTGAAATAAATTTTCATTAAATACTAGAAAAAAATAAATTTAGGAAATTCAATAAAAATTTTCAATAAATTCCATAATGTGATTGATATTTAAAATCAGTATTTTGGCACAAAAGTGAAAAAACAATAATTATAATAAAATATAAAAAATATCATGGATCAAGATAAATTGAGATAAAAATAAAAAAGTTAAAATAAATTAGAAAAAATGAAAAAAAGTCTAAAATGATCAAGAAATTATCCCCCCACACACATAAATATATTTTGAAATATCCTCACTATAATGAAAATTAAATAGAATGTGATATAGGGGGATATAACCTGGTGTCTGTGATAGATAGAAGTATTCTTAAAGGTTGAGTTACTCTACTAGAAACTCTAGAATGTTTTATTAGAATTTATTATACACTTCCCATTTAATGTGAATGTATATTGGGTGTCTTCATTCTTAAAATATATAACCCCAAATGGAAAGACATCGGTGATATTGTATAGGTCTAACTATTTAGAACGAAGCATGTATGTGTGTAAATTTATCCTTCAATTGTATATAAGGACCATATCCCTAATATAGAAATAATTATGATGGACGAGGTAGTTTTAGTAATATTTGGTTCTTTCCTTATAGATTTGGGAGTTTTTAAATTCATCTTTTTATATTTCATCCAACTCTTGAACCTATATTCAACTTTGAGAAATAGTAATATAATTTTTAGAAATGCATATTTTTATATTCTAAAAGGTTCAATTATAAATATAAATATAATGGTGACAAATTTTTCCAAATAAAATATTGTTAGGTGAAATTGAAATGATAGTTTCAGAAGATATATAGTAATCTTGAAATGAATCATATAGTTTATCACTTTAATATTTTCTTTTGGGTTTGGACAATTTATTTGAAGTATTTATTTTACTACTCTATTAAACACAAAATTATTATCATTCGTTTGAGATTATTGGATATGAAAACTTGATGCCCAACCCCGTACTATTATAAAAGTGATTTCATTGTATGTTTATAGAAATGAGAACCTCGATCACTAATGATAAACCTATGCATTCAAAACCTATAAGAGATTTAAATTATCAAAAATTACATAACCAATTTATATTCATTATTACTTACATCCCATGCTTATATATAATTAGATACCGAATATAACGTAATAATAATTTTAAATTCTCTCAAAAAACTAGGAAATGAATTTATAAAGGAAATTCCTCATTCATCAAAACACTCAGGCAATAGTAGTGGTCTGTGGAATTTCACTTATTTTAGAGACAATATATGTCTTTTTTAAATATGTGCATGCTCTAAAAAATTTGTTTTATCTTAAAATTATATTGGATAGAATATCATATAATCAAGAACTTTACGAGTAGTCCATTAGGAACTGAAATGTCCCCTGCATGTAAGAGTGTGACCGAACATGAGGATGGATTGAAACACACTATATTTAAAACATCTCCAGTGGATATAATCATTTCATGTTTGTAAAAGGTATGGTTCCTAAAAAATATTCCAATGTGGGTCATGTTATATATCATCAACAAGGTTTCTATTAAAATTATCAAAATTTCAAGATTCTTCTGAATAATTTACAATGCCATTATACCATGGATTAAAATCTTAAACTTTTTATAATTTATCATTATGAAATATTTAATCTATAAGAATTTATGGAGATGATTAAATATCTAAGGTTGTAAGGATCCATCTAATATGATCATCTACCCCATTCTCCACTTCTTTCTTAAACCTAATTTAAAAATTCGATTCTTAAAGGAGGTGCATCCAGTGACTGAGATATGGTTTGTATCCTAGTTTCCTAATAAGTTGTTTAAGGGTACATAGTAAGAATATATAGTCACTTTAGACCCTAAAAATAATGAATTAATTATCTATGGAAAACACAATTACCTGAAATTATTTATTTGATGTGGTGTATTTTTTTTAAGGTAGGTTCTAGTGATTATGAGTCTTTTATAATGACATGTGGATCTTGATCAAAACATTATGATAAGATTTCCCAAATTTCATAGTTATAAGTATCACACATGAGATCAATTGGTAAATCCTATTGAGGTGGTTATATTACTAGGTGTGAACTGAGACTCCATTCCCATTTATTAAAACTTTTCACATGGTTTTAATTGAATTGTAATTCTATATATTTTTAGAGTAATTGAGAGAGGGAGAGAGAAATATTTCTAAAATCATGACTAAAATAGTGATAAAATCCGAAATAACAAAATATTGACTATACATACTATACATTTTTAGTGAATGGTGAGAAAGAAATGACATCTAATTTTTATTTTTCTACTTTAATACCATCCCCATAATTGACATGTCCATGTATTATCCCTTATTATGACATGAATTGGAATTTAATATAGTTTATTAAATGATTATTTTCAATATAAGGATGATTGAATACACCTATAATAATGAAACACTCATTAAAAAAGGAAACATAAATATTGAAATTATCTATGAAATCATTCATGGAGTTCTCTAGATAGTATAAAATATACTAAGCATGAATCATTGGAATGTATCAATAGCATTGAAAAGACTATATGGTATCCTATTATATGAAAATGGCCTCAATTTGGAATTTAGACTTTAATTTTTCTAGTCCTATGAGGTAATATTGATAAACAATATCCATAATACTCATCAAGGAACCAATTATGGTATATTCCCATAACCTCTCTAGAATTTGATTAATGAACAACCCTGGGAAATTTCCATTCCTAATATACTAGTTTAGTTTATGATTTTCTATACAGTTATGCTATAAATTTTACATATTTTTTGGAATTATTTCAGTAGTTTCATTTTTATTAGAGGTATATATGCTTTATTACAAACTACCCACACTGGACTAACCCATTGGATAATATATATAAGATAAATGATTCCAGGAATAAATAATTTGGTCACATGATTTTTATTAATATTAAAGAGGTTTGGGTTTATTTGATTCATTTACTAGCTAACCAGGTTATAATTATCATTTAATAATATATGATGTCTATAAATTAATGGTTTAATACTAAAAATTTCAGTGATTATCCATCATAATTATTGTATGTAATAACTCATAAATTTAAGAAATTACAATTAATTCTCTAGAGGGAGTAAACTAAAAAATATGATGGGAAAAATGATTACATCCTCAAGATATGAAGACCTTAAATTTTTAGGTAGTGGTTTAAGTTCTAAGTCAAGATGATTTTGTATTGATGGGAGGAAATGACAAAGATACAAATTCATCATCTTGTTTAACTACTCAATTGTTACATCCTCACATTATGAGTAATCTTTTCTAAGCTAATAAAAATCATCAGTGGTAATTTATTATTTTGGTCATAATAAATAATTATTTAATAGACAAGTGTGGAATTATTTCAATCCATTTTAGTATTCAACACATGAATCATAACATATCATGACTTTCACTGATTAAAATATAGAATGGGATTAGGGAAAAGAAAATAAGAATTCATGGGGATTGGGAGAACATAAAATAAATTAATTGACTGAGAGTAAAACAATTAAAGGGTTGAACCATATAGTCAAGTATATTTATGTGGATACTATCACAACTAAACTCTATAGAAAATTTACCATTACGTATGTTACACCCAAAGATTTTAGTATGCATTAATTTAAGTAAATATCTTGTTGCATAAAATGTGATATACACAACACCAAACTGATACTATATTAAAATAAATCTTAAACATCAATATGTTGCTAATATAAAAGTTTTAAACAAAAAAACTCATCGATAATTAATATGAAATCATTTTAAAAAAATTTTATGCTAAAAGGGTTATTTTTTATGAAAGAATTTTTTTGGTATATTTATTATTTTCATTTAAAAGATAAATTTTTGAATTTTAAGAATTTAATTTTAATAAATGAAACTTATTACTGAATTATTCATCTCAAAATAAACTTAGGGTTAAATTTTTTTATTTTCCTAAAAGGATTGATTTTTGGGTGAATAGTGAAAAATATTGATTTTACAAATACTTTCACTTTTCTGACAGTATAATAATATAATAATGAAATTAAAGTTTATAAAACCACTTTTATAGAAAAATTTATATTTATTGTTTAATATAATTAATTTTAAATTTTAAATTTTAACAGAGAAACATATTTTTGACATTTGGAAATATGAGTAATGTTTTTATTCAAATAAAAATTATTTTTGGTTCTTTTTTATTAAAGTAATCACAAGGTTTCATTAAATTTTGGTGTAATTTTAATGTAAAATTTGTTTAAATTATGAAATATAATATAATCAATTTCTTTTTATTTATCATTATATATTATTTGGTGTAAAATTATTTTTTATTTCTAAAAATGGCATTTTGTTATAATGGTTTTTATTGTGTTTTGGAAACTTATATAAAAATTAATTTTACCACCTATATAAATTGAATCATAGAAAATGAATTATATATTTTGGATTATCATATATTATTTTTTTAATTATTTCAATTTTATTTTTATTCATAATGAATATTACCATGGTGAAAGTTTGTTATCATAGTAAAGGTTAAAAGGGTTAAAGAGGGGGTTAAACTGAGAGATAAGGATTAAAATATCACTAAATTTTATATTTATTTTATTGGTTGAGTGTGTTTCAATATTAAGTTATACATAATTCTAAAATTTACTAAATTTTAACCTCTTTCCAAGATACATAAATTTACTATATTTTAATTTTCTTAATATTTACATGGGTGTCACTCCTCTAACATATTAAAAAGAACCTCCTCTCCTCACTTATCCACAAACATTGAGAAACCTATATGAACAAATATAACACCTAATACATATAAAACTCTTATCCCCATGTACTATAGTTCATTATAACTCCAAAATATAAATCCTATAAGTTCTAAGGAGTTAGCTAAAGGAAGATATCCATGGAAGAGGTATAAGTCTTACCAGAATTATTTCATTTTTTTATTATACCTATTTTAAATATTTTCTAACTATCCTAATATAATTATATAAATATTTTAAATATAATTAAATATTACTATGTTGACAGAAAATTTATTTTCAGCTTCTTTCATCATTTTTGAAATGAAAACCTTGCTCGTGTGTACGTGTGGAATATCACCTTCAGAAATCAATGTGTTTCATTTTTCATCACCGCCTCACAAGGATGGTTTTAAAGATGTAAATAATGGATATATATTATTTTTATGTAATAATTACATTTATTTAATGATAAAATATTTTCTAACTTCTTACCCTCACATCCATTCAAAAATAGAATACTTTTGTCATGCATGTGTGCAGACGACCACCTCTAGGAAAATATATGGTTTATTTTTCATTACCTTCTCAAAATAATGGTCATATTATTTTTATTTAAGGAATAAATATGATATTTATAGTATTATTGTTATTATTTAAATGTAATCATTTATCTATTTTTTTCCATTTCATCCATTAGAAAATTGAAAATGGCGCTCATGTGTGTGTACGGACTTCCACCTCTATGAATGAAAAATATCATTTTTCATCACCAGATTAAATTTATGGTTTTAAAAGAATATTATATTTATAAAAAAAATATTATTATTAATTTTCAAATATTCTTTTAATATTAAAACATGATACCTTATTATTTCTTCAATCTACATAAGTTTTTAAAGGCTAAGGACCAAATGACCTCAAAACATCTGACGTGAACTTAACTAATATAGTAAATAAATAGAATATAATAATAAATGAAATAAATGGAATAATGATAATGGAATAAAATTTTAAATTATTATTAATCAATTTAATAGTTAAAATATTTTTATTGTTTATCAATGTGAAAGATTCACATTGTGTGTCAGGACTCAAGGTAACAGATTTTTTATTAAAATGTTATTTTAAATGTTTTAATATAATTCTATTTCATATACATGTTCATATAAATGTTTCAAAGAAATTATAATTTATACTTAAAATATTATTCAATATAATTTTAAACTAATTTTTTGTTTTTTCATAATTATTAAAAGGTATCATTACAATTTTTTTGTATTTGTTATTTTGAATTTCGTTACAAAAGTACAAAAAAATGTTTATTTTAATTTTTACTTCATGACTGACTTTTATATCCATTATATCCATTATTCATCTTCAAGTTTCATTTATCAGTTTTATATTTGTTTGAAGATAACCTTGTTTTAATTATTTTTGTTACTTTTTTTAAATTTTTTCAAAATAAAAATATATTTCTTATCATTTTATGAGTTAAATAATCGATGTTTTTCTTATGGAATATAATGAAAAATGTTATGATTTTTGTGATATAAATGCCTGATTTCATGTGTATTAATCATGATAATGTTCTTGAACATTTAATATGATGATGAGTGGGTATGAAATAACCATAAAATATATTTAGTAATGAGGTGTTCTCTAGAAGAGACATGTTTGAATTCATAGTAAAGGTTATTCATTTGTTAGGGTTCTTATAAGTGTGATTTTGAGAATAGTTTCCTAAGATTAATAATTTTTTTTATTCTTTATATGAGATTCAACGAATTTTTTTTTATTTCTTGAGGTATGTAAATGGGATTATGAATGGTTCGGACCTTCTAAATGAGACAGGTTTGGTTTTCTAATAAAATTTTCATGAGTTCTTATGTTATCTAAAAATATATATAATGGTAATGATTTTTCATTTATTCTTAAAATAAATTTTTTATGAATTTTTTTTCAATAAAGTAATTTTCAAGAGGAAGTAAATGATTATTTGAGATTAAATTTTATTTTGTAAAAGGGAAAACCTACATATTCACTTTTCTTGTTTTTGAAATGGCCTAACAGTTTTCCTTTCTATTTATATCCATTATACAGATTTAATTTTCTCATCTTTGAATTTAAAATTATTTTCCTAAGGAAAATTTATGTTTCGTAATAATAGAACGTTAAATGTCCACATGTATTGAATGAAGTAAACTTGTAACAAATGAAACCATAATTTAAACATAAGAACCTATTTTTGTGAAAAAAATGTACATTATCAGTAAATATCTACATTTACATAATATTTTACCTAATTATATAAAACAATAAAACTAAATGAATCATAAAATGTAATAAAGTGAAACCCTTATTATAAATCATGTACTTAAGATTTTTTTATGAGATGGGTTGTTATAGTTTTTATCTGGGAGAAGGTTCATTAAACTTTAGAGGTTATAATATTGTTTGATGAGAAAACATAAATGGTTAATATAATGGTTTGGGATTATAATTTAAGAGTCTTCTATAACTTTAATTATTATTATGTTATAAATAATGTTGGTTATTTTTGGATGAATCAAAATAGTTGAATAGAAGGTGACATAGTTAAGGATATAATATATTTTATAAGATCGTTTATTATAATTTTATTTGATATAATCACACTAACCAATTTTGGTTTTTTTTAAAGTATATAACTAGTGGGAAAATGTATAAAATAGAAATAAAGGACAATGTCATGTCTTTTTAAAAAAATAACTGAATGGGATAATTTTCTGAGTGAAATATCTTGCGGTTATTCCTAACCAATTATCTCGAGTTATGATTAATAACATGGCCCCAAGAGATTCTAATAATACTCCAAATAAGGGAGAATTTGAGTTTTATGGAATGTTATGTGATATTTATCATGAATTTAAAAAGATATAACTTCCTAACTATCAATAATATTGGAGGAATCACATAGGTAAAGGCCTAAAAGGAAGAGTAATATGTTTTATATGTGTTAAATGATGGCATAAATAAATAATATTTCAAGGAAAAATTAACATTCCCATTAACACAATGGATGGGAATAAAATTATTCCTAATATATCAATTTAATGTTTTAAATTTTGCGAGTATAATAATTACAAAAATCAAATCCCTATGTGGAAGTATAATGAGAGGGATCATATAATTCATATAAATAAAGGCATAGAAAATTCATATGTTGCACAAATGATTACGAGGAAACTATAAATAAAATATAAATGATATGAATTATTTTATCATGATTTATTTTTGTTTAAAGTGGGAAACATGATTATATTTCAATTTATGGATCTTAATACTTGATTTATATCTTTTATTATAGGAATAATTTAGTAATGAATAATGTGGAAAACATGGTTAAAGGTTTATATAGGAAGTTGAATATTTGAAGTATCTATATATGTAGTTTCAAAATTATTGATGTAATAGTATTTTATTTAATTGTTAATGAACTTAATAGTGATCATATCTCCAAAGTTATAGATACACTTTGAGGTATTATGTGATTTTGAGGTGCCTAATGATATTGTATAATTGTTAATTGGGTTTTAATATATGATTTAGGTTTATGTAACCCATTTGTTTATCATGTGATTTACTATAAATGTTATTTTAGAAGAATGGTATTATATTGGGGATAAAAATTTTAATTTAATGATAACATTTAGGGTTAATATAATATTTAACGTTGAGGTAGTTATGATTAATTGGGGTAAAGGATTATTATATTTTTAGAAACATGTGTTATATTGTATAGATTACCATGGGATTAAAAATTTTATTTGTTGATTAAGTGGCTAAAGTTATTTTGTGATAATTTCACTATATTTTGGAAAAAATTATAGGAATCAATGTAAATGAGTTATTCTCTAGTTTTATGGGATTTTATGTTAAAGTGGTTGATATTAATTAAGGAATAAATATTGAGTTTACTATTTTAATCATACATAAACTTGTTATAGATTTATACTACTTCAGGTTATTTATGGAAAAGATTACTATATTTTAGAGATTATAAGATTTTAGCATATGTGTTTTTGGTTTGTAACTTTATGAGTGATTGATATTGTTTAGAGATAACTGCCGAGTAAATTTTGGAAGAATTTGTGATCAAATAATTATAATATTTGGGACTCAAATTTGGTATTTCATATTTTTATGAGTCTCAAGGTTAGTTATATATGAAAATTTCTTTAACCGTTGGTTTTATTGATGATCCTTTAGAGATTATTTTTTTATTTATTTATATAAAATTTTGTTCATATTTGATACAATCTTAACTTGTGGTAAATATTTTTCTTCTAGTTAATTTATATAAATAGGAGGAATAAATATTAATACTTTTATAAATCTCATCATTTATTAATATTTAATTTTCATTATCATGTAATGAAGAATTCATCATGGTTAATTATTATTTATAATATGAGTTGAATCATAGGTGAAAACTTCCGAAAACACAATAAAAGGATGAAATTACACTTTTTCTATGGAAAGAAATCAAGAAAGTATATTTTATCTTATTATATATCATTATAGTAAAATAATTATTTAGAATCTCATAAGATAAAGATAAATATGTTGGATCTTATAAGGAAAATATTGATAATATATCAAGGTATTCTTTCTGAAACTCATTCACAAGTACGAGTATCATACTAGTATAAGAATAGTTTAATAAATACTTAGGAAATAGTAATTTCCCTTTTATAAACATGGAATGAAAATTTATTTTAAAAAGGAAATTTAACTAATTAATATTAAAATGATTTTCTTTCCACTTATGTATATTTATCTTCCACTCCACATTTCTTCAATTTTCCTCATATTTAATATTCTATTATTAAGGATCCTTTTAAATTAATGGTTATCAAATCCATATTCCACAATATGGAGTTCATTATAAAAAGTAATAATTTAAACCATTTTCCATCATACATGTGATAAAAAATTTATTGTCTTATGTTCTTTATGGTGAGAATGTGACACCTTTAGATTTTGTTATTAAATATTTTAAGTAAATATCTTGTTGAATAGCGTGTGATTTATAAAAAACCAAACTCAAATCAATAATAGTTTATTAAAATGAAGGGTAAAAAATAATAATGTATTAATATAAAATGTTTAAAAAAATAAATTAACACTTAATGGTTATTAAGATGAAATATTTTTTAGAACACATAATGTTTAAATGGGTAATTTTTCTAGGATAGATCTTTCATTATATTATGTATTTTCATTTAAAGGAATAATTTTGGAATTTTATAATTATCATATTATGAAATAAACAGAATTTTTTAATAAATCGTGTCAAAATTATCTTATGTTGAAAATTTTTTATTTTTTAAAAATTATTGGTTTTTGTGAGAATTGTGAAAAATACAAATTTTAGTAAGTACTATCACATTTATTACATTATCATGATGCAAGAATGAATTTAATATTTATTAAATCATTTTTATAATATGAATATATATTTAATGAGTAATATAATTAATTTAAAATTTTCATTTTGAACTTATAAATATGTGTTTTTCATTTTTGAAATCTAAGTAATGTTTTTATTCAAATAAAAATAATTTTTGGTTCTTCTATTGAAAAAAAGTAATAAAAAAGTTAATTTATGTTTGGGTTTGGTTTCAAATTAATATAACTATAATATCAATTAATATAATTCAACTAATACCTAGGGAAACAACATTATGGATTATTTTGGAAGAAAAACATTTTTTATGCTTAAAAGGGGTGTCTTTTAAAAACGGGTTTCATTAAATTTTTCTAAAATTATATTAAAATTAATTTTTACCACCTCAAGAAAAGTAATATTGTAAAATGTATTAAATATTTTAGATGATAATTTCATATCTTGTTAATTATTTCAATTTTACTTTTATACTTAATGAATAGTTATTATAGTAAAATTTTGTTCGCACAGTAACGATTAAAAGGGTCAAGAATAGATTAATCAAAGAGATAAGGATTTAAATATCTCTAAAAATTGTATAAATTCAATTATTTGAGTGTATATAGACATTAAATTATCTTATATTTTAAATTATACTAAATTGGATCCACTTTATATGATAAATACATTTATTATATATTAATGTTCTCACTATTGATGAAGGTATCGGTCCTCTCATTTATAAAAAGGAATCTACTATCCTCAATTATCAGCAGACTTTTGGCACCATATCTAACAAAATATCAACCCAAATCACTCCCCCAATATCCTATCTGTATTCATGATGTATTTTTCTCACCAAAAGTCTAATCCAAGAAGGCTTAAGGTGTAATTCAAATGAAGTTATCTAAGGAGGAGGTATAAGTATTAACCGAATTCTTTCAAGTTTATTTATTATTATACATAAATAAAATATTTTTTAACAATAATAATATAATTAAAAGTTTTTATTTTTATGGAAAAATTATTTCTACTTCCTTTACATCATATGGGAAATGAAAATGTTAACTATGTTTATATGCAGAATACCACCTCTACAAAGCAATGTGTATCATTTTTCATACCCACCTCATAATAATGAAGATAAATATGTATTTAATTTATATATATATTAAATATTTATGATTATTTAAATATAAAATATTATCTACCTTCTTACACTCTCATCCATTAGAAAATGGAATGTTCGTTCGTGTGTACGTTCGGAAAACCACCCACACGATGCAATGTAATTCATTTTTCATTACTATCTCACATATATTCTATTAAGGATGGATTTAAGGAATAAATATGGTTTATTTAATATTATTTTGATTTTTTAAGATTAAAAGTTATCTAATTTTTTCCCTTTAATACAATTATAAAAATTAAAACTCCGTTCAAGCGTACAAGAGTAATATTACATCCATGAACAACGTACCACATCTTTGATCACCAAATTATATTAACGGTTTTAAAATTATATTTAATGTATAAAAATGATAATAATAAAAAAATTAATATTTTTAATATGATGTAACCATGACCCCTTTAACATCAATCAACCAATAAATTTTTTTCTAACGGTTAAGGACTAAATGACCACAAACCATTCAACGTGATCATAACGGATTTAGTAACAAAATAGAATGTGATAATAAATGAAATAAATGAAATAATGTTAATTTTAAGAAAACTAGATTTTTTTACTAAAACTAAATAATTAATATAATTTTATTATTTACTAAAATAAAATATGTACATGGTGATTTGGGACTCGAGGTAAAAAAAATTTCTTTAAAACATTGTTTAAATTTATTTAACTCTTTCTCATCCAAATCTATGTTCTTTTAAATGTTTCAAAAATGTTCATATTTATACATTAAAAAAATATTAAGTTAATTTTCAAATAATTTTTATTTTTTTATAATGATTTTAAATGTAAAATTTTCAACATTTTCTATACATCTTATTTTAACATTGTTTACAAAAGTTCAAAGTGAATGTGTATTTTTTTAACGTTTAGAAAATAAACATATATTTACATTATTATAGTCATTTTTCACTATCAAGATTACTTTACAAGTTTATATGTTTTTCAAAGAAAACTCGACTCCCATTTTCTTTAAACATTTATTAAAAGTTTTGGAAGGAAAAGGATAGTTTTTTTATTATATGAGTTAACTAAAATTAATTTTACTTATGGGATCTAATGAAAACTTTTATAAGTTTTATTATAAAAATATAAGATTTTATGTGTTTACTCATGAAATAGTTCTTCTAAATTTTATATAATTTTTTGTGGGTATAATAAAACTTTCTAATGTATTGGATAATAATATGTTCTTGAGAAAATACATGTTGGTATTAATAGTGATGGTTATTTCTTTACATGGGTTCTTAAAAATATGATTTTAAGGATTATTTCTTAAGATTAATACATGGTATTTATTTTATTTCTATGAGTTTTAATGTAAATATTTTTATTCCATGTAAATGGGTTTATGAATTTTTTTACCTTCTAAATATGAATGGTTTTTTATTAATCGAAATGGTTTTTTCATGAGTTCTTATGTTTTTTCAAGAAACTATCATGGTTTTGATTTTGAATTAATGATTTCTATAAAATGATTGATGAATCAATTTTCGAAGTAAAATTAATTTTATATGTATGTAAATTATAATTTTAGTATTTTTATAAAAACGTTAAACTTCTTTATGGATTTTCATTTTTTCAAAGTGACTAAGGTTTTCCTTTCATTTTATATCCCTTACTAAGATTTTTTTCTCATATATTTTTTTAAAAATAACATAGAATTAGGACAAATAGAAATTATAGAAAGGAAATTGGTGACATTTATTGAATATTAAAAAAAATATGAACAAAAATTGATTTTAAACAAAAGAACATATTTTTTGAAAAAATGTACACTATTGAAAATGTACATTTTTTATGTAATGGATTTCATAATTTCCTAAAAATCTAAACATAAAATATTCTATAATTGTAAGAAACTTTATACCTCATTATAAATAATGTAATTATGGGTGGTTTATATGAAAGGTAGTTATAATGTACATTAATTTTCATTTTGGTATTTTTCAAAAATGTTCTCCCTAACAAATTTGGGAATCTTATTTCATCATGTCATCTTAAATTTTTACCAAATTAAAATTAAAAGGAAAAATTAAATTTTTTAGCCTCATAATAACATTATCTACCACAATAAAAGGTTATTAAGTACTCTATATTTCTAACTAAAGAACTATTTATGTTGGATTCAGGTCACAAACCTATAAATAATATAAAATAGAGTAAATAATCACATTTATAGTGGTGCTAAAATAAACCATACAATTTGGAAACAAATAACCCCTTATAATTCATAAAACTAAGAATGTTCCTATGTTTTTACATTTAGTGTTAAATGTTGGTTGGATCAGTGTGGAGAAGTTCCAACATATTATCACCCTTTGATCCCCTCAAATAAATCTTTCATATGTACACATAACCTTTAAGGACATGGCATATCATGGAATTTTCTTCACAAAATTAATCAATGCAATGGTAATCATTATTTTTTTAATTTTTCCAAGATTTATTATACAATTTCAGTCTCTATTAGTTTCCAGGGTTTGGAAAAACTTTTCTGGAATATGAGTGGAATGTCTAGGCTATGGGGTTCATAAGTTGACATATTATTTCCTTTGGTGTAACATCTCTCTAGGTAAGATTTTTCTACATTTGATTTATTAATGATGGTTAGAACGGTGGTTTATTTAGGAAGGGATGAAAATAGAGGGTTTATTTGGATTTTAACTAATGAACCACTATAGAGGGTGACAGAACTAATATTTTCTATTTCCTTAAGGTTTATTATTGGATTAGGGGGAATTTTACCTAACCCTTGACATTGGACTTCACCCACCGAGTTGGTGAATTAACGTAATTTATTATTTAGGTCTTTTAAAATAGTGTTGATTATTTTTTGGAATTTTATATTCATTTTTCCTTTGTTTCATTATTTCTTGTAGGTTAAGAAATTTTTTTATAGGGGTGTTTTAAATTCCTTAGTTGTTTTTTAGATTTTTGGGGTGGTGGTGGAGGATTACTAATAATTTCTTGGTGGTTCCATTAATATTATGGTTGGTTGGAATAAACTATTTCCTATATTCATTCTTATATTTCCATCCACAGTTATATGGATATAAAATTATTTCCTATTGGGTTACTTGTTTGGGAGGCTCAAGAATATTTATAAGAAAACTCCTAGAATGTTCTCTTCATTGAGTTAATTATTAATAATAGTGGGTGTTGATGGATGAGATACAACAATTAACTGGATGTAGATGATGTAATTTTACAAAATAAAGTGAATGTAATAATAATAGGTTATTTACCCCTTCAAACAACATCTTCACCTTTTTAAAATCGAAACACCTCGGATCATCAACTCCTATGATGACCTCACTAGAAATCAAAATGAATTTTAGAGTGTGTTGTTCTATATTTACATTGTGTTTCCTCACCAAAATTGAATTATTTTCACTATGAGACTTCATAAAAATATATAAAATAGACTTTTATTCAAGGGTATTTTTTATAAAAATATTGAATTAGTAGTTAGGTATTTGTTTTATTTGCTAGAAAACTTGTAAATAATGTTTTAATAAATTCCCAATATTTGGGAAGTGTTTCCCCTTGAAAATGTTTTATTAAAATATTTATTTTATTAATAATGAAGTTCATAAAGATGTGAATTATTTTTCATCAAAAATGAATATCTTGTCTTTCCATCCACTAATTGGGGTGTTCTCCTAGTAGAACCACTCCTTTTAATAATCTTATAAGGATAATGGGAAATCTATATGATTTAAAATTTCTTTATTCACTACCATGAGTATTAGTATTGAACATACATTATTTAATTCCATTAAAATATTATTTGGTAAATTTCAAATATACCCAAGAAAGTTTTTATTATAATTTAATTACACCAAATTTTAATTCAATGTTAGGGTCTTTAAGTGGTATTTATATATAAGTTGATTGGTATTCCATGTTAGGTGATTTAAATTTTTCTAAAGAATTGTTATTTTTGACTATGTAATATAAATTAGATTATTTTTTAGTGTTGTTTCTAAAAAGGGAGGGATTTGGAGGAGTTTTTATGGGTTGTATCTCCAACTTGAAAAATTTGAGTTGTGTGTTTTGGTAATAATAACAAAGGATCATTTCTAGTTTTTGTTAAAAAGGTGGTAGTTCTCTCATAGAAAAACAATTTATGAAAAAACCAATATAGACATTAAATTAGAAAACATCTTGATATATAAAATTAAAATATATAATATAAATTGTCAATTTTTTACAAAATACATAATGATCGTATTAAAAAAACACTCTCTAAACAATGGTTACCTAAGTAAATTGTGCTAAAATTGTACCATGTTATCATGAAGTATCAAATTAGTATGGTTTTAAATGACAATATATTGTCCAGGGTAGATCCTTTGAAATCTCCCAAAAAACATTAATGTTTGATAGTGTTTTTTAGATACTTTAAAAAAATTATATTTAATGGTCATTTAAAAAATGATTCAATTTAATATAAGGAAATTAAACTAATTGAATTTTATTTATGTGTTTTATAAAATATAATGGGTTTCAAAAAATATATACTGAGGAAATAATTATAAGTTTATAACACATTTTAATGTGTTTATTTTCATTATAAATTCATTAGTTTTGGTGGAAGTATTTTTTTGAGTATTAATAAAATTATGGATCACACTCTATACACATAAAGAAAAAAGCTAAACATAAAACATTTTGTGACTATCATTTATCCAAATTCATAAACTTTTGAATGGTTTTCTGGATTCTATGTTATGATGATATCTCAAGTATAAAATAATTAAATAGAAACTTGATTCCCCCATTCTAAAAAAAATCACCACTCAAAATTTCTTTATTGATTAGTTTAGAAAATGAATGAATTTTCATTATAATAGTCAAATAAAATGCTATAATAAAAATTTAATTTAAATTAAAAATAATCAAAATGTTTTTAATTGACGATACACCAAACTAGTAGAAATATTTGGTGTTGGAACTGACTCTATATGTGTACAGATCCCTCACTATAATTTCCCATGTTTTAGCACGTCATCGAGTGGAGAAGGAGGCTTGAGTTTTTCAAGATATTCATTTCAGGTCTACATATATGTATGGGGTGATTTAGAAGCTAAAAATTGATTTAAAGAACCATAACTACATCAGAAATTATAAATCATAAACTTGGATAAAATTACAAATGTGGTGTCCTTGGATTTAATTTATACGAAAATCATAAGGTATTCATCACCTACTTTTTAAAATACCACTTGGAACCCAAATTTAATATATTAAGAAGTATGATCTTACATTTAAATAAGAAATAAACATTTTGAACCACACAATACTATCTCTATATATTTTTTTTGGAAATTTAATGTCTAAAACTTGAGCTATAGAAAAACTACAAATGTGACCTAGTCACTATGAATAGTAAAGATTCACTCTAATGATTACACATTGTGGGTATCAAAATGGTTGAATTGGTATTATTAGTATTCTATAGAATTTTATACCACATATTTTTGTAAGAAACCACTAACTTGAGCCCAATTTTATAGGTATAAATTTTCTAATTTTATATTTAGTGCACATGTATGCTTGGTCTTCCATGATGTTTAGAAAATTTTACATCAACATCATAATGGGATCTCCAAATCAACACTATTTACAATTAAAACATAAAAACATGTAAAAGTTTCCTTTAAAATTGTATTTTTAATTCAAAAAAAAAATTACATATAGAGTATAAATATTTCCAAATATGGGAAATAAAAACCCATAATAAATTAAAAATAATGGCATAAGAGTTGAAATGGATACAGAATCATTATGTGATTACACCACAAAACCTAATAAATTCATACTCCTAGGAAGAAATTTTTTTCATAAAATTATTATTCATAAAGATATTACCTATACCAAAAAGAATTATCATACAAACGTAATTCAATTCATGGTAAAAATGTAAACAAAATAAGAACCACAATAAAGAGATAATATAAGTAATCATGAAAATAATTTTCTAATATATTGTATCCAAACAAAATTTAATGAGATATATAAAGATTATCTTAGTAAAACAATTCACGAGAAATCATTTTGAATAAATACAAATTTTTATTAGTCCACCATGTCATTATTTATATTTCCTCTTCTTATTCATTTAATATAGGTTTTTTTTAAAATCTTATCTATTTTTTTAAACCAAACATGTAAATTACCATTCGCAATCAAATTTCAAAAACCACTCCATTAATAATTATAGGAAGTCAAACCTTTATGTCTCATCTTATATGTTGTGTTGTATTATTTTTTTAGGACATGTTTTTCTTTATTATCAAAAGTACTTATCAATATTAGGTTAATCATATAGAGTTCATAAATTGATATTATAAGAAATTAATGTATAATGAAAACCTCTTTCAAATATAAATAAAATTAACTAGAATTGCACCTACTATTAAGTAAGTAAGAGAGATTCAAATTTTATGGTTTTTTGTAATTATGTGTGGAGATATAAAGTGAAATAATTAACAAATAAGAAAATCACATATATTATAGCATCATATATATAGTTTCATAAAGATCTAATCATTTATATCATTTACATACATCTATTTTTATTATAATCACCCATCAATGTTAAATCCTTGTATATACTCTCATGCCATTTTTGAAATAATATATCTTTACATGTTAAAACAATTTCAAAACGAGGAAATAAAGAAAAAAATTCAATAAATTCTATGATGAGATAGAAATTTAGTCGGATTATTCTAGTAATAATTTGATAAAAAGAGAAAACAAAAAAAAACGCAAAAAATACTATAAGACAACCCAAAAATAGAGAAAAAAGGTGAAAGAAAGCAGAAAAAATCAAACACAAAATTCCTAAATAACATAGTAAATTATCCCCTCCCCCCATGACTAGAATTTATAGTGTCATCACTATAATGAAAATTGAAGTGAATATCATAGTTAAGGATATATCCTAGTGGGTCTCATGGTTAGAGGGATTCTTAACAGTGGAGTTACATTACTGGAGACTCTATAATTGATTATTGGAAGTGTTTTAGTCACTTCCCACTTATGGTTAGAATATTTTTTCTTAATTATTAACCAATAAATCCCAAAAAGGAAATACATTAGTGATAATGTACGGGCCAAAACAATGAGATAGAAGTATACTTGGGTGTAACTTTTTTAAGGTTTTTTATAGAAGGATGTTCACACCAATATGGAAATATAGTTGAATTATGGGGAATTTATGGGATACCATGGTTATTTTCATGTATATTCAAGAGTTCTCATGTGTGGTTAGTATATTTCTTCCATATTTTTAATATGTTGTCTTCTTTGAGAACCTACACTAAAAAGGTTAGAGTTGAATTTTTTGGAAGACCAAAAGGCTTGATTCTCTATCTCAATGGGGGTGGTGACAAAAAATTCTTAATATAAGGTGATTTTGTGACATGATAATCATTATTTTGAAAGTAGTATATTAATCTTACAAATAATCATTAATTATAAGACATCAATATTTTCTACTGGGTATGACAGTTTTTTACGGATTTTTTACCTGTTTATTAGATACCATAGATTCCCTATTAGTTTGGGGGATATAATATATTAAAATTCAATGTCTATCCTCATATAAATGAAACTTTTTCATTCATTGTTAATTTGTATAAATGATATCCTTTTTCACTAATTATAAACATGATAAATCAAAACAAACAACATATTTGGATTTTTAAAAATTATTTAACCATCATAGATTCATCAATCCTTGTGGATCAAGATTTCCTAATTTAGATATATAATCCACTACAATAGGAATATATATGTTTATAAATGATTTAATAAACCTCCAAATAAAATAAATTCCCCAAACATCAAAATTTCCATATAATAGCAAGGGTTTTTGTGGAATTTCACTTATTTTGGGGAAATTAACTATATTTTATAATGAGTAAATGATATAAAAAATAATAGTCATCCTAAAATAAATTTTTCTAGAATATCTATGAATTATGAACCCTTTTAGAAGTTAATTTCAGGCCAATGTAGAACCCAAATTCAAGAGTTTTACATAACCTAAGGATAAACTAAAACTCATAATAGAGAACACTTATCCTTAGTAATCAATCACTACATGTGTATTAAAGGTATAGTTCATCCCAATTATTCCAACATGCCTCATGTTTTATGCCCTCACATTTTTTTATTAAAACTACAATTAATTTATGTTATTTATAAACAATTTATAATATCAGCATATCATAGAATAACATATCAACCAAGATATAATTTATCATCAAGAAATAAGTCATTTATTGGAATGTGGGTGGGATAAGTAAATGTGAGGGGATTAAAGGATCCTACTTATATTTACAAACACCAAATTCATCCATCCTTTATTATCCTTAATTTATAAATTTAATTCCTGATGGAGGAGAATCTAGTGAATATTTCATGGTTTTGTAAAGTCCATAACTCTGGAAGCCCGAATGCGATGGTTAATTTGTTACATTGTAATAATATATAAGTGATCGAATATTAAAGCAATTAATAGTTTAGCAGTCTTGAAAAAATAGATACATACTTTAATTTAATATTACACTTAAAAACATAAAATATAGCATAGTATTTTCTTTGAGAACACCAAAGTATCATTTAGTATATCCATACTTATCAATCATAAAACACTTATTGGTATTCTGGGGAAAGGAAGCATAATAAAGGGGTAAGATCAGATACTTTATAAGAGTATGAGTATAGACAGAGGTAAATAATACATTAATAATGTGGAAAGAATAAATGAAAATAAAATAATTCCATACAAAAAATCATATGAGATAAAAACTTATCCATGGATCTCATTAAAAACTAAATAATCACATGGACCTCAATAACTAATTTCATAATGATGGAATTAATAAATATGGACATCCAAAAAATACCATTGAATCCTTTTTCTAATACATCTAAAACATATCAGCAATGCCTCATTCCAAGATATATTACATAAATGTCTATGGCCTTAGCTAAATACAAAAGCTAGTTTGTCTAAGGAAAACTAACAATTCATTGAGGGGATGTGTAATTATAGGCCCCACCCTTCACTTAATAATTCTAAAGCATTTATCATATGAATAATAAATATAACTTAATAAACATATCATAAAATTCAATAACTATCTATATTGAAATAAATTTCATACATAATATCAACACTGTCTATAGTCAATTTGATCATAAATTCTCCAAAGAAATATGTTAGATTATATCATAATATTATAACCACATAATGTCAAAATACATAATAGATTATGTTGACATAGATGAAAATATATTCAAAATAACTGTGAAATTTTTCTTGAGAAAAATACCCATTTTCACTTTTGATAAAACTTATTTAAAATAAAAAATAAAAAAATTTATTGAAAAATTTTTATTTAAAAATAAAACTGTGGAATTTTAAAGGATACGTAAAAGAATAGAGTTTTTATTAAAGAAATAAATTTTTTCATTCAATATAAGTTAAAAACATTCCTTTTATAATTTTATAATAGGATAAAAAAGAACCTCATTCAGAAAACAAAAAAAATCCTTTTAAACCATTTTGCTAAAAATCAATCATGTGTAAAAATTACATTAAACAATAATTTTATAATATTAAAAATATTATTGAAAATATTATTATAAAAAAAAGATGTGGAAGTTAAATTATTTTTGACTGAAGAGGGAAATAATGTCATTTTTTCATAAGAATATGTTCAAAATAATTTTACGTAAAAAAAGATGAAAATGTTACTATTATTTGAAAATTTTATGAAGAACAAAAATAGAATAAATTATATTGGTTTTAGGATTGAAATATCGAACAATTCCCCCAACCGAAAAATAAACATAAACAATCCCGAATAATGATAATATTGTGAAATAAACCCTTTCCAGTTTATTAACTTGTGAATCATAATCCCCATTAAATAAATAACATCAAATGAAACTTTTAATACTATTAATATTGACCGAATAACCTGAAGGCCTAATTTTTATTTATTCTGGATAAGTCCTCTTTTAAGGGTAAAGAGGGGGAACCAGGACTTCTGGGATATCAAGACAAAAAAAATCAAAAAAAGGGGTGCAGCCCAGAGCATGACTAAATAGAATTACTCCTTCCCAGCATCAGCATCGTTAAAGCACACCTCCACCAGAGCATGGTAGACCGTAAAAGATCCCCAGAATGATGTAATCACATGCTCAAATTGCCACCATCAAAATAATCCAGGGCCAACGTAGAAGCTGAGGAGATCATCTTCGAGGATACACTGTATTTGTCAAGTAACTATGAAAAACCACCACTGGGGAAATAAATCACCACAATCATCGTCTCCGACCAAACAACAAACTGCGAACCAAACCAGACAACCAAACCAGATCCTCCTATTGGGAAACGGAATAAACAATCATCACCAACATTCTGTCGTCGCACATTCATGCCGAAGAGGCCGCCGAAGATCACCATTTACATAGAAATATGTCCATTCTAGGGGGACTAACCGTGAAGCCCGTCCTTCAAATATGAAAGATGCAGACTGAAAAGGATGAAATGTAGATCAAAAAGTTTCCCATTCACATAAATCATATCAAAACAGCCAGATCCAGCGCCGAAACATCGACAACATCAACCCACCATGACTCCTCCCTCGTTGAAAGCATCATAGACATCGGAGCTGAAGCAAAACCCCAAATCCATAATATATTAGAGAACCACAATAATTTATATCACTCTATATATTATTTAATTATAATCTTTTATAATCTTTTTATTAACAATTCATGGTTAAAATCACTCTTCTGGGTAATAACTACTTCATTTTTCATGTATGTTTTAGTTTAGTAGTTTTAGTAAATTTACATTTATCTTGGTGAGATAATATCAAAAATATTAAAAATGATATAATTATTATACATATTCATTATAGACATATTTATTTTAATCCATAAAATAATGAGATAGGAAAATGAATTACACCATTAATAAAGATGGTATACTATACATATGAATGAAAATTGTTTTCATTTTTCGATGGATGAAAATAAATAAAGGTGGATAATAAGTAAATTTTAAATAGAAATTAATATATCATATATATTTAATATTTTCTTTAAATTCATAGTTATTACAATCCAATTTCCAAATAAATTAAAAACAAAACACATCGCTTCTTGCAGGTGGTAATCCAGACATACACATGAGAGAATTTATCATTTTCCAATGGATTGGAAGGTAAAAAAGGATATATGATATTATAGTTCCAAATTAATATTTATTTCACAAATATAATATATAATCATTACTTCTATATTTATAAACATCCACGTAAATAAGTGATGAAAAAAAATTTACATTACTATATGGAGATGGAAAGTCATACGTACGCAAGAGTGATGTTTTCGCTTTTAGTGGGATCAAAAAGAGATAGAATATTGTGGATCCATTAAAATAATAAATTCTAAATATATTTATGATATTCGAGTTATTATTTTTGGATGGTCACATGACTTCTGTAGGAAGTATGAGAAGAATTATACTTTAAAGATTTGGTAAAGATGATTACCTCTTTATTGATAAACTTCATTTAAATGTCTTCTTAAGGGACCTAGGGTTGGTATTTTGGATTGAAAAAAACCATTGGAACTTTGATATGGATTTTAATAAGAGTAATAGTTTATATTTAGTTTATCTAGATGGGAAAAATTGGTGTAAATAAAAGAAAGGAGGGTTTTCCTTTTATAATCAAGGGTGGGGAATTATTGAAATTTTTTAAATTATTAAATTAATATGAATTATTTTTCTTGTAAAAATGGATCAAAATACATATAATTAGAATTTTAGATGAAAAAATGCTTAAATATGGTCACAAAATAATTTTTTTAAAAGTTTTAGATATGTTTTCATTCTTAACATTTAGTTTTATCCCCACATAAACCCTTTTAACAATTACCATAATATAATTATTTTCTACCATTTAATGGTTAAAAATGATACTATTAAATAAAAAAAGACCCATAAGTGGACCATGGATTATTTTTAAAACCACTTCCAATTAATTTTGTTGAGTATAGTTTTTTATGAATTTCAAATCATTTAATATAATATTATTTATTATAAAATATCATTAATTCCATTTTAAACACTATTCATTTATTTTGACTTTAAATACATAAAAAATAGTAAAATATAGTATAATACATTTAAACCACACAAAAATGTCATATAATACTATAATATTCATGGGCCACACTAACTAATTCAAATTATATAATTTTTAATATTTTTAAAATCATTTGTGTTATTTGTCTTTTAATTAAATAAGTATCGTATCGACATTATGTAAGTATTTAAGGTAATTAAATAATACCTATAAATTATATATAAATTTAAATCATTAATATAATTTTATTAATATAAAAATAGAAATTTATGTTTATTAATAACTTATTTTTTCCTTTATATGGAAACATAATAGATATTTAAAAATTAGATATTGACATTTTGCAATTTTCATTAATATAAATATAATATTGGTAATTTTCAGGGCATAGTCTACATTAAAAAACTAAATTTATATAATTTGATTATTTTGGTATAATTAACTTCATTAATTAATAATAATATGAAATATCACAATGTTATCACTTAGATTTAACCTATAATAACCTAATTTCCACTTTTCCTAAGTGATGAATTTTACCGCGGTTATTATTCGCACTGCCAAAAAATAAAATGGGATGTTTTAAAAAAAATTTACCTCAAGATTTAAAATATGTAATCCATTTTGTAATATTTTATTTATTTAAGTGATAGAAATTAACTTTATTTTAAACACGCAAAAGGCGATGAAAACCAGTTTTTCCGGAAAAAAAATTCCCTTTATGAATAAAAATGTTTCTATACCAAATTCAATCATAAAATTGATTATAGTAAACATAATTGTATTATTAATAATATAATAGAACTAATTTTCATTTTAAATCATTTAAAAAAAATACTTTTAAAAGGATTAAAATAAAATATTATGTTCAATAAAAATCGAATTTTTTCACTGTTCATTGGAAAATCAATATTTTCAGAAATATATGATAATTTAATGCCAAAATATAATTAATATGATTATTTAAAAAATAATATTTTTTTATAAAATAAAAAATATATATGTTTATAAAGTTAATTATAATACATTCACAAAAAAGATAATAAAAATCATTTTTGAACAATACATATTTCTGAAGCAAAAAATAACATTACCAAAAATTGTGTACTTGTTTCCAAATAATTAATAAATTTATTTTAATTAATTTTTTCCATTATATTAATATTTCATAATTCATTTAATGCTATTTAAACCCACCAATTCAATGGTTATGTTTTAAAGTTCATATTTAAACAATAATATTCCATGCTTCATTTATGTTCAGTGTTGTGTGTAATGTACTCTATCAACCCTATTTTTATTATTTTAAAATATTGAGGTGATATATTATCCACCCCCCTGATAAATGTATTACCCAAAATTTGAACTTGTTTTTAATAATCAAGGGTTTTATATTTTAATATTTTTTCATTGGAAACTCACATCATAAAAATGGTTAATAAATAATTATCCTAAAAAGAGGGAAAGAGAAATATAAAGGTCATTAGTAATTAAAAATATCTAGGTTCATTAAAAGGAAAAAATTGTGGGAATTAAAAATATGTTCAAGTTAGAGAAACATATTTTCTTATATTGATTGAGACTAACAAATAACATAGGTTATAAGAAATTGAATGATCATGAAAAAGTTGATGACCCAAAAACCATAAATCGATATGGTGAGAAAAAAACCATCAATTAATTGAAATTTAAATTAATGGGACAACTTTTTTATTTCACAATCCCTTTCCCATATTTGAGAAATTCCATTACTATCTTGATTAAGGAAATATACATACTTGAGTGAAATTACATCCATTGGTTGTGCATTGATCAATTTCCACTTCATATCGTAGTCTAAGAAATTAATATTAAATATGAATTTGTTTTATATACAAAAAAAATTAAATTTTAAAGAATCCTAAGATCTATAAAATAATGAAAATTAATTCCTTAGATCACTATATATTTTCCCAAACCGTAATGGATAGAACTTATTATCAAATATTAAACTAACCTCTAAAACCTCTATAACACTCAAAGTATAACATAATTTGTTCCATAAATGGTTAACCATAAGAATATTATAAAATATATCGGAAAAAATTCATATTCAACATAACATTAATCCATAATTTAGTTCTTAATTTTCACATACCAAATATATGTATAACTTGATCACATATTCTCCCAAAACATTGAAATTTACCAAAATCCTCAATGAAAACATACATGATCCCAAAAAATAACTCTATCATGATTTTTTAAATAAAATATCAAATTATATATTATATTTAATAAATCAAAAAATATTTTAAAATTCATCATAAATTAATTTTTCATTATATCCCTAACCATTTTCAATGTCACTAATACTATCTCATTTACTTCTTCAATATCAATGTTCTATTTATCCCAAATAAAAATTATTAACTCAACATCATGAACACATTAAGGGTTATATTTCCCTTTTTAATGTATTATGTAAAAATATAACTATACCAATAAATCATTTTTCTTTGATATCAGTGACATTCAACATATTATTTTAAGTCCCTAAATAAAAACTACAACAGAGTAATCCTTAAGTGTTACATGATTTATATAAACAAAATATCATTGATAAAATACTTCTATAGAATATTTATTGAATCCAAATAAATAATAGATTTAATCATTCCAATTTAGTAGTAGTAATATCATAATCATTACCATGGTCCGTTAGCATCTTGTGAGGTCTATTACCATGACACTTTGGGAATTTCTTTGGATAGTTTCCCATCTCCTTATAGTTGAAACAAAGAACATTAGAGGTTTATATCCCACCCATTCACTCACATGCCTAATTTATTTTATCCCCATAATTTTATAAAACTCACATTAACTTCGATTAAGTACCGGGGTATTTATTTCCATAATACTCACTTTTAGTAAAATACTTTTTTATCTTCTTCCCCTTGCCTATTTTTTTCCCTTTTATCTGATTTTTCTATTTTATTCCCTAAAAACCAAAATAATTAGAGAATTAATTCTCTGTATTTATAGAACGTGATACTATATCCTCATTTGATGATAATTCTTGAGTGAATATTTATCTTTGAATAAATGAAATTATCCCATCAAGGAAACAGTCAATCATACTCTTTGGATTATAAACGTTGTCTACAACATGCCTTTCTAGCCTTATAATGTTGGCTTCATACTTATAAATAATTTCCCACTAATTTTTTCTTAAATTCCAAAATTTTCTCTCCATATCCACTCATTGTCTATGAGGAAAATTTTTTTATAATAAAATTTCATTTAAATACTTCCATTCCATACCGTTTATTTCTTCCATATCCTTAGTGTTTTGAATTAATGGCCACCATTGATCTGCATCCCCATAGAGACTATAAACTACCTTAAAAAATCTCCCTTTCATTATATCATTATGTGATAATTATATTCTATAGATAAATTATCCATTTCTCAGTTACAAATAGATTTGTAGTCCCACTGAATGATGTAGGTGTTTGATGTATGAATATGTCTAAAATTGTTACACCGTATTCTAGATCCATAGGATGATCTATGAAGGAAAGGTCATTACTTATAACCTTTTTCATCTACCCTAATATAATTATAATTTGTTCATCTATAACTACAAATCCAACTTCGTCTTCTGTATATTTCCCAGAAGGGAAATCCCTATATGGATTATGTGCATTGATACAGCTTCTATTCCCTATAATATTCTTCATTTATAAAAAATGGAATATACTAAACTATAAGACTATAAATAATATTTAGTAATTATAAGACCAGTGTAAAACTTAATATAAATTAAAATTTTATATATAACTAATCTCAATATCATATTCTCAAAGTCGGTCATAGTAATATAATTTCGAATCTAGGTTTTCATAAATCTAGTTCCTAAGGATTCTACTAAACTTTCTCTGATACTAATTGTAAAGACACCAAATATAGTGTCCAGGATTTGGTGGTTACCTAATTAAATTGTTATAAGAAACAAAGGATCACATCCTAAATGATAGAATAGTTTAGTAGTCTTGAAAAACTATATACATAACCGAATTTCACATTACATTTTGAAAGTAAAAAAATACAACATAGTATTTTCCTTGAGAAACCCACAGTACCGTTTAATATATCCCTTCATATCAATCATAAATCACTTCCTCGTATCCTAGGGGAATGAATCCTAAGAAAATGGTGATATTAGATTCTCAGTAACGGTATACATATATAAAAAATCTTACTAAGGCATAAATAATATTTAAAGAATAAATGATAATAAAATAATACCTTAAAAATAATCAAATAATCTAGAAACTTACCCTTGGATATTATAAAAAATAAAATAATCACTTCAACATTATTAACTAATTTAATAATTATGTAATTCATACTTCCTGACATCTAAAATATTCTATTGAGGCCTCGTGCCAAGACATATAAAACATACCATCAAGGTCATCTGCCTATAAATGCTACAAAAATGGGTAAGTCCTAAACCAAATACCCAAGATTGTTTTTCTCATTAGAATAATCAATTCATAAAGGGGATATATAATTTTGGGCCCTACACATCACTTAATGTGTCTAATGTATTCCACATAAAAATAAACAATATAACTTAATCAACATGTATTAAAAATCAATAAATATCTATATTGGAAGGTAAAATGGTATATATGATATTAAAATTCAAGAATTATAGTTATATCATAAATATAATATGTAATCATTATTACTATATTTATAACCATCCAATTAAAGTGGTGATGAAAAATGAATTACACCATTATATAGAGACAACATACTATACATATGCATAAGAGATGTTTCCACTTTTCTTAGGATGGACAAGTTTGAGGATATGGTTTTACCAAACCATATTAATATATATGTATATTTAGGGTAATGTGTTTATTTTTTTTGTATTTTTATAATTTATTAAGAGGATTTTTAACAAGAAATAGACTTGGAAGAGTGGGTAAAGACGATTATATATTCTTTTGAGGGCTTCCTTCAGATTCTTCTTAGGGGACAAATCATTGTGATTTTTGAATGACCATAACATTTATAATTTTTATAATTATTTGTAGAAGTCTAACTGGTATATTTTGGTCAATATATATGGCTCAAGGTGATCTATTAAAGGCGAGATGTCGCTTGCTCTCGACTGCCCTCAATGGTGATCGCCGACCTAGGGTTCGACGATGGCTGCCGCTGCGACCCCTCCTCCCACAGCGGGAGGAGGGGGATCTTCTTCTCCTGCGCTTGAGCCTGGGAAGAGTGGTGATGGAGCTTTCCAACCCCCGTCGGATACATGCTTTTTCTTTCCAGTTATTAATGTCGCCACGAAGGTCCCCAGATGAATCTCCGGTCAACCCGTTGTTCTGGTTACGATCCAGGAATTCTATAAGGCTTCTTCGATGCGTTCTAATGAACTAATTGCAAGGTTCGTGAGAAGGCGTCCGCTGGTGGAGGATTTCGGCAAGTTTGTCAATGAAAAATGGGGGCTCAAGAATTTTTTGCATGTTGGGATTCTTGGACCGTGAAAAATCCTCATTCTATTTGCTGATGATGAGGATTTGGGAAAGGCTTGGTCCCGAAGCAAGATGGATTCTAGTTTTCATCTTCTTCGCTGGACCTTTGAAATTCATATGAATCGTAATTCTCCAAATTCTGCAATCTGGTTGCAAATGCTGGGTCTTCCCATTCCTTTCCAAAATCCAAGACTTCTATGATCGATTGGTAATTCCATTGGATGATTTATTTGTTGTGATCAAAGAACTTCTTCTTTGTCAAATCCTGCCACTGTGAGGTTCTGTGTTGAAATGGACCTCTCAAGAGTCCCACCGGAGGTTTTATGGATCATTGTTGAAGGAGAATATAGGTACGCTCAAAAAATAATGTATGAATCATGGATTCTGTTTTACTCCAATTGCTACAACCAGGGTCATGAAACTGTTAAATGCCGAAGGAAGACCCCAAATTCCCATCTGGGTGTGCCTAATGCTACTGGGAATGATGATATGGCTCAGACTCAAACAGGTCTGAATCAAGGGGCATATGAGAATGGATTGGCCCCAGCGGAAGATGAATTGGAAAAGAATCAGGTTCAAGTTGGTGTTTCTTCCGAAATGTGTGTGGGGAAGGAGGTCCAATCAGGAGCACTGTCAAATGGGAGTAATATGGCTGTGGAGGATGCAATGCAGGAAAATGAGAACTCCATGAATATGGCTAGCATAAAGGAGAAATAATTAATGAAGCAGTCTGATAAAGGGTAGATGAAGGTTGGTGATTCTGACTCACAGTATATGGGCAGGGGAGTAGAGAAAATTCAGACATCTAGTGAGAGAAAATTTCCAGGGCAGAGTTCTCCTGTCATGATACAGGTTAGTGCTGATGGAATGATAAACTGCTCGCCAAACCATTTTTCTATTTTAGTGGATATTGACCCGAAGGAGGATGAACCAATGGGAGAGGAGTAAATTCGATGTCCCCCTTCTCATGACGATGTCAACACGGTCTGTGTGATAGAGGACTCAGTTTCTGGTCAGTAGGCTGTGGTGCTAATGGGTAACACGCTGGGCAAAAGCACATCTGCCTCTCCTTTTGTGACACATCAGAAGCGATGGGAAATTGAACCTGATTTCGAGAAGGAAGATCGATACAAAAATTCCTCTTATAGTGATGTTGTCAAAAATGGGGGCACAAAGATGGTGGATAAAGAGTTGAATGGGAAAGCTCAAGGAAGAAGGAAGCCACGAAGATATTACACGGATCTTCCCAAACCAATGGCGACTAGCGCATCCTACAAGAAAAGTGGTGGGAAGAAATCTGATGTGACAAAAGATATTGGAGGGAAGTGTACTTTTAAAGATCAGTTATCCAAAGAACAACTCATCAAGAGGAATCAATACCTTGAACTTTTCAATAGATATGAGTCCTCTGAATGGGAATCGGCCACACAAGAAGATGATGAGGTAACTGCGTATGAATATGGGGATGGGGATGGATTTGATGTGATGTAGTGTCTTTTCCTTGTATTTTCTTTTCACTTTACTTTTTTCTAATAATAATTTGGGAGATCAGACTTTTGTATGATCTGGGACTTTCTGGTATATGGCTCAAGGTGGTTTAAAGAAGGGATATTATAGATTCTCTTTTATAATTTAAAGGAGGTGCCTTCTTGGAATTTCATAATGTATTAAATTATGAAAAAATTATTTTTCAATAAAAAATGGATATAAATTTATGTAATTCAATGAAAATATTATTATAAGTTGAAATGATCTCATCCAACAACGTTTGAATAAGTTTTGGGTATTTTTTCACCCTTATCATTTGGTTTTAACCTCCATTAACCCTTTGACAATTACTATAATACTGATGTTTTCTACCCTTTAAGGGTTGGTAAGGCTTATAGAAAATTCAAAACGACCCATAAATGGACCATGATTGATTTTTAAAACCATATCCAATTCCTTTTTATCAATATAATATTTTTATGAATTTCAAATCATTTATTAATATATTATTTGTTATCAAATATCCTTAATGTCATTTTAAACAAAATTAATTTAATTTGACTTAAAATATATCATGAAAAATGGTGAATTAAAATATAATCCTTTCAAACATCCATAAAATTTTATATAGATCAATAAAATTCATGGGACACATTAAATCATTCAAATTATATCACTTTTAAATTTTTTAAAATCATTTTTATTATTTTTATGTTAATTGAATAAATAATGCGTCAATGTTGTGTAAGAATTTAAGGTAATTATATAGTACCTAAATATAATAATTAAATAAAAATATTTAAAATAATTTCATTATTCACAAAATTGAAATTTTCTTTCATTTATAACTTTTTCCCTATATATACATTTAAGATATGTTTCAAATTAAGGGAGTAATATTTTGTAACATTCTTTGATTTAAATATTATATTGGTCATTTTCATGGAAATGTTCTAATTAAAAAAATAAATTTAGATAAAAAGTTGATAAGGATCTAATTATCTTCATCACAAAATAATTAAGATGAAATATTATGACCCTATCACTTAGTTTTAACCTAGATTAACCTGATCAACCCATTACTACGGTAACAAATTTTACCACAGTTACAATTCATAATGATAAAAAATAAAAGGAAAAAATATACCAAACTTGAACCTAAAGACATAAAATATGGAATAAATTTAATAAAATACAATTTCTAAAAGTGAAATAGAATAATTTTAATGTGAATGCACAAAATGGGAAGAAAAACAATTTTCCAGAAAAATTTATTTTATGTATAAAAATCATTTTATACCAAATCAAATCATAAAATTAATTCTAATAAAAATAATCAAATTATTCATAATATAAGAGAATTAATTTATTTTTAAATAATTTTAAAACAAAATTGAAATTTTTAAATGATTTAAATAAAAATATAGTTTTCAATAAAAAATCATTATTTTCACTATTCACTGCAAAAACATCATTTATAGAAAATCTATGAAATTCACCCCAATATAATTTTTTATGTTTATTTGTAAAATTATATTATTTTTATAAAAAAATTACACATTCTGTAAATTAATTATATTATTTTTAAAAAAAATTAAAAAAACCCTTTTTGAAGAAAATGTATTTCTGAAGAATATAATAAATTTCCAAAAAATTAAGAAATTATTTATGATGCATAATTAATGATTTTTTATTGATTAGTACCTTTATAGATATTTCACGATATTTTTGAAACTATTTATACCCATCAATTCAATGGTTAGGATATAATTTTCATATTTAAAAAATAATTTTTTCATGGTTTTTAAGTCGAGTGTTGTGTGTCGTGTGCACTATTAGACATAATTTTAATATTTTAAAATATTGGAGTGTTATAAGATTGGATTATGATTTAATAAGAATATCATAAAGGGTAATATTCTTATTAAAATAATCACTTTGGACCCTAAGAGGAAATTCTTGAATTTATCCAAATCAAACGCAATTTCAAGAAATCATTTCTCAATTATGGCATAGTTTTCTAAGGTATGTTCTGGTGTATATAAGGAATATGCAATGACATGTGGAATTAAATTAAAACCTTGTAAAAATACTACCAAAACTATATAATTAGAGTAATCACAAATGATCTAAAGTAGAAAACCCCACCATGGTTGTTAATTTATCGAGGATGAATTAAGACACCATTTTAATATATTAAAAGAATCCCCTTCATTTTTATTGAACATAATGTTTTTTTCTTTTTGGAGTAATCAATAAATAGAATGTTAAATATTAACAAAATCATGAATAAATTAGTGATTAAATCCCATGTAACCAAAGAAATATTATATATCCTACACATTTATATTGAATGGTAAGGAAGAAATAACATCCACTTTTGATTTATTTACTTGGATAACATCCACAAAAATAAAATGTTTGAGTACTATCCAATATAATACCATGATATATAATTTCTCATGATTTAATAATAGATTATTTTTAATATAATGATGAATAAAGGAACTAATACTTCTCAAACACTTATCAAAAGAGGAATAATATATAGTTAAATCATCCATGAATACTTCCATGAAATTCTCTACATAATCAAAAAATATAGTAACCATTCGTAACTGAAAAGTACATGGAGCACTAAACAGACCAGATTGAATCCACCTATATGAAAATGTGGAAAAAGAGTTAGTGAAGGTTCTCTTTTCCTGATCATCTATATAAATATGGATATAAAAACATCCATAATACCCATCAACGAATTATTATTAGGACTTTCCCATTATCCACTCTAGCATCGTGTCGATTTATAGAAATTTGAAATGGTCCTTCCAAGTATATTTTTTTAATTATTAATAGTTTATATAGAAACACCATTTATTCTACACATGGTTTTGTAAAAAATCATTATTTTCATTTTTTTTATTATCATTAATCATTTTTTCTAAAGAACCACCTATATTGAACTAAATTTTGCCTAAAAATTATACGATAAATGATTCTTGTATCCAATAATTTGGTTTCCTCCATTCTAAAAATAATTACGGTGTTCTGGTTTTGTCGATATTGTTCTTCTACATCATTTTATCCCTATTATTTAATACCATATGAAATATAAAAAATGATGGGTCAATACAAAAAATTAGAATATTTCCACCAAATTATTGTTTATAATGTATAAGAAGGTAAATATGTTTTAATTAATTATCTTGATGGATTGAAATGTCAATGATGACAGCGAGATTTTTCCATTTCAATATATAAATATTTAAATTTATGAGGTAGTGGTTTAATTTTCAATTATGAGGTACTTTGGATTGATTGGAAAAAACAAGAAAGATGAAGGTCTATGATATCCTCTAATTTCACAATATTAACATCCAAAAATGAAGTGTAATATTTTATAATCTGAGAAGAATCATTGATGGTCATTTTGACCTCAGTTCACAAGAAATCATCAAATAATAAATATTCATAGAATTTTATTAAACCATTAAAATATTCAAAAAATGAATCATTACCAATAGTTTATATTAATGATAAAAACCTAAAAAGGGGATCGAGTGAAATAAAAGAAGTTTTATGGGGATTGTAAGTCCATAAACAAAATTAATTGATATGAATGTACTTCTGATGGGTGCTTTGTGGCTTCAAGGATGTTAATGTGGATGATTTGACTACCAACATTCATGGAAATTCTACCATTATGTATATTAATTATATATTTTTTCTTTTAAATAAATTTTCCCCCAATACAATTTGGGAATTTCCAATCATCTTATAGTCTTCCATTTTTAGAAAATAAAAATTATTAGGAAATTTAAAATTTTTTACCATCACCAAAACATCTAATAAAACACCAATGGGGTGTATAGTACATCAATTTTATATTTGAATAAATATTCACATTGTATTTACCGTACCAGACTATAAATAATAGAAAATAGGGAGGGGATTGGTATTCATAGAAGAACTAAAATATATACTGGAATAAAAAAACTAAATATTTCCCTATAGTAAATGGAGTCATGAATATTATTATATATATTAATTTTTTTGTAATTTATTGTTGGATCACTATAGATACTTTCCTCTCCAACACTAATATTTAGTCCCCTTGAGTTCCTATTTAGTGTAAACACATATAAATAGGGAACTTTGAATATCATGTATTTTTTATTACATCATAAATCAATGGAATGTTAAGTTACACCATTTTTTAATATTTTCAGGATTTAATTACAATTTTTAGTTTATTTTTGTTTCTTGATAAAATTCTCTCAATTGAGTGAAATTATTAGAATTTTGGGTTTTAGTTGCTCATATATTGTACTAAATAAGAGGAGATAATTGTTATTACTCATGGGAAATTTTAATTTATCAAATAAGGGAATATACTTATTCAAAAAATATATCTATCTTCTTCTTAAAATTGGAACTATACAACTTATGGACTCCTCAAATGGTTAAACTGGAACTCAAATCAAATCGTTTACAATTTTGAACCATGTTTCCAATGAGTGGCCTTTCCATTGTCATTGTTATATCCCCATGAGAACATAACACATCATTATCAATCATACTATGTTCCATGGAAATTATTCCTTAATAAAAAAATATATTGGTTATTGATAATTTTTTATGATATTGATAAATTTCACACAATATTTTAAAATTTTAGCAATATTGATGAATTTTATCCCCTTGATATTATCCTATTAAAAATATTTATGGTCTTATTATTTTATTTGGGGAAGCAGGGAATTTTTTTTCATGAAAAAAGGAATATCATGTTTACCTAGACTCTAATTGGGGTGTTCACATAGAATAACTAGTCATTTATAGAATCATATAAATAAAATTATAAATCCCAATGTTTTAAAAGTTATTCATCCACTCCCACTAGTTTTAGGGATAAGAATACAAAGTATAATTACTTTAAATTCTTATGTGGTTATTCTCAAGTATGCCCATGAAATTTTTAAAAGAAGTTACTTAAACAAAATTTTAATTTGAAGTTAGGATATTTTATGGTAGTTTAATAAAATAAAATTGGTATTAAATGTTATGTGATATCAGTTCTTTTAATGTCATGTTATTTTTTCTATAATATATATATATATATTAGATTTAAATTTGGGTTTAGTTTTATAAATATAGGGGTTTTTAGGGTTTTGGATGTGTTATGTGTCCTTTATCAAATAATTGATATGGATTTTTCATTGTCAATGGAAATGGAACCTTTTTGACTTTTGTTTGAAGGGTGTGGTTATCCCATAGCTAAAACATTAATTTGAAAAACCATTATATAAAAAGAAATTATGAAGAAATTACATGTATATATATATATATAATATTAATAATAAAATATTTATAGAAAAAAATCATTATCAAAAACGCAATTTATAAACATCAGTGCTCCCAGGAAACAGTGCCAAAAATTTTCCATGATGTCATGATGAATTAAATTAGTCAAATTTTAAAAGATAATATATAATCTATTATAGACCCTAAGATATCACTCAAGGTTAATTGATGGTTTTAAAAAATATAATATAAAAATGAATCTAAAATAAAGGGGTTTCGAAAAAAAATCAATGTAAAATAAAGAAACAAAATAGGTTTAATTTAATTTATAGGTTTTGTAAAATAATGTGGGTTTTAAGAGAGATGTGTGAAGGTATTTATTTCAAGTTTACTATAATTTTTTTTAGTTCATTATTATTATAAATTATTTTGTGTAGGTATTTCGTTAAGGTTTAGTTGGAATCTTGAACATCCTTTATCCAATTAAAACAAAGAAATTACACATTAACGTTGGTGTGACTATTGTTTAGGTAGGTTCATACCATTATGAAAGGTTATAGGGATTAAGAGGGATACTAATATCACATGTGTAAAATAATGAAATATACTCTTGGTGGATCCAATCAAAACAACAAATGTTTCCCCACTATAAATCCCATTGTTGATCATTTAAGAAGACGAATACATTTTACTTATCACACCTAAAAAGAAAAAATTCAATTAAAATATAAATTCATTTAAAAATAAATAAAATGACTTTCAATTTTAGATACATAAAATCAAAGTATAGTTTTCGTATTAGAATACAATTTCCTATTATTTATCTCCCTCATAATGATCACCCACCATTTATCACTCCGTCAAGTGGGGAGGATACTTGAGTGGATCTCTAACATAATTTCATCTATACCTATGTGGATAATGATATATCAGGCCTATAAAGTAATTATGAGAAATGTAACTCTTTCAAAATTAATATAACATTACCCCATGTCTGAACTTACAAATGGGGTTCCCAATATCACAATTTATCTGCGAAGTGGAATGAGGTTTTATCAGATTATTTTTTCAATACCACTTCAAACCTAGATTTAAAATAGAAGATTATATTATTCCACTTTTTAAAAAATAATAAGTCGTTTACTTTTATTTTTACTATCTCCATATAAAATTTTAAATCAATTTAATATTTATAACATTAAATACATTCAAAATATAAAACATTACTTGATATTGTGAACAATGAATATTCTATCTAATTATAACATTGTTTGAGCCTCAAAATACATAAAATGGACTTTATGGTATTATGGATAATCTTTTCCCACATGGTTATGAATTCTCCAAAAAAAATTTATCAAATTGGATGGCTATAAAGTTTTTAACAAATTCATCATGGACTCTATAAATAAACACTATATACAATAAAAACATCTAAAAAATTAAATTTAACTTTTATATATTATTTTAAATTATTTACATGAATTAAATATGAAGTATAAAATATTTTAAAGATGATATATTACAATACATAGTTAATTAAAATGGTGTTATGAGGATGGAAATGGAATGTGAATTATAATGAGATCAATTTATAAGTAGGAGGTACCCTATTTGTTATATTGGGGGTTTCTCCGGGTTTTCATGTTCCCCCATCTGTTATTTAGTATATATGTATGTGATTAATTAGTTTTAAAAAAAGTGAAATGTTATTTTTTTTTTTTGAGATATGGTTTATTTTAACAAAAAAATATTGTTTTATATGTTATATGATTTTATTTAGGGTTATTAACTATACTAGTATTGGTAAATGTTTTATAAAAAAATTTACAGAATGATTAATTTTCTAATTCATGGGGTGTATGGGAATTCATGGGGATATCCAAATAGGTATCTACTAACCCTATATTTTCTCACCATGGTAGGTTTGTAGATTGAATGAATCATAAAAAAATTAAGGTAAATAAATCCTAGTTCATTGGTGGAAAATTGGATCCATTAGTGGGGATTTAATAGGACTTCCTAATGATTGGATTTATTGTGGATATTTTTTAGAGGCATGTTGGATTTGATTGGGAAGTAATTTTGGGGAGTTTCATATTATGGAATTATTGGCCTTTCCTAGTATTGTATAAACTTTATGGTTTGGGTTTTACTATTATTAGGGTATTAAAAATAATATTTAATATGTCATATATGATATTTTATAAATTATTTCCCACTATATTATTATTAATTATATATATTTTTGGAATGTATGATATACAAATATCACATTTAAAAATTTTGGTAGAACCTTGACATGAGAAATTTCACTTATTAAATTAAAACCCACATCCAAATGGTATTCACTAAAACTATAGAAACTGTTGATAGAATTTGGTAATCATAGGGATGGACTTATTCGCAATTAGCATTCCTACTTGACTAATGTGAGGTTAAGGGGTGACGGGTCGAGTAAGGAATTTACAAATCATATCATTTTATTTTTTGGGGTGGTAGTTTTAGAGACAGATCAGGTTATTAATCATAGAATAGATATAAATATTATTAGCTAACCTATTTATAATGAAATATGGTTTATTAAGATTTATGGGTGAAATTTGGTTATAAAAACATTTGTACCTTGTTATCCACGTTTTTATTGTTACATTTTCAAGTACAATAATAAAGGTGTTCTTCATGAATCAAAGAGGAATTCATGGATAATGAATAGATAATATGACATGAACTGACACAATATATCCCCACCTAGGCTATAAGTAGGTCTAGAGTGCCACCCAAATCCTTTTTCTAATAGACTAGGGGTCGATGACCAACACTAAGAGGGAATAGTACACTTATTAGAGGCCTTAACTTATAAACACTATATCATATATATTGAAATCTATAAAAACAACTATCATCAACCCTGAATGATATAAATATTTAACTCAAATGAACAATATTCATTCATACATCAGATAAAAATATTAGGGTGATACAATATAAATTATAGTAAAAGATAAAAAAGGCCTAAAATCCAATAGTAACACTAGAACTTGAGAAAATATGAAGAGGGGAACCACCAACTTTCACTAACCCCAGTCAAGCTCTATCATACATGAATCCCACTAACTCCACTAAGATCTAGCACCACCAACTCTAGGCCCACTGATATAACCATAAAATTGTGTTTCATCTACACAGACATAAAAAGTGTTCTAAAAAATATCATGTAGGTTTGAGTATAATAATATTTAGTAAGACACTATAATAACATGGGGAAATAAGGATATTCGTTATTTCATAACCAAGGGTTGAACTATGCTACTCCCAAACTCAATCAGGTTAGAAAAGATATATCATATGAAGTTGTGAATTTACTTCCCAATATGACCCTGAAATGATCTCATAATAACATAAAATGGATTACTCATAACATTAACTCATTCCATGGAATGAGTTCCCATGAATTGAAACTATATCATTTGGGAAAATACATCACTTGTAATTAAATTTACCTTTGGTGAGTGATTATATTTGTTTTCCATTAAGAAAGTTAAAGTTTATGTAATCAATGATCATAGAGTTATATTTTATGGATGACGTATCAACAAACTAAAGTAAGTTAGATAGTGCTACCCATGAATTATGGATAATTTAGAGGAATTGGATATCATTTTAGTGGGAAAGGCACTTTTATATGTTGTAAATGGAGTTTGTAAGAGTTTCACACTATAAGAGAAACCACTATATTAAATGATTGATAGAGATGATTCTCACGACTGTATGTGACTGGTTATTATGGTTGAAGGATCACTTGTATAAAATAGTTTTTATAGTAAGTTATACTTGGTTTATTTGTACATATTTTAGTGATATTATTAATGGAGTTAAAAACTAGTTGATTGGGACATGGAATACCCAATATGTTGGAGAACCCATCCTAGTTATAGAATTGAAAATGAATATTAAAATCATTATTATATGACACTTGGATAATAAATTATACAGAATAGAGTGGAGATGAAATTTTTATTATAGGGAATACTATTGTAAATACCAAAAAAGAGTATTTTATATGTTGTAGTCTCTTGGGAATGATATTTAAGTACTTGAAACCATTTTAAAAAATCCAAAAAAAGGTTGAAATTTTTTTGAGTTGTTTAAAAAGGAAATGATATGATTAGAATAAGTTATAAGCTAAAATGAAGAAGTCTTGTAGCTCATATTACTTCTATTATTTATGAATATTAATTATTTGAGAAGGGTGAAAATCATTAATCAAACAAACATATAAATTTTAATCATTGGGCATGCGACATTTGGAACCAGCAAATAACAATCAAGTTTTCTATATTTTGGAAAATTCTAAGTTATGTGTACCATTGAAAAGAAGGATACATAATTTTTCAAACTTGTACAATTTTTTTGAATGTGTATGAATTTTTGATATTTTGTGTATGAGTTTTCAACTTAGACATATTCAACTTTCTACCTATGCCTGACTTTTATGGTCTTTGTATGAATTTAGAAATAGAGAAATTTTTTATTTCAATAGAATAAAAACTAACATTTCTGGAATTTATATCCAAAGAAATAATTATATTAATATGATTGAAAATATTATTTCTGTTTATTAATACATAAAAAATTAAATTTGATATAATAATTTATTTTTTGATAAACTTATCTTCAAGATATAGTGAATAATAACTAACCAAGATGTTGATTGAGAGACTTTTACATGTTGGAAAATAGTGTTTCCTTAATTGGTTATTTAGGATTATAATAATCTGATGATGATGAATATATTCCTTAGTGTTTTGAACATAAAAAATATTGGTATTTAATATCCTTGAGGTAGAAAAGGAAGGTTGAGGTCCATGATGAATTTATAACTAGATTATAGAGCATAAATGAAGGAAATTTTAGATTCACGTAATCCAGAAATTTTAGATGATACAAGTGATAATACTAATTTTTCAAAAGATCAAAAATTATTTGTGATATATGTAAGGAAATAATTTATAATATATTTATGAAGTTTGGTCCTGGAATTCAAAACGCTACTGAGTTTTTGAGGGTTTTGGTGTGATGCAATTCTTCATACTGTAAGGAAATTGAAGGAGATGAGTCAAATAAAAATATAATTTTCTAGGTGATTTATCATATGCCTATAAAAAATTTATTTTTAGATTTCAGATTAATTATTCTAAAATAATTAAAAAAATGACCCTACTAGAAGAACATGGAAGATTTGTTGGTTGGGAAAAATGATATAGAAAAAGAGAAAGTGTTTATTTATAAAATCACTAGAGAAAAATGGTTGCGGAAAAAACTAAGGATGACATGGGAGAACCCCCATGTAAAAACCATTTAGAAAATAGATATGATCACATATATTAATTTTTATCATTTTATTATATTATTAATACCTAAAATATATTTTATATTGACCTACATATAAAATTAACAAGAATAAGAGATTGAAGAATTTGGGTGTTTGATAACCCCAAACTAAAGATAGGTGAGAACAAATTAAAGATCTCAAAGAAGAATATAATGATGATGATTCTAATTTTAATATGAAGCATATTGAGCATCTTGTAATCTAATAAAAATAAAGATGAATAAATTGATCGGTATTCTATTATAGTGATCCACTTAAGGAAATGATAAGAATAAAAATGTGATGAGGAGATAACAGTTGTTTTTTAAATATATTTTATATTTATCCTTTTACTGTTCTGGGGAGATAGTATATTAGTGAAGAACCCTTAATAATGAGTTTTAAGGTTATAAATAATGGTTATTATATTTTTTGTAGAATATCAGTGAAGCATAGTTTAAACATGGACCATGTTGCATGCATTTCTCTTGAAGACCTGCTGGAATGTGAGGAATATACTATAATGAGGAAGGATATTTATTCTTGGACACTATAAAATAACTATGCTAATAACATATCATTTTATAAAGGTTCATGAAGTAAAAACTTGTATATACTTGGTTAGATGCTGTGGAACCTGTGTGGCTCCGCGTATACCCAGAGATCACAATACAAATTTGTGAAACCAGTGAGAATTTATAGAGATTGTATTGTATATGGGAAATAGTTTCAATATGTGAATTTTTTTTAATAAGACTTAATGCATTAACTTGTTTTTATAGTTGATAATAGAATCCATGATTAGGATAAATATCCAATCATTGTAAGGAGTAGGTTTCCCACTTCAAGGATAAACGTTATCAAAATTTTGTGTGCCATCTATTACATGATTAAGTATATTTTTTTGTGGTATGTCTGATTTATAAACAACAAATTAGATTTAATATTATCCTAACATTAAATATAATTAATGAATACAAGAGTTAAATTCTTAAAAAGTAATTTGAATTTGATTAAAAATAGAAAACAACTAATTCACCCTCAGGTGTTTTCAATTGATCCATTGGGAATTTCAGATGGTATCATAGCATTGGTTAAACTCGAATTAGATCTAGTTTCACATTCCTTGGTATTTTTATCCAAATTTTATGAATTTTATAATTGATTTATTTAAATAAGAGAATCAAATGGAAGAACTTATTTCTATTCCAGTTAATATATAGTATAAAGTTTCAACCAAGACATTGAGAAATAGGAAAAACAAAGAAGCTAAGAATATAAAGAAGAACTAAAAAAGAGAATTAGGAATAACTGTTACCTAACTTTATTTTGAATGATAAATATCCTGATAAATATATTTATTTATATTAGTCTACTAAATAATTTCTTGAGTTGTGAAATAGCTGTGTTTAATGATAAATAACTTCATGGTTTTTATTCGAAATTAAAAGGTTTTTGGAAGAAATTTTATGGTTAAGTTATTATATATATATTTTCTCATATTAAGGGACTATATAATAAAAATTAATATCTTTAAATGTAATAATATTCTATGGATGATGCATTAGTTAAAAATTTTAAAATATGCAATACTATCACAAAGCTAGTGAGAGGAAAATATAAAACTGTATCACATTACAATGAAAGATATTTTCTAGTTAATAAAGATTTGAAAATAAATGTTTTTTATAATTATATTTTTAAATATATAGTTATTTAATTAAACATTTAATTTGATAATATATATATATATATAGTCTTATTGAATTTATAGAATTTATAGATTTATGTAAAATAAAAAAATGAAAGAGCTTCAAAACTCACAACAAGAATGTATAAGAATGCAAGATGAATTGATTCTAAATATTAAGATCAACTGGGATGATAGTTTTAGATCAGTAGAATATGGAAATAATAGTCTCAAACTAATGTTTCTTATGTAAGATATTAAATTTAGAGACCTAGAATTTACACAATATGGAAAATCCCATTCTACTAAAATAAATATTTCTACCACTCATGGTTATGAGACCTATAATAAAAACACTCTAATAAATGGTAAAGATAGGTTGATAACATCTATATAATCATCTACCTCAATCTCATGGATGAAAATATATCACTGCACAAATAAATATATGAGTACTAAAAAATTTATCTATGGGTGATAGAAAAATAAATAAATACTTTGAAATTGTAGATGAAGAAAAGGTTAAAAATCTACCAATATTTCAAAGGTGGATGTGATAAAGTTTAAGAATATCATCCCCAAAATTTTAACCCAAAAAAGTAATGTTTCAACCTATAAAAGATAAAGTAAACTCTGTAAAATCTAGATAGATTATTACTAGAGTTAAAAAAGAATATTTTTTAGTAGATATTTCTATTGTTGGAGGTTTGAGCATATTTTCCCTAAATTTTTACATATTATTTCATCCTATGAATATTTTTTAATGTTAAAAAATAGTGGGATCAAAGTTCAAAATAAAATGAAACCTATTAGTCTGAATTGGTTGTTAAAGATGAAGTAGAATCTATCACTAAATAATATATTTGGATATCTTTATAAGTTTTATAAATTTTTCATCATGTATAAACACACATATCATGTTTTTTGGTATAAACCAACTCAAAAATTCATATATTAATATGAAGAGACCACAATATTAAATAAAACAATGATCTGAAGAGAATACATCCTTGGGATGTAAATCCAAGAAGAGAGTTATTAAGAATGTTACTCCCATGAATTATAAGATTGATGATGTTTAGGATGTATCACAAAAGAAAATAAGATTATTATATTTTGGTATAATATTCCACATTATGGACCATTGTTAGAAGTATATAAATATAAATTTTTAATGGTTAAATTTGGAATTAAAGGATGGGTAAATCAAGGAGAGAAATAATAAAAGTTTCTTAACAGAAGACATCCCTGATGAAGTGGTTGAGAGGCTTTACAATAATTATAACCCAAAATCCAATGAAGTTATGTTTGGAAGGTGAAAAGGTAATACATTTATTTATAAAGTGGATGACAATTCTTCCAAGAAAATACTTGCTTCTAATAGAAAATGGTAAAGCACTATTGAATATAAATATCATAAAGGATACCATAGATAGGGGGTCAACACAAAATAAGGTTGATAATGTAACTAAATATGTATTAATTATATGGGAAAATAAACTAGATAAAGTAAGAAAATTTGAGCAACATATAAGTAGTTAATGTGTATTACTATCTTAAGAAAATAATGTTATTCTAGCTAAGAAGAAATAAGATAATTAAAAATAAATCCATATAGCCACCATGTGGATAGATTTTTATAATGAAAAAGGATATAATAATAAATATGTCTATAAATTTTATGTCTTTAAGGAAACATGATTATGTATGAGGAATAATTATTAGTATTACTGCTACAACTAAATAGCAATGGAAGATTTACCTTATTCCCACATTATAGTGGTTTTATTTAATGAGGAAAATAAAAGTTATGTTTTAAATATAATAAATGGTGAAGTTTTTCTTGTTTGTATATTTGGGATACAATTATATCTTAGAGAATAATTAATTTGGAATATTGATGTATCCTTCAAAAATAATACTATATAAGTTTCAAGTTGTATCAGAAATTAACTTATATCATGTTTTTGTGGATCTTATTTCTGGAAGATAAGTGTCATCATGAAGTGTAATGGGGAGAATCCCCTGATAGAGACCTACCAAAGGAGAACAATCTTTCAGATATTTATTGCACATATATGAATCTATAAATATATATATCCCCATCAAAAATCTATTGTTTAGGTTCATTTGAATTCTTGAAATTTTTTCTTAACATTCCTATAGAAATAGATTTTAGTAGGAATCACATTGGGAGTGTTAAATGGATATTTTTTTATTTAGTAAAATTAGATATTTTTATGCATTTGGATATCCCTTTAAGAATTATAATATAGTTACTTAAGGCTCATTTATTTCACACTTGTGGTACTGTACTTCTCTCAAAAGGATTGTGATAGAATTTAATTTATAGTGGGAGAGGATGTATCTTAAATTTTTGAGATGATGAGAGGATACCTCCCCTTATATCTATGGAATGATAAATGGTAAGAAAAAAAATTCCCCCTTTTTTATTTATTATCATTAAGGGGGTGAGGAAAAGTGACCATGTAATTAGATATCAACATGCATCTCATGAATTTTAAGTTAAAAATATTTTTAAAAAAATACAAAGGGGATGTTTGAAGTGTCATTCATTGTGTGATTTAATTTATTGTATTAGAGAACTATGTCTATATATATGTTTTCAATGAGAATATATTTATGGGTTATGGAGTAAGTATCAACCCACTAAAGATAAATAGGTTGTGATACCCATGAATTACTGGTAAAATAAACGATCCAGATTCCATTAGAGTATTAAAGAAAGATTCAATTATTATAAATGGTGTCTCAAATAGTTTGATACTATGTATGGATCCCCATCATCTGATTATTTAAAGATCTCATCGTCATGGATGTAAGTGACTAGTGATGGTGGTAAAAGGAGAACTTGTCTACAAAATTTTATAGAATATTGAAAAAATAGGTCTAGTACATAAATATTTTAGGGCTATCACTAATAGAACTAAAAGATTACTGATTTTGGAGAGTGAATACCAAAGGTGTATGAGAACCCATACATGTTCTGTTGTTACTAATGAAGAGTGAAATCAATGTTATAAAACAATTGGATGATTGATTATAAATCCTAAAGAGCACATGGAATTTTAAGTATAGTGAAAATTCGTGGAAATACTCAAACATGACTATTTTATATAATGGGTCTCTTAGGAATATTTTGGTATTGTTTCATAGTATTATTGAAATTTCCAAAAGGATTGTGATTTTTTTTAGTTGTTCAAAAAGAACTAGAGCCAATGAGAAGAAGTTATGAGAAAATTTGAAGAAGTCTGGTATCCCATATGAATTTTATTGTTTTTCTGTATGAAATATCTATGATAGGAATAATATTTTACCAAAAATAGTGTATAAAATTTAATCACTAGGAATATAATATCAATAACCATTGTATGACATTTAATTTTTTTTTCTATTTTAGAAATGGTTGAGCTGTGTACCAATTTGTGAAGTAGCATAAAATATTTTTCAAGCATGTAATATAATTTCTAACATGTAATACATTTTTATGTTCATTGTGTGAATTTTATACTAATACATATATGAATTATAGACCATGTTTTCATGACCCGTCCCCCGGGGCCCATGTCATTAATACCCCAAGCCCGCCTCCAGGGGCTGGGGACTAGCACCTAAGGCGTAATTTCCTAAAACTGGGAAGGCATTTCCTTTATAACCTGTAAACACACACATCAAAATACAAACATGAGTAAACTGTATAACCAAAAGTGTGCTGAAAGTAAAAGGGTCTAGAATACAAGCCCAAAAGTAAAGGTACAAGTACAACTTAAAACAACACAACTGAAGAAAACAAAGAAAAGTAGCTATTAGGTTATCCTCTGGGATTCCTAATTGAAGGGAACATACAGATAGCCTCCTCATCACTCTGCATCCGTTCATCTCCTCCCTGTACCGACACGCTGTAAGGACCACCTCCAAGAACCATCCAGTCCTAGTACTCTCAGCCTCAGTCAGCGTTGTATATCGTCTACAACCAACACAACATGGTGCTGGCATAGCCCGTGTAGGGGTGAGTATAACGATATTCAGTAGGGACCCCGAGACCCTCAAGGTCCCACAAAATCCAACAAGGATAAACCACACAGTATGAAATCAAAATATAACCTTACATAGGTATATGTCCACACATATACCTAAGTTATCAAGTGATCCATCTCAATCATGGGGAAAACACAAAAAAACTGACTCATAACCGGAATTTTATTCAAGGGGTAGTATCAAGTAACATCCTCAGTTACATTTTTGAAACCTCAAGTGCTGGAGAACTCATTTTCTACTGAGTACAGTGGGATTTCCGCGACACAAATCATGCTTCCCACTAACCTTGGACTGCTGAGGTACTCCTCTTGTCGAGTACCAAGGATCTACCACATCACCAAGCGCACTCCCCACCGTGGGTCTGCCGCATCACCAAGCACGCTCCCCCTCGTAGCCTACTGAGGTACTCCTCCTGTCCAGAATAGTGGGTCTACCATGACACCATGGAGCTCCCCACTGTTGGTCTTCGGCAACACCAAGACACTCCCCACTTGGCTAGAAGACTCACTCCGAGTCAAAATGGTCTTCAGTCATCAGGTCTCAGCCAGTTACTAGGTCTCCGCACTATGCTCTCTCATCTCCAGGAGGATCTGCTCCACAAGCTATTGTTTGATAATCCAACTGTCATGAAGTCCCACGAAGAAGTTTCACAAAGGTCCGCCATGTCATAGGGGTCTCAACGTAATATGCGACACATCAATCGGACTCCGGGTCTGTTAGTTATTATCCTTTTAGTCCCGGGGGTCCAGTTGGATTCGTGCTCGACCCAACCTGAATGTACCCCATCTGAATCCAAAACTCAATGGGGTATCACTCAAATGGACCGTCTCACTCAAAGGTTCCCAACGACGGTGAAGGTTCATCAAACGGACGTCTGGTGCCAAAGTTATGGCCAAAAGAAGTATACGGGTCATAGTGGACCCGGGTTCGGTCTGACCCTGACGGACCGACCTAGCCCGACATGGCATGGGTCGACCCGTTTTGAGTCGACCGTTCCTGACCTGCGGGGTCAGGCCCAGACTGTAATGTTTCCCGGTCCTCTGGGAGGTCCAACAGGTCATGAGGTCCACGAGAGGCCGTAGAGCCCGCAGGTGCCACAGGGTGGCTTGGCTGTAGGGGTTCCGCGAGGGTGCGGGGCCGGTTTGGCTGGGCTGCCATGAGGGGCGTGGGATAGCTCAGACGGGGTGCTACAAGGGGCGTGGTCAGCTTCGGTCGGGGCGTCGAGAGGGGCGGTGGCCGGTTTGGCCGGGGTGCCGTGAGAGGCGCGGGCTGGTTCAGCCAGGACTCTGCGAGGGGCGTGGGCCGGTTCGACCGGGGCGCCGCAAGGGGTGTGGGTTGGTTCGGCCAGGGCGCCGCGAGGGGCGGGGCCAGTTCGGCCGAGGCACCGTGTGGGCTGTGGGCTGGTTCGGCCCAGGCACTCCGAGCGATGCGGGCCATTTTAGGAGGCTGGTAAGCGGCATGAGCCGGGGCAGCTCGGCCGGTGGACGGCATGGCTGGGGTGGCTCGGCCAACAAGCATAGCGCCAGTTCTGCTGGGAGGCCGGAGCACAACGGGGGCGGTGCGGGTCGTGGTGGTCGTGGGTGGCGACAATGTTTCCTTCTTCACCTTCGCCAACTTTCTCCATTCCAAAGAACACCACAAAGAAGAATGGCAGAGGGGGGTCGGGCAATGTTAGTTTGTCCCACACCCTCCGTGTTTAGAGAGGTAGTATATGGTTCACAAGAATGATGGAAAGAACGTCAACCATGATCTTTTGTATTTCAATAATTCCCAATTCTACACAAGAGATGAAGGGAGTACATGAAAAGTGATAAACAAAAAAGCATTAAACCCCTACCTCGGGATGATACATCAATGATGTCGCAGGGAAGAATATGTATAGTTGGGAAAAAGACGAATGTCGTTGTCATTGGTATTTTCCTCGATCGTCTATTTTTGCATCAGTTCGTTGTAGTCGAAGACATCCTACGTTGGAGTAAGTCTCGAGGAAGAAGGTCTAAATTGGGGTTGGAATTTTTCATTAGAAGAACGTGTTCTTCATTCGGAGAAATAGTTCTTCATTGGAGAGCTTTTCTCCCAAGGCTCCACCAAAAAGAAAATGGCCAACTGATGTGTTTCCCCCAACATTAAGCGTTGGCACAAATTCAAAATATCTTAATTAAACACCAATGTTGGCACATTTAATTAAGGTGGGTTGGGATAATTAATGTGGAGGAAGCTCAAAAGGCTTATCTACATTAATGAGGGGGGGGGGGGGTTTAGTGGTTTCTTCTCCCCCCATTAAAAGGGGTTAGGTGGTCCCCGCCCCTAAATTCAATTTGGGAGGTTATTGAAAACTCGGGTGGTCCCCACCACAATTAAACATGAAGTGGAGGTTTTGTTCTAGTGTACCCCACCCCTTATCATCCATTGGAGGGTGGTTACAACAAAAATAAAATAAATTGTGTGTTTATTTTATTTATTATTTTCACAAAAAACCCAAATAATAACTTTCACCCTTTACCATCTGTCATCAAGGTGAATGTATCCTTAAGAGAATATCGGTGATGCAAGTTCAACGGTGCCCTCATATTTAAATTCCGACCACTGGTTGAAAAGTTACAAAACTCGCTCGCATGTTTACTGAACATACCCTAAATAAAGTTCATAAATTCATTCTGGGCACTCCGGGCCTCAGAATCAAACGCCGTCAATTTTTACAGACTCGTAAAATTCCAATTTATTTAAAAAAATCATGGAAACTTTGGGAATCTACATTATACCCACCTCAGGGATCTACATCCCCATAATCCACAACTCAAACTAGGTAAACAGTTGGGGGTACTAAGCACGCATCTGAGCCTCCCACTCCCATGTGCTCTCCTGGAGGTTCTCATGCTGCCAGTGAATGAACACTAGAGGTAATGACCATCCATGAAGGACTCACTCGTGTCGATCCTCAATATCTATTAGATCCTCCATAAATGTTTCCCCATCGTCGACGTCCAACTCTCCACGGTCGATGATGAGAGAAGGGTCGTGCACGTATATCTTCACCTGGGATACGTGGAAGACGTCATGCACCCGATGCAACTGAGGTAGAATAGCTAAGCATTATGCCACCTTTCCATCTTTGATGAGGACCTAAAAAGGTCTGACAATCCTCGGATATAACATGCCACCTTGGCCAAATCTATGCAAACCTCATCGAGCCAAGACCCGTAGAAAGATGTGGTTTCCATCCTCGAACTCTAGAGGTCTCTGTCTCCTGTAGGAATATGACTTCTGCCTACTCTATGAAGTATTCATCTACTCCTGTATGATCTAAACCTTCTCTATGGTAGCCCATACCATCTCTGGTCCCACTAGTGCTGACTCCCCTAGGCCACTCCAGCACAAAGGTGATCTGCAAGGTCGACGGTATAACGCCTCAAAAGGTGTCATCCCAATGGTGGAGTGATAGATGTTGTTTTATGCAAACTCTTCCAAAGGTAATTGATCCTCCCATTTGTGACTGAAGTCAAGGAAACAAGCACACAACATGTCTTCGAGGGTCTGAATGGTCCACTCAGTCTGACCATCAGTCTGCGGATGGAAGGAGGTGCTCAAACAAAGTTGCATCCCGAAAGCCTACTGCAACCCCTTCCATATCCAGGAAGTAAATCATGATTCCTAATTGGAGATAATCGCCGAAGGTACTCCATTTATCCTCACAATATCTTTCACATAGAGGCGTCCCATGATCTCTACAGAATACTACTCTATGATCGGTAGGAATTGGTCTAAGTTGGTGAGTCGGTCGACGATCACCTAAATCGAGTAATGTCCCCTAGATGTATGTGGAAGTCCTATGATGATATCCATGGATATCCCATACCACTTCCACTATGGGTCCTCTAAGGGCTGAACCAATCCTGTTAGTACCTGATGCTCTGCATTCACTTGCTGATAAGTGAGGCACAGAGAGACAAACTCTGCTACTTATTTCATCATTCCCAGCTACCAGTGCTGTTTTTGGAGGTCCTGGTACATCTTTTCCACTCGTGGATGTACCACTAGAGGAGATGTGTGGAACTCCCTCAACACTTCCTCATGAAGTGACACTAGTACCATGATACTTCCTCTGAAGAGGATGACATTCTCCCCACCTTTAGAAATCCATTGGGTGCCTGCCCTTGGTTATCTAAGCACGTCGTGTCTCACAGTTAGTGTACCCACGTTGTGCCTCCCTAACTTGCTGAAGAATTGAGGGAGTGATAGTAAGAGACTGAAGAAAAGCTGCTCCATCCTGATACACAAAAGATATCTACAAAGCGGCTAACTGCTCTGTCACCTCGCCTAACAGTTATATAACAGATATCCTATTGAGTGCATTTGCAACAATGTTCCCCTTTCTAGGAGTATATAATATCTCGAAGTCATAGTCCGGGAATAACTCAAGCCAATATCATAGTCCTGGAGTATAGACTCCTATGACCAGAGTACACTGTAAAGAGTTCACCCATTAGATAGTCTCACCACATATTATAGGCGAAGACAACTGCTGCTAACTCCAGGTCATAGTTAACATAGTTCTTCTCATTCTATCTCAGCTATCAAGACCATATGCGATCACTACTCACTCCTGCATCAGGACACATCTGAGCCCGGTCTCTGATGCGTCACAGTAGACTACATACCCTATGCCTTCCTCTAGAAGCCTCGGGATAGGGGAACTAGTCAGCCTCTACCTCATCTCATGAAAACTCCATTGTCATCTCTCTAACCAAATGAAGGGTTTCCCCTTCTTCATCAAGGGTGATAATAGTACTACAACTCTGGAGAAGTTTGGCACAAACCTCTGGCAGTATCTAGCCAAACCCGGGAAACATCGTACATCCTTTACACTCCCGGGTGGCTCCCAAGAAAGTACCACCTCAATCTCCACTGGTTCCACTACAACTCCAACCTCTAATACGAAATATCCAAGGAATTGAACCTCTCGGATCCAGAAATGGATCTTTGAGAGATTAACATAAGGATGGTTCTCTCGGAGTGTGTCCATTACTACCTGTAAATGATAGGCATGATCCTCCTCAATAGATGAGTAGATCAGAATGTCTTCAATGAAGACTACAACAAAGAGATCAAGGTATGGCTGAAATATCATGTTCATGAGTCACATGAACACTGATGGAGTTTTGGTTATTCCAAATGGCATAACCATGAACTCATAGTAGCCATACTAACACCTGAAGGATGTCTTTTGCACATCCTCATCTTCTAATCAGAGCTGGAGATAAACTGATCTGTGTTCTATCATTGAGAACCATTGTGCTCCCCTCATCTGATCAAAGAGGTCATAAATCCTTGGGAGTGGGTACTTGTTCTTCACGGTCACCTGGTTCAAGTGATGATAGTCAACACAAAGCCTCAAGCTCCCATTCTCCTTCTTGGCGAACAGAATCAGGGCTGCCCAAAGATAAACACTGGGCCGAATGAATCTCTTCCCCTGCAAGACCTCCAGCTGTACCTAAAGCTCACGAAGCTCTATGGGAGCCATCTGATATTCTTGTGCATATATTAGTGTCATCATGAGGTACAATTAAATGTAAAATTCTACCTCTCTGTGAGGGGGTATACCTGGGACATCATCAGGGAAAACATCTGTATACCGGTCCACCACTACAGGATAGCTCGGAATCTCTACATCAACAGCTCTGAGGGTAAGGCTAGCCAACTGATGAGTGATCGACTGCACTTTCCTCCAAGAAAGTCCATACTATGCTACAAAGGCATCCTTCTCATTAGTGAAGGTAAACCTGGTCCCATCCGTGCGGACACACCACCCTTTGCGCCTAATACATTTAATCTATGCATGGACTGTAGATAACTATTCCATACCCAAGATGACGTCATAAGGCCTTGACACCAGTACTATGAGATCCCAGTCGAAGCTCTCACCTCCTAGGGTAAGCTCACACTGTTAGAACCAGTGCGTAATTGTCGAATCTTCTCCCATAGGAGTATCTAGCCATAAGGATCGAGCCAACAGATCCATCGGAATCTCCAAGCTTCGAACGAGGGTAGTGGAAATAAAAGAATGACCGGAACATATGTCTATAAGTACTATATATAAGGTAGAGTAAGCACAGATCATACCTTGTATCATCTCTGGAGCGTTGTGGTCATAGAACTCAGCTGCCTTGAGCTGAGCTCTCCCCTGTCCACCTGTTCCCTATGGTTGGGGTGGACCTCCTGGTGGTGGTGGCGGTAATATCTCAAATCATCGCCCATCTCCAGCTACACGACCAACTCCTCGTTCATGTCCACCTGATCCCTGCTGACCACCTCGATCAAATATTTTTCTCTACCTGGGTGGTCCTTCAACCATCTGCTGATCATCAGAATGGTGGGTCGGACAGTCACGACCCATGTGACCCTCCCCGCCTCATGTGAAGCACTACCCACTCTTCGCATGTCTGTCTCTGCTTTGGGTGCCCTGCACAACCGATCCTGAGTCAGGTGGTCGTCCACCTGTAGGTCTAGTCCTCTATGACCTCTGTGACGTATGTTTGCTTCCAGCTACAAAAGACTCTGCTATGTGTCGACTGGTGGTGGATCTCGCTGCTAGAGACTGCTCAGAAAGGAAACTCTCCACAATGAGGTATCTCTCTAACACCCCCACCTGTGTCAGGATTATAAGTTAGATTACTAAAGCCTTGATCTCCCACCTGAGTCCCTGATCAAAGGCCCGAGCTCTGAATAATGGGTCCCACACCATATCGGTGGAGTAGCGTGATAGGTCTATGAACCTCACTGAGTATTGAGCTACAGTCATGCTACCCTACTGAAGATGATGTAGCTCTTGAATGTGCACTGCACGAAGAGTTTTTGTGACAAACTCTACACGAAACAGGCTCTCAAAGTATTCCTAGAGAAGAATCACCTAGTCATGGATCTGGAGCATCATGATCCACCATATTCCTGTTACTTCCTGTAGAAGTCAGGCAGCAAGGATCACCATGAGATTGGCTGGTGTCCCTACGAGTCGGAAGACTCTCACCACAGCCTCCAACCAATCCTCAACCATCTGTGGGTCTATCTCTCCCATGAACCTGGGTGGCCTCTGGTGCTCGAACTCGTGCAACGTGCTCAAGTGGCGTGCACCATCTACTATTGGGGTGGGTGGCATCGGTGTCCCAATGGGGAAAGGTACCACTGGTGCCTCTACTGATGCCTCTACTGGAAGAGGGACCTACACTGAGGCCTCAAATCTTAGTGGGATATCAGTTTGTACAACTATTGAAACCCTTGTTGGCTATCTACGTGGAGGAATCCCGAAAATAAACAGGTGCGCTACGGTTAAAATTTATACCTGGTGGTCTGACTTAAAGAAAACTTCTAAAAACACACACGAAATCAATGTTTTCATGCACTGAGTCAGAAATCAGAAGTTAGGGTCCTGGTGTGTGGATACGTCAGCTGCCGCACCAACACTGGACTCCCTGATCTAAAAACTACACCAACAACACTTAACACTATTGCTTCATAGAAAATATAAGAGTCCTAAGTTCTGTGGTAGAACTGAATCCTCTGACACCAATTTTTCATGAACCGTCCCTCGGGGCCCATATCGTGACTACCCCAAGCCCGCCATCCATAGGTCAGGGGCAGGTGACTAGCACCTAAGGCATAATTCCCTAAAACCGGGAAGATATTTCCTTTATAACCTATAAACTCACACATCAAGATACAAACACGAGTAAACTGTATAACCAAAAGAGTGCTGAAAGTAAAAGGGGTCAGAATACAAACCCAACAGTAAAGGAATAAGTACAACTGAAAACATTAAAACTAAATAAAAAAAATAAAATTAGCTACTAGGTCATCCTCTGAGATTTCTACCTGAAGGGCATGTACAAATAGCCTCCTCAGTACTCTGCATCCGTCCGTCTCCTCCACATACCGACACACCGTATGGTCCACCTCAGGGCACCATCCAGTCCTGGTACACTCGTCCTCAGTCAACGTTGTTTGTCATCTGCAACCAACACAATATGGTGTGGGAATAGCCCGTGTAGGGGTGAGTATAACAATAATCAGTAGGGACCCTGAGACCCTCAAGTTCTCGCAAAATCCAACAAGGATAAACCAAAAAGTATGAAATCAACATACAACCTTACTTAGGTATATGCCCATACATATACATAAGTTGTCATGTGATCCATCTCAATCATGAGGAAAACACATAAAAACTGACTTAGAGCAACTAGGATTTTATTTTAGGGGTGTATCAAGTAACATCCCTAGTCACATTGTCGAAATCTCAGATACTATAGAATGCCTCCTCTATCGACTACAATGGGCCTGCCGCGACATCAAGCACACTTCCCACTATCCTCAGACTATTGAGGTACTCCTCCTGTCGAGTACCATGGATATGCTGCATCACCAAGCATGCTCCCCCACATTTCCTACTGAGGTACTCCTCCGGTCGAGTACCATGGGTCTACCGCAACACCAAGGCGCTCCCCATCGTGGGTATTCTATGACACCAAGACGCACCCTACACTACTAGCAAAGTCACACTGAGTTAAAATGGTCAGCAGTCGTTAGGTCTCAGCCTGCTACTAGGTCTTCACACTATGCTCGCTCGTCTTCAGGAGGATCCACTCCACAAGATACTAGTAGATACTCCAACTATCACAAAGTCCCATGAAAAAGTATCATAAATTTCTGCCACATCATAGGGGTCTTAACGTAATCGATGTTTCATCAATCAGATGCCTGGTCTGTTAGTTATTATCCTTTTAGTCCTGGGGGTCCGGTTGGATTCATGCTCGACCCAACCAGACCATATCCCATCTCAATCCAAAACTTAGTGGGGTAATACTCAAAGGGACCGTCCCGCTCCAAGGTTACCAATGCCGCTGACGGTTTGTCAAACGGACGTCCAATGCCAAAGTTATGGCCAAAAGAAGTATACGGGTCGTAGTAGGCCCGGGTCCAGTCCGACCTAGTTGGACCAACCCTGCACGACCCGCAGGGTCCGGCTCATCCCGTAATGTAGCTTGATCTGCTGGGAGGTCCCACAGGCTGTGAGGGCCATGAGGGGTAGCAGAGCCCGCGGGTGTCGCGGGGCGGCTCTGCCGCAGGGGTGTCGCGAGGGCGTGGGGCCGGTTCGGACGGGGTGTCGCAAGGGGTGAGGTCCGGCTTGGCCGGGGAGACGCGAGGGGCATGGGTCGGCTCGGCCAGGTCACTATGAGGGGCACTGGTGGGTTCGGCCGAGGTGCTGTGAGGGGCATGGGCCGGTTCGGCTAGGGCGCTGCTAGGGGCATGGGCTAGTTCGGACAGGGGACCGTGAGGGGCGCAGGCCATTTCAAGAGGCTGGCAGGCATTGTGAGCTCGGGTGGCTCAGCCGGCGGGCAGCACGGTCGGGTTGGCTCAGCCGGCGGGTGCTGGGCTAGTTCGACCGAGAGGCCGAAGCACCGCGGGGGCATCGCGATCGTAGTGGCCGCGGGTGGCGGCGTTTTTGCGTTCGTCACCTTCGTCACCTTCCTTCATTCAAAAGAACACCACAATGAAGAACAACAGAGTGGGGTCGGGCCATGTTAGTTTTGCACGCACCCTTCGCAGTTAGAGTGGTAGCATATGGTTCACAAGAACGAAGCAAAGAACATCAATCGTGATCTTCTGTAATTTAATCATTCACAGTCCTGGACAAGAGAAGAAGGGAGTACCTGGAAAGAGATAAAAAAAGCATTAAACCCCTACCTCGGGTTGATACGTCAACGGAGTCATTTGGAAGAAGATGTATCTTTGGGGAAAGGACAGACGTCGGTGTCATCGTTGTTTTCCTCGATCGTTGGTTTGTGTGTCGGTTTGTCGTAGTTGAAGACATACTACGTCGAATGAAGTCTTGAGGAAGAAGGTAGAAGTTGGGGTCGACAATGTTTATTGGAATTATTTGTTGGAAGAACGCGTTCTTCGTTCGGAGAAATAGTTTTTTGTTGGAGATCTTTTCTCCCACGGCTCCACCAAAAAGAAAATGGCGAATTGATGTGTTTCCCCCAACATTGATCATTGGCACAAATTCAAAACATCCTAATTAAACACCTAGGTTGGCACGTTTAATTATGTTGGGTTTGTGTAATTAATGTGGTGGAAGCTCAAGAGGCTCCTCCACATTATTGTGTGTGTGTGTGGGGGGGGCGTTGAGTGGTTTCTTCTCCCCCTATTAATAGGGGTCGGGTGGTCCCCGCCCCTAAATTCAATTTGGGAGGTTATTGAAAACTCAGGTGGTCCCCACCACAATTAAACATGAAGAGGAGGTTTAGTTCTGGTGGACCCCACCCATGAACATCCACATGGAGGGTGGTTACAACAAAAATAAAATAAATCATGTGTTTATTTTATTTATTATTTCTACAAAAAAAAACCCAAAACTAACTTTTACCCTTGATCATCTGTCGTCGAGGTCAAAGTCTACTTAAGCGAATATCGGTGTTGCGAGTTCAACGATGCCATCATATTTCAATTCCGAGCACCAGTTAAAAAGTTAGAAAAACTCACTCCCACATTTAGTGAACGTACCCAAAATAAAGTTTCGAAATTCATTCTGGTCACTTCAGGCCTGGAATCATGCGTCGTCAATTTTAGCGAACTCGTAAAATTCCCACTTATTTAAAAAAAATTACATTGAAATTCAGGGTCTTTACTCATGTAAAATTTTTACAATCTACGTATCACTTCGGACTTGGAGAGATTTGTAATTTCTATAAAATAAAAAATGAAGTTTCCATATATAATATATGAAGAAAAAAATTGATTTGGATGATTATAAATTTTATTTTTATGGATAAAAAAACATTAAAAATTAAATGAGACAAAAATATGTAATTTTTTATAATTTTATATACAAGTTATAGTGAATATGATCAAGTAGAAAATATGTTTGAGAGACTTTTTCTATTATAAAAATAGAGTTTCCAAAATATTTTAATTATGATAAAAAACATAAGATGATATTGGATATGATCCTTATTGTTTCAAACATAAAAAAAATTATGATTCAAGTTACTTTTAAAATAATATATGGTTGATTTTTAGGATAAATTTCTAAGCGAATTATCAATCATGAATAAACGAAATTCGATATTAAAAAAATTAGGAAATTCCATATGATGTTAGAGTTGTTCTTGATTATATAAATTATCAAAAATAATATAGGTTGGGATTGAGGTTGTGAGATATATATATATATGTATTCTTTATATAGAAATGTTTCTAATCTTTTTTGTTGTTGTCATTATGAAGTTCTTAATGCTTTAGGACAACTAAAGGATATGAGTAAAACTACAAGATGGTTTGTTCTGTAATTTTTCAAATATCTATAGAAGATGTTTTTTTTGTGAATTTTAGTGAAATATATTACATCAAGAATGATAAAGAACTCTTTCCTAATGTAATATCTTTAAAGATCTATTGGGTGATAAAAAACTATAAATGAAAATGAAAAGGGTATTTCAATAAAACCATTAGAGAAACTAAATTGAGGGAAAAACTAAGGAGATCATGGGAGAACTCCCAATTACGAAACATTGAGAAAATAAAGAATATTAACCATATAGATTCCAATGATTTTTCTATATTATAAATATAGAAGAAAATATTTTCTTTTCACCAAGTTATAAAAAGAAAAAGAAGAAGATAGTGAAGCATTTTAGTGTTTGAGAACAAGGAGATAAATTCAAGTAAAAAGAAACTGGAACTCTTGACGAATGTGACAATGATGTTGATGATGTTGATATCATGATAAATCATATTGATTATCTTGTTATCAAATAATAATTAATAACAATATTATGATCTCGATTATCCTATACAGATATAGATTAAATAAGGAGAATAATAAAGAAGAGGACTAGGAGAGATCGACTATGTTGTTGTTAATATTATTTGTGTGGAGACTTTTCAGTTTTTAGGATATATTTAATTTTTGAAGATTATAGGAGCTAAATTATGAGGTGATAAATTCATGTGAGAATATTTTTATTGGAAGATATTTGGACATGATCTGAGGCTGAGAATGAGTTTCATGCATTTCTCTAAAAGACATTCTAGCATTCAAATGCTCTCTTGTGATATGTAAGTAGATATATTATTAGATGAAGTGACATATCTATTCTAAATAGATATTGAATTCATAAGGGTCTTGAAGGAAGTTTTTTTAAATATATTATGGGGTGATAGGGGATTAGTGCTCCTCTAGGTATGCTACAACATCATAGTGGGTCATTATGAGACCAGTGCGAAGTTGAAGAGATTTTATTCGTTGTGATAAGTACTGTTAGTGTGTAAAGAATTTTTAGATCGATAAGAGACAATATATTCACTTGAATTTATAATGTAATAGATAATATATGACTGCCTTGAATAAAAAATCATTGACAAAAAGTAGGTTTCCTACATGAATTTTGAACCATATGAAAATATAGCATGTCATCCTTTACTTTATTTACTGCATTGCATGTGTTATAGGTGATTGATAAACACAAAGAAAATCCAATATTATCCTAACTGATAAGAGAGGTAAAAATTCAAGGGGGTTATATTCTTAAAATATAATAATGAAAAAATTATAAATAAGAAACACCTGATTCACTCCCCCTATCTGGTTTCAACACTTGATCCATTGCGAATTTCACAAATGAATCCTAGGGGAAAATGCCACCATATCTATCTGAAATTGATACACCACATGTATCATTGTAAGACACAGAATTTCCCCTTTTTGACATAGAATATCAATCCACATTAAACAATCCATGGGGACCGCACCTGAAATCACCACATTGAACCCTGAGGGTTCAAATTGGGAAAATACCATAAGAATTGGATCATGGTCCACAAGACATGACTCATATGAATGTATAATCATTTCTATCACAAATGGATGACTATTAAACTCAATAAAAAATCATTATTCCACAAAAAAATTATCTAAACACATAAGGCACATCTAAACGAGATACTCAATTTGTCTAGAATCTGTAGAAAAATAAAATATGGGGGGTTGCACCTTGAGAATGACGTGAGTCTCAAAGGGGTTACCGGCCCCATGGTTTGGTGACATACATGCCACTATATATGGTAGTTCCCTTCCCCATCCTATTGAAGGGAAAATGCCTCATTATCTATGATAGTTTCTGAAGATGGATTCATGTAACCTTACTATGTCCAAAAGGGGCGAGATCGACTAATCGTAATGTAGGTCCCCACCCATTCAGCCAAGCTCCACTAGAGAAGTGTGTTGATGGGGAGAAACCTAGTACACCCTATGAACTACCGGTCCTCGAGTACCCAAACTATCTATATAGATTGAATTTAACTCTCACTACACCATTTATCACATGCCATAATGGGGAACACATACCTCCCTAAGGTATATGTACTGATAAAGGGAGTAACCAACCGCATGCATCTAAACCATCCTTGATTCTCAACCTCCACAACCATCACATTACCACATACAAATTTATTGATGTGCCTATGCCTCACCAGAGTGAGGATGTTAGTCAAGGGAGTACCAACTCCATAGATGAACTCAAACCTCACACAAGCCCAAGATCAGTCAAGAAGAATATTGTCTTCTTTTATAAAATATTCATCTCATTCCACAATTAGGGATCTTTGAGAAACTATTTTCTAGAATAGAGGACTTTCACCTCACATATTTCTGGGCTTACTAACTCTATAAATGTAAGGAATGTACCATACCTCCACTTATAATATAAGGCTAAGGGAGTACCGAAATTCCATCTCCATGTTTATTTCACCACATAATCATTAGAACCATTGGTCCAATTGAAGTGTGCATCTAAGAATAATCTGAAGACAATTACTCTATATCTCGAAGAAACTCATGGGGACATATAAGGGAGATAGAAAATTGTTCATCCCAAACAGAAATGGTCCATGAATACCATATCATAAAGAGATTGTATGAATATCCCCCCATCATTATATATTTTCCATATAAAACCATTCAATAGAGGTTACATGGAAATGATGGAAACCTTCTTGAGTTACACATCCATCTATAAGTCTCATTAGACCACCCTAATACACCATGGGTGTTATTGAATACTAGATTAAAATAATGTAGTCACAACTCCATTCCTAAAATATCCATATCCATAAAAAACTCTTAGAGACTTATAATATCTCAATACATGGGGGTTTCTTTGCCCTATAATCTGAATGATATCAATGGTTCACTAACCACACACTATCCAATGCCAAAACTTGGATCATTCATTAATTTCATGGGGTTAAATTCCAAATCCATCCCTTAATTTTATTTTAAATGGACTCTATTAGTGAAAATAACCTTACCATCATGTTATATGTGGAAGGATACTCTCAATAGACCGTTAAATTCTCTAAATATAACTCTAGAATGATAAAATCTAGAAAAAGACTCACTAAAGGGAAAATACATGGTGTGTACTATTATATACCCACCATGTACACCAAGCTTCCCACTCTAGGCAGGTACCTATTCTGACACATCATGTACTTTCAAAATATATGATGTGCCTCACTAAACACAAGGAATGTATGCCACATGGGGTATTTATTCATGTGACTTAGATCAATTCATGTTGTGTAACCTATAAGGGAGTGTACTCATACACGTTTTGTGCCCCACATGGGGTATTAGGTTGTGTATAAGGCCACACACAAGGTCATATGCCCAATATAACTACACAAAATGTTCTTAGAGACAACACATTATGTGGTTTCCGCCTTTTACCTTAATTTCACCAATGAAGAATGTTCTGTGTCTTCATAAAACTTCATTTGATGTGATCCGAATTTCCATATGCATATCCATCGAGAACTACCTAAAACCCATGTTTCACCACAAATAACCCTTAAAAGTGTCCTTAAGTCATCATATTAACCAACATTTCATAATTTAAATTGAAAAAAATTAATAGTGATGAATACCTCATAAATAAATGTTTTATTGTCTTGTTTGGTTTCATACCCTGTCATCACTACCTCGTGATCCATCTTTGATCAAACACATCTATATTTACTTCACATCTAACTCCCCCATTTTCCATTCACTTTAGAAATTTCAACATGGGTAGGGAGGGTCTCCTTATTTTTTTATGGTGGAGAAGATAATAGGGATGGTAAATAAAAAAACAAAAAAAAATAAGTGAGGGTACATTATATACCCAACTCAAGATCTAGAAATCAAAAAAAAATCTTATAACTCTCCTAGGTATAGCGAGCCAAACCTAACTCTACCATGAAGTCAAAAATTTTATCTAGATATTAGTTTAGGAGATTCCAGTGTTCTCATTTGTTAGAATAAATAGAATTTATTTAATAAATATTAAATATCCCAAAAAAATAAATTTTTCTTTGAATCTCACAAAAATTCAAAATAAGGGTAAGATTCTCATACCTAGATCAATGAAACCATTAGATAATTTTTCTTGGGTAAATTTTTAGGGGAAATTTCCACATTACCCTACTTAATAGACTATGGCTCTAGAACTCAAAAATGAGATATGCCTTATACATAAGAAGACTAATGTCACTAAATACTACCCACCATAAATACTTTTCATCATCGAAAAAATATCCCTAGTATCTCTCTAAGAATAACCTAAACCGGCCTATAGTAGGGAGGTAACACACTCATGCATCAGCTCCTCTAGCTTCTGAGGGACTTTAAAACCCATAATTCAACCCACTCTTGAACACATATCATTTTTTACTTAGATCAGGGATATGTCATATGAAATTATCATTCCTCCAAAAATTCCTAACAGCCACAACCCACTACATGTGAAGATCCCAAAACCATCATGGCAGGCCTCATGAATTTTACTAAGACATTCCACAAAATTCATTTTCCTTCAACTGTAGGATTCCCATCAGTGATGGTATGAATTATTACCTTGAACCACTGATATCACTCAAATGTGGTCTATATACCAAGGCATTTAATTTGGGGGAATAATACTCCTTACCTTTAAGAAGTTTGAACATAAATACTATCATGTAGGACATATTAATGATTCCAAATCTACCACTAGGAACCTCTCCATTAGTGTCACACAACATCACAAGACCCTTCAATGCTTCCAATGAGCATAAATAGCTGACTATCATGCACATTTATTCTATTTATCTTAAGGAATGAGTAAATCAATGATCCTATGCCCTTTTCTTCCCAATAATTTGAAAAGAAAATTCCTACACCACTTACCTCAGGCATATATCATCCACCGCATATGACTCGAACCGCCTCTCTATGATCCAGGGTCAACATATAACAAAAAAATCATCTAAAACAAAAATAGCATAGAATTATACCGTTAATTTCACCTCTTGATAAACCAAGATAAATATCCCATTGAAAATATCACCAAAATCAGTAAACACCATAGTTGAGATGACGGACTACCAGTTAGTTAGATACATATTATATTTGAAATCACATTGATAGCCTATATCTATATAACACTGAACCCAAATATTTTTCCTCTATAAAATTTAGTTTGATAATATAACTCAACCTCTTCTTCAACACCTTGAAAAAACCATGATAATTCCACCCCTAGATGATCATCACTCGACTCTCCAAGATAAATTGGGATATCACATGGGGAAAAGAAAACCCCATTCTCCAATAGTGTTAGAATAATCCTAAAAAATATCTAAAAATAACATATTTAAGACCATAAACTAATTTAATTACATGTTAAATATTCCTAAAGTTTATCCCTATTCATCACTTTGGCCCCACTTCCTATTAAAAGTAGACCATAACCTATCTGACTGATCACAAAACTCCTCCTAAACATCTATCTATCCAAACTAAAGATATGGATGATCATTTATCACCAAAAATATCATCACATTCTGCCATTATTTTATAATTAAATCCTTATAAATCCCATTCACAAAAGTAGAATCAAATAGATTATAGGATCAGGGTAGACGATCACCTCTATTAAAAGTTAGCAGTCCCAAGGAGTTGGTCCAAACACTCCCTCAAGATCTTTATCCTATTATCATGAATGAAACCATAATACAATATCACAATGTGGTTTTAATGGATATAGGAACTAAGTAAAAAGGGCCACAGATCACACCTTGGTTTACATTAACTGTTACATGGTCTAATCCATTCATAGATCATATCCAGAAATTGAGATTATCATCTAGCATCTGACTACCGCTTTTGAGACATGATATCCAAAAAAAGGATACAATTCATGCATTATTAAGATCATTACATCCATCCATGGATCCTCAACCTAGCATCTGGACCATGACACACATTATTTACTACATGATAGATCTTGATAGGGAACATGAACACCTACAGGTGGATCATCATGTATCTTCAACCTAAAATAAATGATCAAAATCAAACACTTCTTACTCTCTGAAATCTTATCATTCATTTAATTTCAAAGATGAATCCAAACCTCACTGGAAAACACCTCCCTTTAGGGAGTAACTAAACTCACCAATGTGGAATTTTCGCCAAATTGATCTATAAATAAGGATAAATTGTTCCCTCTCTTGAGGGAATGTTGATAGCTCTATAAAAAAAATAGAGGATCTCACACCCTAGTTATATAGGGGTAATACTAACCCTATACATAAATTGATCCCCAGATTAAGAACCTCAACCCTGAGTATTTGGGGGTGAATAATGGACCAATTTATAATGTAACATCTATTGAAATGATGTATAGGATCCCATCCTCACTAGAATAAACCTGATTATAGGGGAATATTGAATCTAGTAGAGGATACAAGTCCTAGTTGAGCTCTTAGATATGGGGAATACTAACTCTAAAAATAGTGGATCCTAACCCTGTGTAGCTAGGGGGAATACGGACCCTATCTAATCCATAGATAGATAATCAAATCATCCCTAGAAGAAACCTTATCCAAGGAGAATAATATACCCTATAAAAGGATAGTTGGTTGAAATACCTTAATAGAATAAACCTTATACAAGGGAGTATAGACTCAATGATTGCTTTGATCAACACTCTACAACGTCATTGTTCTATCTATAGAGATAAATAATCTAAGAACCAAGCAAATTTTAATATAAAGGGGGAATCACTCAAGAATACCACACTTTTTTTAGTTGTATTTTCACACACATTATCCACAGAAGGTCCATATATTACCTATATAAAAATATATCTCTTGATGAAAATCAACATCTTCATTGCTTAAATACATCATAGAAAGTATTATATCACACTTGTGAAACCAATAATGCACTAACCACTATATGATGCATGGACCCTCTAAACTATACCCTGAAAAAAACTCTAATCACTCAAGTTAATCATCATATTATCAAAGTCCTTATGTAGAAATGAGTCAGCCACCACATCCCAGTTGGGCTCTATAGTCTATCAATGAAACCTAAGTACCATCAATCATTATTTCCTAACATATTACAAGACAAACTCATGATATATATACCTATAAAAGCTATCCTTATAACCACCATCATTGATACCAATAAAATACAACCCAAGCCCCTAGTACCCCACCTTGGCCAGCAGAAGGTCGAGTGTGTCCCCCCAAGCTTTCCCCTAATAGTATAAAGGATGGTAACCATCACCAATAAGGAATAGGAAACATATAAGAGGCCTTATACTATATAACATATAGTATATATAATTAACCACATATAAAAAAATATCCAAAACCAAATAGGGTATATATATCTAACTAAAATGAAAAATATTCATGCATCAATCTACTAAACAACTTAGGGGTGTGTAACATAAATGCATGTATTCGAGGGAAAAATTCAAGGCTTAAATCCTAGAACTCCACCAGACATTAGTGGTTAGGAAGAATAGAATTATCACATCTTAATAATACAATAAAATAATTTCCAGTTATGAATCCCATCAGATCCACCAACATATGTCACTACCATCGCTACTCACTCCAATAGCTCTATTACAAATGATATCACCAGTGACCTATGGGTTGTCTTCACAAACCTAAAATGTATGGGGAAAAAATACTATTCATTGGTGAGTATTAAAATACCTAGTGAGGTGCCCAAAAAATAATAGGACACATAGTTATAGTTTAATAAACAGCCGAGGGAAAAAAACATACATCCACCCAACTCAATCAAATGGGAAAACACCACCTATAGAATAAGTTACAACTTCACTTCTTAGTACAACCCTCACGTAATCTCACTAGAATATACCAGTGATAACTCATAACATTAACTAGTTCCATAAAGTTATTGACCATAAAAAAACCTCGTTTCACATGGTAAAACCCCTCTCATCTCATTAATCCCTATGAAAAACACCTCCCTAACCATTCACATCCAATAAACCAAATGCCTTAGGTGTAAACACCTCCCTACTCCTATGAAACATGGAATATCAAAGAACATCATTTTGCACAATGGGACAAAAAAATAACTACATTAAACTCTTGTGGATCAATTCATGAATATATCTTATAAAGCGTCTCATCATCCATGAGCCACTCACTATATGCTCACATTTAATGACTATCATGAAGAGTGAATAGAGGAACTCATCTTAAAATCATTATTACCAAAACAATGGATCTATCCAAATAAGTCCCATCTAAATATCCATCTCAAAAAGTTCATAATTATTATTCAACCTAAGAGGAGGGATCATTACAAAATAATGAATCACTACTTGAGGGTGATATCGGCCCCATGGATGGGTGACCTACACCCCACCCCTTGAGGGAGTTCACTAGCACAAATTATGAGAGGGAAAACACCTCATCATCCATTATAGGATCCAAATAAATGGGTCTATAACCTAAATATACCCAAAAGGGGGTAGATAAACCAATAAGAAGGTGGATCCCAACCCATTTTGGTCATATCCACCAATTTTACATATCGAAGGTGAGAAACCTAGTATACCCTGATCATTGTAATTCCTCATGTTCCCAAACTATCCTCACATCTCGAACACCACTATCACCACAAAATCAATCACATGTAATAGAGAGAAACTTATGACTAAGTAAGGTATGTATACTAGCTAGGGAAGATATAAACAATATGAATCGGAATAGTCCTCATTTATAAACATCCAAAACCATTAAATCACTAATTGACAACATGTTGGAGGAACTATGACTTGTCAGATAATGAATGTTGGATGAGAGAGTGCATAATACATAGAGAATCTCATACCTCACCCATGGTCCAGATTGAAAAAGGATAATGTTCTCTCCATCCATGTAAGATTTTGAACAGTCATTAATTTGGGAAAAATGAGAAATTTTCCTCTTTTATTGAGGACCCACACCTCACATACATGGGGGACTGCTTACTCTATCAATAAAAGAGGTGACTCTCACCTTGTTATATTATGCAAGCCTAAGGGAGTAATCAAATCCAATATCTACACTTCTCTCACTACATAGTCATCAGAACCTGTAGTCTGATAAAATGCACTCTGAGAATATACTACAAATTCATAATTCATATTCCATATTAACTCTTGGGGTGTACAAGGGATATAGATTATTCATCAACCCCACTATGAACATGACATGAATACTATTGTGTTATGGGAGTATAAAACTAACTCCTCATCAACATATCGAAACCACATTAACCCACTCAAAAATAGGTGCACAAGAAATAGGGAAGCCTCATAAAGTTCATTGTTCATATGTAAGTCCCATAAAATCACCCTACCATATAAAGGGAACTTACAAAAATTAGATTGAACTGTTGTGTTCATGACTCTATTATTGAAGGATCCATATTCATGAAAAACTCTAAAATAATTATTTAGGGGAGATATTTCCTTACATAAAAATGCTACTGGGGTATTATTGAATTCTCACCTACTCTATGTCTTCCCCAAGATCACATCATTGATGTCCAAGGTATAATTTCTATAACTATCCCCAAATAATCACATCAATGTCCTCAAATATCATATAGGGCCCATCATCATTTTCTATAAGGAAGGATACTCAAAATGAACTACTTGATTTTCTAAATTTGTCTCTATTATGAGAAATTATAAAAAGATAGTATATTGTGTGTACTATGGGGTACAAAAAATTTAAATCCAACACCCCTCTATGGGCATGTACCTCTTCCTGAATCGACATGTATTTCCCAAATAAATAGTGTGTATCATGGGGGAAAAAGTAATTTAATCCATACAGGGTATGGATTCATGTACCATAGACCTATTTGTGTCATGTAATATGAAATGGAATGTACTCATACATTCCATGTACCTCACATGTGGTGATTGGATTTGTACATGGCCACAATTTAGGTCATGTACCTAACTAGACTATATGGTGTGTTTATATTTCCAACATACCAGGTGGTCACAATATTTCACCTTTGTCATATTGATGAAGTTAATGGTGTGTGTTAATAGAACTATACATATTTTAATTGGTATTTCCATTTTAAGATCCATTATAAACCACATGGAACCCCTATTTCACCAAAAAAAATTCCTCTCAAAGGGTCTATAAGCCATCCCAGGAGACCAAATTTCATAATAAAAATTGAAAAAATAAATTAAATTATAATAAGGATAAAATTAAAATAAATATCACTACCTTGAGAAAAATCATCATAGCATTGAGTTCTGTTCCATGCTCCATCAACGCTACCTCCCAATCTGATTTTGATCACGCTTCTCTAACAGAAATCCAACTCTCATTTCATCTCCCTTCCGTTCAAGGAAATCAATGAGGGAAGCATGGGTCTCATCATTAAATTATTAAGAGGGAGATTATAAGGGGTAGGGAAAAATAAGAACCTAAGAATAAAATAAATAGGGGTCCATTATAGGCCCTTCCCAGGACCTAGAACTCTTACATAGCTTATATCTCACCTAGGTAAAATCACATGTTCTAGAATCAACCATGATGTCAGAATTTGAATCCCAAATTCATTTAAATCATATTAACATTCACACATAGGAGAACAAATAATATTTATTTTATAGATATTAAATATCATGAAAATGCCTTTGAACTAGAATCTCACCAAAATTTATCCTATGGGTAAACGTCACATCACAGTATCAAAGGAACTATCAAAAAAATTGGGTAGTTTTCTATGGTAAAGTACGACTTTCCCTTATTTAGTTCCTAGGGCATAGGAACTCAAAAATGAACTCAGTATTCTGCATGGGGAAATATATCCCTATATGACACTTACATGATTTTTAAAAACTATTTTACTTTGAATAAAAATGGATATCCTAATGGTTCATTTGAAAGTGGATATTTTAAAAATGGTTTTAAATTTAGATATCCTTCTAAAAATATTACCAATATGGATTTTGATTGTGTTTCGTAAAGGTTATATTGAGGGATAATGGAATATTTGGGGATTTATATTATTTAGAGAATTGTTATTTTTGTTACTAGAATGTAATTTCAGGTAAAGTGAGGGAAAACTTATTTGAAGTTAGGGTAACTGTAGATACTTAATTAATAGTTAGGGCTAATGGTTTTTCTTTTCAGATTATATAAATATGTTGACAAAGGGACCTCCCATAAATTAATGTGATGCATCCACTTAGAATGTGGTGCCTAATAATATATTATTGGATAGATAATTTATATGGGATTAAGATAAACCATATTAGACTATATATGGAGTTATATTTCCTTAGAAAGCATGGGTGGATAGATCCTTATAATTATAAAGGCATAATCCTTTATTGTTTCAAGTGAATTTAGGACTAGATATATTAGAACATTAGTTAAATATGACAAATAAGATCTTTTCTTTCTTTTACACATTAATGGATGTGATGGTTATATTTTAAATTTATATATTCGAAGGACATGTGAGTTATTTGTGGGATTTATTTGAGCAAGCTAATCTATATGAAGGGATAAAATGGGAGGTTTTGAAAAGATATTAAATAAATGATTCTACCTTCATATGTATATATTGTCAAACTTTACATAGTTATTTTTTTTAAGGTTGAGATACATGATAGTAATGTATTTTACCTCTTAGTTTAAGACTTTTCTAGGTTTTCATGAACAGTAGATACCAGTTAGTCACTGATGGCTTGGAGATTTGACCTGGGACTGTAACCTAAAATACAATCATTGGTGGTGATTTTTTACACTATACCATATATGGAGATGGTGAATAAGGTATAAATAATTGAAAATGATATAATATAAAATCCTATAATTATAAAAATCTTTTATAAACTAGGTGGAGGTGGTGGTGGTGGCTATTGTAATAGTTTAAAGATGAGGTGAAATTATTCTTCACTTGGGATAGGGATAACATATTATCAAAATACACTGATGAATTACTCTATGGTACAAATAGATGTGTATATTGGATGCTTTTAGTATGGTTCCCATGACCACTTAAAGATGAATTTACCATGATAGCCTAAAAAAAGTAGGTTTGGGAAGATTCAACACCTAAATAAGTATTTTGGAAATCCACCTACCGAATCTATAGTAGAGAGTTTAAATTATACACTGGAATAATAGGATCAGGGGGGCCTTGGTGGACTATATTGTCCCAAAAGATATATTATAAGGGTACCAATTCTATGATTAATCAGGGGTCTCATCGGGAACTATCTTGTTAGGTAGGATGATCCCAAGCTAAGAATAACAAGTTTTCTTATTCATGGTATAGTGGTATCCACTAGAAGTAGATCTAGTCTATCACCAGTTATAGGTTCCATAATGATTTATTATGTTATTGGTTATGCATTATTTCGTACTAGTAATAATCATTTTTTATTACAAAACAAGTAGTAGATAAATTATTATTATGTGCATAAATGATTCCACAATTAATGAATATAACATCCCACAAAATATCACTCTATAACTAGTATCCAAACCATTTTAACACATGACCTCAAGCACACCTCCCCATACACCGTAGGTTGTCGACTAGCAGTGGGTTTGTAAGGTGGTATTTTAGGGATACAATACCCTCTATATTAGAGTTCATAATAAAATATAAAATATCTTAATAAAATCCAAATCAGTGAAAAAAATATGAATATAAATAAATAATTGGAGATCATCAATAATACATGAAATTAGGTCTATCCCAAATAGTTATGCTGAATAAACAACAATCTACCCACTTGTTTGGTCTTAGATACATACAATAAATTAAGTAATTAAATAAAGGGATCTAATAAATCTATGTGATAAACCACATCCAATATTTTTATATTATCCATGATATCATGATTGACCGTGTCATCTTAGGACACAACCCAACCAAGTTCATATAACAAACATGTAAGTGCTACTCTGGTACCCATGTTCAATGGTGGCCTGAGCAGGGTGTGACTAAAACTCAGTGGGTCACCACCAACTATGAATAAAAAATCCATTATAATTATATAGTTCATGAAATAATATGATATATTGGGGAATGAATTTATAAATTAATGTAAAATATAAAATAATCCATCCAACCCTTGATCTCTGGGTTGACACCCAGGGTCAGCCAAACCTACTTCAGCACATTGATAAAAATAAATTTCAAAAGAAAATCCATAAAAATTAAGATGGTCCACCCAAGACATTTCATATGTAACCATGTGTCACTCCCTTAAGAATTAGTTTTTGGATCCTCCTACTTGGGATGAATCACCCATATAATTGGTATATTCTCCAGTATAAGATGAATCACCAAAATCATGACTGATGTAGTCCAATCGGGGTCCCTTTGAATTATCCATGATAGAGTCACATATATATTACAATGGTAAAATACCATACCAATGGTAAATTAAACATATCATTGGGTTTTATGTGAATTACCCACGGTGGAATCTCATACACATTCCAATGGAACAATACCATACCAGGGGTAAAGTAACCATTTCAATAGGCTCCATGTGAATTACACATATTTGATTCACTTATGTCTTCCCATAGAACAATACCATACCGAGAGTAAAGTAACCATATCACCATGGTCCATGTCAATTTCCCATGTTAGTGTCACATTCATATTCTCAGGGTGAAATATCATACCATAGGTAAAGTAACCATATCAAGTGATGGATTATTCTACATAATTAAGAATCACTAGTAATATGTCTCATGGGATAGTGGATCATTCCCTCAAGAAATATTTCATCAACATAGTCACAATAAATCCAAGATCATAATGCATTAAATTATAATATTATCCTATATTAAGACAATTTACCAAGGTTATGAATCAATTTTCCAAATGTAAACAAGGTATTAGGTTATCATAAGCCATGTTGATCAATCCATCCAATTTCCAACTTATAACCCTTTTATTCATTACTAGTGAATTATACTAAATTAGGATAAATCAATAATATCATAATAAGACAAGTTAACATTTATCACACATCCCATGTTATTCCAAGTTGTTCAATTAATACAGTTATCAATTAATAAGGAATTTATTCTCATTTGTTAGATTGTCATGTTGAGGGAGAGTCATCAAAGGTAAGCATAAAGTAACTATAAGCCTCATCCAACTAGTATATTCTCCTAAATCATGAAGACTCACCAGTGGTGTGCATCAATTAACCACACTTCTCAGTTAACTGGTAGATTCTCTTAATTTAAGGTGAATCACTGGTGGTAAGCATCAGGTAACTCGAAACATATAATTAATCATGGTCAATTCATATATTTAAAATTTTAAAAACCCATTTATTAATTTCTATCAGATTTACATTTATTATAAAACACATGTTCTACCAATTCACATTATCAGTATTTCCATTTCATTACCAGTTTAAGGGTAGGAACACCCCTCATGTTTCCAAAATTCCCAACCACAGTGAAAATATATCCCAATAGGTCCTTGGGAGGTATAAGAAAATGGATTCAAATTAAATAAGTGGATTACCAATTTTTTAGGCCCTGTACAAGGTGTTCGAGTGTGATCATGATAATTTAACATACTAGGAAAATGATACAAACAAAAAGGGAGTTATTTTGTACCATCTAACTCAAATATAGATAACTCCAAGATAGTGAAGGAAACCCCAATGACATTTTACGCAACACCCCAGTCCATTCATCCTTCCTCAAATTCTTTGAGTCCATATCCCTTTCCAATGAATTCCAACTAATTGATTATAACTATGTTATAATTAATTAAATTATATTAAAGAAACTTATATCTAATGGTGAATGATAAACTTGAAAAAAAGACTTATCGGATGTCACCACCTAGCTGGATTATCCACCAACTATCCATGGAAATTCTGCTACAATCATCTAATTCCAAAAATTGGGAAAAATACCTATCACGTGGAAAAATAAAAACAAAAATAATATGTAATTAAAATGTAGAACACTAAAGTTAAAACCCAATGGAATTCCTTCAATGAATTTTTTTCCAAATACATGTATTCATCATCATGGGGTACCCTCGTACCATGCAGATCTGAGATCTCAACATCCTTGGAAAAAAACTTCTTGATTTAGTAGATTTAACCGTACAATTTATCAATTAGAATCAAACCAAGAAAAAATTATATGGATATTTCTAGGAGAACTGGAAACATCTGGGATTATCAAAGGAAAGAACTCATCAAGATGAATCCATCACAACTGATGAAAATTTAAATGGTGAATGGATGAGATTGGGAGAGATCCCAAAAGCCAAAACCACCTTTCTCATCACCTTTCACATAAGGGATTTGAGGGAAATAATTTTTTTTAGTGTATAATGAAAATACCATCACTTTAATCCTCTGAAAAATGATCATCCTGAATTCATGATGTGAAACTTGTTTTCACATCTTTAATTTTTCAAGGGAAAACATTTACTAGGTCTTAGCAGCTGGTGTCAGAGTGTGAATATATGTTTTACATCATGAGTTTTTGGGAATATCATTTTGGATTTTTTTTAGAATACTAAAACCACTAGACATACCTAAAGAAAATTATTCATTTCATTAATATTCTATTCATGATGTGAACATGGTTTTATAGCCCATTTCAATAATCTTGGAGCCCCAAACACTCCTTGTTTGGCCTTCGGACTGCTGTGTCATCACCCAAGACGTGAAAACCATCAAAAATATTCATTTTAAATACTTAAAATTTCATAAAATAATTATAATTTATGGTTCTAAAAATATTCCATAAACAAAAAGGATAAATTGAAATTACCACTAAAAAATGACCTATACGAATGTGGGTTCTTATAATCTACCCCCAACCCCATATAAAACTTCTCATCTCCTAGAAGCCTCATCAGAAATTTTCTATATGAATATGACCTATATGGGTTTCTTAACCATGATGAATTCATCATGTTGCACTTCAGATCATTAAATGAGATATTTTTGTGAAACTCTAGGCACAAGTAATATTATTTACCAGAACATGAGCCACTACTCATAGCCATTACCAAATCCCTAGATAGTGATAACAACACTCATATACTTTTGAATCACCATTGTTTTATCATCCATGTCATCATTAGGTTCATGGTTCTCCCAACCATAGAACCCATCTTGGCATGATCACTTTTGACCCATTAAATTACCCAAAATTTGGGATCTCTTTTCAAATCATGAACCCAGAAGTCCCATTACCATCTCGGCATAGTATCCATCTCATCATTCCCTAACATGAAAAAGAATCTTCAGAGCTAGTACCTCTTATTTTCATTAATTCTAATCTGAAATAGATGGGAATCCATTTCCCATGAATAGGTCCTATATATACCAACCTTTCCCTAGGATTTGACCAAACCACAAAATACTTACATCATACCCAAAGTGATGTACCTAAACTAGAGTTCTAACTTCCCAAGTTTTCCTGAGAATTTATCCCAAAATAACACTTTCATCCAATTTTCTGAATGTTTAACCCCCTAAAACATGTCATGAAACACATTATCACATGATTCACCCACTAAAGTAGGTGAAAAAGCTTTGATTCAACCCTTGATGTATGTAATGAATCATGAATCACCCCATGAATCATACCATGAAGTGGGGATCACCCCATGAATCATGTCATGATCTAGAAATCTCCTCATAAATCACCTTTTGATCACACTAGGGAATTTTATTCTTTGTCTTAATGAAATGATTATATAAAATTCTTTAACCAAATTTAAAATCTAGTATTTTCATGGAATTATATAAATTAGAGCTTATAACTCACTAATGACCAAGTGCTACATTGACCATCCAACAGCTGGTCCATCTAATCCAGTAACCCTTTTTTCATGAGGGTCATCCTCCAATATCCAATGTTGGCCTCCCCACCTTATGAATTTCCAAAAACCATTCCTTGATAGAAACCACTTAGAGGCCATTCATCCAACCTGAAAATACATTTACAAATCTCTATAATTTGAAAATACCCTCTAAACCTACTCAGGATGATCTCAAGAATTAGGCATGATCATCTCTATACTAGGAGTACACTATGATTTCATTTGCAATTACCACCACAACCCCATTCAAGGTCCTTGAGCCTTCCTAACTACAAGAATCTCACCAACTCTCGACCACCAGGATTCAAGAGGAACTCATTATCCAAAACTCACTAGCACCTCATGAATCTCTTCCAAGTATCCATGAATGAATGTTTTTTACGACACTACCATCGCCACAATTATCATGTTCATACACTATGTCCCAAAAAAATCAATGGAAATTAAACCACTCCCTTGAACTAATCCATAACTAATTTTACCCCCATAACTAGTCTACATCACCTTGATTAAACAAAAAATCACTCCCCCCCCCCAATCCATCCATTCAGATAACCCAAATGACATTGTTCATCATGATAATGCCCCTACCTTCTTTAATATTTATAAACTCTAAGTTGCATGATTCCTTATGAACATTCGCTAAAAATAACTCAAATCCCATGAGTATTTCATCCCTATTCCTAGTCTCAAACACCCATTCAAGTATCTAACCATACCTCCAATCCCATTATCCTTATCAATAATGAAACATACTCATCATTCTTATCCAACAACATAACCATTTTCACATGCCGAGAATGATCATAAGATAACCCATCAACCTAAGAATCGTTCCTTCATAAAAAACATCTAACCATGCCCTAACCAACCTTGAATCGCCCATCAAAGATCAAAATTGATTCTCACACAAAACAATGTTATAATAAAAGGATCAAGAACCCATATGATCATGCCACTCAAAAACTGTCCTTAAATCCAACAACAAAAACTCAATGTTCTTACCCTGATAAATAAACCAAGGTAAAACCATTCCTTTTATATAAACTCATTAGAACCTACCATACACTGATCGTATAAACAAAACATTGACAACTAGGGATCCCATCCTCTTCAATCATCCTCATATCTGACCGATCCATGTAATACTATGAGACACCACTGAACCTGAACAAAAACCACCCACAAGGGGTCCAGAAGTTATGAAACATTGCCATACTGACCCACTGGGGTCACCACACCAACTTTTCATGAGGACCATGTCATCATTATCATCCTCATGAAACATATAGTAGATTCATATGGGCTTCCATAAAAAAGAATCAAAGTACAATTCTAATCAGGTGATAAGGATTCCACCAAGTATATATACACAAAAATACCCTACGATTAGTTTTTGAAAGTTTAAACTAATATCCCTATATCATCAATGAAATCACACACTAGAAAGATTGTAAAATGTGAATCCTATGTGCATGTTATGATGCATGAGATGCCTCTCTCATTTATTGGATAATATTAAAAACACACTCACCAGACTCTTGCTAATGGAACAAGATCCATATATCCATCATAAATAAAAACATCCAAACAACATGAGTGTTTCCCAGGGATAAAATTAAATAAAAATATATGGACATAAATTACAATAGTATCCCCATGCTCTGGTAACCAGGAATTACTATCACAATAGTTGTTCATGATGCACAATCTCGGCATCCATCATAGGCTCCGACACATTCCTAAATATACAGTTTACCAGATGCCAAAATCATAAGACCAAGGAAAAATAATTCCTATAAAACCACTTTGTAACATCCTTCCTTAGGTCACTTTATAACCAATATTTGTACTAGTTTTCCAAAAGACCCCAATCATTCCTCCCCATATGCCAGAGGATGCCTACTAGTAGCAGGGGTCTAAGGTGGTATTGTTAGAAGACTATACCCCCAATATCAAATTTCACAATAAAATATAAAATATTAAAATATCATCCATATGAGTGAATAATAATGGTAAACATATGTAAGTACACATCATCAATATTACATGAAATTCATTTAGTCCCGAACATCCATAATAAACATAAAACAGTCCTACCATTTGTCAAGTCATAGATATATACAAAAAATAATGTAAATAAACAAAAAATATCTTTATTGCATCTATGTGATGAACATCATCCAATCTCTTCATAAAATCTGAGTTATCATGATCAACCACACAATATTGGGCCTCAGTCTAACCATATTCTTACAGAAAACATGTAAGAGCTGCTTAGGTACCCATTTATAGTGGAAGCCTAAGAAGGGTGTGATTAAAACTCAGTACTCCACTACCAATGGTTTCTAAACAAATCCAATATGAGTATATAGTACCGAAAAAGGTATAATAAATATGGGAATACATTTTTAATTTAAATTAGAACATAAAATAAACCAGTCAACCCTCAAGATCTGAGTTGACACCTGGGGTAAGTAAAGCATTCTTCGAAATGTTACTATATATATCTATCATGTAGTAAATACTCATATGTTAGGATGAATAACCCATTCCATGACTCAATTAACCATATTTATCACTCTCAAGAGTCAAGTGGAAGATCCTACTACTCATGATAGTTCATCCATGATGTTGGAGGATTCTTCTATATGGGATGAATCATTGATATCTTATCTCATGAAACCAAACTGGGATGCATGCGAATTATCCATACTGGAGTCACTTAAGTAATCTCATGATATGAAACCATACCATGGGTAATGTAACCATATCACTGGGATCCATGAAAATCACCCATTATGGAGTCTATAACATCTTCCCATGGAAGAATAATATACAGTGGGTATAATAACTATATCACGGGGGCCCATAATAATAGCCCATGATGGAGTCTCTTGGGTATTCCAATGGTGAAATACCATACTAGGGGTAAAGTAACCATCTCACTAACACTATGTGAATTACTCTTAGGGATTAACTTACAAATTTCCATGGTGAAATACCATACCAAGGGTATTGCAACCATAATGAGTGGTGGATTATCCTACCTCAGGATGAATCCCCAGTGCCACGTCTCACAAGAAAATGGATCATTCCCTCAGAAAATATGTTAGAAATATAAGAACAAACAATCCAAGAGAAGATAACATTCAATTGGGGGATTCTTTTCTATTAGAATTAATTGATAAGGGTATGAACCAGGTATTCCATTATCAATAAGTTATCAAGTTATCATAATCCGAGTCAGTGAATTCTTCCAATTACCATTTAATAATCCATTTATTCTCAACTAATGGTCTCACCTATAACAATATGAATCAAGGTAAACATATCAATCTAAGTTACCATTTATCACAATACATATGTCATACCAAGTCGATCAATTAATCTAGTTATCAATTAATATGGAATTTATATCCCTTTATTATATTCCCAGGCCTAATATGCAATATTTAAGGTAAGAATCAAGTAAATAGACACCTCTACTAAATACTAGATTCTCCTACATTAGAAAAATTCACTGATGATATGAATCCAGCAACCATACATCTTATCTAACTAGTGGATTCTCCTAGATTAGGGTGAATCACTAATGGTAAGAATTAGGTTATTCAACACCTATATGAAATCAAGGTCAATTAATATATTTAAAGTTTTAACAAACCATTTATTAATTCATAGTAAGATTCCCTTTTTTATAAAAAACATTTTCTTCTGATTAACATTATCAATATTTCAATATCCTTGTGTGTTTAATAGTAATAACTCCCCTCATGTGGTCATAAGTCTTGGTCAAAATTCCAAGAGTCCCAATGGGGTCCTCGGGAGGTATAAGCATATTAATTCACATTAAATCAGTGGAATAATAAGTTATTTGAGTCATGTGCATGGTGTGTCGATTCAATCTCACTCATTTCACAAACTAGAAAAACAATCAAGACAAAAAGGGAGTAGTTACAACCCCCTACCTCAAATGATGATAACTCCAACCCAATAATGAAAAACCCAGCCCCATTGTCAACATTACCAAATTACATTCATCCTTCCATAAATATTTTGATTCCTTATCCAATTCTAATTCATTACAGTTAATTAATTATAACTAAATTAAAATTAATTAAATTATAGTAAGGAACCTCACATCCAATGGTGAAAGATAAACATAACAAATGACTTACAGGATGTCACCTCTTAACTGGATCATCAACCAACCATCCATGGATTTTCTAATTTGATCGAATGGCTCCAAAATTTTACAAAATCCATATCACATAAAAACATAACAACAATCAATTTAATATAATTAAAATCAAAAACATAAAATGAGAAACCCAATGGAATAAATTTAATATATTTCTCTTCATATTCATGTTTTCATCAACATGGGATACCCCCTCTCCATATAGATTTATAATCCTAACATCCTTAGAAAAATCCCACCAGATCCGATGGTTTTCATCATCTGATTTCTCAATAAAAATAAATCTATAAACAGTTGGATATAGAGATATTAAAGAGAATTTTAATCATTATAGGGTCTCAAAGGATAGAAATCACTGATTATAATCCATCATAACTAAAGGTACTTCAATTAGTAAAGAGTTGAGATTGGGGGACTCTCGAAATGTAAACCCTCCATTCACAATACCTTCTACATTATGGATTTTCTGGAAAGTATTTTTGAGTGTTTAAAAAAAATCCCTCACTTTAATCCACTTAAAAAATCCCCTAGAGTTCATGATGTGATACTTGGTTTCACAATATGAATTTTATGAGGAAAATAATTTACTAGACCTGACCAGCATGTGAATGGAATGAAACTATGTTACATGATGGTAATCTTCTAGTTTATCCATTTGAACCTTTTTTCACATTTTAAAACCACCACATGCACCCAATGAACCTTATTCGCATCGTAAATACCCTATTTATGATCTGAGTGGCACTCTGTAACACATTCTAGTTGTCTCAAAGCCTTGTAAACTCCCATTCCAACATCTCAGAATTCCATTTCATCACCATAGACTTGTATTCCATATAAAAAATTATTTTTTGGAATTCTTAAACACTATTAACCACATTTTGATCTCCATTTCTCTAAATAAACCATCCACCAAAAGGATAAATTCAAATTCTTACTAAAAAACATGACATGTGCTAATGCAGTTTCTTACAATGTGCATCTAAACACATTTTGGAGAGTAATATAGGAAAGGATTAAAGTTTCCAAAATAAATATTTACAATATGAAATGTGTGATTTTAAAGGGAAATAACCATCCTTTACTTTTTCATGTTTCATATCATTATAGGCATAGACTGCTTAATTTCATATAATTATCACATGTACTATTTTGGTTGGAGGGTAACATTATACACTCCATGTGGTGACACTCACATATCTAAGGAATAATGGGATGTACATTCTTGAAGATGTAGAGTGATTGTTATAATTTTTGGGATTATATCGTGTCCGTTATATTTTATGGTGTTAGTGGTAATGCAAGTGTCTCCTCAGCTTCAAATTTCTAAAGATGGTTATTCATTTAATAGATTTTTTTAATAATATTTTTCAATGGGATACGTTTATAAAATAATCTAGAGTTGTATTGGATTTTTACCAAGGATGAGGCCCATATCCCTCCCTTTGTACACGATGGAACTGGTAAAATTATGAGAGTTGAAATCTCAAATATAGGATTTGGAGAGAAAATATTTTATTAGGCCAAGTACCTCATCTTGGGTGGAATGGGATCTATTTTTGATGAAATCATATATCAAATTGAGCTTATGTTTCAATCATATAATGTTAAACAAGTTTATTATTGGTGAAAAATAATATATTCCAAGAATTGATGATTTATTGATCATTTGAATGTTTTTATGATATAAAATTTAGGTTTCGATACAATAAAATTAGAGTGAAAAATAATATATTCCAAATATAGATATTAAAAGTAATTTTTACCATTATGAGTATTAGGTTATGTTATTTATATTTTCTACAAATATAGAAATTTTTTGGGAACTCATGAAACACATATTTCATTGATATCTCCACACTTTTATCAATATATTTGTAGATGGAATACTTGTTTAATCACATTCATCAGTTAATCTTGAGTGCAAAATTTATTTTATTTTGATCACATTAAAGGATAATCATATCTATAAAAAAAATTCACTAAATATGTATTTTTCATTCAGAATGGGAAATTCCTCAGGAATGTGATTCTATAGATGAATGTTTCAATCGATCCTAAGAAAATAAATTTTGTGGTATCATAGAAATAATTGAATGATTTATTTGAGATGAGTCGATTAATTAGGATATACATGTATTATCAACACTTTTTTCATGAATTAATTTACTAAGATTCACTGATGAGGACCTTAATAAAAAATAATTTACCCTTCATATGGACTCTAGAATGTCAAAGATTTTTTATAGGGTTGAAGAGAAGGCTGAAAATGATGGTTAGTCTTATATTTAAAGAATTCAGTGATTAATATGTTCTTTATTGTGATTCCTCATAAACTAGAATTAAATTTGTTATCTTATAGGTTAATCATTTTGTTTTGTATGGTTCAAACAAGTTGATTATGTATGAAAGGAATTACCTCATAAAGAACCTAAATATTTTAGTAGTTGTAAATTAATTGAAAATATAGTGTCATTAATTATTTAGTGATAAGTTTAAAATATATAAAAATCAAAAAAATTTGATATATTTATTCTCTAAAAACGATCTAAATTCAAGGAAGTATAGATGTATGGAGTATCTATAGTCTTTTTATCTTGATCCTGAATAAACACATAGGAATGTAAATATGGTAGTGGATTCTTTGTGTTGAAATTCACATAGGGATGTGATTCAAGAGGCTAAGGAGGAATTGAAAATCATGAGCTTATTTGAAAAAATAATACTAGATTCCACTAAATAGGGTGAGAGAATGGTATTTTTAAGAATTGAGGTTGTACCAATCTTGTGATATAAACTGAAATAATGTCAACTCTAATATTCGCAATGTGTGGCTATGAGGGATTCCATAAATGGTAGTGATACCATAAATAGATTGTCATAAGTTTCAAAATGTATATCATATTTTCATAACAGATTTTTCATTCTCTCTTTGATGTGTGACGAAGTGATTAAAAGGCCTCATTATACTAATTGGTAAGTCTACCCAGATGCTGATAAATTTTATGAAGGAAATGAAATTAAAATTTTGGAGGTTATACATGAAAAGGAATATAGAGATTTGTGATTCAAATTATATCATTTTTTATTATGTAAATATTTAATATAAAAGGATAACAAAAATTTTACAATAATGTCTTATCCCAATGTGGATGTGGGATAGTATTTTGATGGATTTTATAGTGACTTTACTGATGAATATGAAAAATTAGGATTCTATTTAGATATTCTAGGAAAAATTATCTAGATAAACTGATTTTATAATAATTTTAGAGATAAGAATGGTTGAGGAGTTGGTGAATTTATTTGCGAAAAAAACTAGTTAAACGCCATGATGTACCCTATATAGATGCTCTAATTTTAATGGTCCCTATTGGTGATGAAATATTAAAGCCATAGAATAATTGGGCGGTGTCTGGGTTTTTTGGGTTGAATCCTATCCAAAATGGATCAAAAATTAATCTATGTATATTTTTCTAAAATCATAACTTCTTCACGAATAGACAAAGATTATGAAGCTCTCAAGTTGAGTTCTCATTCAAAATCACATAGAGGCCCCATGGTAACCTTCGGATAGTGAAATTTTGAGGTGTGAAGTGCTTATTAAATGCATAATGGTTGAAGATAGCTTCACAAAAGAGATATTTGGACTCATGGAGATTTCCCAATCGTGAATATCATAAATCATGGTGAATACTTCCAATCCTTGTGAAAGCCCCATTTTTATAAATACCCCCTTCATTTCAACTTTTGAGGGATAGCCAGTGACCTTTCAACTTTTGAAAATTTATATCTTTTCATGAACCCTCAAACCTTTTTGAATGAAATTAAAAATTGATCCCCCAAGATATCCAATCATTGAAAAACCACCAACCTTTTGTTCTTGAGAGCCTCCACCAAAAGAGGATATGTCTTTCATGAAGGAATAAGGACCTCTTAGGAACTTAAGGCTTCGTGAAGAATTCATCCTTTCAAAACACTTCACATTAGAATCAAGACTTCACTCCAAATAATGGGAACCTTATTTCACGGTGAATACTCATTCAAAAACCCCTTAACCTCCATGAGGCGCCTGATCTTTATGAAGCACCTCGTCGTAAGGTCCCGAATTTCACGAAACCTCTCTCTTGGGCCTATTCGAGGTGCCTCCATTCTAATGACACCCCTTCATGATGGTTGAGTGTCCAAGGGACCCATACTAATCCAATATCAATTCAGATTTACCTCAAGTCCCCATGTTTCCAGTGCCACCCATTCCTGTGTCTGCCCACTTCACTCCAAGTGCAGCCCGATCCTTTGACCTACCTTTTTCTTCTAAGCATAGGTACTCTAACCCCTATTTATTTTTAGCTTATGGAATCTAACATGGTCCTCATAATTAACCATTCATCCATGGTAGTACCAATTCCATGCCCCATCCAAAGGTGCATTAGTAAAGTTAATGTAAGCCCTAGGTGTGAGGAGTGGGACCACCCACATCTGAGCTACATGATGTGAAACTACCTAACTCCATGTCCTATTTTTATGTTGGTAAAATAAATGAAAAAATCCTCATAACATGATTTAAAACTATTCCCTCACCCTATATTATAAATAAAAAATTCCCCATGTAATATCATCACGGGATGACACCCTCTCCCACCACTAACCAAATAGATTCACTCTCTAATAGTTCCCTAGCGTATGCCACATACAATTCCCTAAAGAGACATCCTCTTAAAATAGGGTAGCTTCCATGAGTATGACACAAAAAAATCCCCCAAAGAGTGATACTCTTTCAACATGAAGCTTCAATGTGTAATCTCCACACCATCCCTCATTGATTCACTTTTCGCAACATGAGCATCATTAACACATGATGTTAAACTGTATAGATCAGTCTTGTCACATGAACATAAAATACAATATAGAACTCTGTGGGTTTTGAAACCAATATTCTAAATAAGGTACATAGGGTTACTATATAAGTTTCAATCCTAAAAATGGTAAGCTATCCATATTTTCCCTCCTCGAGACTCACTTCCTAGATCCACCTCCACGGGGCGTTCAGATCCATCGGTAAACTATCTAGGAGTGACATATTACCTCTTAGGTATACACATCATAGATAAACCTCCATGGGGATTTCTTATCCATTGTTAAAATATCTTGGTGTGATGTCTTCCCTTCTAGGGATTCACTTATTGGATTCTCTTCCACAGGGTGTTCTAATCCATTGGTAAACTATCTTGGTGTGATATCTTTCCTCCTAGGGACGCACCTCCTATATCTGCATCAATGAGGTGTTCTGATCCATTAGTAAAATATATAGGTGTTCCTTCATTGTAACACACTTTATCGATCCATATTCATAGGGTTATTTGGTTATCCAATCCCATCTTCGCAAGACGCTAGACTTGTTACCAGATCCGTCTCAACCAGATGTTTTGATCTATATTTGTAGGATATATAATTTGTGACCAGACCATAAATATATACCACATGTAATAAAAATTGGATGTCTGGGGTAATAATGCTTGGAATAGTTATTCCCCTGGTGGTAACTACCCCATTATCGAAATAGGATTCATTGGTTTCCATGCCTAAGATACCTTATATGATATGTCCTCCCAATAAAAAGATTCATAGGTTACCAATGTTCCCAATTTCCAAACATGCCTAGAGATTCTCAATGTGACTACTATCCTAAACGAAGGTTACTCATCTATCAAGATAGAATTAGTGTAAATATCTATCATCCACATCGAGATGGTATCCGGAACAATCTCCAAAAACATGATGCAAATCTATGAGGGAGACTCAAACTACGAAATGAGCTCTAAGGAGGAATCTATGTAAGGAGGAACTGACATCACTACATCCCATTTCAATTAACTCTCAGACATCACCATTGAAATTGATGAAATCTCCACATCTTTGGATAGTGGGAATACAAGGAAATAAGAATCCAATTTAGTCCAATCTAACATACAGGTCGGGCCCCAATAAAAGCGTTAGAAACAGAAATGGTGAACCCAATGTGAAACTCTTCTCTTTCAACCATGTGGACTAGTAGAGTCTGAGGCATCAATAGATTGACATATCACAAAATTCAATAAGTCAACACGAGGTCCCACCAAGAATATTGTGGGCCCATCATGAAACTCACCTTTTCATTGGGATAGTAATTGTGGGTAATCCTCAGTTTATGACATTTTCAACACATAACCTTATATTATTGATAAGATTGGATGATATCGGTGCATTGGGAATCTAATTTCTTATACCTATACCGATGGCTGAATCTACATACTATAAAGTACTCAAGCTATGGGTAATCAAGAGACCAGCTATAGTAGGTGTCAAGGCATGAGAAACATTGATGCTTTAATCTCATAAAACTACACCTATACCACAAATTTCACCATGACTATGGATACAGGGTTCACATGGCCCATATAACCATTTGAGATTATTCATAGGAGGGTGATATACACTCCTGTATACCGGTCTGAACATGAAGGGGTCATTCTAAAGAGGGATACAACCCTCTATGACTTAGAGGCACAAGTGCCTCCATGAAACTGCCACCCCCAAATGCCTTGTAGGGTAAACCACCCCCATTCCAATGGTGAATCACTTTGAGATTCTCTCCCTAAAGAACTTTAATGATTCATTACCTTACACTGAAGATGTATGGGGTTCTCGTGTCACATCTGCATTGACTACTACCCGAGAGATACCATGAAGGTATCCCACACACCCTCATCATTTCTAGAAATGACCTATACTTTAGGCCTAAGATCAGGTGGACTTTACCCCTACACCATTAGCCCTAGTCTGAAGCACCCAATGTTAACATTTTGGGTATCCCCAGAACACTTCCTGATAAGGGGTGTCTTCTATTGATTTTGTGGAACTTGATACTTCTAGTGAATCATGATATATCCCAACAATTGGTGAATAGGGATATATATTCACATGATTTGGATTGAGACCCATGCCACCTCATAGACAGACTGGGTTAATGTATTCAATCATTGGAACCACCAACAGCCATTACAGGCCAACCTGTAATGAGGGGACTCGGTACAGTGGTCATCCCCACACCATCATCAACCCAAGAGGATTCCCTACCCACTCTTCCAAAAACCATCATGGAGGCCTTCTCCACTTCATTACCAACCAAAGAATAGGTCCTAATCACTCCAATGATAGTCCTAACAGAGTCCCTCCTCATGTACCAACCAACCAAAATGTACATCATCCCAAAAATACCATGAAATAGGATAGAGTTCTTCCCCATATCGAATAAGTACCCTTCCATAAAGAACATTCCTAGAGTAGAAGCATGAAGACTTTTCATCTAAGGATAAATCCTAAGAAACACCTAGTCATCATTGACCTTTTGGATCTCCCGGAATCTAAGGGGACAGATGACTAGGTAAGGGAGTCTCAACACCAACTGCTAGAGTCTATGGAAAGAACCGAACAAATGATGTTTTTCATTCCATAATATTATGTCCACAGGATCCCCAAATCCCTAAAAAATTACTTAAATTTGGAGGATTTTATAACTCCCTTTGAGGATATTTCAGTTTAGTTCTCATCATTATCAGCTTCCCTCCTCTCCACCTCCACCCAAGAAGATAGAGAGGTGTCAGGTTCACGATTGGATCCTATGGATGGGGAGAACTCCACTAATCCAAAAATTAATGCTACCACCCTCACTCATGAGGTTGTGGTGAACACTCCATCCTGCAACACTACTGGAAATAAGCCCATTTGTGACGGGTTATTTGCGACGGGATCCCGTCGCAAATGGGCATTTGCGACGGTGGTCCGTCGCAAATGACCCGTTGCGGTAAATCGTGTCGCAACTAACACTATTTGCGATAGGTCCATCGTTAAAAATATTATTTTCAACGGTAATATGTCCCTTCACAAATACTAATTGATATATATTAAAAAATTTAAATAAGGATTTTGTGACGGGCCCGTCACAAATGTTATTTGTGACGGGCCACGAATACCGTCGTGAAAAAGTTAAAAAAAAATAAAAATAAATAAGTAATTGTGACGGGCGAGTCGCAATTTCATATTGCGACGGGCAAATATTCCCATCGCAATAGGAAATTTAAAAAAATTTAAAAAATATATTTAATTGCGACGGGAAACCGTTGTAATTACCTATTGTGACGGGATGATTTTCCCGTCGTAAATATGTATAAAAAAATAATTAAAAATTAAATTATTAATAAAAAATTTAAATTAATATTATAATAGTAATAATACAATTATAATTAATTCAAATATTATAACAAAAAATCATTCAAATATTTAAAAAATTATAATTAATTAAAATATTTAAAAATTTAAATATATATAAAAAAATTAATATTATAAAATATGAATAATATTATTAATCATATTAATATTATAATATAATATTATATAATATTATATAACAATAATAATAATATACCGAATTCATATTATTATAAATAATTAAAAAATTATAATTTTAATTAAAATTTTTGAAACTTTTTATGTATTAAAAATACTGAATATAATATTATTAAAATAATTATAAAATAAAAATATGAAAATTATCAACATTTGGAAAAAAGAAATATAAACAAATAATAAAATACTGAGAGTAATATTATTATTAATAAAATAAACAAACATTAAAATAAATACCAATAATAAATAATTAAGTATTAAAAATAAATAGAAATTAAATAATACAATATTGACACCAGTATAAGAGAGACAGAAACTCTGAATAGAAAAATGTCATATTTTAAATTTAAAAACTTTATAACATCTAAACAATAACTAATATGATGGAGGATGGGGAGGGGGTGATCTGCTGGTGGAGGAAACTCCATCCCTAAGGCATGAGTGAGTCAGTGCATGTACTCCATCTTCTCCTACTGCTGCTGCTACCACCCACTCATTTGCTCATCGTACACCTGATGTTGTCATCGGTGCTCCTCCTCATGCCGCTGCTGCTGCCGACACATCTCCTCCTACTCCTTTTGGAGACTCTCTATCAACTCAGTCAGAGATCACAACCGATCCTCTTACTGTGTAGTGGAAGAAGATGCACGAGCTCCTCTCGAGCTGGACGCCGACATCGCGGTACTACCATAATAATCTCTGGGAGTCAGTCGAGAGCCGATACCAACTACCTGACCCTTCTCAAAGGCATATTGGGTCGCCTACATCCATGCTGCCTCATCAAACTGATGGCCACTGGTCTGATCTGATGCCTCGGCCTGACCCTCAGGCCGGGTCTGTGACGCTGCGGTCTCATATGACTCCTATAGTTGCAATTTAAAATTAAAATTGTGAATATATTATATGCAGTTAATTTTTAAACTTGAAAAAAAATAATACTGACCACGATGTGACGCTGGTGATCACCTCTGAGCTCCCCAGTAGCTGGATCACTGTACATCCTCTGATATACGTTGTACTCCGTAATATCGGGGTGCTTGACAGCCTATAAGAATATAAAATAAATTGTTAATATTTAAAGTTATATAAAATATTTATAAAAAAATGTACGTACCAAATACTGTCTATGAGTACTGAAAGTACGACTCCCAGCTTGATGAGTCACCTCCTGTCTCCCCCGATTCTGCCTCCCCACCGATGATCTCCTCTAAAATCCACCACTCAACCAGTGTGCACATAATCCATCCCATACGTGGGATGAAATGTACTCTAGTCGTTGTGCTCTACATGACTCATCAAAATATAACACTCCTTCTTTATTCATGGTATCTCTTCTTAAATTGTGCAAAAAACTGACGAAAGCGATCACGCATTGCCACCTCCCATGCCTCGTGGATGGCGTCACGCATGGTATCCTCGATCGGATACCATAAACCCTACAAATAATTCAAAATATCAAGTTATAAATGAAATAAATTTTAAAATAAAAATTATTTATTTACGTACGTACCAACCAATGTTCGAACATGGCCTGCTTCACATCAATGGGAATATTCTCACATGTCCTCCATGGTTGAGAAAAATAGTTTCCCAAAATAGCATTTCCCTGTCCGACTGCTATATGCGGAAAACTGTAAAAACAATTGTCAAAAATTTATTATGTAAATAGATTAATGAAATCTTAGAAAAATGCACAGGTTATCACACCTCCGGGTGCATGGATCGAACTCAAGACGTGGATGTCACTCGGGGATGGGGTCAGGAATCATCAGTCGTACAAGACCGCACCCCCTCCGCGTACCCCCTGAAGAGCCTTCAGGCTGAGGGTCAGGTGCCAGTAACTCAGCTACATCGAAAGATAGGTCAGCATGCGCCAACTAATGAAATGTGTCCTCATCCATCTGAGACAGAAAACGAATGTTGTTCGCAAATAATTGATAATTGTTATTATATATACATATATATTAGTTATGATTATATATAACTACCATTGAATTGTATCAATGTTCAGCTTCATCATCATCTTCATATCTATCAATGTCATCTTCATATTCCTCCCCAATATCATCGATATCCATTTGATTTCTAGTTGCTTCATCTCTTACCATTTCAAATTCATTTGTGACGTCATTACCGTCATCATCATCATCACTGACTCTTACATATAATTACAACAACATCCTCTTCAAGTTTTCATAGAGCATCGTAATCTGTTGTCGCCGCACAAATGTCCCAAAAAAAATATGATACGTCTGTTATGGAATCCCATATCACAGAATTTAATAGACCTCTTAATCTAATGGGTAGAAGTATTTCCATTATAACATGACAATCATGACTTTTTAATCCGATAATATGACCATTATTTACACATCTACCCAAATTGGAAGCACATCCATCTGGAATTCTCAAATCTGCAATCCATTGACAAAATAATAAGCGGCTTTCTTTGGACAATGTATAATCTGATTTTGGTTTCATTAACCTTTCTGTTCTGACATTCTCAAATAGTTCGAGTTCTGGACACCTGCAAATTTGAGAAAGATCTAATCGTGCATTTATATTATCTTTTCTCTTTCCTGGTGTATCCAAAACTGTATGAAACAAATTATCAAAACAGTTCTTCTCAATATGAATGACATCCAACATGTGGCTGACTAGAAAATCAGACCAATATGGAAAATCTCAAAATATGCTACTTTTTAGCCAATTGTGTTCTTTCCCAAAACCAGAAATTTTCCGTTGGTTTATTGTGGGTCCAAATGTGATGGTAGGTAATGAATTTACAACTGATTTTAACTCTGTACCTAATAGCATTTTTGGAGGTCCATCCCTTTCAACTGTGCCTTTTCTAAAATGAGATTTGTTTCTGCAAAAAGGATGATCAGCTGGAAGAAATATTCGATGACAGTAAAAATAGAAAGGTTTTTTTCCATAGATGAGCATAAATGCCTTGTTCTCTACCATATAGTAAGGACATGATTTCAGCCAATGTGTACTCCAGCCAGATATCATTCCATAAGCCGGAAAGTCACAGATTGTCCACATCAATGCTGCTCTTAGTATGAAATTCTGTTTCACAGCAACATCATAAGTACTGACACCAGTACTCCACAGTATATTCAATTCATCAATCAATGGTTTCAAATAAACATCAATATTCTTCTTCGGATGTCCTCAGATTAGTAAGGTCAAAAAGATATAGGGCTCCTTCATCAACTTCTATGGAGGTAAATTGTACGGAGTTAAAAAGACAGGCCAACATGAATACTGACTACCATAAGATCTGAATGGATAGAAACCATCAGTTGAAAGACCCATTCACACATTTCGGGCTTCTAAAGAAAAGGATGGATGCACTCTATCAAAATGTTTCCATGAATCACCATCGTCCAGATGATTCAAGATTTTACGGGTTGAAATATTCGTTTTGTGCCATGACATCATTGTCGTTGTATTCTTAGACATGAATAAACGCTGAAGTATGGATGTAAGAGGAAAATATCTCAACTGTTTTATAGGAATCAAGCCAGACTTCCCATGTTGAGTTTCTTTATACCTCGATTTCCCACAAGTGGGAAAACTATCCAACGACTCATTTTACCCAAAATATAAAATGCAATCATTTGAACATTCATGAATCTTCCGACAACTAAGTCATAAATTCCGAACCAACCTCTTACTCTCATAGTAATTTGCAGGCAAAACATTTCCTTCGGGTAACAGTGTTTTAACCAATGAAAATATTTGATCAAAACACGTGTTTGATATTCCATTATCTGATTTGATATCCATAAATTGTGCAACTGATTCTAATTTTCTTATCTTGCAACCAGGATATAACACATCCTCAGCAGACCTCAAAAACTCATAAAATTCAGAGTGTGCCAACCCAGGAGTTGAATCAATATCATCTTGAGTTTCTGTATGTTGAATAGATGGACCTGCAACATCATGTACTTAATTTTGAAACCGGGGTGGATCTGGAATCAAGTTAGTATCACCTACTGTAGAACTGCTTTCACCATGTTGATACCAAAAAACATAATCCGGTTGAAAACCAAAACGCAAGAGATGTCCCCCAACTTTTTCAAACGTGTCAAATGTTCTCAGTGCACTTTTTTTACAAGGACATTTTATTGATCCTTCTGAAACAAATTCTGGATTTGATGCCGCAAATGCTAAAAAAGTCTCCACACCCTCTATATATACTGGATTTAAACCAGAACCATTTGTATTTCTACGTTGATTTATCCATATGTGGTCATCTAATAATGACTGTTGACGACCTCATTGTTCCATATTTTTCAATAAAATATAAAAGCATTACTGGTTTTGAATAATTTGTTAGAAAAAACACTCAAGCAAGGATAATTATAAAGTTTACATCAGACACGAATGACAAAAACTTATTATTGGGATAGACCTAAAATTTGACCCTTTAAGAATTGAACATGCTAAGAATAAAGCAAAACCTTTTACAAATATTGATAATTTTAATATTTTATAATTTTTTTATTATTTTAATTATACTAATATTATTTTTTCATAAATATTAATCATATAATAATAACATTATTACATTATTAGTATTTTTTATTATTAATATTAAAATAATTTAATTTTCTATATTATGTTACAATTCTCCTTTCATCTGTGTGTTTAACATTCTGTCTCCACATGTAATATTTACATTCACTTTCACCTCTCTATTGATGAGTAGGTTGATAATTTTGAAAAAGAATGTAAATATTACATGTGGAGACATAAGTTTTCTTAAAACCAATACAGAGATGAAAAGAAAATTGAGAAAGATAATGATCACGCTAGTTTTTTCCAATTAGCTAATTATTACTAATTATTCCTAATTATTACTAATTATTCCTAATTATTGATAATTATTCCATGTTATTGGTAATTATTCCAAATTATTGGTAATTATTCCAAATTATTGGTAATTATTCCTAATTATTGGTAATTATTCCTAATTATTGTAATTATTAGTAATTATTGGTAATTATTGCTAATTATTGCTAATTATTGCTAATTATTGCTAATTATTGATAATTATTTCTAATTATTGGTAATTGTTGGTAAATATTCCTAATTATTGCTAATTATTGCTAATTATTGGTAATTATTCCTAATTATTGCTAATTAGTTGTAATTATTGGTAATTATTCCTAATTATTGCTAATTAGTGGTAATTATTGCAAATTAGTGGTAATTATTGCAAATTAGTGGTAATTAGTGGTAATTAGTGGTAATTAGTGGTAATTATCTCTAATTAGTGGTAATTATTGCTAATTAGTGGTAATTATTTCTATTTATTGCTAATTATTGGTAATTATTGCTAATTATTGGTAATTATTGGTAATTATTGGTAATTATTGGTAATTATTGGTAATTATTGGTAATTATTGGTAATTATTGGTAAGTATTGGTAATTATTGGTAAGTATTGGTAATTATTGGTAATTATTGGTAATTATTGGTAATTATTAGTAATTATTTGTAATTAATGCTAATTAATGCTAATTATTGGTAATTAATGCTAATCATTGGTAATTATTCCTAATTATTGGTAATTATTGGTAATTATTGGTAATTAATGCTAATTATTGATAATTAATGCTAATTATTGGTAATTATTCCTAATTATTGGTGAATATTGGTAAATATTGGTAATTATAGGTAATTATTACGAATTATTACTAATTATTGGTAATTATTGGTAATTATTACTAATTATTGGTAATTATTGGTAATTATTACCAATTATTGGTAATTATTGGTAATTATTACTAATTATTGGTAATTATTGGTAATTAGTGTTAATTATTGGTAATTATTACTAATTATTACTAATTATTGTTAATTATTACTAATTATTGTTACTTATTACTAATTATTGTTAATTTTTTCTAATTATTACTATTTTTTGAATTATTCCTATTTTTTGTTAATAATTGCTAATTATTACTATTCTTTTTTGAATTATTCCTATTTTTTTGTTAATTATTGCTAATTATTACAAATTATTACCGATTATTACTAATTATTGGAAAATTTTACTAATTATTACTAATTATTACAAATTATATTCATTAATTACTAATTGCATTCATTAATTACTAATTATTATCTTTAATTAAAATTAAAGTTATTAATTTCTAATTACAGTCACTTAATTATTAAATATTGTTAATTACTAATAATTAAATCTAACAAATCAAATTTAATACAACCTTAATACAACATAATTATATCTAATAAGAAATAATAAGAACTAATGTAAAAATATAAAACAAAACATTAAATAAATATTAAATTAAAATTTAGATAAAAACCTTAAACTGGTTTTCGAGCTTTCAATTTGTTGTACTTGTAGGATGATCCCCACAACCTCCTTGAAATCAGCTTGCAAAACAAAAATCACTCAACTCATATAAACTAGTAAGAAGTAGTTCAGATTCAGAAAACTTGTCAAGGATGGCTGTATTTATAGGTTTGATTATTTGCGATGGGGTTTATTGCGACGGGAATAGAGTCGCAATTGGTATTATTTGCGACGGTCCCATCGCAAATAACCCCGACCACATTTATTATGGGCGGCAATTAAATGGATTATTTGCGACCGGGCCCGTCGCAAATAACCCATACCGCCATGTTATTTGCGACGGGAAGCCGATCTCGTCGCAAATAACCTGTTACCGTCGCCGGTTATTTGTGATAGGTAGGTGATCTCGTCGCAAATATATTTCATGCGATTTGGCGCGCAAGTCGCGCCGAACCATTTGCGACGGGTGAGAATATCCCGTCGCAAATAACTCCTTATTTGTGACGGGGAAGAATCCAGTCGCAAATACCCCGATTGTGGGGGTTATTTGCGATGGGACATATTCCCGTCGCAAATAACCCGTCGCTAATACCACTTTTTCCCATAGTGAAGCTATGTGATTATTCCCTTGGAATCTCCCATAAGGGGTGTCCTAGCATGCATCAAACATTTTACTCATTTAGTGACTCCTCTACCAGTCAACCAAAAGTGGAATAGATCCATATTAGTGTTTTCACCCATATCTTGGCCAAACCATATTAGATATTGGGTTGACCCAAAGTAGTACCCTTCCACTAATTAAGAGGTCTTGTGGGATGTTTTAGAAACTAAAATGTTTTCTATGATATTTTAGTTACTAGAAACTACCAACTTCGACATCCTAAAGTCCCTTGCTGAGGTCCTGGCCATGTGTTTCCACTAGATCATCTGGTCAATGTTTTCACTACCTTTGAGATCATTAGTTTGACTTCCCAATAATCTAGGAGAACCTTTAATCCATTGACTAGTATTTTTGGAGGGTTGAATTACAAGACATTTAGTGGCTCATCTCCCCGCTTCGTTGGGTTATCACCGAACACTTGAATTTTTTTTGTTAAGATCCTTATAGTGCTTTGATGCATTACAGAAGAGGCATATCTACATGTACAGATCAGGGGTTTGGGGTAGTATGATTATCTCTACTTTATACCTATATTTCAACATCCTGACCTGCCCACCATATATGAGGGAACGCCTCTAAGTACCATTATGGTAAAAAAAAATTATTCCCAAGATTCCCAAAAACATGGTCACTAACATAGGGATTGATAAGGAAAACCCACCACAAGGGGTAGTGTAGTACCATATAGACCCTCAGACATGCGTCCCTACTCACCTGCAGAGGTGGGTAATTGGTCTTTGGGATCCTTCTAATAATGAATTGCAGTCTACCCACTAGAATCTTGATAAGGGAAATAAGTATACTGACCCCTCTGATCCATTTGATTTCATGTAGAATATAGGGGAATATCCCATGGAAGCCACCATACTACATTAGTTTGTAGAGATAAAAATGATTATTGATGACCTCATTGTTGATCGTCACCCGAATTATTACAATGCCCCCCATGGAATCCCATATTTCCTCCAGCGGAGAAATAATTACTCCTTAGTAAGATTCCCCCAATAGAGTGTGGTAAACCCATAGATCTAGGAAGGATAGAGGTGGAAGTGTTTGGATAGATGTCAAGGTTAGATTCACTGAACCCACCTGAGAAACATAATTACCCTCCTCAGTATCCAATCTATTCAACTTCGTGAATCGATGTGCCAGATTATCAAGTTGGTGATCCAATCAATGTATTCGGGGTTAGTGACCCTCATCAAGATAGATACCTTCACCAAGATGACGTGATATCTACTTTCTCATCTCTCCTTGAGGCCTTAGAGACATTACATTTGGTGATCACACCTAATACAATGTCATACTCAGTGTGGGTGCACAGAATCTGAGTAGCCCCAGAGTTTGGAATTCCAAGATTTTCCTCGCTCAATGGGTTGGGTGACTTGTTACATCATTTGGACCACTTCATATCAAGGTTTGGACCCATGTTGGTAACCCCAAAGTATTAGGAGGATTTCAAGATTTGGTGTTTTGTTCAGATGTTTTATGGACCTATGTTTTTCTGGTATAGCCGAAAACCCATAGGTTCCATTGCTGGTTGGGAAGACCTTCACAGATTGTTCCTTTACGAGTTCTTCCTCACCACATGAAACACAACTATTTCAAACCTATTAATGTGCAAGAAAAGTGTTGATGAGTGAGTCATGTATTTTTTTCTTGGGGTAAATACCTCACATATTCAGTTGACATGCCTCTAACTCAAAGCAGATGTTGATGATGTTTGTGGGAAATTTCAAAACATAGTTTTTCCTACCATCATCACCTTGAACATTCCATATGTATTTGTGGAGTCTTTTGATAAGGCCCATCATTTAGAGGTATCCCTATAGTATACTAGATAGTTGTTCCCATCGCCTCTTCCACCTCTAGTGAGAAGTATTTCCAAAGTAGATACTGCCACCACTATACAAGTAGCGTCTCCCATGTTGGTATAGTTGTTGGACCATTTTATATATTAGACTAACCAAGTGTAGACCTATCAGGCGTAGCCTCACCTAGAACAACCCTATCCAGAAAACCCTCTCCTCATATACAACCATTAGGAATCACCATGCCATGATCAACTACCTCGACGAGAGAATGTGGATCCATCCCCTCATCAAGGAAAATATCTCAGAGAACCTTTCCAAGGTATAAGAAATCAAACACATTCCTTCAATTATGCATAGGTGTCATACTTTTTAATATGTTCTCAAGATAATGGGATTTTGAAGCTTCCATAGTGAGAGAAACCCCATGAATCTTGATACATTGATTTCCCTGACCATTTACAATACTACAAAATCCTTGGACATACCATCAATGAATAATATTTGCTAAAGTATTGGCTCCCAGGACAAGTGAATATTGGTTTTTTAAAATTGGGTTATGTTTCTAAACAGGTGATGCATATATCCCCCTAGCCCTAGTAGTGAAACTGAAGGATTTGGTGAATGGAAATAGGATTCCAGTCATGGGACCTTCAAGGAAAGTGAACGTTTATCTCGAAGGGAATTTTCCCACGCCCATGGTGTAAACATATCCATCTTAGTCAAGAAAGTACCTCATTGGGTTTTTGTTTCTCCTTCAGTTATAGTCTTTTCATCCACACTATAGAATTTCAAATCCCATGAGAAGAGGCACTGGCAGTACAAGGGAGATCAAGGCCCCCACCAATATTGAATACATATTGCACCCTTAGTGATTGCATCACTCTTGAGATGGGAAATGTTCCTAGGGGCTTCCTATAATTGAATGAACTAACTGATTATGTTTAGGATTAGACCTATGTGAACTTAGTCTATTTGGTATACAACATCATGATACCTGACAATAAAGAGTCCTATGAAAACCCCATAGATGCCTCCATCTCATGCTGCCGATAGAATGTTCAAAGACATGAAAGCTGCCAGAATGCATAGCCAATACTGCAAGACTAACCATTCATGATACTAAGACCAAGAATCAGGTATTTCACAATGCGTAAAAAGAATTTTCCTCCCATCAGGCTCTATTAGGTACGACTCCAAAGACAAAAGTGTTAGTTGAGCAAGAAGCTCAACTGTGACCATGTCATCATTTGCCACGTCTAGCTAAAGTCAGGCCACAACCAACCAATATTCATCTAGTGGTGGTTCATAACAGGTCATCTAGTCAGCAATAGTATATTACAAACACCATATATAACCTAGTGGTTTAGTCAATAGCATCCAATATACCCCTACCAAGGAGAACCCCTCTTGAACTAAAAAACATGCCTTTGACGTGAATTCATGATGTGTTAAAGCACTACAATAGTATATCCACGAGAATTTTTATCTTCAAGGACCTTCAATTGTCTAAAGAAATGTGTGAGTCCATTGTAGAAGACTTGAAACTCCCTTTATAGTTCAAAGAAGAAGTAGATTCCATAGAGTCCTGCTATGTAGAGGAGGATGAGAAACTGGAATTCCATTTTGTCATCTTGTTATTTGAGAAAGATGCAAGTTCCCTCATGTAAGGTCACATATTCCCACTACATATTACATACCAGTTTAATGGAATAGAAATGTGTTCTTGTGTGGTGGAAATATTTTATAGGATTAACCTCATCCCAACAAAAAAACTCTATATATTGGGATTAACCAAATCATATTTTACTCCCTATGACCTGATAATATAGAGTAATGAAAGGACCTAGAAAAAATTGTGTGGGCAGTTCGGGTTGAAGACCCAGTTTTTTTGGCTTGATAGAAATATCTTAATTTATGGTAGTCTCACAGGATACAACCTACCAAATTCTATTGGATAGACCCCGACTTAGAATTCTTGTAGCATCCCCATCCTCGTATCACCAATGCCTCATGTACTCCCTCAATGGTCGAGTAGGGGTACTCCAAGGTGATTCATCACCCTTTAACTCATGTGAGGCCCACTAAATGGGTGAGTACTACTAAAATAGGGAAAGGAAGTTGTTTAAGACTAATGGGGTTGACTGAACTAATGATCAAATGACCACCATGACAAATCCATGGGAGGACATATATTATTATTTCATTCTCCCAATTCATCAACTAGATCACATGAAGTCGGTCCAAGGATGTTGTTTTGTTGTCTCCCAGAAAAAGGGACTCAGTATACCTAAAAAGTAATAATTTCCTAAGATTACCACATATTCCTACACCGAATAGGATCGGGTGATACCAAGGGAACCTAATCTTACAAGGTACCGAGAGGTTCACCCCATGGATACCATTTCATTTCATTCCCATGTGTTCTAAGGATTAGGGTTTAATAAAAGAATCCAAATTTCCACCATTTTTTAACATCAAGCATGGAACTCATGTTTAGAGGCTGGATGGAATTGGTCTAATAACTTCTATCACCATCATTTCATCAAATCAGAAATCCCTTAGTGAATATTCTATGTCTTTTTAAGTAAGAACCAATGCTACCCATGATTTGGTTATCCTGGAAGAGTCGTCTCCTCCTACTAATTCTCCTACCATAGATGACAAAGAGTATTTGGAAGACTCCCCTCCTATATTTGAAGAGGGTGTATTCAACACCATTGATGAGTTGATTCAAGAGAATCTTAGTATAGAGGAATACACAAGGCCAAAAATTATTATTGCATCGATGTGTCCATAAGAGGGGAATTAGTATGTAGACTTATTGAAGAAAAATCACAATGTATTTTCTTAGAGATATAATGATATGTCATGGTTGGATCTGCATGTCATCATCCACTGTCTCAGCCTCCCATCAATTCATAATGGGTTCATGAAACCTCCTAGAAAAATGAACCCATCTCAAAATGTTATGGTTGATATTGGATTTCACATATTTATCCAATAATAATTCATTAAGGAGGATCAGTACCCAAAGTAAATTGCCAAAATCATTTTGTTAAGAATAAAAATTGGAAAATTAGAGTCTTTATAAACATTTGGGACCTCAACTACCACTTTCTGAATGATGAATTTCCCCTTACAGTGATAGAATTATTAATTGATGATACATCAGGTTTCCAAGAACTCTCCTTAATGGATGGATATTCTAGGTACAACTCGATTTGGATAGCCCTTTAGGATGATGGGTCATATACTTTTAGGGAACCTCAAGGGACTTTATGTTATGAAGTAAATCCCTTTGTCCTGAAGATTGAAGGAGACACCTACTAGAGGTACATGAGCCACATAATCAAACCAATTCTCAGGACATTTGTATAATGCTATTTGGAAGAATTGGTGGTCAAATATCAATAGTTTTTGGACCATATCAAGGACTCTAAGAAAGTATTCATATTACTTCACTCCTAGTACATGAATATGAACAACTTGAATTGTGTGTTTGGGGTTACCTCTGGGAATTTTCTCAGCTTCATAGTTTGATATAGAGATATTAAGATCAACCGAAAGAAGATCAATTCCATCAATCAAATTTATATCCCATGAAATCTTTGAGAGATTCAGGGTCTCCAAGGACACTTAGACTATATACAATGATTCATTCCCAATCTTTCCTGAAAGTGAATGAAATTTTTGAGACTCATAAATAAAGAATCCATCTACCAGTGGCATGAGGATTTCCATAATTCCTTGGATGAAATCATGTAGTATATTCTACAACATGTAGTTTTGATGCCAACCTTCACTAGGAAGCCTCCGGCCCCCTAATTGACCTCCCTAGATTGGTCTCTCAGCACCCTTATTTTACAAAGGAATAATAATGGTAGAGAAAATAGTTTATCCTATCTCAGTCTCATGATCTTCGATTAGGAGACTAGATACTCCCATATCGAGAAGAGTTGTCTCACACTTGCTTTTTGTAGTGTAAAAGTTGTGGCATTACCTAGAGGATCACAAGATAAAACTTGTGTATTGAGTAGAGCTGTTCAAATATATCTTTAATCTCCCCAGGTTGATAGGATGGTTGGCCTATGGGGTAGTCATACTATAGTATTTTGACACCAGGTTAGTTCCACAGAAGGACGAAAAACATCAGGCATTGGTAAACTTTTTTCTTTCCCATCCGACCCCTGGAGAACTTCCCCTGGATATTGATTTTCTGGATGAGGAAATCCTCTTAGTTGATTAGGCCATTCCATATTGTTATATTCATTTTGATGGTGTATCTTGGAGCCTGACCAGTATAAGACTCAATGATCCAAATCTCAACAAGGTACACATGGGGATCATATTCATCACCTCGGTATAATATTTCTTTTCATGAACTTTCCTATTTTCTTAAGGTTGCACAAAAAATGAGTAAGAGTATATGTCTCTCATTACTGGTATCAAACTAACCCTTGATATTGATGTACCTTTCTTTCAAGGGAATGGGTATTCTAAGCTATTCATCAAAAAGATTAATGGTGACTACATCATCAGAAAGCAAGAGCTGGTTCCACTACCATAATGACCTCATCAATCGATGGCCTAGTTCTCCTATAATTTGGAAGTGACTCATTTCCCCCAATCACTTAATGTTTGATCTTACACCTTATCTAGTTAACCCATGCCTCTTGCAGAGCCATACTAGAATAACCTGTTTATTTATTTGGCACATCGGAGGGTGACCACACCTGTCATTTCAGATGATGATGGAAACCAATAAATGAGCCATCTGGAAATCGGGGACTCTATGTCATGTAATTTAGGTTTCCCCATGGTAGAGGAAACAACCTACTAGAAAATTCCCTTCATTTATTATATCCATCATGGCATCATCCTGCCAGACCTAGCTGAGCATGTGAGAATCCATCGACATGCATCACTGTTCCCTATCCAAGGAATGCCAATCCTTGATAAGACACTCTACAAACCTGGGTTTGATATAATTATCCTCTATTTTATCTAGGAAGATGATATTCCCTAGGAAATATATAAATTTCATGTCATTTCATGTGTTTCCCATCAAGTAGGATTGAAACTCTCCCACCAAATTTGGATACTATGTTACTTTTGGCCCACTATTGTCCATGAATGCATCAACTTTCACAAGAGGATTCATGCATGTCATATCCATTACAAATTTTTTCATAAACTATTAAAGCTTCTCCAAACCACTATGTATTCTTGGACCTTTTAAATATGGGGACTCAAAGTTTTTGGTTCATATTCACAAGAAACATCTCACTAGTGTTGGTTTATTCTGACTGCAATAGACATCTTCTCCATGAGGGTGGAAGAGATTCCCCTAAATTCTAATGGAGAATACTCTTTGGTCACTATGGACAGAGGGTGTATCACACCTCCTACCAATGCCAAATTTCTCAAACAGCACTTCACATGATGAGTCCAACGTCCAAACTCTATAACCATAAAATATGAGTCTATGTAAAATTAATCAAGACACTAAACTTTGTTCAAGTATTCTCAGTAATGTTTTTTGTGTTATTGGGGATCCTTGTTCATCCATTCATATTAGGTTTTTGACTCCACTTGAATACACATATATGTTTTATGCAATGCTCAATCATGTTCCAAAATCTACGAAATTAAACTAAGAGTCCCTTAGTCCAAACATTATGACTTTAAACTAAGAGTCCCTTGGTCAAAAATCTATTACCATAAACTAGGATCTCATTGGTTCATGCAACACAACCTTATAATATTTCCAAAAGGTCTAATAATTTTGATCATAAACTATTTTCATCCCCAATTGTATGAGTTGTATAACTTTAATCTACAAATCCAAACATTCACAATGCACGATGTTAAAATGCGGTCTTACCCCATCTGAAGCATGGGTGCCTCTTAAATTAGATATCATGTTTACCCAATATAAAATTGGTATTCATCATTAGATAATTATGTAATGGTCAATAAACATTACCTCATGCCCTGAACGTGGGATCCCCCATGATATTTGTGAGATTCTACAATTCCCTCTCTAGAGGGGATTTCCCCACCAGTATTGGTCTTATACCACACCATGCCCAATAAATATGTGTGGTTTTATTCAAATCATCATGGAATATGTTGGAACACCCAAAATTCTCATCTTTAGGCCTAGAAAAAAAATCATAAACACTTTATCCTCTTATCCATATTTATAGTCCATGTCATATGACCTTAAACTGCGCTCAGTTCATCTCAAGGTCTATATGTGGTATATGAGCCTCTTTGGATCCTTTCATGTCGGGTACCCCTTTTATGCCACATAGATAACCTTGAGACAAACGCTTCCCCAAGTATAAAAATAAATAATTTAAACAAATTTCTTTACCACCATGGTCCATTCATTATGACCCTAGACTGATTTCTCGTACTCCAAGAAATGTGACTTTAAATGTTATTCCATGGTCCAGAACATATGACATTAAACTTCATGCAACCATCTCTAGGATTTCTTCATACGGTGGAGTTCCTCCTTAGTCCCATTCACATCATGTTTTAATTTTTTTTTCCTTACATGAATCCATTAAGAACCCTCACCATGGTCCAAGGATTATGACCTTAAACTATTTTTAATTAGTCTAAAATCTATGACCTCAAACAAGGAGCCATGGTCCAAGCACTATGACCCCAAGGAATGTGACTTTATCCCTCTTTGGTATGGGTTTCTTCATAGTTAGTGTTCTAGAAAACCCACCTCTTTCCAAAACTACTTGCGGCTTGATTCCCATCTCCATGGTATATGTAGTGATGCCTATATTTTTCATCTTCAGGCCTAGTTGGAGATTCACTAAAAAACAATCTGTTACCTATGGTGTTATCACCTCAAAATACCCCATTGGTCCACCATTATATGGTTACTCCCATTTCATTTACCTTGATCCATTATTGGGATGAGATTCATTCTTATCCTGATATAAGGAAGGAAATAATGGGTAGCTTAATGAATAAGCCCCACACACCTCATCCTTAGTGTGTGAAGATAAAATTCATCCTTACCTAGTTAAATAAACATAGGATGCATCATATTCCAAGAATGAGATGAATCACATATTACCCCATGTAAAACTGGGAAGCCTTTTAATGAGATATGATTCTATATCCTCTATAAATAATATGTCACCCTACCAGTGTCAGTCTCCTACTGTGTTATGCCTCTAACACTCTATGTTTTCCCCGATTTGGATAACCATCATCCTCTAATATGAACATTCTCTCTAATAGAAATGGTTTCAAGCAAGCATGGTACATTTGCTATACCGAGCTCATGCCTCGAATGATCCTTCACAACAAACAGTATATCCTGAGTTTTGAACTCAGTAAATAGTTGATATTGTATATTTTCACCTCATATTTAACTGACATAGGTACATAACATGTATTTAGGACATGATTAGAAATTGTTCCCCATTTAAAGGTTATAACCCTCTTCCAATATCTAGGTCTTAAAAGCCTCAATCACCCTTATGATTTTTTTTCAGGTTCTTCTACGCTTAATTTTGTTCTCCCTTACAATCAACATAAACTCTATACCAATAATTGTTTCTTGTATTAAGCATGGCTCTCGTGTGCTTTAGTGTTGGGAGGATTTTTCCTCACGTGAGGTTGAGACACATGAATTTCCCAGGGTATGAACTCGGTAACCTTAAAATGGGATTCTAAGTCCAAAGAATCATCACTCTAAACTATGTATGAGACATCTTAGGAATGCATTGTGTGTCTTTGGGTCTTTTGGACCTTTATTCACTTCGATTTATTTCTCCACCACCCCACACATATCCACTTTATATGCTCATCGATTTGAGTATTATGACCTAAAACTATGTGTTGTGTCCCTAGGGATATGTTGTATGATGTTGGGCCTCCATATATATCATTCAAGTTAGGTTTTCAAACTTCAATGATACACATAACCTTCTGGGTACCCACTCAAGGGCCGAGCTATATAACCTTAAACTAAAAGTCATGGTCTGAACATCATGACCTTAAACTATGTGTGAGTTATCTAAAATAAGTCTTGTGTGACATCAAATGGTCTCCCAGGCCCCTCCAACCACAATTTCACACAAATTCCTTCGGGAAACATCGTCATGTGGTCCAATAATTATGGCCACAAAATATTTTCTCTATCTCCAAGAATTGTGACTTTAAATTGTGTGCAAGTCTCATCAAGAATGTGTTGTGTGGATCGATTCATGTCTATTTTTCTTTATTCTACACTACACATTCCCCGTTTTGTCAAATAAACATGACCTTAAAATGTGTTCATACAATGTGTCACTGGGATATTTCATGTGATGGTTTATCCTAGGCCCCCACTCATGCTGGTTCACACTTCCATTCACATGATGTTAAACTATAACCCTACCCTATGAAATGGACATGTTATTCCCTTTTGGCCTAACATGAGGAGGAAATGATGGGTGGATTAGTGAATAATCCATTCATACTATTTCCTTATCACATTTCATTAAAATGTGTGATAGATAATCCTCACTACATGATATAAAACTATGAATCCAACATCATCACTATACAATGATAATCCATGTGTCTATCATTCTCATTGCATGAAGTAAATATATGGGGCATCATAGTCCCTCACCCAAGAATCACTTTCCTTTAGTGTTGTTGACCTACCATCTTACCCATGTTATTTGACCATCACTTATAATATAAGATGATTCATTCCTTATAAGATGATTTTGACATTGGTTTAGATCGATACTCCCATGTAAATTTACTCTAATTCACAGTGGCGTAATTCTAGGAGTCCATGATTCCATTTTAACATTACTTAATTTTATCTATATGCTTCATGTGTTTCTTTATATGGATATTCATCCTCTACCATGTCTTAATGGGACCCCTAATAGAATGATCTTATACCACACTAGCTATCCTACCATCCTGGGCCAATTCCCAGGATGAATTTAGATGATATCCTGAGATAGGTCCCATGTTTTCAACATGGTTAGTGGTGGAAACTCATTTTTTATTCCCCATACTTAGTCATACAATATGGATGCTGTGTTTGTAACATGGTCGACAATTTTCCTCCATCATCATTACACTCCCTTTTTTGTTCTATATATCAGGCTTCATGATTCACACACTTCATTCCCCTTTGTTCAGGTATAATTCAACACCCCTGGTGTTTTCCCATATCATGCACTAGTTCATGTTAGAAAATCAATTTATTTGTTCATAGGCCCCCATTATCTATCCACAACCAATCACCTACCAAACACTCTTATTGTCTTGTCCACTAATGCCGAACTCAAGTGATCAAAAATTTTCTAACACTCTCAAATGATAGAGAAATCACATGGTTGTCCCTTGTTTCTCACACTAGGAATAGATCCTATGAGATTAGGGATCATCTACTAGTTATCTCATAAATATGATCAAAGTGAAATAATTATAATAAAGAAACAAGTTCAAGCATGTGGTAGTCTAAAAATCCATCCAATGTTTTAGAGGGTCATCCACATATTAGAGCCTTTCCTATGAAAAATGTCTTCAAAGGTCATCCCCAAAAATTGAGAAACTAATCTAAAATAGACTTTGTGAGTGGAAAATAGGGTCATCTACTTCTCTAATAGGTCTTCATTCTCCTATTAGGAATTATTATGAATTCTTTGGCTCTGGTTCTCCTTTGGTTCTATTTAGCCTGGTACTCAGCCACGAAGAATGTCACATATTCCTCCTTGGCCTTGGTTGTCACCAATAGGGTCTTTGGACTATTAATGATCTAAGCCTGAGTAATAGTGAGAGTCACATGATCCTGCACCAAACCATATTTTCAAACAATATCCCCTTTAGAAACATTGAGAACTTGGTATCCCCCATCCATGTGTCAATTTCAAAAAATGTGGAGAACCTTCCATTTAGCATGTGCCCCCTCGAGAAAGAATTCATATTCCAATGTGTGAGGGATTATAGAGTCCACCCCACTAGTCCCCAAGGTAACTAAAAAGTGGTGGAGAGATACTATCTAGTTTATTAGGTCGTCTATATGGGTCTGGGTGATTATGTTATGCATATACCACCATGCCCCGTGGTAGAAAATCTGATTCTCCTTAGAGGCTTCTGATCTGAAATCCTTAAAATTTCTAACTAGAACGGGATCAGAAGGATTGGAATACTTAAAGTATATCTTCATATGGATTTTATGGGAGTAGGATTTCAATAATGAGTTAATAGAGATCTATTAGGGGAAATAGATACTCGTCTACCTCTCCATATATGGAAGAATCCCCGACCACACCTGTTGGCACCTTTAAGGTGGGTGCGACAATTCCAGCCACCCTACCTTCCCCTATAGGTGGTTCAATTTCAACTTCAACCTCTGCAGCCACCACCACTAGAAACTAAAGGTAATACACATACAATGTCTCCTCACTAGTCACCCTAGTTGTTGGCACAATTGTCACATCTTTTATTTCATCTTTAGTTCTAACAATCACCTTTGGTGGTGCCGATACCACAGGATCTGCCACCATAGCTCCATTGGCTAGTCCAGTCATGGACACTATCTCAATCCCCTACATCAAGGGTATGAAATCATTATCCCCTTACAATGGATCCTGTGTGGTTTTCCCGACCATTGGGGTCTCACTTTCCTTTTCCATCAGGGGAATAGCACCCACAATTGTTGTTTTAGTATTTGGCACCACTTTCTCAGTAATTGATATTGGCATATAAGCCCTGAATTTGGTATTAACTAAAATTTCAACATGCCTCATGAAAATTAATAATGGAAAAGAATTAGAAACAAAGTTTTAAAAATAATAATAGGCTTAAATGAACAATACAGCTTAGTAAGGAGATCCTAAAGGTTTACGGGTAGTCCATCAGAAAATGGAATTTCCCCGACAGTTGTTACCTCAATCACAGGTTCCTCTTTGACCCATGGTTGGCCACCCACAACCATGAAATCAATGTGGGATCCCACAATATCCCCTTGAATTATTGATGTTCTCTCACCCTCTCCCTAAGTCTCTTCACAAACCTCTCACTCTTCTATGTTCGTTGATTCTGGTACAATTGAAATAAGGGATTAGAAAATAATTTTTAGTGTCAGGTGATGTGTAAAAATTCACAAAGATTAGACAATAAACCTAATTGATATAAGTATGTTCATCTCTAGATATTTATTGATATCCATCACTTCCCTAGGACTCTCCCAATAATTTTACCCCAACTGCATCAGCAAATGTGTGAAATGCAGGAATGTACAGAGAGGAAGATATTCTCAACAACACCCTTACCCAATTAGTCAAGGGATTCATGATACCATGATAGTAGACTAAATCCCCTATATTTTCCATTTATTTAGTCACATTATCCTGGGGAATGTATAAACCTAACCTTTCTATCCCAACCCTATGAGGTATATCCCATCAGTGATGATGTATTGCCACCCCCTCCCCTGAGGGGTGGTGAGCTACCTGTGAATCCCCCAGACCTCTCAGGTATTGGGAATCATGGTATCACTAGGAAGCTCTAGGTGACATACTCTCTTACATGGGACATTAAAAAACTCCCTCAATATTACCTTGTAGGGATCACCGTCCTCCAGTGACTTCTTTCCTAGGAGAGACAAACCTGATGTCGCTACTCCTCTCCTTGTGGAATCCAACTATGTCATTCCCAGGACTATCGAACCCGCTATTGTTGTCTGGACCACATGTCTAGATTTTCCTCCCTAGTGCACTATAACCACCACTCATCCCCTACCCCATGGTTTTGGGTCCTCTAAATTGTTGACCCATGTGGTTTGAATCTTCAGCATCTCCCCGGGATATGTGCTCTCCCATCTCAATTCATATTCATAGATGAGCCCATATGCAGTGGTAGGTGGAAAAAGTTTGTTACTATTTTTTCTATCCATGTGAGTGAACATGTGCCAAATCTTCCTTGGAACCAAAGGATGAAAATTTTGGACCACCTCCATGTATACCTTCGATGTTAACCACTGCAGACATCTAAATTTCCAAATGAAATGGTGAAATTTTTTTGGTTCATAGATCATCAATTAATCAACCCTCCCATATAGTACCCTGCCTCAAAATGGTAGTAGGAATGATCGCTTCTCAAGGTTATCCATACCATCATTATTATTTATCCCCATTGTGAATGGGAATGTTTGAATCATAAAGGACTCTACTATCCCAAACTTTTCTAGCATGTCCACCAAGCACAACTTGAGTAGGCGACTCCCGGCGATGTTCAGGATCGATGGATAGAAGTTCATATTGGGAGGATATATATGGTCCAGATACACATATACCCCCACCTATGCATCCACCAAGATATAAAAGTAGTGTAGGGTCTCACACACATAGAGATAAGTCTTCCCTCCACTGACTTGGAAAAGAACCTTATATAGCTTCTCCGGTATCAGGAAAACTAAATTAACATGCTACCTCATCGCTAACATCACCACCATAATTAAGGTTCTTGGACACACCCCCATGTTTTCATCCCATTTGGGGATTATCCATAAATAGATGAGTGTGGTATTGAATGTTGTTATCCTGGCCATGGGAGCTTCAGAACTGATGTTATAGGCCCACAAATGCCACTATATCACCTCCACATTTTTCTAGTAGGAGTGATCCTTTACCTACTAGTATCTCCTAGGACATGATCAAATTATCCCCATTAGATTCCTTATTAGATCATCCACCTCAAGAACCTTCTATTATGGTTTAAGTTTGTTCAGGAAATACCTGAACCATTGGTTGAAGGGGATATCCCTCATCCCCAGCTACTCTTCACTGGTTTCCTACACTAGATCCATTAAAACCTTCACTAGGATTGGTAGATGCTCTTGGTCAACTCACATTCTCTATGGGTCGAAACTCATCATAAATCACCTCTCTGATTGGGATCCTAATGATTTGGTGATGATACCACGGTAAAAATCCAACCTCCTCATGATGAAAATGGAAAGTGTTGGTCCCTGAAGAACACCTTCTCTACAGCTTGGGAATGACATCCTGGTTGCGTTAAAAATGAAACTACGATGCCCATTCTATCTCATAGAGTCCCACTCACATCAAATAGTCCTTGAATTTGTATCATGATATGTAAACATAATAGGCATGGTCCATTAATTAGTGAAGTTTTTTCACTAGTATGTGTCCCATTATCATTCCACCCTTTGAAAAGATCCCCCAAACCCACCTTGAGGATCATCTCATCCTATGGTGGATTCCTTTTACTATAGTTTCTCCCCATAAATATTTTTGATGTGATTATATATATTATCTATTGTGATTGTTTAATTCTCCTTCAGGATTTGACCTCTTGTATCCCTATGCCATTGGTATTGTTTCAGCGTGCTTCTGAACAAGTAGTTCAGCTCATCTCTGCATTCCATAGGGATTAAAAAAATCATCTATTAGTATATATTCAAGGACCATTAGCCTATTTTATAGTGGTTAATCATTTTGAGCCTTTTTTGTAGAATAGTTAGTGATTCATGGTCTAAGCCACTCCAAATGATCTCCCCGAAAATTATATTCCGATCCATTTCATACGAATGAGTGGAAGTAGCATCATGTCCCAGAGTAGAAATTTAATTCAAGACATAGCCTTTTTAGTCTGGTTCATGATTTTTTCTCATGGATTTACTTCATAAAGATTTGGTTCCAAGAGGTTGAGTACGCAATGTAAGTTCATGAGGAACAAATCAAGGATTAGGTGATATTCACATGCAATAAGGATCTAAATTGTAGAGCGCTCATGAAGGGTGTGATCTTTGGGAAAATAGATCACATTTTTTTTCTCTTCATGAATGTATATTTATCCATCTGAGTATCCCCTACACTATTTATAGGTGTACATATGTGTAACAGCCCAAGATTTTATGAAAAATATTCTTTTTTATTTTACTAATGTCTTGTGTTATACGCTACACCAAAAGGAGCTTGCATAACACGCATCCTTGACTTGCCTTGCATTACACGCAATCGCAACCTTCCTCGATAGCGTGTGTGGTACGTAATCCTGAGTTTCACGAAACAATGATATGCTATTAAAATATTATTAAAACTAGCCGTTATGAATAGTAATAACCACTTTTTAAAATTCTGTAAATCTTATATTTCAAAATGAACTTCATTTTTGGATTCGGAGTATCGAATTTAGCCTAAGGTGAAATTTTGGTACATTTCGGATAACTTTCATATTCTGATGAATAGTTAAAATTACTAAATTATAATTAAAAAACAACTTTTTTAATCGAAATAATTAATAGTGATAAATTATTAATTTGAGTAGTTTTAAAGTATATTTAGAATATATTTTTACAATTTAATACAATGTTGGACTAGACATAAACAAGTGTCAATCTTTTGATAGATATTGTTTCTTAAAAACACGCTATTTGTTTTAACAGCGGGATTTAATTATAAAATTAATTAATGCAACTTTTATGTTATGAATTTGGTAAAATAGACTTCATTTTTGAATTCGGAATATGAAATATAGCTTGGGATGAAATTTTGGCATTGTTCTGAAAAACATCAATTTTTGATGAATAGGGAAACTACTAAGTGGTAGGTTAAAAACTGAATTTTGCATAAAACTTAATTTTACCGCTTCTGTGAATGGAATTTCGAAAATCCGAGAGACACGGTTAATATCAAGGACTAAAATGTGATTCAATGAGATGAAAATAATTTTTTGGTGAATAGTAACTTTTTACTTTTTTTTACCACGGTAAATAGTAAATAGGGTAACTAAGGGTAAATATGATATTAATATTACCCTAACACATGTCCTAATTCTATTGGACAAGTGTAATTCGACCAAAAACAAACTTAAGAATAAAATATGACCATTTAGGCCCACTTGGATTAGATTAGGACATTTATTATTAATTTATTTAAAGAAGGGTTAAAATAGTTAAAATCAAAGTTTAATAAGTAAATCATTTTTAATATGGGGTTATAAATAAGATAAATTCGACTATAAATATTCATTAGAAAGCTAAAAAGATTTCCTACATGATGGTATTTTATTTGTAATTTTTAGACATCAAATAATATAATTTATTTATGACACAAAGATGATGCAGTAATTATCTTATTTATGAAATATTGACATAATTGATAATATAAATAACAAAATAAATGTAATTTAAGACTTTTTATGAATTACACTAATTTTCTAGGTTACTATGATATATTATTGTTGATTTAATCAACTTGGTTCGAACATATAATTCTGTTATGACTTTCAAAAAAATCATATATCAAATAGTGTCAAAATTGACACAAAAGAGTTTTTAAATCAAATATTATATTATTAATTGTTATTTTATTCCTAAAAATATAAGGTTCGGCCAAATGACTTAGATAAGGATATATGTATTAATAATATACAATTTGGGGTTCGTTTGGCATGTTATAGTAAGTGTATTAACCATATAGTGAAAGAAAACAAAAAGACACGGTAAAAGTTAAATTATTTAACTTAGAGTTAAATCTAATTGATAAGGTTAAAATAAGAACCTAAACTTGTCTAAATCTTATTGGTTGATAGGATTTCGACCCATCCCCACTTTAGCTTCGAAATAATACCCTTTGGAACCATTATAAACCGATTTTAACTTTAATATAAAATAATATTTTGAGGTATTCCTAAGGTGCCCCTCTCCTCCCTTATAAAAGGACACCTCCTCCCCTTCCTCCTCACACCAATTTGAGCACTCAAGCTCGGCCAACCCCTGCCAATTTCTCCTCTACACTTCTCTAGAAACATCCTAGAGGTTCTGGTCTTCCTCAAAGACCAATTTTAGTGCCCTAAGAGGAGATATCAAGAGGCACTTCAAAGAAGAGGTAATTACCGTTACCAATTCTTTCATCTTTATTTCTTCTTCCACTTCTTCTTCTTAGGTTGTTTCATTATGAAGTAATAACATCAGTATCACTCATATACTGATATGTTATTATAAGTATTAAACAACCCTATTTCACCATCTATCCATCCTACGGAAAAAGAAATCACCGCGCGTGCGTACGTACGGAATACCGTCTCCACGCCGTGGTGTAATCTATTTTCCACCACCACCTTACATGGATGGGTATAATGGTGTAAAGAATAACTATACATAGTTATTACAACATCATATTGATTCTGATATATTGTATAATCCACTCCAATTCAATTCAATATTTATAGAAATGATATCATCGCTCGTGCGTACGTACGGAATACCGTCTCCACGACGCGATGAGATTCATTCTCCATGTTAACCATTTAAGAATGATTATAATGTATATATAAGAAATAATAATGAAATATATGACATTATAAAGCTACTGGATTTATGTATATATATACATATGTATGTCATCTACTTACTTCCATTTCAAGACAATAAGGAAAGGAAAACAGCGTTCATGCGTACGTACGGACTACCGTCTCCATGAACGGTGTTTTTCATTTTATTTATCTACCTATTATATATATATATATATATACTGAATATATATGATATATAAATCATATTTTATATTCTTGAAGTAAGTAAATCATGATATAAGTAATAATGATGTCAAGAACAACAAGTCAAAACACCTACGATAAATGAAACGATTTTACCCAAAACGCTTCTTTAACATGGAATTTACAAAAGAACGGGTAATATAATGTCATAAGTGAACCATATATGATATCATAACAATGAATATGATTCTGTAATAAGTCAATAACATGATTTAAATCATTATACAGGAGGTTCAGACACTTACAAAGCAAGTCGGACCTAAGGTAAGGGAAATATCACAATCTCACTTTTATCCGAGATTGTATTTACTTTGGTAATTACTGGGGTGTATTTTATCATCCACATCCATGTTCCCTCAACATGTAATATTATTTCCACCCTTCTACAATAGTTTATATCCAATTTTACCCTTTGGTATGTTTTTTTGTAAAAGATATGAAAGGAATCTTTTGTCGTTTTTCATACGAGGTACTTTTTGACTTTTCCGACAAAAGTACGAAGAATGTTTTTTTTAACTTATACGGCTTGAATGGATTTTTAAAACATTATTTCCAAGAAGCTTCCTTTACAAGTTTTCAAGTTTATTTTTAATCAACTTCTTTTTAAAGTTGTATGACATGTTATGAAAGGAAAAATGTTTTTGAAGAAGAAAGGATATTTTCCTCAAGAATGAAGTTCAAGTGTTTTATCAAAATTATTTTCCATCTAAGATAATAAAGGGTTCTGTTTTTATCCCTATTATTACATGGATTTGATTATATTGTGATGGAAACATTTTTATGAATTCCTTTATCTTATATGAATTGTTTTATGATGTCATGTTGTTTAAGAATCCCGTTTTTATTACATGGGTTACGTTATGATGTATGGTTTATGATTATGTGGCACACATAAGAAAGGATTCATTATAAGATGGGTGGGACCTATATCTCCCTCCAATGCATTGGGTAATGATTTTATATCTCATGAGATAGACATGGATGGAACGGAAGGTTATTTCGGTTCAGTGATACAGGACTGAAACGAGGAGTGAACTCGGTTCAGAAAGGGACTTTGTCCACTAAGATAGTCTTGGCAATGAGTCATGACTAACAAGAAATGATTTTCCATGATTATGTGTGCATGACACAAAGTTTCAAGTTTTATGTTATGATTATGGGGATCTCATTTTCACTTCTATGATTTATCCCATGTTATGATATTATGAGCTCTTTTGCAGGTTAAGATTTCCAAAAAAGCTATGTTCTTTTGTATATGATGTGATTGATATTTCTTTTGTTTACCCTTACTGAGCATTTGAGCTCACCCTTTTATGTTTTCTTTTCCCCAGGATATAAATAAAGGTTTATAGGTAAAAAAAAGGGAAGATCTTTATGGGAGATATTGAAGATCTTTCACCATGATTAGAAGATTATGTTCCGAGTTTCCAAAGACACTAAACTATTACGATCCTTGTGTGTGTGTTTTTGTTATGTACTAAGTATTCCACAAAAGTAATGTAATGTCCATGTACGATAAGCTTCGGGTCTCTACAGTTGGTATCAGAGGCAAAGGAGGTAGGAATGTATCCGATCCTTGGGAACTCTCACATGTGAGCGTTGGACGAAGCATGGCTCTCCGCCCAAGGGATTCATGAGGAAATGGCTGCCACTAGGGATGGTGGTGTGTCCCGCCCAGGGGGTGTAGCCGCCCATGGAGTGCCCTGATAGGTATCAATTGTAGTCCACTGGAAGTAATTCTAGACCGCTACAGTTGGTATCAGAGGAAAGGTTTAGTCAACCTTTGGAAACTAGGATGCGAAAACGTTAGTGAGATCCCTAGAGATATTTCTAAGGTATGTCTAGGGATGTCCCTAGGGATAAGTATACGTATAGGTTATAGTAATAGAATTACGCTAACGATCATAGAATTAAACTTAAGATGTTGGATATTGAAGGTACTCCCCCTTTATTATGTTGTTTTCCCTATCATGATTTTTTCCTCTCACACTATTCTTTTTGGGTTTTAGACGATGGCTGGAACCCGAAGGAACCGTGTTGATCAATGCAATGGACAATGCAATGATTGCCCTCCTGAACAAACAAATGTTATGGGAGATGGAGTGCAAAATCTTATTGCTATACTTACACAAGCTATGAATCATTCTGGACTTCCAAATGAGCAGAGAAGGGAACAATATTCTATTGAGTCCTTCATGAGGCAACGTCCACCTTCTTTCAGTGGGTCTTCTGATCCACTTGTGGCTGAACAATGGATCAGTACTACTGAAAAGATATTTTCAGTTCTTCAATGTTCTGATCATGATAAAGTCATCTTAGTAGTATATTGTTTGGAAGGTGAAGCTGATCAATGGTGGAATCTTATCAAGAATACGAGGCCAAGAGATGAAATTGAGTCCATGGAATGGGACGAGTTCAAGAACTTGTTTTTCAGTAAGTACTTCCCTCGTATTCTTCGAACAAAGATGGAGAAAGAGTTTCTTGAACTGAAGCAAAGGGACGATGAATCTGTTGGTACCTATGAAGCAAATTTTACAAGACTTGCATGGTATGCTTCTGGAATTATCATCCAACCTGAAAGTAAAGTTGATCGATTTTTCAGTGGCTTAAAACCAAGTCTTCGAAGGGCATTAGCTATAAGAGACTTCAGTAGCTATGAAGAAATTGTGCGTTGTGCTATCAAGGTAGAAATGGAAGTTGGTGTCACATATCCATCTCATGGTTTTGACAAGAAACGAAAGATGGAGTTCAAGGAGAAATCTCAGAATAATGGTGAAAAGAAGATGAATGTTTCCTTATGCACAAAGTGTGGAAAGAAGCATGGTGGAGATTGTCTTAAAGGGACTAGAAAATGTTTTAAGTGTGGAAAAGAAGGTCATCGAGCAGCTGAGTGTCGAAGTAATGGAAAAAGGGTTTCTAATGATGTGAATAAAGCAAACACTGTAGAGAACGCACCGCCAACACTTCAATGCTTCAAGTGCAAGGAAATGGGGCATTATGCTAATAATTGCCCTAATCCAAGGGTTAGTGATGATCAACATGAGCAACCACTGAAGGCAAAGGACAAAGGGAAATCACATGCGATCACTATTGGCAATGTTGAATATGACAACGATGTGGTGGAATGATTAAGTGTTTATGTAATGGGATAATGTTGTATCATTGAGTATTGCAATATTTATTGATGTGGTATTCAAAGTGATTGAGATATTTTTTGGAAATAAGATGATATGCGCATAATGAAGACGAGAAAATGAAATGTTTAATAGTATTCATGAGCTCATGATTGATATAAGGACTAAGTGATATCATGGTTTGAGTATATAGAATTTTGAGGATTTTGGTATGTGGAAAGTGTTAACTTTTAACTGCCCTCATGTTTTCACTAAGGTATTCAAGAGAATACACGATTAAGGACTTTGAATGTTTGGAATGTGACCAACAAGACATATCTTATGATATGTGGGGATCAACGACAGTATTAAATCTCTGGTAATCGATGTCACTATATTATGAGAGTGGACTGCAGTATTATGTATAAGCCTAAAGATTAGACTGGATTATGTTGGACATAAGTTAGTATTGTTTAAGGATAGAAGATTTTCGATATTATTGATGGTATGTTATAGTAACGTAGTTTTAGAAAAAGGACAACCTGCAGGACGGGCGACAGCCCATCGCTTCGGACAAGGCTGTAGGAATCGAACCCACAACCGAAGTGCGACTGGCCTTTATCGCCTACCACTGGCCTACAGGAAGTCCCTGTTTAGTAGAAACTAGTTTTATTATATTAAGCAGTATGATATATGAAGTATAAGTCCATTTTAGAAACCATATGTGATTAATCTCACTATAGATCGACTTATGTATATAATTTTTACTAACCTTTTGTTTGAGACAGATGGAATGACTCGTCATTCTATCACATGATCTGCTAACACTTCACGAATAACAAATTCAACTTCATTTATTTAAGAGATGAAGTAGAAATTGTTCAAGGCACGAACAAAAGTGAGATTGTACCAAAATAAAGTAAGTATTTATTCTAAGCAAATTTTCAACTTTAGGGAAATGATCTTGAAAACCAAAAAAATGTTGTCCTAGTGATCTTATACCTGATGAATCAGATGGTACCTTATATCATCACAAATCTATGGATTTGTGATTACTGGCTTTTCCATAGCCATGTTCTCTACCATTCTCCATCAGAACATGATGGTTAGATTTCTCTTCCATATCCATATTTTCACCTATGTGGAAACCCAGTGATTAGTTTATTTGGGTAATCGTTACATTTCATACTTTAGTTTTTAAAGCCAAGTTTTGGTATTCCCTTTTACGATGTGGGTTTCTATTAAAGAAACTTTCGAATAGTAAACCATTTATAACCCCGACGAATTTCGAGGGCGAAATTCATTTTAAGGGGGGTAGAATGTAACAGCCCAAGATTTTATGAAAAATATTCTTTTTTATTTTACTAATGTCTTGTGTTATACGCTACACCAAAAGGAGCTTGCATAACACGCATCCTTGACTTGCCTTGCATTACACGCAATCGCAACCTTCCTCGATAGCGTGTGTGGTACGTAATCCTGAGTTTCACGAAACAATGATATGCTATTAAAATATTATTAAAACTAGCCGTTATGAATAGTAATAACCACTTTTTAAAATTCTGTAAATCTTATATTTCAAAATGAACTTCATTTTTGGATTCGGAGTATCGAATTTAGCCTAAGGTGAAATTTTGGTACATTTCGGATAACTTTCATATTCTGATGAATAGTTAAAATTACTAAATTATAATTAAAAAACAACTTTTTTAATCGAAATAATTAATAGTGATAAATTATTAATTTGAGTAGTTTTAAAGTATATTTAGAATATATTTTTACAATTTAATACAATGTTGGACTAGACATAAACAAGTGTCAATCTTTTGATAGATATTGTTTCTTAAAAACACGCTATTTGTTTTAACAGCGGGATTTAATTATAAAATTAATTAATGCAACTTTTATGTTATGAATTTGGTAAAATAGACTTCATTTTTGAATTCGGAATATGAAATATAGCTTGGGATGAAATTTTGGCATTGTTCTGAAAAACATCAATTTTTGATGAATAGTGAAACTACTAAGTGGTAGGTTAAAAACTGAATTTTGCATAAAACTTAATTTTACCGCTTCTGTGAATGGAATTTCGAAAATCCGAGAGACACGGTTAATATCAAGGACTAAAATGTGATTCAATGAGATGAAAATAATTTTTTGGTGAATAGTAACTTTTTACTTTTTTTTACCACGGTAAATAGTAAATAGGGTAACTAAGGGTAAATATGATATTAATATTACCCTAACACATGTCCTAATTCTATTGGACAAGTGTAATTCGACCAAAAACAAACTTAAGAATAAAATATGACCATTTAGGCCCACTTGGATTAGATTAGGACATTTATTATTAATTTATTTAAAGAAGGGTTAAAATAGTTAAAATCAAAGTTTAATAAGTAAATCATTTTTAATATGGGGTTATACATAAGATAAATTCGACTATAAATATTCATTAGAAATCTAAAACGATTTCCTACATGATGGTATTTTATTTGTAATTTTTAGACATCAAATAATATAATTTATTTATGACACAAAGATGATGCAGTAATTATCTTATTTATGAAATATTGACATAATTGATAATATAAATACCAAAATAAATGTAATTTAAGACTTTTTATGAATTCCACTAATTTTCTAGGTTACTATGATATATTATTGTTGATTTAATCAACTTGTTTCGAACATATAATTCTGTTATGACTTTCAAAAAAATCATATATCAAATAGTGTCAAAATTGACACAAAAGAGTTTTTAAATCAAATATTATATTATTAATTGTTATTTTATTCCTAAAAATATAAGGTTCGGCCAAATGACTTAGATAAGGATATATGTATTAATAATATACAATTTGGGGTTCGTTTGGCATGTTATAGTAAGTGTATTAACCATATAGTGAAAGAAAACAAAAAGACACGGTAAAAGTTAAATTATTTAACTTAGAGTTAAATCTAATTGATAAGGTTAAAATAAGAACCTAAACTTGTCTAAATCTTATTGGTTGATAGGATTTCGACCCATCCCCACTTTAGCTTCGAAATAAGACCCTTTGGAACCAATATAAACCGATTTTATCTTTAATATAAAATAATATTTTGAGGTATTCCTAAGGTGCCCCTCTCCTCCCTTATAAAAGGACACCTCCTCCCCTTCCTCCTCACACCAATTTGAGCACTCAAGCTCGGCCAACCCCTGCCAATTTCTCCTCTACACTTCTCTAGCAACATCCTAGAGGTTCTGGTCTTCCTCAAAGACCAATTTTAGTGCCCTAAGAGGAGGTCTCAAAGAGGCACTTCAAAGAAGAGGTAATTACCGTTACCAATTCTTTCATCTTTATTTCTTCTTCCACTTCTTCTTCTTAGGTTGTTTCATTATGAAGTAATAACATCAGTATCACTCATATACTGATATGTTATTATAAGTATGAAACAACCCTATTTCACCATCTATCCATCCTACGGAAAAAGAAATCACCGCGCGTGCGTACGTACGGAATACCGTCTCCACGCCGTGGTGTAATCTATTTTCCACCACCACCTTACATGGATGGGTATAATGGTGTAAAGAATAACTATACATAGTTATTACAACATCATATTGATTCTGATATATTGTATAATCCACTCCAATTCAATTCAATATTTATAGAAATGATATCATCGCTCGTGCGTACGTACGGAATACCGTCTCCACGACGCGATGAGATTCATTCTCCATGTTAACCATTTAAGAATGATTATAATGTATATATAAGAAATAATAATGAAATATATGACATTATAAAGCTACTGGATTTATGTATATATATACATATGTATGTCATCTACTTACTTCCATTTCAAGACAATAAGGAAAGGAAAACAGCGTTCATGCGTACGTACGGACTACCGTCTCCATGAACGGTGTTTTTCATTTTATTTATCTACCTATTATATATATATATATATACTGAATATATATGATATATAAATCATATTTTATATTCTGGAAGTAAGTAAATCATGATATAAGTAATAATGATGTCAAGAACAACAAGTCAAAACACCTACGATAAATGAAACGATTTTACCCAAAACGCTTCTTTAACATGGAATTTACAAAAGAACGGGTAATATAATGTCATAAGTGAACCATATATGATTTCATAAAAATGAATATGATTCTGTAATAAGTCAATAACATGATTTAAATCATTATACAGGAGGTTCGGACACTTACAAAGCAAGTCGGACCTAAGGTAAGGGAAATATCACAATCTCACTTTTATCCGAGATTGTATTTACTTTGGTAATTACTGGGGTGTATTTTATCATCCACATCCATGTTCCCTCAACATGTAATATTATTTCCATCCTTCTACAATAGTTTATATCCAATTTTACCCTTTGGTATGTTTTTTTGTAAAAGATATGAAAGAAATCTTTTGTCGTTTTTCATACGAGGTACTTTTTGACTTTTCCGACAAAAGTATGAAGAATGTTTTTTTAACTTATACGGCTTGAATGGATTTTTAAAACATTATTTCCAAGAAGCTTCCTTTACAAGTTTTCAAGTTTATTTTTAATCAACTTCTTTTTAAAGTTGTATGACATGTTATGAAAGGAAAAATGTTTTTGAAGAAGAAAGGATATTTTCCTCTAGAATGAAGTTCAAGTGTTTTATCAAAATTATTTTCCATCTAAGATAATAAAGGGTTCTGTTTTTATCCCTATTATTACATTGATTTGATTATATTGTGATGGAAACATTTTTATGAATTCCTTTATCTTATATGAATTGTTTTATGATGTCATGTTGTTTAAGAATCCCATTTTTATTACATGGGTTACGTTATGATGTATGGTTTATGATTATGTGGCACACATAAGAAAGGATTCATTATAAGATGGGTGGGACCTATATCTCCCTCCAATTCATTGGGTAATGATTTTATATCTCATGAGATAGACATGGCTGGAACGGAAGGTTATTTCGGTTCAGTGATACAGGACTGAAACGAGGAGTGAACTCGGTTCAGAAAGGGACTTTGTCCACTAAGATAGTCTTGGCAATGAGTCATGACTAACAAGAAATGATTTTCCATGATTATGTGTGCATGCCACAAAGTTTCAAGTTTTATGTTATGATTATGGGGATCTCATTTTCACTTCTATGATTTATCCCATGTTATGATATTATGAGCTCTTTTGCAGGTTAAGATTTCCAAAAAAGCTATGTTCTTTTGTATATGATGTGATTGATATTTCTTTTGTTTACCCTTACTGAGCATTTGAGCTCACCCTTTTATGTTTTCTTTTCCCCAGGATATAAAGAAAGGTTTATAGGTAAAAAAAAGGGAAGATCTTTATGGGAGATATTGAAGATCTTTCACCACGATTAGAAGATTACGTTCCGAGTTTCCAAAGACACTAAACTATTACGATCCTTGTGTGTGTGTTTTTTTTATGTACTAAGTATTCCGCAAAAGTAATGTAATGTCCATGTACGATAAGCTTCGGGTCTCTACAATATGGCCTCATGTTCATGATGGTCTTTGTGATATAGGAATCTCAAACGAACATCAGGATCTAGCTTCATGAAAGGGAGTTGATTGAAAATTTTCAATGATTATATATCATAATTTGTACCTCCTTTTACTATAATATCCCATTATGAAGGGGAATATATGGGAACTAAAATATGTGTTACAAAAAATTAGTCGGGGAAGGCATGGATAGCATAGCCAGTTTGGGGTGAATACGGTCTAAAATAGCTAAAAAATCCCACTGAGGATCTATTTCACACAGCTCAGATTCTTCAAGAATGTTAAGATATTAGGAAGATCTCAGGAAATGAGCACCTTCATGAGTGTGCAGTGTCCTATAGGTAACCTCCATGCAACAACATTGGGAATCATGAATCACATCATGAATGTGAAAAGGGTTGATGGTAGCTCTGCGAAAAATCATTTGAACATGTGAAGCATGCCTGTTTAAGAATCTTATAAAGCTTTATGAAGACATCTAATTTTTTAGAAACCCCCATTTTTATAAATAAACCCCATTAGTATGACTTTTGAGGGATTGACTATGATATTTCAACATTAGAAAATCAATCACTTTTCAAGAACACCCAAACCTTCACAAATGAAAGTCAAAATGGATCACACAAGGTATTTAATCATCATGAAACCACCTTACTTGTGTTCTTGAGAGCCTCCAACTAATTTGGAAATGCCATTATGGAAGGATTTATCCCTTCATTAAGTAATAAGGACCTTTAGGGATCTTTAGGCTTTGTGAAGTATTATTCCTTTGTGAATCACTCTCATAGAAATCTGGGCTTTACTCTGAGGAAGGGGAACCATGTTTTAGGAAGAATACTCATTTTCAACCCCCATGACCTTTTAGAGGCACTTGACCTTCATGAAGAACCTCTCCAAGAGTCCCCAAGCTTGGTGAATCCTTTCTCCTAGGCCTATACATACTGACTCCCTTTTTCTGACACCCCTTCACAATGATTGAGTTCATGGGGCCCCATACCAATTCAGTACCTATTCATCTACCCTTCAAGTCCCCATGACACTAGTTCCACCCACTCTTATGTCCTCCCACTTTACTCCAAGTGTTGACCGAGCCTTCGACCTACCTATTTATTCTATGAATAGGTACTCAAACCCTTATTTCTTCTATGAATATGAACTCTAATGTTTACCTCGTAATGGAACACTCCTCCAAGGTAGTTCCAATGATATGCCCCACAAAAAGGTGCATGAGCAGTGATCACCTAATCACTAGGGGTGAAGAGTCAGTCCACCCATGTTCAAGACACATCACATAAAAATTCCTAGCTACACATCCAAGTCATATGATGATAAACTACATAGCATCATCCTCAGTAGATGACATAAAACTATATCCTTAACCTATGTGATAAACACAAGATTCCCCATGTACAATCAACCTAGGAATCCAGCCTCCCCCACTGCGGACCATAGAGATTCACTCCTGAGAAGCTACCCAACATAATTCCCATACGAACCCCTAAAGAGTAACCATCCTAAAAATGGAGTCTTCCATGCTTAAACCATACACCATTCCCCCAAGAGATATCCTCTTTCAATCGGAAAATTATATGTGTATTCCCCACCCCAACCCTCGTCGATGCTCCTTTCATAACATGAGAATCTTTACTGCATGACATTAGACTGCATAGATAGGTTCTATCACACAACCATAAACTATGACATCAAGAAACATGGGTTTTTATCACTGTATTCTAAACAAGGTTTGTTGTATGCATCTAAGGTTCAATCAAAAAAATGGTGAACTATCCAAGTCTTCCCTCCCAGGGATACACCTCCTGGATCTGCCTCTACAGGGTGTTCCAATCCATCAATAAACTATATAGGTATGAAATCTTCCATCCTAGTGATGTACCTCCAAGATCTACCTCCATGGAGAATTATAATCCATTGGTAAACTATCTATGTGTGACATATTCCCTCCTAGGGACACATCTCCTACATCTTTCTCTATGGGGAATTCTGATCCAATAGTAAACTATATAGGTATGAGATCTTCCCTCCTAGGGATGTACCTCTTGGATCCACCTCCACTGGGTGTTTTGATCCATCATAAAACTATCTAGTTGTTCCCACCAAAGAAAACTCTTCGATGATCCAGCTCTATGGGGCTCTATAATCAATCAATAAAATCCCCAAAGGATGTAAATATTCTTCCCTAATACGTATAAACCTTCCGTTTTGATCCATCTCCATAGGACAGAGAATATTTCTCCTAAACCAAAATACTTACCCCATGAAATATAAATGGGATGCATGAGCTAAAAAACCTTATAAGATTTAGAACTCTATAGTTAACTACCTTATGATCGACATGTGATAACTTGGGATCAATGCCTAAGATGTCTCTTATCAGATTTCATCCCAAGAGAATGATTCACAGGTGACCAATGTTCCCAATGTCTAGACATTCCCAAGGATTCCCAACGTGTCTACTATCCCAAATGAAGGTTGTTGCACTATCAAGATAGAAGTAGTGTAATTAACCAGAATCCACATAGATATGGAATGAGGAACAAGTTCCAAAAACATGACTCAATTCTACGAGGGAGACCCTGACTAGGAAACGAGTACTAAGGATGAATCCATTGATGGAGGAACTGACATCCAATCATCCCATTTTGATCATGGAGAAATCATATTCATTGAAAGTGAAGAAATACACCCACCTTTGGAACATGGTAATGAGGGGAAATAATAATACAACACGTTTCAATCTAACATTAAAGTAATTCCCCAATGAAAGCCTCTTAAATAGTCCACAACTTAAAGATTTTTAGATTTTGGAGGTGTTTGTTTTAAAAACCTGTATAGGTCAGCATACATATCTATTTAAATTTTTTACACACCATGTGTTTTTAGGGTTTTAGGTAACTAGGGGATTCAGAGGATTCCAGTGGTTGTAATTTGTGGATTTGGACTCAAGGAATAGTCTTTATTTTCAGGAAAAAATGTATTTGGTACCCATTTACTTATAACATGTACTTAGTGTCTTCATAGAGAAAGGGGGAGACCGTAGAGGGCCACTAGCCACCCCAATAGACATGGTAAGGTACACAATGAGGTACTGATCAACTTTTGATAAGGTACTGAGTACCCGGAAGCCTCACACATAATTTTTTTTATCTTTTTAAATTAATTAATATGTTAAAAATTATTATAGAATTAAAACCATATCATTTTATTTCTTGAGTCATAGGATATATTCTCTTATCTATAAATGTATTTCCTCATTTAAGTGTAATCTCATGTAGTTGTGATTGGATAAATTCACTATATGTACTGGAGGATATTCATTGGTAAGTCTAACTTTACTCATATTTATATTTTTTGTCTTTATTTTCACCACCTTTCTCATCATAAAAAAATCATAATTTTGGGGGGGGGGGTTTATATTAGGATTTCTAATTTATTTATAATGAGGTAGATTTTTCTAATTATCATTAATGATAAATGACTGAATAAGACATTGGAGGTGGCCTATAAGCTTCTTATTGGTTCATATAAGTTTTATGTATGTTTTGATGTTGGGGGTTTAGTGGGAATGTTTGAATTTCCTGATATGAAACCAAATTGGGTCTCCAAATCTAATGGGTCGAATGATAATGTTAGTGTCATGAGTGGTGTTATGGATTTTTATTTTTAATTCCATGGTCACTGGTGACCATGACTCTAATATAAAGTGTTAAGTATATCACACATGAAACCTAAGAGGGGTATCCCTTTGTCGTTCTATAAAGTAGAATACATTGATAAGCACACATGGGATTCCCTTAATAATGTGGAACTCATTTACGTGAGGATATAGAAAGGTTTCTACCCTAAGATTTATTTTTTTGGTTAAATTGTAGTTTATATGGTATTACTTAAATGGGAAAATGTGATAACTGCCTCCTCTAAGGTAAACGATTCAGTGTTGAGTGTACCTTTTATATGGAATAGAATGTTGGGGTTGTGTTCATGAGACCCAAACTTATATTTTATTGAAATTGGATTTTAATTTTACTTCAATACATATAATTAAATATATATATATATGTTGTATTTTGGGTGTGTTATATAATATGTCTTGAGAATTTTTGATATGCGATGTTGTGCCCTATTGTCTTTAATAATGATCTAGCGTGGATTGAGATTATGATTACTCCTGATATTACATTGGGTATGGGATTATATACCAATTTAAATTAAGTATCCTATATCATGGGATGATATTACCACTTGCATTGGTGTTAATTATAGTATGGGATGATTTTCCCACTTACCTTGTTATTTCTCACACCATAGGATTCCATGCCCACTTATTTGATGTTTCCTATGTAAAGGAATCTTATTCCCATTTATTTATATTTCCATGTATGGGGATGAGATTTCCACTTGTGTTGAGATTGTTGTAAGTATGGGAATATATGCCCACATTCCCTTAGTCTTGTTTTTTGCATGAGATGATACACTCACTTATTCTTGATATAGTATTAGAATTTGATGATATTACCACTTTTCCACAGTCTTGTATGATTCCATCGATATTATTCCCACTTTATTGATATTAATATTGTATGGGATGTTATGAATTCTTACTAGGATTATATACCCACTTATTGGATATTTTGAAGCTATGTAATGTTATTACCTTTTTTTGATTTCATTATGTCAAGGTAAATTATGACCATTCATCATGATTTTCATTATGTGATGCGTCATAAATCCCAATTGGATCATTAAAATGTAATTTGGAGTAAATTATTCTTACCTAGGTATTATAGGTTTGATATTTTCAAACCTATTACGGTATTAGAAAAATCAGGTATGGTCACACACTAGGTGGCTAGTACATCATCTGACGATGTTATTAGTCATTTTATTATTATTTTCTATTATTTATTTTTTATCATATCATATCATTCATACACTTAAATATTATATATTTTTTGGAAATCCTATTGGTGGAATTTTACTATGTTTTATCCACATATTACATGTACATCTTAGTACATATACAAACATTATATATAGGGATGTAGGTAAGGAAAAGGTCCATACCGCAGATTAGTAACCTAGATGGATAAATAGAGTAGAAGATATGATCAAGAAGAAACTCAGGTCCCATTTATTTTTATAATCATATCTATTATTTTGTATATTTATGATATCCTATATCTAATAATTCATATAGGGATCCTATTTAATTTTTTTTGACATGTGACATTAAAATTAATCCAAATTATGATATCATGTCATGTGTTTCTTTGTCATTGACTCCTATTTGTAATTTATATATGATGTTTCTATGTTGTGATGGTAGTTTATTATGACTGATTCTTATATTATTTATTATTATCTAATATAGATATCATAACCACCCCATATTGCCTATTGACCCACATCAGTAGTCAATTGGCTCTAGTATATTGGGAGGAACGCTTGATGCGATTTAGCACCACCAATATGGTCACTATTCAGGTAAGTTAGTCTAAGATGTTACAATGTCATATAAAATCCTTTTTTAAGTTGATTTACTATTTTTTAATGGTAACTATAGGTATGATATTTTTAGAACATGGTATATACCTTATGTTTAGGCATAGATAACCCATGTATAAGTAAATTATATGTTATCAAGGTTGGTATTGTTGTTTTTGGTTTTTGGATTTTTATGATTTAATGATTTATAGGGAATATGGTTTCTAATTTATCAATTTTTATTACTCTTTGATTAGGATTATAGGATACCATGTGTTCATGCATCATATTTCGACCATTGGATTTACATAACATTTTTATTATTTTATATGATTAGTAATCTAATAAAAATAGTGAATTTAGCCATTTAGAATGTCAATAATAACTAATATATTATTTCAATATTTAAGTGATTGGTGTAGTTATACTTGTATGGATTTAAGTTTTGGGTTACATTATAATTATTATAAGATTGAGTGTCTAGGGTTCAGATTACTCGATTTATGTAGGACCCTTGTATTATAAGACATGTGTGTACAGTAGTGTAATCTAATGCCTATTGTTGATTATTCTAAATAGTGATGTTAAAATTTATAATAGAAATTTTTTGAGTCATATTTTTGATATTATAGTGATATAACACTGTGATAACCACCAATTGAGGCCCATTAGGGCAGTAACAAGAATTCCCCACTGGCATTTGATCTAGAGTCCCCTCTTTCACTAGTACCTCATATTGATATATATCTCCATGGGAGTATAATTTATGTTATTCAATCTATGGGAAATTAATCTCCATTTTTTGGGCCATCAATATTCGATTTTGTGATAGAGTTCCAGATGAATTATCTACCACTCTTTACAGGTAAGGGTAGAAGATGTGATTTTATGTATTGGATTGAGTTCTTATAGAATAATTTTTTATCCGATTAAGACACCCCTAAGAGTTGAGTGAATATTAAAATTTTAATGACATGAGTACTAGAGAATCCCAAGTGGGACTTATTATTCTACGAAAACTAGTGTGAAGGGTTGTCTTGGAAGGATTTTTAGTCCCACTTCTCTAAGAAATTTTTTTCATGAAACACTGAGTGAAAATATGGATCAAGAGTTTGTGAACCTGAATTAGGGGATCATATATGTGAGATATTATGATACTTTTTTAACAATTTTTTTTGGGTTTCATCCATATTAGTATGTGATGAAATTTTTAGTGTTTATTATTTTTTAGATGGAGCGAATCATTAAATATAGAATCAGGTGAAAATTTTATTCCAAAATTCATTTATTGAGGTAGATAACCAAACCATAATTTCTGAGAGGAACCTAGTATGGAGTGTTATTTTAGGGTTATCAGGTTCATATTATAGATATTGGAGTAGACATTCTATTAGTAGGAAATGTTTTTTGATGATTCTAATTATAGTAATTGTAGTTATGCCAATTGGGGTTTTGGATCATCTCTTATACCATGGGGAAGGAATCCCCCATTATGTTATTAGTTGGGTGGAGTGGGGAATATCAAAACATGTTTTAACAAACCACCTTTGAAATGTTATTCCCATGGTAATATAGGGTATCTATATCATTTTTTGTTGATTTCTTCTTATTCAGGTAGTTTTCACAGTGATGGTTGGCATCGGGGGTCCATAGTTGGATCATGGACTTGATCATAGGAAAATTGTTTGTCTTATTTTGACCAATCGAAGAAATACAGTGGATGTGGTGCTTAGTAGTAGAGGTGGAAGGGAGTACTCCTCAGGGTAGTCAGTTAATAGAATGATAGGGTATATTCTTGGGTATAATCCACATACATGCTATTAATTCGAATAATTTTTATTAAAGTGAGGGTAAATTGACTAATTGTGGTATGATTTTGTTAAATCTACCAAAGATTATATATTATTTCATATAGTTTCATCTTAATCATTTATAATTTCTCAGTTAGTTGATGATCAATGGTTTGTCTTGGAGTATCTTCCTGATATGATGATAATTGATTCACTATTAGGGGTGAGATATAAGGGTATTGGAAGATGACCAAAATTCAATATTGTGATCAATGGTTATGAAAATATATAGTATTTATTTATATAAAAGATTATCATCTTCAATGTGATCTTAGAAATGATTGGTCCCTTGATATCAAGCACACATTGACTTGTATTTTTCATTGGTATATTTAATATCTATTGAGTGTGGTTTTTATTCCATTGATGGAGATTTGGATTTATAAGAACACAATTTTGGGTTTAAAAATAGGAATATATAGAGGATTACTACCCGGATTTTGGGAGTTTCTCTGTGGGATGAAGAGAATATGGGAAAACTATTTTCCTCACATTTTTACCAGTTTTAGTATGTTTCCCCAATAAATTCCATTGGTTTTCATATATGATATTGTTCAGGTTTAAAATAAAACTCATCCTATGTATAAATTATATGTCCATGTTTTGATTTGGAACACCGATTAATAGAAGTAAAACCATCAAAACATCAGCATGCATAAAAAAGAATAAAAAACATCCTAAACTTGAAGAAACATGTGAATCTAATGTTCTTGAATATAGAAGGAAAATAAAACAAATTTACAACACTGATTAGTCCATCACTAACACAGTCAAAAAAACATAGTGTAGAAAATAAATAATCAAGATAAAGAAAATCAATAAAGAAACGAAAATCATTTACATGGTTCAGATCTTAGTATGTCATCCATGGGAGAACACCATTTCACCTTTCATTTATTGTAATTTATAAAATTATAACTCCCATTAACTTGTCATCCAATTAGATCACTAATAATTTCAACACATGTGTCTAAGTGTTCACACAATACCTTATAATGGGGACGAGTTCAACCAGTTTCACAAAACATTGAAAAACATGGAGGTTCCCACCATTTTCCTTAACCACCCATAATCATTGGTCAGCACCTCAAACCAACTACTAACTTCAAGTGAACTAAACAAGTTAATCTTAAGTTACATCTAATGACTCTTACATATCATTCTATTCTATAAAACTATGAGGAATAACTTTTATATATCATCATTATTGACCTATATGTGTTTTTATATTTTTTTCATTCATCATTCAGTGAATGACCTTCTACACATCTTCTAAAACATAAATTTATGTCCATTTCATTTCTAAAATTCTGTTTTCGCTAACTGAACATCAGGTTATAAATATCTTATAGAGTCTCTTCTTCTTTTCAACAGAGATGAAACATTAAAATAAGGATTTACATTCCTAAAAATCTCTCAATTTAAGATTATTTTCATGAAAACCATATAAACCACCAACTCGTAGGTACAAAACCAACCTTCCATATTTCCACTATAATAAAACATTATGCCTTCACTACCTTATGATTACCCAATTCCTTCTAAAGAATAATATTGCGTCATATTTTTCTATACTAAAACCATGGTGAACATGTCATTTGAATTCTACATTTCAGCTGTCTTTCATAGCTCTGGAACTCTAACCTATAACATATTCTAAATAAAATGATATTTTAGGTAAATGTGATTTATTCATGAGTGGAACACCGTATTATTATCCAAATTTATTATAATATTAATTTCATAAAAATAACTTTATTGTCCCCTTATGATCTCCTCTAATAAACACCTTTACTATATAATTTCTTTCTCTACTTATGTTGTGGTTATACATTCCACTTATTTTTTAGACAGTTCTACCTTTGGTTGTAGCCTTGATATATAGAAAACTATCATTCATCATGGTGTAAACATATAGCCTATATAAAACTTTTTTTGTTTGTATTTCCAAAAATTATGTATCCACAAATCCCAACAATGGATCATTCATTCAAAATAACATATCTATAACTTTCAAGCAATCAAGATACCAAAGAATCCACTTCACATCCTCACAATTTTCTTTCCTCTAATTCCCTATGAACTGGCTAACGACACCCCTAAAAATAATATATTGGTTCTTTTATATACCATGACATATATCAACATACCATTTATTGATTAAAATGGAACTTTTTCAATTTACTTGAAATTATTTTCTATTTTTGGTGATGTCCTTTGGGATATATTGAAGTGTTCAGACAATGGGGATGAAACCAGTTTACATATGTACATTCAGAATCTCTCGATGAACTTCTAGATTTAATACATATGAGAAAAAAATGAAACTATAGACTTTTATATATCTCACAATCATTATTCCTAATATTTTTTTAGTCTCATTGATAATTTCATCTCAAATATTCCTAAAAAATAAATTTTCATCTCTAGAATCTATTTAATGTTCATACCTTCAAGGATCATTTCATCCGTATAAAAAATTATGATGATAAAGATACCATTTTCAATGAATTATAGTAAAGAAATGATCCATGTGTCATTGAATGAAACCTTTCTCTTTCATGAATAGATCAATCCTCATGTTCCACTTCCTCCACACCTTATTTATGCCGTATGTACTTCTCTTCAAATTACACACCAAGTCCCTATTTTCATTATCCATGAAACTATCTGGTTACCTCATATAAATCTCTTCCTATAAATCACAATTAATTAATTTCATCTTTAAATCAATCTTTTATAAGTTTAAATTTTGGAATCATCAAAATTAGCACTAACCAAAAAGTGGTGTGTATAACCACCGATGATTTTTTTGTAAAGGTTCACTCATTTATACTAAAATACATTCACAACCAGTCAATACTTATACAACTTCATACTATCATCTTTCTTTTCAAATAGAAGACCCATTTTTCTATAGTTTTTTCCCTTATGGTAGTTCTATTAGATATAAGGTTCAATTTTCATAAAAAATCTATCTCTTTATTCATAGATAACTTCTTTTTGGAATCTCTATGATTGGAGACTTATTATAATTTCTCACTATCTCCACAAGTTGTAAGGATAATGTAATTAATATCTATTATAATTCCATAAATTGGCTATTTGACTCTATTAGATCTTTGTAATTCATCCGTAATTTCTTCTCATTTAATAACTTTACCTTCCAATATTCAACCCTAAGATTACACAATTCTTGAGAGTTCTAGTTCATATTATTCTATATTATTTAAAACCTATATACATTACATACCACTTGAACATTCCATAACTTTTTTCCTTCTAAACTGTTTATTCAGATTAACTTTGATATATCCAGTTCATTGTTTGTAATAAAATTTCCTTTCCACTACGTTCTGGTCCTTCCACTTTATTTTCTCATTGAAGAGAACATTTTTCCTTTTGATGGACTTCTTATTATCAACATCTTAAGTTTATATGAAAAATATATCATCACCATATCACATAAATAATTTTTTATTTGACTTAACATGCTGTTCTTTCTAATCCTTTGCATCCACATAAACATAGGCTAAACTTCTCAAAACATCATGGTGGATAACATATTTTGGTTTACCATTCTAAAATTGATCTATAATATCCTTCCCCAAAAGTGAAAAAGGAATCATTTTAAATTTATTCATTTCACAATTGACCACTTCTACACAAATTTCCATAGAAATTGAAGAATGTAGTCTTAGACTTAAATCCTTCTTTATTAATGTTTGATTAATCTGATATTCCACATCATTATAATCTAGTTTTCAAGATATAGACTATTTATACACGATTTATTTATTTTAAATAGAGGTTCTAGAAAAGATTAATACTATATTCACCACCATTATTGTACCTTGACCATATCATCTTACTATCGATCTCTTTCTATTCCATAGCCTTTCGTCAAAAAATCACTCTAAATGCCATGGATTTTTTTTCAAGAAAGTATACCCTTATTTCCTTATTTAAGTGTTTATGAAAGTAACAATGTAAATTTATCTACAATGATAATTAATTGGTGTTGACCCCCAAAATTCTAAGCCTATGAGTTCTAACTTTTGGCTTTTAGGCATACTTTCATTCAAATTAAATGACAAATACTTCATTTTTTGAGTATATAACTCTCCTAACTACAAAAACCCATATGATAGAGATTTAATATACTCTTTTAAAAAAAATAACATGTTATTATCATTAAGGTTTCTGAGAAAAAAATGTTATAACATTGAAATTTTGAAATTTATCATTCTAGAATAGCTTCTTCATTTAGAATTATTGTTAAATACAATGAATCATCCTTTACACCTATATATGTTAACATAAAGATCTAATTAATCTTATAGAATCTATTCATAAATATATTTCTAAATTCTTCCATATCTAGATGACCAGTAGAAATTAAGTTCTATAAATTTGGAATGTTCTAAATAGCCTTAAAGCCCAATACTATTTTATTCGTCATAAAGGTAGTGATATATATGTTTTTCATGATCTAAAATTATTAATAATTATCTAATTCAAACTTAATGAACCATTTGGATACATAATTCAATATGTATCCCTTATCTCTGATAGAATATATTAATTCTCTGAAATTAATGATTCATGATTCAACTAGAACATTGAAACTCAGTTGTCAATTGAAAACAATTTCATGTATAGTTTTAACAAAACATTATCTTCAAGATGTATCCCTACCAGAATTCACCCTAAGATCCATGAAATCATTATTTAGGTTCCCTCTTTAACTATTTTTCCAAAAATTATATATGGGCCCATTTTAATTACCTTAAATCCTATCAAGTAATCTACCTAATGATTTATCCTGACCTCTCCACTAAGGGGACTATCCATTACCTTCCACATTATATACACTTCTAGTATATACCTTGAATTATCACCATATGATTTCTCCATTCAGAATTATTCCCCTAATATCCTCAAACACAAGATTATATTTCAAGTAATATTTACATGTAGTAGTTACAACCATGTCCCATTATTCGGGTAGAGATGATAATAGTAGCTAAGCCCACACATATTCTAAGAACCTAAGTTTATCTAATTTTATATATCTTTAAGCCATGTTAAATTCATTCACATTATTGGTTATAGGTCATCCTTCGAATATCCTCTTGTTGAATAGTCTCTGAATCCTGAATGCCTTGTTCATTATTTTGTACTTCTCATACATGTTCACCAGAGCCATCGTTAACTTTACTATGGTTTTCACTTCATGGATGTTATAGGAATCATTACATGATAATGAAATTGGAATAAATCCACGATCCAAACTATCTAGATTTTCCTGTTGCACTTTATTCATTGTTTATGGTTTGAATATGATCAATGGAACTTCTAGTTAATTTCAAATCATATATTCTTCCATGTATATCCTCTCGAAAAAAAATCCTTCCCATTGATCTTTTCAATATGGAATATTCTATCTTATAATTCCATAAATTCTGAAACAGTTAACTCCCATTGAATTGAACTAATTAAAAAACAATAATTTAGAATGATTCTACTATTAAGTGTGTTATTGATCCCTTTTAACCAATATTTTATACCAATTTTTGGGATTTAGAACATTTATTTCCAAATTTAATATCATTAAAACATCAAATTATTGAATAAAGAACGAAAAACAACCCATATCAGAATAACCCTTTCAAATCTAATATTTTAGAACATAGAGTAAAAAATGAAAAAAAGTCATTACACTAACTCATCTGGCCCTCACACACTCAAATAATCCCATCAAATAGTAAATAAACATTCATGTGAAACAAAATAAATAAATAAATGTTAAGGATTTATGTGGGTTGAGCATTAGTCTTATATCCATTAGAGAACACTGTCAAAAATTTCATTTAACAAAATTCAAAATATTGAAATTATTATAAATAGGTCTGCCAATGAGATTACTAATAATTTTAATATAGGTACAATTTTTCCCATCCCACTTTATAGTGAGGCAAAAATAGTCAATTGATTCCACCAAAATCCAATAGAAATAGGGTTCCAACCATTTTTATTGGCCACCTCCAATCACCAGTAGGTGCCTCTTCCCAAAAAGAACGTACATTGAATTAAAAATGTTACTCTTACATTCCATTAGTTGACTCTTATGAATCATCCTTTGTCACAAAACCATAGGGAATGAATATTATGTATCATAATTATTGACCATTTCATATCATCATAAATTTGTTAATCCATCATCCAATTAATGTCCATTTACATGTCTTCTAGAAAAAAACATCTAGATACTTCCTCCAATAGACATTTTTTCACTCTCTGGATATCAAGTTAGGACTACCATTCATTCAAATGTGTAAAAACATTAAAAAAAATTCACATTCATAAAAATCTATTCCACTAGGATAAATTGATCCTACAGATCTTCTATGATAAAGGCTTAGATAGTGGAACTTGAGATTATGAGATTATTTTTCCCGAGTACATCACCTTGTGGTGTACCTATTTTGATCACTAATAAGTGCGATAGTATCTTATTCTTATAGGTGGTTTAATAGAGTTTAAACTGACAAATGGTCAAGAAATAGTATATCCTTACCTATATAGATAACATATTTGATCAATTTAAGGGATTTTATTATTTCTCTAATATCAACCAAAGGTCTGGATATAACTAGTTGCAAGTGAGTCGTGTTAATATTCCTTATATTGCCTTTAATAAAATATATTTTTTATATGAGTTCCTCATGATTTCAATCAGTTTTATAAATGTTCTGACAGTTTTTATAGACATAAAATATAGGTTTTTACATTTATATATATATATATATATTAATTCATAGTTTTATTTTTCAATGACATTTTGGAGTACTCCCAAACATGGGAGGACTATGCCTAACATCTAGAGATTTCTTTCAGAGAAATGAGGGATCATCAACTATATGTCAAGCTCTAAAAATATCATTTCTAGAAAATTAGGGAATACTTATTAGGGTTCATGATATATGAGGTGGGTATATCAGTGAACCCTAATAAGATCAAGCTTAAGGTTTCTTGGGAGAAACCTAAGAATATTTTTTTAGATTCATAGATTTCAACTACTTATAGACAATTATAATAGATGTATTTTAGACTTATTCTGATTAGAAGTGTTAATGATGGAACTGACCAAGAAGGGGGTAACTTTAAAGTGGAATTATAATTATGATAGATCCTTCCTTGAGATAAAGTTTATGTTTATGTTTATTCCAATATTGTCCTTACCTGATCTTTGTAAGGAGTATATGTTGTTTTTTGTGTGCATCAAGTGGTCATCTTACAACAATGTTCATAATATATGGGTGATTCATTGTTTATGGTTCAAATTAGTTAGGACATCATTAGTGTAACTACCAAATTTATAATTTAGATTTGGAATTGGTTAAATATGTTTTAAGTTACAGTGATCCATGAATAAACACCTAATATGGGGGTGAATCGGGTGTTGACTTACTTTACCAAATTCTAATATCTTTTTTAAAACGTTACATCCCATTTATACTTGAAAATATGATGTTTTATAAGACTATTGTATCTTATATTGAAAACCTAGAATAAACTTATATAAAATAAAAATTAATTAGTAACTGGAATGGTTGTTTTTAAATGGTTTATCCCCTCTTAGGAATCATAATCCTTATCATGATTGGGATGCCCAAGTCACGATTTCTCTACTAAAATACTTTTATCAATTACAAGTTGAGTGTGGGTTGTTTTTATTCTATCACACACACACACCAAATTAAATAAGTGTAATTTTTTAATATTATTTTTGTAAAAAATCTATTACTTCCCAAAACCTCTTACTTATAAAAGTATCCCACCAGTTCTTATTCAAACTATTCACTCTTGATGTTGGTCAACATTGATGAATAGGATGTTACTACATCTAAGAGTAGATCGACTTCCTCAACTGAGAAAACTTAGACTTCCTAAATGTCTTCAATCAATGCATAATGAAACTCATCCTCTATCAATCTATAAAAATTCTAGTTCTTTTAAAAATATAGATTCAATAAAATCAAATATGTTTCTCTCAAACTCAGTACTATAAGCTAAGGCATAAAATTATCTAAATAAGGCCACCACCTTGGAAATAATAAATCTTCTTTATTATCCCTTAACTATATCTATATAAAAGTACAGGTCATATCACTCCACCCTTCTTCTTATTATATTTATTTTAAACTAGAAGGATGGTGAAGATCAGTTCTCTACCTACAAAGGATTCTTGGTCTCTTAGACTACTTGTCTACACCTTCTTATTTTTCTTTATAGTATACTTAGATTCTCCTTTTTTTTATTCCTTACGAGATTCAAGTTCTCCCAATACACTCAATTCATTGAAAAACCACATAAAAATGGATCCTCCTTACTTTATTCTATTTTATTAATTCTTTATTATCTCAATCATATGTAAGTTAAAATATATTAATTGAACCCCATCATTTAAAATATCCATAAATTTCACATCAAGAATAATTTCATTATTTCCCCAAAAATGAACTATTATAAAATACACACATCAATCCCCTATGGATTTTAAAGAACCACTCATTTTATATTTCTCATATGAAGATTCTTTTTCTGATGCTAGAAATCAATGTAAAAAAACACCATTTTGTTTATTTCTCAATTTTGAAGCATGATAGAATGTATCTTATTTTTCATTCCCCAGTAGTCCCAAGTTATTCTTAATAAAAATGAACTCATAATGGTTGAATTTTAAATACTTTAACAAGATTGTATAAACATGTTGTAGTGAGTGTGGCTTAAATTATTCTATCATTATAGGAATTGAGTGCTTAAATGAATTTATATACATTATCAACAATCTAATTAAAACCAAACTCATTTTCTCAATCTTGAATAACAATTATATAAAAATTTGCGTAAAATGTGAGTTTTAAATTAAATACATCTATATTATTCTTGAAAACCCAATTAATCCATTTCAAATCCTTATATGTAAATATTATCCTCGACTCTTTAAAATTCATCCTTATAACCAAGGATATCATAATCTCTTTCTTATTTAATTATTTTCAATGATTCATTATATTTAGGACCCTTATGAACACCCCTTTAATAATCATAATATATTTCCCACTTTAGATAATTAATTATATAATTTATTTAGAATTCCAAATTAAATAGAATTCCATAAATCTCTAGAAGGTTTACTTCTTTTAAAATATCTACCTCAAGGTATGATCAGTAAAATTCATCCCCTTTAATTCCTATATCATATTTATAACTTGATATATATGGTAAAAAGGTGGGTCTCTTTAGCTACTCAATTAGTTCTATGGGGATAAGACTTATTCCTCAACCCAATGACTCCTTTCCTTGAAGGTATACAGTGTCTATAACTCTTCACGATTTCTTTGAACATAATTTACCAAGTATATTAACCCTTTATTAGAATTTACTTATTATTTATTTTATATTTATTTTTAGTTTAAATAGTTTTATCAACTTTAAAACAAGATAATTTTTCCCCTTTTCATCTTCTCTATTTCCAAGCCTATTCCTACCATTCAGTACTTATTATTAATAAATATTTAATCTCGTTAATTGCAACATTTTTTTGAGTAAACTCATTTTTCACTAGATCATTCATGGGTCATGGATTAATTGGGGTTTTAGCTTGTTTTTCATCCATGTTTCATGTTCAGGTTGTCATGTCATGCACATTATACCATCTTTCTCCTACTACACACACATTCATCAATAATCAGCTTTCTCTTCTTGGGTTATTTCTCAATTTATTCATAGGGAGTGTTAATGACTATAACAATCTAGATATCTCTTACTTGTATTGACTCTTTCCTTTTATATTCCAACTTTCTCCAATTTACTTTTACATTCATAACTATTTTTTAATGTTCCATGATATGGCCTCTTTTTCTATAATAGATGTAACTTCCCGCTATAGGTTTTTCACCCTTATTAAAATTCATGATTGTCTTATTATTAGTATATGAATTCCCATTCTTCTTTTTGTCACTCCTTAGGGTAGAATAATTTATCTATTTCTCATTTTGTATTGACCCTTTCGTATCTTCATCATTCAAGTAATACCTAGAAGTGTTGTAATAGCTTTCATTATCAGAGAGACCACTTATCTTTGACAACACATAGAAATTTTAAAGTGCATATAATATGTTATTTCAAGATATGTCTCTCCCTTTATTTAATTTGTCTTCATTCTAACAGGTTTCTTTCTTATTTCAGCTTCTATCATCAAAGATTTAGGACTTCCATAATCATAATAGGTTGAGATATTATTCCAAATTCATTATATTAATACCCAAATATCTAAAAGCACCAACGAATAACCATTAATCTTATTCTTTTTATATTTATGTGTAGTTGGTCTATATTGACACCCTTTATGTTTTTTGGTAAGAACACAACTATTTTGGGATTGTTTTTATGGTATCATTTGTTTGGGTGTGATCACCTACACTCTTTCTTTATTGGAGGGGTTTCTAACATTTTTCTCCATCCAAATTTATATTTTTTCTCCTGAACTTCTTAAAAATATGTAATAACTAATTTAACTGAGTAGTGGGTTACATATTTGTGTGAGATTAAGGTGGATTATTTTATAGATGATATAAATCTCATCATTACACCATTTTGAGTCACCATAAATGTAAGACTCATATCTGAATTTTTTTAGTATCATCATATTTCTCAACTTATTGAGAGGTTCTAGCTTAGTTTGATTCAAGACTCCTCCCTCTTACTTCCTTCTTATGATTTTTCAAATTCAAATATTTTATTTTGAGTTTATAATATCTCAACCTAGATTCCAATTCAATATCTATTTTCCAAACATAATCCTCATTTATATTAATTATATATTTTAAATAACTATCAAGTTATATTATCCAATTTTACTTATATTTCAAATTTGAAATTTTGACATCTATGGTGACTTTATGTAGTTTTTTGAATGTATAGAATAACTATATATCAAACTTTTCAAACACTTATTTTTCATATAAATATAATTTCATTCATTAATAATCTTGGGAAAATATTTCATTGAAAAATGAAAAAAAATCATCTTTTACTTTCAATATCTTTGTAATAGTGTTGTAATATATCACCCTCGTTGCTAATGCTTCTTATATTTCATCAGAATCTTCAAGTGATCTTTAATTTCAAAATAAAATAGCATAATGACTCAATGATATTATTTTCTTTGTAGATACTTATTGATTCATAAAATGAATAATTATCCCTATATTTAATTGATAATTTTCCATCTTAATTACCATCATCTAATGGTGATTCCTCTTTCTTATTTTTTGAAATTTTTCTTTTATTTTCAGCCTTAATTTTCATCCTATTTAATAGGGTCTTCGTCAATACATCCAAAGATTATCAAATTGGGATAGAATTAAATATCTAAATCTAAGGATCTTTAAAATAAAATATAAAATTCATGTATTCCTATAAAAAAATTGGGAAACAAAATTAAGATCCAACCAAATAGAACATTTGATTTGATACTAATTTTAATTATTAGTTTTCCATGAAAACACACCTGAGAGGGGTGAATTAGGTGTTGAATAGTTTTATTCAATTATAATATCTTTTTTTAAAATTTATGACATATCTAGACATAAACATATGATACTGGTTAAAACTATTGGGTCTTTCATTTTTTTAACTTATCAAACACGTATAAGAAACATATATTATGTAGTAAATGCCACAAGTTTTTTTATAAGTTTGAGCCGCCTCAAGAATCCCAATCCTTATTGTGGTTGGGGTATCCAAGCCAGAGAATCTCTAATAAAATATTTTTATCAATTAAAAGAGTAGTTTGGGTTGTTTTTATTCTAACCCATGAAAATCATACTATATAGATGTAGGTTTAAATATTACACATAAAAATCATTTTTTCCAATCACTAACTTATTCACTTTACTAATATCCCATCGATTCTTCTTTAAAGTCCTTACTCTAGAATTAGTTCAAAAATAATGCATATGATGTTACTACGTCAAAAGGGTAGAGAATATTTTTCAACTAAAATAACTTAAACTATCCTTGTATTTTAAATCAACTGCCCATGAAACTCATCATCTATTGATCTGTACAACATTTAGATTTTTAGAATCCATGGTTACACTCAACTCAAATCATATTCCCTAAAACTCAACATTATGATCTCAATAATAATATAATATACAGATAAATTCCACCTCATTTATAATAAATATTTCTACTTATTCCTCTATTGTGTCTCTCTATAAATATGGTAAATCTTACTTAACTCTTCTTATTATCTATCTTTGAAACCTAGTAGGTTACACAGGAATAGTTCTCTACCTTAGAGGAATCTTATTCTCTCAGACTAATTTTTAATACAGTCATCCTATTCAATTTAGAATGACGTATATTATCCTTGTTATACTTTATCAAGAGTGTTAATTTATCTTTTCACACTCAAATCATCAACACACCACACAATAATGGTTCCTCCTTCCTTTATTCATTTTTAATCCTCCTTGGGTGTCTTAATCACATACAAGAGAAGTTGAATTAATTTAATCTCATCATTATCAATATCCACCAATATAATTTTTGGGAATAATTATTACTTCCATATAAAATGGATATATTCTAAAATACCCAATTTGGGTTCCCATGATTTTTCATACACACCTCATTTAATGTTTCTTATGTGGGACTAATTTTTACAATTCTAGAGCTTAATGAAAAAAAATTACCTTCTATTTATTTATCATTTTTTATTCTCAGCCAATAGTATCCTCTTACTCATTATCCAGTAGTCTTAGCTCCATCTTCCTCAAACTTAACTCAAATTAGTTTCCTCAAACTAAACTCAAATTAGTTGTTTTCAAAATACTATAAAAATCTATGTAAACATATATAAACAGGTATAACTTTAAGTATTCTCTCATTACAGTCCATTAGTGATTAAATAAAGTTATGTATATTTTTTGCAACTTACTCAACATCAAACTAATTTCATCCAACTTGAATCATAATTAAAAAAATTGATTGAATATTGAGCTTAGACATGAATATATTTACAATATTCTTGAAACCCTAATTAATTTGTTTCAACTCTTTAGGTATGTATATTTTCGTCTAATATTTAGTCATCCTCCTTACAGCCTTGAAAATTAGTAACTCTGTCTTATATCATTGATTTTCAAAGATTTTTTATTTTTAATACACTTAAGAACAAATATTGAATCATTGAAATAGATTTACTAACTCATATAAGTAATTTTATAATTTTTTTACAATTTCATTGTTTCATGGGACTGTAAAATCCATAAAATTGGTGAATTTCTATAATATTACCTATGGGTGACTCTACATCATGATAATTTAAATTAATATGGTCTCCATGTCATATACTCAACCAAAATTCCATTTTCTATGACTTAGTAAGTCAAATGAAGTATCAAAAGTTATACCTTAAATTCATATGATTTGAAAATAATGATTCTTCTCAATGTTAGTTAGTCGACTAAAGTTCGATAATCTTCTTGAAGTCATATGATAAAGTCTGAAATTGGAAATAAATTTTTTATGTTAAAATTATATTATCTTTTAATATTCATATAATGTTAAAGACATCATGATATATTCCTAGAAGTTTTAGTATGAAATAATATACCAAAGTTATATTCTCCATCATTAATTCATATATTTAGTAGGAAAAGTCATATAATTTGGAACCTTTCCATTTTTTAGTGTACTACAAAATTAAAAATTTGTTCCAATGACTTCCAATCTCTCTATAGATTCTCAAAACCTATGAAAACATATTCTAAGGAATTTTCCCACTAATTCCAAAAACCAAAATTCTATGAATTCCAAGGATCATTCCTTAAAATTCAACTAGATCTCATATACAATTTGAACGTTTTACAGCATTTTTAATGAAAATTATACAACCAATCCATCACATGGTTCAATATCCATTATTCCCATAGTTTCTTTCAATTTCTCCACTTCTTGTACATGGTGTAGAGAGGTCTATAGACTACAAAATTTCTTGTATTATTTTACCCTTGACTACCATTTCTATAGTCATGTGACGTTATGGATTTTACACATAGAATCCAATAGTTCAAACTTCATTTAAAATATTTTATGGTAAACCTATTCACTTTTATTTTCCATCATAATTAACCTTATATATTTTAGGTTTAGTGGAATCTCTAACAAAAAATTTCTCACACTCATTGAAAAAAAATATAAGATTATCTTCAAACAGTCAGGGGAACTTCACATGCATTATAATGTTTGAAATATTAAATTTTTAGTGATAGGTTTGTATAGTATAAAAACATAATAACCTTGAGTATATATTTTCTCATTATAACCTAGAACTTAAATAGAGTAGGTGGGTTAAGTACATCCAATAATTCAAATTTGAGATGATATACACTTCCTATAAGGGTAATTTTATAGATGATTCACTGAGTATGAAGCCTCTAGATTCAGTGGTTCATGATGAAAGTAGAGATGGGAAATTAATGAGCCTCTTAATGGAGATTCACCTTAATTTATAAGAGAATAAGAGTATAGTTATCCCCACAACTCTAATAATTTCATCCTAACTCCTCAATAAAGTTAAAGAGATTAAAATTTGTATCCTATATTGTTTGGTTATGAGAGATAAAATATATGGTGGGGATCTATAACATATTGGTGTAGTTATAATGATTTAATATTATATATATAAGGTTTATTTAGGTTTCTTAGGATCATGTGTGAGGATCTGATGTAAGAATCACATGACTTAACTTCGGTTATTCACTTATAAGTAAACAAGATATATCACGACATCAACATATAGTATTAGTGGCCTAAGATAAAGAATTAAATTGTGTGGTTCATTTCACAATGCCTCACTTATTAGTGGGTGAATGAAAATATCTATAGACTAACTTGTATTATTTAGACTCTACCCATTCCTAAGTGGAAATTGTATGATGTGATGATGGATTTTGTGACAGAACTACCAATGTTTCACCAAGATAGTGATGTGGTGTGGTTTATAGTAGATCATTTAACTAAAGTGGCTCATTTTATACTAATCAAGGTGATATATTCTATTGATGAGTTGGGAAAGTTATATTTTTAGAATAAATTTCATCTTTATGGTGCTCTTAGGAGTATCTTGTTAAATCAATATAAAAGATTAACATAATTCTTCAAGAAGGATTGTAGGACTTGGGTACTCATGTTCATTTGAGCACATCATATCACCCTCTATCTAATCGAGAGTATGAGTGTATCATTCATATATTGGATAACATCCTACAACCATGTTTCCTAGAATTGTGTGGGTTATGGAAGGTTCATCTTCAGTATCGGAGTTTTCATATAATTATAGTTATCAAGAATTGATTCAAATGGAACCTTTTCAATCCTTGAATGGAAAATCATAAAAATTTACTCTATACTGGATATAGGAAATTGAGTATTATATTATTGGGATGAGTCTCATAAAAGATAAATTGGAGTATATTTGAGTAATTTGTAAGTGATTAAGAACTGCTCAGATTAGTAAGTGATCAAATAATGACCAGAAATGACATCCACTAGAGTTTTTTATTGGGAGACCAGGTATTTTTTAGAGTGTCTCTTCGATTGGTACATTGGCATATTTTGAGGAAATGGAAGTTAGTTCGTAGGTTTTTGGTAAATTTTAGGTTAAAAAGATAAATGGTATGGTAGAATACTTGTTAGTTTTTCCTCAAATATTTCATTTCATTCAATATTAATTAAATATATTTCAGATTTTTAGATATCATATGGGCCCCTATCATGTGATTAGTGTTGATGATGTTGTGTTGGAGGTGTATGTGTTATCTAAGAGTGACTAGTATTTGTAAATTACCATAGAAAAAAATAGATCATTTTGGGAAATATGGTCCACTTGATAAATGAGAAATTGAAGCATGGGGAAATCTATAAAGAGATATATTAGTGAGATGTGGATATGTGAGCATAGTTACAGGATATTTTTTTTAGCACTACACATTGAAACATCTCAAGGATGAGTTTCTATATGGTGGGGTAGTGAAACAACCCAAATATGATGATCTATGAATATATTTAATTTTTTTTAAAACCATGTGTTTTTTATGTTTTTGGTTCATTATAGGAGTTAGAATATTTTGGGGTCAGAATTCATGTAGTTGGGTATGGTTCCCAATATATTTTAATGGTAGATATAATTGGGTGCCTGGGGGTTGTTGCTTGATACCATACCTGGTTGCTTTAGGAAGAAATTGGGAGGCTCTAGAGGGTTATTGGTCACTCAGTGGATCTTAGGTGGGTACCTAATGAGGTAATACATAACTAGTGACAATATATAAAGTATTGAAAATACCCTATAAAGTTTCTTAAAAATTTAAATTAATTAAAATATTAAAAATTGTGATAAAATTAAAACCTCCATATTTGGTTTTTTAGCCTCATGAACTTCACCTTTATCTCTCAATTTATTCCGTCCTCTAAGTGAGCTCTACTCTAATTATGATAAAATTTACACATAATTTTTCCATTAGGATAACTTCTAGTTTGTTTATTCATCTTATTTTATCCATTCTTGATCTCTCTCACTACTTCATCATTATATTCCAAAAATACATTATATAGGTGTTTGTGTTTTGTTTTTTGATTTCTTCTGATGATTTTGATTTGTCTAGAAATTTTGTATGAGTGTGGTAAAACTAAGATTATGTGAGTTGTCTATAATATTTATCATCGGTTTATATGATATTCATGTAGGTTATAGTGTGTTGGGTTTAATGGGAATTTGTGAAGGTCTAGATATGAAACCAAATTAGGTTTCTTCATTTTAAATGGGTTCAATGATAATTTTATGACTATGAAATGCCATATAGATGATTTTTTCTGATTTTTATGGTCATGAATGATGAAGTAATAATGTAAATTTTTAAGGATATTATACTTGGAACCCTAGAGGGGTGTAACTTTATAATTTTATAATGTAGTGGACCATAATAGGTTCCCTTGATATTCCCTTTATGATGTGGAAATCATTTATGTGAGGATCTAGTGAGGGTTATAACCTTATATTGAATATATTGTTAAATTGAGGGTTGTTGGGCTTGATTTAGATGGAAAAAGGTGAATTCCTATACTTATGAGGTATAGAATTTCAAGTAGAGTATAAATTTTATATAGAGTATAGTGAATGAGTTATGAGAAAGAGACCCAACATTATATTTCATTGAAATTAGAATTTGATATTATTCCAAACCTTGTGAGGAAATGGGTATGGTGTATTTTGGATGTGTCATGTGATATGATATAAGAGTTTATGATATGGTATAATATTCCCTATTATCATTGATATTGATCTAGTATGGAATGAGATTCCACTTAATCCTGATATTACCTTATGTATGAGATGATATTCCCATATTATTGATATGAACAATAGTCAGAGAAAATATAACCACTAGTCTTAATGTTAATTATGGTATGGAATAGTATAACTAGTTATCTTGTATTCTTCGCATCCTTGGATACAATACTCTATAATGTGATGTATCTCTTGGAATGGGATTTCATGCCAACTTTTTGATATTTCCATGGATAGGTAAGATATTACCAATTGAATTTTTATATTGTGATCAATCATATATCATTCCAACCCTTAGTATTTCATGTGGGAAATATTCAAACCTATTATTACACTAGTTGGAATAGGTGCAGTCACTCATCAGGTGGCTTGTATAGAATATGGTGATGTAACTGTTATTGTTATTATTATTTTTCATAATCAATTATTAGCATATCACATTTTAAATAAACTTTTATATTTTGTATTTATTAAGGGACACCATTGGTGGTGGCTTATTAGAGTTATGATCAAACCATGCATGGGAATCTTGGTGCTTGTGTATACTTTATATACAATGATGAAAGTAATGGAAATGGATCTAAAGTTTATGGGTGAGATAGATGTTGGATAATATAGGTAAGAGGAACCAACATAGACATAGATCTATTTTTTATTTGTATTCATTTCTATTCTTTTATATATTTTGGATAGGTTGTATATGATCAGCTATATAGTGATCATGTTTACTCTTTTATGACTTGTGAGATGTTATGGTTATTCTTAATTTTTATATATCATGTGATATATTTATTTATCATTTTTTTCTATTTATAATTTTCATATGATGTTTCTATATTTCGATTATTATTTATTATTATTGCTTCCACTTTTATTTATAATTATTTTATCCATAGCTTATAATCTCCACACATGTAACATCCTAACATTATCTAGAGATGACCCGGTCTTAATTTCATGTATTTTTTTCTTTGTTTGATTATACTTTGTTAGGTTTTTACCTTAGGTTCTTTTTTGGGTGAAAATGTATAAAGTTATAAGGAATGAGGGTAGTCATAGTTGGTGCACAGTTATCCCTAATCGTGTTCCCCAGCCCAACAAACCATGCAACCCTGGATAGTGGGGTTTTGCACAGATGGAATATGATTTGTCAAACTGTGTTCCATGAAACGAGAAACTGTTCAACCACCTAGAAGAGGCCCATGGTTAAGGTTCCAGAATAGCGGAAACTGTGTACTCCTTCCCAGAAAACTTTGTGTGGCTTTCTATTTCACCCAAATATAAGTTTTAAAATTTACAAAAACCCCCAGAACTCACCCAAATCAAACCTCATTCGACTCCTGATGTCCTTTCACAATTTTATAGCCTCCTAAATAGATTCTAATCTCTTCTTCTCTATATTATTGGGGGTTTGAACCCTGATTATAAGATCTAAAACCCTTCCGGTAAGAGGATCTTATCCTGATTATGTTCTTATTTTTATATTGTTATTCTCTCTTTCATTAATGGATGTTAATCTCAATTTTGGTTAGATGTGGAAATATTTTTGTGTTTCTTGATTTAGGATTTTAGATCTAGATCTAGATTTATGAGATCTGTATTTTATTATCTTGATTTAGGTTATAGATTTGGATCTCATTCTACATCATTACTCCACTGAGAATGGGGATTTTCATTAGGTAATCGCTCATCGACAAACTGAGGTTTTTGGTTTATTATTCAAATCCCAAATCCTTTATATCTATTTTTATGTGATTTTAAAATATCTAGGTTTTTTTATAAATTGGAATTCCTAAATTTAATTAATTAATGTGGCCAATTAATTAAATAAGGAATTGGGAATTTGATTGCATAATGGAATTGAAGAATTGGAATAATTAATTATCGAATTGATTATTAGGTTATTGAATTTTTGAATTAGGGATAACTCATTATTTTGTTAATTATTGGAATGTTGAATTGTAAATTTTAAGAATAATTAATTTTTTAATTAATTTTTGTAATATTGAGATTTTACATTGGATTAATTAATTGTTGAATTAATTAATGGAATGGATGTGATTAATTATTTATTGAATTAATTAATGGAAAGTATGTGATAAATTAATTTTTAGAATAATTAACAAGATGGATGTGATAAATTGATTATTTAATTAATTAATTGAATGGATGTGACTAATTAATTATATAATTTATTAATGGAATGAGTGTGATTAATTAACTTCCAGATTAATTAATGATAATTATTCTGAAAAGATGATTAATGTTTATTAATCATGATTTATGTGGTATAGTGAAGCATGTGATATTAAGATACATATGAAATTGTAATATATGTGATATATGTGATTGATTGATATACGAGTATGGGAGACATACTTATTCTCCAAAAACAAAATTGATTGATAAATGAGTTTGGGTCATGAGTTGATGTTCCAAGTACCCATGTGAAATTGGTTGATAAATGGGTGTCGGATAGGGGCTAATTATCCAAATACCCATAGAGTGTAAAAGTGTATGCATGAGAATATTTTTATGGGATAGAGACTGATGCTCCAAATAGCCATGGTGTGTGGGACACGGACTGATGGTCCAAATGCCCATGGGGTTTCAGACACAATGTTCCGTTCTAGTGAGATTGGAAATGGAATATAGATCCAATTAGCTACATTATTGAATTGAAATTAAATGGATAATGTAATATCATTTTTTAAATGGGTTGTGAATTGATTAGGTAAAATGGTTCAGACTCCGACATGAGCCAATGTATGTATTGAGGTTTAGGAATCCTTTTGAACCCATGGTTTTATGTGGTTAAATAAAGATTAAATGATAATGTGATAACTATTTAAATATGCATTGTAATTATTTATTTATACAAATTAATGAATTTTTATTGATTGGATATTTTTTTAGATTCCATTGGTGGTGGACTATTGATTTGTAGTCAAATAGTACTCAGATTTCCTGATCAGTACCTGAATATATTTCATGATAGTAGTATAGGATAACTTTAAAGGCGCTATGTTAGTTGGATGTTATCGGATGGATCATGGATGATGGAATTAGACATGATTTGAGACCCACATGGGGGAGTTTTAGTGTCTTTATTTTTGGTTTTCTTTGAGAAACTTGGCATGTACTTTAGTAATAAATATCTACTATTCAATTTTTATTCTGTATTTCTTGTTTTGGTCATCTTGTGATACTGGTACCATTCTATTTATGGCTAAATGTTATTCAGTTATTGTTTCTTATTTCCTACTAGTATATTACTCTGATAAAATACGGTATAGTCTCCCCATGATCTATATTAGACCCTCGCTACTATTCGGTAGGCTCTGGCATATGAGGAGGTGCACCTCAGATCATGTAGTAAACCCGCTAGGGGAGATGTTGTCTGGCACCCATGTCGAGATGTCACAAATTTTGTCAAAAGTGTTTTATTTTATTTTCATTTGTCTTACAACTTTGGAAAGGTATAAATGAGATTTGCGAGGGTTGATCCATGTACATGAGAACATGAATGGGAGTTTCAAACCCACATACCGGGGGAAAACCAAGTACCAATGGTGGGATTGTTGTTTTTATTGTTTATTGTTACAGTTGAATATTATTTCACCTTGGGTGATGTAGTTGTTGTGTGATGTGATAATTATTTTACATATTTTTTATAATTTTAATCATGTCCTAGTATGCAATGAGATATGAGTATGAATGAATCATTCTAAGAACATAGGATTATTTTCTGACATGCATCATTTTAGGCATGCATAGGAAAATAGGTTTTGGTCAAGTTGTTGAACCTGAACTATTTTTCCTTTATTGTGAAATTCAATTAAAAATGGTTCCTAATATGAAATTTGATGTTGTAAAATGATAAAATTTGTTAATAAATTTGTTTCTAATGGAATATGAATAATGATAATGTGTTTACCCTTATTGATCATCACCTAGATGTGGGATGGTTAAGGGTAGTGATATAACCTCAATTTTGACCGTGTGGAGAGGGTCATTGAAAGGACTTGTTGTGAAATAGTTTGTTTATGTAATTGTGTTAGTATTTTGAAAATTATCCTAAGTTGATTGTTTATAATTTTAGATATATTCCTCCAAGACAATGCTTGTTGAGAGGAATATAGAAGGACACATATCAAATGGTCCTTTAATGGCTGATCCTAATGCACTGATAGTCCCAGGTGAGGAAATCTAAGAGCAGTTCCAAGAGAAATTTTATCTCTTTCTACAAATTATGGAAGGATGCCTAGGGAAGTTTGTGAAAATCATGTCTGGTATAACATGGTAGTTTTAGTTTTAGCACCCTCCGACATTCACTAGTGACGTTGGACTATAGGTAACAGAGTTATGGAATGAGTCTATCCACCTTATGCTTGACCACCTGGATACTCCTACATGTTGCGTGGTTAAGAGTAGTGATGGTGGGAAATCTAGATTTGGGATGGACAACTAGATACTATGGAGTGGAAGGACATTTAGGAGAGTTTCTTGGATCACTTTTGTCCTTAGAAACTTAGATAGGAGAGAGAGGCTGATTTCATGATATTGGATTATGGGAGCATGTTTGTGATGGAATATGTAGGTCACTTTATAGATTTTTAGTGCTTTTTTCTAGTTTTTCTAAGAGATGAAGCTAATAAGGAAAATATGTTTAAATATGTGATTAAATGTGAAATTAAGTATCATTTTTATATCATTAGGCTGAATAAGTTTACAGAAGTGGTGAATCAGGCTCTCATATCTAAGGGGAACTTGAAGTAGGATTCCATTGAATGATAGCTGGTTTCTATTGGATGATCCAAAGGTGCGTATTTGATAGCTAGAAGAATATTTATGAGAACATTATCTAGATAGTTGTCAAGAAAAGTGGTCAGTCAAAGGTATTAGTTACTCAGGATCTTACTCGATTAATTTTCCACAGTGTGGTAGACTGAGAATATTTTTTAAAAGTTTTCCTCGAACATCAATTAAATTACGATATTTTGAAAAAAATTTCCATCTATAGAGGTTTTGAAGGAACACTAGATAGATGGGTAGTGATGTAGGAGTTATAAAAAACTAGAGTGTGGAAAGGGGAACTTCTGCACTATATCAGTCTATAAACTACAGTTCTACTAGTTGTGGTGGTATAGGTAGTATATGTGGATATTCTAGGAACAATACCTATACTAGCAATTTGGTGTAGCTCAAGGGAGTGATACTGGATCATAGGGAACTAGAGTAGGGATAGTTTCATACGATGAAGCCTACACATGTGGATAGTGATGTTGGACCATCAATGGTGAGATGTACAATTCATATTTATTCTACATTATATAGTTACTTGTTTTATATTTTTGCCTCCCATACTTTTATATCTTGAAAGCATACTAATGTTTTCAGCCTGGTGGTGGAGTACATAAGTGGGGATATTAAGATGGATACACCATTGGTAGTATGATTGAGAAATATCTTCTGGTTCAAGGGGTGTTCTCTCAAGGTTGGGGAGTATCATTTTATGTGGGGTATTTACATCCTAGACATGTTAGGCTTTGACTTGATTTTAGGTATGGACTAGTTAGTAACAAATCATTCCCAGATTGATTATTACCAGAAGAGAGTAACTTTTAAGTCTATTATGGGTTAAAATTATATTACTTATGGAGAGTGGGATATCCAGGTGGGCCGATCAGGGCCAATTACTCAGCAACTAGGAGATCTCACAACTTACGTTTCAAGTCTTTTTCTGGATGAAAAAGGTATAAAGCATGATCTCTTTCCACCCATAGTGGACAGGTTTTAGGATGTGTTTCCTGAAGACTTCTAAGGGATTCCACCAGAGAGAGATATGGAATTTATTAATTATCTCATTATGAGGGATGATTCAATTTCTATTTCACCATAAAAAATGTCACTAATTAAGCTTCAATATCTCATGACTCAATTAGAAGAGTTAGAGGATATGGGATTTATATGTATGAGTACATCACCTTGGGGTTCTACACTATTTTTTGCAATGAAAGACGATTGGACTTTCTGATTATTTGTTTATTAATAGATGCTGAATAAGATAAATGTAAAGAATCAATATCCTATTCTTCATATTAATGATCTACTTGACTAGTTGAGGGGAGCTTGTGATTTCTCCAAGATTCACTTTATATAGGGGTATCATTAATTTAGAGTTTGAACTTCTAATATATTGAGGACTACTTTCAAAATAAGGTATGGACTATATGAGTTTTTGGTAATGCTGTTTAGGTTGAAAAACACACCAGTAGTGTTTATGGCCTTGATGAAGAAAATCCTACATCTATGCTTGGATTAGTTTGTGGTAGATTTTTTGGATGATATCTTTGTGTACTCCAAGACTCATGAAGATCATTCCCAACATCATGACATTGTCTTGAGTACACTAGGAGAGAATCTACTATACATCAAGCTATCTAAGTGTCAATTTTGGATTGATCGTCTACACTTATTGGGTCACATCATCCCTGAGGAAGGTGTTTCAGTGGACCCATAGAATGTACAAGTATTTTTTCTTGGGATAATTCCAAGAAGATATTCAATATATATAGATTTATGGGGTTGTGTGTATATTATTAGAGGTTTATTCATGAATTTTCCCATTTGGAAGCGTGAATATTAGGTTTGACCAAAAAGGGATTAATGTTTGACTGGTATGTAGCATGTAAAAATGATTTCTTGGAGTGGATAAAGAAATGGAAATCAGTACTGATCTTGTCATACCTGAGCCACTTGAAGAGTATATGGTGTATTGTGATGCTTCTATGATCAGACTTGGAGTAGTGTTGATGTAGGGGGGTTGAGTTGTGGAGTATGGGTCATTGATATTGAGGCCATGTGGATGGAATTACCCACCACACAACCTTTAGTTTGATGCAGTGGTTTATTCCTTGAAGTGTTGGTGGCATTATATATTTTTAGAAAAGTTTACATTTTACACTGATCACAAGAACTAAAAGTAGATCTTTTCATAATGTTATTTGTATCTTCAGAAACAGTGGAGGGTTGATTATACATAGTCATTTGATTTTTAACTAGAATATATACTAGGAAAGTGGGAAAATGTTCCCAATACTCCAAGAAGAAAGACACAAACTCCGGCAGTTCATGAGTCTAATGCTAAGTGGAAGATGACGGCTTTCCTGGATAAGATGCACGTTTTGGTTCTGAAGAGACATGATTATATGACTCTCATATTAGTTTCTATAGAGTATAAACCTTTGAGATGATTCAGGGATATGAAGTATGATGATATGGAGTTCTTGAGCTTTAGGGGACACCTTAAATGTGGGAAGCTACCATCCAATTGGAACATAGATTGGGATGATTTCATCCTTGTCAAGAATAAGGCAATAGTTCATAAGAGCATGTGGGAGGATTTGATGCAAGAATATAATTACTCGATGTGGTTGGTTTATCCAGGTGCGACCAAAATGTACCATGACCTATGTTAATAGTTTTGGTGGCCGAGCATGAAAAATGAAGTACCGGGGTCTGTGATATGATGCTTCACATATAAACAGGTCACAGTGGAGCATCAATGACCTGGTGGTTTGTTATAGTCGTTTCTTATTCAAAAATAAATGTGGGATGATGTGACCATGGTCTTAATGGTAGGTCTCTAAATGATGCCTCAGAATAATGATTTTATTTGTGTTATTATAGATCAACTAATGAAATTTGTGCATTTCCTACAGGAACATGAGACTTTTTTAGTGTAGTAGTTGGGAGAACTGTATGTTTGGGCAATATTTCATCTTCATGAGGTTGCATGAACTATTGTTTCAGAACATGAATCACGTGTTACATTGCAATTCTATAAAGGATTGAATAAGGATCTTAGTACACATCTTTTTTGAGTATGTAATTCCACCTACATAGTGATGGGAAGTCAAAGCGTACTATACAGGTGCTTGTGGATATATTGTGAGTGTGTGTTCTAAACATTGGTGGGTCTAGGGAGAAGCACCAACCACTACTAGGGTTTTCCTATAATAAAAATTTCCAGGTACTATAAAGATGGGACCATATGAGGCTCTTTATTGTAGGCTATTCAGATCACCTCTATGATGGATGGAGGCAGGTGTGTTAGAGGTTTTGGGACTTAGAATCATCAAGAAAATATTGGAGCAGGAACAACTAATTCAGAAACAAATGGTTATGGCTTAGATTAGATATAAGTCGTATGTTGATAGATATAAAAGATACCTATAGTTTTTTGAGGGTGATCGTTTATTCCTTTGGGTGTCTCCTACGTTGTGTAACCATTGGATATGGAGGCAGTGAAAGCTAGAGCCCATGTTCATTGGACCGTTTGACGTTATGGAGAGAATCAGACAGATGGAATACTGATTGGATCTTACACATAGATATAGTGTTATGAAGAATATTTTCATGTTTCACAGCTATGGAGGTATCACCCTAACCCTTCTCATGTTGTCTATGTAGATGATTTGGATCTTGGATTAGATGCATCCTTGGAGGATCATCTCATACGTATGTTAGATCGTAATGAGAAAGTGTTGTGGGGGAAGACCACGCTAATAGTTTAGGTATTGTGTAATCATGGGCATGTGTAGGAGGAATTATGGGAGAGGTAAATGGATATGTGGGATCACTGTATTTACCTATTTTCTAGTAATCCAAGAGATTCTTGGTATTATAGACCGAGGATGAGTCATTATAAGGTGGAGAGATTGTATGCTCATGACCTTTTCTAGAGATGACTCAGGAATTATTTCAAGTATTATTTTTCCTTTATTAAATCATACCCTGTTAAGGTTTTATCTTGGAGTGTGTTTGGTTGAAAATGGAGAATGTTGGAAGGAAGGAGGGTAGTGCATAGTTGGCACACAGTTTTCCTAAATCATGGGCCCTAGCCCAGCAAACCCTGAAAATCTGGATAGGGGGAATTTTCACTACTAGTGCATGGTTTTCCAAATCATTCCCCTTAGAAAGAGAAACATCTCACCCTCATCCCCTGGAAGATTAACATATTTAAGGAACACAATTAGGGAAAATAATTCTCCCTTACCCCACAAACCATGAACAAAATTTTAATTCCCCTGAAAATTAGTTTTAAAATTACTCAAACCCCCGAAAATCATCCAAATCAAACCCCATTTTAGGCATAACATCCTTTATCAATTTTAGATCCTCCTAGATGGATTCTAAGACCTACTAACCTCCATTTTTAGTGGTTAAAATCCTGGATCAAAGATCTCCACCCCTCCTAGTAAGAGGATCTTATCCAGATTTTTTTCTCATTCTTCTCTCATTCTTATCTCATACTTTATGGGATTTTATTCAATTGTTTTGTAATATTTAGACTTATTTTTGTGGATCTAGATCTAGGATTGTAGATATATATCTATATTTAATAAATATGGATTTTTTATCTTGATTTTTTTTAGATGTGAATCACATTCTACGCCGTCACTCTACTAAAATTGGGATTTTGGATAGATGATTGATCCTCATGGAATTGAGGTAGGTGGAAAATTATTGAAATCCCACATTCTTTATATAAATTTCTTGTATGTGATTATAGAATTTCTAGTGTTATTTTCTCAATTAGAATTCCTAAATTGAATTAATTAATGCAGCCAATTAATTAATTAATGAAGTTGGGATTTGATTAAATAATGGAATTGTGGAATTGTAATAATTAATTGATGAATTATTTATCAATGTATTGAATTTTAGAATTAGGGATAATAAATTAGTGAGTTAAATATGAAAATGTTTAATTGTGAATTTAAGAATAATTAATTGTTGAATTAGTTATCAAAAATATTGAGATTTTTCATTAGATTAATTAATATTCAAATTATTTAATGGAATGAATGTAATTAATTAATTATTAAATTAATTAATGGAAATGATGTGATTAATTAATTATTAATGAGATGATATTGATTAATTAATTATTTAATTAATTAATGAGATGAATGCGATAAATTAATTTTTGAATTAATTAATTTAATGTATGTGATTAATTAATTATAGAATTAATTAATAGAATGAGTGTGATTAATTAATTTCTGGATTAGTTAATGAGATTTATTGTGATAAGAGGATTAATATTGATTAATCTGATTAATTTGGTATAGCGAAGCATAAGATATTGGGAAACATGTGAAATTTTGATATATGTTACATATGTGATTGATTGATATAAGTGTGTGGGACACAAAATGATGCTCCAAATAACCATGTGAAATTGATTGATATACAAGTGTGGTACACGGACTAATTCTCCCAATACCCATGTGATGTTGATTGATAAATGATTGTGGGACAAGGGATGATGCTCCAAATACACATAGAGTGTAGAAGTTCATTCTTGGGAATTTTTTTATCGGACAAGAACTGATTCTTCAAATACCCAAGGGGTGTGGGACACAGACTGACGCTCCAAATACCCACGGGGTGCTAAACAAAACATTTTATTCACATGATACTTTCATTGGACTATGGTTAAAATTATCCATATAGTTAATTGAAATGAAATAGATAATAAAATACAATTTTTTAAATGAATTGTGAATAGATAGTGTGAAATGGTTCAGACTCTGACCAGGGCTGAAGCAGGTATTGAGGTTCGGGCATCCTCTAGAACTCAGGGGGTTTATGTGGTTGAATAAAGAGACAATTATAATGTGATAACTATTTACATATTCATTTTAATTATTTATTTATACAACTACACACACTATTATGGACTGGAAGTTGTTCTAGATATTGGTGGTAGTGGCCTACTGATTTGTTCTCACACCTTTCTTGGGCTGCCTCATCGGTACCTGAATGGATTTCATGTTTGTAGGGTAGGATAAGGGAAATAACCCTATGTTATATGGCTAATATGGTATAGAGCGTGGATGAGGGAACCAAACATGATTTGGGACCCACATGGGAAGTTTTTAGTTTCATTATTTTGGGTTTTCATTGAGACACTTGGCAGATAATATAGCATCACATATCTACTATTTAGATTTGATTCAATATTTCTAGTTCTTCTCATCTTGTGATACTAGTACTATTTTGTTTATGGTTATATTTTATTCAGTTATTATATCTTATTTTTTGGGTGGTGTGTTACTCTAATAAAATAGGGTATAGTCTCCACATGGTCGATATTAGACCCTTGCTGCTATTCAGCATCATCTAGAATATAGGGAGGCATGCCTAAGGTCACGTAGTGAACTAGATCAGGGCACCAGTGTGTGGCACCTGGGATTGGGATGTTACTCCAAATTACCTATTAACCCCGTCATTGATAGGTTTCTTATAAGGAGGTGCTCTTGAAGTTATTTCTCACCACAATTTTGATCATTGTCCAGGTAAATAGTGAATGATATTACATTGATATAAATTTCAGAGGTGATTAGTGGAAGAGAAGTAGAGTTTTGGTTGAGATTCTAGAAAATAGTAAAATCAGACAATGATATCCTCTCATTATACCATGATTTTTCATATAAGAGATATGGAGGAGAAGATTTTTCTTTGTTCATATGATCTAGATGATTTGTCTTGATTTTTAATATTGGGGATCGATGAATTATATTAGGTCTAATCTATTGATCAATATTTCTCAGTTTTCCTCCATTTTATGTGTTATGCATTGAATCTTGTTGTTGTATTAGGATGAGGTCGGGAAGTATATAAATTTAAGGGGATTATTTTTTGAGGGCTTAAATAAGTGTGAGTATTTCACTTTTAATTGTAGGAGTTCAACCATTATATCATGATGAGTACTATTCTGACATTTTGTTCTTTGATTGTACTAATTTTGAATGATTATTCACCCCAATAAAGGAGGAGCATGGTGGATTTTATTCTATGTATTTTTATGATTGGACTATATAATCATCCTTTCATAATAATGAGTTTTTTACCTCATGATTTATGTGATCTATTACTTATTTATAAATTTTATTTCTTTCTCAAATTCTCTCTAGTTCTTTTTTCTTCACCTTAATTGTTTTTAACTCGAGGGATCTTCTTGACACCCTAGAATTACCTCCTTTATAGTTTTTTGATTTCTTCATTTATGTGAGGAAAAAATATCATTGATTGAGGTATTTTATTATCATTTCTTCTATTATTTATTATCCTTCTAGTTCTATATCATCCTTCTATCTTTAGAGTTTTTTTGGTCATGCTTGAGGTGTTGGTTTGATAGGCAATATTGTTATCTCAGTTTGATGGAGAATCCTTGAGAGCTCATTGGTGTTTGATCATTGGTTTATTAGTTTTTCTTTAGATGGTTAATTGTTTAATATTTATTCAATATATTGTATTTAGAATCTATCTACCTTGTTTCTAGGTTAATGTTAAATTATTATGCATTTATTTCATTGGGTAAAAATTTGGAGTTGGAATAATGGAGATAATGAATCATATTCATAAAATTTAAAGAGGAAAGTGAATCATATATTCATTATTTTATTTATTTATGTTATTTATATTTTAATTCTATCTTTATAATGATAAATTCATTGTGATGTTTTTATTTTTGTTATGTCAAAAAAAATTCATAATTAAGAAGTGATTGAATGATGGTAATGGAACAAGGAAATAAAATTTGGTAATTATAGTTTATAATTATTATGTTTAGAATGAATTGAAAATTAAATTGGTATGTATAATATGAATAATTATTTCTTTACTATTATGTTTTGTTTTAATGTTGTAAATAATACTAGTGCGGTTGGATAGTTACAATAAAGGAAAGGGAAATATTATGTTTTGTTGTGGTGGTGGTTTGATAAGTTAATGTGGTTGTTGATCTGAAAGTTTTATATATTATAATATTAATTTTTTTTGTTTATTTATATGGTAATATAGTGAGTTTCAAGTGTTGGGATGTTTTAGTTTAATTGTGATGTGAATATAATTAATCAATAAAGGAAAGTGGAATTGAAAATAGGTTATATTGAACTAGTGATGTTTTTAATATAAAGGAGTTTTTGACATGATGATTAATGGATATATAATTTTGTGGAAATTGGAATTAATATATAATTAATGATCTTAATATGGTTAATGTTTAATAAATATGAAATAAAATTTGAAATAAGTTTCATGGTTAAGATATCATTGTTGTGTAGTGGTGTTGGTAGCTAGTGAAGTGTTTAGAGGTTACAATGGTTAATGATGTGTAGTGGTGGAATTGTTGTGATGTGTTGTGGTTATGGTGATGCTGTTTTTGGATTTATCTATTATTTTTGGATTGTGTGGTTATTAAATATTCATTATATTTTCTATTATTTCTTATGCACCACCACCCATGTTTAGTTTCCTTAAGAATGCCCATATAAAGGTTTGGGTTTTGGGTGTACCCATAATATCTATAATGTGGGTGATATGTATGTTTTACTAATCCCCTTTCCTCGCTCTCTATTCTATATATATTATATGATATCATGGTATGAATTAATTTTATTTAGTGATGTGGTGATGTTGAGGCTATAATGAGGTTATGTGGCAGTGATATGATTATGTGGTGGCATGGGATTGTGGTTGTGGTATGTGGTATGTGGCAATGGTATGTAGTGTGTAGGTTGTTGCTATGGTTATGTGGTTATGGTTTTCATATGGTTATGTGGTATGTGTTTATGTTTATATAGAATGGATGGGAGAACCAAGATGTATGTTATTGGGGTCTAAGGTTGACTAGTTCAGTAGGTAAGTGGGTATCAGTTATATTTTTGATATATTTTCATGATATTTTATTATAATACTTTTTCATTGATTTGGTGGTTGATCCTTAGTTAGGTTAGATGGTTGTGAAACTGTTTAAGTGATAAGTTGGTTTGGATATTTATTATTTGAGCCTTTATTATGCTTTTTTCATATTTGTATGAGTGATTTTGAGGAGTAACCTACTGAGTATACTTTTATTCTCACCCTTATCTTCTAGATCATAATTTTATATATTTTGAAGATGTTTTTGGTAGTTGGATTGGATAATTATAGCTAATGTTTATCTTAATAGGTGTTGGATTCATTTATTTAGGATGTTTTAATATATTTTTTAGGTATTTTTTTATTTATGAAATTAAATGAGTTGTTGATATAATGGTTTTTTATGGTGTCTAATGGAGATTATTGGTGGTTTATTTCAATTTTTATTAAGATTTAGACGGTAATTACTCCCATTATGTGAGTTTTATACCCTCGACATTTTTCACTGGCTCATAGCCTTCTAGATGTGGGATTTTGGGGATTATATTTGCCTTCACTTCTAGACTAAGAGATATTATGGTTTGTATAGATCACAAAAAAGTGTAATTATTTATTTTTTAGATTTAGGATATAGTTTGGAGTTATAGATGAGGATTTTATTATTTTTGTAGGTTAAAATTATTATTCAAACTTAGCATGTGATGTAGGAAAGGTAAACCCTCTAGGATGTAGATAAGGAATGTGTGATCCAACACAAGGACCTTAATCTTACTAAATTTAATAAAGTAAAATGATATTTATTATAGGGTAGTGACCAAGGTATTGAGTCACAATTTAATTCAATGTGAGCATAAGGAATCAAGGATTTCTAGATGAAGGGTGTTACAGTGTGACCAGTGAGTGTCACATTGTGATACCTTAGACATAAGTCACACATTGGGCTTAGAAGGGTATTGAATAAGTAATATAAGAAATAAAATACATCCTTACCATATCTTGGACTTTTTAGAGGTGGGAGGGAAGTGAGACACCTAGTGGGTGGTGAGGCCTGCTGAAGAAAAAAACTGTGTGACAATGAAAAAAAAGTGGACAATATTGGGGTAGAGGGACTTTATCCCCGATTTTGGATCTTAACATTAGGTGTTCTACATGCATCATAATTGTTTTCCCTATTTCTGAATTCTTGGAAATATTGGAGAAAATAAAATTATTTTAAATTAAATTGAATAAATAAATTCAATATCATGAGATTAGAAGTCCTTTTTTGTTATAGAGATCATTGTTGAAATGATTCCTTGTGTGATTCAGGTTGGTGAGATATAGTAGGATGATCCAATAAACCATATATGGGTCCAAAAATATGAGTGGTATTCCTCTAGGAACATGTTGTGTGTGTTTCAACCTTATATTTGGTCTAATAATAAGAAGAAAATATCTGATCAGAAGACAAAGTTGTGGTTGGAGAATATTAAGATTTATTTCATTTAGATTCATACAAGGAAAGTGAATTTGAATCCCCCTATTGTTAATGTATTGAGAGGATATTACCATCAGTAGTGGATTCTATTTCTTATTGATTATGAGGATTCTGGGTAATTCCGGGAGATGTTATGTAGTTAGTTTCAAGTTTTTTTTCTATATTTGACACTAAAATCTATGTAATAATATGAGTTTATCTCTCTCTATAATGATATATTGATTGTTTAGAATCATAGAGTCTATTTTATAAACCTTGTTTATTGCTCTATTATCATTCTTTCTTATTAGGATCTTATAGTTCAATATTTTAAGGATTTCTTATATCCCTACATCCAGTTCTAGATCAACCCTTTTATATTAATGATATATCTTTATGTGTTTTGGAATACTTAGATGATATATAATATATTACAGTAGATGGTTTATCTTGATAGGGAAGTCTTCATAACTTTCCAATGATATAAACAATGGATGGTGGTTATTATTTTTCAGGGTAGTCTGGGTTTTGGTCAGTGGGGAGTAAGTTTTATTTTTCTTCTTCACATGTCTATAGGGATGGTATTTCCTAGACATCTACTGAGAGATTTAGTGTTGTCTTCTATATATTTTTAGTTCAATCACATTGGAAGTTCTAGTGTTTAACCATCATCAGAGGTTAGCATGGGTAGGTGGCTAGTTTTAGAGACAACCTTTGTACAAGTTTCGTCTAAGGACCTATCAGAAGAAAAAAGGTCATTTTCATTAGAATAGTGAAAATATTATAGAGAATGAAAGGGAAATCCCTATGATTTTCTTCATTATTAGGGACATAAGGATGAGCATGATCATGGTGTTGGATGTCAAAAAAGGTTTAAAGGTAGAGGATCAGGCATGGTCTATTTTGTTTTATGGTGTTTCTAACTCTAAGAGGCACAAAACGTGATGTTTAATATTCTAGTTTATGTTAATATAGATTGAATTAGTTATGTCAGGGTTATGAATTGATGGTGGGATAACATCAAGATGATGGAGAGTTCTTTCTATTACAGACACAACTACAAAATTTCATCATTTTTGTGGATTGGTTGTATTTTGTGTGAGTTATAATAGATTAATTTTGAATAATATTTGTTTTATTTATTATATAAGGTGAACATATATTGTTAATTAGTGAATACGGTCATTAGATAGAACACAAGTCTGTGGAACCTCTTTTATCCAAGTTAGTGGAGTTCATGTAAATATTATTATAAGTTCATGTAGTCTAAACACATGAGGGGAGTCATTAGTTTCCTATAGGCCATACCAAATTTAACAATTTATAAAAATAATCAAACAATGTGACAAATTGGTATATAGTAATTGGTATGTTTGAGATAGAACCCACAGATATGGTGAAAGAAGATTTTTGAATTTAAAAGAAAACAATTTATTTAAATTGTTTTTGAATAAATTGGAAGAATGAAAAAAGAATATTTAGTTTTGATTGTGTTTTGGAAATTGATATAAAATAAAGAGAAGCTGGCTTGGGTTCTAAAATCATGTTAGAAAGAATTTTATGTTTTTGTAGATTTTACGATTTAGGTGAAAATAGATTTAGAAATTAAATTTATTTCTTTAGGATTTCTGTAAATGTTGATATGAGGTATATCCAATGTTCATGGTATCTCATCCTTAACACATAAATCCACCTTTTCTAATGCTTAGGTCATTTAGGTAATTTGCAAATCAATTTTTTCATGATACCATTTTTATAATTAATTTCACAAGGCTATTAAATGGTCCCTAAATTTTCTAGGACAATTAGTTGTGAAATTTTAATGAATCATTTACCGGGATTTCCTAAATGGTCATTAGAAAATCAAAAAAGGGGTTGGAATTGAGATTTGGAAATTACAGCAACATAAATCATGAATAAAATACCTAAATAAAATCCACTATAACTTTCACCTTTATCTACATCACCCTAGAACATTGAGGGAGTTACCCACTAAATCTAGTAATGAGGAAAAAATAGGGAAAGAGAATAATAAAAGAAAATAGAAATTAATATAGATATGGAGATTGTTGGAGGACTCTATAGTAGTGAAACAAATCTCCCTTGTCTTTGGTCTCCAGATCGATCCCTTGTAGAAATAGGTTGAGCTTATATTTATAGATATTTAGGGCCCTCATGTATGATTTAATTCACAATAAATATGTTTATAAAGGATTCTCATGCCAATATTGATGTTTATTGATGTTTCTAGGTCATAAAGGGAAGGTATCCCATTAAAATCCATATCAACTAATCGAAATTGGGAATTTATAGGAAAATTCATAGCATGAAAGTTGTTGTCATTCCATGAAATTTAGAGGCAACTCACAAAATCTTTTTTCTTAATGTTGTTAGTTCATGTATTTAATTCCATTGGTTTTCACATTGTAAGTAGTAATCCATGACATTAATGACCAATTTCCAACCCCAAAAGCTACATTTCATCTCAATTATTCAGTTATAACCCTTAGAAGTACCCTATGATCAGACTACATTATAAAAATCCTTCTTTAGTTTGAAATCTTGATCTATTTTGGATCCTATTTATCATTTCCATACATTGATTGTATCATATTATAGATTAAGAAAACATCAAACAAATAGGCAATAATTATAAATTAATTAATAAAAATCAATATACTTAACATCATAGTATATATGCATGAAATGTATGCTTCAAATTCCCCCATACATGAATTATAACTTCTCCTCAGGGATGAAATCTTAACACACTACAAAGGATTCTCACCTTACCATGATTTAAATTAAATGTTAATAAAAGTAATCAATTAAAGGTGAGATTAAATTCTTGAGAATCACATAGTAATCTTTAATTAAATACTCATTTTTCAATGAAATAAGTTAACCAAGTATTTTACATTTCTTCTATTGAATTAATCATTCCCTTTCATTCATCAGTTTTTATTTTTCAATTAATTATTAATATGCATGCCATTTTTAATATACCTTATGTTAATTTTTTTAATCAGCGTCAAGGTAATAAATTTAAGTAAAATTTTTCTCATACCTCTAATACATGTCAATTACTATAAGATTTCAAGGTACCTAGAATATCCATCATGTAAATAAAAAATAATAAATTACAATTAGGGATTCGTCATTAGGTTCAAATAACTCAGAGGCTTAAGTAATGTAGCTAAATGATGTAAAACAATTAAATCTCAAAACATAGGTTATCTATAGTTTACATTGCATTATAATACAAAAATAGATCAATTGAATATACTCTTACAAATTTCATCTTCCCATCCCAAAAATTAAAGTAGAATCATGAGGTAATCAAATGTAATGAATGAAATGACCTCTTATATTATTATTTTTTTCCTTTATTTCTCAAAACTTATTTTTGGGATAAATATAAAATCCACCACCTAACCATATATGATCAAAAGATCATCAATATATAAAATGTAATTTTTTATACTCCCAAGATATAAACCATTTTTTTATAATAAGGAGTGAAGTTAATATAATGTATGGAAACCATGATCCTCTCCCCACATGACACAATAAATCCACAACAAAATTATCTATTTATGTTAAAACATTTCATCCACCAAGGAACCATCTCCCTCAAACTTATTTTTGAGAATCATGGAAAATATTTAGAGAAATTTAGGACTAGACAAAACAGGATTGTAACACGTTGCGTTTCCTAAAATTTTGTTATTGGATTATATAGTCTTAAAAATTACTAATCGTTTGTGGGTACAAGGATAAATGGTTAAATAATAAAATTCATCAGTCATATTAAAATAGAATTTATTTATTCATACCTTTGATAATATTCAAAAAAAATTATAGAAGAGAACAGTCCAGAGTCTGTCAATAAATATAATAAGGAATTTTTGGGAATTTTTGTTCAATTAAATGTATCGGTAATGAGAAAAATGGTTGTAAAATTCACATATATCTATAAATATGAATAATAAAACCAATTAATTAAAATATCATAAATTCCAAGTAGTGAGATTATCCAAAAAAATTCCCTAAATCATTATTTTTCTCATCAAAAACCACATACTTATCTCTACTAATTCTTTTCCACAATTTTCTCATTTAAAATTATTGATAAAAATTTAAAATCAGGTCATGTTAACTATCCTAGGTAGTTTATGTTTCTTATTTTATTTTATTAAATAAAGAATCAATTGTATGAATGAATTTTTTAGTAAAAAGTGCTAAAAAATTTAATGTGGAGAGTAAAGTTTAAAAATATAGAGCTTTATGCTTAATCCCCTATCAATGACACTTTGAATTTGACCCCATAGGTTCTATCTACTCCAGGTTCATGATGTGAACCTATTTCATGATGTGAATTGATCTCAAATTGTGTATTGTCTATATTAGATCCTTCATGTGAATTTATTTCATGTTTTTTTATAGATCTAATGAAGTATATTGAATCTGTTTCATGATTTTAATTGGTTTAGTGATGTGATTTGGTACAACATAATATTTCCCAACCTCCTTCTAGTTGATTTCCAATTCCTTGATTGACCTAAAAATAAAAATAAAGAAGTGAAATCACATACCATTTTTAATATAATATTTAAAATATTTTGGAGATATTTCATGCACCAAAAAATAGAATGAATTAAAATCTAAAAACTCATGTTTCCTCCTTTAAGATCTCTTTTTTAATGTTATTGTCTTGAACTTACATTTTTAGCTCAAGTGATAACTTAATAAAATGATTTTACCTCATAGGGGTATAAAAATGATCTTATATGTGAGTTTTCTATGTAGGTCAACCCCTTTCCTTCCACTGAAAATATCTTAATTCCTCTTTCTAGAAGCACATGCTCAATTTCCATCAATTTGATCCACCATTTTTGTCTTAATCATAAAAAAATAAATAGATGTTCATGTACTTTCCATACCCATTGGCCCTTTTTAAACTATTTTGAATCACTTTCCCCTTTGATGTTAGAGGTATGGTTTCTCATCTTCCCTTTATTATTTTTAGTATTATTACTATATATATCATCTTGGATGATAGCATCCACCTCATTTACACCTTTAATTATAGTAACATCCTCAACTTCGGGTATGTTTTCCTCTACCGAATCAAAATCATCTCTTACACCATAATTCTTCATTGGAAGTTTAATGTTGAAACTTACCTGGTTACTACCATAAATCAGACCGAGTTCTCCACTTTTTACATCGATTAATGATCACCTGATAGCTAGGAATAGTCTTTCCAAAAAGAGGGGAATATATCCTTCTTTGAGCAACACTCATAAATACACAGGGTAGTATAATTTTTTGAATTTTATTTCAATTTATTCACTGATCCCTTAGGGGTAGTTTATTGTTGAATTTTCAAGCTGGAAACAAACTATGGTCTTTTTCATCTACTCTATCCCAAGGATATTGAATGTATTACATGATATGATATTCAAAATGGAACCTATATTACATAATGATTGCACAGTTTTTATATACAAAATATTAATTGGAAATGAAAACCTACATGGGTCCTCCTGATTTTTTGGTAAGTCCTTTGAAACGATAGTTAAACACTCTCATGTGAGTGCTATAGTGTTTATTTCTCCCATATTATTCTTGTTCATCAACAATTATTTCATGATTTTTGAGTATATATGAATTCTTTTGATATCCTCTAAAAGGGGAATATTAAAATCCAATGTTTTAAAGTTCTCAATAAATTTACCTTTTTTGCATCATTTTTCCCTGGCACTAGCCAATTTGGAAAAGGCGGCCTTAGTTTATACTATAGTGGATATTCTTTTAATTATTGTTATTTTTCATTTACCTTACATGTATTAGAATATTCTAGTTTTTTCTTTACAATTCTAAGAATAATTTCCTTCAAATATCCAAGGTGGTTCACTTTGAGGCATCATTGAAGTAGTCCTCTTGGCCACTCTCGAAGTTGCTCTAAAATTTTCCCTACTTGGAATTCAAAGATTCTTTGTGAGACCTTGTGGTTCGTTGAATCTTTCTTTATCACTTTTATCGCAACCCCATTCATGGTCAATAATGTGGTCAAGGTATCTTATAATGTATAAATATGACTTGATAGTGAGGGATATTGGGGTGTTAATTGATGGTATCCCTGAGGCCTTTGTTATTACACTTGGTCTTGTGGATATTGCTACTTATTCCAAGGAAATTGAATTTTTATATTATAATAAGCATAATCTATATCTTCTATAAACGTAACTTGGTTTTTTTAAGATTCTTTATCACATCCATCTTTATTTTCATGGTTTCTATGTGGGAAACCAACCAACAATTTTCCACCATGTTGAAACCTCTTCATTGTGTCCCTTCATATTTTAATTGGAAGTTGTTGATTGTCATCTCATCAAATATATTGTATCATTCCTCTTGTGATTTTTTTCATTTATATCCTTCCAACTAAATCATCTAGGATTTACCTATTATACTATACTGGACCATTATAGACAATTTGTCTTAGTATCCAAGTTTTTATTTGATGATGTGGTAATTTTCTAATTATTTATTTAATGAACTCCCATGCATTGTATAGGAACTCTTCCTCAAATTGATTTAAGATTAAAATGTTTACCTAAATATGAATTACCTTATAGGTAGAAATGATGTGGGTACATAATTTTCATACTAATTCTTTCCTTATTGTGGTGGAATGTGCTGGAAAACTCAAGATCCAATCCCAATCTCCCTCTAATAATGAAAATTAGAAAAGATAGAGTTTAACCATATCGATTTACATATATTTAAATTTGAAAGTGTTTTAGATCTTGGGAAAACTACATAGATGTGTGTTACGATCATCATGGTGTAATACAATTAATTGTATCATGTTGGAGATCATATGGATAAAAATTGACATAATCTCTACGTGTGTAGAGGCTACTACTGGTATGAGTATAATTGGATGAATACTAATTTTTGATGGTCGATCATAGTCTTCAAGTGCTCATAATCCCAGATCTCCTTATTGCACACCTCAAATGAATTTATTTATCTCTGCTCCATCCATGTCTATAGCTTTATTCCTTCTCAAGGATTTCATTATTTAGGGGTAAAACTCAAGAGGTTATATTCATTTGGATCGAGTGAAGTGATTATGAATTAATGATTTGGAATCTGAAATTTCATCACAAAATTACCCAGCATAAACATGGAAATAAAAATAATTTAAATAAATAAAAAAAATTAAAACAAAAACTAGTTTTTAATTATCCCCAACAACGGTGCCTGAAATTTTACCACTTGTGGGGAATCCTTAGTTTCTTATGGGGGTGAAATTTTTTAATAATTTATAAAAAGTCTCAAATAATGTGACAAACTAAAATATTTTCAGTGTTATTTTTGAGGCCTAACCCACATAGACAGTAAAAATAAATTTTAGGAATTTAAAAAAATTAATTTAATTGATTTGGTTTTGAAAAAAAGGAGGAATGAATAAATTTAGATTGGGTTTTGATTATGTTTTGTAAAATTATATAAAAGAAAGAAAATAATGTTTGGATTTTGAAATCATATTGTAAGGAATTCTGTGGTTTTATAGATTTTAGGGTTTATATGAAAATATATTTAGAATTTAAATACATTTATTCTGGATTGGTTTCAGATTCTAAATGAGGTAGATCCAACAATCATGTTATCCCCTATTTAACATATAAATCCACTTTTTCAATGATTAGGTACTTTAGGAAATTTTTGAATCAATATTTTCATGATACTATTTTTAAAACTAATTTACATTGACTATTCAATGGTTAAGAAATTTTTTAGGTAAATTATTTATACAATTTTAAAGAATCCTTTCTAATTTTTTTCTCAATGGCCATGATAAAATAAAAAAAATGCATGAATACAATACAAAAAATAGAATCCACCTCCACTTTATCATTTATCTACATCACCCAAGAACATGGATGGAGTTACCCCATAATTATAGTAATAGTGGAGAAAGATGGAAGGACAATAATGAAATAAAACATGAAAGAAAATGGAGATTAAGGATGGAGGAGGAATCTACAGTAGTGCGACAACTTTCCCCAGTCTTTGGCCTTTGGATTAATCTATATAAGAATATTATTAAGCCTCAATTTATATATCTTCAAGGTTCTAGGGTTTGATTTAATATTATATTAATTCTTCCATAAAGGATTAACGAATCAATATCAATTTTTATTGGCTATTTTATGTCATAAAGGGAATGTCTCTCATAAAAATGCATTCCAACTACTCAAAAATGTGGTTGTCTTAGAAAATTCACAGTGTGAAAGTTTATGTCATTCCATGAAATGTATGGTATGGTACCAAACTCTATTTTCTTTATAGGGTGAGTTCACATCTTAAATCTGATTGGTTTTCATTTTGTGAATATTACCTTCCTAGAGATCCATTTCCCTCAATAATTTCATTCTCACCTAATATGTTCTTAGTTGTATCTTTTATAATAGAATTTTAAGGGGTAATATTATTTAGTTTTTTTGTAGGTTTCACTATAATTACATCTCCCATCTAATGCTTTCAGATGACTCCATAATCTTTATGAATTATAGTAAGATATGAGTAAGTATATTTAATAAGATACTTAAGAACTACTAAAAATAGAGTGGGAAATTATCAACCGTGTGAAGACAAACTTCTTTATCTCAATAAGGCATTTGTTCAAGACTGCTTTCTCCTTGTGTTTGAGTTTGTAAATGCAGTTTATGAGTATACCTATGGATTATATGGGTGACCCAATCTCCTCGAGAGTATTTTACATTCACCATCTCAATCAGAATTCAGGAAGGATCTTGTGTTTCACTATGAACTAGAAAAACAAATAACTCTCTTTAGGTAAAAACAATTCTTTGGTAAATAGTGTTCTCCCCTCCATTCCAATTCATGCACTTTTGGCTATCAAGGTTTCAAAAAGTGTTATCTCCAACATCGATAACTTATTAGCCTCTTTAATTTGGGATGAACACATGGATGGAAAGCATCACTGGTATTATTGGGAAAGGATGGATAGGTCTATGAAGTAAGGATACACCAGTGTGAGAAAGATATATGACACACTACATGACATTTGTACAAAGCTATAATGGGTAGTTATTAATGAACAATCCATGTAGGGTAAGATTGTGGGTGGAAAAGTAGAGGGTAAATAGGCATGATGGGTGGGAAATAGAATTTATTATGGTCCATGATTTACCAGCATATTTAGATTTCATAATTATATAGTCGATGGTTAGTGGGGACGGGTGATATATTGATTTTCCATCATAGATTGGTGGGATCCAAGATTGAATTTCCTGACTTTATTATGACGGATATAAACTTTAGGAATAAAATCATGCACCCAATATTCATAAACTCCATTATGGATAAGAACTAATGTGATATGTTTTATCTCATTGATATTAACACATAGTTGGACAAGTGTGTCTTCACCAAAGTTTCGTTGGGTGACTTCTCTATAAAGGATATTTCATGGCTGGTGATCTCTCTAGGCCATGTTGATGACTAGGGTGATGAGCTTTGGTGTTAGGAAATTCCCAAGAAGTACAAATTTATCATTTTTTGGAGTAGAAACTAGGAACAACCCACTGATGATAACATTAAATTAATAGTAATAAAACTGGTTTCTAGGTTCTCGTGATCTAGGGAACACCGAAAGGAGAGTGAGGATTATGTATTTTTTTAATGTGATTGGGATTGTATAGTATGGATCCTATATGGATAATTTACTAGAATCTCCTTCCAAGAGCTATGAGGCCTCTCATTTCATGATAGATGATTCTATGGGGAGGGTATGGCTGGGATTGAGAAAATGAATAGGGGCACAGTGATTCTAGAAGGTTTCTGGTGCATATGGAATGTGAGAAATTTAGTTTGTATTAATGGGGTTATCTGGTGGAGTAAATACCTATCTTCTAGAACCGGTAATCTCTTGGTTAACATGGTTTGGATTTTCAAGAACTAAATATATTCCCCACCCTCATACCTCTCTTAGATAGTAAATCTTCTAACCATTCCATCCATATAGGCAATCAATGCCACTAGGTTTGTCGGTACCCCTATTTTGAGGGGTAAAATTTTAATATAGATGACTCATGTACCATGGGTTACATGCATGTTGGTGGTGTGGTTCATGATTCCAGGTGCTCTATTATCTTTTCATTCACTATGTATTTTTGTTATAGTAAGTCTATCTAGGACAAAGCCATGTAAATTTTAACAAATCTTGTCATATGAAAACAAATAAACATTGTCATGGAGAATGTGAAAATAGATTCTAGGATTCTTCATGATTCTCTACTTAGAATGGGTACCACCACTTGGTCAATAGATTATATCCTTATAAGGTGCATGGACTTCATCAGTAATAATATACATGTACTTCATAATTTTTCTAATGGTATCAAGGTTTTGGATTATTTGGAATCCATGAAAATCCAAGGGTAAAACATTACTTGATTCCCTTAAATGAAATCCTTGCCTCTTGAGGGGGTGAACCTGGTATAAGAGGATGTACTCAGACTACACTATTTTAGGCCTCCATGATTCTTTATTTATTGTTGTCTCTTTCTTTCTATTTGTATCATCACACTATTAAAAAATAAATAAATTATGATGATTATGATTATGAATATGACATCCATGATTTGAAAGACTAATTTCAGTCCCAAAGAGCTTCATTTCATCCTAATTATTCATTTCTTACAACGAAAAGCATCTTATGATCATCCTAAACTATGGAAATCCATCTTTTCATGGAAATATTGATATTTTTTAGCTCCTCTTACTTGTTTATATACATTTTATAAATCCTATCATAGATGAAAAAACCATTAAACAAATGGGAAAGAATTATCAATTGATTGAAAAATCAATGTGTTTAATATCAGAATATATATGCATGAAATATATGTATAATATTTTTGTTTCTATGAGTTTTTGATGAGTTTCTTATTGTTTTATTAAAATGGTTATAACACTAACCAATCAATGTGACATCATTCTTGGGAAAGATTTATAACTTTGAATCTCTTTGATTTCTATGTCTCCTTATAATATACCTCCTTTGGATCTACGAGAATTGTTGATTGAGATTGTGGATATATTTCATAAGGGTTTCATTCATTTTATTTTATCACTTTGGAATGTATTGGTGTTATTTAAAAATAAGGGATATGATAGTTCATAGTTGTCTATCAATTATGATCCACTGAATCTAGTGAAAGTGAAATATTTATATCCCCTCCCAATGATTGAGGATTTATCTTATTAATTAAAGGTATCTAGTTGGTTTTTTGAATATTTTTTTATCTAGATATCATAAAATGGTGTTGAAGGAGGAATAAATCATGAAGACTTCCTTCAAGTGTTGTTATGGACATTTTGAGTTTGGATTCCTTTTATAGTCACTAACTCACTAGTTGTTCTCATAGTACTACTAGACATAGTGTTTCATGAGTTATTAAATTAGTTTTTGGTTATGTTCAAAGAAGACATGAAATTGTATTCAAGGTTTTATTAGGTTCATGTTGAGTATTTGAGGTTATTTTTGGAGGTCCCTTCATGACATTAGTTGTATGGTAAGCCACTCAATTGCAAGTCTTTGTCCCTCAATGCAAAAAAAACCAACTTGGTTTACCCTGAACCAGTACCCAGGTCGGCTTTCTGTAAGGCTCGAAGGGTGCCCTTGGTCCCCACAAGATAGAGACTAGTGTTAGGGCATCAAAATAGACTCTATTAGAAATTATTTTACCTGATAAAAAAATAAAAAAATAATATAATTCTTCAAAAAATCCATCATAAAAATTCTATACATTGGAATTACATACAACATAAATACTCAATTTACATAAATAGAGAAAAAAACTGAATCTTAAACATGTAAAAATAACTCATGAATAATAAATAAGGCCAATAAAAATTCTAATAAATTCCAATATCAACAAAACTATAATTTCATAAAACTACAATATAAACCATGAAAAAATATAACATCAATGTAAAAAAGGAATGATACATTATAATAACAGGATATCAGAATATAACCAAAACCCTAACCACCAATCTCAATGCACTAAGTGAATAATATTTACTAGACACCTCTGATATACACAAAACATAATCTAATAACCAACCATCACATCATGTGGAACATATAATAAACCTTTAATATGATTATATTTAGAGAAAACACCAAGTAGTTATCCTCCCCATTCATGATTCGTAATCAATAAATGTGAATACATTACATGATAGTCATAAATACAAGTATAAATTTAATATTTTCAATTTTATAAAAAAATAACTTATAATATTCCATCATTATTCAAAACAATTCCATTTAAAAACATGGGAATCATACCTTTCAATGCCTCTTCTTAAAAAATGGTGTAATATTCTACTATAATAGGAAAAAACATTAAAATATGATGTTCTCGGCCACCACATTTACAAACCAAACCAAATAATTTTTTCTTCTTTCAAAACATTTCACAAATGGCCTTTTTTTCTAAAATGAAAAGTAAATTATACAATAAAATAAATAAGTAATAAAAATAAGACATCATTATATCACAAAATCATGATATAAATTAACAAATCAAATATAAATGGTCTCTATAAATCAATAAAACACATAGAGAATTCACAAAAGTTATGCAGTAAGAATCTCAAAAACAATATCATCAACATCTAGATACACATCATGGGAATACACTCAGTTCTAACATTGATTGGTCTTGGAAATGGAATTATAGAAAACATAACCATCTATGTGAACCTATATTTTATCCCTATAGGCCTCTCAGACTAACTGATCCATATAATTTATCCCCATCTCGATATTTAATCTGTCTTGGTTTTCATCTTCAGAAAAACAAGACCATAATCCCCTAGCCAAAGAACACTATAATATTGGGTAAAAATCATCTAGATCATATACTTAGTTACCTAGGGTTCCCTTGATAAAACTCAATGGAGGTGAGAAATAAATAATAAATCCATATGATAATCACATTAATAGTTAATAAAAAATGAGAAATAAACCTCATCTCACCTCATATACCCTATCAATAAATAACTCTATTTTACAGTATAAGAACAAATAATGAAAAGAATAATTCAATGGTCTCACAATTAGGGTGTTATGAAATAAAAAAAACAAATTTCATAATATTCCAATCAGGCCTTTGGATTATCATTTAAAAAATAGAGTTATAAAGTCCCCATTGAAAACAAAATCACATAACCTTTATAAAAATAACTTAATAATTCAAGCGAACTGAAAACCCCCTTTAAAGAGCCAATAAGACCCTTAACTTTATGTTATAACCTTATAATAATTAATTTTGAAACCAAACTCCTCTTTGAGTGACATAATCCTTAGAATGATCTGCATAAGAATTTTGTAAAGCACATTTTGTGAATGGAATTTAAAAATATATTTATGTTTTAAAATTAAATTAAAAAACATTTTGCATCAAATAAATCTAAAAGTGAAACTAAATTATTTTGGGAAAATAGTATACATACATAGTAAGGTTTGTAAAATATTTCTAACATAATCTTTAAAACTCACAAAAAATGGTTTTATGTTTAATGGTTCAGGAATTGATAAACCAAATTTAAATTCATTGCTTCTACAAATTGTTGTGTTATTCCACCTAAAAATGGCCAAATAATCCCTAAAATACCAATTGGAAACCTAAAATCAATAAATTCCCTAATAAAAATCAATCCAAGATAAACCCTAGATCTTTGACACCATATTAGAGTAAGAATGAGGAGGATAAGAAAGAAAATTAATATTATAGGATATCCTAATGATATTAACATGATTAATTATAAACAAAATGGAGATAAATACCATTGAGAAGCCCTAGAGGAAGCTAGAATAAATCCAGTGAGGCACCTAGAGTGCGTGAGTCAAATAGATAGAGAAAACAACCGATGAAGCATTTAAAATTGAAAATGGAAATACTACAATTTCATAAAAATTAAAATTATACTTGGGATAGGGAATGTCTGTGATATATTAATTATGGATTTAATGGAATAAAAACTAACAACGGTCATGGATATGATGCATTTGACTCATCTATGACCTGTACCCCTCAAAACTAAGTAGAATTGGGCATCACTTCCCATGGGAACATTATAGTGTGATACCCTATGTCACAATCATGACATCATGTAAACCCAAAAACTCTAATACATGATCATATCATGACTACCTTAGTAACTAATTAAACCTATTTTAGTCCATAATTTCAACTCCATAATAATTTCTAAACACCTAAAAAATAAATAAGAACCTCCAAAAACATTAAAATATCCCAAAATCAAGCAATAAAATATACAACAGTGACATGAGGGTGTCATAATTAACCCCACCATATAACTTTATACCTCTAAATGGTATTTGGTAAAATTTTAATCAAATAATTGATGAGGTTTAGCATCATCATGATCATTTAAATTTCAAAAACCAAGGAGCACCATGAAATCCTATAAGACAAGACCCATAACACTAAAAAGGGGAATAATACCAAAAACAATCCATAATATCTCCTAAGGAACCTTAGAGACCCCAACCAAAATAGGTAAAATTATCCTCAATATGAAGGTTATATATACTACCCATCAAAGTGTAGGGCCAATTAAGGGAAATATAATCACGTCACTTAGTAGTCCTACACCACTGCCTCTATAAGAAAAAATACAAGGCTTAGATAAAAGAAAATATACATTGTGCTCTACCCTCCATTTAAGATTTCTTCAAAAACCCTAATTATCTTAGAACAACTAAACACTCCTAAAATTCATGAAAATAAATAGTATTCAAGAAAGAAGAGTACTAGATAAAAAGTTAAAAGGATAATGGTAATTCTCTAATGATTTCGAAACACTATGAAAATATATAACCCACAACATGACATAATCATATCATCGTACTTGAAGGCTCAAAAATGCTATTACCAAAAGAAAAACAATCAATATAGAACACATATTAATGTAAACGATACAATGGAATATTACTTTTGTAAATCATTCCACATTAAGAACAACATGGGATGTTGATTTGGGTCAAAGGTGGAAGAGAGAACATGTTAGGACCATTCAATCAAAACATCAGCTCATGGTGAACCTGAAAATAATAAATAATACATCAGATATATAACAATATAATATAGGGGAATAACTCATCCTAGTTACCCCAAATCATGACCAATTCTTCCCATGTATAACATATCTAAATAAAATCCTCACCACATGGTTGAAATCGTATTAAAATCAAAAAGGGGATAAGAAATCACTAAAGAAAAAGGATTCTCAAACAATAAAAATTCCATAAGGAATAATGATGGGGGATCTAAATAAATACATCAAACTATAATTACCTCAAAATATTTGATAAAATAAAACTTGAAAAGAATAAATCCCAAAATATATGAGCATAATCATCCTAAAAAATGGGTTTCAGAAAAACAATGTGTGGAATTATATTAAGGACCGTTCCAAGATATTGAAATTCTACCTTCCATAAAGACCTTTCAGGGATTCATACTCTAAATAAAACTAAATATTAATACAATAAATTTAGGTTTCTCAATTAAAATCAAATATTCTTAATATATACAATGATAAAAATCCAAATTAATAACCCCAAAAAATGAAATACATTGTAGAAACTCCCATCTATTATAAAACCACCAATATAAAATTAAGAGTTTAAGACTCACTTCATAAAATTATTTACACTTTTTAAACTTTTAATCCTAGTTTTAAAAATTAATATCCTTTGAAAACATCTCATATAATATGGAAAACTAAAGAAAATCCATTTTAAAATTCCACCATAAGTGAAACTCCCACATCCTTAAAAGGTAATTTCAAATTATTTATAACAATACAATTTTTTCAAAAATATTAACAAAATTTCAATAAAAAATCACCCAATTTTTAAAATACAATAAAAGAATCAAAATCCTTTCACAAAAGAAACAATAAAATCTAGTTTCCAAAATAGAAACAATCAAATTCAATTTCAAAAAACATTCACAATTTAAGAACTTCATTATTACAAACATCATTTTAAATTCAAAACATTTGAAATTAGTTTTTGAGAATATTAAAAAATTAAAAAAATTGAAATTAAATGGATTTAATAAAATCCTACTTGAAAACTCCTAATACATTTGACACACCATCTTTATGAAGTGAGGATCCTTTTATAATTCAACCCATTTTATTACAACCATTGAAAACCATGGAACTCACCCATTTCAAAAAAATCATTAAAACATATATCATGAGAAAAATACATTTAACCCGATAAAATTCCATCAATAAACCTCATAAAATAATTCAATTCATCTAAAATAAAAAATGAGAAATAATATAGATAATCCAGAACATCAACTAATCAAAAATTCAAAACTTTTGAAAAATTAGCAATGACACAAGGCTTGGACACATGATCTAGAAATGTGTGTTTTAACCATGTCAAGTGCCTTGGAATTCCCCAAAACAATCTACTAGGTCTAATCTTGATTTTTCAAACCATGAAAATTAACCATTATCCCAAGGCTCCTCCCAATATCACTCCAAAATAAAGTCTCTTAAAAAAACATATAAGTCTTAGATGGAAAATTTAAATACCTGAATAAAAACAAAAAAATATCAAAAATAACCAATAAAAATATAAAATTTTGGATTCACACATCCAAAACATCCCAATAAACTAAATTTTTAATATCAAATATAGTGATTATGCACCTACTCAAAATCAACCTTTTGAATTTTGAAAATCCTATACTTATACTACCATGAATTACTAAATAAAAATTGGGCTCTAATAGCATTTTGTAATGAACCAACACATTTTACCTTGAACTGATACATGATTCATCTCAATAAAAGGCTCAAAGGGTGTTCCCAAAAACCTTGGGATGGAAACCGATATCTGAAAATTAAGTTGTACTTTTTTGTGAATGATTTCTTCTAATAAACAAATAATCAACCATGATAATTACTCTAAAAATATATCAAGGATAGTCTATAAATTGGAATTCCAAACAATAAAAATTAGTAGTTCAAAAAAATAAAAATAAAACTAAAAGAGGAAAAACATTTAAAAATAACTCATGAAAAATAAATAAGTACAATAAAAAAATCTAATACATCCTAAAAAAAAAACTTCTATACAATAAAAACATGAGCCAAAAAATAAAGTTAGAATATAAATGTTGAGATGGAACAATACATCAGAATAAAAAATATCATAATAAAATAAACTCCCCAACAATCTATCTTCATGCTCTAAGTAAATTATCTTTACTTACCACCTCTGATTTACCCAAACTGGAATCCAACAATAAACTATCACATCATGTGAAACCTATACTAAAACATTAATTTGATAGATGTTAGATAAAATTACCAGTAGTTATCCTACCCATATCTCATCCATAACTATTAAAATTAAATCCAATTCATGATAGTTAGTAATATAAGTAGAAATTTAATATTTTCACTTTTATAAAAAATAATTGAGAGTGTTCCATACTCATTCAAAATCTTTAATTTAAAAAACACGGGAATCACACCTTTCAATTACCCCTTCTTAAATAATAGTAAAGACCACTATTTTTAGGAGTAAAACACATTAAAACCATGAATTGGTGGACTTATAAGTTTTCAAAACAAAAAAAATCATTTTTCAAACTCTCAAAACTTTTCAGAAATACCTATTTTCAAAAAAATGAAAAGTAAATCATTGAATATATGAAAGAAAACACAAAAAAATGCATTGTTATATCAAGAAAGAATGATACAAATGAATAAAGACAATTAAAATGGGCCTATAAATCAATAAAACACTTAGGGATTAAACATAAAGTGTGTAGAAGGAATCCTCACAATAAAATATTCAACATCTAGATACATATCATGGGAACTAAGTAGGGTTTAACATGAAGTGGTCCATAACTTTGTATCAAAGAACACTTAGCTAGCTATGTGAATCTATCTATTATCCTAGTATACCTATTAGAATAATTGGGCTATATAATCCATCCCCATTAGGGATTATAATCCATCCTAGGTTTCTTCCTTAGAAAAACTAGGCCATAGTACCCTAGCCAGCACACACTCTAATCATAGGTAATAGTTATCTTGATATTTTACAATGTTACCCAGGGTTTCTATAATATTCCGTAATATAAGTGAGAAAAAAATAATCAATCCATTTTATCATCACCTGAATCAATAGTAAAACATGTTAAATAAACCTCATGTCACCTCCAACACCAACTCAAGAAATAACCCCTTTTTACATCCTAAGAATCAATAATTAATAGTAGAGTACATGGAGATCATAATAATGGTGTTTGAACATCAATAAAGCTCATTTCATAAGGTTCCAACTCGGTCTTTGGATTACCATTTAAAAAACTGATTTATATAGTCTTTTTTTATTACCAAATCACACAACCATTATATAAATATCTCAAATTTTCAGGGAAAGTCAAAACAGCCCATTAATGAACCAAACACACCCTTCACTTTATGGTTAAACCTTATATGGATTAATTTTAAAACCAAACACCTTTTTGAGTGATTAAAATCCTTAGAAAGTGTCATATGATCATTTAGTACAACACTTGGTGTATGTGGGACTTAAAATAGATTTATTTTTAAAAATTAAATGAATATTCCTTTCATATCTAATGAAACCCAAGGAAAAACTAAATTCTTTTGGGAAAAAATAGTATACATACATTTAAAGGTTAATAAATCATTTCAAACGTAATATAATAACACTATCAATCATGGTTTTAAGTTTAATAGTTTATGTATGGAGAAACTTCCCATAAATTCATTATTTTCACAAATGGTGGTGTTATTATGCCTTGATATAGAAAAAGAAGCCCAGGAAGACCAAGAGGAAACCTAAAAACAATAAAAATAAAATAAACCTAAATCCATGTAAAACCATAGGTTTTTTAGAACATATTAGGACAAAAATTAGATAGATTTGGAAGAAAATGAATAGAGGAGGAGAACTAGATGACATTACCTTGAATAATAACAACAATATGGGATAGAAATCACATAGATAATCCCTAGAGGAGGGGATAATTGATAAGGGAAGTACCATGAGTGTGGGATTAAAATATGAGGAAAAAAATAACCCACAAAGGGTATAAATTTCAAAATGGAAAATCTAAAATTATAAAAAAAAATTATAAGTATACCTAAGATAGGTCATGGTCATGAATCAATCTTCGTGGTTGTGATAGAATTCAAAACCAACATGGTCATGTTCATGAAACATTCCATGAAAATGTGACCCACCCCCTTAAAACCAATAAGAATTGGGAATCAATACCCAGGGTAACGTCATATAATGACACCCTATGTTTCTACAATGATGTCTTTCTAAAATAGAAACTCTTATACATGGTTAGAGTTTGACTACCCTAGTCTTAGTTGTAGCCTATAATAGATCAAAATTTCAACTCTTCAAGACTTCTCAACTCCCAAAAAACAAAGGATAACCTAAAAAATAATCCAAAATCATATAATAAAATATATGACAATGAAATGGAGGTTTCACATGTGAGGTTCATTTCCTTAGTCATGTCGGGTCTTGGATGGTTGTAGAAGTTGATCCTTTAATGATTGATCATGTCATTTCTTTGGTAGCACCCAATAATGTTATATAGGTTCATAGTTTTTTTAGTATTATAGGGTATTATATCATTTTTCATATTTTATTTATCATAGATCATATCTTGTTTTATATATTTGGAAAGAAAGTTTCTATAATTTATATGGAAACATCAGTGTTAGATAATGTTTTAGTACCTGAAGAAGAAGTTTATTACTGCACTTCTTCTTTACCTTCCAGAATAGGGTGCCATATTTGAGTTTTTTTATAATTCTTCTCATCTTGGTATGGTTTATTTTATAATTCATTAAAGTGAAGTGATCTCTTATGGGTATTAATAATTACACCCGTATAAAAATAATTATTCTCCCCATGATCTCGATCTTACAGTAGTGATTTTTTCTCTGAAATTGAAGAAGCATTATATCATCAGTGAGCACTGATAGATATATGAATTAAAGAGTAATATTTATATGATACATGATTATCCTATATTATGAGGTATGATATTGGGATGTTTTATGTGATAATATCAAACTGCATATTCTATGTAAGGGAATGTCATTTTTTATGATATAAAGATATCATAGTGCACTGCCTTAGCATATAACATGTTGCGATATGTGAATATTGTAAAGTATTGAATCATAAATTATTATTCATGTGAATTTTTACGATTTAACATGTAATTTTATAGTAAAATGTTAAAAATATGTTTTATCTTCCATGTATTATATTTTTTCATAAGATGAAATTCTTGAAACAATCAACTTACATTCATATGATGAATGCATGAATGACCAGTATCAACTATTATGTTGTGTAATGTATGAGTTAATTAATGCACATTCTAGGAGAATCCCCAAGGTATATATAAGGATTTATAACCATAAAAATAGGTTATATGAGCTTTCCCAAGCCTTAAATGAATCTTTCTCCCTTTGATTCTTTTGTTTTCTTCACATTTACAAAGTGAGGTATAATCATGTCATAGAGAGAAGGATAATACCACTTTAATTATAATGTTCTAAACCTTCCAACCTATTACATTATGTAAATTCAGGTGGTATTGGTGTTTGGGGTAATTCTTCAGGAAGTTAAGGAGGTGATGGTAGAGTTGAAGCTAAGATTTCATATGGATAAGGATTTTGTGACGTGGAGGTTTGTGTTTCACGAAAAGGTATATTCATGCAGCATGAAGAGATCAATTTCATAATAGATCCTTGGAAGTGTAGTTTTTATGGTTCTTAAATTTTTGGAATAGCTATGGTGTGGGGATATAAGTTGTGTTATAGAGTCCATGAGGATAGAATCTTATGGTTCTTCCTTTTTAGAGTAGCTACATCGTAGGGATGGGTTTCAACAAGAACCCCTTATTAACCTTTGAATTATTAAAAGTTGTGGATTTCCTTACACCTTAGTCCTTATCCTAATTTATAGGATCTATATTATAGAACTATAAATATTTCAGGGATGCAGTTTTTATAAGACCCATTGTATTTTTTTTTCTTTCCCTTCTTTGTTAATTCCATTTAGTGTCAACACTTTTTTTCCTGGTGAAGGTATTTTCCTCATGCTCTTCTTTATCCTATTTTCCTATAAATTCTTGATCCCCCTCAAACCCCATAATTATTCCAACTTTTCTCTCAATTCTTGGATGAATCCTATGAAACATTTGGACGTATTTCACCCCCTTATTGTAGGATTTTACCCTTTTCATCAGGAGATCAAGCATTGGAAAATATAAGGTGATTACCCTCTCTTCCTTATTTTTTTCTCCCCTATTACTTATTTTGTAGAAGGTTTTTATTTAATATATGGACTTTTTGGTTAGATTTATGTAGGGATATTGATGTTTCCTATTATTTTATAGGTTAATCGAGTTGCTTCCTTATGGTTTTGAGTTTTTTAGTTGTCTACCTCTTATTCTAACCTTTCACAGCATTTTCAGATTTCTTTGTTTGAGGTAAGGGTTCTTTAATCTCTCCTATTTAGATATACATGTGGGAATATCATTATTTTTTCATTTCAAGATATTTTATTCACTATATTAAAGAATATGATTAATTTCTTAATTTTAAATTGAATGGATTGGGAGGAAATCTCAAAATTTTAACTTATTCTTGTGATTTTTTCTATATGGTTGAGTATGTGTACTATTCTTTATAGCTTTGTCTTATATTGAGATTCGATATATTTATAGGTATATTAAATTGGTGAACCATGTTTTTATTGTTGAATTGACTCACCACACATGAAAAATGGTAATAATATATAACTATATAATAAATTGATTTCCCATACAATCTTGGATTTGAGTGAGAATACACTTGAAATAAAACATGTGACAAAATTCCTTTATTAAGAACTAATGTCTTGATGTTTGGTGGTAGTGATTTGTGGAGTTTCTGATGTTTGGTTGAAATTTAGATCTTAATAATGTAAAAAGGATGGGTTATATTGGGTTTTTTTGTTTCTTGTTAGTTTTCCTATATTAATATAATGAAATGTTAATGATGAAACAGAAATGGAATGGGTTGTAATGACTAATGAGCTATTGACTTAAAGTGGGGAGTATGGGTACATTAGTTTTATTTATATATAAAATGGATGGTCTTAATAAATTATAATATTATATGAGTGTGAAAATATGTAAATGACTTAACATAGAAATAAAAAATAGAATGTAGATTGTGGTTGTAGCTTTTTTTTTTGTGTAATTGATTTAGAGGAGGTAGTGAAATTGGAAGAGGTTTCGAGGCCTTGTTGTGGTGTTGTGAGTTGTGATAGATCTCTTTCATTGAATCCATAAGATAGTCTTATGTGTGTAACTATTATATATTTTATTTTCATCATTATTTCTATACACACTAATCTTGCATCAAGTACTATGTGTTGACACCCAAATGTTTTGAGGGGTGTTTTTTCCAACATCTAATATGGTGAGAATGGGTGATGGGTACCCCCCCCCCCTCTTTCCCACTCTCTTTTATATGTTATGTTTTTATTCATGTTCTATGATGTCTTTCAGATATAGTGAACTTATGGTTATGATGAGAAGATTGATGTGGTGATTCTTAGGGGGTATTTTTAATGGTAAGAGGAGGGAACAATGTTGATATCCTTTATGTTCATGTTACCTTTCTAACCAAGATATGTTGCAGTGGTTATGGGGGGACGTGGTTTCCTATGAGTCTTCAAGTGGGATGTGATGGACAATTTATTATGGGGTGTTTGATATGAGGTAGTTTCCTAGGTGTATTCGGGAAGGATTATACAGAATGGATGACAGCGCCAAGATATACAATGTTGGGGTGTGAGAGTGAAAAATCAATGGGAAATTTTTACGGGGTATTTTTTGTTGATATTATTCTTATTATGTTACTATAAATGAATATTTTATTTGGTTATCATTCCATTGTGAGGATTGGATTGGTTGGTCAAAATGTTTAGGTTCTACTGGTTCATTTATTTATTCATTAGTTCATCAGCAATCTCTTTTATATGTGCATAAGATACCTCAGTAATGATCCTTCTGAGTATACATGTTATGCTCACCCCACATATATAGGAACTATTTTTTTTGTTTCTAAGAGGTCTACAGAGACAATAATGTATATTACTATCCCGCACAATGGTTTTATTGATAAATCACTTCATTAGGTTTTCTTTTTGTATATATTTTTGAGACTATTTGTATTTATTTACTTTATATATGCATTGTAGAAAGGTCTTGGATTCCTATTTTATTTATTTAATGGGTTTTCATGATGTTTAATATCCTATATCTAGATCTCAGATTCACTTTATAGGGTAATTCCTTTTATATGTGAGATTTTTTATACCTTTGGTGTTAGTCGCTAACTCGGGGAATACAGAAGGCAGGACCTTAGGGTCATTATCTCTATACCTTTATTGTTATCCCATGATGGGTTTCTTTAGAGAGATAGGGTCATAAGAAATTGTTATAATATCTAGGTTAATGGATATTATATAGTTTAGAGATAGTCATAGTGAGGATTTCATGAATTAATAGGGAAACAATGTTAGTCAATCTTGGTACCTGACATAGGCCAATGAGAATAGATAAAACATGGAATTCTATAGACCCCCATTATTTGATAAAATAAAACTGAGTTAAAAAAATCACTAAGTGAGGTGGTCCTAATTGTATGATAGATACCTAGGATAGGTACATTCATCATTAATGTTTATTTTTTTATCTTAATTAAGAGATTTTGGGGAGTTAATGTGAATTAATTTAATGAACAAAAATAAAATCACACACTAATAGGATTAGAAAACTTTTATTTTCCTTTCAGTTTTGGATCATGGATGTCTTTTTTGTGTGTTTTAGGCTGGAGAGGATCAATAGGATGACCATTTGATCATCAAATGGTCAACCTCAATGCGATGGATGGTTAGTGGAAGAGGATGTTGTGTACCTTTCAATGAAAAAATTTATCAAAGTATTAAGATAGAATATCAAATCTGGTGATAGATCACCGATTAGAGTATCATGATATCTCATTTAGTGTAATTCAGGTCTAGGAAGGGTATTGGTTCATCTTAGTAGTGATTTAAATGAGGGATATTGTAAAAAAATGGTGGAAGTTTTGCATTAAAGTGTGGAAGGAGGAAAATATTTCATGGGATGGAATCTAGAAGGAGTTATGATTAGAGTTCCTATCATCAAACAAGAAGTCAATGAAGAGGTAGGAGATGATTTCCCTTCAACAGGAGACTATGTATGTGTAATATATGTGGATAAAGTTTCAGTATCTTCTTTGTTTCTCCCCTAATATTTCCCTGATGAGGAGTCTCATGTGCATTTCCTTGAGGAGGCACTCAGTCCTTCTTTCCAATATGTAGTTACTTGGTTTATATTTTTAGTGTATTTAGAAGTACAGAAAAAGGTATATGTATTTAACAATAGTCACTCGTGATGAGGGTTACCATGAGATGTGAACTACCTAGGTTCCTAATGGAGTATATTTTCTAGTGGAAGGTCTCAGGCACCAGGGCCTTCAAGGATTCCACTAGTGGGAAGTCATCCACAACAACATCCTTTTTTAGGATTCAAGGACCCGTAGCTTTTTTCTTTTCCTGGGGACTTTGGTCCTATGTGAAATTTTTGTGGGAATAATTTCCATCACCAGCATCAATTACCAACAGTTCTTGGATATCAGTAGAGTGGTGGTGGTCAGGTTCAGCATCAACCTCAAAAACTACTTCTAGTAAGGTCGTTTCTGTTGTTGGGGAAGTTATTGTATGCTCCTTCAAGAGGAGATGGGGTAGTTAAGGTTCAAGCATAAAATTTTCCTAATTTTTAGGGTCCAAAACCTAAGAATGTTTAGGTATGTGTTCATCAGTAGTGATACAAGGGATTGAGTCCTAGATAGTTTCACTCTATGGAGGTGCTATCACCATAGGAGATGAAGATCATCAGAGGTATGATTATCTTATCCTCTACCCATGTTTATACCTTTTTTGATTAAATATCCTCACACTTATTTATTAAACCCACCTTATTTTGTGCATTTTTAATTATTATTTCTATATATATTATTATATGATGTTATCCTGGGTATCAATTGGTTATATCCCATGCATGTGTTTATTGACTGATTCCAAAGGAAGGTCATATTCTCAAATGTGGGTTTGTAGTGTCCAATATTTATCAGAGAATAGGGTTTTATGATGGTAAGTACACATGTGGATACCCTTCATTACATTATAAAATAGTTTTTAGTGAAATCAGCAGGTACTGGGTTGGTGGATTCTCTGATAATTTTTGATGAATTTATGTATTTTTTTTTTGTGAAGGTTGTGACCATAACCCCCCGATGTGATATCGAGTTTCAGAATATATTTATAGTAATGATCTTCTAAGATATAAATGGATCCTTATCATATGTAAGAATACGAGTTCTATTAGTTAATTATTTATTATATTACCTAATACTAAAATGTTTCATTAGGCATAGTGTTTCATCCTGGGGTGATCCATTATTAATATCCACGAAGGAGGATCGTAGTGTGAGGTTGTCTAGAGACTTAAGAAGGTTGAACTAGGTGATGATAAATAATGTATACAATTTACCAAGGTTTGAAAATATTTTTAACCATTTAGATGAGATATCTTGTTCTCTAAGATAATTCTACATTCTAGATATCACTAGTTAGGGTGAAATAGGATGATGTCTTGAAGATAGCCTACCAGTGGATGTATGTAAAATTTCAGTTTGTGGTTCTTTTGTTTCGTGTCACAAATGAACTATATATGTTCATGGGGCCCATAAAATATATATTCCAAGAATTCCTAGGTCAATTTTTGGTCATGTTCACTGATGGAATCTTAATCTACTCAAAGTCAGATGAGAAGCATGTCGATCATCTAATAGTTGTCTTGTAGGTCCTTAAACCCCACCTACTCTATAGAAATTTTTCTAAGTATAGGATTTGGATGTAGGATTTTAATTTCCTTTGGAATTTTAGTGTACCATAAGGGTTTTTAGATGGACCTATTGAAGATTTAGGAAGTTTTTTTATCACCCAAGAATGTGTCATAGGTTCACAATTTCCTCAATCCTATGGGATATTACCAAAGGTTCATGTACAATTTAGCATGGATTATAGTTTAGTTGATATCTCTAACTAGGAAGGATTATAATTTTATCTTTACTAATTAGTGTGAGTCATTATTTTACTACCTAGATTGAATATTAATCAGTGCTATGGTTCTTCTGTTTCAAGAAGAAGGGGTGAATTTTAGGGTTTTCTATTATGCTTTCCCTCTAGGTTTAGGATACATCTTAATATAGTATGATCAAGTGATCTATTATATGTCTAGGAAGTTAAATACCCATGATAATAACTACACCATTCATTACATGGATCTAGTGGTAGTTTTGTTCACACTAGATATATGGTGACATTACATCCTCTGAGAATACTTTGTGGTCTTTATAGATCCTGAGAGATTGAGGTATATCTTCTCTCAGGATGACATGAATGTTTGATAATGTATGTGGATATATATTATTCAAGACTATGACTTTGATATCTTCTACACCTTGGTAAAGGTAAATGTTATGTTTGAAACACTAATTAGGAAGTTTCGAAGTTATGTTCATCAAGTGTATGGGGATTCTTAGAGGGCGATGAAGGAGTTTGCATCAATACTATAGATGTAGAATTAGTTGATAGTCTATGTTTATTTTTTAAGATTATAATGTAGTATTATCTAATTTGGTAGTTGTATAATTCATATTTGGTAGACTCATATGCATAAGTGATGTGAAACCTTGTTGTTCATGGGGATTCCACAGAGGGATAGTTGGAGTATGGACAGAATCATATTTTCTTCCAAGGGAGGATGTTCATTTTGATGGTGATGCATGAGGGAGTCCTTTATGAGTTTCACATATCACCTTTAGTGGTCCACCTTGGAGTGTATAAAATATATCATGGTTTGAGGGAATTATTTTTGTGTCCATTTATGAAATATTAAGTGGCATTCAATGTGGCTCAGTGACAAGATTTTCAGTAGATAAACCTAGAACATCATGTTCCTTGTGGTTTTTTTGTAGCTCTCTGATTTAACCATGTGGAAGTGGGATTAAATCTAGATGTATTTCATATTAGGGTTGACCTAATATTAGACAGGATATGATTCTAACTAGGTAACCATGGATTTTCTCGTGAATTTGGGTTACTTCCCAGGAATCAAGGATTCAACCACCATGGATGTTTCGTCAAGGTGGTATGTGGATGAGGTTGTGTGATTATATATAGTTATAAGGTTCATTGTATCATATTGGGATTTTTATTTTAACTTGAATGTTTAGATAGGATTACAACATTCTTTTGGCACTCATTTACAACTCAACACTACTTTTCACCCTTGGATATATGGAAAAATAGAGTAGACCATGTAGATAGTAGAGGATATATTACAAGTGTGAATTTTGGACTATAGTTGATATTGTGTAAAATAATTTCCTTTGGTTGAGTTCACATATATCAATATATTCCACTCATCTATCATTATTACCCTATTTGAGGCTATGTATGGGTGGTAATTTTATTTTCCATTATGTTGGACCATGGTTGGGGAGTCATCGGTTCTCTGTCCCGATGTGGTGAAACTCACAATATAGAAAGTTCTAGTAGTTTGTGAGAAAATAAAGATTGAATAGTATATATATAAGTCTTATTCCAATCTAAATACGAGGACCTTGGAGTTACTTTTTTGGGACCACATTTTCTTAAAGGTTTCCCCAAATCATGGGAAACATAGTTCTGATAAAGGGAGTAAGATTTATCCCCAGTTTGTAGGACCTTTTTAGGTGTTAGAGAGTGTACGTGAGGTGGCATCTTGGTTGGTACTTTCACCACAGCTTGAAAGGATCCATAAAATCTTTCACAAGTCTTAGATTTATCGATATCTTCATGATCAATCCAATATCATTGACTGGGAAGAGCTAGATATTGAGGATGATTCAACATTCATTGAATGGAAAATGTAGATTTAGGATCATCATGATAAGGTGTTTCAAGGAAGAACTATTCTATTGGTTCATCGGATCTGGAGGCATGGTATCTTGGATGAGAGTATGTGGGATCATGACAAGCAGTTTCATTCATAATACCCAGGGTTATTTTGAGTTTTTATTTGTTTTTTCCTTGATTATGTAATGACTAAATCCTGTTAATTTATGAAATTATTATTTATTTACCTTGATAATGTTTTTTGTTTTGGAAAAAAACATATAAATAGGGGATAACGCCTTCCTAATCAAGAAAAATTATGTTAAAAAACATTTTAAAATCATGCAGGTGAGTCAGTGTGCCTAGAGGAGGAAATGTATTGATATATAATGTAGGTTTCCTTGATATGTATGCTTTGGGAAATGTTTCGTGATGGTTGAGATGGTTGTTATCATGGGTTATATAGAGATTGAAAAGGAGTGGTGAATAGTAGACTGGAAGATATGTGGTTAGGGACTGGTGTGAGATGGTGGAAGTGTTTTAGTTATAACGATATCCTTAAGAGGTATCTCATGGCATGGTTGTTTAGACTATTCCCTTAATTTTTAGGTTTTGTTTTGATTCTTGAGGACAAGAATAATTTGAGAGGTATCTGTAGTAAGGTTCTAGATTTTTTGACCCATTACATAGTGGTAATTCAAGTGATTGTATTTTTTTAGGGTAATTATTGAGGGATTTTGGGAGTGTATGGTGAAGTTGTAGCGAAGATTTTAGCTAGAGAAGTATTTTATAACATGGATGTTTTTGTTTCATAGTAAGTTAGGTTACTTTAATGTAGAGAGATAGGATATGGAATAGAGAATTGGAGGTAGTTTTTTGATGGTTCTACCATTTTTTAATAGTTCTAGTGTGGAGATATGGTTACGAAGTGGAGTCTGGGAGGAGGTATTCTTATGGTTCTTCTTTTTTGGTGGGAAGCTATGTTGTAGTGTTGGGTTGTAGTGAAAACCCCTTCTTGGGATTTTAAATCTAAGGTAGAGTGGTTTTCCTTAAGTCATAGTCCTTCTCCAAGTTTATATGATATGTATCATGTAACTTTCCAAGTTTCACATACATGGTTCTGAATAACCCCATTATAGCACGGTTCTTTCCCTCACACTGTAATTGCATTCTGTGTCATCACTTTTGTGTTTTGCTGAATATTTTTTCACTACAGCCTTTTTCCTTAGATTCATATAAATTCTAAAATACTATAATTCTTACTCAATTTATATTGATTCATTGGAGAATATTAAGTGAATTTAGGACTTATTTCATGTCCTCATTGTGGGATTTAAATTTTGTCATCCAGATATCATATGTTGGAAATTATAAGGTAATTCCCCTCCCTTCCTTATTTGTTTCTCCATTGTTCCTTTTTTAGATGATGGTTTTTATTTGGTATATGTATGGTTTTTGTAGTGTTATAAAGGTGTATTTATTTGTTCTTCTATGTTCTATGTTGATCAAGGTGTTTCTTTATAGTTTGGTGTTTGGTGGTTATCAACCTCTTATTCCAAACTTACACAGAAATCTTAGAAGGCTTTATTTTATTTAGGGGATCCATCATCTCTCCTCTTGAAATGTATTTATGGGAATGTCATGATTTTTTTCCTTTTTGGAGATAGTATGCACCAAATTAATAAATATAATTAATTGTTTAATTTGAAATGGAAGGGGTGGGGAAGAAACCACATGTTTTTTATTTTTTCTTGTGATTTTTCCTATATAGTTGAGCATAATTACTATTCTTTCAATATTTGGACTATATTGATATTTATTATGTTGTTTTGGATATTTAATTGGTGAACCCTATTGTGATTTTTTAAATGAAATAGTATACATAAAAAGGGATAAGAACATATCTCCATGTAATAAATTTGTATCCCATTGAATCTCATATTCCTGTGAGAATACCCTTGAATTTTTTTTGATGATATCCCTTTGTTGAGAAATAAAGTTGTGATGTGTGGTGATTTTGATTTTTGGACTTTTTTCATGTGGTTGAAATATATATATCTTGATTAAAGTAAAAGTATGGGCTATTTTGTGTTGATATGTGTTGTGTTTTGATATTTTACTATTAGTGATGGAATGAAATGATAATTATGAAACTGAAATGGCATGGGTTGGAATGAAAAATTAACTCTTTAATTAAAGTGGGGAATGTATAATTATTGGTTCTATTTAAATATAAATTTAATGGTATTGATAAATGATAATGTTTGATAATTTTAAAAATATGGAAATAGATTGACTTTGAATGAAATAATAGAATGTGGATTGTGGTTTTGTCTTTCTTGTGTGGTGTAATGCATTTAGAGGTGTAAGAAAACGTGGTGGAAGTTTTGAGGCCTTGTGGTTGTTGTGTTAGTTGTAATATTTCTGTTTCTTTGAACTCATAGGATGGGCTTATGTGTGTAACTATTAAACATTATATTTTCATTGGGTTTTCTATACACACGCCACCCACATCAAGCACTATGTGCTGACCCAAAATGTTTTGGGGGTGTTTTTTCCAAAATATAAGATGGTAAGGACAGATGACTAGTGACCCCCACTTTCTTCCACTATATTCCATGTGAGGTTCTTATACATAGGCTATTATTACTTTTGGACATAGTTCACTTATGGTTGTGATGATGAGATTGATGAGATGATTCTCAGTGGGGGGTTGTGCATGGTAGGAGGAGGGAAAATAGTTAATATCCTTCATGTTCATGATACCTTTCTATCATGGATATGTTTCAGTGTTTATGATAGGATGTTAGTACCCATGTGAATTCAAGTGGTATTTCATGACCATTTTCACATGGGGTACTTGGTACAAAGTAGTTTTCCAGGTTTCTTCAGTAAGGATTATATATAATTGATGGGATTTCCAAGATGTACAAAGTTGGGGCATGAGAGAAAAAAATATGTGGGAATGTTTTTATAGATACATTTTATCAATATAATTCTTATTATATTATTATACGTGTATGCATTATTGGGTGAGTTTTCCATGGCGAGGATGGAATCAGTTAACTATCATGTTTAGGTGTTATTGGTCCTTCTATTTATCCACCGGTACTTTAGTATACTCTTTTCACATTTTACTGAGAGACCATTGGAATGATGCTACTGAGTATAGATGTTACACTAACCTGATGTGTGTAAAAGTTGTTTTTAAGATTTCTAAGTGTACTATGGGGACTGTGATGGAAATTACTAGCCTAGACATTAGAGTTGTTACTGGGTCTCTAACATAGGATTTCTTTTGGTATTTATTTTAGAGACTCTTTGTATTTTGTTATTCTATACGCAGATTATGAGAAGGTTTTAGTTTCATATTTCATTTATTTCAGATATTTTCATGATTTTTGAGATCCTATATCAAGATACTTATTTAACTTTAGAGGTTAATGCCTTCTATATGTGAGAATTTGTATACCCTCTGTGCTAGTTATCAACCCCGGGCCTACTAAAGGTGGGGCTTGGGGTCATTATCTCTCCCCCTTTTATTTCATCCCATGAGGGGTAACTTTGGAGAGAGGGGCTATGAAATTAATATTTAGTGATTCTTTCAACCCAAGGATACACAATAGATGAGAGATTTCTGCAGCTTACTCTAATGGATCTTCATCAAAACACTATGATGAAGGTAGTACACACAATTTTTTTCATTATATTTGTATATGTTTCTAGTTTTATTCATGTTTGATCTTGGTAATGGAATTTCTAATTTCTTTGGGTAGTTATATTAAAAGTTAATTGATCCTTATAAAACCAATATTTGTATTTGGTTCATTCCATGATCATTGATTTAGGAAATCATGTCTGAAAATGATGAAATTTGATATTACATAGATTCAATATTGTTTATAACTAGAAATGATAATATTTTTTTATGTGGATTGTAATATGACATAGTATGTTGTAATCTATGGAAAGGCTATCAAATATGATATAAGATATTATATATGTGGTCACATTTTGATCCTCTAGTTTTTCATTATTTCATTATGTATGATATAGTATATCATAAGATATGATGAATTTGATTTCATATTGTAGTTTAGATCTTGGTATTGCTTTAGCGATAGGATTTGTTTAAAAAAAACATCTGATGAGTGATTAAAGGTTATATCCTGGACAAATATTGTCTATTTTAAAATAAGGTGGATAATAGTCTAAGACATATCTATAATGTAATGCCCTGACCCAAGTTATCGAGAGTCACGACATTATTACATAACAATGGCATGATCACAAGGGATCAAATCCTGAAAGACCGATCAGTTTAGTAACCTTGGAAGTAATAGAAAAAAAACATAAGTTTTACATTACATTATGAAATGAAAAACAAAAACATTGTGTCTTCTTTTAACACATTCAACTCCCTCAGACTATCCCTACAGGTCAGTCATAATATACTTCTCTACATCCTGGGAAAAATAAAACATAGAAAGGGGTGAGATCAGGTGCTCAGTAAGGATAACAATATAGAAGAGACTTTCATAAATAAGAATAAACATTTAAGGCAATGTATAAGACAAAAACACAAGCATTGTAAACATAAAATTCAACATAATATGGAAATTATTAATCAAATAATTCAATTTACTTATTCACATGGATATTCTACTAGTATAATAATCACATGTCATATCAATAGCCAATTTCATAATTATGGAATGCATAATACTAGACATCATAACCACATAGTCAAGGCTTCGTTCCAAGATTAAAAATAAAAATTTTTCAAGGCCTTGTGCCAAGACAGAATTTTTTCTCATGAGACCTACCGATGCATCGAGGAGCTATAGTGGGCTTCACTCTTCACTTACTAAGTCCAATGCATTCCTCATATGAAAAGGTAGAAACATAACATAAACATTGACATTAAAAATAGAACACAAAATGTTAATAATTTAACCATAAAACATGAATGGTATAAAAATAACACATCCACAGTCAAACATATCACAAAAATGTCAATATAATATGGATGATTATATCATAATAAATCAACTTCAAACAAGTGTAAAATCCATCAATGGATGTTGACATAGATGAAATCAAAACTATTTGAGAGAAATTTATCTTTCTATTTTAAAATAATTTTTGAGTAATGTAACTATAAAATAAAACATATATTTTGAAAACAATATTATAATCTTTTAAGGGAATCTTCTAAGGTGTTATAATGATAGAAAGTAGCCGCACTCACTGTATAAGTTAAAAAAACATTCTTTCCTTAATTTTGTCGAAAAGGTTGTAAAGGAACTTGTTTAAAAAAATGGTGGAAATATTACATTATAAAAAGTGAAACAAGTGTATAAATGAATTTAACACATAGTCTAGGAAATAGTAAAAAATTTGAAATTCATTTTTCAGAAATATGAATGTGGATGGTAAAGAGGTTCCAGTAGATACTCACGTATAAACAACCTCGGATAATAAAGATATTGTAGAATTAATCCTTACCATGAAATTTTATTTTATTGAGGGTACGTTAAGCTCCTGTATAATAGTTAGATAATTGTTATTAAATTATACAAGAACAATATACATAAATATGATATCATATATGATATTCTAATATTGCTTTGTTGATAATATTCCAGTAGTATCATTGTTTCGGTTGTTAACTGATTCATTTTCCTTTATATGTTTTGTTACATAAGTCAGGTTTTTTATGGATAGGATGTATTTGATAAATATACATAATGATATTAAGTTCTTAAACATTATTTTTAATCATAAAATGAAAATTGTTCTTGAATGATTACAATGGGGAACGAATCTCATTGTGTTCGCGGAGACGGTAATATGTATGGATGTACGAGTGACAATATCATTCTATTGATGGTGAAATATTATGTAATTGGATGGTATATAATATATAAAGAATCATTAACATGTTATATTTATTATTTAAATCATTTATACTCATTATTATACCCATCTAAATAATTAAGTGTTGAATACGACGTGGAGACGGTAAGTCGTACATACACACATATGGTGACTTTTTCATTTATAGGATGGAAAAAATAATGAATATGGTTGTACCATATTTATAATAACATCATAGAAATTATGAGGAACTAGAGTTATTATTTTGGTATGGAAAAAACAAAGAAAGAGGAAGTGGAAGAATAAAAGAACATTCAGAGAGGTGATGAAATTATTACCTCTTCTTCGGGTGTTTCCATTGGAGTTGATCAATAGGGATACTTAGGTTATATTTATGATCAAATTAAGGATTATAGGTATAAGTGAGGGTATGTGGGAGGATATTGGATCAGTTTTTGGCTGATAAAAATGGCTTTAGAGGTGTGAAATTAAGATAAGGGGAAGTACCCTTTTATTAGAGAGGTGAGGGTCACTTTAGGAAAACCTTGAAATATTATTTTATTATACATTCATATTCATCTTATAATGGCTCGAAAAGGATTTATTTAGAGTATAATGTGGGGATGGGTCTAAAACCGCTCAACCAATAGGTTTTAGGTAGGTTTAGGTCACCATATTAACCTTATATTTTAGATTTAACTCTTAGTTAAATAGTTTAACATTTACCTTGTATTCTTGTATTATTATAATAAATGGTTAATATACTTACTATAAAAATCCAAGAGAACCCGAAGTGGTTAATTATTGATATATATAAGCTTATAAATGTCTTTTGGACTAACCTTATATTTTTAGGAATATTATATTAACTAATAATATAGTATTAGTTTTAAAAACTCAATTATATTAATTTTGACATTATTTAGTATTTGGTTTTTGTGAAATTCATAAATACTTTATCACTTAAAAACCATTTATTTAATCAATAATAACATTTCATATTAACCTAAAAAATTCTTTTAATACAAAAAAAGTCTCAATTTACAATTATATTAATATTTATAATATTAATTATTTTAATATTTCAATAATAAGTTAATTACTACAACATCATTGTGTCGAAAAAATTTAATTATCTAATGTCTAAAAATTATAAATAAGATACAATTATGTATGAAATATCTTTATCTTTCTAATGAATATTTATAGTCGAATTTATCTTATGTATAACCCTGTATTAAAAATGGATTAGTTATTAAACTTTGAATTTAACACTTTTAACTCTTCTTTAAATAAAATAATAATAAATGTCCTAGTCTAATCCCACTGGACCAAAATGATCATATATTATTCCAAAGGTTTTTTTTGGTCAAAATACACTTATCTAGTATAATTATTACACGCATTATGGTAATTATAATATCATTTTTTACCTTTAAGTACCCTATTTACTTTTAACCGTGGTAAATAAAAGTCAAAAGTTACTACTCGCCAAAAAATATTTTTAACTTATTGAATGACATTTTACTTACTGATATCAACAGTGTATCTTGGATTTTTTAAATTCAATTCAAAAAAGCGGTAAAATTACGTTTTATTCAAATTTACAAATGCACCTAGAAGGTGGGTAAAAGATTGTAAAAAGTTCAATAAAATTTTACATATATAATATTATTATAAAATGACTCCAATTAATTACATTGAACATATATAGGTATTATGTATCTATTTTTACCTAAAATAAATTTAAATAAAATAACTAATTATTTAAATAAAAAGTCCTTGTTAAACAATAACGCAGTGTTTTTCACTATTCATCAAAAATTTGATGTTTTCATAAAAATGCCAAAAATTCAAACTAAGTTAATTTGGATATTCCGAATCCAAAAATGAATCCCATTTTGAAAAATAAAGTTTATAAAATTTCAAAAAATGGGTATTACTATTCATAATGGCTAGTTTGATTGGTCGTGGTGTCTAGAACTCGAAGTTGCGTACAACACAAGCTATTTTATTATCCAAAGAGAAGCATACCATGGAAGCTTGGAGTGTTACATTCTTACCTCCTTCAAATAATTTCATCCTCGAAATTTCTAGAATATTACTTCATAAAAAGATTCGGGTGGTTCTTTATCATAATTTCCTTGGGTTCCCACGTTGTCTCTTCCATCTTATGGTTTCTCCATATAACTTTCACCAGATGAGTCATATGGTTTCTCAACACTTGTTCTCTAGTATCAAGAATTCTTATAGGCTCTTCACAATAAGAAAGGTTGAGTACCAGTTCAATTTCTTCATAGGTCAGTACATTCCTTGGGTGAGGCATGTATTTTCTCAATAGTGATATGTGGATCACATCAAGAAGTTTGGAGAGACTTGGCAGCAATATCATACGGTAAGCTAAAACTCCAATTCATTCGAGAATTTAGAAAGGTCTAATGTTCCTGGGACTTAATTTACCCTTCTTACTAAATTTTACAACACCCTTACATGGAGATACCTTCATGAAAACATGATCTCTTACTTGAAATTCCAAATCTTTCCTTTGGTTATCAGTGTAGCTCTTTTTCCAGCTTTAAGTTGCTTTGATGTGGGTTTGGATAATCTTCACATGTTCCATTGTTTCCTCAACAATTTTTCGGCCTACGAGTTTTCTTTCACCAACATCATCCCAACAAGTTGGTTTACGACATCTCTTTCCATATATCTCTTCATATGGTACCACCTGAATACTTGAATGGAAGCTATTGTTATAGGAAAATTCTACTAGAGGTATATAATGATCCCACATACCTTGAATGTTAAGTGAGAAAAATCCCAACATGTCTTCAAAGTTTTCAATAGTCTATTTTGATTGGCCATTAGTTTTTGGGTGGTAGGCAGTGATCAAATGAAGTTCATTATCCATGGCCTTCTAACGAATTTTCGAAAATCTTGATGTAAAAAAGGGATCAAGAACAAAAACAATTGATAGGGGTACTCCATGAAGTCTTAAAAAATCAATAATATATAGTCTTTCTAAACGTCCAAGTGGTAAATCTTCTCTTATAGCAAGAAAATTTGCTGACTTGGTAAGACAATCAACAATGACCCATATTGCATCATTCCTTCTTGAAGTATTTGGTAGCCCCATGACAAAGTCCATCATAATATCATCCCATTTCCACTCAGGTATGGGAAGAGGTTGCATGACTCCCCCAAGAAGTTATATTCTAACCTTAACATATTTACAAACAATACATCTTGACACATAATCAGCAATATCCCTCTTCATGTTGTCCCACCAAAAATGTTGCTTCAAATCTCTATACATCTTAGTGCTACCAGGGTATATACAGAAATTAGATCTATGATAATCATCTAATAATTCCCTTTTTAGATCATGCATATCGAGAACACAAACCCTCTTCCCAAATTTCAAAATTCCATCTTCATATACGAATTCAATCAATCTCCCATCATTCACAGCTTTAATTTTCTTTCGAAACTCCTCATCATTAGTCTAAGAACTTTTAATCCTTTCTATTAATGATGGTTTGGAAACAATTTGATAACGTATTGATGTTTCACCTTCCATGATTTTTCCCATATCCATCTTTACTAGATCAATGAACATAGGATCCCTTTCAACTCTCATCTTGTTCAAAACTCCATGATCCTTTCTGGTCAAAGCATCGTCTACCTTATTTTTCATCCCTGGGTGGTAGTGTATAGTTCAATCATAATCTCTGAGTAGTTCAATCCATTGTCATTTCCTCATGTTGAGTTTTTTTAGGGAAAATATATTTCAATCTTTTTTGATCGGTATATATCTCACATTTTCCCCATAGAGATGGTGTCTCCATATCTTCAAAGAAATGATTACAACTTATTACTCAAGATCATCAGTAGGATAGTTTTTTTAATGAATTTTTAGCTAGAATGATGCATATACAATAACTCTATAATTCTACATAAGGACACAACCAAGTCCTTTCTTTGAAGTATCACTATAAATAAAAAACCCATCATTCCCCAATGGTAGATCCAATATAAGAGCATTGACTAATATTCTATTCAATTCTTCAAAAAATTCTTCACACTCTTTTCTCTAAACAAATTTAAACCCTTTATGTGTGAGCTTGGTTAATGGGTTAGCCAAAAAGGTACAAGTTTGGATGAAATTCCAATAGTAACCTGCTAAACCAATAAAACTGCGTACCTCAGTTATACTCGTCAGTGCTGGCCATTCTTGTATTGCTCTTGTCTTAGAAGGATCAATAGAAATTCCATCCTTAGAGACAATATGGCCAAGAAATGAAATCTCCTGAATCCAGAATTCACACATGCTGAACTTCCCATATAATTAATTTCTTCTAAGAGTATTTAGAATAGTGGAAATTTTATTTTCATGATCTTAATATATTTTGGATTAAACTAATATATCATCAATAAATACCACTAAAAATTAATTAAGATATTCCGTAAAAACTATATTCATTAGATCCATGAAATAAAAGGGTGCATTAGTCAGTCCAAAAGGCATTACTATAAAATCGTAATGCCTATACCTAGTACGAAATTTTGTCTTCAAAATGTCTTCCTTATTCATACACAACTGATGATATCTAGATCGAAGGTCAATCTTTGAAAAATATTGAGCTCCATGAATTTTATCGAATAAATCATCAATGTGAGGTAGGGGATACTTTTTCTTTATTATTATAGAATTGATCTCCCTATAGCCAATGCACAACCTCTTATATCCATCTTTCTTCTTAACAAAAATAAAAGGGGATCCCCATTACGAAACACTAGGGTGAATAAATCCTTTATTACTATATTCCTCTAGTTTTTTTATAAGTTCCAATAATTCCACAGTGGCCATTCTATAAGGGGTCTTCGATATGGGCCTTGAACCAGGAATTAAATCAATGGAAAACTAAATTTCTCATTTTGGAGAATGTCCAGGTAAATCCTCTAGAAACAGATCAATATATTCTTGAACAATATGTATGTCCTCTATTTTAACATTCCTTTTCTCACCAATAGTTATTTCACTCCCTTCCTCCCCAATAATTTAATTTAATAGAGCTACTAGGGGTAGATCTAGATAAGAATCAGATGGTGATGTTTCTGATCTTAAGATAAGGTACTCCTTCTCATCATCGAAAAGTGTAACCTCTTTCTTCTTATAATAAATATTCACATCATGGTCTGAAAGACAATCCATACCAAGGATTATATCAAATTCAATCATGGTTATAACAATGATATCAATAGATAAAGCACGTTTATATTCCCTAATGGGAACTAATTCAGAAAACATTATTGTAATGATACATCCCATAAGAGTTTTCACTGAAAACTACCTTGTTAAATCAAATTTTAAATATGTAATTTTCTTAGAAAACTAGGAAGATATGAAATAATACGATGATCTAGAATCAAATAAATCATTGGCTAAATTTGAGGAATCCATTAAATATCTTTCCACTACATCATTTGGAGCTTCAACCTTAGAAGTAGTGATCACATAAGTTTGGCCTTGATCCCTTGGACTTTTCTTAGGTAAGTTTCCTTGGTGCTTAGGAAATTAATTTCCATAATGAAAATTTTATCTACAGTTTTAGAATTCCACATTGATATCCTCTTTCTTTCCCTTACAATCAGGATCTTGGTGTCCTTTTTCACGACACTTATAACAGACTCCCATTCCCTTTAGGCATGTACCGGGGTGTTTCTTCCAACATTTACTACAGGATGTAAATTCTACTTTTCCCTTCTTCACCTTATTTCTATTTCCATATTGTTCAGAAGATCTCTTATTCTCTTGTTTTTCTTTAAAGTGGTAAGATATAGAGAATTCCTTTTCTATCTTGATTTCACATGAGACAATATATTCGTATAATGAGAAGGATTGTGAGACTAATGCTCAATGGAGAAATGGTTTTAACCAATAAAATAATAGATCAATATTACTCCTTGGGTTACATGTATAATATATTTCATACCTTTCTAACCTTTTAAAATTAGCCTCATACTTTGCGACATTCTCTTCCTCATTTTGCCTCAGACTCAGAAATTGCCTTTTCATATCTGGTTAATGGTCACAAAGAAACTATTTTTCTAAGAAAATTTCTTTAAACTTCCTCCATTACATATTTCATACTTCTTTATTATCTTTTGTGTTTCTAATTAATGACCACCATTGATCTGCATCTCCCATGAGGAGATAAACTTCCATGATAACTTTTTCCCTTCCGCTACTCCCTGAAGCATAAAATTTTTTCTCTAAGGAACTTATCCATTTATCAGCTACAATTTGATTTATAGTACCATTGAATTTTGGTGGTTATTTCCTCATGAAGAATTATAACATTGACCCTCCGTGTTGTGGATCATGGTACTCCATACGGGTAAATATATTATTCATAATGTGAGTGAGTTGTCCCAGTATGGTTATAAGTTGTTCAACACCATTTGTATCACCATCTCCACTATAATTATCTTGATTATGTGGGAAATACCCACATGGATTACATTTGTTGATATAGTTTCCATTCCTTCCACAATGTGCCATTTCTAAACAATGGCATGCACTAGATTAGTTTATGAATCACAATACATAATTCCAAACTTGTAAAATAATTAACATAAATTGAACGATTTATGGATATAATCCATAATCATAAAAATTATTTCTTTGAGGAGTTATATACTCATAAATCCTTCATAATGGTTTGTAAATAAAATGTGAATTATCCTAAGTATATCCCCAGAGAGTGTCGTAACCAATAGTGATGCAAGGCCCGTTTTCATGTACAAGGATGCCCCGGGTCGAACCCGAAACTCCGTGTCAATGTTTTCAATCCTAGGTACATCTGTGCTAGAGTCACCTCTACCTTCTCATATCCAGACAGGGACGTATTTCTTTGAAAATATACAAAATCTCTACATTACCAAAATTCTATGAAGTTCTTCTATACTATTCCCCAAAGTCTATCTTAGGGTAATGTTCTCTAATCAGAGTTTTTCTAAATCTAACTTCCAAGGTTTGTACTAAAATTCCTCTTATACCAACTGTAACACCCCGACCCTAGCTACCCAGAGTTGGTGTATTATTACATAACATTGGCATGATCACAAGGTATCAAATCCCGAAAGACCAATCAGTTTAGTATCCTTGGAAGTACTAGATACAAACATATGTTTTACATTACATTATGAAATGAAAAACAAAAACATTTTCCCCTTTTAACACATTCATCTCACTTAAACTATCCCTAAAAGCCAGTCATAATATACTTTTTCGCATCCTGGGAAAAATAAAACATAGAAAGGGGAGAGCTCAGGTGCTCAGTAAGGATAAAAATATAGTAGACTTTCATAAATAAGCCTAATCATTTAAGGCAACATATAAGAATAAAACACAATTATTTTAAACATAAACTTCAGAATAATATGGAAATGATGAATTAAATAATGCAATTTACTTATTCACAAGGATATTCTACTATTCTAATAATCACATGTAATATCAATAGCCAATTTCATAATGATGGAATGCATAACACCAGACATCATAACCACATAGTCAAGGTCTCGTTCCAAGACTACAAATAAGATTTGTTCAAGGCCTTATGCAAAAACACTAGTTTGTCTTATGAGACCTACCAATGCATCGAGAAGCTATTGCAGGCACCACCCATCACTTACTAAGTTCAATTCATTCCTCATATGAAAAGGTTGAAACATAACATAAACATTCATATTAAAAATAACATACGAAATTTTATTACTTTAACCCTAAACCATGAATGGTATAAAAATAACACATCCATATTCATAAATATCACAAAACCTTTAATACAATATAGAAGATTTTATCGTAATAAATCAACTTAAAACATGTTTGAAATCCATCAAAGGATGTTGACATAGATGAAATCAAAACTATTTGAGAGAAATATCTCTTTTTAATTTGAAATCAATTAAGAGTCACGTTATTATAAAAGAAAACATTTATTTTTAAAATATTCTTATAAGAATATAAGGTGATCTTCTAAGGTGTTATAATGGTGTAAAATAGCCGCACTCACCATATTAGTTAAAATAACATTCTTTCCTTATTTTTTCATAAAAGGTTGTAAAGGACCTTGTTTGGAAAATAATGGAAATATTCCATTATAAAAAATTTATAAAAAATTCAAACAATGGTATAAATGACTTTAACCCATCATCTAGGAAATAGTAAAAAAAATTAGAAATACATTTTTAAGAAACACGGAAGTGGATGATAAATAGGTCCCAGTAGATACTCACATATAAACAACCTCAGATAATGAAGAGATTGTAGAATTAACCCTTACCTTGTAGTTTTCCATGATCTAGGATAAGTTAACCTCCTATATAATAGTTAAATAATTTTTATTAAACTATAAAAGAACCACCTACATAAATATGATATCATATATGATCTTCGAATATTTATTTGTTTATAATATTTCAATAGTATCATTTTTTCAGGTGTTAACTGATTCGTTTTCCTTTATATGTTTTGTTATGTAAGTCATGTTTGTTATGGATAGCATGTATTTGATTCATATCCAGAATTATATTAAGTTCATAAACATTATTTTTAATCATAAAATGAAAATTATTCTTGAATTATTACGATGGAGAATCAATCTCATCGCGTTCATGGAGACGGTAATCTGTACGTATGCACAAGTGACAATATCATTCTATTAACGGTGAAATTTTATGTAATTGGATGGTATATAATATATAAATAATCATTAAAATGTTATATTTATTATTTAAATCAATTATACTCATTATTATACCCATCTAAATAATGAATTGTTGAATAACAAACTACACCATGATGTGGAGACAGTAAACCATATGTACGCACGTATGGTGACTTTGTCATTCATAGGATGGATAGAATAATGAATATAGGTGTACCATATTTATAATAAAATAATAGTAAGTATAAGGTACTAGAGTTATTATTTCGGTATGGAAACAACAAATAAAGAGGAAGTGGAAGAAGAAAAGAACTTTGAAAGAGGTGATGAAATTATTACCTCTTCTTCGGGTGTTTCCTTTCGAGTTGATCAAAAGGTTCCTTAGGTTGGATTTCTGATCAAAGTAAGGCCTATAGGTATAATTGAGGGTATTTGGGAGATTATTTGAGTAGGGTTTTATGGATCGAAATGGTTTTGGGGGTTTCAAATTATGAGAAGGGGAAGTACCTTTTATAAGAGAGGTGGGTCACTTTAGGAAAATCTTGAAATATTATTTTATTATACAATAATATTCAGTTTATAATGGCTAAAAATTGATTTATTTTGAGAATAAGGTGGGTATGGGTTGAAAACCTCTCAACCAATAGGTTTTAGATAGATTTAGGTCACCATATTAAATTTATCTTTTAGATTTAACTCATAGTTAAATAGTTTAACTTTAACCATGTATTCTTGAATTATTATAATAAATGGTTAATATACTTACTATAAAAATAAAAGAGAGCCCAAAGTGGTTTAATATTGGTCTATATAACCATATATAATTCATCTGGATGAACCTTGGATTTTAAGAAATATTATATCAATTAATAATATAGTATTTGTTTTAAAAACTCATTTGTGTTAATTATGACACTATTTAGTATTTGGTTTTTGTGAAAGTCATAAAAACTTTATCACTTTGAAAAAAAATTATTTAATGAATCCTAACATGTAATATTAACCTATAAAATTATATGAATACATCAAAAGTCTCAATTTACAATTATATTAATATTTATATTATCAACTATTTTAATCTTTCAATAATAAGTAAATTACTGCATCACCATTGTGTCATAAATAAATTTAATTATTTCATGTCTAAAAATTATAAATAAAATACCATTATGTAGGAAATATTTATATCTTTATAATTAATAATTATAGTAAAATTTAACTTATTTATAACCTTATATTAAAAAAGTTTTAGTTATTAGACTTTGAATGTAACAATTTTAACTCTTCTTTAAATAAAATATTAATAAGTGTCCTTATATAATCCTAGTGGACCAAAAGGATCATATTTTATTCCAAAGGTTCATTTTCGTAGAAATACACTTATTCAATAGAATTAGGAAATGTGTTAGGGTAATTATAATATCATTTTTTACCTTTAATTTCCTTATTTACTTTTAACCGTGGTAAATAAGTCAAAAGTTACTATTCACCAAAAATTATTTTCATCTTATTGAACCAAATTTTACTTAATAATGTAAACCATGTTTCTATGATTTTTTAAATTCAAATCATAGAAGTGTTAAAATTTTGTTTTATGCAAATTTGCAAATGCGCCTAGAATGTGGGTAAAAGACGGTAAAAAGTTCAATAAGATTTGATATATCTAATATTATTATAGAATGACTCTAATGAATTACATTGAACATATATAGGTTTTATGTATATATTTTTACTAAAAATAAATTTAAATAAAATAACTAATTATTTAAATAAAAAGTCGGTTTTAAACAATAATGTAGTGTTTTTCACTATTCATCAAAAATTTAAAGTTTTTAGAAAAATAACAAAAATTCACCCTAAGATAATTTTGATATTCCGAATCAAAAAATGAAGTCCATTTTGAAAAATAAAATTTATAAAATTACAAAATGTGGGTATTACTATTCATAACGTCTAGTTTGATTGGTCATGGTGTGTTAGAACTCAAAGTTGCGTACTACACAAGCTATTTTATTATTCAAAGAGAAGAGTACTGTGGAAGTTTAGGGTGTTACATACAATATTACATATATCATAGGATACGGTATCCATGAAAAATTATATTTTTACTAATTATAAATTATGAATTGAATTCTATGGATTATGAATCATTTATAAATTACAAAAAAGGGTGTTTTGGAATATTTATTTAATTTAATAATGTTTTTGAAAATTAATTAATTATAAAAAAATTCAATTAATTAATTAAATTTTTCATAAAATTTTATTAAATAGATATTCTATAATATTAATTGTTAATATTATATACCTTTCTATAAATTATATGGAATGACATTTAATTTATATATAAAAATGTTTTTTTGGAAATTCTCATTATAATTTATAAAGTGTTTGTGAATTAAAAAATAAAAAAAAAATATAAAGGTTTTTCTATATAATATTATAAATTTTTCATAACTATTTAATTTTAATTGTTCAGATTGAAATTTCATATTTTATGATATTATTTAAATCATATCAAATTTAATTTTGATATGTGATTTGATCATGGTTTAAATATTATTAAATATTTATATTTAGATTATTTAAATAGTTTAAATGGTATATATGGAATATAAAAAGTTTATATTTAATTTAACATAAAATTAATTCTATATAAATAGATTATATGAAGGATTTCATATTTTGAATAATTATAAAATTTTCAAATTTACCTGATTATGGAATGTACATAATGTATGGATTAATTATAAATTTTTTATAATCAAATTTATTTATAAATTGTTCATAAATTGTTTATATCATGTTAAATATAAGAATTGTTCATTTATTTAGATTATTCCCTAATTTTTATATTGATATGTTTTTTATATTATGTATTGATGTATTCTTTATTTTCTATTGTTAAACTGCTTCTACAAATTGTCACATGAGAATATTAGGTGTTACGTGTTAGGTATGATAATTCATTTAGTTTTCTTATACCTTGAATTTGGGTTTTATGAGGTTACAAGCCTTAATTAAGTAGTTAATTATAATTTGTACATATTGGGTGTTAGAATTATGATTGATTAAATTCTATCTTCAGTAAAGTATGATTAGGTCAAGGAACTTTGGGTCAAACTACTCACTGTCCTAGAGGCTTATTCCTTTCCCATAAAAGTGGGGTTAGCTATCTATCACTCCAATCTTACTCTTAGAGGGATTGTTAATTTTATAAGATTCTAGAAATTTACATTAAATGGTTTCATATATTTTATGCATGGGATTCATTTGGATATGTTTCAATGTAGTTGGATTTTAATTTTGGTTGGTATCATAATTTATGAGTTGTGAAAAGTGTTACACATCATTATGGTTTGAACATATTGATGTGTTAGAAGGAATGGGATTCCAAACTACATCATTAAAATAATGCATTCATGTAAATGGAATAAAATGAGATATGATAGAGAGAGTAAATTACATTTAAAAATACAAAATTTTATATTCCTCTTAAATAAAAAACATTTCAAGGCCTCGATCCTTCAACTAGGTTGTTTTTTCCAAAGCAGGGTTCCCATTGATTTTCTTGTATAATTAATGGTGGAAATAGATAACCCTAAGAGTTAGGTAACCAAATATTATTTTCAAATTTAGGTTACACTTACCTAGGAAGGCCTTAAGAAGGATACTAGAGTATTAGTATTAATTTTATCCATATTATGGATTGTATAAAAAGTTTTCCACTCAACCATCCAACATTCATATATGATATGATTGCTATAATGGTCTACCTAAATAACAATGTGTTTAGATAATGGTGAAAGAAGTAATATTGTTTAATAAAATATGAGTCTTGGCATACTAATATATATGATGGATTTAAAAGGGTTCATAATTTTAGTGTGTAATGAATTATATTTTTTTATTTATTTCTTTATAATATTATATGGATTAATTTCAGAGCTAGGTGATGGGATTGCGTGAAAATCCAAGACCCGATGTGCCTAGAATTAATATTTAAAAAATAATAAAGATATTAATGTCATGTAACTATAGTTTTCTTAGAAATTTTTAATAAATACCAAACGGGGTCCTAGAATAGAAATATGAGGCACCTATTATTTTATAACATGGATTTTAGCCTAGGTGTGACATAACCTTTTTTGGTATCATGAATTTGTGAAAAAAATTCACAAGAGTGAAATTAATAAAATAAATTAATTACATGATTTTTTTAATTTCACAATATTCCAAGAACATTATTCCTATATTTGAACACATTTATGCCTCAACCCAAGGGTTATCCATTTTAACTAGGTATTTATTAGAGCTGTTGGAGAGGATTCGTTGGAAGATTTTTGGTAGTCAACGTAGGATCAAATCAGATCAATGTTCATTATCCAATGGATTTTGTGGATATCACTAATTATGGAAATTTAGAATAATTATTCATTAATGGTAAATGAAAAATACCTCTAAGATGTTTGAATTGTGATTTACATCCCCTTATTTATACCGTGTTGAAGGCGGATCAATTCCATGAACAATAATTGATTCATGCATCAATGGTTGATTTGTTTACGATGGTTATTTTTGTTTGTTGTTTAAATCCCTCTATATTCATCGAAATCAATGATAATGGATCAAGACTAAAAAAATTGATGAGGTGTGTTCTTTACATTTTATGGTTCATGGATTTCTCTTTTTTTTTCTCCACACATTCATCATGGGTATTTTCTTTAGCCCATGGTTTGACTATTACCTTGTATTTGATCATTGTGTGGATGTTCTTCGGTGCAATGTATCAATAATGCAGGTGTGGTTCATGATCGAGGGTGAGATCAAGGTTTAATGAAGATATAGGAAAATCAATGGAAAATCAGAATGGATTGGTAGTTTTTGTTCAACCTGAATTCAATGCCACAACAACAGATGGGACATGTGGGCATTTCTACAGGGGATTTGAAGCATGAAATCCTAATCTCAGGTGATGGGATGGTCAAAAGATCCTAGATACATGATTTTATATAAAGCTATTAATAGGAGGTGATGCAGAGGATGACATGAAAGAGGAACCATTAGTATCTAGAAATCCCAGGTTACATAGCATGCAATCTGGGATCATGTGTTGTGTGGGACCCGCAATCTACGGTGCTATGGTATCTGTCAGAGTTAAATACCACACACCACGTGACCCTTTGAAATTCCATGTGAATCGCACTAGGAATATAATTGTGTAACTTGGAGGTCACATGTTTGTGGAATGGATGAAGTACATGGACACATTCAGAGTATACGAACATAGTATGGTGTACACAGGCATGGACATGTGGCATGTGAAAAGTGTCGACCAATCTATTCACACGACGTACTATTCTACACATATTATATATGGATATTTTCATCACGTATACTTTATAATCACATAATAATATGTGACTATAGAGATACATGTCATGTATCATACTTACACATTGTGTACTCCCCAAGAGACAGCTAAGAGACCTTTGCCTCTTCAATTTAGACCAGTGACAGTTGAGTGAGTTCCCTTTCATCCTTTACCACAAGGGTAAAATTCTTAATTTCATCCTTTTATATATATTGTGATCCATTCTAGATAGTGAATCTCATATAGAGTTTATGGTGTCCCTCAGTGAGACCAGAGTGTGATCCTTTATCATTTCTTCTTATACCTGTTTTCACTGAAATACGTGGTGTGGGATGAGTCAAGGAAGACACATCAATTAGAAAGAAAAAAAGAGCCTGAATGGACCTAGAATCACTATTAAGGGTCTATTTCATAAAGCTATTTCATGAAGTCCTATGAATGTATGATTCCCTGATGGAATGCTCTATGAGTATGATGTTGCTTTGTAACCGCATGATGGATTCATGTTGTGCTTCATGATTCTGGCGCAGCCACAATAATTTAAAAATACCCCATTCATTTCATGTAACTCTTCTTTTCATCGCAAACCCTTTTTTATTATAAATAACTAAATATTTTCACCTTAATGGGATAGATACTTAACCCTTAAACTTCAGAATTGATCCTGATTCATGAATCACCCTGATCATCCTGAACCAAACTGAAATGGACATCCAAGGTACCTCAGCATCATGAAACCCCATTCCACATATTGTTATATACCTATGACTAAGGTGGGGATGCCTTTAAAAAAGGTCTATACCCCTCATGGAGGAAGGAGTCCCCAAGGGGTACTTAAGGATTCGTGGATCATTAAGCCTTCATGAAGCACTCCTTTCCTGAGATAGGGCTTCATGCTATAGTAGGGTCCTTCTATTTTGAGAATCCTCTTCCTTTTCAAATCCCATTTTCACTATGAAGCACCCATGATTTGTGAAGAACCTATATAAGAGGCCCTCTAATTCACTATGTCTCTCTCTTAGGGTTATCTACAATGCCTTAGTTTTATTTACACCTCTTCACAAAGGTCGAGTGCTCCAAGTCTTTACACTCATCTAGGATTGGTTCACCTATACCTCTATTCCTTAGATGGAATGTTTAATCCATTCATAGGGCCTACATTATTCCATGTGTGGACCAAGATTCCCATTTACCTTTTACTTCTCAAGTTAGGAATGATAATCCATCTTTCTTCTCAGCATAGGGATGCTAACATTGACCTCATAACTGGGCACTCCTCCATATCGTCCCATCTTGGAATTTTTGACACCATGCTCTTCCCATAGGTGTATTTAAAACAATTTTGTAAGCCTAAGGGGTAAGTAGTGAGTCCCCAAATGTTTGAGCTGCATGACACAAAACTGACTAGTACCAACATCCTCAACACATGATATCAAACTATAGTCTCACCCTGTGTGAAATATTTAGGATATTCTTTGTATGAGTGACACCGAATGAGATTATCCTCACATTAATGACATATTCTACAAAAATAATGATATCTACCTTTGAATCCCTCATGGAATAAGCTCTTATCCTTTCTTGATGGAGGCAGCACCTTTCCCCCTCCTCACCTCCCCTGGATACCAAAACACATGAGGTTATGGGTATTTCAACACCCCCCCTCTCTCTCTCCCTCTCTATCTCTTCCATTAGGATTCAACATCTATCCACCAGTGGACAAAGTAAGATGTGTGATCTTCAGATCTACTACTACTTTTTGTTTCTCACAATGAGGTTGAATTATGTGGGATTATAGGTTAGTGGTGATCATGATCCACATGATCCCTACCTCCTACCAAATGGTTCACTTCTATGTGTAATCCCCATCCACATCAAATCTCCTCAACTAGGTTGCTTCTACACATAAGCCCCAACCACACGAGATCTCCCAAAATGGGCTTCTTAGACACATAATCCCCAATAACATCATATCTCCTGAATTGGTCCGCTTATACATGTAATCCCCAACCACATAAGATATCATCAATTAGGTCGATTTTGGGAAACTTCTACACATAATCCCCAACCACATCAGATCTTCCCAACCAGACCTCTTCTGCACATAATCCACAACCACATCAGATCTCCTAAATTGGTCCACTTCTACGTGTAAGCCCTAACCAAACAGGAAGCTCCCATGCATATTCCCTAACCATAAGTTCCATTTAAAATGACATCACACATGTGTAATCCCCACACCATCTAATCGAATTGAATGGGATTTGATTCTCAATCACATGGAATGTGTAGGTGGCATCCCTGATGTCCAGACCCCACAATCCCATCACACAAATATTCATCAATTCCATCCCCTCCATACACACCACCCATAATCCATCCTAATTTTAATTGATCTACCACATCCCAGTGGAATCATGTCACCTATCTAGTATTATCTTATGTGTATGTCCTATACATATTATTACTACTCCTAGAAGTACCCGGGCATCTCACATGTATAATCCCCACAAAATACAACCAAGAAAAATCCTCTTGAGAAGGGCATCTCACATGTGTAATATCTACACCCTCTTATAAAAATTCAAGGGGTTTGAACCCTTTATATAAAATAGGTTATGTAGGAATATTGTCTGAGGTTCAATACTTGCCAATGGTAAACCCTGGAGCCCCCTCCAAGGGGTGTGTGTGACAAATGGGTCCCGGTAATAGCACAGACACATCTTCTTTACATGGTTGTCGGGTCCTGGCCCGCTAGGTACCCCCAGTTTCCGTGAAGACATGTGGTCCCCACCCTGGGGCCCACCCACATGCCCGAACGAGTTATCTAACTAATGAATATCCCCACAGGTCAATAGATGTCTTTTCTTGTGTGCTTTTTCCATGTCCTTTCCAGTGTGCTTTTTCCTCACTCACACACAACCTGAGAAACTTCCCAGAATGTCACCCTTCCTGATCACTACTACAATCCAAGTATTCTTAATTATGGAGCTCTAATAAGGTAAGCTCTTGAAAAGGAAGGTCCACCTTGTTTACATGAGTCATATCATTTATTCATTTAACCCTTTATCCATATGATGGATTGTATAAATATTTTTCCACTCAACCATCCAAGATTCATATATGATATGATTGCTATAATGGTATACCTATGTAACAAAGTGTTGAGAGAAATGTGAAAGAAGGTATATTGTTTAATAAAATATGAATCTTGGCCTACTAATAAATATGATGGATTTAAATGAATTCATAATTTTAGTATGTAATGAATTATTTTTTTCTATTTATTTCTTTATAATTTTATGTGGATTAATTTCAGAGCTAGGTGATAAGACTGCATGAAAATATGAGACCCAATGTGCCTGGAATTAATATTTAAAAAATAATAAAGATATTAATGTCACATGCCTATAGTTTTATTGGAAATTTGTAATAAATACCAAACGGGGAACTAGAATAGAAATATGAGGCACATTTTATTTTATAACATGGATTTTAGCCTAGGCGTGACAAAACCTTTTTTGTTATCAGGAATTTTTGAAAAAAAATCATGAGAGTGAAATTAATAAAATAAATTATTTAAATGATTTTTTTTCTATGTTACAAAAACATTATTCCTCTATTTAAACACATTTATGCCTCAAAACTATATTTATCCACCTAAACTAGGTATTTATTAGAGCTGTTCGAGAGGATTTGTTGGAAGATCATTGGTAGTTAATGTAGGATCAGATCAGATCAAGGTTCATGCGCTAATGGATTTTTGTGGATATAACTAATTATGGAAATGTAGAATAATTATTCATCAATGGTCAATGAAAAAACTATCTAAGATGTTTTACATTTGATTTCCATCACGTTCTTTATCCTGTGTTGAATGCGGATCAATTCTATGAACAAGAATTGATTCGTGCATTGACCGTAGATTTGTTTACGATGGTAATTTTTTTCATTGTTTAAATCCTTATATATTCATCAAAATCAATGATAATAGATCAAGACTAAAAAAAAGTATGAGGTCTATTCTTCAAATTTTATGGGTCATGGATTTTTCTATTGTTTCTTCACATGTTCAACATGGGTATTTTCTTTGGCCCATGGTTTGACTATTACCTGGTATTTTATCATTGTGCGGATGTTGTTTGGTGTAATAGATCAATACTTAAGGTGTGGTTCATGGTCGAGGGTGAGATCAAGGTATAATGAAGATATAGGAAAATAAATGGAAAGTCAAAATGGATTGGTGGTTTTTGTTCATCCCGGATTCAATGGGACAACTACAGATGGGATGTGTGTGCATTTCCAAAGGGGATTTGATGCCCTAAATCCTAATCTCAGGTGACGAGACGGTCAAAAGGCCCTAGATATATGATTTTATATAAAGTTAGTAATAGGAGGTGATGCATATGATGACATGAAAGAGGAACCGTCTGTATCTAGAAATCCCAGGTTACACGTCATGCAATCTGGGATCATGTGTTGTGTGGGACCCCCAATCTACAGTGTTATGGTTTTTTTCAGAGTTAAATATCACACACCACGTGACCCTTTGAAATTCCATGTGAATCGCACTATGAATATAATTGTGTAACATGGAGGTCACATTTTCATGGATAAGACGAATTACATGGACACAACTAGAGTATATAGACACAATATGGTGTACACGGGTATGGACAGGTGGCATGTGAAAAGTGTCAAGCGATATCTACACACTGCGTACTATTATACACATATTATATAGAGATATTTGCATTCAATATGAATTATAATCACATAAGAATATGTGAATATGGTGATACATGTTGTGTATCTTACTTACACATTCTGTACAACCCTAGAGACAGCTTGGAGGTCTTTGTCTCTTCAATTTAGACCAGTGACAGTTGAGTGAGTTCCCTTTCATCCTTTCCCACAAGGGTAAAATTATTAATTTCATCCTTTGATCTATATTGTGATCTATTATTGAGAGTGAATCTCAGATAGAGTTTATGGTGTCCCTTAGTGAGACCAGAGTGTGATCCTTTATCATTTCTTCTTATACCAGTTGGCACGGAAATACGTGTTGTGGGATGATTCAAGGAAGACACATCAATTAGAAAGAAAAATAAATCCCAAATGGACCCAAAATTACTGTTAAGGGTCTATTATATAAAGCCATTTCATGAAGACCTTTGAATGTACGGTTCCCTGATGGAATTCTCTATGAGTATGATGGTGCTCCGTAACCGCATGATGGATTCATGTAGTGCTTCATGATTCTGATGCACCCACAACCATTTACAAAACCCCATTTCATTTCATGTACATCTTCTTTGCATCTCAAACCCCTTTTTCCTATAAATACACATATTGTTTCACCTTAATGGGATAGATACTAAACCCTTTGACTTCAGAATTTCTCCTAATTCATGAATCACCCTAATCATAATGAACCAAACCGAAATGTACATCCAAGGTACCTGAGCATCATGAAACCCCATTCCACATATTGTTATATACCTCTAACTAAGGTTAGGATGCCTTTAACAAAGGCCTACACCCTTTATAGAGGGAGAAGGAACCAAGGGGTACTCAAGGATTCATGGATCATTAATCCTTCATGAAGTACTCCTTTCCCGAGTCAGGGCTTCATGCCAAGGTAGGGTCACTCTATTTTGTGAATCCTTTTCCTTCGCAAATCCCATTTTCACTACCAAGTAACAAATATTTGTGAAGAACCTCTACGATAAGCCCTATAATTCCCTAAGTATCTCTCCTAGGGTTCTCTACAATGCCTTACTTTTATTTACACCTGTTTACAAAGGTCGAGTGCTCCATGTCTCCACACTCATCTAGGATTGGTTCAGTTGTACCTAAAGTCCTTAGATGGCATGTCTCATCTATTCCTATGGCCTACATCTTTCCATGTGTGGACCAAGATTCCCAACTATCTTTTAATTCTCAGATTTGGAATGATAATCCATCTTTCTTCTCAGCATAGGGATGCTAACATTGACCTCATAACTAACCACTCCTCCATATTGTTCCTTCTGGGCATCTCTGACACTATTCACATCCAATGGTTGTATTTACAACAGTTATGTAAGCCTAAGGGATATGTTGTGAGTCCCCAAATGTCTGATTTGCATGACATAAAACTGACTAGAACCAACATCCTCAACACATGATATCAAACTGTAGTCTCACCCTGTGTGAAAAATTTAAGATATTCTTTGTATGAGTGACACATAATGAGATTATCCTCACATATAATGACATATTCTACACAAATAATGATATCATCCTATGAATCCCTCCTGGAATAAGCTCTTAGAATTTCTTGCATGAGGAATCACCTTTCCCCCTCCTCACCTCCCCTGTATACTGAAACACACATGGTTATGGGTATTTCAACACCCTCTCTATCTCTCTCTCTCTCTTCCCTTGGGCATCAACATCTGTCTAGAAGTGGAAAAAGTAATCTGTGTGATATTCAGATCTACTACTACTTCTTGTTTCTCACATTGAGGATGAATTATGTGGAATTATAGGTTAGTGGTGATCATGATCCACATGATCCCGACCTCAACCAAATGGTACACTTTTATGTGTAATCCCCAACCACATCAAATATCTTCAACTGGGTCGCTTCTACATGTAATCCCCAACCACACGAGATCTCCCAAAAGGGGATTCTTCAACACATTATCCCCAACAACATCATATCTCCTCAATTGGTCCACTTATACATGTATTCCCCAACCACATCAGATATCCTCAACCAGACATCTTCTACATGTAATCCACAACCACATCAGATCTCCTCAACCGGTCCACTTCTACATATAATCCCTAACCAAATAGGTAGCTCCCATGCATATTCCCTAACCATATGCTCCATTTCAAAGTACATCTCACATGTTTAATCCCCACAACATCTAATGAAACTAAATGGGATTTGATTCTTAATCACTTGGGATGTGTAGGTGGCCTCCCTGATGTCCAAACCCCACAATCCCATCACCCAAATCTTCATCAATTCCATCCCCTCCATCCACTGCACCCCTAATCCATACTAATTTTAACTGATCTACCACATCCCGGTGGAATCATGTCACCCATCTATGATTATATTATGTGTACATCCTATACATATTATTACAACACCTGGAAGTACCCAGGAATCTCACAAGTATAATCCCCATAAAATACAACCAAGAGAAGTACCCTTGAGAAGGGCATCTCACATGTGTAATATCCACACCCTCTCATCAAAATACAAGGGGTTTGAATCCTTTCTATAAAATATGTTATGTAAGAAGCTTCTCTGAGGTTCAATAAATTCCAATGGTAAACCCTAGATCCCCCCTTCAAGGGGTGTATGTGACAACTAGGTCCCAGTAACAACACAAACACTTCATATTTACATGAATATTGGGTCCTGGCCCGCCAGGTACCACCAGTTGCCCTGAAGACACTTGGTCCCCACCCTGTGTCCCACCAACATGCCCGAACAGGTTATCTAAATAATGAATATTCCCACAGGCCAACACATTTCCTATTCAGTGTTCTTTTTCCTCACTCTCACACACCCTGAGAAACATTCCAGAAGGTCACCCATCCTGATCACTACTGCAATCCAAGCATTCTTAGCTGTGGAGTTCTAATCAGGTAGGCTCCCGAAAAGGAAGGTGAACCTTACTGACATGATTCATATAATTTATTTATTTAACCCTTCATCCATATTATTGATTCTATAAATATTTTTCCACTCAACAATCCAATATTAATATATGATATGATTTCTATAATGGTCCATCTAAATAACAAAGTGTTGAGTGAAATGTGAAAGAAGTCATATTGTTTAATAAAATATGAATATTGGCCTACTAATAGATATGATAGATTTAAAAAGGTTCATAATTTTGGTGTGTAATGAATTATATTTTATCCATTTATTTATTTATAATATTATGTGGATTAATTTCAGAGCTATGTGATAAGACTATGGGAAAATACGAGACCCGATGTGCCTGAAATTAATATTTAAAAAATAATAAAGATATTAATGTCATGTGCCTATAGTTTTCTTGAAAATTTGTAATAAATACCAAACGTGGACCTAGAATAGAAATATGAGGCACCTTTTATTTTATAAAATGTATTTTAGCCTAGGTGTGACATAACCTTTTTTGGTATTAGGAATTTGTGAAAACAATTCACGAGAGTTAAATTAATAAAATTAATTAATTAAATGATTTATTTTATTTTTCCAGGTCCCAAAAACATTATTCCTATATTTAGACACATTTATTCCTCAACCCTATGGTTATCCATATAAAATAGTTATTTATTAGAGCTATTGGAGAAGAGTCGTTGGAAGTTCATTGGTAGTCATCGTAGGATCAGATTAGATCAAGGTTCATGTGCCAATGGATTTTTCGGGATATCACTAATTATGGAAATGCAGAATAATTATTAATCAATGGTCATTGAAAAATACCTATAAGATATTTGACTTGTGATTTCCATCCCATTCTTTATCTCGTGTTGAACGCAAATCAATTCCATGAACAAGAATTGATTCGTGCATCAACAGTTGATTTGTTTACGATGGATATTTTTGTTCATTATTTAAATCCCTCTATATTCATCCAAATAAATGATAATGGATTAGGAATAAAAACAAAGGATGGGTTCTGTTCTTTTCATTTTATGGTTCATCGATTTCTCTATTGTTTATCCACACGTTTCTCATGGGTATTTTCTTTGGACCATGGTTTGACTATTACCTGGTATTTGATCATTGTGTGGATGTTCATCGATGTAATAGATCAATACTGCAGCTGTGGTTCATGATTGAGGGTGAGATCAAGGTTTAATGAATATATATAGGAAAATAAATGGAAAATAAAAATGTATTGGTGGTTTTTGTTCATCCTAGATTCAATGGCACAACTACAGATGGGACGTGTGGGCATTTCCAATGTGGATTTGAAGCCTGAAATCCTAATCTCAGGTAACAGGGCGGTCAAAAGGCCCTAGATATATGATTTTCAATAATGTTAGTAATTGGAGGTGATTTAGAGGATGACATTAAAGAGGAACCATTAGTATCTAGAAATCCCAGGTTACACGGCATGCAATATGGGATCACGTGTTGTCTAGGACCCCCAATCAGTGGTGTTATGGTTTCTGTCAGAGTTAAATATCACACACCATGTGACCCTTTGAAATTCCATGAGAATCACACTATGAATATAATTTTGTAACATGGAGGTCACATGGGAATGGATAGGATGAAGTACATGGACACAACCAAAGTATATGAACACAGTATGGTGTACACGGGCACGGACAAGTGGCATGTGAAAAGTGACGACCGATCTCTACACATTGCATACTATTATACACATATTTTATATGGATATTTTAATTCCATATAAATTATAATCACATAAGAATATGTGAATTTAGTGATACAAGTCATGTATCTTACTTACACAATGTGTACTTCCCTAAAGACAGCTTGGAGATCTCCCTCTCTTCAGTTTAGACCAATGAAAGTTCAATGAGTTCACTTTCATCCTTTCCCACAAGGGTAAAATTCTTAATTTCATCCTTTGATCTATATTTTGATCCATTCTAGATAGTGAATCTCAGATAGAGTTTCTGGTTTCTCTTAGTGAAACCAGAGTATGATCCTTTGTCATTTCTTATTATACCTGTTGGCACTGAAATATGTGGTGTGGGATGAGTCAAGGAAGACACATCAATTTGAAAGAAAAACAGAGCCTAAATGGACCCAGAATCACTCTTAAGGGTCTATTTCATAAATCCATTTTATGAAGACATATGAATCTATGATGCCCTGATGTAATTCTCTATGAGTATGATGGTGCTCTGTAACCGCATGATGGATTCATGTTGTTCATCGTGACTCTAACACTGCCACAACCATTTACAAAGACCCCATTCATTTCATGTACCTATTCTTTTCATATCAAACCCCGTCTTACTATAAATACCCAAATCATTTCACCTTAATGGGATAGATACTAAACCCTTAAGCTTCAAAATTGCTCTTGAATCTTGAATCACCCATATCGTTGTGAACCAAACCTAAATGGACATCCAAGGTACCTGAGCATCATGAAACCCCATTCCACATATTGTTATATACCTATAACTAAGGTGGGGATTCATTTAACAAAGGATTACACCCTTAATGGAGGAAGAAGGCCCCAAGGGGTAATCAAGGATTCATGGATCATTAATCCTTCATGAAGCACTCCTTTCTCGAGTTAGGGATTCATTCCAAGGTAGGGTCACAATGTTTTGTGAATCCTCTTACTTCAAAAATCCCATTTTCACTAAGAGGCACCCAATATTTGTGAAGAACCTCTATAATGGGACCTCTAATTCACTAAGTCTTTCTCCTATGGTTCTCTACAATGCCTTACTTTTATTTACACCTCTTCACAAAGGTAGAGTGCTCCAAGTCTCCCCACTCATATAGGATTTGTTTAGTTGTACCTCAAGTCCTTAGATGGAATGTTTCATCCATTATTATGGCCTAAACCATTCCATATGTGGACCAAGATTCCCATTTACCTTTTACATCTCTGATTAGGAATGATAATACATCTTTTTATCCACATAGGGATGCTAACATTGACCTCATAACTGACCCATCCTCCAAATCATTCAATCCTGGAATTTTTGACACCATGCCTATCTCGTGGGTGTATTTAAGATAGTTATGTAATCCTATGGGGTATGTAGTGAGTCACCAAATGTCTGAGATGCATGACTTAAAACTGACTAGCACCAATATCCTCATCACATGATATCAAACTATAGTATCACCCTAGGTAAAAAAAATAGGATATTCTTTGTATGAGTGACACAGAATGAGATTATCCTCACATGTAATGACATATTCTACACAAATAATGACATCATCCTTTGAATCCCTCCTGGAATAAGCTCTTATACATTCTTGTAGGAGGCAGCACCCTTCCCCCTCCTCCCCTCCTCTGGATACCAAAACACATGAGCTTATGGTTATTTTAATAACCTCTCTCTCTCTCTCTCTTCCCTTGGGCTTCAACATCTGTCCACCAGTGGACAAAGTAAGATGTGTTATCTTTAGATCTACTACTACTTCTTATTTCTCACATTGAGGAAGAATTATGTGGGATTATTGGTTAGTTGTGATCATGATCCACATGATCCCAACATCCAACCAAATGGTTCACTTCTATGTGTAATCCTCAACCACATCAAATCTCCTCAATTGGATCACTTCTACACATAATCCCCAACCACATGAGATCACCCAAAATGGGATTCTTTGACACATAATCCCAAACAACATTATATCTCCTCAATTGGTCCACTTATACATGTAATACCCAACCACATAAGATATCCCCAATTAGGTTGCTTTTGGGAAACTTCTACGCATAATCCCCAACCACATCAGATCTCCTCAACCAGACCTCTTCTGCACGTAATCCAGAACCACATCAAATCTCCTCAACCAGTCTACTTCTACTTGTAAGACCTAACCAACCAGGAATATCCCATTCATATTCCCTAACCATATTCTCCATTTCAAAGGAAATCTCACATGTGTAATCCTCACACTGTCTAATTGAACTAAATGGGAATTTATTCTAAATCACTTGGGATGCGTAGGTGGCCTCCCTGATGTCTAAACCCCACAATCCTATCACCCAAATCTTCATCAATTCCATCCCCTCCATCCAATCCACCCATAATTCATTATAATTTTAACTGATCTTCCACATCTTAGTGGAATAAAGTCACCCATCTGGGATTATCTTATGTGTACGTCCTATACATATTATTGATACTTCTGGAAGTACTCAGGAATCTAACATGTATAAGCCTCACAAAATACAACCAAGAAAAATACTCTTGAGAAGGGCATCTCACATGTGTAAGATCCACACCCTCTCATCAAAATACAAGGGTTTTGAACCATTTCTATAAAATAAGTTATATAGGAATCTTCTCTAAAGTTCAATACTTGCCAATGGTAAACCCTAGAGACCCCCTCCAAGAAGTGTATGTGACAACAGGGTCTTAGTATGTGCACAGACACTTATGCTTTTACATGTTTGTCGGTTCCTAGCCCACCAGGTACCACCAGTTGCCCCGCAGACACGTGGTCCCCACCCTACGGCCCACCCACAAGCCCGAATGGGTTATCTGACTAATGAATATCCCCACAGGCCAACACATATCCTTTCCAGTGTTCTTTTTCCTCACTCACACACACCCTGAAAAACTTCCCATAAGGTAATCCCTCATGATCACTATTGCATCCCAAGCATGCTTAGTTGTGGAGTTCTAATCTGGTAGGCTCCTGAAAAGGAAGGTTCACCATCTTTACATGAGTCATATCATTTAGTCATTTAACCCTTCATCCATATGATGGATTGTATAAAGATTTTTTCACTCAACCATCCAGGATTCATATATAATATGATTTCTATAATGGTCCACCTAAATAACAAAGCGTTGAGATAAATGTGAAAGAAGGCATATTGTTTAATAAAATATGAATCTTGGCTTACTAATAAATACGATAGATTTAAAAAGTTTTATAATTTTAGTGTGTAATGAATTATATTTTTCCATTTATTTATTTACAATATCATATGGATTAATTTTAGTTAAAGAATAATAAAGATATTAATGTCATGTTCCTATAGTTTTCTTAGAAATTTTTAATAAATACCAAACTGGGGGCTAGAATATAAATATGAGGCACATTTTATTTTATAAAATTGATTTTTGCCTAGGTGTGACATAACATTTTTTGGTATTAGGAATTTGTGATAAAAAATCACGAGGGTGAAATTAATAAAATAAATTAATTAAATGATTTATTTTATTTTTCAATGTGCCAATAACACTATTCCTATATTTAAACACATTTATGCCTCAACCCTAGGGTTATACATATAAACTAGTTATTTATTAAAGCTGTTGGAGAGGAGTCGTTTGAAGATCATTGGTAGTCAATGTAGGATCATATTGGATCATGGTTCATGCGCTGATGGATTTTTGGGGATATCACTAATTATAGAAATGTAGAATAATTATTCATTAATGGTCAATGAAAAAACCCTCTATGATTTTTGCCTTGTGATTTTCATCCTGTTCTTTATCCTGTGTTGAACGCGGATCAATTCTATGAACAAGAATTGATTCATGCATCGACGGTTGATTTTTTTACGATGGATATTTTTGTCATTGTTTAAATACCTCTATATTCATCCAAATAAATGATAATGCATCAAGACTAAAAACAAAGAATGGGGTATGTTCTTTTCATTTTATGGTTCATGGATTTCTCTATCGTTTCTCCACACGTTTATCATGGGTATTTTCTTTGGCACATGGTTTGACTATTACCTGGTATTTGATCATTGTGTGGATGTTCTTCAGTGTAATGGATCAATACTGCAGGTGTGGTTCATGACATAGGGTGAGATTAAGGTTTAATGAAGATATAAGAAAATCAATGGAAAATCAGAATGGATTGGTGGCTTTTGTTCATCCTAGATTCAATGGCACAACTACAGATGGGACGTGTGGGCATTTCCAAAGGGGATTTGAATCCTGAAATCCTAATCCCAGGTGATGGGACGGTCAAAAGACCCTAGATATAGGATTTTTTATAATTGTAGTAATAGGAGGTGATGTAGAGGATGACATGAAAAAGGAACCATTAGTATCTAGAAATCCCAGGTTACACGGCATGCAATCTGGGATGATGTGTTCTGTGGGACTCCCAATCTGCAGTGTTATGGTTTCTGTCAAAGTTAAATATCACACACCACGTGACCCTTTGAAATTCCATGTTAATAACACTATGAATATAATTGTGTAACTTGAAGGTCACATGGTCATGGATATGATGAAGTATATGGACAGAGCCAGAGTATACAGACATAGTATGGTGTACACGAGCATGGACAGGTGGCATGTGAAAATTGTCAACCGATCTCTACACACTGAGTACTATTATACACATATTATATATGGATATTTTCATTCCATATACATTATAATCACATAAGAATATGTTAATTTAGTGATACATGTCATGTATCTTACTTACACATTGTGTACTCCCCTAGAGACATCTTGGATATCATTGTCTCTTCAGTTTAGACCAGTGACAGTTGAGTGAGTTTCCTTTAATCCTTTCCCACAATGGTAAAATTCTTAATTTCATCCTTTGATCTATATTGTGATCCATTATAGATAGTGACTCTTGGATAGAGTTTATCGTTTCCCTCTATGAGACCAGAGTGTGATCCTTTATCATTTCTTCTTATACCTGTTGGCATGGAAATACGTGGTGTGGGATGAGTTGAGGAAGACACATAAATTAGAAAGAAAAACAGAGCTTGAATGGACCCAGAATCACTCTTAAGGGTCTATTTTATAAATCCATTTCATGAAGACCTATGAATGTATGACGCCTTAATGGAATTCTCTATGAGTCTGATGGTGCTCTGTAACCACATGATGGATTCATGTTGTGTTTCGTGATTCTGACACTGACACAACCATTTACAAAGCCCCCATTAATTTCATGTACCTCTTATTTACATTGAAAACCCCTTTTTACTATAAATACCCAAATCGTTTCACCTTAATGGGATAGATACTAACCCCTTCATCTTCAAAATTTATCCGGATTCATGAATCACCATGATCATTGTGAACCAAACCAAAATGGACATCCAAGGTGCCTGAGCATCATGAAACCACATTCCACATATTGTTATATACCTCTAAATATGGTGTGGATGCCTTTAACAAAGTCATACACCCTTCATGGAGGAAGAAGGCCCCAAGGGGTACTCAAGGATTCGTGGATCATTAAGCCTTCATGAAGCACTCCTTTTTCGAGCTAGGGCTTCATGCCAAGGTAGGGTCACTCTGTTTTGTGAAACCTATTACTTATCAAATCCCATTTTCCCTATGAAACACACAAGATTTGTGAATAACCTCTCTAAGAGTCCCTCTAAGTCACTAAGCCTCTCTCCTAGGGTTCTCTACAATGCCTTACTTTTATTTACACCTCTTCACAATGGTCGAGTCCTCCAAGTCTCCATAGTCATCTAGGATTGGTTTAGTTGTACCTCAAGTCCTTAGATGGCATGTTTTTCCCATTACTATGGCCTACACCATTTCATGTGTGGACCAAGAATCCTATTTACCTTTTACTTCTCAGATTTGGAATGATAATCCACCTTTCTTCTCAGCATAGGGATGCTAAAATTGACCGCATAACTAACCACTCCTCCATATCATTCAATCTTGTCATTTCTGACACCATGCACGTCCTGTGGGTGTATTTTTTACAGTTATGTAAGCCTAAGGGGTAACTAGTGAGTCCCAAAATTTCTGAGCTGCATGACTTAAAACTGTCTAGCACCAACATCCTAAACACATGATATCAAACTATAGTCTCACCCTGTGCCAAAAAAAATTAGTATATTATTTGTATGAGTGACAGAGAATGAGATTATCCTCACATGTAATGACATAATCTACACAAATAATGACATAATCCTATGAATCCCTCCATGAATAAGCACTTATCCTTTCTTATAGGAGGCAGCACCTCCCCCCCCCCCCCCCCGCACCCCTCCCCTGGATACCAAAACACACGAGGTTATGGGTATTTAAACACCCTCTATCTCTCTCTATCTTCCCTTGGGATTCAACATCTATCCACCAATGCAAAAAAGAAAGATGGGTGGTATTCAGATCTACTACTACTTACTGTTTCTCAAATTGAGGATGAATTATGTGGGATTATAGGTTATTTGTGATCATGATCCACATTATCTCGACCTCCAACCAATTGGTACACTCCTATGTGTAATCCCCAACCACATCAAATATCCTCAATTGGGTTGCTTCTACACGTAATCCCCAACCACATGAGATCTCCAAAAATGGGCTTCTTCGACACATAATCCCCAACAACATCATATTTACTCAATTGGTCCACTTATACATGTAATACCCAACCACATAAGATATCCTCAATTGGGTCAATTTTGGGCCACTTCTACGCATAATCCCCAGCCACATCAGATGTCTTCAACCAAACCTATTCGGCATGTAATCCAGAACCACATCAGATCTCCTCAACTGATCCACTTCTACGTGTAATCCCTAATCAACCAGGCAGCTCCCATGCATATTCCGTAACCATATACTCCACTTTAAAGGAATTATCACATGTGTAATCCCCACACCACCTAATTTAACTTAATGGTATTTGATTCTCAAACACTTTGGAGGTGTAGGTGGCCTCCCTGATGTCCAAACCCCACAATCCCATCACCCAAAGCTTCATCAATTTCATCCCCTCCTTCCACTCCACCGATAATCCATCCTAATTTTAACTAATCTGCCACATCCTAGTGGAATCATGTCAACCATCTGGGATTATCTTATCTATACATCCTATACATATCATTGCTACTCGTTGAAGTACCTGGGCATCTCACATGTATAAGCCCCACAAAATACAACCAAGATAAATCCTCTTGATAAGGGCATATCACATGTGTAAGATCTGCACCCTCTCATCAAAATACAAGGAGTTTGACCCCTTTCTATAAAATAGGCTATGTTGGAAGCTTGTCTGAGGTTCAATACTTTCCAATGGTAAACCCTAGATCCCCCCTCTAAGGGGTGTATGTGACAACATGGTCCTAGTAATTGCACAAACCCATCATCTTTACAAGGATGTTAGGTCCTAGCACGCTAGGTACCACCAGTTTCCCCACAAACACGTGGTCCCCACCCTGGGCCCCACCCACATTCCCTCCTGGCCCACCAGGTACCACCATTTTCCCCACAGACACATGGTCCCCACCCTGGGGCCCACCCACATGCCCGAACGGGTTATCTGACTAATGACTATCCCCACAGGCCCACACATGTCCTTTCTAGTGTGCTTTTTCCTCACTCACACACATCCTGAGAAGCTTTCTAGAAGGTCACCCATCACAATCACTACTGCAATCCATGTATGCATAACTGTGGAGTTCTAATAAAGTATTCTCCTGAAAGGTAAGGTGCACCTTGTTGACATGATTCATGTAATTTAGTCACTTAACTCTCTCATCAAAATACAAGGGGTTTGAACCCTTTCTATAAAATAGGTTATGTAGGAAGATTGTCTGGGGTTCAATACATGCCAATGGTAAACCCTAGAAGGTCACCCATCCTGATCACTAATTCAATCCAAGCACGCTTAACTGTGGAGTTCTAATCAGGTAGGCTCCTGAAAGAGAAGGTGCACCTTGTTGACATGAGTCATATCATTTAGTCATTTAACCCTCTCATCAAAATTCAAGGGGTTAGAACCCTTTCTATAAAATAGGTTATGTAGGAAGCTTGTCTGAGCTTCAATACTTGAAAATGGTAAACCCTATAAGGTCACCCATCCTGATCAATAATGAAATCCAAGTACACTTAGCTATGGAGTTCTATCATGTAGGATCCCAAAAGGGAAGTTTCACCTTGTTGACATGAGTCATATCATTTTTTCATTTAACCCTCTCATCAATATACTAGGGGTTTGAACCCTTTTTATAAAATAGGTTATGTAAGAAGCTTTTCTGAGGTTCAATACTTGTGATGGTAAACCCTAGAGCCCCCCTCCAAGGGGTGTATGTGATAAATGGGTCTAGTTAATAGCACAGACACTTCGTATTTACATGGTTGTCGGGTCCTGGCCTGCCAGGTACGACCAATTTCCCTCTCATCAAAATACTAGGGGTTTGAACCCTTTTTATAAAATAGGTTATGTAAGAAGCTTGTCTGAGGTTCAATACTTGTGATGGTAAACCCTAGAGCCCCCCTCCAAGGGGTGTATGTGATAAATGGGTCTGGTTAATAGCACAGACACTTCGTCTTTACATGGTTGTCGGGTCCTGGCCTGCCAGGTACCACCAGTTTCCCCAAAGACATGTGGTTCCCACCCTGGGTCCCACCCACATGCCCTCCTGGCCTGTCAGGTACCACCAGTTGCCCCGCAGACACGTGGTCCCCACCCTGGGGCCCTCCCATATGCCCGAACGGTTTATCTAACTAATGACTATCCCCACAGGCCAACACATATCCTTTCCAGTGTGCTTTTTTTTCACTCACACACCCCCTAAAAAAAATCCCATAAGGTCACACATCCAAATCACTACTGCAATCCAAGCACACTTAACTATGGAGTTCTAATCATGTAGGCTTCTGAAATTGAAGTTTCACCTTGTTTACATGAGTCATATCATTTATTCAGTTAACCCTCTCATGAAAATACAAGGGGTTTGAACCCTTTCTGTAAAATAGGTTATGTAGGAAGCTTGTCTGAGGTTCAATACTTGTCAATGGTAAACCCTAGAAGGTCACCCATCTTGATCACTACTGCAATCCAAGCATGCTTAACTGTAGAGTTATAATCAGGTAGGCTCTCAAAAGGGAAGGTGCACCTTGTAGACATGAGTCATATCATTTATTCATTTAACCCTCTCATGAAAATACAAGGGGTTTGAACCCTTTCGATAAAATAGGTTATGTAGGAAGCTTGTCTGTGGTTTAATACTTTCTAATGGTAAACCCTAGAAGGTCACCTATCCTGATCACTACTACAATCCAAGCATGCTTAACTGTAGATTTCTATTAGGTAGCCTCTCGAAAGGGAAGGTGCACCTTGTTGACATGAGTCATATCACTTATCATTTAACACTCTCATAAAAAAACAAGGGGTTTGAACCCTTTATATAAAATAGGTTATGTAGGAAGCTTTTATGAGATTCAACCCTTGCGATGGTAAACCCTATAGCCCCCCACCAAGGGTTGTATGTGAAAACTGGGTGTATGTGACAACTTGGTCCCGGTAATAGTACAGACACTTCGTCTTTACATGACTGTCGGGTCCTGGCCCACTAGGTAACACCAGTTGCCCCGAAGACACGTGGTCCCCACCCTGGAGCCCACCCACATGCCCTCCTAGCCCGCCAGGTACCACCAATTGACCTGCAGACATGTGGTCCCCACCTTGGGCCCACCCACATGCCCGAACAGGTTATCTGACTAATGAATATCCCCACAATCCAACACGTATCCTTTCCAGTGTGGTTTTTCCTCCCTCACACACACCGTGAGAAACTTCTTAGAAGGTCACCCATCCTAATCAATAATGCAATCCAAGCACGCTTAACTATGGAGTTCTAATCTGGTAGGCTCTCGAAAGGGAAGGTTCAACTTGTTGACATGAGTCATATCATTTAGTCATTTAACCCTCTCATCAAAATACAAGGGGTATGAACCCTTTCTATAAAATAGGTTATGGAGGAAGCTTGTATGAGGTTCAATACTTTCCAAGGGTAAACCCTAGAAGGTCACCCATATTGATCACTACTATAATCCAAGAACTCTTAACTGTGGAGTTCTAATCTGGTAGGCTCCCATCTTGACCACTACTTCAATCCAAGCACGCTTAACTGTGGGGTTCTATCAGGTAGGCTCCTGAAAAGGAAGGTTCACCTTGTTGACATGATTCATATAATTTAGTCATTTAACCCTCTCATCAAAATACAAGGGGTTTGAACCCTTTCTATAAAATAGGTTATGTTGGAAGCTTGTCTGAAGTTCAATACTTGTGATGGTAAACCCTCTCATCAAAATAAAAGGGGTTTGAACCATTTCCATAAAATAGGTTATAGAGGAAGCCTGTCTGAGGTTCAATACTTTCCAATGGTAAACCCTAGAAGGTCACCCATCCTGATCAATTCTGAAATCCAAGCACGCTTAACTGTGGAGTTCTAATTACAAGGGGTATGAACCATTTCTATAAAATAGTTTATGGCTGAAGCTTCTCTGAGGTTCAATAAATGCCAATGGTAAACCCTATAAGGTCACCCATCCTGATCACTACTACAATCCAAGCACACTCAACTGTGGAGTTCTAATCAGGTAGGCTCCCATATTAACCACTACTGCAATCCAAGAATGCTTAAATGTGGAGTTCTATCAGGTAGGATCCTGAAAAGTAAGGTTCGCCTTGTTGACATGATTCATATAATTTATTCATTTAACCCTCTCCTCAAAATACAACGGGTTTTAACCCTTTCTATAAAATAGGTTATGTTGGAAGCTTGTCTAAAGTTCAATACTTGTGATGGTAAACCCTCTCATCAAAATACAAGGGTTTTGAACCCTTTCTATAAAATACGTTATAGAGGAAGCTTCTATGAGGTTCAATACTTTCCAATGGTAAACCATAGAAGGTCACCCATCCTGATCACTGCTGCAATCCAAGCATGCTAAACTGTAGAGTTCTAATTAGGTAGGCTCCCGAAAGGGAAGGTGAACCTTGTTGACATGAGTCATATCATTTAGTCATTTAACCCTCTCATAAAAATACAACAGTTTTGATCACATTCTATAAAATAGGTTATGTTGGTAGCTTTTCTAAGGTTCAATACTTTCCAATGGTAAACCCTAGAAGGTCACCCATCCTGACCACTACTGTAATCCAAGCATGCTTAATTATGGAGTTCTATCAGTTAGGATCCCGAAAAGGAAGGTCAACCATGTTGACATGAGTCATATCATTTAGTCATTTAACCCTCTCATCAAAATACAAGGGGTTTGAACCCTTTCTATAAAATAGGTTATGTAGGAAGCATGTCTGAGGTTCAATACTTGCGATGGTAAACCCCAGAACCCCCCTCCAAGGGTTGTATGTGACATCTAGGTCTCGGTAATAGCACATACACTTTGTCTTTACATGGGTGTCGGGTCTTGTCTCACCAGGTACCACCAGTTGTCCCGCAGACACATGGTCCCCACACTAGGGCCCACCCACATTCCTGAATGGGTTATCTGGGTTATCTGACTAATGATTATCCCCACATGCCAACACATGTCCTTTCTAGTGTTCTTTTTCCTCACTTACACACACCCTGAGAAACATCCCAGAAGGTCACCCATCCCGATCACTACTGCAATCCAAGAATTCTTAACTATGAAGCTCTAATCAGGTAGGCTCCCTAAAGGGAAGGTGCACATTTTTTACATGAGTCATATCATTTAGTCATTTAACCCTTTATCATTTTGGGGTGTTACAATCACCCCTCCCCCATAGAGCACAACATCTTCGTTGTGGACCCTACATCGCAACCCATACAGGGCATCACACTTAAGTCCCAACCACATGCCCGAACGGGCTATCTGACTAATGACTATCCTCACTCTCCAACACATGTCCTTTCCAGTGTTCTTTTTCCTCAGTCACACACACCTTGTGAAAATTCCCAGAAGGTCACCCATCCTAATCACTACTGCAATTCAAGCATTCTTAACTTTAGAGTTCTAATCAGGTAGGCTCCTGAAAAGGAAGGTTAGCCTTGTAGACATGAGTCATATAATTTAGTTATTTAACACTTTATCATTCTGCAGTGTTACAATCACCCCCCCCCCCCTTAGTGAACAACATCCTCATTGTGGACCCTACATCACAACCTAGATAGTGCACCACACTTAAAACTGGGTACCACGTCTAATACCAAATGTGACAACTGGGTCCCGGTGATAGCACAGACACCTCTTCTTTACATGGCCTTCAGGTCCAAGCCCTCCAGGTACCACTAGTTTCCCCGCAGACACGTGGTTCCCACCCTAGGGCCCACCCACATGCCCGAATTGGTTATCTGACTAATGACTATCCCTACAGGCCAACACATGTCCTTTCTAGTGTGCTTTGTCCTCACTCACACACACCCTATGAAACTTCTTATAAGGTCACCCATCCTTATCACTACTGTAATTCAAGCATGCTTAACTGTGGAGTTCTAATAAGGTAGGCTCCCAAAAAGGAAGGTGCACCTTGTTTAAAGAATACATATCATTTCGTCATTTAACCCTTTATCATTCTCAGGTGTTGCAATATACCTCCCTAATCCACCTCTAGTTATATCCAGATCAACCTTCTTGGTGTGACATCTTCCCTTTATGGGACACACCTCCCCATATCCATGTACACTGGGAATTCTGATGTATTCATATGTAGACTTTTTAGGTTCTCCCTCCAAGGGAAAACCCACCCTGATCCACCTCCCCATGGAATTGGGACCAGTATCAGACTATCTCTAAAAGATGTTAAACTCATGACCTAACTCATAATTCTACCTCATGTTAAACATGGGATTCCTAAGGTGAAAGCCTTGAAAGATATATGCCTATGGTGTCAGCTACATTATGTTAAGCATGTAATACCTGAGGTGAAAGACTTGGAAGTTATGACCTTGGCAACAGATACCCTATCTTTGACCTAGGATGCCTTAGGTTTTACACCCAAGATTCCTCCATGAGGTGACCTCTTATAAAGAATAATACAAGTGACTAATGTTCCTAGAGTCGAAACATTTTAGTGATTCCCAATCTGACTAATCTCCTAACCAAAGGTTTCATCCCTATCAAGACCCCATGGAATGTCCAGAAAAAAGTAGCATAACTAACTGGTGTCCACAAAGATATGGTACCAGGAATGAGATTCATGAACACATCTTAATCTATGTGGGTGACCTGTACTAGTCAATGAGTTCCAGGGAGGAATCCATGGAAGGGAGAAATGACATCCCATTATCTAGTTTCGATCAAGTAGAAGACATCACTGATTAATTAATAAATCTCACCTCACTTAGGAAAGTAGGAATTTAGGGAAAAAAGAGAAACTAGTGTTCACAACCATGTATGAATGTGTGGATGTACCCCAGTGAAAGCATCATAAAACAAATGGTGAACAAAACAATAATCTCTTATCCTAAAAAAGGGGACTAGTAGCATTTGAGATATCAGTAGACTCACATGTCATAGGATCTAGCATTCTAGTGATAGGGACCACTGATCAGATAAGGGGCTTAGTGTGGAACTCACCATAAATTGAGTTAGTGAAACATTGGTAATTATAGTCTGTAACATCATCAGTGTGGATCTCTCTCTCTCTATCAATGGAATTTCATACGACACTGGGGAATTTGGTATTTCTTTTTGTGTATCTATAATAACAGCTGAATTTTCCTTCTTTGTAGGACCCAAGATGAAGGAAACCAACAACCCAAGTCCCACTGATGAAGGGGAAGGATTAATATCAACATGGAAATCCTTCTTAACCCCACCTCTGTCATGACATCTTCTACACCATTAGCTATCGGGAACCCACACCCTGTCTAACCCTCATAGATCATTCAGAGGAGGGTGATAAACACCCTCATACAATGGTACAGGTATGAGGGAGTTATTTCCACTAGTTATTTGGATTTTTGGGACCTGGAGGATTTTATTTTGCACCAACATCACCATCACCATGGGTCGTTTAGGGATCCACTACTCCCCACTCTGATTACAGACCTCTTTGGGAGCCTCTCCCTAGAGTTATCCTACAAATCACTTCCCTACATTGAGGAGTTATGGGATGATCAAGTCATCATAGTGGTGATCACTATCTCCAATGCAGAAAGAAGGGATCCCACTAGGCCTTATCAGTGCTAGAAATGAAAAGTCTTCTAGTCCAAGGAATAGGTGGACCACACCCATACACTTTTGACCTAGGTCAAAATGTTAAAATTCCAATAGCATGCATAAGCTTAGCAGGAGGCCTGATAAGGGGAATTGTCTTCCACATATCAAGTGTATATTTCTACCTATGGCACATTCTTCCAGATCCCTAACACTACATTTTAGGGGCCTATCAATGTGTTGATGGGTTTGAGGCCTCAACTGCCCATAGGTAGGTTGGGTTGACTCTTTTATCGATTGGTATCATCAGAAACTATCACGGGATGGTTTGTGATAATTAGACCTAGTGTAGATGTACTCCTTGTAATACCACCAACCAAAATAGAGTCCCTACCCACTGTCACAATCAATATGGAGGTCCTACCCATGTTACTAGAATTAATCAAAGAAGTGGCCCTCCCAACTTCAGTGATATCTAGTATGGAGGTCCTCTATATACTCATGGTTCCTGACATAGAGGACCTCCTCGTGTCACTGACCACCAGTGTGAAGGTTAACTTAATGTCATTATGAGCTCCACAAGAGGCCCTCCCTGTTCCAACATCAATCAATACAGAGGTCCTACCTAATTCAAAAACACTCAATACGAAGGTCCTCCCCATGAATCCACCAACCTAATTGAAGGCCCTTCCCACTCCTTAGAAGTTCAACATGGTCTTCCTCCCCATGTTTCCAACAGCCTCAGTGGAGGTCCTCCATGCACTATCAGCAGCCAACATGGAGGCCCTCCCCATATCCAGATTAACCAATGTGAAAGTCCTCCTCGAACTTCAAACCCCCATAGTGGAGGTCTTAACCACTCCTTTAGCGATAAAATAGAGTTCATGCTCGTACTAAAAGTAACAAATAGGGAGGCCAACCTTGTATCCCAAAAAATTAGAGAGGAGTTACTCCCCACACCATTGTACACCAACATGAAGGTCCTACCCATGTCAAAGAAAATCCCTACCCTAAAGAGCCATCCAGAGGTAGAAGGGAGAACCATCTCCACCAAAAATAGAACTCTAGAAAGTGTCATCTTTTCATCAATATCATTATCTTCTTAGACTCTAAATAATAATATGATTCAATGATAGAGCCTTCACCCCAGGGAACTATATCAGAGTCTGGGGAAGGTTCTCAAAAGGTGATGTTCGCCATCTCAGAATGTGAGGTCAAAAAATTTCTTAAATCCCTTCGTAGGTACATGTAGGTTGAGGAATATTTTTTACACTTCTAGGGTCTCACAGTGCAGTGGTCCCTATCATTTCCAGTTTCATTTTCTACCTCTACACGAGATCATGGAGAGTTCTCCTAGAGCATGATAGGCGATGATCATTTGGTATACCTGCAAATGATAGTCGATTCTATCTCACATGAGGAAGTGGTTAGCACCTAGTACTACAAGGATGTGATGATTTAGTTGGCACTACCTCCAAGAGATGACCCAACATGCAGTGACTAGTTAGATCGTTCAGCGGTTCCTCCACCAGCTAGTTTACCACCACATAAATCCACATCTATTCCATTTCCATTTTCTCAGCCAGTACTATTCTGATCTTGGTCTATCCGAGGTTTAGGCCTCACTTCTAAATAAGGAATAATTTGGGACACTCTGACCACTGACCATCTATCTGTGGTGTTTTGGTAGAATATGGTTCCCATAATTGACATTCTATATTCCCTCATCAGAGAAAGCTTCAGATGATTTCTCCAAAAATTTTGGTCAATTTATTTTTGCCTCAATGTCCATAAATTGGTCTATCCAAAGATATGGGAGAACTTTAATGACATAGACCCGCAATTTTGTATGGTTTATTTGGCAGTACTCCTAATGGATCAGCATCCTGTGTCACCCGGCTACCATAGGACCCTTCAATAAATACGCATCAAGAGCTTTACAATTTTATGCAAAATAATTAAAGAGGAATATCATCATGTGAAGATCTTGGGCTGGGGAAGTATGATGCTCTCCACTTCAGTATTATTATACGGTAGCTGGAATTACCCAGTGATATCTAGGATATGGCCTTGTGTACTGTCACGGTGAACATGGTTGTCCCTGACATATCTTCCAAGGATGGGGACCCTAGTCTAGGGAAAAATAAATATAACCACCCCCCTGGGGTAGCATAGTATCATTGGGACCCTACAGGTATTTTCACTCACCTACAAAGGTAGGAACTCAGCCTAGAGGAGCCATCTACATCATTTCCCATTGGTTGGAACCTCAATAAGGATAAGGGGAATCTTGATCCCTATTTTCTATATGACTGCAAACCATTTTTTCCCATTTTCAAAATCCACTTTAAGGAAAGTGGGAAACCATACAATTCAAACAAAACGCTCATTCAATTCAAAATACAACTTTCAAAATCCTCATCATCATCTTTCCATTTCTACCCTGTGTTAGTATATTTCATATCATAATAGTATCATTCATGATCTCCTTTATAAGTGGTACCAGGATTAAGGCACTACTTAATTGGATCATGTCCCTTCCCCACTAGTAGCATGGGCATCCATAGCTCCATATTGTTCAGTTACCCCAGTTGATCCCAGTGATGACACATATCTAAATAGATCAAAGGATGGAGTTAATGGAAATGGACATGGTATGCATTGATAATCCATCCAACAAGCATGATAATATTCCTCAAGACCCGAGTCATGATACTCAGTAAGCTACTCCTCGAGCTGCTCCACAAGCCGTCAAGCCTGCATGGAGAGTTGATGAGTTTGTCAATGCACTGGTAGTCAGAGATAATTGTTAAGACATAAACCCACACCAGGAATATCTGATAGCTTCTATCACTATTTTCATCGAATCACATAAGATGTGATAGGTTTTAATACCACATAATGGTAATCCATATCTGACGTGGGTAGATGATACGTGGGAAGTCCCAGATTTAGAGAATCCTGCCATTTCCCTTTCAATGGGATGGGTGACCCGCTGAAACATCTAGACCACTTCATCTCAAGGTACAATCCCATTTTGTGAACTCCAAAGCATTAGGAAGCTACCAAGATCCAATTTTTCATTTAGAATTCAGAAGGGCCTATGTTCATCTTGCTTATCTAGTTACCCATTACGTCCATCACTAGTTGGGAAGACCTTCATAGATATTTTCTCTATTAGTTCAATTCTACCACATGCAAGATAAGTATATCCAACCTCTTCATGTTAATGAAATCGACATATGAGTGCATTATAGACTTTGTCACTAGATGGAATGGCCCCATGTACTCACTCAATATGCCACTGACTTAAGAACAACTATTGATGATGTGTGTGGGGATTGTTAAGATTAAATTGGTCCCCATACTCATCACTGAGAACTTCCCAAGAGGGTTCTGGTATTTTTTTGAAAAGGCTAAATGCGTGGAGGAAGCCTTGTAGTAAGCTAAGAAATTGCCTCCACTACCCCTTCGAGGTCCTAAAAGAAGAGTTTCCAAGGCAGAAACCACAACTTTAGAGCAATTGGGGGCCCAAAAGCCACTAGATCTATTACTGGTTGTCCATACCAACTGCACCCTCACTAAGGGTAGCAGCCTCTCCAAGCTCAGCCTTATCTAGCATATAATCGATAGGAACTACCTCACAAAGAGAAACCACCTAAGAGGGAAAATTAATCTATATCCCCCAATTAGGATCCATCCCCTTATTTGGTTCAACATCCCAAAGTTTTATTCTAGGAATAGAAAAATTGGACCAACTCTTTCAATGAATCATAGGTCCCTGCTAACTTCTACAGTTTCATGGAATAGGGGGTCATGAAGCTGCCAAGGTTTCAGAATCACCATGATGTCGAGCTCACTGATCTCCCAGACTATTTCCATGACCACAAGATATTGTACATTTCATCAATAAATTATATGTTTTCAAGGATGGGTTCTAGGACCATGTGTACAATGGTGTGGTTAAGTTGTTCTATGATCTGACGTAAGTGACATGCATCTCCACCGATATTGATAGCGGCAATGAGGGTTAATGGAAAAATTCTTCCAAACTCAGGATACATAATTATGATGACAAGTTGTCTCACTAGGTAGTTACTTTATTCTACTTAAGCCAGCCATAATCTCTTGAAGTTGTCGCACCTTCTTTGTTTGATGCTTTTGAATCTACTTATAGCTTTACACATATCAAAAGTGAAGACAACAATGGCACAAGGGAAAGAAAAAACCCATGCTGGTGCCAAATTCATCCCATAATCTCATATATTTTAATCTTTAAGATATGTGAATCACCCCTGGATTTTCCAGCATTGGAAAACTCCTCTATCAAGGGCCAATAGTGTGACTCCATGAATTCCACCGAACTGGTAGATCCGTATAAGGTTCTTAATAATAAGGAATACCAGGAAATCCCTCTTAGGTTCATACTCTCCTTGTAAGGAAATTAAATTAAATGAATCATATAATACCATTTAAATATTTAGATTCATGATATTGAATGAAAAATAGAAATATATGCACCTCAAAAAATAATTTCGGTGCATACCAAAATATGAGTCTTAAAGAAGGAAAATTGAGACAAAACATTTTACAGATTTGGTAACTTTTGAAAGTTAAAACCCATGAAAGAATGATCATAAATTGGACATGTGAATACTAATAAATTAATTTATAATATACATAGAATAAAATCATAGGTAGTACATACAACACACAAAAGTAAAGAGTGTCGAACATAACATTTATCTCACAAAATTTTAAATTGATATGAAATCTCATTACCTTATGTCCTGACGCTCTTCGTACTTATACAATCTTCCTATATAATAAATATAATTTTATTATACATATTTTAGGTAATGTTATTCATATAAATAATACCGTATATGGTTTTTTTCGGACCGTATATTACCCACTCGTTAACGATCCTATGCTAAAGTTTCACTTCGGGTAATATTCACTTTGTTCTTCGCATGTATCTTAATTTGTTATATCATTGATCCTTATACATATATCATGATTCCAGAATTTATACCATGATATAAATATCAGTTATATCCATTATTTTTATATTATAACAATCTATATCATAATGATGTTCTAAATGGAATACTCCCTTCATGGAGATAGAAAGTCGTACGTATGCATGAACGTTATTTCCATTTTTTTCGTATTGAAAGAAATTATGTAAATTAAATATTTATATAAATTTATGTATATATATATCACTATTAAAGTGAATTATTATATCATATATATATTATAATATCATTAAAACCATCCTTAATACATTCCATGTGGTGTGTGAATCAATAACATTGCTTTGAGGGGGTGGTAGTCCACACTTCCTCAAACGAGATTATCGTATTAACACCAAATGAAAAGTAAATAGTTGTGTTTTATAAAAGGAATAAATAATAATCAATAAATAATAAAAATAATATATTAAATATATAAATATACTTTCCATCACAATGGCCACCATGATAGGTGGTAAATGAAAATTTAACAATCAGTGTTTCGTGAGGCTGTAGTTCGCCACACACAGAAAGAGTATCTTCAATATCCATTCGATGGAGGTTTGTGTAAGTTTAATTAGAAATATTTGTATAAAAACATCCTAGTATATGTATTATACTATTTTTTCACACAATAATGGAATAAATGGAGTGTATGGGGTGAAGAGGGAAAATAAAGGAAAATAGATTGAAAGAAGATGTTATCTCTTAATCGGGTAACTCCTTTTAGTTTGTTCCAAAAGACTTCCTTGAGAGGTTTTCTACCCAAAGTGGTTCTTCATGGTATAAGGGGGGATTTTTGGGAGGATAATTGGACAGAACTTTTCAAAACATAAAATATTTTGGTGGTGTGAGTAATCGATAGAGGTGGTGGACTTTTATAGTGGAGGTGGAGTGACACTCTTGTAAATATTTGAAGAGAGAATTAAACCCACGTTTTTCAGGTTTAAAGTGGATCTAGTAGTGGAAAACGTTTGATCCAATTGATTATAGGGTCTAAATAAGGACATCCAATGGGCGTTGGACAAGGGTCTAGATTGTTTTGGGTCATAAAATTAAGATTTAGTACATTATTAACCTAATTTTTCTCTTAATTGGTGTAATTAATTTAAATTACTTTCACTAATATTTTTGGTCAAAAATATATTTGACATTATTATAAATTATAAATTATTATTATTCCAAATATGTAATCTATTTTTCTAAATTCTAGTTAGATAAGTGGAAAAAATTAATTTTAAATTAATCCCACTGTTGGGACGACACTGTGGGTTTTTTAATTAAAAAAGATCAAAAGTTTGCTATGTTTTTATATCACATTTCAAGGTAAAATTGGCCAAAATTAACTAAATTATATTAATTGGTAAAAATATTATCTAACTAAACTATTAAACCATTTAAAAATATAATTTAATTTTTTAAATAAAATATATGAAAAATCAGTTTTGAAATAAAATCCAATATTTTTAACTATTTATTAAAAGATGAAACCTTTTATAAAAAAAATTATCCTAACCTAATTTTTATGTTTCACATAAAAATATAATTTTTATTTTGACATATTAAATCTATAATAGTTCCAAAAATTATATTTAAAATGGGTTCTCCATTAATAGGTTGTAAAATTATCTTTATAAAAAACTATTTTTATGAATAAAATTGGGTTTGTTCTTATCTTGGGTATATCAAATATATTGGATGAATAACAGAAATATTTGATTGATTATATAACATATGTATTGAATTAATATATCTTACCAATTTTAATTAATATAATTTAATAGTTTAAAATATCTTTTTAATGTAATAATATTTTCCTTTATATTCAATCTATTTTAATATTCAATAATTGGTAACCTATGAATTCATATTATATTTTCATAAACCACATATTTTCATAATTTAGTTAACACTATTTCAAATCTACCAAATTAAAGTATAGGTTATATTCCATTATAATAATATTTTTAATAATATATTACAGTTAGGTAACACTTGGTCTTGCGTGTTATGCAAGCCATCAAGGAAGGTCACTCTCTCATGTAATGTACGATATCCTTGTTGTTATGTATAATGTATAACAAGTTGGGATTTTAAGTAACATATTCCATGTTTGCTCCATATGAAAGTAATTTTTGACTTGGTAAAAATCTGTTTTCATTGTTGAATGAAATTAATAATATCAAAATATTAAATTAATTTGAAAAAAATCACCAAAATCTCAGGGTGTTACAGGTGTCCTTCCTTTGTATATATAGTTTTTTGTTATTACATTGATTGTTATGTCATTATTATGATCTGAAAATTATTGATTCATTTTGATTAGTGTTTTTGGTGAGTCCTATTAGGTATTGTTATACTCAGCCCTGCATAGGTTTTTCCCGCAAATGTCATGTCTTATGCGGACAATGACCTATTTGACGGTGCCCTGTGAGGAAAGGGAGCTGGTGGATCATAGCTTGATCTTGAAAAAATTAGGTTTTTTTTGGGTTATTCAATTTTATAATATTACTCACCCTCTATGTAGGTTGGACACTCTACATTTTTCGGTTGGGCATATATTTGGACCTTTATCGGTTTCGGTACTTTAGTATCATACTCTGATTGTCGAATCATAGATGTATGCATGCATTGGTTTTAGTTTTTATATATTTCAGAATTATATAGGATTATTTATGAGTATGTGTGTAAAAGTTAATTAGGATAATCAATGCCATGTGTGTGATATGCCTACTCGGCACTAGTCTCCATCCCCTAGCCTATTGGAGGCGGGCTTGGGGTAGTTGCGATTCAGGCCTCGTTAAGCCGATTTGTGGCAGAGTGGTATCAGAGGTGGTCAGTTCTACCTTAGGGTCGGATTCTATGATATTTGTTTGGGTTTCATGGAAATAATTTTAAGTGTTTTGAGCTTATCTTTCAGCCTAGGGACTCAAATATTGGTGCGGTTTCCAATGTATCCATTCACTAAGACTCTAATCACATGCCTTTCGACTCTATACATGTAGACATTGGTTGAAGGGAAACAATTGATACATGAATCATATAGGAATGGGTTTTTATTTACATTTCCTGTTTATGTTGTATCTCTAGATATACTCTTTGACCATGGTACAACTTGTTTAATTTAAGATTCCTCCGTGAAGTCAGCCATCCAGGATTCTGTTGTGTGATCACGAGGATGTTCCATTGAGTGATGAGGCTTCATTATAGGGGTTTTTACTGGAGATAGTATATCAAGGTGTTTTACCACCTATACCACAACCCATTTAGAAGCCACTAGAACAAGCAATGCTAGTAGATGATTCACACAGGCTGAGTTCACTGCATGTGTTCTATTGGAAACAACATACTAGGTTTTGAGGTGAGTCAGACCCCTATGGGTATGAGGACTAGCTAGAGTAAATCACTTGATTTTTATGCCTTATTTGGATGCATAATAATCAGATGGAAGTCCTCATGCAAATTATTCTTCTCGGATATATTGGGTGATGGTGGAGTTCAGTGACTGATTCACATAACAAGACATCTCTCTCCCAATTGGACCTCAAATATCTCTTTAGGGAATATTTTTATCCAGCCACACTTTGATTAGCGTGTATCTAAGAGCTTATGTATAAAAAATATGGTAGTTAAATATGGGGGATTATTCAGTTAGGTTTACTGATCTATCAGGATACTCCTTGGATATGGTATAGGATTTGTTCTTCGTAGAATGGACTTATGGGAAGGTCTTACACCAAGGTACTGAGGATTTTGTAATATCTCTTTGAATTCCCACATATTATAAGGTTCTTGAGTGGGTATTAGTGGTAGAGATATTCCTATAATAGTTGGAACTAATGTTGGTTGGTGGTAGTGGGAACCCATGAGGTGAAAAAGTAGTGACAGGTAGCTGACAACAGTCATAGGGATACGAGCATGCTAGACTATTTAGGAGATGATCTCGTGATAGAGGATTAGTGGTGAAGGAATCTTAGGATGGATCGATTCTTCCAAGAGATAGATAGTGTTTCTCCTGCAACATTCGGTGAAATATTACATGGTGTTGTATGACCCATTGTACAGATTGTCAGGATATGGTTGAGGGATCGTTAAGATAGATAAAAATGAAGGAGTAGGGTGGTATATAGTGCATTGGATGTTGAAGAGGGGTCGTAGATCAATAGGATGTGGTTGGAGGTTTTACTTATCCCCCATATGTGTTTCACACCAGGCACAGAGAGACTTTTGTTAGGGATGAGGACAATTTTTGGCTATATAATCTTATGACCCTAAGTATCTAGGCAGTACTACAAGGAAGAACTTTAACAGTGATAAAAATGTACTTTATTAGTGCCTGAAAAGTACAGACTACTAGTGTGAGATTAAAAGCCCTAGGATTTTATCAGCACTAATAAAGGGGTTTTTTATCAGTTATTATATAAGTGATGATAAATAGTAATACTATAGTGTTCTCTTACAACAAACTAAAATACCAAAACACCACAGAATTAGCAAAATCAAATGTGAGTACAAAATTTAAATGAACTAAAATTTAGAACACAAATACAAAAAAAAAACATTATATTATATACATTTCAAACATTAGTTTATAAAATCACATAATTATAAATTATTTATTTTCTTAAATAACTTATTGATTTTTTTCCAAAATTATAAACATAATTCTAATGTGTTTTCTTAGTTTTGATTATGTCCCTTGTCTTTTACTAAAATGTCAATTTTAACTAGAAACACACACTTTGACTCATACCACTCAAATCTTGTGTCATTTTGAAATGATAATAATTCCTAAACATCAAAAATTAATTATTAATCATTTTCCTAAATTATAAAGACACCCAAAGTGCATTTTATTAGTTTTTAGTGAATGAGCATTTTTGAACAAAAATGTCAATTTTAAACTAATAAAAGACATATTGAGTCATATTGGGAAAATCATGTATCATATTTATGTGAGGATGATTTCAAAAAATCAAAAATAACTTTTTGATCATTATAATAAAGTATAAAATAAATAAGAATGTGTTTGATCATTTTCAAATAGGCCATTGTTTTACTAAAATTGATGCCAATTTTAAATAAAAAGACTTTCTTTGAGTTATACAGGTCACACTGTGTGTTGGATTACAGTGAGGTTAATTTCTTCATGTCCCAAATGTATTATGGATAATTTTAATAAATTATCAAAACAATATGAATGTGTTTACTCAGTTTTTAGTATGTCATGTGCCTTTTTTACTAAAATGTCATTTTAAACTCGAAACTCACACTTTCACTCATACCAATCACATCGTATATCAGTTTGATGTGAGAAAAATTCCTACACATCACAAATGACTTAATAATAAATATCCTAAATTATAAAGAAAATCTAAGTTTTTTTTCTTAGTTTTCATTGAGTGGAATCTTTGAACTAAACTATCGATTTTAAACTGATAACAGACACATTGAGTCATATCGGGCACATCGTGTTTCAGATTGAGGTGCGGCCAATTCTTATATGTAAAAAATGACTTATAGATCATTTTCCTAAATTATCAAAACAATATGAATTATTTTTCTCAGTTTTGATTAGGTCAGTTTTCCTTTTTACAAAAATTTAAGTCAATTTTAAATAAAAAGATGCCCATGGAGTCATATCGGTCACATTGTGCATCAGATTGAGTTATGGATGATTCCTAAATATAAAAAATTACTTATGGATCAAATTTTTAAAGATTAAAAATAATATAAATTCATTTTCTTGGTTTTGAGTACATCGAACATTTTTTACTAAAATGCCATTTTAAACTAATAACATGCACTTTGACCAATACCAATCATATCATGTATTAGTTTGATGTGAAACCAATTCATACACATCACAAATGAATTATGAATCAATTTCATAAATTATAGAAAAAATTAATGTTTTTTTATTTTCTTTTAGTGAGGGACATTTTTTGAACTAAACTGTTGATTTTAAACTGATAATAGACACATTGAGTTATAGAGGTCACACCATGCGTTGAATTGAGATGTGGCTGATTCTTATATGTCCCAAATGAATTATGTATCTTTTCCCTAAAGTATCAAAATAATCATAATATTTTTAGTTTTGAGTTTTTTAATTGTCATTTTTTATAAAAAATAATGTCAATTTTAAATAAAAATGAAGCACTTTGAGTCATACTGGTCACATCGTGTTTCATATTGAGGTTCGATTGATTTCTACATATCCAGAAGTCTCAAAAAATCACAAATACCAATTTAACCATGTTTCCATTGTTTTTTATGTTTAAATTCCAATACTACATATTGACCTGATATTCTTAGTTGAAAAACCTTTCTCGTTGTTGAAAGTCAGAATAGCATAGGAAGCTCATATTCCCAATATATCATGATATGTCACCCCAATTGGCACATGATCTTCCTATAATCTTATGAATTTCATCAATGAGAAAGTTTTTTCATCCAATAACACCGAACCAATATGCAGTGTAAGTATTTTGACAAATAAAGATAATGAATTTGGAAAATGTGGTTACATTATCATAAAGAATCACTTTATCTCTTGTATAAATTAGTTATTAAATAAAGTATGTGATTTTTAATAAGTATTAATGAGTGGGTTATTATTTCAGATATGACTATATTTTTATAAAATGTATGAAACAAATCAAGTCTAAATTTAATGAATAAAATTTCATTGGTTATTGGAATGTTTCGGTGAAAACTCAAAGGAGTAAGACTCAATGAAAAACATCATTTTTAACAAGCAGAGCCAAAATCATTTTTAGAAGCTGTAAAGGGTGATAATTGGATCAAAACTATGCATGATGAGCTTGATCTAAATAAGAACAATTTGGAATGAGATATTTTTTTGTGGATGGAAGACATAAATGTTATCAGAAATAAGTGGGTGTTTAGTAATACACTCATTGAGTATGGAAATTTTTCTTAAAATAATTAATGGATATTGTGAAAGGGGAACTCCTCAATCAAATGAATTTATATTTATGAGAAATTTACTCCCATATCCAGTTGGAAACTATTTGAATTTTGTTGGTTATTTCAATAAAAATATAGTTAAAAGTATACCAAATGGATGTCAAATCTATTTTCCTCAATGGAGTTATTAACGGGGGTTATACATTGATAAAATAGATGGGTTTATTATGGATTACAATTATAGAAAGGTGTTCTAGTGGAAGAATTGTTTTTATAAGATAAATAAATCACTACGGACCTGGTATTTGAGGTTGGATCAATGCTTAAGAAAGCTTAGATTTTAGTGAGGTAGAGTTGATCACACCATCTATATCAAGAAGGAGAATGATCAGTGGATGTTGGTACTCATATATTTCTAATACATAATACTTTAGTATTGGAAAAAGAACAATGTGATTTTTTTGTTAATAATATGAGCTATGATATTGAGATCTCTAATTGGGGAAGCATTTTCCTTGTTTTCTAGGTGAATCAAGGAAATCATAGCACATAAATTTCTCAATAAAAATATAAGAAGAGGATCCCAAGTGATTTTCAATGGAATATTCCAAACCAATGAAAAAATCAAACTCTATATGGATGAATTTTTTAAAATTGGTGACTATAAAGAGGTATATTCCATGGAATATACATATTAGGTTCCTATTATACGTCACAAAAAAATGACACTACCTTGGGTTTGATATATTTCAAGTTTCATGGTACCAATGTTGTCCCAAAGAGATCCACATTTTTTCAGGGAATAAAATACATCAATATATCTAAAAATAATGAATTATGGTTTGTTTTATTATAGGATAGTTCAACCAGACTTGTTGGGATACATGGATGTGCAACCGATCTTCTTGGGATACTTCAATATAACTGAGGAAAACTAGAGATTTCAAAAAACCTAGGTTTTGGTCAAGGAGTGTCAGCAGCAGGTTATGATGGTTAGGGTCGAATCACTCGATCCTTGGATTCAAGCCTTGGAATAGTTTGATCTTTGATTCTAGCCAAGATTCGATCTTTGATTTGACAAAAAGGAGCACTGAAAGTAGGTCTCTTCTGTGGGGATCTTCGATCGTAAAATATTTCATGATGATTAGGGTTATTAAGATAGATCGGGGGACTTTCATCAGTGCTAAGTTAATTAGCACTAATAAAATGATTATTTATCAGATTATTTGTAGTGTTGATAAAAGTAGAGATTTATCAATGCTAAAAAAGCGTTGGAAAAAATCAATCATTATCAGTACTAGAGCTTTAGTGCTGATAAAGATTGACTTTATAAGTGATTTTTTAGCATTGCTAAATCTCTGATATTATCAGTGCTACAAAATCACTGATAAATACTTATAATACATTTTTTTAAAATAATACTTTTTAAAAAAAGTATAATAATTATAATAATATTTTTTATAAAATAAATAGTTTATAATTGTTTAATATAAAATTATTTATTTGTAATTATATAAATACTTTTTGAAAAAATAATATTTATATCATTATATATTTTTATATAATTATATACATATAAATATAGTAAATATATTTTTTATTTAAATAAATTTATTATAATTCTATATTTATTTATTTATAATTATATAAATACTTTAAAAATACTATTTATTTATTTATTCATAATTATAAATGTCTATAAATAGTAAATATACATTTATAAGTATATTTTTTATAAATATTTTTTACAAATGTATTTTTGACATTATTAATAAATGTTTAATTTTAAGTGAATGCATGTTAAAATTGGTTAAAAATAATTAATTAAAATAGTAAAATATTGAAAATTAGGAAATGTTTGATTAATATAAATCATTAAAAAATGGATATATATTGATTTAAATATGAATACATATTGAAAATATTAAAACAAAGTAAATATATATGTATAATAAATAATATAAATTTATTAAATTCCCAAAAATAATATTTGCATATCTGTGTATGTATATAAAAATTCATTAATATAATACATATGTTTGATCTATGTTAAATCGAAAAATTAAATGATATTTAGTTATGTCCATTACTCGATGCAAATAGTCCGTATTTTTAATTCATATTAATTTTTAATTATAAACCGTTATTCACTAAATATATTACTATAAAATGTAAGTATAAATAATTTTTTTATATAAATTATATATTGACATTTATATATATATATATATATCAATATATTTATAAATTATGATTAATTATCTAATTAAAACAATGTTTAATATTTTTCTCAATTTACTTATTTTTTATTTTTATTTATTTAATTTTTTTATATATATTTATGTATTTAATGCATACTATTTATAATTTATATATAGTATAATCAATTTATTAATTTTTATCAATAATTATTTAATTAATAAAAAATTTAATATTATTTTAATAAATCAATTTATTTTTTATTTATTTCATTATTTCATTTTATTCATACTTTTATCTGTGCTAAAAACAACTAATAAAGGATTCCTTTATGGGTGCTGAAAATAAAGCACTGATAAAGGGTTACCTTTATTAGCACTAAACATAAATCACTGATAAAGGAAACCCTTTATCAATTGTAAAAAATACACTAATAAAGGATTCCTTTTATCAATGTTAAAAACGCACTGATAAAGGTTTCCTTTTATTAGTGCAAAAAATGCATTGATAAAGGACGCCTTTTATCAGTCCTAAAATAACTGCTAATAAAAGGTACCCTTTATCAGTTCTTCTTTTAGCACTGATAAATTGTACCTTTATCCTCGCTTTTTTCTAGCACTCATAAATGATAGTGCTATTAAATGCCTATTTTGTAGTAGTAAGGGATGATACCAGGTATGATCTCTATGTTTTATATGTTAGATATAGTATTTATAGACATATTTTCAAGTCATTCCTTTATTTACAATTATCTTGTTTGAAACTTAGAAATTCTGGCTGAGTTGTTGGCTCAACCCTTGCACTTGGAGACTCCTATATGAGGTGAATCAGTGATTGCACACTTCTACCAAAATTCTGATCATACAATTGGAGGTGGGAGATTTGTATGAGATCTCATTATAGAAATAATGAGGAATCATTATGTCATCTTAGGTATAGACTAGCTATCCATAGTTCATGTCCATATTGACTATTTTAGGTGGGGGATGCGGTGTCTCCACAGTAATGGGATGAGGTTTTCATTTGTGGGTGGAAAGGAAACCTTGGTGGAGTGGGATGGGTTTGAGCATATGAGAGTGTATCTGATTACTCACCAGTTGGCTAGTATGACTCTTAGAGAAGTGGATGCTATGGGATACAATTTCTCAATGGTATTGGTGGAGTATGGTGATGTCTTTCCTAAGGACATGTTAGGCTTACGTACCAGCCAATAGCTAGAATTGTGCCTTTACTTTCACCCCAGAATGGTGTTGATATCTACACCTGTATATCTGATGGATCCCATATAGCTTTATGAGATGTGGGTGTAGTTCTAGGACTTATAGGGTAAGGGATTTGTGATGCCTAGTGTTTCCCCATGGTCATCCCTAGTGTTGTTCTCTAAGAAGGTAGAAAGGAGCTTGGGGTTATGTGTGGATTACTAGTAATTAAACTTGGTTACCAAGAAAAATATGTATCCACTACCATGTATTGATTACATATTTGATTAGTTGATAGGGGTTTGATGGTTCTTGAATATTGAACTCATATCAATCTACTTGTTGTGATTATGGTACAATGATATATTGAAGATGGAATTCAGGTGTCGCTACAATAATTATGAGTACTTTGTGATTAACTTCAACGTGAAGAATTCCCCGTCAGTGTTCATGGGAATCATGAACCAGATCTTTCATCCTTTATTAGGCTATTTTGTGGTGGTCTTCATCGACAATATCCTAGTGTACTATATGTCTGAGTAGGAGAACATGATACCCTTGAGTATAGTCCTGGACATTCTCTAAGAGAACCAGAATTATGGGAATCTCTCAAAGTGTTAGTTTTGGATTCAAGAGGTCCAATACCTAGGACACTCCATCTCATAGGAAAGATTGGAACTAGACCTAATTAAGGTTAAGGTAGTTATAGCTTGGGATCCACCCAATAGTGTTACCGAGGTGCGATGTTTCATTAGATTGATGGGGTACTATTGGAGGTTTGTACCAAATTTCTCTTGATTGGAAACACCCTTGATAGCTTTGACCTAATAGGGGAAGTTATTCATATGTATATAAAGCATCCAACATAGTTTTCAAGAGCTAAGGTGGATATTTATGAGATCCCCCATATTTATATTACCAAAGGAGCGTTTTAAGTACATAGTGTTCTATGATGCCTCATGAACCAAACATAGTTGTGTTCTCATACAAAGGAAGTTATTTTCCTATCGTTCTATCCAGTTTTGACTGCATGAATAGAACTATGTAACCCATGATCTTGAACTAGAAACAACAGTCTTTTCCCTAAATTTGTAGTGACACTACCTGATGGCCAAGTGGTTTATCAGCTACTCTGACCATAATATTATCAAGTATATATTCTCTCATAATGATTTTAACTTTAGATAGAGGAGATGGAAATATTTTCTCTAGTACTATGACTTTGAAATTATCTATACTCCTGAGAAGGGGAATGTGGTGGTAGACACTCTCAGTAGGATATCTTGTTCTAAGTTGTTGGATGAGGAATCAGAGTATTTAGCCTCACTGTAGTTTTCCTTAAAGGGAAAGTATGGTTCTTTATATCATTAGAATATAGTTGTTACCCAATCTCTCTTATAGTGTGTTAGGTATTCTCATCATGGAGATGCTAACTGTGAGACTTTAAATACTAAGATATCCATTGGAAATACTCCTGATGGATATTATGGAGGTGTGTAGAATTCTATTTTTTTAGATGAAGGATGGTGATACCATTGGAATTACAAAATTATGTAATGAGGTAGTTTAATACATCCCATTTGGTTTTAAATATAGGTGTGAAAAATATGTATCGAGACCTCTGACATCATTTTTTGTGGTCAGACATAAAGAGTTGTGTTGAAAAGTTTGTCTCATGATGCCTCACTTGTTTGGAAGTGATGGCTGATCACCTAGTTCTAGTAGGTGTAGCTCATCCCCTGTAGGTTCTAGAGTTAAAGTGAGATGGGATATCCATTGAAATTATAATGGGGTTACCAAGTATGTCTAGGGGACAAGATGACATCTAGGTGATCATAGACCAGATCACCAGTTCGACCCACTTATTATCTGTTTGAGAGAAAATTTTAGTAGATATCTTTGGATGCTCATATGTGAAAGAGATATTCTAGATCCATGGAGTTCCCTTGACAATCAATTCAAACCATGATGCTCATTTCATGATTCAATTATAGACAGGATTGTAGGAGGCCTTTGGGACCCAGTTGCATTTGATCATACTATTTTAACCTAGATGGATGTGATAATGAGAGGACCATTCAAGTCTTAGAGGATATGCTATGGGCTTACATGTTAGATTTTGACCATAGTTGGTCAGATCACCTACCCTTGGTAGCATTTCAATACAAAAATGGTTATCATTCCATCATCGGTATGGCACCATTCAAGGATTTTAGATGTCCCAACAAGTCCCCACTTTGTACTATTGATCTAACTAAGTCACCACTCATGGTCCCATAGATGGTGTGATATATGAAAAAAATTAATATCTTCTCAGAGAAGATGAGGACTGTATAGAGTTGTCAGAAGTCATATACAGACTAATGAAAGTGGCATCTGGAGTTCATATAGGGAGACCACATTCTCCACAGAGTCACACCTCAATGTGGATTAAGGATATTTGGCCAGGGTGACAAGCTATCTCTGATATTCGTTGGCCCTTTATAGATACTTCATAGATTTGGAGAGTTGTGATACTATTTATCTCTATCACCATAGTTTTTCTGGGTATAGGATTTCTACCACATGTCACAACTGAGGAGGTATGTTTATGACTTGCTGCATGTTATTGAATGGGGAGAGATGGACATCAATGATGGAGCTACCTTTACTGAGTAGTTGATTCATATCGATGGTCATAAGTAGAGGATCCTTCATGAGAAATCAATCACAATAGTGCATTTCCAATGGAAACACAAGAATCATCAAGAGTACACCTATGAGTGAGATACCTAGATGTAAGCCTCATACCTTCACCTTTTTAGTAGGATTTTCTCTTTTTAGATGAACATCCCTAACACAGAGAGATTTTAATGACTCTAATTTTTCTATTTATTACTTTATAATATTATATGGATTAATTTTGGAGCCTGGTGTTGAGACAGCATGAGAATCAAAGATCGAGAGAGCCTAGATTTAATATTTGAAAAACAATAAAGATATTAATATCATGCACATGCAGTTTTCCTAAAAAAGTGGAATAACTCTTGAATGGGGTCTTTGATCCAAAATCATAGGACATCACTGAATTCATAATGTGGTTTTTACCCTAGGTACAACATATCCTTTTTCAACATCGGGTGTTTGTGAAAAAGTTTTCATGGTTGCAGAATTAATAAAATAAATATATTTATTTATTTATTTAATTTTTCATTGATGCAGTGACCACCTTTCTCTATTTAAACATGGTTATGCCCAAACCCTATGGTTAAAATAATAACCTAGGTACCAAGAGGAGCTATTGGAGATGCCCTATTAGATTATTGTTTTCAATCAAAGTCGAATTAGATAGGATCAAGGTTTATGCACCAAAGGCTTTTTGTGGATCCTGCCAATGACAGCAATGCAGAACCATTATTCTTTAGTGATTGATCCAAAATCTAGTTATGATGTTTGAATTGTAATTTCCATCTCATTATTTATCTCGTGTCAAGTTCAAATAAATTCCATGAATAATATTTTATTCGCACATCGATGGTTGATTTTTTTTATGGTGGATATTTTTGTTCATTATTTTAATCCATATTCATTCATCCAAATATATGACAACATATCTAGTCAAAATGAAAAAGTCCAAGTTTAATTCCGCACATTTATGGTACATCAGTTTATCCCCCATTTCTTTACACTTTTATCATAGGTATCTTCTTTGAACTTTTTTATGATTACCCAGTATTTGATCATTGTGTGGTTATTCTTCGGCATAAAAAATAAATACCATAGGTGTGATTCATGATCTAGGGTGTGATTGAGGTTTGATGTTGATGTACGATGATCATATGTAGATCATAATGGATTGGGGGTTTCTTTTCATCCTATATTTGATAGAACGGATATGGATGGTGCATGTGGGCATTTCCCAAGTAGATTTGAAGCCCGGAATCCTGATCTGTAGTTACAAGAAGGTCAATTGACCCTGAATCTATGATTTTATAGTGAGTTAGGCACTTCCAGTGATGTGGAGAATGAAACAAAAGAGGAACTAGTGGGATCTAGAAATCATAGGTTATAGGACATTCAATCTAGGATTAAACACCATGTAGGACCCCATGGTTTCAATGCTAGGGTTTCTTATAGATTCATATATCACATACTGTGTCACCCAGTCACATGTCATGTGAATCATGTAATGTTTCTTAGTGTGTAACGTAGAAGTTACATGGGCGCAGGAAAGGCGAAGTACATAGACATAGAAAGAGTTCACAAACACAGTCTAGTGTACATAGGCAAAAGAAAGTGGCATGGGTAGAGTTTTGATTGGTAATTACACACCATTTTTATAGATATTTTCATATTTTGTGAGGTAGAATCACACGGGAAGATACAGGTTGAGTGATACATGTCATGTATCTCAATTACACATTTTTTACTCCCCTAGATACTACTTGGAGCTCTTCATATCTTCAATTCAAACCAATGACATTCGAGTGAGTTACCCTTGAGTCCTTTCTCTTGAGGATATAGTTCAGAATAATGTTCTTTGATCTGGATTCTAATCCCTTATAGATAGTGAGTCTTAGATAGAGTTTTTGGTTCCCCTTCGTGAGACCAGAGTGTGATCCTCTATCATTTATTCTTATACCCTAGGTGGGGTTTGTAGACTCATCATGACAACCATACATGGGGAGTTTATCCTCCATCTAGAAGGATCTATTGATAGGGTTCATGTTAACATTGGTATATGATCCCTTACACAGTAGGTTGATCTAGATTGGGTTTTTAGTCTCCCAAAGCAGTCTTGGGTGTGATCCCCTATCTGAGTATCTTTTTCTTCACAGACTAGTGAGATTTCTTGGGTGGGGAAAATGATCATGACCTCTTTTATGAGTGTCTATATAGATATCATATCTCTTATAATGGTTTCTTTAGAAATAATCATTCCTTAGAGCAAATTTCTATGGATGGAAGTTTGGTTGTGACCGCTTGGAGGTGTGATTTCCTTCCTGATTATATCGAGATTTTTATTATTCCTTTGATTGATATAACTTTTTTATGAGATAAATATTCTTGATACTTCATGTTTAGTTCTTTTGGGGTTTCCTAATGGGTATTTTTATACTCACCTCTTCATGGTCTCTACCTACATGTGTTGTGTATTATATAGAAAATAGCTCATTTGATGGTGTACTGGGAGGATAGCAAGCTAGTGGAGCGTAGCTTTATCTTGACAGACCGAGGTGTTTTATATGTGGTTTCATTTGATCATAGTCCTCTCCCTCTGATCAAGTTGGACTATTTGTAGTTTTTTGGGGGTATTTTATTTGTCCCTTTATCGCTTCCAGTAATTTACTGTCATACTATGATTGTGGGATCATATATGTATGCATGTATTGGTTTAAGTTTTTTTAAATTTTATCATTTTATAGTATTAGAGATGTGTGCATGTTTGTAGTTATATTTGGGTAATACCTCCTATGTGTGTGATATTCCTACATGGAACTAGTCTCCAACCCCTATCCTATTAGAGGTACGCTTGGGGAAGTTGCAGTTTTGGCCCTGTTGGGTCAGGTCATGACATAGTGGGAGTATATTTAATAAAATTTCTTATTAAATGAATTTAAAACATGATACTAATTTGATAAAAGATTATTTTTTTGATAAATAGCATCATCATCATCCATATAAACATTGAGATCAATACTTTAGAAATAAGAAGATTATAAGAAACATCTTATACTTGAACAAAACATAAGACGCATTCTTAATCAAGAGAAAATTTATATGTGATAGAACATCACCATCCTAAATAAACAAGTGTTAATGTTATTGAACACTTAATTCTCGATGCTTATGAAAAGTAAATAATCATTCACACAAGTTTTAAAAATCATTATATGTTTTATGACCAAATGAATTTAAATCACCACTCATATATTCAATATGGTTAGATATGTCAATAAATTAGAGAGACTATAGATTTCATTTTAGGATTATTCTATTTTTGAAATTCATTAAAAAATCACCATTGGAAGTGTTTATAGAATTTGAATTAGTTAAATAAATTTTTACCCTATTTTCTTAAAGTGTTGAAGACAAATAAACAGGGTCCTGTGATTCTTAGATACTGGTATTGTATTGAAATTACAAGTGGGTAAATTTTCCAACCAAAGCAATAAAAGTTTATTGGAAATTCCATCAATGTATATTCATGTATCTGGTTAATGTTATTAAAAACTACTGGTTTCATGAATTATGGGTAATGATTTCACATGATAGAATTTTCTAGGATACCTAAAGAGTTTTGAGAAACTCTATGGAGATTCAAGGTCAGGTATCAATATTATAGAAATAAATTATTCTATTTTGATGTTTATATGATACCAAATGTATATTTTTCAAGTATAGTAAATATAAAGTAGTTTATAATTATGGTAAGAATTAAAAGAGATTATAATTTTTATTAAAATGATGAAGTGGGGGATTTCTAAATCATGGAGTTGAATGTAAATAAATATATCAATCATAAATGGATCTTAGTAAATAGTTTGTATAGTTATCTTATTTATTTTATGTGATAAGAGAAGTTGCGTGTTAACAAAGAGTTGTTAGGTATAATATGTGATGATATATTTGAAAAACATGGTTTTTGATTCATCAGATTCTATAACATAATTAATAATAAGATATGGATAAAAATCCAAGATAAAAAAATTATCTAACTTTTTGTTAAATTGGGAGGAATTTGATCCCAACGTCAGTGGAATATTTTAAATAATAAAATCTTATTTTCAAATTAATGCTCCAAAAACATTGAATACCATATAAGATATAGTAATCATAGTTTATTTATCAAATATTCTTTCTAATAGGAAATAAGACTATTTTTAACATAAAGGAGTTTGTGTACCTTAGCATGATATTATAAATACAATATAGTTACTAAGAGGATAATGGGAGTATTTTTGGATATAATGAAGGTCATAGTTAACAAATAAAGGATTATTATGATCAAAATTAAAAGTGACTGTCACTTAATATCCTTAATTTTTTATGGTATGTTGGAAAAATATTAACTTATAGAGTTACATTAGTTATCAAAAGATTTTAACGAAAAGGTTTGATAGAAAAGGATTTAAATAATGGTGATAATGATAAACCTATAAAAAGTTATAAGAATACAATACAAGTTACTAACATTATAAATTTTGTTCTTCTAAAGTAAAGTATTTTTAATATTATGCTCAATTAATTGAACATTAGGAATATGATTCATAAGTATAACCATTATTTAAACTAGCTTTGTTCATAAATGTTAATCACTAAAGGTGTTTAGTGGGAGAGTTTTATTATACAGTCACAAATATATGTTATAGGAATTACATATAAATATAATGAGTTTAAGAAAACCCTAAAATTGTAGCAAACGTACGGATTATTTGGTCTTATATCATATGGAATATTATTATACTATCATTTATGTATGATTTTGTTAAATATTCTTAAATGGGTTTAAGAATATAAAATTTATCGTGTTAAAACAAAATATAGTATCCAATCTTCATGTATGATGCATATATTACATAAATTAACCTCAAAAAGTATGAATTTGAAATATCAGTAACAAATGTTCTTCATGGATTATTATAGGTTGATCTAAAATTTTAAGGTTATAATGAGTAGTATTTTATAAAGATATATGAAATATAATGATAAAATACAAAATGAGTTTTTTGTGTCATATAACCCCATGCATATACTAGATAAAGTGTTAAACACTGTGTATTTGGTTTATTATGGGTGTGTGTTTCATATTTAGATTTCCCCATACCTATGTTTGGTGAGATACCTAACATGAGAACCTTCATACTTTGATAAATTTCTTATACAATCCTTGAGGCTTAGCTAATTTGTGTGATTTTGGTTATGTTGTTAATCATTTATTTAATTGGAACTTAACTAGGATGGTATTTTTCCTCTCGTTTGATGAGTATGAAATTTTTTCCATTAATTAAGCTAGAATAAGGGTGTGTATAGACATACCTGAATAAGGGATATAATTTCGTATCAATTGAGTGAGGGGAATATGATGTACTCATCCATAATGGTGAAGACCATGTGATGCATTACTTGACATGTTCGGTTGATGTGGCTCATTTTTAATGATATTTTCCACATCTTTTTTTTTTGTTTTTAAGTGTATTTTATATTTCCAAACATTTTATTTTAATAAATTATGAACAATTGATGTGTTTCTGTACATTGTGGTGTAAAATAATCATTTTTAGTGCTCATCATGTATTTAAGTGATCATTTTTTTCATTTTAAATAAATCTCAAATTATGTAATTCTTTTTGTTTTAAATTTCATTTTTTTTCTTTTTTTTAATTAAATTATAATATTTTATTTTATTTATTCGTTCATTTTTTTATTTATTTTAATTTTTAAAATAATTAGTTTATCAATTAATTAATTTAATCAATTTTTAATTAAATTTTAAATAAATAATTATATTTAGTTTTAGTTATCTAAATAATTAAATTAGTTTTAACTATATAATTATATTAATGTAATACATTATTTTAATTTAATTCATTAATTTTATTAATTCATTTAATTAATTAACTGGTTAACTAATTTATGCAATTAATTTTTAATATTTTTTATTTTAAATTAATTAATAACAATTTATTACATTATATAAATTTTTTCTTTTAAATAAATTGTAACTACTTTTTTATGTTGTTTTTACCTTTTTTTAATTTTTAATTAGTTTTTAATTTTAGTTGTTAATTTAATTTGTTTAATTTATTTGTTGTGCAGGAGTCACCGTTGTTGTCCAAGCGGTGACTCATTGAGTCATCATCATCATTGCTGCTCCTCTCCCAATAGTGACTCAGAGTCACCATTGTCTTCCCAACCACTATCACTATTCAATTATTCTCCTAAGCACTATTCCCATCTTCAACGATGACTCAATTGAGTCATTGTTCATTTACCTATGCTACAAACCACTTCCATCCATTCCTGTCTAATCATCTCTACCTCCCTACCACTACTCCTTCACCAATGGTGACTCCCCGTCACTATTGTCTTTCCAATCACAGTTATGGTCCTACCACACCACTTTCCACTCCAGAAGTCACTGCCATAACAAATATCCACCAGATGTAGTGAAATAGAACCAGTAGAAGTATAATTAAACAATACATCGAAATCACATTTGAAGAAATACATGTATAAAACCCTCATATGGAGAAATAATAATAGAAACAAAATCCTAAATCAAATTCATTCCAGATCTGAGTTAGAAAAAAACCATCGTCAATTGAACCAACACCACCGCCAACCGAAGATCGAGCTACCACTGTTGTTTTGTGTTGACCAAACCCTATTGTGTGCAGCTAAAACCCTTTCTACGACCACACCTGGGCTGAATCACTGAGCTGTTGTGACCCCCTTGTGTTGCACCTCCATCCTCTGCACTACACCATCATCCTCCCTATCACCATCGGTCGGACCACCTACTCACCGTTAACCAAATCGGCCTCACCTCAACCCTCTCTTGTCTGCTACCCAAAATTTCCCCTTTTCTCCACCTTCCACCACACCTGAGTTCTCCCAAACCCTCCTTTCTCTAGCACAACTCACCCCCCCCATCATTTTCCTATTCTTTTTATTTTATTTTTATGTTAAATTATAGTGTATAATGATATATAGATAATATATATAATAATAATGATATTAACATATATATAACTAATATAATTAGTATAAAATATATAATAATAATATCTTAATATATTTAAATACTTTTTATGTACATGTTTATACATATATAATAGTAATATAAATATATACTTTTACACTTATATATATATCATATAATATATAATATTATTAATACATATATTTTTTATAATAAAAAGTATAATTATATTTAATTATATATTTATAATAAATATAATTATAGGTATATGGTAATATATAAATTTTTCTATTTACAAATATTTTTCTATTTTAATTATCATCATATTAACATTTCAGTTAGTTTATTTTTTTTTCTCATGTATGTTTTTCTGTTTTTTGTTGTCCCATGCAGGGGGAAGTGATGAGGTAGTTATTGAAGGGTTTGTGGGAACATTCAGTTGAGGGAGGCTGATTCCAGAATCATCAAGATCATTCTAAATCATCACTTCATATGCAGGGGAAGAATGGGAAGTATAGGCACTTCAATTCCTCTCATTATTCATTAGAGATGAATCATGAATCGATAACTTTCATAAAATCCTTCCAGAATCCATACTCCTTCCATAGACATTTTTTACGATCAACCATTCCACGATCTCCATTGACATGAGCCCCAGAAAAGGGAACAACAACAATAATCCGAGTGAGGAGTAGGAATCAGATCTGGAGCTAGATCTTGAGGAAGTAATCTCATGAGAAATGTTGCTTCATAGATTTCTTCCTTTTGTTTTAGTTTATTTTTTTCCTGAAATTGTGTAGAAAAAACATTTAGTGGAATTGGGTTGTAATGAACAGACCACCCCTTTGTCCATTCTGTTTTGTTAATTTGATTCTTCTATGTAACTTTTATGTTCGGTTTTCTTTTCTGTTTAATTTTGAGAAACAATTTATACTACCTGATAACAAACAGATGAGGTTAGTGGATTAATTGACCTTGGATCATTGATCAATGTACCAAAAATTAGAAAAGGTCAATGTATATTTTCTCCATATAGAGCATATTAATTCAATGATTAAGATCAAAAGATTGATGCTCAAGGAAGTTAACTAAGTTTTGTTGATCTACTGAATTGGAAACTGAGTAGATTATCACCAATTTCCTATGTACAAGATGGTTGAATTAAACTGAGTATAATATTATAATATCATTTTATAAGTTCAAATTAGCTTGAGGACCCTAAATTCATCATTGTTGTTTTCTCTCTATTCAAATCTCACATTACAACATTTCACACAATCTTTACACTTTTCACTTTCACTATTTTACAATAGTTTTTATTGTTATTGTTTTTTATTTTTTTATTTTTAGTTTTTTCTAAAACACTCTATGTTCTTATATAATGACCCATATTTTCTCAGGTCATTCCTTTATGATAATCCAGTGCTTGTGGTGTTCTTTGGGGTCACAGTGATTTGTTTCTGGAGTCTTCCAAAAATCCAATTTCCCCAAAACGGTGGTACCATAATGATGGCACACTGAGAAAGTGGAACCATAATGGTGGAACACTGAAAAAATATCACCATAATGTAGTCACACAAAAACGGTGGCACCGTAATAGTGGCAAACCGAAATAGTGGCACTGTGATGGTGGCACACCCAAATGGTGGCACAATGATGGTGGTCCACCGAAACGGTGGCATCATGACCACAGAACACTGAAATGGTGGAACTATGATGGTGGCACCATGATGGTGGCATCATTATGGTGTCACTGTGATGGTGGCACACAAACAGTGGATCACCCTTTTCCAAATTACCAGTTTTTCTCAGTTTCTCCTAGTTTTTCCAGTTTCACCCCCATTCCATTTTATTTGATGTAAACATTATTTGAAGCCTTTTTTGGGAATTTGTAATAAAATTTTAAGGTTATTAAATATATCTTTAATATCTTAATGCTTCAGGGAATTTGAGATATTCAAAACATGTGATCTTGACAACGATCTCACGTTAATGACTTTTGAAAATATTTTCATTCTATTGATATAGGATATGGAATTTTCTAAAGTGGAGGTCATCTCCTATCTTTCTATATGTGTTCCTAGAGGTCTCCATCCCTATGGAGTCAAGTTTTATGTCATTCCATCGATTGGGTTTCTTTGGAGCCCTTCCTACTGCTCGAATGACCCCCTATTTTGGTTCAAAGAGGAGTTTTGGTCTCCTATTTTTTCAGATAGGGATTTTTCTACCTTTTTTTATTTTTGTATCATGTGGGGTAAGTGTAGTAATGTTTCTTCATGAAGAACATCTCAATCCTTTTTCTTAAAAATTAATAAATTAGGGGAATCGAATATGGAGATCAAAAGATAATAGGGATCAATGAAATAATGGTAGGAATGTGATGATGTTACATATGTTGTTTTAAATTGTTATCCATGGACCTTGTTTTGAATTGTATGGGATGTAAGACCTTCTAAAAATCATGTTCATTTTTGGTATTTTCTTTCCCATTGGTGGTGTTATATATTTTTGTTGTGATTATTTGATAAATGGTTGTAACATGAAATCTTCTTAATCACGTATACTTAGATAAATAAATAGATACCCTGGGATCAAACCTGTTTTGTGATCACCCCTGTTATTTAAAGTGGAATTAAAGAACCCCTATTTCTCAATATGAATATTATTGGCCTAATGGTGTGGTTGTGAGCTATGTTTGGTTAGGTTTTATACTTCATGGGGGTTGTGTGAAGTTTCTGTTGGTAACCTTGTTACGGGTATGGGGGTGGACATAGGGAATGATATTCTATTTGGGGGGTGGCCTATTTTTATAGCGGGTATTCTTTTTGGTAGTGTTTTTCTATGGGATTTGTGTATGGGGAAGTATAGTTTGTGTGATGTAATCATAGTTTGAGAGATTGATTGATTTTAGAATGGATGAAATTGTTCTATGGTGGGACTGCAAGTGGGTTTTTTCCTATTTGTTTTTATAAATGGGTATTAAAATGGAAATCCCTTACCTTGGTCCATATTCCCTGGTTTATTGTTAGTAGTGTCTAAAGTTTCACCCATTCTCTTGATATTGGTTCCTTGTTATTCCTTGAATGGGTGAAATTGTGGAATAATCATGAACTATCTTTAGTTAATCAGGATCTCCGCCTTCTGAGAATGGTTTTTGGTGTTGCGGTTGTTAGTTTCCCAAGTAGGGATGTAATGAATAAATGAATAATTGATAAATATAGAAGGATATTTTGTAAAATGTATTGGATGGGGGTATACTTCCACTTACATAAGTGACCATTATTCAGGGTGATACGTTCATGTAGGGCTAGTAGTAAATGTTGTTTGTGTGGGACAGTTTCTTGTTTGGAAACATATAGGTTGGGCTGATTGTTTTTTTACCTATATGTATAAACTTGTAGTTCCTTGTGATTTTCAATACACACCCCACCCATGTTAATCATTACGTGACAAAAAACCACATTTCATGGGGGATTGTGTCTTTCCCAACATCCCGATGGGAGGATGGATGGATAGTTATTGACTTTATTCCTCACACCATCTTTCAATGCTTACTACTCAAGCATATCTAGGAAGGTAGTAATGGATTGAGGTTTACTATATCCCAAGATCTTTCTAGAGGATTTTGGTGTGGGTGAGAGGCCTAGGTTTTTACAAGCTAGGTTTGTTTCCCATTTGTCTTTGGGATGAGGCCAAAGTGTTTTTAGGTGAGAGGTGTGGATTTTGTGACCCAGGTGTTTGTGGGATAGGTTTTTTCCTAGGACTCTTCGGGGTAAGGCCTAGGTTTTTTCATGTTAGTGGTGTGGTTTGTGTCCCAGGTGTGTGTGGGATGTTGTAGCAATGGTACTTCATTGGGGAAGGGTGGTAGAATCAAGATGTTATCCATTAGGGAGGAGTAGATAACTAGTGGAAAAGTTGTGTGGGGTAACCATATCATTGATGTTCTTATATTATTATATTACTTGAATTACTTTATTTGGGGAGTGTTCCTTGGTGAGGCTGGGCTAGTTAGCTTTCTTTGTTAGGTTCTGTGGGTTTCTGCTACTTTCACGGGGGAATTAGTATGATTCTATCACTTTTTCATGAGTAACTTTGGTTTCCCTACAGATTATAATTGTATGATCACCCTATGATATAAAACTATTTTCTAGTTTCCAATAGAAATTTGAGGATTTTGTTGTACTTTACTAGCTCGAGCGTCGGGATAGTTGTTGGGATGCTACTTAGTCTTTTCTTTTGGTTCCTTGATTTGGATTTTTTGTTGTACCTTTGGGGAAGTTTATGTTTAAGTCATGCATGGGATAGATTTTGGTTTCCCTTATATAAAAGTTCAGTGTTCTTTGGGATTTTTATCGTCTTATCTCCAAATCCATTTTTCGTAAAAGGGTAATGCCTTACATTTTGTGTGAGATCCCATACCCTTAGTGCTAGTCGCCACTCCAAGGCCTATTGAAGGTGGGACTCAGGGGTCATTATCCCTCCTTTATCATGATGAAGGAAGGTTGTGGCACTTTATTGTCCCTTCCCTCATCATAAAGAAGGTGTTCCTAATAGAATGGTATTATAGGTAGGTTGAGATACAGGATAGAGTTCATTGTTAGGAATAATGAGGATTTCATGGGATAATAGGGAAATGGTATTAGGCAATCTTGGTGTATGAAATAGTCTAGGGAAGACTAGATAGGACATGGGATTTTAGGGCCCCTCATGATCCAATGAAAGGACTCTAGGCCTACTGAACGACCAAGTGAGGCTATGATGATTGTCGAGTAGAGACCCCAGTAAAGGTAGATGCATAATAATGACTTGTTTTCTTAAGTGACTTGGGTGTTTTGTGATGTTAATTTAAATAAAGGGTTAAAATAAATCTTAAAATTAAATTTCATACCACATAGGCTTAGGAGTTCCTTATTTACCTTTTCATCTATGGCACTCGGACGTCACCCATGCATGGTATGAGTATTTGAGGGCTAGTAGGCTAACTTGGTTGATTAGTGGAGGGTCGATTGAGAGGAGGATGATGACTTGTGGAAAAATACACATCATGATTTCCAATGGCAAACCCTGCGAAAGTACAAGGACAACATTTTAGACATAACGACAGAGGGATAGATTGAGGAGCTGACAATCACCTTTACCTTGATCTGTGTTCTGAGGGAGTATTGGGTTCCAATGTCAATGATCCAGATTCATGGAGTGGCACATTAGTGGTGGATGATTTACCTTGGGGAGAGGAAGGGGACTGATGTCTCATGGGATGAATTTGAGAATGAGATTTGTGTAGAGTTTCTATCCTCGAGGAAGAAGGAAAAGAAGAGGTAGGAGATACTCTCCCTTCTATAGGGGATTATGTCAGTGAGGGAACTGATGATCAAGTTCAAGAATCTTCTACTCTTTACATTAAATCTCTTTCTGGATGAGGATTCGTGAGTGAGACACTTGGAGGAGGCACTATGACCTTATCTTCAGTATGTCGTCACTCCCTTTACCCTACTGATATTCTTAAAAGTTCATAAGAAGGATGAATTTGTGGAGAGGATGCACTCACAGGGAGGTGGACCATGAGAGGGGAGCTAGTCGAGTTAATCAAAGTTGAAGGAAGTCAGTAGTAGGTCTCCGACATCAGGGCCTTCCTGGTTTCCACCAGCGGGAAGTAGGTCTCAACAGTTCCAATTCTGATCTCCTGGTCCTCGCCCTTTCCCCATGGGCTTGGGACAGAGGTAATTTTTCTGTGGAGGACATGGACATCTTTGGAGCCAGTTCCCAGTTCAAACTCAGTATAGTGGAGGTGGGAAGGTTTAGCGCCCACCTTAGTAGCAGTAGTTTTCGGTCATATATTTCCAGTAGTGGGGACAACAGGCTCCCACTCCTCCTAGGGTAGATGGTTCTGGAGGAGGCTGACCTTAGGGTTCTCCTTAGGGACCTTGAAAGGGTCTTGTTCGGGGAGTTTATCTATAGCAGAGGGCTAGAGGAGCTGGGCATTGGTAGTTTCATTCCTTTGAGGAAGTAGTTCTAGTGAGGCCAGAGGTTGTTCGAGATACGATCTGTCTGTTTAGTACTCTTATGTGTGATTTGTTTGATTTGGGAGATTTGAACTCCTTTATTGCACCCATTCTAGCCCATTCGTTGGGACTAGATGTAGAGAGACTTTATATTCCCCTAGTGTTGAGAATGCTAGTTGGAGGTCATACTAGTCTGTCTGGTGTTATTTTGGATGTAGATTGATGTTGAGGCCACATCAGTCCAGGGGGGGTCTTCTTTTGCTACATATGTAAAAATATGATTTTTTCCATGGCGTTTATTGGTTGTTCTATATGAATTTTGTTATTGATTGATTTGAGAGGAGAGTCATGTTTTTGGATATGGATGGACAATTTGTAGATTTTTTTTGGTGAGCATAGTCATCTGGAGGACAGTTGGCGTGTGCATCCTCTTCTTTCTATGTCAGCCAAGATATCATATGGGTTGATGGGTGTTGAGATGGTGGTGGTTTTGGGAGTTTTCGGGGAGTTCATGGATGTTTTCCCTGAAGAGGTTGTGTCTCTACCCCCTCGACATGACGTTGATTTCGGAATAGACTTGTAACCCGGTGTCCATTCGATTTCAATGGATCCCTATCAGATGAAAACTTTTGAGTTGCGGGAGTCACAGATTTAGTTTGATGACCTAATGAAAAAGGGTTTTATCCATCCGGGTGTGTCATCTTGGGGTGCTCCAGTCTTGTTCGCGAATAAGGAAAACAGTGGCCTGATACTGTGCATAGAATACTGGAGACTGAATCAGGTAGCGGTCAAGAATCATTACCCCTTCATGAGAATATATGATCTTTTCAGCTAGTTATGGGGACCATGTTGGTTCTCCAATATCAATCTATGGTCTGGATATCACTAGTTGAGTGTGAAAGAGGGTGACATACCAATGACTACATTCAGGTGCAGGTATGGGAACTTTTAGTTCGTGGTCATGACCTTTAGTGTTACGAATGCACCATCCATGTTCATGGGGATCATGAACTCTATCATTCACAAGTTCTTGGACTGGTTTTTCAACATGTTCATTGAAAATATTCTGATTTACTCAATGTTAGAGGAGGAGCATGTTGAACACCTCAAGATAGTCTTAGAGGTCCTCTAGCACCACCAGCTCTATAGGATGTTTTCCAAGTGAATGTTCTGAATGAAAGAGGTGCACTTCCTTAGAAATGTGGTGTCTTATCAAGGGATACCAGTGGACCCATCGATGTTCGAGGTGGTTGTTTCTTTTGAAGAACCCAAGAATAATGCAGAGGTTCACAGCTTGTTGGGTTTAGAATGATATTATTGGAGGTTCAAACCCATCCTCTCTCAATTTGCATCTCTATTGAAAGATTTGACTAGAAAATACCATGCCTTCATGTGGAGTGATAAAAGCCATAAAGCTTTCAACTCCCTAAAGGGGAAGTTGTTCAGTGCTCCAGTGATTAGGTTACCAGGGGAAGGGGTGATGTTTGAGGTGTCTATGATGCTTTTATTATAGGCTTGTGATGTTTGTTGATGCAGCAGTGGGGAGTGATATCTTATGGGTCTAGGACGTTATGTCCACATGAATGTTACTATGACACCCCTAATTTGGATCTTGTGGCGGTCTTATTCGCATAGAGTTTGTGGCGACATTACCTCATCGGGGATCACTTTGTGGTATTACCATATAATAAGAGATTGAGTTATATATTCTCTCAGTGAGATCTAAACTTGCAACAGTGAAGGTGTATAGAGTTTCTCTAGTACTATGACATTGAGATCACTTACACCTTAGGATAGGGGAACATGGTGGTCGATTACTTCAGCAAGATGTCACAGAATAAGCTTGTTTGGGAATCCATAGATGCTTAGAAGGAAACGGAGGAGTTTAATTTGTATGAGAGAGTAAATGGATGCAGAGTAAATCTATTTCAGATGACAGTTCAGTCTTCCATGGTATAGAAAGTGGATGATTCTGAAAGGGGAGACTCAAAGACTGAAGTGATGCTTGATCTCACTATCCAGTTTGATGCTCTGGAGGGATGTTCGGAGGATAGATAGAATTAGATGTTGTTCTGTGGGAAGCTATTTGTCCTAGTGGAAATGCATGAGGTAGTTCTCTATGAGTTCCATAGCTCACCCCTGGTAGTGAATCTAGGAGTTTTTGAATTGTATCGATACTTGAGGGAATAGTTTTTGTGGCCCGGGGTGAAGCAGGAAATGGAGGTGTTTGTGAAAAGGTGCCTAGTGTATCAGTAGGTGAAGCCTGAGCACCGAGTTCCTGGTGGACTCTTGCATCCCTTAGATGATCCCGAGTGGAAGTGGGATGAAATCTCAATGGATTTCGTCACAGTATTACCTAGGACTCGGGGAGGATGTGATTCTCTTTGGGTTGTAATGGATCGGTTGATGAAATTAGCTCACATATTAGTGATCAATGAGTCAAGCATAGTGGATGACATAGTATAGAGGTATGTGGATGAGGTAGTGTGACATCATGGAGCTCCAAGATCCATTGTCTCAGATCGGGATACACATTTTACTTCACTTGTCAGGAGGGTATTACAGCATGACTTTGGAACTTAGTGACACCTCAGCACTTCATTCCACCCTCAGACAGATGGACAAAAATATAGGACCATCCAGACATTGGAGGACATGTTACAGAAATGTTTTCTAGACTTTATTAGGTCTTAAGTACATCATTTTCTATAGGAAGTGTTTTCTTAAAATAATAGCTATCACTCTTCCATTGGTATTTATTCATTCGAAGCTCTATATGGGACGTCGTTCCATTGACCCTTGTGCTTGACGGAAGTTGGGGAGGAAAATATTTTGGGTCTATCATGGTGAAGAGTATGACAGAGATGGTGAAGCTTTTCCGTGAGAAGATGAAGGTAGAAAAAGACTGACAGAAGTCATATTTTGATCATAGGAGGAGGCCTTTGGTGTTCGAGGTTTGTGACCATGTATTCTTGAAGGTTTTCCCTCAACATGGACAATAGAGGTTTAGAATAGGGAGAAATATTTCTCCTAGGTGCATCAGACCTTTCGAGGTGTTGGGATGAGTTGGAAAGGAGGAATATTAGCTGTATTTTCTACTGTGGTTGAAGAGGATCCATAAAATCATCCTTGTCTCTCAACTCCGTCAGTATCTACATGATAAATCGCACATCATTGACTAAGGAGAGTTAGATATTAAGGATGACACAACATTTGTGGAGATACCTGTAAGAATTTAGGACCGCGAGGAGAAGGTTCTTCATGGGTAGACCATTCCTTTGGTCCGTGTGTTATGGAGGCATGGTGGCCTCAAGAAGAGTACTTTGGAGCACGAGGCACATATGTGTACCCAGAACCCAGAGTTGTTCTGAGTTGTTCTCTCATTTTTTATTTTTTATTTTCATATGATGTAATGTTTTATCTCATTTTCTGTGAGATGAGTTGTTTCCATGTTCTTTGAATGTGTGTGAAAACTACTGACTCTGGGGAGGGGAGTACATGATCCTAAATCAAGATATATTAATGCAGATGTGATTGAACCCGTGTGAGAAAGTCAGTGTCTCCCAAAAGAGATAGTATCTTGAAATAGAGGAAGGATCTCCCTAATCCATGTGTCTAGATAGCGTGACCTTTGGTGTTTGTGTGATTTTTTTGGGTAATAGCGGTCTGTGAGGTGTTCTTGTATTTCGAGTTTTTCTCTCTATTTTTTGAACAATGTATTGTGGTTTGTCCCTAATAGGTATCTTATGGGGTGGTTGTTTGGACCCATCTTTTTCTGAGTTTGGTTTTAAATTATCAAGGATGAGAATAGTTTGAGAGGTATCTGATGTAATGACTTGGATTTACCCAGTCCATTCTTTTGTGAAAATCCATTGCTTGTGGTGTTTTTGGGGGTCGTAGTGGTTTGTTTCAGGAGTTTTCTAAAAAACCTGGTTTCACCAAAATGGTGGCACCATGATGGTGGCACACCGAGATGGTGGCACCATCACAGTGGCACACTGAAACAGTGGTACCATAATATAGGCACACCAAAATGGTGTCACCATAACAAGGGGCACACCAAAAGGTGACACCGTGATGGTGACACACCAAACATTGGCTCAATCTTTTCCAAATTTCATGTTTTTTCTAGTTTCTCCTAGTTTTTTTAGTTTCACCACCCTTACATTTTATTTGATGAAAACCAATTTGAAAGCCTTTTTGGGAGTTGTTATGAGAATTTTGAAGAATATTAATTATATATTTAAAATCATAATGCTTCGGGGACTTTGAGATATTAAAATCATGTGATCTTGACCACGATCCCATGATAATTACTTTTGAAATAGTTTCTATTCTATTGATATAGAATATGACTTTTTCTAAATAAGATGTCCTCTACTCTCTTTTCTCTTAGTGTTCTTAGATCTCTCCCTCCCTATGGAGTCATGTGTTTTTCCATAGGCATCGATCAGGTTCCTTTGGAGTCCTTCCTGCTGCTCGCACGACCCACCTTTTTTTTTTAAATATGAGTTTTTGTCGCCTGTTGTTTCATGTTTGGATTCTTATGCCTCTATTTATTTGTGTATCCTATGGGGTGGGTGTAGTCATGTTTCTTTTTGAAGAACGGCTGAATCATTTTCCTTAATAAGTAATAAACGAGGGAAAGAAAATATGATGATCAAAATATAACAAGGTTCAATGAAATAATGGCAGGGATGTGATGATGTTATGTATGCTGTTTTAAATTGTTATCCATGAACCTTGTTTTGAATTGTATGGTATGAAAGGCCTGATGAAAATCATGGTTTTTGGTGTTATTTCCTTGTACACTGGTGGTGTTCCTTATTTTTTGCGAGGCTTTGATAAATGGATATACCATGAAATCTACTTAATCACATATACTTGGTTAAATAAATGGATTCCCCGGGATCGAACATGTTCTATTATCACCCCTTTATTTAAAGTGAAATTAAAAAACCCCTCTTTCTAAATCTCAATACGCTTGGATTAATGGTGTGACTGTGTGCTATGTTTGGTTGGATTTTTTACTTTGTGGGGGTTGTGTAAAGTTTCTATTGGTAACCTTATTATGGGTACAGGGGGTGGACAGAGGGAATGGCCTTGTGCTTGGGGGATAGCCAATTTGTGTAGTGGGGCTGTTGTTTGGTGGTTTTTTGTTGTGGTATTTTTATATGGGGTGGTACAAGAGGTGTGACTGAATCATAGGTTGAGAGATTAATTGATTGAAGAATGTATGAACTTATTCTGGATTGGCTCTACAAGTGGGTTGTTTCCTATTTTTTTATGAATGGGTGTTAAAATGGAAATCCCTTACCTTGGTACCTCTTCCCTTGTTTAATGTTTGTAGTGTATAAATTTTCACCTATTCTCTCATGATTAGTTCCTCTTTGTGCCTTGAATTGGTGAAATCATGGAATAATCATGAACTCCCTTTTGTTATTCATTCTCTCTGCCTTCTAAGAATGGTTGTTGGTGTTGCGGTTGTTAGTTTCCGAGGTAGGAATGGAATGAATAAATGAATAATTGATAAATAAAGAATGAAAATTGGTTAAATGGATTTTATGGGGGTATAATTATACTTATGGAAGTGACCATCATTCGTGGTGATACGTGCATATAGGGTTAGCAGTAAAGGTGGTTTGTGTGGTCTGGTTTATTGATTGGAAAGCCATAGTTTGGGCTGAGTGTTTGTTTACCTATATGTAAAATCTTTTATTTCCTTGTGATTTTCAATATTCACCCCACCCATGTTGAGAAATACGTTCTGAACCCCCCTATTTCATGGTGGAGGGTGTATTTTCCAACATCACAATGGGGGGATGGATGGATAGTTACTAACTTTCTTCCTAACTCCCTCTTTAATTTATTACCACTAGAGCATAAACAGGTAGGCTGTAATGGCTTGATGTTTACTATATCCTAATATCTTTTGGGTAGGTTGTGTTGTGGGTGATAGGCCTAGGTGTTTGCGGGCTAGGTTTGTTTCCTATGTATCTTTGGGATAAGGCCCATGTGTTTTCGGGCGAGAGGTGTGGTTGTTGGGAACTTGGTGTTTGTGGGCCAGGTTTGTTTCTCCTATGTCTTCAGGATGAGGACCATTTGTTTTTCAGGTGAGCGGTGTGGTTGTTGCTACCCAGGTGTCAGTGGGTGAGATATGTGGGGTTTTTGCCCGAGGTGTGTGTGGGCAGTTATGGAAGGGGGAATCAATTTGGGAAGAGTTGTAGCTTCCAGACATTAGATATTAGGGAGGAGTAGATAACCAGTGGGAAAGTGGTGTGAGATACCCAAATAATTGATGTTATTATATTATTATATTACTTGTCTTGAGTTATTTAGAGAGAGTTCCTTGGTGAGGCTAGGCTGGTTACCTTTCCTTCTTTGGTGCTACTGGTTTCTACTATTTTCACAGGGGCATTAGTATACTGTTCCCACTTGTGCATAAGTGACTTTGGTTTCTATTATAATTATACTTCTATGCTCACCCTATAATATAAAACTATTTTCAGGTTTCTAGGAGGGCTTTGGGGACCGTGTTGAGCTTCACTTTCTCGAGCGTTGGGATAGTTGTTGTGCTTCTACTTAGTATTTTCTTTTGTTACCTTTCTTTGGAGTTTTTGATATACCTTTGTGGAAGTTTATGTTTAAATCATGAATTAGTTGGATTTTGTCTTCCCTTATATAAAAGTTTGGTGTTTTTTAAGATTTTTACCATCTTATCTCCCGATCCTATTTTCTTTAAAAAGGGTAATTCCTTCCATTTTGTGTGAGATTACATACCCTTGGTACTAGTTGCCACTCTGGGGACTATTGAAGGCGGGACTTTAGGTTCATTATCTCTCTTTAATCTTGAAGAAGGAAGGGTGTGGCACTTTTTTTCCCTTCCCTCATATTGAATAAGGTGGGTCGTGAAACCTTCTTTGTGGTTCAACACCCTTCTTTCCATAAAACTAGTAGTTTTTAGGGTTTATAAATTTAAAATTTGTGTGCACTCTATGAAAATTATGTTCAAATTTTGGCATCATGTCAAGGGAGGGAACATGCGACCATGTTAAAAAATAAAAAAAATTATATGTAACAAAAGTTAAAAAAGAAAAGTTAAAATTAAAAAAGTAAAAAATAAATAAAAATTGTACATGAAAAAGGGGGTCTCAAAAATGTTTCTTAAGCTGGATTCACACAAGATCCTTTACATTGGAACTTAAAACACCAATTAAAGAAATCAATAAACATCATTCTAATCTTTGGAAGAAAAAGAAAAATGATATGGAAAACTTGGTAAACATTGATAAAAATAAAAATTTCAATATGCCACATCCCATAGTGCTTTCCCTTAAGTGACCTATCCTTAGGGATTTTCAAATCCCAACTGTGTCAAGAAATCCATATTGCATTAGGTTGTCCCTAGGTCCTAGAATTATGAAATTAAGAAGTCTCATCTCTCTCAACTACCATCATTCAACGGTCTACCAGTATAGGACTAACTTGAATTCAATAGAGAATGTTATGGCTCTTTCCAAAACTTACATTTTTGAGATTTTACAGTGGAGGAATTGAGGTTGATAATGTTTCCATTCTGTCTTAATGGTAGGGCTAGGACTTGCTTCAAAACCCTGGATGAGGAAATATTCCAAACATTTAATGAGGTGTCCAACTCCTTTGTTTCAAAATTCTATCCCAAGAACATCACCATTGAGGTTAGGCATAAGATCACTAGACTTGTCTAGGATAAGGGAGAGTAATTTCACGATGCATGGGATAGATTCAGAGGTCCTATTAGGAAAATTCCCAATAATAAGCTAACTCCCCATCTTCTCATGGAGACGTTTTACAATGCTCTATCCCCTTATAACCATAATCTAGTTGACCAATCCTATGGAGGTTACTTTTCTAACTCCGCTACCGATGATCTAAAATAATTGTTTCAAAATTTGAATCAAAAGTCTCAACATAAATACACTAGAAAGAGAATCATTCATAGCACCAAAACAAACCCCAAATTTTTTTTTGTTGATGGTAGGGTTCTAAGGGATAAATTCTATCACTATGGGATGTTTGGTCATAATAAGATATGTTTTCACAATTGTGAACCTCCTATAAAATTTGATAATAGGGCCCAATTTGTCGACTACAGGGCTTGAAATCAAGGTTTCCATGATACATTCTCAAATTAAAACAACTCAGGATACAAAAATGATCATAAACTATCATGAAGAATGCAAGCTATAGTCAAGTAGCCCACAACCCCAAACTACTAGCCACAACCCAGAACTTATAACTCAAACCAATATGGGGATGGACCTTCAAATTATCAAGGGGAACTTAATAGAATGATGAAATAAATACTTGGTGAAATTTTTTTCTCTTAAAAAATACATAGATTCTAGATTTCATTGTCTGGGACTCTAATTGGGTTAATTGTCTAGAGACCAAGGTGGTAGGGAAAAGGCCAAGCTTCCCAGTAAAAGAGAGTCAAACCTAAGAAAAAATGTCATGGATGTAATATCCATGTAAGGCCTAAAACTCCAATAACCAATTAGGGAACAACCTAGGAAAGAGGAAATTTATGTTCAAGCTAAAACTGAAAAAAACCAAGAAAATAATTTTTTTGAAAATCTAGATAGATTCAAAGAAACTAAGAAAAGTGTTCAAAATTAACATGAAAAGACCAAGAATAAATAAAAAAGAAGTTGGAGTTAGTAAAGGAGGCAAAGAAGAAGGTAAGGATTGAGGATGATAAGGCTAACCCACCTGTTTTGAATTTTACCCTCTCCCATCCCTTTCCCACAAAGGTTAAAAAACACCAATGATCCTGACTACCTCAAGTTTCTTCATATGTTTAGGAAACTTAATTTCAACATTCCCTTTGTGGAAGATTTGAATAAAATCCATTCATACTTGAGATTTATTAAGAGGTTCTTAGATAGCAAGAGGGATTGGGGTGAGAGATCAATTGTAACCTTGAATGAAGATTGTTGTGAAATTATCCAAAAAAATATTCCTCCCAAAATTAAAGACCTAGGAATATTTATCATTTATTGTAAAATCAGTCAATGTGAGTAGATTAAGTGCTTATGTGTTCTAGGATCTAGTATAATTATGATTCCCTATCTCTAGTATGAAACTTTGGGCCTTAATTAGCTGAATCCAACATGATTTACCCTAAAATTAGCTGATATGTCACTTTCCTACCCTTATGGGAGGGTAGATGAATTAATTATTGATGTTGGTAAACATTCCTTGCCCACTGAATTTCTAATTTTTCACATGGAGTGTGATCACACTCATGCACACATTCTGGGAAGGCCATTCTTGGACACTACTAGGGATCTCATTGATGTATCAAATGGTAATCTGGTCCTTTAGGATGGTGAGGATAAAGAAGTTTTTCAAGTCTAAAAATATTCTTCACTTGAGGTGAGCTGCACATTGATATATTTTGATGATGAGGTTATTAGAGATGATATAAGAAGAGAAAATCTTCATCCATTTGACGATTTAATCACTGTATCTATCAGTGAACCTTTTCATGAAAATTTTGTTGAGTTAGAATCCAAAAAGTAGCTAGAAAGGTTGAGAGGAATTGAAAACACAATTAGTAAATGCATTGCTCAAAACCATGAAGTGATACTTTCCACTCCACGTTATCTTGATGATAGATTTACTCAAACTTTTTAGAATCTTTCCCACACCCAAGTTCCCAACCTTGATATTGATTCATGTTCTATGTAACCTAAGTGAAGTCATTCTATTTTTACTGCCTTGGCTGATGAAATTGAATGTGTTAGATGTGTGGATAAGTCTGGATTTAACCCTGTTCAGCCTAAAGATGAAGTTGAGTCTCCTAAATCTATTAAGAATAAGTTGGAGGAGTTATTGGAATATTTACCAAATGTTGGTAGTAGGTATACCCCTACTTCTTTTCACAAACTAGATGATCAAATTTTTTCCTTGAATTTGAGAACTTCTTAGAATAGCTTGATTCTTCTCCCCTGTTGAACCTAAGAAATTTTCATCTAAAATTCACTCTTTTGTTGACAGTGACCAACCTACACCAACATCTCATTATTTTTGTGAACCTGTTAATGACATAAGTTTGAGGAAGAATGTGAAGGATCCTTTTATGAGTGTTCCTGATCACCTTAAATTTTTTGATGAGTTTTTCCCTACTCTACCATTTTATCTGAGAGATTTTCTAAATTTTGAAGCTACCAGTGGAAGGTGGTTTACTCTTCAAGTTTTGTAATTTTTTAAAAGGCTTCTTCAAGTTGATGACTTGCATGAGGTGTTGTGTAAACTTAATAAATATTCCAATAGAAAACCTGAGAGGTCATGTACTACTGAATCATACCCCTTGAATGATCATTGTTAGAATTTTTTTTAGAGAAATAAATTATGGTTAGGGAATTTAAACCTAGCACTACATGGGAAGAAACCCAAGGTTTTCCTTGTTTTCTGAATTACTTTTCAATTTGAATAACTACTACTTGTTCGGTTGTGTGTATCTCTTCTTTGGTGACCAATAATTTCGGAATGTCATTGAAATATTTTTGGCCTTGATTGATGGATTTTGGTAGATTCTTACCTGTTGTCATGACATGCAGGTGGACTGTGGTTGGGTGAAATAAATTTTACCAGTGAAAGGATCTTCTGTAAAATTCATTCTTGAAGTAATATTCATGTTGAAGAACACTGGATAAACTTCCCTAACTTACACTTTGGTTTCATTTTCCTTGATCTTTAAATTCTTGAAGGCTTATGTTAATTTATTATCTTTTATGTACTTCAATGGAGTAACCGTAGTTCCTTCATATTTCAAATATGGGGTGGCTAAAAATGAATGGGAATCTTCCAAATTTAGGGAAGTACTATTTTTAATTATAAATTTGTTTTCAATATTCTCATTAAAATTTCATGTTGCATTGAATTAATTTTCGGGGACTTATCCCTAATTTTTGAAACTTGTGAATTTATTTTCTTACTGGGTGCCAACATGCTAAAATATAGAGAGTTGAAAATTTAATTGAACTGAATTGTGAAAACTACTTGCATCCACTGAATTCACTTTCATTTTTTACTATTGTACTTCATTTCTTAACATGATACTATTTGATCTAATTGAAAAATAAACGGTCTGTTGAAAAAAATAAATGGATGAACCTTTCAGAAATATAATTTGGATTTCTTCCGGTGGTGGATGGTTGGTCTTTTTTTTTCTCTCTCCTCATTTTCATTTAGTATGTGGAAATAATTTTTTTGAATTTCACTACTACCCATCCACATGATTTTTACGTCGAATTGTTAATCTGTTTTAAACTAAATTGTCTCCAACCTTGAAAATAAATATTGGGGAAATTGTTGGGTTTTATGTGTGGGGGAGAGGTGACATTTTCCAACTTCAAATTACCACTATTTTTTGTCAAAATGTGTTCAAAGTTTTTTTAAGATTTTCAAAATTCCTTCAAAAAATTTCGAATTTATTTTCACTAAAGATCATATGGCTTCACATTGTTTATAATTTTTTGTCCTACCTAGTGGATACAAATCAGTTGGTAGTTAAGGGTTTCACTGTGTCTAAAACTACTGAGAATGAGGTATTTCTAAGTGAACTAGCATATTGCCTTTATGAAAATTCTGTTTTGGATTTGAGGAAGAGAGTGATATATAATTGATTTTTGTGAAATTAGGATAATGAATTTAGGAAACTAGGAACTTTAACTGGATCTTAGGGGACTCGTATTTTAATGAAACAAACAATCACCTAATTGATCCTTCTCAAATGATAATTAGTTAAGTCCTTTGTAACTATATTAAAATGGGAAAATGGGATCCCACAGTGAGTCTCTGAGATTGGAGCACTGGTTGCATTTATTTTAATAAATAAAATACAATTTCACTTTGAGTAAGTGTTATCCATAGTGACTTGAATATGAAATATGGATGGGAAAAATTTAAACAAAGTGCCTCGTCAAAAATTAACTCATTAAGTTGAGGTGAATTTTGAACCCAGTTAAGATGATAAAAAAATTGGCTTAATTAAAGATCATTTGAGTGGTGTCAGTGAAGTGATTCAAAACAAATATTTTTTGAACCTGGAGAATGTGAGAATTGAAGGTTCCATTTGTTAAGGTTTCAATTACACTTTTATCAAACATGTCATCACATTCTGAATTGGAACTTGAAGTATAATTGTAGTAGGACAGTTAGTGAAGTTCATGTAGGAGGCATGACATTTTTAGTAGTCGATGAATTTGTGTAGACTTTGGTTTCTATATTGTAATTGAATCTAGGAAGTACCATTCTTTTGAAAATTCTCTGTAAATCAAGTCATGAATACGAGCCTATGTTTGTAAAAAAAATTCATGATGTTTTTGAAATAAATTTCACAAATCTTATTTTTGTTTTAAAATAAATAAGCATGTATTTTTTTTTGAGTAAAAACAATGATTTGAGTGTGGGGTAGTTTGATGTGGAACATTTTTAATGTTATTTTCCACTTATTTTCATTATTTTTTAGTGTATTTAAAATATAAAAACATTGTATTTTAATTAATTATTAACAATTGTTTTGTTTTTGTACATTTCTATGTAAAATAATCATTTCTAGTGTAAATCATGTATTTAAGTGACTATTTTAGTCATTTTAAATAATTATAAAATTAAGTAATTCTTTTTGTTTTAACTTTAATTTTTTATACTTTTGATTTTTAACTAAATTATAATTTTTCATTATTTTCATTCATTTATTTTTTTCATTTATTTTAATTTTCAAAATAAATAGTCTATTAATTCATTAATTTAGTCAATTATTTAATTCAATTTTAAATAAATAATTCACTTTAGTATTTAGTTATTTAAATAATTAAATTATATTTAACTATTTAACTCTATTCATTTAATACTTTTATTTTAATTGAACTTTTTAATTTTATTAGTTAATTTAATTAATTAATTGGTTAATTAATTTATGGTAACTAAATTTAAATATTTTTTTATTTCTTTTAAATTAACTACTAATAATTTATGACAGTAAATAAATTATTTCTTTTAAATAATATGTAACTATTTTTTAAAATTGCTTTTAACTTTGTTTAATTTTTAATTAGTTCTTAATTTTAGTTGTTACTTTAACTTCTTTAATTTATTTGTTGCATAGGAGACTGTACTTATCTGAGCGATGAAGCATTGAGTCAATGTCACCATTGTTGCTCCTCTCCCAATGGTGAGTCAGAGTCACTATTTTCTTCCCTACCACCATCACCATTACACTTTTCTACCACCTTCAATGGAGACTCAACTGAGTCATCATTCATTTACGTCTGCTACAACCCACTTCCATCCATTTCCTTCTCACTGTTAGTACCTCCCTACCACTACTCCTTCACCAATGGCGACTCCCAGTCACCATTGTCTTTCTAATCACCATTGTGTTCTTACCTCACCACCTTCTGCTCTACAAGTCACTACCACCACAATGCTCCACCAGTGGAAGGGAAATAGAACCATAAGTAGTATAATTCAATAATAGATCAAAATCACATATGAAGAAACACCTACATGGAACCCTTAGATTGATAAAGAACAACCAAAACCAAATCCAAAATCAAATTCATTATAGATTGGAGTTAGAAAAAACCCCATCACCAGTCGAACCAGCACCACTGCCAACAGAAACTTGTGCCACCCCTACTATGGTGTGTCAGCTGAACCCTCTCATGCACAATAGAAACCCCTTCCACGACCCCACCTAGGCTAACTCACCGAGTCGCTATAGCCACCTTGCACCACATCTCCATCCTTCGCATTGCACTGTAATCCTCCCTATCATTGTTATCCGAACCACCTATTCGTTGCAAACTAAATTGGCCTCGCCTCCACCATCTATCATCTATTACCCAATTCCTCCCCTTTTCTCTACCTTTCACTACACCCAAGCGCCCGAAACTCCTCCTTGCTCCAGCACAATTTGACCCCCCTTCTCTCATTTTCTTTTTCTTTGTATTTTATTTTTATATTATATTATATTGTATAATGACATATAGATAATATATATTAACAATGATATTAACATATATATAACTAATATGATTCTTATAACATAATAATAATAATAATATCTTAATATATTTAAATTCTTTTTATGTACATGTTTATATATATATATATAATAGTAATATAAATATGTACTTTTATACTTACATATATATCATATAATATATAATATTATTAATACATATATTTTTAATAATATATATATATACTTATATATATATAATAATTATAATTATAGGTATATGTAAATATATCAATTTTCTATTTACAAATTTTTTTCTATTTTAATTATCAGCATATTAATATTTCAGTTAGTTTCTTTCTTTCATTCATACATGTGTTTTTGTGTTTTCTGTTGTTCGGTGCAGGGGGAGGAAATAAGGAAGTTATAGAAGGGTGTGTGAGAACTTTTAGTTGAGGTAGGCTGATTCCAGAATCATCGAGATCATTCCACATCATCACTTCAGAGGCTATGGCAGAATGGGAAGTAGAGGGACTTCCATTCCTCTCAACATTAATTGGAGGAAAATCCCATGTCAATACCTTCCATAACATCCTTAAATACATCAACCTCTTTCCATCCCATTTTTTTATCATCCATTTCACAGTCCCCATTGACTTTATCACTATAATAAGGAACATAGACAAGTAGCCGAGCGAGGAGCAGGAGTCAGATCTGGAGCTTGATCTTGAGGAAGCAACCTTGTGAGAGATGTTACTTCATCTATTTTTTTTTCTATTTTCTGGAACATTTGTAGCTAAACAATTTTGGGTAATCAGGGTGTAATGAACTGATCATCAATTTATCCATTCTATTTTGTTAATTTTATTGTTTTATGCAATTTTTATGTTCGGTTTTATTTTCTATTTAATTATGAGTAACAATTTATACTACCTAATTACCAACAGGTGAGGGTAGTGGATCAATTCACCTTGAATATTTGATTGAAGTATCAAAAATTGGAAAAGGTTAATGTATCACTTCTCCATTAGAGAAGATCAATTCAAGGGTTAAGATCAAAATATCTAGGCTCAAGGAAGTTAACAAAGATGTGTTGATCTACTAAATTGGAAACTTAGTAGATTATCACAACTTTAAAATGCACTAGATGATTGAATTAAATTGAGTAGAATAGGATAACATAATTTTATCAGTTCAAATCATCCTGAGGACCCTAAATTCATCATTATTGTCTTTTCTTTGTTCAAATCCAACATATCACCATTTCACACACTCTTTTTACTTTTCTCTTTCACTATTTTACTTTAGTTTTTGTTGTTATTGTTTTTTATTGTTTTAGTTTTAGTTGATTATATGACACTCTATGTACTTCTCTATGGTTTGACACCATTATTTCCATAGTTCTAGTAGTTTGTATGGTTTATAAATTTTTAATTTTCATGCACTCAACGACGTGCACAGTCAAATTTTGGTGTCGATGTTGGGGAGGGAACATGCAACCAAGTAAAAATAATGTAACAAAAAATAAAATAAATATAAAGATAAAAACAATATATATATATATATAATCTAAAAAATATACATAAAAAAGGGGTGTCAAAACTGTTTCTTAAGCTGGATACACATTAGGGCCTCTAAGTCAAAACTAAAAACACCAATTCATGAAATCAAAAAACATTTTTTCTGATCATAGGATGCAAAAAAACTTGAGATTTAAACCTTCTAAAACACTACTAAAAATCAAAATTTCAATGTTCCATAACCCATAGTTCTTTCCCTTGAGAGACTTAATATTAGAGAGTTTCAAATCCTCAGTATGTTAAAAAATCTGTATTACATTTGGTTGTCCCATAAGTCTTGGAATTTTTAAATTAAGTAGTCTCATATATCTCAGTAACCATCATTCAATAGTCTTCCAGAAGATGACTCACTTGAATTCATTAGATAATTTTTTGGTTCTATCCAAACATTAACTCTGATAGATTTGAGTTTTGGGGAACTAAGGTTGAGACTATTTCCATTCAGTTATAAGGGGAGGGTTAGGACTTGGTTCCAAACTCTGGATGAGGAAATATTCCAAACCATTGATGAGGTTTCAAATTCTATTGTTTCAAAATTCTATCCCAAAAACACCACCATTGAGGATAGGCATAATATTACTATCTTTTTACAAGTTTAGGGGAAGTTATTTAATTAGTAATGGGATAGATTTAGAGGTCTTCTTAGGTAAATTACCAACAATCAGTTAGCTCCCCATCTACTCATATAGACTTTTTACAATGATCTCACTCCTTACAATCATAATCTAGTTGACCAATACTATGGGGGTTACTTTTTGGACTCCACTTATAATGAGATAAAACAATTTTTTGATGAGTTGGATCAAAATACTTAGAAACAATTCACTAGAATGAGAACCACTCATAGGATTGAGACAAACCCCCAAGCTACTATTATTGATTATAGGGTTCTAGGAGAGCAATGTTGTCACTGTGGGATGTTCAGTCACACTCATACATGTTGTCCCAATTTTGAACCTCCTACCAAATTAGAAGAGAGGACCCAGATTGTTGACTATAGGGTTAGGAATCAAGGATTCCATGATACATTCTAAAATTCATTCAACTATGGATAAAAAAATGATCATAACCTGTCATGGAGAAAGGAAGGTAGAGTCAAGTAGCCCATAGCCCCAAACAACCAGCCACAACCCAGAAATTATAATTCAAACCTATATGGGGTTGAATATTCAAATTATCAAGGGTAACTTAAGTGAATGATGAAACATATTCTAGGTGAAATCATTTCTCCTAAAAAATACAACGATTCAAGAATTCACAGTCTGGAACTTTAATTGGATTAATTGGCTAGAGATCAAGGTTTTAGGGAAAAGGCCAAGCTTCCCAGTACAATGGAGTCAAACCCAAGAGGAAATGGCATGGAAATAACAACTAATTTGTTTCTAAATATTCCAGAACAAATGAGGGAAAACGTAGGAAAGGGGAAATTGATGTTCAAGCTGAAACTGGAACTAAAAACCTAGAAAATCCCAACTCTTAAAATCTTGAAATATTCAAAGAAACTGAGAAAAATGTTGAAAATTCCCAAGAAAAATCCCCAAAACAAATAAAAATTAAGTGGTAGTTAGTTAATGAAGAAAATAAGAAGGGAAGGTTTGATGATGAAAAGTATAACCCAAAATTTTTGAATAATTACACCCCTCCCATCCCTTTCCCACAAATTTTGAAAAACACCAATGATCCTCACTTCCACATTTTTCTTTAGATGTTTAGGTGCTTTAATGTCAACATTTCTTTTGTGGAATATTTGAATAAAATCCCTTCATACTTGAAATTTAATAAGAGTTCATTAGATAGAAATAGGGATTGGGGTGAGATATCAATAGTAATCTTGAATAAGGAGTGTAATGTAATTATCCCAAAAAATATTCCTCCCAACCTGAAAGACCCAGGAGCTATATCAATTCTTGTAAAATATGTCAAAGTGAGGAGACTAATTTCTTATGTGATCTAAGAGCTAGTATAAATTCGATTCCATATCCCTTCTATGAAAATGAGGTCCTTAATCAACTAATTCCAACTTCAGTTACCCTACAATTAGTTGAAACGTCACTTTCCTACCCTTATGGGAGGGTATATGACTTAATGGTTGATGTAGGGAAACTTTCCTTTCCCACCAAATTTTTAATTTTTAACTTAGAGTGTGATCACACTATTCCACTAATTTTGGGTAGGCCCTTCTTGGTCACTATTGGGCCTCTCATTGATGTATCAAAAGGGTATGTTGAACCTTTTTGCTAGTGAGGATTAATTGGTTTTTCAAGTCAACAAAGAGTCTCTACTTGAGGTGATCTGTAGGATGATAGATTTTGTTGATGAGTTTTTTAGAGTTGAGATGAGAAACAAAAATCATCATCCCTTTGATGATTTAATCACTAGATCTTTTAGTGAACATTTTCATGAAAGATTTGTTGAGTATGAATCCATATAAGAGTTGTATAGTTTGGGAATAATTGAAAAAAAATTAGGAAATACGTTTCTCAAAATTGTGAAGTGATCCTTTCCACTCCAAGTTATATCACTAATATCTTTTCTCAAACTGTTCCGGATCTTTCAACCACCCATGTTCCCAACCTTGATGTTTCTTCATGTTCTGTTAAACCTAAGGGAATTCATTCTACTATTAGTACCTTGAAAGGTCAAATTTAAAGTGTTAGAGGTGTGGATAAGTCTAGAGTTAACCATGTTTAGCCTAATGTTGAAGTTGAGTTTTCTAAATTAATTAAGAATGATTTGGAGGATTTGTTGGATTCTTTACCAAATGTGGATAGCAGGTCTTCCCCTGCTCCTTTTCACCAACTATATGATCAATGTTTTTTCCATACCTTTGATATATTCTTAGAACATGTTGATTTGTCTCCCCCTAATACACCTAAGAATGTATCATATGAAATTAACTCTATTGTTGACAGTGACCCACCTACACAAACTGCTTTTTATTTTCCTAAACCTGTTAATGAAATAAGTGTGAGGGAGAATGTGAGGAGCCTTTTTGAGTGTTCCTGATCACCTTAAATATTTATCCAAGAATTTCCCTACTCTAAAATTTTATCTAAGTGATGTTATGAGTTTTGAAACTACTAGTGTAATAAGTCTTAGACATCTAGTTATGGAATTTTTTAAAAGACTTCTTCATGATTCTGAGTTTCATGATATTTTTTGTGAAATTACTAAATTTTCCAATAGAAAAATTGATGGGTCCAGTATTGTTGAATCATACCCATTGAATGATCATTGTTAGAATTTTGTTTACAAAAATAAATTTGGTATAGGGAATTTAAATCTAGCACTACATGGGATTCAACCCTTGGTTTTCCTTGTTTTCTACTTAAAATTTTAGTTTGAATAAGTTCCCCTTGTTCGATTGTGTGTCTCACTACTTTGGTGACCAATAATTTCTGAATGTCATTGAAATATTTTTGGCCTTGATTGATGGATTTTTTTATGACTACTAATTTTCATGAGGTGCATGTGGACTGTGATTGGGAAAAAGAAACTTTACTAGTGGCAGACTCTTTTAGAACATTCATGCTAGAAGGAATCTGCTTGTTGAAGAACAATAGATAACCTTCCCTAACTCCCACTTTGGTTTCATTTTTCCTTGATATTTAAATTATAAAAGGCTTATGTTAATCTTTTTTTGTCTTTTAGGTACTTAAATGGAGTAACCAGAGTTCCTTTAGAAAGAAAACATGGGAGGATAAAAAATTAATGGGAGGCTTCCACATTTAGGGAAGTACTATTTTTAATTCGATATTTTTTTTAAATCTTCTCATTCAAATACCATGCTACCCTGAATTGGGTTTTGGGGACTTCCCCCAAATTTTTAAAACTTGTCCCATTGGGTGATAGCATGCTGAAATCTAGATAGTTTAAAACTTAATTGAACTAAATTTTAAAAACTACTTACACCCACTGAATTCAGTTTAATTCTATTGTTGTTATACTCTATTACTTAACATGATATTTATTGAGATGAATGGAAAAAATCATTGGTCTATTTAAAAACATAAATTCATGAACCTTATAAAAATTGAATTTTGATTGTTTCGGGTGAAGGTTGGTGGGTCTTTTGTTTTTGTTTGGTTTTATCTTCTTTTTCTTTTTGTATGTGGAAAACATTCTGTTGAATTTTACTACTACCCCTCCTCTTGATTTTTAAGCCGAAATGTTAATCTATTTTAAACTAAATTGTCTCCCAAATTGATAATAAACATTCAATACAATGTTGAGTTTTAAGTGTGGGGCATAGGGGTCATTTTCCCACTTCAAATTCCCCCTAATGGTTCCCAAAAAATTGTCAATTTGTTTTTCAAAATTTTCAAAATTCCTTAAAACATATTAGAAATTACTTTCACAAAGTATCATCTAGCTTCACATTACAAATAAATATTTGTCCTACCTAGTGGATACTAAATTGTCTCCCACCTTGATAATAAATATTCAAGAGAATGTTGAGTTTTAAGTGTGGGGCAGAGGGGTCATTTTCCCACTTCAAATTCCCCCTAAATTTTCCCAAAAAATAGTCAATTTTTTTTCAAAATTTTCAAAATTACTTAAAAAATTTCAGAAATTCCTTTCACTAAGGATCATCTAGCTTCACATTACACATCATTTTTTGTCCTGCCTAGTGGATACTAACTTTTTGGTAGTTAAGGGTTGTACTGATTCTAAAACTACTGAGGTTGAGTGACTGCTGAGAGAATTAGAAGACTGTCTTTATAGAAATTCTATTTAGCAATTGAGGAAGGGACTGATATATGATAGATTTTTTTTGAAATTAGGATCATGACTTTAAGAAAATATAAATTATAACTGGATCTTATGGGCCACACCTTTTAATGAAACAAACAATCACCTAATTGAGCCTACTCAAATGATAATTAGTTAAGTCCTTCATAACTGGAGTAAAATGGGAAAATGGGATCCCACAGTGAGTCTATGAGATAGGTTCCCTAGGTGTGTTTCTGTGAATAAATAAAATCCAATTTCACTTTCAATAATTGTTATGAATAGTTCCTTGCACATGAAATATGGCTGAAAAAAAATTCATATAATGTGCCCTGAAAAAAAATGAACTCATTAAGGTGAGGTGAATTTTGAACCTAGATGAAGAAGGGAACAATTGATTTAATTAAATATTATTTGAGTGGTGTTAATGAAGTGATTCAAAAAAATAAACATTTTTGGAACATAGGAGAATGTAAGAATTGAATGTTCCTTTGGTTAAGGTTTTAATTCCACTTTTATTTAACATTTACTCACTTTTTTGAATTGGAACTTGAACTGGAATTAAATTAGGATAGTTAGTGAAGTTCGTGTCAGAGGCATGACATCTTTAGGAGTGGATGAATTTGTGAAGCCTTTGGTTTCCAGCATGTAATTAAATCTAGGTAGTACAATTCTTTTGAACATTCTCTCTAAATCCAGTCATGAATATGTACCTCTATTTGTAAAAGTTTTTTCATGCACTTTTTGAAAAGAATGTCACAAATCATAATTCTATTTTAAAATCAATAAGAAAGTATTTGTTTGAGGAAAAAAATATTTATGTGTGGGGGAGTTTGATGTGGCTCATTTTTAATGATATTTTCCACATCCTTTCTTAGTTTTTAGTGTATTTTAAATGTCAAAACATTATATTTTAATTAATTATTAACAATTGTTGTGTTTTTGTACATTTCTATGTAAAATAATGATTTTTAGTGTAAATAATGTATTGAAGTGATCATTTTTGGAATTTTAAATAATTCTCAAATTAAGTAATTATTTTCATCTTAAATTTCAGTTTTTATTATTTTTTTAATTAAATTATAATTTTTTATTCTTTTTATTCATTAAATTTTTTCATTTCGTTTAATTTTAAAAATAATTAGTTTATAAATTCATTAACTTAATCCATTATTTAATTTAATTTTAAATAAATAATTCACTTTAGTAATTATTTATTTAAATAATTAAATTAGTTTTAACTATATAATTATATTCATTTAGAACTTTTATTTAATTTAATTAATTGATTTTATTAATTCATTTAATTAATTAATGGGTTAATTAATTTAACCAATTAACTTTAAATATTTTTTCAAATTTTTTTAAATTAATTACTAACAATTTATGATATTAAAAAAATTCTTTATTTTAAATATTTTTTTACTTTTTTTATGTTGTTTTTAATTTATTTTAATTTTTAATTTGTTTTTAATTTTAGTTATTAATTTCATTTTTTAATGTTATTGATTGTGAAAGAGTTACCATTGTTGTCCGAGCAATGGCTCATTGAGTCACTGTCACCGTTACTTCTCCTCTCCCAATGATGACTCGGAGTAACGGTTGTCTTCCCTACCACTGTCATAGTTCCACTATTCTCCCAACCACTATTCCCACCTTCAATGGTGAATCAATTGAGTCAGAGTTCCTTTGCATCCTCTACAACCCACTTCCATCATTTCTCGTCTCACTATCATTGCCTCCATGCCACCGATCATTCACCAAAAGTGACTCTTAATCATCATTGTCTTTCCAATCCCCATTGTGTTCCTCCCTCACTGCCTTCTCCTCCAAAAGTCAACACCACCACAAAAGAATTAAAAATATTAATTATAAACAATTAAACTAAATAAAAAACATTAAATTTACAAAAAAATTTAACAAAAAACAATTCAACGAAATAAAAAACATTAAATTAAAAACCATACCTCTAAAAGAATTCCAAAAATTTCAAACCGCAAACTTCTCCACAAAAGAGAGAAAATGAGAGGTAAATGGGTGTTTGGAAGTGAGTTGAAGAGGAGGGGGTACTGCCCTTTTAGAGGGCGTATAGGCAAAGGCGGCACCCGCGGTGCCGCCTTTTGCAATGACGCCAGGTGAAAGGCGGCACCTGTGGTGCCACCTTTCGTATGACATCATCTAGAAAGGCGGCACTACGGGTGTCGCCTTCGCCACATCAGCGATCTGCACCATCAATGCAAAGTAGGCAACCGCGATTCTTCCTTTCACTCGAAAGGAAAAGGCGGCATCACAGATTCCCCCTTTGTGGTGCATTTTGGAAAATATTTCCTCCCTAATCGTTTTCTACAAAAAAAATTAAAAAAGTAAAAAAAAACTCGTTATTTCTTACTAAATTATTAATTATTTATTCAATAACATAGTATAGTTAATATATAAATAAAATAGAGTTAAAAAATAAATAACATCATGTTTCGAGCTTCTCGCCTTTATTGTAGTGAATTGGATATCAAAATTTCAGAAAACCCATTGTCACGTGGGTTTTTGAAATTTTGATATCCAATTCACTACAATAAATGCCAGAAGCTCGAAACATGATGATATTTATTTTTTAACTCCATGTTATTTATATTTTAACTCCATATTATTTATATTTTAACTACATGTTATTTATATTTTAACTCCATGTTATTTATATTTTAACTCCATGTTATTTATTTTTTCACATTCACTAAATGTTGTTTTTAACTACATGTTTTTTAACTCCATGTTGTTTTTTAAATCCATGTTGTTTTTTAACTCCATGTTGTTTATGTTATTTAATATCATTTAAACTGTAGTTTTATTTTTAACTCTATGTTATTAATTAAATAATTTCTAATTAATCATTCCTAATAAAAACTATCAACATCATTAACAAATTATCAATTTATCATTTCTCTTCTTAGATATTTTAGTAGTTTATAAATAAATATTCATATATTAAGCATATCCCCCGGGAGTGTCAAACCAGAATGCAGCAAGGCTCGTTGTCATGAAACAATTCCCGTTTGAGTCTAGCTCAAATTAGTGTTTTTGTGTTTTACCCCTAGGTACATCTGTTCCAGAGCCACATTCACTTGTTTGTATCCATACAAGGATTTGATTTCTTAGATAACATAGTCTTTATGCTACAAAAATTTCATTAAAAGAATCCTAAATTAATTTATACTAATGATAATTATAATTCCTAAATATATATAACTAATTAAACAATCTAATAAACAAAAAAAAATTAAAACTAACTAAACTACTAAAAAAATTAACTATAAGAAATTCAACTAAATAAAAAACATTAAATTTACAAAAATATTTAACTAAAAAAAATTCAACAAAATAAAAAACATTAAATTAAAATCCATACCTCTAAAATCATTCCAAAAATTTCAAACCGCAATCTTCACCGCAAAAGAGAGAAAATTAGACTAAATGGGTGTTTGGAAGTGAGTTTAAGGGGAGGGGTGCTTACCTTTTATAGGGCATTGAGGCAAAGTCAGCACCCATGATTCTGCCTTTTGTATGACGTTATCTATAAAGGTGGCACAGTGGGTGTCGCCTTCGCCAAGTCAGAAATCCACGCTGGCAATGCAAAGGCAGCAGCCGCGTTTCCTCCTTTCACCCTAAATGCAAAGGTGGCATCGTGTATAGCACCTTTGCGGTGCATTTTGAAAAATATTTTCGCCCTAACCATTTTTTGCAAAAAAAATTCAAAAATGTATACAAAACTCGTTATTCCTTACTAAATTATTTATTATTTATTCAATAACATAGTAGAGTTAGAATATAAATAAAATCGAGTTAAAAAATAAATAACATCATGTTTCGAGCTTCTAGAATTTATTGCAGTTAATTGGATATCAAAATTATAGAAATCCTATTGTCCCATGGGTTTTCTGAAACTTTGATATCCAATTCATTGCAATAAAGGCCAAAAGCTCGAAACATGATCTTGTTTATTTTTTAAATCCATGTTATTTATATTTTAACTCGATATTATTTATATTTTAACTCTTTTAACTCCATGTTATTTATTTTTTCACGTTCACTAAATATTGTTTTTTAACTCCATGTTTTTTTAACTCCATGTTGTTTTTTAACTCCATGTTGTTTTTTAACTCCATGTTGTTTATGTTATTTAATATCACTTGAACTGTAGTTTTATTTTTAACTCTATGTTATTTATTAATTAATTTCTAATTAATCATTCCTAATAATAACTATCAACATCATTACTAAATTATCAATTTATCATTTCTTTTCTTAGATATTTTAGTAGTTTATAAAGAAATATGCATATCTTAAGCATATCCCTCGGGAGTGTCAAACCATAATACAGCAAGGCCTGTTGTTGTGCACCAGTTCCTGTTCGAGTCTATCTCAAATCGGTGCTTTCAGGTTTTACACCTAGGTACTTTCGTGCCAGAGCCACATTCACATGTTTGTATCCGGATAAGGATCTAATTTCTTAGATAAAATAGTCTTTATGCTACCAAAATTTCATTAAAATAATCCTAAATTAATTTATACTAATGATAATTATAATTCCTAAATATATATAACTAATTAAACAATCTAATAAACAAAAAAATTTAAAACTAACTAAACTACTAAAAGAATTAAAAAATTTAACTATAAATAATTCAACTAAATAAAAAACATTAAATTTACATAAATATTTAACTAAAAACAATTCAACGAAATAAAAAACATTAAATTAAAAACCATACCTCTAAAATCTTTCTAAAAATTTCAAACCGCAAACTTCGCCGCAAAAGAGAGAAAATGAGAGGTAAATGGGTGTTTGGAAGTGAGTTGAAGGGGAGGGGGTGCTTCCCTTTTATAAGGCGCCGAGGCAAAGGCAGCACTCGGGGTGCGGCCTTTCGTAATGATGTCAGGCGAAAGGCGTCACCTGCGGTGCCGCCTTTTGGATGACATCATCTAGAAAGGTGGAACCGCGGGTGCCCCCTCGTCACGTCAGAGATCCGCACAAGAAATGAAAAGGTGGCAGCTGTGATGCTGCCTTTCACATGAAATACAAAGGCGGCATCGTGGATGCCGCCTTTGTGGCTCATTTTGAAAAATATTTTCGACCTAACTGTTTTTTTCAAAAAAAAATTAACGTAAAAAAAACTCGTTATTCCTTAATAAATTATTAATTATTTATTCAATAACATAGTCGAGTTAAAAGATAAATAACATCGATTTAAAAAACAAATAACATCATGTTTCGAGCTTCTCGCCTTTATTACATTGAATTGGATATCAAAATTTCAGAAAACCCATTGTCACATGGGTTTTCTAAAATTTTGATATGCAATTCACTCTAATAAATCCCTGAAGCTTGAAACATGATGTTATTTGTTTTTTAACTCCATGTTATTTATATTTAAACTCCATATTATTTATATTTTAACTCTATGTTATTTATATTTTAACTCCATGTTATTTATATTTTAACTCCATGTTATTTATTTTTTCACTTTCACTAAATGTTGTTTTTTAACTCCATGTTATTTTTTAACTCCATATTGTTTTTTAACTCCATGTTTTTTATGTTATTTAATATCATCTGAACTGTAGTTTTATTTTTAACTCTTTTTTATTTATTAATTAATTTCTAATTAATCATTCCTAATAATAAATATCAACATGATTACTAAATTATCAATTTATCATTTCTTTTCTTAGATATTTTAGTAGTTTATAAAGAAATATGCATATCTTAATCATATCTCCCGGGAGTGTTAAACCAGAATGCAGCAAGGACCATTGTCGTACACCAGTTCCTGTTCGAGTCTAGCTCAAATCGGTGTTTTTGGATTTTACCCCAAGGTACATCTGTGCTAGAGCCACATTCACTGGTTTGTATAGAGAAAAGGATTTGATTGCTTAGATAATATAGTCTTTATGCTACCAAAATTTCATTAAAATAATCCTAAATTAATTTAAACTAATGATAATTATAATTCCTAAATATATATAACTAATTAAACAATCTAATAAACAAGAAACAAAAAACTAACTAAACTACTAAAAGAATTAAAAAATTTAACTATAAACAATTCAACTAAATAAAAACATTAAATTTTCAAAATTATTTAACTAAAAACAATTAAACAAAATAAAAACAATAAATTGAAAACCATACCTCTAAAATATTTCCAAAAATTTCACACTCCAAACTTCGCCGCAAAAGAGAGAAAATGAGGGGTAAATGGGTGTTTGTATGTGAGTTGAAGGGTAGGGGCACTGCCCTTTTATAAGGCGCAGAGGCAAAGGCGGCACCTACGGTGCCGCCTTTTGTATGACATCATCTAGAAAGGCAGCACCGCAGGTGCCACCATTGCCATGTCAGTGATATGCGCTGACAGTGCAAAGGCGGCATCCGTGATGCCACATTTCACCCGAAAGGCAAAGGCGGCATCGTGAATTCCCCCTTTGGGGCACATTTTGAAAAATATTTTTGCACTAACCAATTTCTGCAAAAAAATTCTTTTAAAAACGTTAAAAATATTCGTTATTCCTTACTAAATTATTAATTATTTATTTAATAACATAGTAGAGTTAAAATATAAATAACATCGAGTTAAAAAATAAATAACATCATGTTTCGAGCATCTCACCTTTATTGAAGTGAATTGGATATCAAAATTTCAGAAAACCCATTGTCACATGGGTTTTCTAAAATTTTGATATCCAATTAACTGTAATAAATTCCAGAAGCTCAAAACATGATGATATTTATTTTCTAACTCCATGTTATTTATATTTTAACTCCATATTATTTATATTTTAACTCCATGTTATTTATATTTTGACTCCATGTTATTTATATTTTAACTAGATATTATTTATTTTTTCACATTCACTAAATGTTGTTTTTTAACTCCATGTTTTTTTAACTCCATGTCATTTATTAACTCCATGTTGTTTTTTAACTCCATGTTTTTTATGTTATTTAATATCATTTAAACTGTAGTTTTATTTTTAACTCTATTTTATTAATTATTTAATTTCTAATTAATCATTCCTAATAAAAACTATCAACATTATTACTAAATTATCAATTTATCATTTCTTTTCTTAGATATTTTAGTATTTTATAAATAAATATTCATATCTTAAGCATACCCCCTGGGAGTGTCACACTAGAATGCAGGAAGGCACGTTTTTGTGCACCAGTTCCCATTCGATTGTAGCTCAAATCAGTGTTTTCAGGTTTTACCCCTAGGTAGATCTGGGCCAGAGCCATATTCATTTGGTTGTATCCAGACAAGGATTTTATTCCTTAGATAACATAGTCTTTATGCTACTAAAATTTCAACAAAATAATCCTAAATTAATTTATACTAATGATAATTATGATTTCTAAATATATATAACTAATTAAACAATATAATAAACAAAAATATTTAAAACTAACTAAACAACTAAAAGTATTACAAAATTTAACTATAAACAATTCAACTAAATAAAAAACATTAAATTTACAAAAATATTTAACTAAAAACAATTCAACGAAATAAAAAAATATTAAATTAAGAATCATACCTCTAAAAGCATTCCAAAAATTTCAAACTGAAAACATCGCCTCAAAAGAGAGAAAATGAGAGGTAAATGGGTGTTCGGAGGTTAGTTGAAGGGGAGGAGTATGCCATCATCTAGAAAGGCGGCACAACGGGTGCCCCCTACGCCACTTCAGCAATCTGTGTCGGCAGTGCAAAGGCGGCAGCCGCGATGCTGCCTTTCAGCCGAAATGGAAAGGTGACATCGTGGATGCCTCCTTTGTGGTGCATTTTGAAAAATATTTTATCCCTAACCATTTTCTGCAGAAAAAATTAAAAAACCTAAAAAAACTCATTATTCCCTACTAAATTATTAATTATTTATTCAATAACATAATAGAGTTAAAATATAAATAACATCCAGCTAAAAAATAAATAACATCATCTTTCGAGCTTCTCACCTTTATTGGAGTGAATTTGATACCGAAATTTCAGAAAACCCATTGTCACACGGGTTTTCTGAAATTTTTGTATCCAATTCACTGCAATAAAGGGCAGAAGCTCGAAATATGATGTTATTTATTTTTTATCTCCATGTAATTTATATTTTAACTTCATATTATTTATATTTTAACTCCATGTTATTTATATTTTAACTCCATGTTATTTATATTTTAAATCCATGTTATTTATTTTGTCACTTTCACTAAATGTTGTTTTTTAACTCCATGTTTTTTTAACTCCATGTTGTTTTTTAACACCTTGTTGTTTTTTAACTCTATGTTGTTTATGTTATTTAATATCATTTGAACTGTAGTTTTATTTTTAACTCAAAGTTATTTATTAGTTAATTTCTAATTAATCATTCCTAATAATAACTATCAACATCATTACTAAATAATCCATTTATCATTTCTTCTCATTGATATTTTAATAGTTTATAAAGAAATATGCATATCCTAAGAATATCCCCGAGAGTGTCAAACTAGAATGCAGCAAGGCCCGTTGTTGTACCCCAGTTCCCATTCAAGTCTAGCTCAAATCAGTGTTTTCGGGTTTTACCCCTAGATACATATGTGCCAAAGCCACATTCACTTGTTTGTATCCAGAAAAGGATTTCATTTCTTAGATAAAATAGTCTTTATGCTACCAAAATTTCATTAAAATAATCCTAAATTAATTTATACTAATGATAATTATAATTCCTAAATATATATAACTAATTAAACAATCTAATAAACAAAAAAAAATTAAAACTAACTAAACTACAATAAGAATTAAAAAATTTAACTATAAACAATTCAACTAAATAAAAAACATTGAATTTTCAAAAATATTTAACTAAAAAAGTCCAATGAAATAAAAAACATTAAATTTAAAACCATATCTCTAAAAAATTTCCAAAAATTTTAAACCACAAACTTCATCACAAAAGGGAGAAAATGAGAGGTAAATTGGTGTTTGAAAGTGAGTTAAAGGGGAGGGGGCGCTTCCCTTTTATAGGGTGCGAAGGCCAAGGCAGCATCCACAATGTCGCCTTTCGCAATGACTGTTGAGGTTGGTGTCCTGAGAACCAACTGTTTTGTACTTTGATGTTCATTTATTACATATTTTCCTTTGTTCTGAATGACTATAATATAATAATGTCCTGGAATATTAGTTGCATTGATATGGTCATGGAAGATCCCCGCCATGATGAGAACTTTGAAATGCTATAATAATATTCTTAAACAAAGTTCTATGGTTAGATGAAATACTATGATTGGACACATAGTATACATACCGTCATGTGTGAGTACTCGTAAGAAGATGAGCCTCTCTCTCATGGAGTTCACACTTAGTAATATCCAAGATGGGAGATTATGAGAACAGACTTGCTAGTAGTAATTCTGCATGCTTTGGTCTCATTGGGAATTACTATCTGCGAGCATGTGTAATGGTCCTTAGACTGGAAGATTATCATTAACTCATGTCATGACTCGCACACTTAGATTTGTTGACGAAAACCGTCACGTAGACAGTTGGTGGGAAGTAGGGCACGTTGGGTGCATCACGAATGACATGTTGTTAATGGAAAAGTCAAAGGAAGGATTTTTCCCTTCCATATTTATGGAAGTAGATATCTCGTGCCCTTTTATTGAAATAGAATTTTCGAATAAATTCCATGGCCATGGTGACACGGTGAGTTTATTTCTTAAAGTCAAAGAATGACAGATCAAGCATATAGGTTTATGACACAACCATGAGACATGCTTGATGATATATTGATACAAAGGGATTAAATTACACAATAAGCATTTGTATGAGGTGATACTTCAATGCGGTGTCAACTTCTTTTTCTTGGGTGCCTTTACTTGTTGCTAGACAGTAATCTTGGACTTTAGGAAAGCCTGCCTAATGCCAAAAAGAAAGAGGCCTAGAGGGTCACACACTAAGTGTATTCAAGTATCTCAAGTAGAATAAAGATTATTCTCATACGTGGTTTAATAATTATTCAAGGAAGCCAAAATCATTTTAATGTTGGAGGAAGAATAAAATGAAAACAAGTACACGTCGTGTATTAATGATTACACGATGTGTAGTTTTATTTTGAAAAAAAGTACACGCCGTGTATTATTAAATGTACACGCCGTGTAATTTTCATTTAAGAAAGAAAATTAATAAATGAAAACAAGATATACATGTTGTGTACATTGAATGTAAACGCCGTGTAGTTTTTAATGAAAAACAAGTACACACCGTGTATTTATTATTACACGCCGTTTAGTTTTTCCAGTCGGGATTTTGAGGATATAATATTGTTTTTATTAAATGATATTTATTACAATCAGTGTGGGCACATGAAAAGGAATAAATTATTTGACATGGGGATTTCAATAAGAGTAAATTAAATAAATAAAAAGAATAACTCATTTATTTATTGTCATTACTCTGCAACCTCAAACACGATAATAAATATCCTCACAACCCCAACTCTTTTCCTACATAAGAGAATCATTGTGCACAACAATTTTGTAGAATTATTTCAAGGATAAAAGAACCTCTTCCTCCAAGAACTCTCTCAAGACCGAGAGAGATCCTCTTCCCTCAGATCAAGATGATCTAAGGCAGACAACGCAAGAAAATGTTTCTCCACGCTAGCACTCAGAGACTCCTTTGGAGACGTCCAGAGATACGAGGTTCACGTGTGGATCACCGCTGGAGGAATTATACACTTGGCTTCTGCGATGCAATGACGAATCACAATGTAATGTGATCAATAATATCAATGAAGAAAGAACATACAAAAGTCACTTCTTGTCAATTAATTAAATTAATTATAATCAACCTGTGACGATCCTCTTTTGTGGTTCCAGGACCTTTCTTCTTCTTTGTCTATTTCTATGAATCGATCTGTGGAGACTGGCATTTATCGTCGTATTGATCCCAGATTGATCATTTCTAATGACAAAAATCCAAGTGGGCACATCCACCCACATGATTCCACTACGCCCGGAACCTTCAATTGGTATCAGAGCCAGGTTATAGTATTGATTATAGTTATTTAATTTTCTTTGATTATTTACGCATTTATAATCGATTCAATTCAAGATAAATCATTCTATAAAACTGAATGAATGAGATCTGTTCTTCCTCCTTTGTTTCTTGATTCACATCACAGAAGTGATCCTTTTAATTTTAATTTTCATTAAAATAAAAATGAGGAACTCATTCAGAGGAGCTGTTCTTTCTGTCTGTACAACATGGGAATACACGACGTGTAATTAAAACTACCCTCAGTGTACTTAGGTTCAACGAACCGGTAATGGTCCACCAAACCACTCCGTGTGAATTGAGTATACCTGAGTTTTATTACCCAGTGTTGACCATAAATGAATAGTGCGTGGAACCATAATACACGGCGTGTATGTTTAATCAACACGTCGTGTAGTCCGATCTGGCCCAAGTGAAATCGTGTACAAGGAGAAGTCATTTTCCGCGTACACAGAATTGCCAGGCCGGTAACCGTGTAACAAGGAAGTAAACACCGTGTTAGATTAATCTACATGCCGTGTACCCCAAAATTTCCAAATTATAGAAAACATGCCAAATCCCCCGACGTGTACTTTGGATAAAGGGTGAAAATAAATACATGTCGTGTAAATATAAACTACAGGCAATGTACTTTCCAGAAATGGAATTTCACCAGGTTTCCTCCAAAATTACAAAGACCTGTATAAGGGGTATGGATGAGATTATTCTCAAGTAAATTCAGAAAGGAATTTAAGATAAAGAATTTATTAATTATAAGATCATAATTAATTAAATTCAAGCGCGACTTATCTTAAATAATAGAACGATTAAAAGAATTTGAATTATAAATATTCGTAATTGTCGTTGCATGCTATGGATGATCATGAGCTAGACCAAAGACCATTTGTATGTGTGTTTAGTTTCATTTAAATTTGTTTAATTTAAATTCGTTGGTCTGCAAACCTTCTTCCAATATAATGTAGGTCATGCATTCCCATGGTTTCTTTAATGTAAACCCCATGTAATGGGGGATCTCCCAAGTCAGTGGAGACGGTTCAAATATACATAGACGAGGTGAAACCAACCCAAGAAGATGCAAATATGGACAGATGGGAGCTGCAAAACACGAACCACCGGGTTCCAGGTGTATTCCCTAGGTCTAGATTAGCTTATCAAACCACTAGATAAGCTAACCAATAAAATCTCATGATCATGCTATCTTATTTTATTTCTGTTTGATTGCATGGTTTATTTATTATGTATTTGTTGTTGTGATCACATAATTAATAAAATAAATAAGCATGCAAAGATAGAATAAAATAAAAACCGGACTATGCGTAAACATTATTAGAACATGGTTAATCACTTAAGAAAGCATCACTTAATATTAACAAGCATGTGATAATCCAAAACTACGCATAAAGAATAAAATCCCTCAACACCATATTACATCAGACCAAGCCTTCCAATACTTGATTAAGGTCAAGACTCAATAAAACCATGTGTTTGACCAACCCTTGTTTGGACAATTACTTTTATAAAGGATTCCCTTATGAAAGGTTTCGGGTTGACTTAACCATATTACATCAATAGGAGTATCCCTTTCTAGACTTGATGTAATATTGGAGGCAAGAGTTGTGGAAATCCAAGTCAGGATTTCCGGATTGGGGAGTCCACTCAACAGATCAAGGAACTTTAAGCTCATATTTGGCAAAGACCTACCTACCTAAATACCTTCAAATAGCTTGACCAACCCTTGTTGGGGTTATGCGAAGGGGAATATGGATCCTTACCACTAGAATGTCAATGAAACTGAACTTTACAAGTTCAATTGTGAGGTCCATTGGGACTTGATAAAATAGTGGGAGACTTAATAAAATTTATTATTTCTCATAAAATGTAATCAAGAAAGTACTAATAAATCTGCTCTTTTAATTTGAAGAATCAATAGGACAAACTTGTCAACCACGTTTTCTTTTCGATCAATTCTAGAAAAATACAACATCCTCACCGGTAGTAAATTTCAGGAATGGTTTCGGTGCCTTCGGGTTATCCTATTCCATGAAAGAAAGTTTACGTGCTGGAGTCCTCACTTCCTGACTCTCCTTCCCCAGGGGCGAGTGATAAGATTTCCTAGTCTATGATCAACATTTGAGCGACACACTTGACGTTCAATGTTTGATGTTGTCATGAATGTATAATGAGCTCATGATGTCTCATGAAGATATGGATGCTTATAGCACGCTCAATCACCTCTGTGGTCTATACCATGAGAGATCAAGACAGGAAAGGTTTGAGATCTCAAAGGCTCTATTTCAGAGCAATCTTGGGGAGGGTTCCCCAGCCAGGCCTCATTTAGTAAAGCTCGTTGGATACATTGAGCACTTGGAGGTTGTAGGGTTTAAAATTCCCGAAGAATAGGGTACCGATCTCATTCTTACATCACTCTCCCAGAGATTCTCCACCTTTGTTGTAAATTTCAACATGAACAACATTGAGAAGTCTCTATATGATCTTATTATCCTCATTCTCCAAGTGGAAAATGACATGAATCATGAAAAGCCATCTGTCCTCATGGTGAATAAAAGGAAAGGGAAGGCAAAGATCTTTAAGCCCAAACTTCTTCAAGGCCTTCCATGAAAAGGAAGATCAAAGGGGAGGCAAGAGAACGGGATGTTGTTTGTTTTGCTTTTGGCAAGAAGGGCCACTGGAAGAAAAACATCACCCAGCCAAGGAAGCAAGGGGAAGCTTCTGGTTCATTTTTCATCGAATGAAATCTATCTGTTTCTACAAATTGGGTATTAGATACAGCTTTTGGTTCTCACATATCTATCCAAATACAAGAACCAAGTAGATTCAAGAAGGTTGATCGAGGGGAGGTGGATCTTCGAGCATCCAACGAAGCCAGACTTGCCATTGTAGCTGTCAAAGACTACCACCTCACATTGACTATTGGGATGGTCTTGGTTTTGAAAGGATGTTATTATGTACCCTCTATAACCAAAAACATTATTTCAGTATCCAGATTATATATTTATGGATTCATCTTCATGTTTGGAAGTGGATGTTGTTATTTTTATAAAGATAGCATTTGTTTTGGTAGGGAACATTTATATAACGGCCTTTATGTGTTAGACTACACAAACCAAGTAATGGAAATCGATGAAAACGTTAATTAACATGACTCATATCACACCTAACTTTGGAATCATCGGCTAGGTCATGTCAATGTGAAACGTTTGACAAAATTGAATCAAGATGGGTGTTTAGATTCTTTCGAACTAAAACCACTTGGTGTATGTAATGCGTGTCTACAAGTAAAAATGACCAAAGCCCCATTTAGTAGGAAAGGTGAAAGGGATAAATATCTTCTAGAATTAGTTCACACAGATGTGTGTAGACCATTTCCAATTGAAGCAAGGGATGGGTTCTTGTACTTCATAACATTTACTGATGATTTTAGTAGATATGGATATATTTAATTAATGAGGTATAAGTCATATTCTTTTGATCGGTTCAAAGAATACAAGAATGAAGTTGAGAACCAGATTGGTAAGAAAATTAAGAAATTCCACTCAGAAAGAGGAGGAGAATATCTTAATCAGGACTTCATCTATTTCTTACGGGAGTTTGGGATTCTATTTCAACTCACTCCTCCTTACACACCTCAGTGGAATGGTGTCAGTGAAAGGTGGAACCGAACCCTGTTGGACATGGTGAGATCAATGATGAGTCATGTGAGTCTTCCATTATCCTTTTGGGGATATGCATTACAAAAAAGTGGCATACATATTAAACCAAGTACCAACTAAATCGATAAATGGTATTCCATAAGAGTTATGGAGTGGATGCAAATCCATGTTATCAAATTTACATGTATGGGGTAACGAAGAATTTGTTAAGGACTCTTCAGGTAAAAAACATGCACCCCGAGGAAAAAGTGTATCTTTATAAGATATCCCAAGGAAACAAGGGGTTATTACCTATACAACCCCTCAGAAAAAATGTTACAGTGGCAAGACACACCATATTCCATGAGATGGAGCACATCTCTAAAAGAGATAGTGGGAGAAAGATAGAATTTGATGAAGTCAAGGCTCAAGATACACAGGAGTTGGTATAAGAACAGATTCCACAAAGCCCCGTGGAAGAACAATCTGTTCTGGAGACACAAGAACTGTGTAGGAGCACGAGAGAGGTAAGAGAACCAGAACAATATGGTTTTCTTGTCACCGAGGATGGTGACTCATTACTGGTTGATAATGATGATCCTCTTACCTACAAGGAAGCAGTTGATGGTACAGACGCTGCCACGTGGAAAGAAGCCATGAATTCTGAAATGGATTCCATGTACCAAAACCAAGTCTGGATTTTGGTAGATCCTCCAGTTGATGTAAATACTATTTGTAATAAATGGGTATTCAAGAATAAACTGGACATGGAGGGGAAATTCAGCACCTATAAGGAATGATTGGTTGCAAAAGGTTTTATACAACATCAAGGAATTGACTATGATGAAACCTTTTCACCTGTTGCGATACTAAAATCCATCAGAATCCTATTGGCCATTGCCTCTTAACATGACTATGAAATTTTGCAAATGGATGTCAATACAACATTCCTTAACGGGAACCTCTAGGAATATGTCTACATGACACAACCTGAAGAGTTTGTGACTCCAAAGGATGCCAACAAAGTATGCAAGTTGTAGAAATCCATTTATGGATTGAAGAAAGCATCAAGGTCATGGAACATTCGTTTTGATAAAGCCATAATAAAATTTGGATTTGTTAAAAGAATGTGAGCCTTGTGTCTACAAGAGGTTTAGTGGAAGTCCAGTCATTTTCCTAATAGTATATGTTGATGACATATTACTAATTGGAAACTAAGTACCTGTCTTACAGTCAGTTAAGGAATAGTTAAATAAATCCTTCTCCATGAAAGACTTGGGTGAGGCAACATATATTCGTGGGATCAAGATCCATCGTGATAGATCCAAGAGAATGTTGTGCCTGAGTCAAAGTACATACATTGAAAAGATACTGAAGAGATTCATTATGGAATAATCCAAGAGGAAATTGTTGCCAATATCACATGGCATTCATCTTTCCAAGAAAATGTGTCATCGGACACATGAGGAAAGATAAAAAATGGCAAGGATCCCTTACGCATCCGCAATTGGGTCAGTCATGTATGTTATGCTATGTACAAGGCTAGATGTTGATTACGCATTAAGTGTGGTAGGCAGATATCAAGATAATCCAGGAGACCGCCATTAGATGGCATTCAAGACTATCCTTAAGTATCTAAGGCGTACTAAGTATATATTCCTGGTTTATGGAGGAGATGAGGAACTAGTCATCAGAGTACATGTAGATGCTTGTTTCCAGACTGATCAAGATGACATGTAGTTGCAGAATAGATACATATTCAGTTTGAATGGAGGTGCAGTGAGCTGGAAGAGCTCAAAGAAATGTGTGGTGGCAGATTCTACAGCAGAGTCCGAGTATATCGCAGCTTCTGAGGCAGCTAAAGAAGCATTCTAGATGCAAATCTTCATCCAAGAGCTGGATGTAGTACCTAGCAGTAAAGATCCTATCACACTCTATTGTGATAATACTATAGAAGTGGCACTTGCAAAAGATCCATGGTCGCATCAGCGGACAAAGCACATACTTCAGAAGTATCATATCTTGAGGGATTTTTCTCAGATAGGTGAAGTTGCAGTGATCAGTATTTCCACGGAAGACACAATGGCGGACCTGATGACTAAAGCCTTGACTCAGTAGAAACATGATCATCATGTGAGGTCTAGCAGACTAAAAGTCATAGGCAGTTGGCTCTAGTCCAAGTGGGAGTTTGTTAGGGTTGGTGTCCTTAGAACCAACTGTTTTGTACTTTAATGGTCACTTATTATATATTGTTCATTGTTCTGCATGACTATAATATAATAATGTCCAGTAATATTTGTTGCATTGATAAGTTCATGGAAGATCCCTGCCGTGATGAGATCCTTGAAATTCTATAACAATATTCTTAAACAAACTTCTACGGTTAGATGACATACTATGATAGTTCACATAGTATATAGACCGTCATGTGTGAGTACTCGTAAGAAGACGAGAATCTCTCTCATGGAGTTCACACTTGGTAATCTCCAAGATGGGAGATTATGAGAATAGTCTTGCCAGTAGTAATTCTACATGTTTTGGTGTCATCGTACATTACTATATGCGAGCGTCTGTAATGGTCCTTAGACTGGAAGATTATCATTAACTCATGTCATGACTCACGCACTTAGATTTGCTGACAAAAACCGTCACATAGATAGTTGGTGGGAAGTAGGGCATGTTGGGTGCATCACGAATGACATGTTGTTAATGGATAATTCAAGGAATGATTTTTCCCTTCCATATTTATGGAAGTAGATATCTTGGTCCCTTTGATTGAAATAGAACTGTTGAATAAATTCCATGGCCATGGTGACACGGTGAGTTTATTTCTGGAAGTCAAAGAATGATAGATCAAGCATATAGGTTTACGACACTGGAATGAGACCTTCTTGATGAGATATTGAGAAAAAGGGATTAAATTACACATTAATCATTCATATGAGGTGATACGTCAATGCAGAGTCAACTTCTTTATCTTGGGTTCCTTGACCCATTGCTATACAGTAATCTTGGACTTTAGGCAAGCCCAACTAATGCCAATGAGAAAGAGGCATAGAGGGTCACACACTAAGTGTATACAAGTATAAATATTATTCCCATAAATGGTTTAATAATTTTTCAAGGAATCCTAAATCATTTTAATGTTGGAGGAAGAATAAAATGAAAACAAGTACATGTCATGTAGTAATGATTACACGTCGTGTAGTTTTATTTTGAAAACAAGTAAACGCCGTGTATTTTTAAATGTAAACACCGTGTAGTTTTCATTTTAGAAAGGAAATGAATAAATGAAAACAAGGTATACACGCCGTGTACAGTTAATATACACGCCGTGTAGTTTTCAATGAAAAACAAGTACACGCCTGGTATTTATTATTGCACACCATGTAGTTTTTTCTGTCAGGATTTTGAGGATATAATATTATTTTTATTAAATGATATTTATTATAATCAGCGTGGGCGCATGTCAAGGAATTAATTATTTGACATGGGTTTTTTAATAAGAGTCAATTAAATAAATAAAATGCGTAACGCATTTATTTATTGTCATAACTCTGCAACCTCAAACATGATTAGAAATATCCTCACAACCCAAACTCTTTTCCTACAGAAGAGAATCATTGTGAACAACAATTCAGTAGAATTCTTTCAAGGCCGAAAAAACCTATTCCTCCAAGAACGCTTTCAAGAATGAGAGAGATCCTCTTCCATCGGATCAAGATGATCTAATTGGGACAACGCAAGCAAAGGTTTCTCCATGATAGCACCCAGAGACTCCTTTGGCGACGTCCAGAGATATGAGGTGCACGTGTGGATCACCGCTAGAGGAAGTATAGACTTGGATTCTACAACACAATGAAGAATCACATAGGAACGTGATCAAGAATATCAACGAAGAAAGAACACCCAAAAGATACTTCTTTTCAATTAATTAACTTAATGATAATGAACCTGTGACGATCCACTTTTGTGGTTTTGGGACCTTTCTTCTTCTTTGTCTATTTATGTGAATCGATCCATGGAGAATGGAATTTATAGTCATATTGATTACGGATTTATCATTGCTAATGACAAAATCCAAGTCGGCACATCCACCCATGCTCTTCCACTGCGCCCGGAATCTTCAATGACGCCAGGAGAAAGGTGGAACCCGCAGTGCCACCTTTTGGAGGACGTCATCTATAATAGAGGCACTGTGGGTGATACCTTTTCCACATCAGCGATATGCACCGGCAGTACAAATACGAAAGTTGTGATGCCACCTTTGTTGCGCATTTCAGAAAATATTTTCACCCTAACTGTTTTCTGCAGAAAAAATTAAAAATGTAAAAAAACTCTTTATAACTTACTAAATTATTAATTATTTATTCAATAACATAGTAGAGTTAAAATATAAATAACATCTAGTTAAAAAATAAATAACATGATGTTTCAAGCTTGTGGCCTTTATTACAGTGAATTGGATATCAAAATTTCAGAAAACCCATTGTCACATGGGTTTTCTGAAATTTTGATATCCAGTTCACTGCAATAAAGGCCAAAATCTTGAAACATGATGTTATTTTTTTTAACTCCATGTTATTTATATTTTAACTCTATATTATTTATATTTTAACTCCATGTTATTTATATTTTAACTTCATGTTATTTATATTTTAACTCCATGTTATTTATTTTTTCACTTTTACAAAATGTTGTTTTTTAACTCCATGTTATTTATGTTATTTAATATCATTTGAACTATAGTTTTATTTTTAACTCTATTTTATTTATTAATTAATTTCTAATTAATAATTCCTAATAATAACTGTCAACATAATTACTAAATTATCAATTTATCATTTATTTTCATTGATATTTTATTAGTTTATAAAGAAATATGCATATCTTAAGAATATCCCCCAGGAGTGTCAAACCAGAATGCAGCAAGGCCCTTTTTCATTCACTAGTTCCCGTTCGAGTCTAGGTCAAATCGGTGTTCTCGAGTTTTACCCCTAGGTACATCTGTGCCAAAGCCACATTCACTTGTTTTTATCCAGACAAGGATTTGATTTCTTAGATAACATAGTATTTATGATACCAAAATTTCATTAAAAGAATCCTAAATTAATTTATACTAATGATAATTATAATTCCTAAATATATATAACTAATTAAACAATCCAATAAAAAATTTAAAACTAAATAAACTACTAAAAGATTTAAAAAAATTTAACTATAAACAATTCAACTAAAAAAAATTTACATAAATATTTAACTAAAAACAATTCAACGAAATAAAAAACATTAAATTAATAACCATACCTCTAAAATAATTCCAAAAATTTGGAACCGAAAACTCCGCTGCAAAAGAGATAAAATGAGAGGTAAATGTGTGTTTGGAAGTGAGTTGAAGGTGAGGGGAGTGCTGCCCTTTTATAGGGTGCGGAGGGAAAAGTGGCACCCGCAGTGCCACCTTTCGTATGAAATCATCTAGAAAGGTGGAACTGTGGGTGCTGCCTTATCCACGTCAGTGATCCACACCGGAAGTGCAAAGGCGGAAACCGTGATGCTGCCTTTGCGGTGCATTTTGAAAAATATTTTCACCCCAACCGTTTTCTGAAAAAAAAAACGTAAAAAAACTCTTTATTCCTTACTAAATTATTAATTATTTATTCAATAACATAGTAGAGTTAAAATATAAATATCAAATTTTTGGCCGTTTTTAAGAAAAAGGGGAAATTTTGGAAATTTTCAGAGTACAGGACATGTACTTTATAGGTACATGTCGTGTACTTTGTTTCAGCGCCAAGCCATGTGATGGCCATGTCAGGGCCACCCACACAGTGTGTAAGGGAAATGTGGAGGCCACTTAAAGTAGAGTACAGAAAGGTTAAGTACATGCCATGTACCCCATAAGTACACGCCGTGTAATTTTTTTTCATTAAACGGACTGGGGCCACGTCTAATCGACGAAAACACCTTCTTCTTCAGGTTCTTCGACCGAGAGCACCCGTACGACCACGATCATCCTCCGAGCCCCCAAGCCTCTGTCTGCTGGCCGAATAAACCACATTTGATTGCGTTGGAACCACAGTGGTGAGCTCTTCCTTCTTATTGAGTCTCATTCCATGATTTTCCCTCTTTCTCAAGTTATCGTGGGTTGAGCTTTTTGTGCGTTTTCGTAGATCTATGACGTTCTAAGGAGAATCAAGCCTCATGGTTCAAGTATTTTGATCTCCTAGAATCGAGGTTGGTGGTTTGTGCCTTACCGTTCAAAGTCTTTGAGTTTTATTTTCAAATTTCACCAATACCCATGAACGGGGTATTGCATGTTTACTGTTTTGCCCATGTTGTTTTCTTGCCATGCTTGTATGCTTGTGTAGAGGTAATCTGATCATGTTTGTGAGTAATTGTTGTTCTTGGATGTTTTGACCACGCCTTTCTCATGTTAGCCTTTGGCCTTTATACCTATTTTCTAGGCCTTATGACTGTAGGATGGAAAGATATTCTTGACATGCTTGTTCCTATAGAGTGGTGATCCAAGTAGCTCGATAGATGTACTTTGGCCTTATAGCATTATTATGCACTGAATGGAATGGGACAATGAGAACCTGGTGCTATAGACTATAAGGGATAGACCGAGTGAGCTTCCCAGAGAGTCTTGAATATTACAGACTACATGAGGGTAGACCGAGTGAGCTTCCTCAGCAAGTCTTGGACATTACAGACTACAGGGGATAGACCGAGGGAGCTTCCCAGAGAGTCTTAGATTTTATAGAATATAGGAGGGTAGACCGATTGAGCTTCCTTAGAGATTCTTACTTTGTTTGATTTTCTTTAAAACCTTTTTCTAGACTAGAGAAGGATTTGACTGAGTGAGCTTCCTTAGAGAGTCTGTGATAGACCTGAGACTATAGGAGGAATTGATCGAGTGCGCTTCCTCAGAGAGTTTCACAACCATGGAGCTATAAGAGGATTAGACCGTGTGATCTACCTTAGAGAGTCCCTGAATACCCTATAATATAAGGGGAATTGACCGAGTGAGCTTCCCTAGAGAGTCTTATAATTTTCCGTATGACCAAACCAAAGGGGTTAGGCTGAGTGCACTGCCCCGAGGGTTATTGGTACTTCTTGGATAGCACCAGAGGGGTTCATGTTGTGGTTACCTATTGATTAACTATTTCTTGTTGTTATGTGGATTGGTTACTGTGCATATCATCCTATTACTAGTTACTGACTACTCCTTGCTGTTTATTGTTCTGTTTACTTCTTACTGTACTTTTACCTGTCATATACTCACTGACTGTTAGGAACAGATCTTCGGGTGGTTACCTACTGGGATTTAGTTTTACACCCTGTTTGGGCCATGTTTTTGGGCCCAAGCTGACTATTTTGTTGTAGGTATAGACAAGGGAAAGCACCCTTCAACTTCTGGTACTAGATTGCATTGGAGCAAGAGAGTATGGGAACAAGACGAGGCTTGTGATGCTGAGGAGTTGATTTTGTCTTTTCTTTTGTACTTGTTTGGTATTGTCTATATTTCCAGTATTATGACCTGTTTGGATGCTTTCTTAGTTTTGTTCCATGCATCATTTCATATTTATACATTGTTCTCCAGTTGTTTATTGATTTATTCTTCCACTATTTTTTGTTGTTGGATATTTATTGTTTCTAATATTTCATGTTTTATTAATTCCTTTGTGTACTCTACCAATGAGGGCATAGTTTCCCCACTACCACACCCAAGGAACTCACTGCTAGTCTGTTGCCTCTGGAATTTGGGGAAATGCGCTTGAGTCCATGTGACCAACCGGGTATGGGGTGCCTCTAGGTGAGAACTCGGATCTTCATTTCAGGTATGTTTTCTTTTTCTGTCCATTTTTAAGAAAAAGGGGAAAATATGGAAATTTTCAGAGTACACACCATGTACTTTATAGGTACACTTCATGTACTTTGTTTCAGTGCCAAGCCGTGTGCTGGCCATGTCTGCGTCACACACACGGTGTGTAAGGGCGACTTGGAGGCCGCTTAAAGCGAAATACAGAAAGGTTAAGTACACACTATGTTCCCCATAAGTACATGTTGTGTACTTTTTTCATTAAATGGATTGGGGCCATGTCTAATCGATGAAAACACCTTCTTCTTCAGGTTCTTCGACCGAGAGTCCTCGTATGGCCGCGAAAACCCTCCGATCCCCCGAGCCTCCGTTTGTTGGCTGAATCGACCATCATCGATTACATTGGAACCGCAATGGTGAGCTCTTCCTTCTTCTTGAGTCTCATTTCATGATTTTCCCTCTTTCTCAAGTTATCTTGGGTTGATTGATTTATGAATTTTCATAGATCTATGACGTTCTAAGGAGAATCAAGCCTCTTGGTTCAAGTATTTTGATCTCCTAGCATCAAGGTAGGTGGTTTGTGCCTTACCGTTTGAAGGATTTGATTTTTATGTGCAAATTCCACCAATACCCGTGAATGGGGTATTGAGTGTTTACCGTTTTCCCCTGTTGATTTCCTTCCATTCTTGTATGATTTTGTAGAGGTAATTTGATCATGTTTGTGAAAAATTGTTGTGCTTGGATGTTTTTCCCATGCCTTGTTCATGTTATCCTTTGGCCATTATACCTGTTTCCATGCCTCATGACTGTAGGAGGGAAAGATATTCTTGGCATGCTTGTTCCTATAGACTAGTTAGCCAAGTAGCTCTAACTATCATGGGACCATGAGAACTTGGTGCTATAGACTATAAGGGATAGACCGAGTGAGCTTCCCTGAGAGTCTAGAATATTACAGACTATAGGAGGGTAGACCGAGTGACCTTCCTCAACATGTCTTGTATATTATAGACTACAGGGGATAGACCGAGGGAGCTTCCTAGAGAGTCTTAGATTTTATAGACTACAGGAGGGTAGACCGAGTGAGCTTCCTCAGAGAGTCTTACTTTTTTTGTTTTTCATTAAAACCGTTTTCAAGACTAGAGAAGGAATTGACTAAGTGAGGCTTCCTTAGAGAGTCTGTGATAGACCAGAGACTATAGGAGGAATTGATAGGGTGTGGTTCCTCCGATAGTTTCAAGACCATGGGGCTATAAGAGGATTAGACCACGTGATCTACCTCAGAGAGTCCCTGACTACCCTAGACTATAAGTGGAATTGACTGAGTGAGCTTCTACAAAGAGTCTTATAATTTTCTGTATGACCAAACCAGAGGGGTTATGCTGAGTGCACTGCCCAGAGGGTTGTTGGTACTTCTTGGATAGGACCAGAGGGGTTCCTGTTGTGGTTTGTTGTTACTTCACTGCTTCTTGTTGTTCTGTGGATTGGTTACTATGCATATCATCCTGTTACTGCTTACTGACTACTACTTGTTGTTTACTATTCTGTTTACTGCTTATTGTACTTTTACCTACCATATACTCACTGACAGTTAGGCACAGATCTTCGGGTGGTTGCCTACTGGTATTTAGTCTCACACCCTGTTTGGGCTATGTTTTTGGGCCATAGAAGACTATGTTGTTGCAGGTATAGACAAGGGCAATCACCCTTCGACTTATGATACTTGATTGCTTTGGAGTAGGAGAGCATGGGACCGAGCCGAGGATTGTGATACTGAGGAGTTTCTTTTGTCTTTTCTTTTGTACTTGTTTGGTATTGTATATATTTCCAGCATTGTGGCCTGTTTGGATTCTTTCCTAGTTTTGTACCATGCATTATTTCATATTTATACATTGTGCTCCAATTTTTTATTGATTTAGTCTTCTATTGTTTACTGTTGTTGGATATTTACTTTTTCCGCAATTGCATGTTTTATTACTTCCATTGTGTACTCTTATAATGAGGTCATAGTTTCCACACTATCACACCCAAGGCCCTCGCTACTAGTCGGCAGCCTCTGGCGTTTGGGGAAATGCGCTTGGGGCCATGTGACCAACCGAGTACGGGGCGCCTCTGAGTGGCTTCCGGAACCAGGACATTACAAAGTTGTATCAGAGGAATTATTTTCTCTTGAATTACTATTTGGAGCCTTTAGCCATGGATATGAAAGATTCGGTACTTGGTAATAAGTTGTGCCCGGGAGTAGCTAACCCATGTATAGGGAAAATCCAATCTACTTCGTTTATTACAGTTTTCTGTTTCTGAGATTTTACGGTTGATATGATTTCCCCTAGAGTGATTTGCATGCCTTGTGTTGTTATTGTTGTGCTATTGTGTTTCTATTTCTGTCGCAACCCGATGAGATGAGGGTATTCCATCTCATGCATCATATAGGAACTTGTTAGAAATCACATTCCATGCATTCTTTCCATGCCATCTAGGGTGAATTAGTGATTGACTTCTGTTGTGATAGACGTTGTGTAGATTATGCATGATTTTGTGATAGATACTATGATAGAATCCTTGCAGATTGATAAAGGAATTATTTGTATTATAACTTACTTAAATGAATGCCAAATTTTGATTCTTGAGGTGTTATGGGCCCGCATCAATCGGATTTTGGTGGATCATTAACTTTTTTTTTATTGTATTTGACTTGTATGGGATTCTAAACTTTGATTCTCGAGGAGTATGGGACCTCACGGATCAGAATTTGGCACCTCTAGGTTTGTTTTTCAGTGTTTCTGGGATCCGGTGCAATTTCTGAGCTACTGCCCGAAAAAACCCAAAATACACGGCGTGTACTTGACTACACGCCGTGTAGTTTCAAACCATGTCCCTAACTATGTGAGCAGAGACATAGAGTGGTGAACAAGTTTTCAGAAACACGTCGTGTACGGTTGTTACACGCCGTGTAGTAGAGTCGTGTACCTGGTCATGTCACTAACAACACGGGTCGGGGAAACTTACATAGTACACGCCGTGTTTGGTATGAACACGCCATGTAGCCTTGTTCTAGGTACCCGGCCATGTCACAAATAACACGGGTTGGTTTTATCTTCTCCTATATAGGCCATGTTTGTTCGGAACATGTCGTGTAAGGATTCATCCATGTAGTCGGCCGGGTAACTAACAACACAGTTTCCAAAACCTTGCCTAGTACACACCGTGTCTTTAGTGAACATGTCCTGTAGTCTAGGGTTAAGAATACCATGTGGGTTAGCCATTTAAAGAGACTCATGAAGGGGAATGTAGTTCAAGTACATGCCATGTGTGGTGACAACACGCCGTGTAGTCTGGGGTGTTACATGACCAGAGGTGGCAGAAGAACACGCCCATGTGAATGGCTTTAAGTAACATGCCGTGTAGTTTTATACACGCCGTGTAGTCGTGTTTCATAAATCTTGAGTGTTTATTTCTCCTGTTCCCATTTTGTACTCTTGTTTTCTCTGTCTTTGGTAATCTTGACCTAAGGTGTGATTTTGGTCTTTTAGAGATATGCCTCCTAGACGTCCTCCAGTTGTACGTCAGCTGCCAAACGGTGATCAAAATCTGGACATGGCCGATCAGGGATCTCTTATAGATCCTCCTGTTATGACAACCTTGGCACCAGCAGTTATACCCATTGCGGGCACCGATGTGCAGTTCAAGGAGGACATCTTGAGGATGTTGTAGTTCTTTCAGAGAGCACTGCCTCATGCCCCGTCGATGGCTAAGTTGACACGGGGTTTCCAGCAGAAGCAGCATCATACTATCTTAGGGGATAGAGGACCCCAGGCTGTAGAGTCATGGCTAGAGGCCATGCTGACAATCTTCGAGCACCTGGAGATACCTCTAGAGAAAAGGGTGAAGCTGGCTACTTATACGCTCAAAGACACCGCCAAGAGGTGGTGGGAGGTGATATCACAGTCAGGGCGCCAGTAGAGTATGACTTGGTATGAGTTTCAGTGCATCTTCTAAGATTACTTCTATCCGGAGACCTTGTGGTCCGACCGAGCCTGAGATTTTATGAGTCTCGAGTAGGGTACTCTTTCTGTCATGGATTACTCGTCCCATTTTACCGAGCTGCAGCGCTTCACGTCGATTCTAGTAGGTGATGAGATGTTCATTTCTAGAGAGTTTGAGGATGGTCTCAAATAGGAGATCTGTTCCCAGGTGAATATCTTTAGGTTGACTTCGATATATGTTATCATCAACCAGGAACTGATCACTGAGCACAATCTGAGAGATTCTGGAGCAAGGAGCCAGGGCAGTTCGACATCCAGAGCCAGTTTTCCTCCTACTGATAGCAAGAAGCACCGTAGGGAGTCTTCTCGAGGGGATCATGGTAGGCGGAATGTATCTTCAGGTAGCCAGGTTGTATGCTATCAGTGCGGTAGGAGTGGTCATACTAGGCCTCAGTATCAGAGAGACCCGATGGAGTGCTGATCTTGCGGTAAGATCGGTCATCTTCAGCGTTTTTTGTCAGATCTTCTCACCTATAGCTGGAGGTAGGGGTTCTTCTATGACCCCGCATTTAGGTGATGCATCCCCAGTTTCTCACTAGTTCGGGAACTGGAGTTCTTCCGACCATTTGGGCTGAGGTGGAGGTTGCAGTCGTGGTGGTCAGCCACCAGGTTACCAGCAACAGCAGAGTGGATCAGCTCAGAGTGGTCAGCTAGGGGAACAGGGTCGCGGTACAGGTCATACCTTCTCCGTGGAGCAGACTTATTAGGAGCAGGATCCTGACCCTTCTACAGTTCGAGGTATGATCTTAGTAGCCTTAGTTTTATCTTAATCTCTTTTCGATACTGGTGCTTCACATAGCTTTATCTATGTTGCTATTGTGGAGAGCCTTGGGCTCTGTATCTTTTCGTCTGCCGACATGTTGACTCTTGATACACCACTGGGAACAAGGACGTCTAGCATACGTTAGTGCAGAGAGTTCCCTCTTGAGGTTGCAGGGTGTCACGTCTTATGGGACCTCTATGTCCTTGGGATGACAGGATATGATGTAATTCTTAGTATGGACTGGTTAGTTTCCTTCCAGGAAGATGTAGATTGTTACCACCGCAGGGTGAGTTTTGTATCACCAGAGGGCGGATCCTTTCTTCATAGAGTCAACTGGAATGTCCAAGATGGTAGAGCTAGACTAGAGCATCAAGGGTTGGGAGGAGTTACATTCTAGATGACCAGTCTTTGTATGGATGACCAGGGGACTTCATAGTTAGACTTTCCTCTAGTGGTGGAGCGTTTCAGGGATGTCTTTCCAGAGGACTTTTCAGGTTTTCCTCCAGAGTGTGAGGTAGACATCTTTATTGAACATGTTCTAGGAACGGCACTGGTGTCCACTTCTCCTTATAGGATGGATACAACTGAGTTGCAAGTGATCAAGAAGCAGTTGGAGGAGTTGCAGGCAAAGGGTTTCATCCGACCCAGTACTTCTCCTTGGGGTTCGTCTGTCCTGTTTGTGAAGAAGGCAGGCGGCACCCTTAGGCAATGCGTGGATTATCAGAAGTTAAACCAGTTAATGGTCAAGAACTGATATCCTTTACCGAGGATCGATGACCTCTTTGATCATCTTCGAGGAGCCCGGGTGTTCTCGATGATTGATTTGAGGTCCGGTTATCATCAGTTGCACGTTAGACCATCAGATACACCTCTTACAGATTTCAGGAGTAGGTATGGTCCATACGAGTATACAGTCATGCCTTTCGGTCTCACGAATGCGCCAGCAGTTTTTATGGCACTGATGAACCGAGTGTTCCATACTTACTTGGATTCCTTCGTGGTGTTTTTTGTGGAAGAAATCTTGTTGTACTCTCACACTCGACACGACCATACTACCCATCTTGAGATCGTTCTGAGTACATTGAGAGAGCATTAGTTATATGCTAAGATCTAGAAATGCAACTTTTGGATGGATCATATTCACTTCCTGGGTCACATTGTTTCAGAGACAGTAGTATCAGTAGACCTAAAGAAAGTGAGAGCTATAGTTTCCTGGGAGTAACAGAAGAATGTCTTTGAGGTGCAGACTTTTCTAGGGCTGGCTGGAAACTACAGGAATTTCATACAGGACTTTTCATGCCTTGCAGCACCACTGACAGGTCTGACCAAGAAGGGTGTGAAGTCCTTATGGTCAGATTCTTGTGAGTCAGCCTTTCAGGAGCTGAAGGGGAGGTTGACTTCAGCACTGATACTAGTCTTTCCAGAGCCGAGAAAGGGCTATACAGTCTATTTTAATGCTTTAGGTGTTGGTTTGGGAGCTGTGCTTATGCAGGGAGATAGAGTTGTTGCATACAGGTCTCGTATGTTGAGGCCACACGAGAGGAACTACCTGACGCAAGATCTGGAGTTGGCAGTTGTGGTTCATGCCTTACGTTTTTGGATACATTACCTTCTGGGAGAGAAATTTATGTTTTTAACTGACCACAAGAGTCTCAAGTACATCTTCACTTAGTGTGATTTGAATTTGAGACAACGTAGGTGGGTCAAGTATCTTCAGTCCTTCGACATTGAGCTTGCCTATATGCCGGGAAAGGGAAATGCAGTGGCTGATGCATTGAGCAGGATAACACAGATTTAGGCAGTTCAGGAGGCCAGTATTGAGTGGTAGCTTATGGATTTGTTCTCTGAGATGCATTTGGAGGTGCACGATAGACAGGGGCAGAATTTTCTTTCTGCTGTAGTTGTTACCTCTACCCTTCTTGATTGGTTGTGGATGAGGCGGATATCAGACTCAGAAGTCCTAGTCCTATGGGAGAGTGTGTTAGGAGAGGATTCTATTCCTTGATGGATAGTGGGAGAGGATGAGATCTTGAATTTCCAGGGATGCGTATGGGTGTCAGTAGACATACGTGAGGAACTGATGTGGGATTTTCATTCTTCAGTTTGGGCAATTCATCCTGGCGTCATCAAGATGTATCTTGATCTACACCGCCAGTACTAGTGGCAAGGTATGAAGAGGGATGTTGCTGGGTTCATCATGAGATGTTGTACTTGTTAGCAGTTGAAAACAGAGCATCAACAACCAGGAGGGAGTTTACCGCAGTTACCCATTTCCGAGTGGAAGTGGAATTATTTGTGATGGACTTCATGACTGGGCTACTGAGGTCACCTCGAGGAATTGATGTTGTTTGGGTTGTCATCGACAGGCTTACGAAGGTTTCTCACTTCTTTCCGATCAAGGAGACCTTCAGTGTTGATGAGCTGGGATGGTTGTACGTCCGAGAGATTGTACATCTGCATGGAGTTCCACAATCTATTGTTTCATACAGGGATCCGCGTTTTACTTCTCGGTTCTGGTAGGGACTTAAAAAGGATTTGGGTACACAGTTACTGTTGAGTACAACATACAATCCCCAGACAGATGGCCAGTCCAAGCGTATGATCCAGGTGCTTGAGGATATCCTCCGAGATTGCATTCTAGACTTTGGAGGTCGTTGGGAGAAGCATATTCCTCTTGTGGATTTTTCCTATAACAACAGTTTTGAGGTGACTATTCAGATGGAACCTTATGAGGCTTTTTAAAATAGGCCATGCTGATCACGTTTGTGCTAGCTAGAAGCAGGAGAGGTAGCTTTGTTGGGACCTCCTCTTTTTTAGGAGACCTCAGAGCAGATAGAGTTGATTTGGAAGAGGATGGCTATGGAACAGTCTCAATAGAAGTCTTATGCTGATCAGCGGAGACAACCTATGGAGTTTGAGGTCGGGGATCAGGTTTTCCTGCATGTCGCACCGAGGTTGGGACACAAGAGGATTCGGAGACAGGGTAAGCTTTCACCACAGTATGTTGGGTCGTTTAACGTGCTGGAGAGAGTTGGGTCGGTTGCCTATCAGTTGCAGTGACCTCAGAGGTACTGAGCCATGCACGACATCATCCACATTTCTCAACTTCAACGTTACTTTTCAGACCCGTCTCATGTCTTTCGACCCGAGAAGGCTGAGCTAGAAGCAGATGCGTCATTTGAGGAGCATCCTATCCAGATTACTGATCGCAGTACAGTGGTTCTCCGTGGCTAGTCGGTTTCTCTGGTATGGGTGCTATGGAAGCATGGGTGAGTACAGGATGAGACCTGGGGAAGGGAGGCTGATGTACGATCACAGTGGTCGGAGCTGTTCGGGGTATCTTCTTCTACGCGTCGCTAGGGAAATCTGGGGACAAATTTCCTTAAGGGGGGAAGTTTGTAAGAACCCAGATCTTCGTTTCAGGTATGTTTTCCTTTTATGGCCGTTTTTAAGAAAAAGGGGAAAATCTGGAAATTTTCAGAGTACATGCCGTGTACTTTATATGTACATGTCGTGCACTTTGTTTCAGCTCCAAGCCGTATTCTAGCCATGTCTGGGCCACACACATGGTGTGTAAGGGTCATGTGGATGCTGCTTAAAGTGGAGTACAGAAAGGATAATTACACGCTATGTACCCTAGAAGTACACACCGTGTAGTTTCTTTTCTTATCCATTAAACAGACTGGGGCCACGTCTAATCGAAAAAAACACCTTCTTCTTTAGGTTCTTCAACCGAGAGTGCTCGTACGGCTACGAACACCCTCCAAGACCTCGAGACTCCGTCTGTTGGCTGAATCGACCGCGGTCGATTTCGTTGGAACCGCAGTGGTGAGGTCTTCCTTCTTCTTGAGTCTCATTCCATGATTTTCCCTCTTTCTCAAGTTATCATGGGTTGAGAGTTTTGTGCGTTTTCATAGATCTATGACGTTCTAAGGATAATCAAGCCTCATGGTTCAAGTATTTTGATCTCCTAGCATCTAGGTAGGTGGTTTGTGCCTTACCGTTTGAAGTCTTTGAGTTTTATGTGCAAATTCCACCAATACCTATGAATGGGGTATTGCATGTTTACCGTTTTGGCCCTGTTGTTTTCCTTCCATGCTTGTATGCTTGTGTAGAGGTAATTTTATCATGTTTGTGAAAAATTTCTTTACTTGAATGTTTTTCCCATGCCTTTTTCATGTTATACTTTGGCCTCTATACTTGTTTCCATGCCTCATGACTGTAGGATGGAAAGATATTCTTTACATGCATGTTCCTGTAGACTGGTTAGCCAAGTAGCTCTATAGGTGTACTTTGGCCTTATAGCGTTATTATGCAATGAATGACACAGGACCATGAGAACCTAGTGCTATAGACTACAAAGGATAGAGTGAGTGAGCTTTCCAGAGAGTCTAGATTATTACAGACTATAGGAGGGTAGACCGAGTGAGCTTCCTCAACAAGTCTTGTACATTATAGACTACACGGGATAGACTGAGGGAGCTTCCCAGAGAGTCTTAGATTTTATATACTACAGGAGGGTAGACCGATTGAGCTTCCTCAGAGAGTCTTACTATGTTTTTTTTTCTTTAAAACCTTTTTCCAGACTAGAGAAGGAATTGACTGAGTGAGCTTCCTTAGAGAGTCTGTGATAGACCCGAGACTATAAAAGGAATTGACCAAGTGCACTTCCTCAGAGCGTTTCTAGACCTTGGGGCTATAAGAAGATTAGACCGCACGATCTACCTCAAAGATTCCCTAACTACCCTAGACTATAAGGGGAATTGACCAAGCGATCTTCCCCAGAGAGTCTTATAATTTTCCATATGAACAAACCAGAGGGGTTAGGCTAAGTGCACTGCCCAGAGGGTTATTGGTACTTCTTGGATAAGACCAGAGGGGTTCCTATTGTGGTTAGCTATTTCTTCACTGATGCTTGTTTTTCTATGCATTGGTTAATGTGCTTATCATCCTGTTACTGCTTACTGACTACTGCTTGTTGTTTAATTTTCTGTTTACTGCATACTGTACTTTTACCTTCCATATACTCACTGACGGTTAGGAACAGATCTTCAGGTGGTTTCCTACTGGGATTTAGTCTCACACCCTGTTTTGGCCATATTTTTGGGCCCAAGCAGATTATGTTGTTGTAGGTACAGACAAGGGAAAGTACCCTTCTACTTCTGGTACTTGATTTATTTGGAGTAGGAGGGCATGGGACCAAGCCAAGGCTTGCGATGCTGAGGAGTTACTTTTGTCTTTTCTTTTGTATATGTTTGGTATTGTCTGTATTTCCAGCATTGTGACCTGTTTGGCAACATTCCTAGTTTTTTACCATGCATCATTTCATATTTATACATTGTGCTCCAGTTTTTTATTGATTTAGTCTTCCACTATTTACTGTTGTTGGATATTTACTGTTTCCACTATTTCATGTTTTATTACTTCCGTTGTGTACTCTTCCAATGAGGGCATAGATCCCCCACTTTCACACCCAAGGTCCTCCCTGCTACTCAGCAGCCTCTGGATTTTTGGGAAATTTGCTTGAGGCTATGTGACCAACCGTGTACGGGGCGCCTCGGGGTGGCTTCCGAAATTGGGATGTTACAAACTCCATGTTGTTTTTTAACTCCATGTTGTTTTTTAACTCCATGTTGTTTATGCTATTTAATATCATTTGAAATGTAGTTTTATTTTTAGCTCTATGTTATTTATTATTTAATTTATAATTAATCATTCTTAATAATAACTATCAACATCATTACTAAATTATCAATTTATCATTTTTTTTCTTATATATTTTAGTAGTTTATAAAGAAATATGCATATCTTAAGCATATCCCCTGGGAGTGTCAAACCAGAATGCATCTAGGCCCATTGTCGTGCACCAGTTCCCATTCGAGTCTAACTCAAATCGATGTTTTCGGGTTTTACCCCTAGGTACATCTGTGCCAGAGCCACATTCACCTGTTTGTATCCAGACAAGGATTTGATTGCTTAGATAACATAATATTTTTTCTACCAAAATTTAATTAAAATCATCCTAAATTAATTTATACTAAAGAGAATTATAATTCCTAAATATATATAATGAATTAAATAATCAAATAAACAAAAAAAATTAAAACTAAGTAAACTACTAAAAGAATTAAAAAAATTAACTATAAAAAATTCAACTAAATAAAAAACATTAAATTTAAAAAAATATTCATCTAAAAACAATTGAACAAAATAAAAAACACTAATTAAAAACAATACCTCTAAAAGGTTTCCAAATATTTCAAACTGAAACCTTCAGCACAAAAGATAGAAAATGAGTGGTAAATGGGTTTTTGGAAGTGAGTTAAAGGGGAGGGGGTGCTGACCTTTTATAGAGCGTGTAGGCAAAGGCGGAACCCATGGTGCCGCTTTTCGCAATGACGTAAGGTGAAAGCCAGCACCCGCAGTACCGCCTTTCATATGACATTATCTAGAAAGGCGGCACCACAGGTGCCGCCTTCACCATGTCAGTGATATGTACCATCAGTGCAAAGGCGGCAGTCGGGATGTCTCCTTTCACTCGAAATTCAAAGGCGGCATCACGGATCCCGCCTTTGCGGCACATTTTGAAAAATATTTTCACCCTAACCATTTTCTGCAAAATAAAATTATAATGTAAAAAACATGTTATTCCTTACTAAATTGTTAATTATTTATTCAATAACATAGTAGAGTTAAAATATAAATAACATTGAGTTAAAATATAAATAACATCATGTTTTTATCTTCTCTCTATTATTGCAGTGAATTGGATATCAAAATTTCAAAAAACCCATTATCACACGGGTTTTCTGAAATTTTGATATCCAATTCACTACAATAAAGGTCAGAAGCTCGAAACATGATGTTATTTATTTTTTAACTCCATGTTATTTATATTTTAACTCCATATTATTTATATTTTAACTCCATGTTATTTATATTTTAACTCCATGTTATTTATATTTTAACTCCATGTTATTTATTTTTTCACTTTCACTAAATGTTTTTTTAACTCCATGTTGTTTTTTAACTCCATGTTGTTTTTTAACTCCATATTGATTATGTTATTTAATATCATTTGAACTGTAGTTTTATTTTTAACTCTATGTTATTAATTAATTTATTTATAATTAATCATTACTATTAATAACTATCAACATCATTACTAAATTATCAACTTATCATTTCTTTTCTTAGATATTTTCGTAGTTTATAAAGAAATATGCATATCTTAAGCATGTCCCCCGGGAGTGTCAAACCAGAATACAGTAAGGCACATTTTCGTGCACCAGTTATTGTTCGAGCCTAGCTCAAATCGGTGTTTTCAGGTTTTACCCCTAGGTACATCTGTGCTAGAGCCACATTCACTTATTTGTATCCACACAATGATTTGAGTGCTTAGATAACATATTCTTTATCCTACCAAAATTTCATTAAAATAATCCTAAATTAATTTATACTAATGATAATTACAATTCCTAAATATATATAACTAATTATACAATCTAATAAACAAAAAAAATTAAAACTAACTAAACTACTAAAAGAATTAAAAACTTTAACTATAAACAATTCAACTAAATAAAAAACAATAAATTTACCAAAATATTTAACTAAAAACAATTCAACGAAATAAAAAACATTAAATTAAAAACCATACCTATAAAATCTTTCCAAAAATTACAAACCATAAACTTCGCCGCAAAAGAGAGAAAATGAGAGGTAAATGGGTGTTTTCAAGTGAGTTGAATGGGAGGGGGCGCTGTCCTTTTATAGGGAGCAGAGGCAAATGAGGCACCAGCAGTTCTGCCTTTCGTATGACATCATCTAGAAAGGAGGCAACGTGGGTGCCACCTTCTCCACGTCAGTAATCCACGCCGGTAGTGTAAAGGCGGCAGACACGATGTTTACTTTCACCCAAAATGCAAAGGCGGCATCGCGGATGCCGCCATTGTGGTGCATTTTGAAAGATACTTTCGCCCTAACCGTTTTCTGCAGATAAATATTTTTAAAAATGTAAAAAAATCATTATTCCTTACTAAATTATTAATTATTTATTCAATAACATAGGGGAGTTAAAATATAAATAACATTGAGTTAAAAAATAAATAATATCATGTTTCAAGCTTCTCACCTTTATTGCAGTGAATTGGATATCAAAATTTCAGAAAACCCATTGTGACATGGGTTTTTTGAAATTTTGATATCCAATTCACTCCAATAAAGGCCAAAAGCTCGAAACATGATGTTATTTATATTTTAACTCCATATTATTTATATTTTAACTCCATGTTATTTATATTTTAACTCTATGTTATTTATTTTTTTACCTTCACTAAATGTTGTTTTTTAACTCCATGTCTTTTTAACTCCATGTTTTTTTTAACTCCATGTTGTTTTTTAACTCCATGTTGTTTATGTTATTTAATATCATTTGAACTGTAGTTTTATTTTTAACTCAATGTTATTTATTAATTAATTTCTAATTAAACATTCCTAATAATAACTATCAACATTGTTACTAAATTATAAATTTAATATTTCATTTCTTAGATATTTTAGTAGTTCATAATGAAATATGCATATCTTAAGCATATCCCCCGGTAGTGATAAACCAGAATGCAGTAAGGCACGTTATCGTACACCCGTTCTGGTTCGATTTTAGCTCAAATCGGTGTTTTCAGGTTTTACCCCTAGGTACAACTATGCCAGAGCCACATTCACTTGTTTTTATCCATACAAGGATTTGATTACTTAGATAACATAGTCTTTATGCTACCAAAGTTTCATTAAAATAATCCTAAATTAATTTATACTAATGATAATTATAATTCCTAAATATATATAACTAGTTAAACAATCTAATAAACAAAAAAAAAATTAAAACTAATTAAACTACTAAATGAATTAAAAAATTTAAATATAAACAATTAAAATAAATAAAAAACATTACATTTACAAAAATATTTAACTAAAAAAAGTCAACAAAATAAAAAACATTAAATTAAAAACCATACCTCTAAAATCTTTCCAAAAATTTCAAACTGAAAACTTCGCCGCAAAAGATAGAAAATGGGAGGTAAATGGGTGTTTGGAAGTGAGTTGAAGGGGAGGGGGCACTGCCCTTTTATAGGATGCGGAGGCGAAGGCGGCACCCGCGGTGCCGCCTTTCATATAAAATCATCTAGAAAGGCGTCACTGCAGGTGCCGCCTTCACTACATCAGCGATCCATGCCGGTAGTGCAAAGGCAGTTGCCGCGATGCCACCTTTCACCTGAAATTTAAAGGCGGCATCGCAGATGCCTCCTTTGAGGCGCATTTTGAAAAATATTTTTTCCCTAACAGTTTTCTGCAATTTTTTTTAAAAACGTAAAAAAACCCATTATTCCTTACTAAATTATTAATTATTTATTCAATAATACAGTATAGTTAAAATATAAATAACATTGAGTTAAAAAATAAATAACATCATGTTTCGAGATTCTCGCCTTTACTGGAGTAAATTTGATATCAAAATTTGGGAAAACCCATCGTCAAACGAGTTTTCTGAAATTTTGATATCCAATTCACTACACTAAAGGCCCGAAGCTCAAAACATGATGTTATTTATTTTTTAACTCCATGTTATTTATATTTTAACTCCATATTATTTATATTTTAAAAACATGTTATATATATTTCAGCTCCATGTTATTTATATTTTTACTCCATGTTATTTATTTTTTCACATTCACTATATTGTTTTTTAACTCTATATTTTTTTACTCCATGTTGTTTTTTAGCTCCATGTTGTTTTTTAACTCCATGTTGTTTATGTTATTTAATATCATTTGAACTGTAGTTTTATTTTTAACTCTATGTTATTTATTAATTAATTTCTAATTAATCATTCCTAATAATAACTATTAACATCATTACTAAATTATCAATTTATCATTTCTTTTCTTAGATATTTTTGTAGTTTATAAAAAAATATGCATATCTTAAGCATATCCCCTGGGAGTGTCAAACCAGAATATAGCAAGGCTCATTATCGTGCACCAGTTCCCGTTCGACTCTAGCTCAAATCGGTGTTTTGGTTTTTTCCCCTAGGTACATCTGTGCCATAGCCACATTCACTTGTTTGTATCCAGAAAAAGACTTGATTGCTTAGATAACATAGTCTTCATGCTACCAAAATTTCATTAAAAAAATCCTAAATTAATTTATAGTAATTATAATTATAATTCCTAAATATATATTACTAATTAAACAATCTAATAAATAAAAAAAATTTAAAACCAGCTAAACTATTAAAAGAATTGAAAAATTTAACTAAAAACAATTAAACAAAATAAAAAACATTAAATTTAAAACCATACCTCTAAAAGATTTCCAAAAATTTCAAACCGCAAACTTCGCCACAAAAGAGAAAAAATTAGAGGTAAATGGGTGTTTGGAAGTGAGTTAAAGGGGAGAGGCGCTAACCTTTTATAGGGCGCGGAGGCCAAGGCTGCACTGAAGGTGCCACCTTCGCCACGTCAGCGATCCACACCGGCAGTGAAAAGGCGGCAGCCACAATGCTGCCTTTCACCCAAAATGCAAAGGCGACATCGTGGATGCCGCCTTTGTGGCGCATTTTTAAAAATATTTTCTCCCTATCATTTTTCTACAAAAAAAAATTAAAAACGTAAAAAAAACTCGTTATTCCTTACTAAATTATTAATTATTTATTCAATAACATAGTAGAGTTAAAATATATATAACATTGATTTAAAAAATAAATAACATCATGTTTTGATCCTCTCGCCTTTATTGGAGTGAATTGGATATCAAAATTTCAGAAAACTCATTATCACATGGGTTTCCTGAAATTTTGATATCCAATTCACTGCAATAAAGGCCATAAACATGAAACATGATGTTATTTATTTTTTAACTCCATGTTATTTATATTTTAACAACATGTTATTTATATTTTAACTCCATGTCATTTATATTTTAAGTCTATGTTATTTATTTTTTCACTTTCACTAAATGTTGTTTTTGAAATCCATGTTTTTTAACTCCATGTTATTCTTTAACTCCATTTTGTCTTTTAACTCCATTTTGTCTTTTAACTCCATGTTGTTTATGTTATTTAATATCATTTGAACTGTAGTTTTATTTTTAACTCTATGTTATTTATTAATTAATTTCTAATTAATCATTTCTAATAATAACTATCAACATCATTACTAAATTATCAATTTATCATTTATTTTCTTAGATATTTTAGTAGTTTATAAAGAAATATACATATCTTAAGCATATCCCATGAGATTGTCAAACTTTAATGAAGCAAGGCTCATTGTTGTGCACCAGTTCCCGTTCGAGTCTAGCTCAAATCTGTGTTTTTAGGTTTTACCCCTAGGTACATCTGTGCCAGAGCCACATTCACCTGTTTGTATCCAGACATGGATTTGATTGTTTAGATAACATAGTCTTTATACTACCAAAATTTCATTAAAAAAATCCTAAATTAATTTATACTAATGATAATTATAATTCCCAAATATATATAACTAATTAAATAATCTAATAAACAAAAAAATTAAAAGTAACCAAACTACTCAGAGAATTAAAGAATTTAACTATAAAAAATTCAACTAAATAAAAAGAATAAAATTTAAAAAAATATTTAACTAAAAACAATTCAATGAAATAAAAAACATTTAATTAAAAACCATACGTCTAAAATCTTTCCAAAAAATTTAAATTGCAAACTTCGCTGCAAAAGAGAGAAAATGAGACGTAAATGGGTGTTTGGAAGTGTGTTAAAGGGGAGGGGGCACTGCCCTTTTATAGGGCATGAATGAAAAGGTGGCACCTGCGATGCCACATTTCGTATGACATCATCTAGAAAGGTGGCACCGCAGGTGCTGCCTTTTCCACGTCAGTGATCCGCACCGACAGTGCAAAAGAGGAAACCACGATGATTCCTTTCACCTGAAATGCAAAGGCGGCATTACGGATGCCGCCCTTGCGGTGGATTTTAAAAAATATTTTCTCCCTAATTGTTTTCTGCAAAAAAAAAATAAACAAAAAATTAAAAAAACTCGTTATTCCTTACTAAATTATTAATTATTTATTCAATAACATAGTAGAGTTAAAATATAAATAACATCCAGTTAAAAATTAAATAACATCATGTTTCGAACTTCTGGCCATTATTGAGTGAATTGGATATCAAAATTTCAGAAAACCCATTGTCACACGGGTTTTTTGAAATTTTGTTATCCAATTCACTTCAATAAAGGACAGAAGCTAGAAACATGATGTTATTTATTTTTTAACTTCATGTTATTTATATTTTTAACTCCATATTATTTATATTTCAACTCCATGTTATTTGTATTTTAACTCCATGATATTTATATATTAACTCCATGTTATTTATTTTTTCACTTTCACTATATGTTTTTTTTAACTCTAGGTTTTTTTAATTCCATGTTGTTTTTTAACTCCATTTTGTTTTCTAACTCCATGTTGTTTAAGTTATTTAATATCATTTGAACTGTAGTTTTATTTTTAACTCTATGTTATTTATTAATAAATTTCTAATTAATCATTCCTAATAATAACTATCAACATCATTACTAAATTATCAATTTATCATTTCTTTTCTTAGATATTTTAGTATTTTATAAAGAAATATTCATATCTTAAGCCTATACCCTAGGAGTGTCAAACCAGAATGCTGCAAGGCCCGTTGTCGTGCACCAGTTCCCATTCGAGTCTAGCTCAAATCGGTGTTTTTGGGTTTTACCCCTAGGTGCATTTGTGTCAGAGCCACATTTACTTGTTTGTATCCAGAGAAGGATTTGATTGTTTAGATAACATAGTCTTTATGCTACCAAAATTTCATTAAAAGAATCCTAAATTAATTTATACTAATGATAATTATAATTCCTAAATATATATAACTAAATTAACTATCTAATAAACAAAAAAAATTAAAACTAACTAAACTACTAAAAAATTAAAAAATTTAACTATAAACAATTAAACTAAATATAAAACATTAAATTTACAAAAAATATTTAACTAAAAACAATGAAATGAAATAAAAAACATTAAATTAAAAACCATACCTCTAAAAGCTTTTCAGAAATTTCAAACCGCAAACTTCACCACAAAAGAGAGAAAATTATAGGTAAATGGGTGTTTGGAAGTGAGATGAAGTGTAGAGGGGCGCTGCCCTTTTATAGGGCGTGGAGGCAAAGGCGGCACTCGTGGTTCTGCCTTTCGCAATGGCTCCAGGTGAAAGGTGGCACCCCCGGTGCCGCCTTTTGTATGACATCATCTATAAAGGAGGCACCGCGGTTTCCACCTTTTCCATGTCAATGATCCATGCCGGTAATGCAAATGCGGCTGCCGCGATGCCTCCTTTCACCCAAAATGCAAAGGCGGCATGGCGAATGCCGCCCTTACGGTGCATTTTGAAAAATATTTTCACCATAACCATTTTTCGCAAAAAAAATTAAAAAAATATAAAAAAACTCATTATTCCTTACAAAATTATTAATCATTTATTAAATAACATAGTGAAGTTAAAATATAAATAATATTGAGTTTAAAAAATAAATAACATCATGTTTCTAGCTTCTCGCCTTTATTAGAGTAAATTGGATATCAAAATTTTAAAAAACCCGTTGTCACATGGGTTTTCTGAAATTTTGATATCCAATTCACTGCAATAAAGGCCAGAAGCTCGAAACATGATGTTATTTATTTTTTAACTCCATGTTATTTATATTTTAACTCCATGTTATTTATTTTTTCACTTTCACTAAATGTTGTTTTTTAACTCCATGTTGTTTTAAACTCTATGTTTTTTTTAACTCCATGTTGTTTTTTAACTCCATTTTTTTATGTTATTTAATATCATTTGAATTGTAGTTTTATTTTTAACTCAATGTTATTTATAAATTAATTTCTAATTAATCATTCCTAATAATAACTATCAACATTGTTACTAAATATCAATATATCATTTATTTTCTTAGATATTTTAGTAGTTTATAAATATATATTCATATCTTAAGCATATCCCTCGGGAGTGTCAAACCAGAATGCAGCAAGGCCCATTTTCGTGCACCAGTTCTCATTCGAGTCTTTCTCAAATTGGTGTTTTCGGGGTTTACCCCTAGGTACATCTGTACCAGAGCCACATTCACTTGTTTGTATCCAGAAAAGGATTTGATTACTTAGATTACATAGTCTTTATGGTACAAAAATTTTATTAAAAGAATACTGAATTAATTTATTCAAATGATAATTATAATTCCTAAATATATATAACTAATTAAACAATCTAATAAACAAAAAAAATTAAAACTAACTAAACTTCTAAAAGAATTAAAAAATTTAACGATAAACAATTCAACTAAATAAAAAACATTAAATTTACAAATATATTTAACTAAAAACAATTCAACGAAGTAAAAATTATTAAATTAAAAGCCATACCTCTAAAATATTTCCAAAAAATATCAAACCGCAAACTTCACTGCAAAAGAGATAAAATGAGAGGTAAATGGGTGTTTGGAAGTGAGTTGAAGGGGAGGGGGGTACTGCCCTTTTATAGGGTGCGGAGGCAAAGGCGGCACTCGTGGTGCCACCTTTCATATGACATCATCTATAAAGGCAGCATTGCGGGTGCCACCATTTCCACGTTTGCGATCCGTGCTGGCAGTACAAAGGCGGTAGCCGCGATACCACCTTTCACCCGAAATGCAGAGGCGACATTGCGGATGCCGCCTTTGCGGCGCATTTTGAAAAATATTTTCACCCTAACCGTTTTCTACAAAAAAAATTAAAAACGTAAAAAAAAACTCATGAAATAAAACTACTAGAAGTAGAATTCAATAATAGATCAGAATCGTACATAAAGAAACATTTGCACAAAACCCTCGGATGGGGAAAGGACAACCAAAACAAACTGCCAAATCATATTCATTCCAGATCTAGGTTTGGAAAAAAAATCCATCATTGGTTGAACTAGCACCGTTGCCAACTGAAGCTTGAGCTGCCCCTGGTGTCGTGCACCGATCAGACCCTCACATACGTAGCTGAAACCCTTTCCACAACCTCACCTAGGATGCCTCACTGAGTCTCTGCAACCCCCTTACACTACATCTCTATCCTCCACATTGCATTGTCATCCTCCCGATCACCACTAGTTGAAAAACCTACTCATCGTGAACCAAATCGGCCTCGCATCCACCCTCGGTCATCCTCTACCCAATGCCGCCCCTTTTCTCCACCTTTCACTACACCTAAGCACCCCCAACCCCTCCAGACTCCAGCACGATTCAACCCCCCCCCCCCCACACACACACATTTTCCTTTTCCTTTTCCTTTTATTTTATTTTTATATTATATTATAATGTATAATGACATATAGATAATATATATAATAATAATGCTATTAACATATATAAAAAATATAATAAGTATAACATAAATAATTATATTAATATCTTAATGTATTTAAATATTTTTTATGTACATGTTTATATATATATATTTATAATAGTAATATAAATATGTACTTATGTACTTATATATATCATATTATATATACTATTATTAATACATATATTCTTAATAACAATAAATATAGTTATATTTCATTATATATATAATAATTATAATTATAAGTTTGTGTAAATATATAAAATTTTCTATTTACAAATATTTTTCTATTTTAATTCTCATCATATTAATATTTCAATTAGTTTATTTATTTAATTTTCTCACATGAGTTTTTTTGTTTTTCGTTATTCCGTACAAGGGGACGTGATGAGGTAATTATAGAAGGGTGTGCGAGAACATTCAGTTGAGGGAGGTTGATTCCAAAATCATGGAGATCATTCCACATCATCACTTTACAAGCAGGGGAATAATGGGAAGTATAGGGACTTCCATTCCTCTAATCAATCATTAGAGACAAATCCCATATCGATACCTTTCATACCAACCTTCCAGACTCCATCCTCCTTACATCTACATTTTTTCTATCGTCCATTCCATGATCTCTATTGACCAGAGCCCCAGAACAGGGAACAGAGACAAACCGCCGACCGAGTAGAAGGAATCAGATACAAAGCTAGATCTTGAGGAAGAAATCTCACAAGAGATGCTACATAAAATCTTTCTTCCATTAGTTTTCATTTCTATTTTCTTGAATAGGTATGTCTAATCAATTTAGGGGAATCGGGGTGCAATGAACTGATCATCCGTTTATCCATTTTTTTGTTAATTTGATTGTTCAGTGGAATTTTGAAGTCTGATTTTCTATTTTTGTTTAATTATGAGTAAACATTTATAGTACCTAATAATAGATAGGTGAGGTTAGTGGATCAATTCACCTTGTATCATTGAATAAAGTACCAAAAATTGGAAAAGGTCCATTTATCTCTTCTCTATAATGAGCAGATTAATTCAAGTGTTAAGATCAAAAGTTCAAGGCTCAAGTAAGTTAACTGAGATATGTTGATCTACTGAATTGGAAACTCAGTAGATTATCACCACATTCCTATTCCCTGGATGATTGAATTAAACTAATTATAATAGGATAATATCAGTTTATCTGTTCAAAGCAGCCTAAGGACCCTAAATTCATCATTTTGTCTGCTCTCTATTCAAATCCTATATCACACCATTTCACACACTCTTTTCACTTTTCACATTTACTATTTTACTTTAGTTTTTGTTGTTATTGTTTTTTATTGTTTTAGTTTTAGATTGTTTCTATCACACTCTAACTCTTTCTCTATGGTTCTACACCTTTCTTTACAAGGGTTTACAATTTTTAAATTTGTGTGAACACAACAACATGCACGGTCATCGGTCTATGATCAATAGAAAGAGAATACATGAGTAGCTATATAGGATTTACATCCTCTATATAATGTGGTTACTCAATGTCTTGAATAAATGGATCATGGGAAAATTCATTTTTTTCATGTGATGTAGATAGTGGATACGGTTATAAAGATACATATGTCTAAGGAAGATCACGTTAGATCCCATTGTATCTTTAGTATCACTTATTCTTTTATAGAGTCTTCATATTTAATACGTTTATGAATTTATGAATTTTTATTTATTTTTAATGATAAAAACGTTTATGGGGTATGACTTTGTGGTTGACTAAATAAATATTTATTTTGATATAGAGAGATACTCTAAAAGTGTTTTAAAATTTATCAAAAATGAGTTTCAGATGGATATTCATAAAATGATACATATGATGTGATATTAGGTGAATTTGATGATATATTTACAAAATGTGTTTTAGAAGATATGTAAAAGGAGTTTTGGATATGATTTCATAAGTTATTTTTTATGATGCATTGTTTCATGAAATAACACAAAGGCGATGAGGAATTAGTGCAAGTCGATGATTAATGAATATATTAGATAAATTTTAATGTGTATATGATACATTATTCACTTGTATTACTTTTCAAGGGAATATATTTTATTGAGATATAATTATATAATAGTACACTACCTTGGAATATCATATGCAAAGATATGATCTTGTCATAAATCATTTGATTGTAATGTATGATCCATGTGACTCCTTGCAATTTTTAGTGGTAGGTGTTTGTTAAATATTAATGATTGAATTTATCTTCCACAAAAGAAATAATTTCATAAGATGAAATACTTGGGAGGATCGACATACATTTATATAGTCAATTCATGAATGGTGAAAGCATTGACTCTTATGCTATGTAACTTATGAGTTAATTCATGAACACTTGGGCAGTGTCCTTAGGGGATATATAAGTATTTTTAACCATCGATAAGAGGTATGTGATATTTCCCAAGTATTGAATGAATATTTATCCATATAAAGCTCTCTTCTTCTTCCTCCATTACAGTGTTAGGTAGTGGCATGCCCTGGAGTGAAGGGGAATCCCTCTCAACCATCAGGTGATTCTTTTATCCAATGGATACACCACTGAGGAGGGATTCCATTAGCTGCCTTGAACTTATATTAACCAAACCATGGAGATAAAGGGAATAACTTATGCTCATTGGTTCATGTTATGCACAATGTTATTCATTTTATTTATACATGGTTTTGGATTTCATACATGGATGATCATGGGAATATAATTTCTTATTGCTTCTACTACTTAGATTATGTTTCAATTAGTCCTTATAAACCTATTAACAACATTGCGTTCTTCAAAAATCCTAAGATCCAAAGGTATATTTTCCCTTAGTGATATCTGAATTTATTCCAAGGGAGGTGGAATGATTTATTCTTAGATTATGGCTTTGGGATCTCCTACACTTATAGAAAATGCTATGTAATAGCTAATTCATTAAGAATAATTCCATTTGGGAATATTGTTTGAGGGTATAGAGATGAGTATAGTATGATAGTATAGATAACAACTTTTCATCTAAATATGTATCAGGTTAGTGGTGTGGTTTGTCTGTACTAAAAGATAGTGCATTATTTCTTAATATAGTAGGTGGAGGAGTCTAATCTAAGAGATTTTGAGGTGGAGGTATAGATATATCATTTATTTTGTGAATATAATATTAAGGGATTGTTAGAGGATGATTACTATTGGTTTTGTTACATGGGAATACCTTCATTTCATTGGTGAAGTGAGAAGTAGTCCTCATGGAGTTTTATAGTTTACCTCTAGCAGTGCATCATAGTACGTCCAAGATATACCATTATAATTCCCTAGCCCTAATCACCCAAATATTGTGGGTTATTTATTATATTTAAAACATATTATATGATTTAAAAAACCTAATATAAAGGTTTAGTAGTCATTAAGATGATAGATACATAAACATCACATTAAAAAATAAAATTTTACATCATTTGAGTAAAAAAATTATTCCTTAATGTTATCCATAAATTCGGTCATACATAATATTCTTCTTCATTACCTAGGGGAATAAAAAACATAATAAAAGAGTAAGATCATATGCTCAGTAAGTGATAGTGTACAATGGAAGTAAATATTTTATAACAATGGCATAAAAATCATAGAAGGAATCGATAATAAATGCTTCTATATAAACCCATGGATGTCAAGATATTGGAAATAAATAATCACATGGATATCAATGATTTATTAAGTAATTATATAATTTATGGGGATGTATAATGTTGGATATCATAAAAATACAATCAAGGTTTTGTGACAAGACATTATATATAAAGGGAAATGACAGTCCCATTACCATATCTTAATTTTCTCATGATACCAACTAGTGAACTAAGGGGAAATATAATTACAGGAATCAAAAATCACATAAAATTATAATTTAATACATCATATAATAAAATAGAATAAAAACAAGGAACAATATTCAAGAATGAACATATTAGAAATAATTAGAAAAATTTTATAATGGATCTTATCTTACCAAATTTTACCATGAATAACAAAATATCATATGGATATGTCAGTAGTTTTACCCTACTAATGAATCAATAAGGTTTTCTATATGAATTCTATTGAATCTTATTAGGTATAATTATGTATTTATAATGTTAAAATAAGTACCCTTATCAATGGGATAATATGGAATAGCAGTGGTTGGGTACTTATAAAGATTAAGATAGTTGATGTGTTAAGACAATTGTATACATGAATTTTCATTGGTAGAAGACCAAATAAATTATGGATAAATCCAATATAATATTAAAAGTATTTAAAAACATATAATTCATAAAAATTATAGATATAAAATTTTCTTAATGGTAATCTTTATGTTTGGTATGCTTTGATGGAAATGGTGAACTTATTCCAATATTTAGTTTAATCCTCTTGGCACATGATGGAGGCCCCTTAGCAGTATTTTCATCATCCTTAGAAAAATTCCCCCACTTGGAAACAATACATCCATAATAACAAAAATAACTAGCATATGTATTTATTTTTTATAATGGGACAATATAGATTTTCTTTCCCCTTATGATAATTTTTATATTGTAATGAATTTTTAATGTATTATGATATAAGATAAATTGTATTAATAGTGACCCCAAACAGCATTAGGCCAAGTTGTCACAAGACCTTAAGTACACCTCTTAATCACCAAAGGATGCTGTAAATGTAAAGGTTTTAATAATAATAATGTGGTATGTGGTCTACCCCTTAAGAAACTAAGTCATAAAACCCATCAAAAAACCAACATTAACCTTGTGGTCAATGGACACATGGAACTAGAAAACATAGTTACCTTACATAGGTATATCTATTAATCAAACTACAACAGAAATACATGGAGTAACAAATATATGAATCATAAATGCATTTTAACTAGTCAAATAACTCATATAAATTCCATAAAAGATAATAAATAGTTAAAAATCAATGTTCATATATATGGGGAACCAAATGAATTATAAAGAGTTATAAAGAGAAGGTGTGATCTGTGGAAGTATTGTGAGATCAATCAAGGACATCCACTCTGAATCTTCTCTATAGGGACCCCAAGGACTCTAAAAGACACCACCTTTTCTCTAAAATCCAGGTGGATATAACCCCTATATCACCAGAAATCAAAATATCCATGAACAATTGACTACTAATGAGGTACCTGAAATGTAGTATATGAAGATTCATGTCTATAGGGGTGTCCATGCTGGGAGTGAGGATATGCATGTTTAGTAGGGCAACACCAATTTTCCTGAACTCATCATTAATTAACCAGATGTATTCATAAAAATTTATACACATTTATATACATATATGATAAGATATTTTAGTAGTAAAAAATAGAATTGAAATGATTGTAAATAAATATTAAGAAGATATATTAAAATTTATACTAATTAACTCCCTATATTAAGAGGATTTATACCTAACATATGTGCTCCATGAATCAGCTCAAAATTTGACGAGTGGGAAGAGAAATTATGTCACCCATCCCAATAAAACCTAGTCCAAAGGTAACCAGGGCACACGCCCATCCAAGTTAGAAAGGGAATAGTGCATATAAAGTTAAGATAACCAAGAACTTTTCTATCATATGGGAAATGGGATGGAGTATAATATATGATAAATTCATGATCTCGATCCACGTCATCCTATGTAATAGTTAGACTAGCTTAAATGGATTATATAACAATAATATATTTATGAATACCCCTTCCAACATGATCTTAAATATATCAAGTGAAAATCATGATCAAAATTTATGTCAAACACAAAAATAATCACATTTAACAACCTGGATGGTATACATGCCTTCCTATAATATACTAGTTATCATATCAACTTGGCATGTTTTCAAGTTTTATTTATACATATAATAAAATGTGTGTATTCCATGAATATTGTAACATGAATTGTAAACAATTAAAAAAGATACAAGTTAATAATTGAAAAAAGAGAAAAGAAAAATAAGGGTGTTAAAAATTTAAAACATAAAATAAGGTATAGATTACATTATATGTTTTACTTCTTACATTCCAAAAAAGGAACTAGGTATCATACTAAATTCAAAAGTGTGTACTATGGATAAATCAATTATTCAATTAGTTATGGAATTTTTTATAACTTATTCTTACTCAAAATAACCCTAATAGAGGGTATCACATGTTATAATAGTTTAGTTAATAAAATACATTCCAAATTAATGTTCCTTCCAAAATAAGTTTTTTATATTTAAAATACCTATTTAAGAAAGTTGATGATTTTCAAAATAAATCTTTATTATAAATTAAAACATTAAATTTATATTTGGACACCTAAATAATAACTTTATTTAGAGAAATGTGTTTGTAAATAGTAAAAACTTACCCCTAAATTTTATTAATTAAGTGTAATTACACTTAGTTATCATTAAAAATAGTTCTTTATTTAGAATATAAAAGAGTTCAAGTTTTAAAAAGTAAGTAGTAGTTTAGTAATTATAACATGCTAGTTGAGTAATTTTGAATAAACTGGTGAAATAATTATTACTTTAAGGAAAATATCTACTAAATTATTATCTAAAAACATTAAAAAAATTAGGTGAAAACTATTTTAGGAAAACAATATTATATATGTGTTTCTCCATTCCCTTACACCTAGCTTGCCTAGTTATCACCTCACCATAAAATAAATTCTTAATTGGGGTTATGTTTAGATCATTTACTTATAACTCATTCATAAAATAGATAAATTTAGTGAACCTGTCAAAAATACATGGTAAGGGCAGGCAGGGGTGTGCCTAAAAGTACATGACTGAGCTGATTAAGCTTCAATGTTAAGTTCATGACATATTAACAACTACGAACCTATAAGGGAATAGTATGGTCAATGCCATTTAAGTAATACTACCCATAAATCATCTTATAGCATGTCATGACATGGAAGTATTTGGAAGAAATAATGAAAAGGCTTGAAAACCCAAGGAAGGATTTGGAATATATGAATCTTTATCCATAAGGAAACTAATCATTATTATATAATTTAATAAGGGAATTGAATTATGTCACTCAATGTAAATAAGGAAGGATTGAATAATTAAGACCTTATCAAAAAAAATTCATTATAAACCCAAAAAAATGTTTAAAGAAGTATTTGGAGATAATTTTATTAAAAAAATATTGTTTTTACAATTAAATTATTTCACTTGATATAAAAAAATGGATTTTCAAATAAATCTATTTGTACTTTTAAAATAATTTTTAGAATTTATCAATGAATTTAGAATAAACTAGCGGAAGACTTGTCTCAAGCATAGCCTAAAACTCAACAAGGTCTAAGAATCCCCTAACTTAATAAATAGTGATATTTAACATATACATGATCATCAAGGAATTATCAAAGGGCAACCAAACAACCCCTAAAATCCATTAAGTGAGATTACATTAACAAGATATCAAAAACATGCATCCACATTAATTAAATAACACTAAACAGCCATAGAAAAACTAGGGGTTACTAAAATCCACTAAAAATTTTAAGGGTATAAATACCCAATTAAATCCACTAATTAATTATATAATTATACTCTAAAACAATAAAACCATATAAGAAACCATAATAAAATTATACTCACATGACAGTAGTAACAGTGAAAGGAAAACAACTTTTAGGGCTTCAATTAGACGGGAGATAGGAAAACCCTGGGTGAAGTTATGATTTCACAAAGTCATTGTGAAATAGCAACATTAAATCCTTATCAAGGGAAAAATAAATTATATAAGAAGGTTGGTGAAAAGAAGAGGGGGGAGAGAAGTGAATTTACTAGGATTAAACATGAGAAACTCCCCTTAAATCAACTTTTTTCAAGAGATGATATAAGGGGATGAAAAAGACCCAAAGGAGGCAAAGGTATAAGCTCATAGCCACTATAGCAGAATGAGATAAAAGGTAAGAAAAGGAGGAACAAAATGAGGAGTTAATGAGAATAATTCCCTTTTTAAATGGGAAAATTGTCCTAGGCCTATCAGGTGCCCAGTATAGTGCCACTAGGAATATGATGGTTCACTTAGGTGAACCTCCCCACTGTACAACTCATCAGATACCCAATTATACCTCACCAAGTACTTAGTGGAACCAATTTTTTAAAACAATAGATTATACCTCCTGATATATACCTGAACCATAGAACCTCCAACCAAATCTTGTAACACAATTGAAAACACCTAACTCACCATTCCAAAACATTAAATTCCTTAAATGAATTCCAAAAGGAAATTTAAATACTAAACCAAAATAAAAAATTCAAATGAGTCTTTACTTCCATTACATAACTTCCAAAATCTTCCAAAATTTAACTTTTAAATATCATCATTGGGACATAACTGTTACAACCTCCCCACAATAAAAATTTTCATCCATGAAAAGCTGAATTGACCATTTCATTCCAAATTTCCTACATCCCTAAAAAGTATATCAAATTCTCTGTCCAAAAACCATTACACCTTAAAATAGATAATTCTTAATTAAAACATCAACAATCAACCATTAACATTAGAATGATTCTAATACAAAACCTATAAATCCAATCAAAACCATAAAACCCCATAACATTCTAACATTCCTGAGGTATTCTGACAACTAGAACATGATTACACATCTTAAATAAACATCATATCTCTAATTCATGACCTTTTCACACCAATATAAATTATAAAACCTAATATATATGTTAACTATAAGCACTAAGCACATTCAAATTAATTACCCAAGGTCTAGTAAATTTTTTTAAAGAAAAGACAACCCCATATATACGATATAATTTTGAAATATAAGGGTTTAATATGGTTTAGGAAAGCATCAAAACGTCACTTCATAAACTAAACCCACTATAATGAGATCCCCACCATATGAAGTATCCATAATTCATCCATTCTGAACTTTACATTGAGTTACAATTTATTAAGAATCCAATTTATCAAATCAATTTTACTAGAAAATGAATTTTACTCCCCAACTAAACATCAGACCCATTGCCAAAAACTCCATTTTTTAAAAACCATTTGATTTTATAAATCCACTTAAAAATTACCCTTTTTAGTTTTATTTTAAAAAGTAAACTTTTTTTAATCCTATTATTCTCCAAAGCATCATATTTTATTATACATTTTTCTATAAAACTCTACCACAAAATATAACCATTGGTTTCCAAAAAAACCTGTTAATCTTGAAGGGCATATTATAAAGAAGTTTCCCCCAATTTATAAACATCAACAAGTTTTATGAAACTACTCAATAGTTTTACATATATTTCATATAATATGAAGTGAGAGAAATACAAATGGAATTATCTATAAAACAAATTAAAACAGTTATACCACATGTTTTCAAGTAGAAAATAGGTTGCATTCTTGGAAAAGAAACATTATATAAAGGGTAGTTAACATGCTCAAATACCAATCATATACAATTATATCATTACGTAACTAATCAAGAAACATGTGACATGATTCTAAATAAAACCTAATCAAGAAGTGGGTACCATGATAAAAAAAACATAAATCATGCTAAAATTTTGTATAATAGATTATCAACAAGATTTAAATGGTTGGTCAATAATAGTTTTATATACAAATGAACATATTTAATTAGATAGAAAGAAATAAGGTGTATAGGAAAATACCATTTACTTAATTATCTTTTTTTAATCAATTAAGGCAATTCATATATGTTAAATATATTAATTCATTAGAAATTCACATGTCTTAATGGACCACTCGATCGTATGATGCATGTACCATAGAAAGGAGTGGCTCTCGGTCGACCCCAGCAACCCCCATCCCAAATTCTCTTTAATTTAATTCAAAAACATAGAATAATCCCAACAAGAAAAAGGAATCTTGTAAATGGGTTATTTGTGATGGTTTATTCACCCATCGCAAATAACCAATCAAATTGAATTATTTGTTAGGGGAAATGTTCACCTGTTGTAAATAATTCATGTGAAAAAGTATTTGTGATAAGAGACTATATCTCATCACAAATAATATTAGAATAAAATCCCACCAAAATACGGGAAGGTTACTTGTGAAGGAATTGATACCCCATCGCAAATATTTGTTTATATGTTATATATATTTAATAATCCAATGGTATTGGAGAAGGTTCTCGTAGCCAATGTAACTTATTAGCGATAGGTCCTGTCGCGATTAACTGGATATTGGAGACGGTAATCGTCACACTTATTTTCTCAAACATTTTTTATTTGTGACTTTTACCATCCCAAATAACCATTTACTTACACCATATGCATTTATGGAGGGTAACTTTTATGATGAGCATCTCGTCGTAATAACACCCATTGCAAAATATCCCACCTATATATATGCCCCCCATCTGAATTTTCACAGCACTCTATGTTATGCACTCTTATTCTTTCATCTGCTCATCTTTGTTTCTTCCTATAAAATTTTAATTTTTATAGTGAAGCACCATTGGGAGATTTAGTTCAGTATTTTGTTTTCCATAAAGTTCCAACTTTGAGGTATTTCTTTTAAAAGTTTTCAATTATAAATTTATTTATTTGATTAAATTATAACTTAGTTTTACTAATTAGCAGTAATTAGTAGTAATTAGTTATAATTAGGTATAATTAGTTGTAATTAGTTACAATTAGTTGTAATTAGTGATAATTATAAAGAAATACTTATGGTTGACAAATAATTAGTACTAATTTACAAAACATAATAATATTTAACATATGTCAGAAATAATTAATAATAATTTGGGGGAATTACAAATAATTAACAGTAATTAGTAGGAGCAATACGTTTTTGTAATGAACTATTTATAATAATAATTTGAAAGAAATTCGTAATAATTAGTAATAATTAGTAGTAATTTGTAATAAATAGTAATAATTAGTAATAATTTATGGTAATCAATAAAAAAATGGTAATTAGAAAAAAATGCAGTAAATAGAAAAAATTAGCGTTAATTAGTGCTAACTAATAAAAAATAACAATTACTAATTATACATAGCAAAAATAATAGCAATTACTAAAAAATAGCGGTAATTGCTTAAAATGAGTTGTAAGTAGTAAAAATTAGCACTAATTGTTTAAAATTTGGGGGAATTAGTAAAAATTAGTGGTAATCAGTACAAATTAATAAAAATTAGTGATAATATGTGATAAATTGTAAAAATTAGCAGTAATTAACAACAATTAGAAAAAAAACTAGTAGTTAGATATACTAAGTAAAAATTAGCAGTGCACAGTATAAATTAGTAAAAATTAGTGTTAATTAATTTTATTTAATAAAAATTAGCATTAATTACTAAAAATGAGTGGTAATTAACTTTAATTCATAAAAATTACTGGTAATAATAAAAATTATTGGTAATTAGTAGTAATTAGTAAAAATTAGTTGTAATTACCTGTAATTTGTAAAAACTAATGTTAATTAGCGGTACTTAGTAAAAATTAGCATTGCACGTTATAAATTGGTAAAAATTTGTGTTATTGATTATATTTAATAAAAATTAGCAGTAATTAATTAAAATGGGTGGTAATTAACTGTAATTAATACAAATTAGCGTTAATTAGTAAAAAATACTAGTAATTTGTAGTAATTAGTAAATATTAGTGGAAATTAGTGGAAATTAGTAAAAAATAGTTGGATCTAGTAAAAATTCCCGGTAATCAATAAAATTTAATAAAAAAAGCTTTAATAATCGATAATTAGTAAAAAAAATAGATGTAATCAGTGTTAATTAGTTAAAAATAGCAGTGACCAGTGGTAATTAGTAACAATTAGTTCCAATTATTAAACATTACCGGTACTTAATAAAAAAAGGGTTAATTAGTGGTACTTATAAAAAATTAGAAGTACCTAGTATTAATTAATAAAAATTAGCAGTGATTAATTATATTAAGTAAAAATTAGTAATTGCTAAAAATGAGTTGTAATTAATTATAATTGACTATAATTAGCTGTCATTGGTAAAAAAAATACCAAGAATTACCAGTAATTAGTAAAAATTAATGGTAATTAGAGGTATTTACTAGAAATTAACGTTAATTAGTAAACATTAGCGGTAATTAATGGTAATTAGTAAAATTTAGCGGTAATTAATAAAAATTAATGGTAAATTGTGGAAATTAGTAAAAATAATGTTAATTAGCAGTCATTACTATAAAATAGTAGTAACTAAAAAAAATATTGGTACTTATTAAAAATTAGTTGTAATTAATAAAAATTAATTATAATTTGTAAAAATTTATGGTATTTAGTAAAAATTACCTGTAATTAGAGGTAATTAATGGTAATTTGCAGTAATTAATGGTAAATGGTTAAAGGTAAATATAATTAATGGTAAATGGTTCAAAGTAAATATAATTAATAGTAATTTGGGATAATTATTAAAAAATAATTGTAATTTGTGGAAATTAGTAAAAATTAATGGTAATTTGTAGTAATTATTAAAAATTAGTGTTAATTACTAAAAATTAGTTTTAATTAATTATAATTAGTAAAAAATAAATATAATTATTAAAAATGATCTTTAATTAGTAAAAATTAGTGGTAATTAATAAAAATTAGTGGTAATTAGTAAAAAATAATGTCAATTAATAAAAATTAAGGGTAAACAGTTAAAATTAGTGATGATTACTAAAAAATGGTGGTGATTAGTAAAAATTAGTGGTAATAAGTATTAATTAAAATAATATCAGTAATAAGTAAAAATTAGCGATAATTACTAAAAAGTAGTTGTAATTAGTAAAAAATACTAGTAATTAGTAAAAATTAGTTGTAATTAGCAGTAATTACAAAAAATTAGCTTAATTAGGAAGTATCAGTGATAATGACTAAAAATTAATGGTAATTAGTAAAAATTACAAGTAATTAGTAAAAATTACCTATAACTAGTAAATTTTCCATTAATTAGTGGTAAATAATGGTAATTAGTAAAAATAAGCACTATTTAGTAAAAATAAGATGTAAATAGATAAAATTGATAATATTTACAAGTAAGTTATAATTTTCAAATTTTTTACTCTTTTTTGGAACATTTATTTCTTATATCAAATTAATCATAAATATTTTTTTTATTTTATATTTTTTTAGAAATTTTTAATAATGAAGTAGATAATAGTCTTTATTACATGATCTTTATTTGATAAATAGTTGTATGAATAACAATGGTTCTAGTATAAATCATGTATATATTAAGGGTTTTGAATATATTTTTTTCATTTTCATCATTAAAACTATAATTTTCTTCAAAATGGAAAATTATGTTTCCATATAAGAAATGTGATCTGAGGAGGTTTGACACATTTTATAATGTTGGGGGTTATCTATTGTATTTTTCTTTTTGAAAAAATTGTTTTTTCTTTGTATCAACATGGTGAAAAAAGTTTTGGAGAAGATATTAATAATTTGGGTACATATCCATAATGGTTTCAAACATTAGTACATGATGTTACTGGTCCGTATTTTAAACAAACTGAAACTCATGATGATATTGATTTCACTCTTGAGTTAGAACCATCTCAATTTTATGTGTTGATAATGTCTGATGAGGATGCCTTATATCCTAGTTTTAAGATAAGAAAATTTGAAGTAGTTGAAAATTTTATTGTTATTAAATCATATAATGTAATTTCAAATAGTTTTTTTATCAGATGTTTCACTTGGTTAAATCAATATTACCTAAACGAAATGTGTTGCTAATAAATTTTTATTATATAAAGAGGTTGGTTCATAATTTGGGTCTAGGTTATTAGAAGATTCATGCATGTTGAAATGATTTTATCTTATATTATGGTGAAAATGATTCATTATTTATTTGTCCTAATATGGGAAATCAAGGAATAAAGAGGATCGATAAGGGGATTATGGATTGATTCCTATTAAATAATTTAGGTATTTTCTACTTGCACATAGATTGTAGCATTTATTTATGTATCATAACATAACTTCATTAATGTTAGGTTGAAAAACTAATATTTCAACCAAATAAAAGATTAAATCCTCCTTGTTATGGTGATTCAAGGAAACATTTTGACCAAGTACATATATTTTTCTTTATAGGACTGTAATATGCGATTGGGTCTTTCTACTGATGGTTACTGTCTAATTAGTTCTTATCGTAGTCAATAATCTTGTTAGCTTAGTTTTGTAACTTTGTAAAACTTACCTCCTTGGATGTTGATGAATGAGCCATATAACTTTTTGTAATTATTAATTCCTACACATGAAAAAAGAATATTGATAGTTATTTGAATCCATTGATTGAGGATATAAATTTACTATGGAGTAGCAGTGTCAGTATATATGATGTTGTTTCGAAACAAAATTTTCTTTTCAATAGTGTATTAATGTGGACAATTAGTGACTTTCCTGCAAATGGGATATTATCTGGCTAGAGTACACATGTTCCAAAATAATTTTCATACTATATGAGTGATGATAAAGCATTTATGATTTTTATTGGAAGAAAACCTTGTTTTTATACAATCATCAAATATTTCTTACTACTGATCATCCTTTTTGAAGGAACAGAAATCATTTCATAAAAGGTACAATTAAAGAGATGGACCTCTAACAATGATCATAAATTTTTATTTAAAATCTATTATCTCTTAATTACATCCCATTAAATTTAGTCCAACTATAAACTAACAAAAAATAGATGGATTTGGGAAAAAAATATAATTGGATAAAATGGAGTATTTTCTAAGATCTTACATGTTGGTATGATTTTCTGGTCCGTCACATATTAGATGTCATCCATATTGAGAAGAATTGTTTTGATAGTATATTTTATATGGTTTTGGACACACCTAGTATAACCAAAGATAATGTAAAGGCATGATTATAATTTACCCAAATTTTTAGGTGACCAGAACTTGAGTTGTTTTAAAAAGACAGATCACAGAAGTTAATCAATCTAAAAGTGTCTTATATAGTTTCTAAAGAAAAACATTTATTATTTCTTAAATGGATTTTGGATTTGAGGCTTTTGGATGGTTATGTTTCTGATTCAACTAGATATGTTAGAAACTATCATGTTACTCGGTTAAAAATTCATGACTGCACAGTTATATTGGAAATAATTATACTAATTCGATTTCAAGATTTGTTGAATTATTTGATTTGGGATGCACTAACTGAAATATTATATTTCTTCTAAGACATTTCTGCGATGACAATTGACTGTGATGCACTTAGTATACTATAAGAAGATATTGTTTTAATTTTTTATAAACAGGAAAAACATTCCCCATTGGATTTCTTTGGTCCAATGAAATAATTAATATTACATTTTCTGTATTAATCAATACGTGGAGGGATAATATAACTCCAATGGATGTACCCATATGATATATTCATGAAGAAATTTAAAAAAAGGTATGTAACAAACCATCAGCTAAAGGATCAATTGTAGAAGCATACTTTTAGGAGGAATTTTTTTTCTACTCTCATTATTTTCAAAATGATTATCCATCAAAACATAAATGAATGGGTTGTAATGAGGGAAATGTTAATGATGAAATGAACAATAAATTATCAGTTTTTAATCATCCTAAACTTAGATTTGGTAGAGTTCATAAATGATGGATTTCAAATAATGAACACCATAAGGCTCATACATATTTTCTTCTCAACTATAAATAAATGACATCATTTGTATAGTGATTTATACTCTCACCTATTTTATATTTTTCAAAATTAAATTAATATGGTTTTATCTTCATATTATATTATGATCACATCAAGAAATAGTTTTCATAATGTACACCTGTTACTCTTGAAGAACATTAGAAAACTAATTTTTCTAACTGTTTTCAAAGACTAGTAAAGTAAATTTTTTATGGTTTAACAAATGAAATAAATTTATTACTTTTTGTATTGATATTTTTTTTCCTATTTTTCATATCACAGCTTGCTAATAAAATTGATAATCAATTATGTGTATTGAGTAACCCACCATCCAAAATGGGTAAATGTTATAATTTATACGTGGTGAATGGTTTTCAATTTCACACACAATGCATATGGTCAATAAAAAATGAATAGTAGTGTTTGATTAAGAGGATCTAATTATAAGGAAATTGATGTTGGATTTTATGGGATACTGGATGAAATACTTGAGATGTGTTATCTGGGACAGAATTATGTAATGATGTTTAAATGTTATCGGTCAGATACTAATATAGGATTGTGTTTTCATCCACTCCATGGAATAATTTTTTGAAAATATAAAAGTATTCTTGAATTAAATAAACAATTTATGTTAGCTCATAAAGCATATAAAATTTAATATGAAAATTATTATGCTACTTGAAAATATCTAATTGATTAGTAGAGCATTATAAAAATGAAATCTCATGAAAATCAGTTTATAAAAACAAGATGTGGTTCTATTGAAGTGTAAGGAAATGAAATTATTCAATAAAAAACTCCAAATACATATTTTTCATGAAGATACATGAATATTGATGATGACACGCCGCATTTATGGGTCGATAGTGAAGATGATGTTGATAATGCAACAAATATATTTAAAATAATAAGAGATGATGATGATAAAGCTCCTGTAGAAATTGATGACACTGAGGAAAAATATGAACATATTTACACCGTCATATATGAATATGATGATGAAGATAAATAATTAAAATGTACATGATTTTTATAAATATAATTAATATATATATATAATACTCATTTTCATTTATTTTCTGATATCATTCATTTTATGTTTCAGATGGCTGATGAGCTTTTATCTAAAATGTTACGTGTATTCAAGGAGGCTATGTTCTATGGTGATGATCCTTATAATTCACCATTTAATCCTTAGGTTATTATTAGTTCACCAACAACTTAAAGGGTTCATGGTTTTATGATATTGATGATTCCTAACACCATTCTTGAGCGATGTTCACATCATGATTTTGATCCATGCATGCAAAGGTATGTTCAGTAGTGTGTTTTAGTTAATTTTCATTAATTATTAGTAACATTCATTAAATTTTTTATATACTAAATTTTTTACTATTTTTTTGATTATCCCACATTTTTTCTTATATAGTTTTTAGAAATGGAAGTGTTATTCTTCAAAACTATTTTTTCAAGAGCATGGGTGGCATGGGATCAAATTCTCGTTGATTTTCAACAATGCATGTTTGATCATTGGATGGTGTGTAAATAAATATAGTTATTTTGAAATTTATTTAATTATTAATTTTTTGTTATTAATTATTTATAGGGATTATGGTATCCCAACGAATATAGCATAAGAAACTCTATCCGAGATTCCTTGGAGGCTTGTATGCATGAGGGTTTTCATGAGTTTTCTCACAATCTGAGGAGGATGGCCATGAATAAATATAGAGTTGTACTTTTTTATCTGTCTTATTGTTCCCACAAACTATATTAAATATAATCTCTAGTTTGTGATGTATTTTTTTCATAATATATGGGATATAGATTTCATAGGAGAGCATCATTAGGTAGGAAGAACCGGGGGAGGACGAAGGTGATGTATAGACCTGGTATTCATACACTCATTACTCATTAGAAAAATATGGTAATTAATTTTATTTAAAAATTTATATATCTTTAAATGTAAATTGTTTATTTTATAATAATATAGGGAGTTGAACATCATAATATAATGGATTTTGATGTTTATAAGAGGATTTATAGTAATCCTATCACTGGATAGATTACAAGTGGTTGAAATCATGATATTATGGCTAGTATAATTTGTTTGAGTTTTAAAATTAACTAAAATTAATATTTTAACTATTTTAAATTAAAATTTTAATTGAATGATTCATATGAGGCTAAAAATTCATGGACATAGGATGATATTCAGACTAATACTAAGGGTTAGACCACCAGTGAAGTAGGATTTAATGATGCGGCATGGATGCCGGTGACTCGGTATGCTTTCGAGAAAGGTCAAGTTGTTGGTATCATTTATTGATTGGTGACTAGAAGTTATTATGGTACTGTTCTATGGGAGGAATCCATCTCTAAGGGAGCTCATGGAGTCATCATCATAGGATTCATATTATGAGGAGTAGGTGCGAGCTTAGAGTGAGGTTATAGAGACCAAGTGTAGGGAGAAATAAGAACTTATTTGATAGTAGCAACAAGAGGAGGAGGAGATTCATCGATGGAATATATAGAAACACAAGCATATGATGAAGTATATGTGACATTTGGATCGAGGTGTAGGGATGGAGTTCCCTCCCCCTCTACAATTATTGATATATTATGTAAAAGTTTATTATATTAATACTTGAATGAAAATATTTTCTATAGTATTTTTATTATTTCAGATGTTTATAGTTTTATATATTAAATTTTTTTAAATTATTTTTATGTTTCTATATTTTTTTTAAAAAAAAATTAAAAACTTATTTATGACAGGCCGATAACCCATCACAAATAGTATGTAAAATAATTCTAGTAAAAAAACTATATGTGATGGGAGTGGAGCTCATCGCAAAAATTTATTTTACGTCAAGTCATCGCAAAAGAAAATTTTATTTGTGATGCCTTTTCAGATATGGGATATTTTCAATGGGATCCCATTGTAAATAGCTATTTGTTTCGGAATCCCATCATAAATAAACCATTTTCTAATAGTTAATTCATCACTTATACATGTAGTTCCAATACCACATACCTAGTCATCCCTATTAACTCGGGTTTCCACTATAACTATGTTGGTTAGACATTCACATGATGTACCTTACTGAGTCATGAAATCCAATATTCTATCTAAACCATGAAATCCAAAATCCTATATAACCTCAAAACACTAGTTTTATACCATTTTTTAATCACCATGACCTAATTAACTGACCAAGATCAATCCAAGTAGGGACAAGACCTTAGGTTCACCTCTCAGATGCTAGAGGCTAAAATAAATTTTGATGGTTTAATAATACCCAATTAGGATGTGGTTACCACCTTAATAAAGAATTAAATTAAATCCATAAACCCAAAAACATCTATCATAACCCTTGGGTTTTATAGACATGTGGACCCAAAAAATGGAATTATCTAACATAGATTGACCGTTTACTCAAAATATAAGGTCAATTAATTATGAAGTAGCTATATGAACCATGCATACATGGCAACTAGTCGAAAACTCATATAATGTCCATAAAATGTGAGGAATATAAAAAAAATGAAATGTGAATATATAAGGTGAATAAAATGTGTCTTAAGGAGTAAAAATAATTCCTAGTGTGTGGAAAGTCTCATGAGATCCACCAAGTATAATTTTTGTTCACCCACTCCATATGTGCACCAAGTACTCTAAAAGTCTCAACTCGTACTTCAAACTCCAAGAGGATCTATCTCTGATATCACTTGAGACCAAAATATCCATGAATAATCCACCCCTAAAGAGGTACCTAAAATGAAACATATAAATCTATAAATATAGTGAGGTGTTCATAAAGCATGTGAGTATATACATACTTAGTAATGAATCTATAATGTGCCTGAAATTAGTAGTGATTAACCATGTGTAGGCATGAAAATGTTTATACATTTAAATACATATATTATATAATGGTTTAGAAAATAGACAACAATCATATCATGGAAATAAAAGTAAACAAACATTTGGAAGATATATTAAAATCTATACCAAGTAATTTCCTATACCATAAGAATAAATACTTGTTATACCTAATTGAATCACTAGATTAGAATTTGAGACTGACTAGGCAGGGAAACTATGTCACCTATCCTAGTAAAACCTATCCCAAAGGCAGTTAGGGAACATTCTCATCCTTGTTGGGTAATGATGTATACAATGGTAGGAAAACCTAGCACTCATCCATCCTATGGGAAAAGGGTATGGGTATACTAGATTTGAATTTTTTGAGCCAATCCCATTTCTTCCTCCGTAATATTTTAACCTTATTAAATAGTTTATATGACTAGAAAATTTATACACATACCCCTTATGGAATGTTCAAGAATAAATCAAGTGGTAATCATGATCTAAATGTAATTAAAACATAGAAACCATCATACTTATCAAAATGAAACATATACATGATTTTTTATGTTATACTAGTTTTCATATCAACATGGAATGTTTTCAAGTTTTATTTATATATGGAATAAATCATGCATATTCCAAGAATATTATATCAGGAATTCTAAATAAGTATAAGTCAAGTGTGAAAAAATCAAAAATCATAAAAAGGGTGTTACAAAATCTGAAAGAATACTAAATCATCATTTACATTCTATGTTTTTTCCCTCCTTTAAAAATATGGAACTACGTATCATATTGAATTTGTATGTGTGAACTAAGGATAAATAGATTATGGGATTAGTTATGGAATAGGTTATAACCAATTCAAACTCAAAATAACCATAATAGAGGGTAGTATATAGTATAATAATTGAGTTAAAATAGATATTCAAAATTAAAGTTCCTTCCAAAGTAATAATTTCATATTTTAAATCCCTATTAAATAAATTTTTATATTTTCAATGGAAATATTAATTATAAATTAAAAAATTAAACATTATATTTTACCACTTAAAGAATAACATTATTTAGAAAAATACATTTCTAACTGGTAAAAAACATACCCTTAGTTCTATTAAGTCAATGAAATTACACTTAGTTATCTTTAAAAATAGTTTTTTATTTAAAATATAAAATATTTCAAGTTTTAAAATGTATGATGTTGTTTCAAAATACTAATGCACTGTTGGAGGAATTTTGAATAAACTATTTCAAAAATTTATTACTTTAAGGAATATTTTTTTTAATTATAGTTTGGAAACATTAATTTTTGTTTATATGAAAAATTATTTTAGAAATAAAACAATATGTGATTTAGTGTGAACTTTATTTGGGAAGGATGTTGTTCTATTTTTTGGGAAATATGTAAAAATCCATTTTCTATTTTTTGTAATATTTTTTTGGCCCCAGAGTTCCTCTCTTGGTAGGCCTATTTCTATTATATTTTTGTGTACATAAGATAAAAGTTGTGGATAACATTTAGGATTGGTATTTGATTTTATGTTGAGGTAATTATGGTTATTTTATATATAAATTATTTTATTTTTGGAATATAAGTTATTTAATATAGATAATATTGTGGATTGAAAAGTTATTTGGTGGCAAGGATATTAATGATATCTCATATATATTTCACTATATGTTTTGGAACATTACACTATTAAGATATATATAATTTTTTTTGGTATTATGTGATTTTATAAAATGAGGAATACATACTGATTTATTTTTCTTAAGGTTTTATATCATGGTGATTCAAGTTATTTTTTGAAAATATTATTATATTTTGGATTTATAAATTAATAAAATATATTTTTATGAATATTGTGGTTCAATTATTTTTGGGAAAAACTTTAATTTTGTTTTTTATTGCGAAACATGTGACAAGGATTTCTATATTATTAGGGTTCCCATTCCAAGTCTCCATTATTTTCATGTATTTTCTATATATTTCCTATTTTATCCTATATGACTCAAATATAAGATCTTGAAATGAATGTGTTACTATATTTCATCCATTTATAATGAATTAATATCCCCATTTCCTCCCTTATAGGTTTATGGTTTATATTCCATGTTGTTTGAAATGATTTTTGTTGACTCAATATTCCTTCACTAAGTCATATACTCTCTTCAAGTAATATATTCTTCTAATCTTAGATTATTTTGTTATCTAGATATATTATATTGCATTTTATCTTTATTTTCATAGGATTTATATTTATTTCTCATAAATATACTTTTTAATTTATTATTACTTTATAAATTACAATGTTTAACAGGGTTTGTTTATCACAATTTTCATTCCTTGAGTCATGTTTCAAATTATGCATCAATTAAATTTTACATGGGGTGATTAATACTCCATTAATATCTCTTATCATGATTTATATTTGATTCAATGTATTTAAAATTCCATTATATATTTTCTATTTCATTGTATTTTGATTCATATACTACCAAATTCCTAAGGGTTTTCCTTACCTCAATATTTTTTCCTTTAGTACGAATCCTTCATATTCGACCATATTCTTATATGATTAATATATTCTACCATTATATCTCATAAATAGTATTTTCTAATTTAGTTTGGGGAAATTACATTTTCATTTCAGGTTTTACTTCTTTAATGATATTCTTATTTCATAAAAAACAACATTGTTACGATTAATTACCCACCTATTTATTGGCTATTTTTTGTCAATTCCCATGTTCTTTCTTACCATAAATATTTTTATATGGTTATTTTAGAATATAAATTTTTATTATCTTCTAAACAATTTATATTTAATATTATCTCTATTCAAAAAGAAATTTTAAAGTTCTTTTATTGATGTGGGTTTCCTTTAAATCATTTTAAAATCATAAATGGTATATTTTCCCCACACTAGTACATTTATTTTACCATACAATAATTTTATTTTCTTTAAATTTATTTCATTTCTAGGTTTCATTATTGGGTATTCTTTTGAATGTTATGGTTTTTAAATTCCTCTTTCAAAACAAGAAATGTATTTTGAAAATGTTTTAATGTATTCTTTAACATCATAAACCTTATCTCATCATGACTAACATAAAAAAGGGAATTTTAAACATTATTAATGATTAGAAACATTTTTTTTTAAAAATACCTTATATTTTTATTTTTAAACCATTCACTCTAGAAAAAATAGAAGATAGTATTGTTTTATAGGGTGGCTTAGCGGCAGTATTAAATACCATTAATGGTTTCATGGTGGTTTTATAAAATCGATATAAAATGGTTAGTCATTAAATATTTAATGACAATTTTATTTTTTAATAGTAGGTTTATTTTTCACTGTTAAAATTTAAATTTAGCAGTGGTTTTGTTTTATTTTTTGGTGGTTTTTTTAGTTCAAAATTTTAGGGTGGTTTTTATAATTTTTGGTCGTCTTATATAAAAAAATATTTAGTGTCATTTTAAATAAACAATGAATATGTAAATTTATCATATTTTGTAGTGGTTTTAACGACTACTAGTTATTTAGTTTAAAAAATCATAATTCATTACTGTTTGATATACCAAAAACTAGTGCTCACAAAATATAAATAAAAAACAATAAACTAATAAAGTATAACAAAAATAAGGAATTATATGCATCAATAAAAATAAAATTACATATAATACAATAACATTAAATTTTAATATAGTTTACAAAACTTCATGTTTCACAAAATGTCAACACAAACATGAGTTATTTATACATTTTTGAGATTCATACCCCTCAACATCTATTACTCGGTCATGCTACAACCCATCACCTCATTTCCCACTTCCCACCTCTGGTGTCTACATTTAAAGTGGTTAACCATGGATTCGTAATGAGAATATTCCATTGGTAATAAATGAAACAAAATTAAAATGATATATGATTTTATCTCAATATAGTTTAAGTAATGGTACAATAATGAATAACAAGTATCCATGTGCAAGACAATAATTATCACAATATATGATACCCTTAGATGAGTTGGAATATACACAATATTCTATCATACGGAAAACCGGTATTGTATTATCATAACATATATTAGCCTTAGTTGAGTTGGAAATCCTCTACCTTTCATACTATATACTGTTTTTTAAACATCTATAATTCATTAAATTTAATAACTTTATTTACAATTACATCTAAAATATCCTCAAACACTAAGTAATAATTTCCACATTAGTTTTATGTTATTTTAACCATCTCTTCAAATAATTATATCCATGATGATAATATATTCAATAATCGAACCACATTCAAAAACATGAAATTTAAAGACTCAAACTAGAATTTGATTATAATTAAATAATTTAAATGTTCAATGACTAACATTCCTTCAATTATCTTAATACTAAAGACACTCCACATCATAAACTTATTATTCATTACAATCATTTTATTATACATGATTAAAAGTATAATTTTCAACTCAGTAGTGGATTTCATATATTTGATATTGAAATAAAAGTTTCATGTTAACATCACGCACACAAATCCATGTTCCCTTTAGTTAAAATTATCTTATTTATCATTCTAAATTATCTATTGATAATCATAAGATGATAACTGATTTTAATCTCCTTGGTATAATTAATCCTTTATTTGAATCATATAGAAACATAAATCTATCATGTAAAACCTAAAAATCATTTTTTAAACTTAATCTAATTTAATATCCTCTAAAAATAATCCTTAATATAAATTTTTGTATCAATGAAAAGGCATCAAATTTTTATTAATTCATCACACTTCTAATAACATAAATGAAACTCTGGATAAATTATTGTATTTGGAACCACTATCTTAGGCACCACTTATTTCAATCAATGCCTATATTTCTACTATATAATTCAAGTGTATCATAAATATAAGATATTAAAAGGAAAGTTATAAAGAAGTAACCATGTGATAATATTCTCATCATATTCTTTTTTGATTAAGAAACACTAAATAAAAAACTAATTAATGTTAAGAGAATAATGTAAAAACTCATCTACATAACACTAGAAAACAAAGAATTTAGTGTGGTTTATAAAATTCCATAAATACTCAATGAAAGACTACAATAATTTAGAAGAATCCACAATACAAATAATCATGTATCTTATCTTATGATTTTTTTATATAGTTTATAAAAATGATAAATGAAATTTCACAAGATGACACAACCCTTCAGGTTATCAGAATTATCACGAGACTACTATATGGATTAATAAAAGAATCTAATACTTATTTATATGGGAGATACTAAAAAATATATAATGTCATATGAATTAGAATATTTAATAAAAAAATAATTACTAAAATGAATAATTTAAGTGTAAATTTTTGAAATTTATAGCTCATGCACCCCTGATGAGTGTTGATATTTCTTCAAGAATACTTTTGGTCATATTATGAAACATAATAGCCAATTTACTCTCTAATTATGATACTCAATAATTATGTGTCCTGTATAATTCCTCCAAATCATTAATATAATTAATATAGGTAGATTAAATCATATTAGGATAAGATTAAATGGTATTAAAAAAAGTGTGCAAGGTATGTAATGAATTTTACCTTCTGTTTTAGAGGGAGAATGATAACCTAGTGACATTGAGTAGGTACTATCACAAAAACTCTTACAATGTGGAATTCCTATAAAAAATACATTCATTTTATTTATTAATATCAAAAAAACATTCCTTATATTTATTAATACAAAAAACAATATTTTCATATTTTAATATGAAAAACAACTTAAAAATTATATTTCTGTTTTTTTGTTTTGTTATCAGGATATGTTGTTAATATTATTTTCTTATTCTATTAATTCTTCTTAATCTTCACTATCCCATGAAAGAATAAGATTTTCAATATCATTAGGTATAAACAATTTAGTCTATTGTTGTTGATGGTGTTCACTATCAAAAATTACTTCACCTTCATCATGCATATCGAATATGTCTCTCGATTTCATGTGGACAACAACACTTCACACATCATACACTATAATATCAACATAATATACAATTTTTTTTGGGAATCCATAATATATGGATTGGTTTCTTCCCACTCACTAGTATTCATCAACTGAGAGAAATTGAAATAAGTAAATTGTAATGAATATTTTTTTATACCCCTATTAATAACAACCCAGTTATATTTAAATAATACAACAACAAATTTCCCATAATAATATAACTCAATAATATATACCAACATTCAATATTAATCATTGAATATCCTAGCATGATTCAATGTACTTTGAACTAAAAAATAAAAATATTTTTATAGTTGAGCTCCATTATCACCATTCCTTACCTATATAATTTGATATTAAAATTTATTACATAATCTATATAATTATCGACATATTAAAACTATGTATTATGTTAAGAACTTACACGATGTGAAAACCAATAAATAATTTCATTGGTAACAACTTTTATATCTCTATCTCATTTCAATTTGGGATCTTAAGGAATATTTTCATTTGTTTCCTTAATTATTCAACATACGGATCAACAATATTAGTATTGCGTAGAACATATCTTTGTTATTTTATTAACTAAATATTTATTAATGATAATGAAAAGACATTTCCATCATCTCAACCTAATTTTGGAGACATTTATGACTCATTATTATCCCACAAATGAATTGGATTATCATTAACAACATCCCACTCGATTGAATCTTATCTCTATTGAATATAACTACCTTGAACAGAAAGTTATACACTATTAGATAATGTAACCATCCAGAATAGAACCTTTTTGATGAGATTTAATTTTTACATAAGACTTCAAATAACCAAGATAACTAATGATAAAATGTAATAAATTAATATATAAATTTTTTAAATACTGACTAATAAAATTAGTGTTTTTAAAAAAAACAATATTAAAATAAAATACCTCTTTATATGATACATCAATCGATAATATATACATCCCCCAATTTTAGATTCTTTAGAAAAATGAAAAATCATTTGAATAATTACAATGAAAAATGATAGGGTAAAGAAAATATCCAAATGAAATACCATTTGTAAAATTATTTCTTGTATTTTATCCAATTTATTGGGATTTGATGTCCTATCATTCCAAATAATTTGAAAAAGTATATTATAATTGCTGTTATTTTTTCAGGTAATAAATTATGCATTGATTAAGGTAGAAACTAATCTATCAATACATTTGAGCCATGAATTTTCAATCCATGTATCTTATGATTATTCAAATCAACACAACTTGAAATATTGCTACAATATTCATCAATTAATTTCAAATTATTTTCATCTTCGAAGATAAATATCTTTATAAGGATTTTTCATTCAAAAAATATCGAATGGATACTTCCCATTCTTATTTGGACAAATATCTCATTTGATATTGATTATTTATAAGTGCTTATAATAATTTAAATGATCCTTTGTTTTTCTATGCTCATTATGTAATGTAAAGAACACATAATCATACACATTCATCGTATTGTGCATAAAATCAAGATTATGACATAAAAAATTAAATTCTCAATATGAAAGTTTGAAAAATATATTCTTCTTATTCCATTGTTGCAATCTAATTGTAACTGAAGGTGTTTTAAATATTTTCCACTTTCATTAAATTGAAATTATTTTCTAAACATTGTAACAATATTTGATAATTTTTCCAACATCTTTGATCCTAGTAGAAATGTTGGTGGAAGCCTCAAATCAGTTTATCCATTGTAACATGACCTGTTAAGAAAAAATCTATTATATGTATCAAGGAAGTGACAATGACACATGAAACACCAATTTCTTTTATAAGGTATCTGTTGAGGCTCAAAATCATAGTTGAAAACTCTGGTATATATGTTCCAACCAGACACATTTTCTAGTATAGAAAAGTCACTAATGGTTCACATAAGGGAAGTATGCATTTTGAACATTTTTGCAGTAGATGCATCATATTTTTCTACCCCATCATTCTATAACTCCATTAATTCTTGAATAAAGTATGCAATAATTTCATTTCCAAGAATTTTATTTCTTGAAAAAATCATCAATATTATGGATTAAGTCTCTTGCATACACATCTAGGGAGGTAGTTTATAACATATCAAAAAAACTGACCAAATGTTTTAATTATTACTTAAAGTCCCAAAAGGATTGAATTGTTTGGATGTTAATACCAAGAATAAAATTCTAGGATCAAGAAATAAATATGGAGGTAATTAATCTATGTTATTTCACAATTATTAATCTCTTATATGTTTAATTAAATCATAGTTAATATTATAAAAATTATTCCTCATAATATGTTCAATGGTTTTAGATGACATAAAAAATCATTGAAGCTTTGGTTTTAATGGAATGTAATGTAAAACTATTGCGGTATTTTTCATTTTCTATTTCTTTGTGGTTGTACATGGATTCAAACTAACATTATTATTTTTTTATTTCTGACTAGAAGTACAAAATATTTTTCACTTTTTCAATTCAAATATTCATTCCAATAAACCATAAAATCATCAGGGCATGTGTGTATAATTTTCGAATTGAGTCCAAGATTGAATATAATCTTCTTCAACTCATAAAATTATATTGGGATCTTAGATTTAGAAAATGAATCACACAAAAATTCCAATATCATGGGAATTTTTTTATTTTTAAGTCCACATAAATACTTCATGTGGTACAACATCTATAGAATTTTTTTTGAATATTTGAAACATCCTTCATACAATTCCTAATTTATGCCTATAAATTATTTATAAAAATAAATTTTTTTCTAGGTTGAGTTTTCCATTATATTAGTCTCATCGTCATTATCTATTAATACAATATCATCTTGATCAGGCTATCCTTCAATTCTAGAAGCATCATTAATATCTACCACATCAATAATTGAATCTACTGATACGTTACATTATGGATAGTTTTTCCATACTATGCCGAAAGTGTAATTTATCATGTTTTGAATTTCATTACCCACTATCAGGGAATTCACTTATTCATTTTAACTGTATACATAAGTACTTGAGTTTTCTATAATGTTTGATTCTCCATGCCAGATCCAACATGCATAGTGAGGAGAAAATTGTTTAAATATCAAGGGATAAAATACTTTATCTCTCTTCAACCATCTTCTAAATTTATAATTATGATATGGACATTTTATTATTCTATCCATGAATCAATTTTCAATTGAAAAATACAGAAACATGTAAAAACTCATTACATATTGAGATGTGTTATAAAGTAAGGTAATCCAACATCTATCCATATGTGCTAGACTTCCAACACTATCAAATATAAAATATAGTTATATTATTATATAAATATATAATACATTTAATTTATTAAAGGAACATAATTTAAATTTTTTAAATTAGGATAAGCATATTAATACATGTGATTTAGTCAATCACATGAAAGTTTACTTATAAATATATATTCAAATATTATATAACTAATATAACTTGAAATAAATATATTTTTCGAATCCATACACATAATTTATTCCAAAAACTCATTTCATGATTTTTTTCACAATTTATAAAAATACAGTACACTAAAACATAACCAAATAGAAATAAAAAATAATTCAATCACACAAAAATTTATTATTAATTATTCTTATAAAATTAACATAAATTCTAGGAATTATTTCACTATTTACCAAATTAAACATATTCTGAGCATTTAATTTTACTTATCTTTCATTAAAACACTTTCATATACTATATTTATCAGTTATCAATTCATGGAAAATCATTCTCATCAATTGATATCAATTATAAAATCATTAAGTTCACACTTAAAATTCAAACATATGAGAAATTTACATTTTGTATAAAATTATTGAAATAAATATCATAGTGTTCGAGAGGTTACCAATCCCAAACTAGATAAATAATCAATCTTAATAACAAATCATAAAACTATACCTTAATGATAAATAATTCATAAATCTATAAAAATATAGGCATTGAAGAAGAATTGTAATGGGTAAATTAATAAACCTAACTCTATTTCAAAATTATTCGCTAATATAGATCATAAAATCTCTTACCTATGATTAAGGAAAATGAGTTTGAGATATATGTCCCCAAATCACGGTAAGGGTTCAGTGGCTTAGAGGTTAACTGGGAATCATATAGGAGGATATATCATTGAGGTTGAGGGGGCAGTTAATCCGGTGTTGATTAATGTTGAGGATAAGGCTAAAAGGGGTTTAGTATTGAGATGTAGGGAGCGGTAGGTTGAGAGGGATCTAGCATCGAGTGGGGGGGTGGGGGTTGAGGTAGGTCCGACATTGAGAAATGGTGAGGGTGAGACTAAGGACAAGAGGTTTTTGAGTTGGAGGGGATGGGGTCATGGTGATTTATTTAAAAAAATATAGTTATGTTTTTAAATAAACCCACTATGAAATACTATTTAAGGTTATTTAGTGGCAGTTTTCAATAAAACCATCGTTGGATACCAATTCTTAACAAAATAATCCATAAAAAGGGGGTTAGAATATACTTTTTGTGTTTACAATTGGTTTACAAAACTACTTCAGTTTATTACATTTCTTGTATTGATTATTAGATCATTATTGGTAGAATATTATTCTTCATTATAGAAATGAAATATTATGGAATAAGACACCAAATAATGATTAAAATTTTAAAGAGTTATATACTTGAAGAGTATGAAGAAATGATCATTTTACTTGTTTTTTTAATAATATAAAATTGTGAGGATAAAATTATAATGATTCTAGGTTTCCTTGTTTAACCCTTTCAATATTTTAAATAATAGTTTGGAACTAGTTGAGAATTTGGTGTAAATTTCCAAGAACCAAAGAGCCCCAATATAAATATATTAATAAAAATATATTACTTTTACACCGTTCATGTGAATTCTTGAGAAAAATAATTTCCTCTTAAATACAGTGCTATATAGAAATTCTATTGACACAGTTTCATTCATAATGTGGCTTTTACAGTAGGGGTTGTAATATTTTTATTCTTATTGGGGATCATGGTACTTGGCCATCATTGGGGTTTAATTTCTAACTTTAAAAAGGGAAATTATGATTATAATGATAATTTTCTTTATGAACATTAAATTTATACACCTTAGATGATGAATATATATAATAATATTCATCTCAAACCTTAGAGTTATCCATATGATCACTTGGGATAGAGGATTCTAATAGATATTTCTACAGAGGGATCTAGAGACAACTTGTAGAGGCCCGAAGTTTTACATTCATGGATATTAAATTACTTTTGCGAAATACTTAATACATAACATAAAAAGACACTCAAGGATCGTAATAGTTTAGTGTCTTTGGAAACTTGGAATATAATCTTCTAATCTTGGTGAAAGATCTTCAATATCCCCCATAAAGATCTTTCTTTTTTTCTTACCTAAAACCTTTCTTTATATCATGGGGAAAATAAAACATATAAATGGTGAGCTCAAATGCTCAGTAAGGGTAAGCATGGAGAAAAAAACAAACCATATACCTTTGAAATTCAAAACATGAACATAATATTTAAACATCAAAATCTTGAGAAATGACATCAAACATGGCATTACGTAAGGAATAGATCATAATGGATCATCAATCATGATAAAATAGCATGGGAATAAAGCATTTAATTGTGGAAAAACATTAAACACGTGATATGATTTCTATAGTAGCCAAGGCATTGCTGCCAAGACCATCTTAGTGGACAAAGTCCCTTACTGAACCGAGTTCACTCCTCGTTCCAGTCCTGTATCACTAAACCAGATTAATTGACCATTCCAGCCATGCCAATCTCATGAGATATAAATCTTTACCCAATGCATTTGAGTGAGATATAGGTCCCACCCATCTCATAATGAAATCATTCTTACTTGTGCCACAACATAAACATAAATCATTCATCATAACCCAAAGAATAAAATAGGTTTCATAAACATCATCCCATCATCACATAATCCATATAAAACAAATGGATATCATTTCATCATAAGAAAAGTGAAACCATGTAAATTATAGAGAAATTATACTTGAAACATACACATATGAAATAATGTCATCTTATATGGAAAATGGTTTTGATAAAACACTTGAAATGAATTATTGAGGGAAATATCATTTCTTCTTCAAAATCATTTTCTTTTCACAAATTCCATGTGATTTTAAAAGAAAATGATTTTGTTTAAAATGTGCATGAATTATTGTAGAGTAAGATTCATGAAAATAAGGCATTATAAAACTGTAAAAATCTTTTCATTCCGTATAAGTTAAAAAAACATTTTTCTCATACTTTTACCAAAAATTCAAAAAGTACCTCGTATGGTAAACAAAAGAAAGATTCCTTACATACCGTGTAGTAAAAGTAAAAAATGGGTAAAAAGAACTTTAAACATAAATGAAACCATTTTTCGAAAACAGGTACATGGATGATAAATATAACCAGAGTAAATACTTACGAATAAACAGTCTCGAATAAAAACGAGATTGGAAAAGTTATGCCTTACCTTAGGTCTGATATGCTTCGTACATATCCTAACCTCCTGTATAATGATTTAAATAATGTCATTGAATTATTACAGAATCATATTCGTTGTTATGATATCATATTTGGTTCACTTATGACTTTATATTATCTCGTTCTTTTGTAAATTCAAGTTAAAGTAGCGTTTTGTGTAAAATCATTTCATTTATCATCCGTGTTTTGACTTTTAATTATTAATATGATAACTTAGATCATGATTAATTAATTCCATAATATAAAACATGATTTATATATAATATATATTCATAATATACATATATATAATAGATCAATAAAGGGAAAGAAATACATCGTTCATGGAGATGGTAGGTCGTATGTACGCATGAACGTTGTTTTCGTTTCCTTATTTAAATGAATGGAATTAAGTAGATGGCATAAAAATATATATACATAAATAGAGTAGAATTATTATGTCATATATTTCATGATTGCTTATTATATATACTTCATAATCATTCTTTAATTGTTAACATGGAAAATTAATCTCATCGCGTCGTGGAGACGGTAATCTGTACGTACGCAGGAGCGATGGTATCGTTCCCATAATTATTGAATGGAATTGGAGTGGATGATATAATATCTTATAATCAGTATGATGTTATAATTACCATATATAGTAATTCTTTACACCATTATACCTATCCAAGTAAGGTGGTGGTGGAAAAACAGATTACACCACGGCGTGGAGACGGTATTCCGTACATACGCACAAGCGGTGATTTCGTTTTCCGTAGGATGGATAAAAGGTGAAATAGGGTTTTTTAATATTTATAATAACATATAAGTATATAAGTAATACTGATGTTATTACTTTATAATTAAACAACTAATGAATAGGATGTATAAGAAGAAAGAAACTTGAAAGAGTCTGTAGAAGAGATTACCTCTTCCTCGACAGACCTCCTTTAAACTTCTTCTTAGGGCACTAGAGTTGGTCTTTTGAGAAGACCAGAACCTATATTATATAACTAGAGAGGGTGAGAAGAGTAATTGGCAGGTATTGGCTGAGCTTCAAGGCTCAAAAGGGTGTGAAGATAAGAGGGAAGGGGTGCCCTTTTTATAAGGGGGAGAGGGGCACCTTTGGTAACATAAGAAATATTAATTTATAATAAATTCCAACTCACTTAAAAACCCCAAAAAATGACTCAAATCCGAATATTATATGTTATATGGTTGTAATATAATCAACAAATAAAATTTAGACTTGTTGGTAATTTATTTTAAACATTATCAACTTTATTTATCCTTATTTAATCTATTTAATTTTATTTGTTGTAATAAGATTCTAATTTTTAAATTATTATAAATAATTACTTATGTGTTTTGAATTTTCCATAATTGGATAATTTATGACATTTTTGACCATATAAATTTCAATTTATAATTTTTAAATATTTTGGTGATTTTTGAACGATTTTATAATATGTTATTTTTATAAAATAACAATAGTGTCAATTTTGACACTATTCATTTATTTTAATTTAAATAAAATCCAAAAATAGGATATATTCTAAAAAAATATTTAATAGATTTATAAAATGTCAAATATTTCTATAAAATTTGTGGATAACATTAAATTGTTCATATTATATTTATTTTAATATTTTTAACACCATTTATTTGGTATATCTCTTAATAAAATAATTAGTACAACATTATTGTATAATTATTTAATATACTTATTTGTTGAATAAAATTAAAAATAAAATCCTATGATGAATATAAATCTCATATATTTTATAATAATACTTTTACTCTAATTTATCATCTTAAAATCACAACATGTAAATTTTTATATTTATTAAATTATGAAGGTGACAACTTTGGAATCATTTAAAATAAAATAATATAAGTGTCATAATCGCCTTTATAAGGATCCAAATGGTCAAAAATTAGGCCATTGGATGATTAGTGTTTATATATACACTACCATTAAGTTATGTTCATATTTTTGGGCCTTTTGATATGCATTACTATTTCAATAAAAACTATATTATTGATTTATCACTAAATAAATAATTTCTGCATCATTAATGTATAAGATAATAAGGTAATTAAATAACACTTAAAATTTACAAATAAATTACCATGATAAATAAAAAAAATTATATTTCAAATTAGTATTTATAACCGAATTTATATTTTTTATAACCTTATATTAAAAATACTTTAATTTTTAAAGTTTGAGTGACACATATTTCACTTTCCTTTAAATAAAATAAACTAAAGATCTTAATCAAATACAAGTGGGTTACATTAGATTCAAATTCGACCCAAGTATGATTTAGGGAAAAATATAATCATCCAATTATATTAAGACAAGTGTTAGAGTAATTTTATAATATTATATTTACCCTTAATTACCCGATTTACCTTTAACTATGGTAAATAAAATTTACTATAGTTACTATTCATAGTGCCCAAAAATAAAAATTAGCCTATTAACATAATTTGGACCTGATGATTCCAAATATGGAATCCATTTTTCTTAATTCAAATTATACAAGTTTCGAAAATTAATTTAAAATTAATCATGTTGTTAAGAAAATGAGTTTTAAAAGTTAAAACATTACAAAAGATTCAAATGATTTTACCTATGAATTCAAGGTAAAATCAATGCTAATGACATAAGTTATATTAAATGGTAAAAATATATTCTATTTATACTTTAAAACCACTCAATATTATAATCTAACCATATAAATTATTGCGATGAAAAAGTTGTTTTTATTTAAAATATAGCGTGTTTTTACTATTCATTAAAATATGAAAGTTATCAGAATAATATGAAAATTTTATCCAAAGTAAATTTTTATATCCTGATTCCAAATAAGAATTTTATTTTGTCAAATTGAACTTATAAATCAATCAAAAATTAGATTTAAACTTGGTGCACCATCAAAGGCGGTAAAACTACATTTTTTGAAAAATACTTATTTTACCTGAAAAATTTATCTTGTTCTCAAACCATGTTCTAAAAAATGTGTAAGATGAATAATAATGTTATAAAATTAAAAATTTAGTTAATAATATTCATAAATTCTAGTTCATAATAATATTATAATCATATATCGTTGTTTAGTGAAACCTTGTATTGCGTACAACACACGTTATCGAGGAAGGTCGTGATTGCGTGTAATGCAAGGCAAGTAAGGGTTGCATGTAGTGAAATACTCCTTTATTGTTGCATATAACAGAAGATATGAAATAAATTAAAAATAATATATCTCATAAAATCTCAGGGTGTTACATTCTACCCCCCTTAAAATGAATTTCGCCCTCGAAATTTATCGGGGTTATATATGGTTTACTATTTGTAAGTTTCTTTAATAAAAACCCACATCGTAAAAAGGAATACCAAAACTGGAATTTAAAAACTAAATTATGAAACGTAACGGTTACCCATATTTACTAATCACTGAGTTTTTACATAGGAGAACATAGGTGAAAATATGGATATGGAAGAGAAATCTAACCATCATGTTCTGATGGAGAGTAGTAGAGAACATGGCTATGAAAAAGCCAACAATCAAAAAGCCATAAATTTGTGATGATCTAAGGTACCATCAGATTCATCAGATATAAGAGCACTAGTACAACATTTTTGGTTTCCAATATCATTTCCCTAAAGTTGAAAATTTTGAATTAGAAGAAATACTTACTTGATTTTGGTACAATCTCGTTGTTGTTTGTGCCTTGAACAATTTCCACATCATCTCTTAAAGAAATGAAGTTGAATTTTTCATTCTTGAAGTGTTAGCAGATCATGTGATAGAATGATGGGTCATTCCATCTATCTCAATCAAAAGGTTAGAAAAAGTTATTAAAAATACATAAGTCCATATATGGTGGTATAAATCGTATATGATTCCAAAAATGGACTTATACTTCATCTATCATACCACTTAATAAAATAAAACTTTTTTTACTAACCAGGGACTTCCTGTAGGCCTGTGGTAGGAGATAAAGGCTTGTCGCACTTCGGTTGTGGGTTTGATTCCCACAGCCTTGTCTGACGTGAAGGGTTGTCACCCGTCCTACGGGTTGTCCTTTTTCTAAAACTACACTATTATAAAATAACAAAAAGTTCTAGCCTTAAACAATACTATATGAGGTCTAAATTAATTGATTCTAATCTTTATGTTTATCCAAAAGACTTCTGTCCAATCTCATAGTATAAATTAAACTATTAGTAAAATGGTCATATAAAATGCATGTGAATACCATCATTTATCCCTTATATATCATAAGATATATCTTGTTGGTCACATTCCAAACATGTGAATACCTTAATCATGTATTCTCTTTAAAATTGAATACTCATTGAACCTTAGTGAAAACATGAATGTTGTCAAAAGTTAACTCTTTCCACATACCAAAAATCCCAAAAATTCTATATACTTAAACCATGATATCACATTGTCCTTAAATCAATCATGAGCTCGTGAATACTACCAAACATATTATTTTATCCTTATCCCTTCATTAAGCACATATCATCTACTTTCTAAAAATATTTCAAACACTTTTCATGGTTACCTGTACCATATAATTATTGAAAACCAGAATTAACCAATACATAGATATTCCAATATTTCATGAATGTACCTCAACAACATTATTCTTGAATACCAATACATAAAAACTTCAATCTATCCTCTTCAATTATTGTCATGGAATACATCCTTCCTTGATTTAGAAGTAACCTCTTAGGTCTGGGCATTGAGTTGGGTAATGATCGTGTTCTCCACAAATAAGACAATGAACTCCATGACAGTTTGTCACTCTGTGACCCTTTTCCCCACATAGATAACATCTTCCCCTCCATTTGAGTTATTACTTAGGGTTCTTCTTCCCTTATTTATAAATCTCAATCTTCCTTTATCTATTCTCCTCACCATGCAAACATGCATAAAATTCCATCTTCCTCTTATTTGATGACTTAGGAATACAACTAAAGTTCATCTTTTTAATCATATATCGAGATGACTAATTTGACATAATCACAATATCTTGCTCTCTAAGCATTACACAATTTTGTTTCTCATGGTCACCAATTTTTCTATCATATTTAATGTTAACACAATTCCTTCTAGGTCCCTCCATTGACTAAAACCAAAAACCAATGTGTAAGAAACAGTTAAAATAACGAGGAACCACATAATCATAAAAAGTCACTTCTGAGATTTCTACCTTATCACACATTCTTTAATTCATGACACCATATTTTCACCCTAGTTTATTCATTATCATCAACATAATTATAGTACTGTAACCTATAGTTATACTAAACCTTAGGTACATCCCTAGACATACCTTAGAAATATCTCTAGTAATATTACTAAAGTTTTCGCATCCTAGTTTCCAAAGGATAACTAAAACTTTCCTCTGATACCAACTGTAGAGGCCCAAAGCTAGACTTACATGGACATTACATTACTTTTGTGGATTACTTAATACATAAAAAAAACACTCAAGGATCATAATGGTTTAGTGTCTTTGGAAACTCGGAATATAATATTCTAATCTTGGTGAAAGATCATCAACATCTCCCATAAAGATCATCATTTTTCTTACCTAAAACCATTATTTATATCCTAGGGAAAATAAAACATATAAAGGGTGAGCTTAAATGATCGGTAAGTGTAATCATGGAGAAAATAAAATAAACCATATACATTTGAACTTCAAAACATGAACATAATATTTAAACATCAAAATCTTGAGCAATGACATAAAACATGGCAGTACGTAAGGTATAGATCATAATAGATCATAAATCATGATAAAATAGCATGGGAATAAAGCATTTAATTATGGAAAAACATTAAACACATGATACGATTTCCATAGTAGACAAGGCATTGATGCCAAGACCATCTTACTGGACAAAGTCCCTTACTGAACCGAGTTCACTCCTCGTTCCAATCTTGTATCACTTAACCAGATTAACTTACCGTTCCAGCCATGCCTATATCATGAGATATAAATCTTTCCCAATGCATTGGAGGGAGATATAGGTCCCAACCATCTCATAATGAAATCATTCTTACTTGTGCCACAACATAAACATAAATCATTTATCATAACCCAAAGAATAAAATGGGTTTCATAAACATCATCCCATCATCACATAATCCATATAAAACAAATGGATATAATTTTAATCATAATAAAAGTGAAACCATGTAAATCATAGAGACATTACACTTGAAACATACACATATGAAATAATGTCATCTTAGATGGAAAATGGTTTTGATAAAACACTTGAAATAAATTCTTGATGGAAAATATCCTTTCTTCTTCAAAATCATTTTCTTTTCACAAAATTCCATGCAATTTGAAAAGAAAAGGATTTTGTTTAAAATAGTCATGAAATCTTGTAGAGTAAGCTTTATGAAAATAAGGCGTTATAAAACCGTAAAAATCCATTCATGTCGTATAAGTTAAAAAAACATTCTTTTCATACTTTTACCGAAAAGATAAAAAGTACCTCGTATGGTAAACAAAAGAAAGATTCCTTACATACCATGTAGTAAAAGTAAAAAATGGGTAAAAAGGACTTTAAACATACATGAAACCATTTTTACAAAATAGGGACATGGATGATAAATATAACCCCAGTAAATACTTACGAATAAACAATCTCAGATAAAAACTAGATTGGAAAAGTTATCCCTTACCTTAGGTCCGATATGCTTCGTACGTATCTGAACCTCCTGTATAATTATTTAAATAATGTCATTAAATTATTACAGAATCATATTCATTGTTATGATATCATATATGGTTCACTTATGACTTTATGTTACCCGTTCTTTTGTAAATTCATGTTAAAGTAGCGTTTTGGGTAAAATCGTTTCATTTATCATCCATGTTTTGACTTGTAATTATTAATATGATTACTTAGATCATTATTACTTAATTAAATAATATAAAACATTATTTATATATAATATATATTCATAATCTAAATATATATAATAGATCGATAAAGGTAAAGAAAAACATCGTTCATGGGGATGGTAGCTCGTACGTACGCATGAACGTTGTTTTCGTTTCCTTATTGAATTGAATGGAATTAAGTAGATGACACACACACATATATATATATATATATATATATATATATATCCAGTAGAATTATTATTTCATATATTTAATGATTACTTATTATATATACTTTATAATCATTCTTTAATTGTTAACATGCAAAATGAATCTCATTGCGTCGTGAAGACGGTAATTCGTACGTACGCACGAGCGATGGTATCATTCCCATATTTATTGAATGGAATTGGAGTGGATGCTATAATATCTTAAAATCCGTATTATGTTATAATAACCATATATAGTTATTCTTTACACCATTATACCCATCCAAGTAAGGTGGTGGTGGAAAAATAGATTACACCACGGTGTGGAGACGGTATTCCGTACGTACGCACGTGCGGTGATTTCATTTTCCGTATGATGGATAGAAGGTGAAATAGGGTTGTTTCATATTTATAATAACATATCAGTATATAATTAATACTGATGTTATTACTTTATAATTAAACAACTAAAGAAGAGGAAGTATAATAAGAAAGAAACTTGAAAGAGTCAGTAGAAGAGATTACTTCTTCCTCGACGGACCGCCTTTAAACTTCTTCTTAGGGCACTAGATCTGGTCTTTTGAGATGACCAGAACCTATATGATATAACTAGAGAGGTTTAGAAGAGTAATCGTCAGGGTTTGGTCGATCTTCAAGGATCAAAAGGGTGTGAAGAGAAGAGGGAAGGGGTACCCTTTTTATAAGGGAGGAGAGGGGAACCTTTGGTAACATAAGAAATATTAATTTATAATAACTTCAAAATCACTTAAAAACCTCCAAAAATTACTCAAATCCGAATATTAGATGATATAGGGTTGTAATATCATTAAAAAATAAAATTTATACATGTTGGGAATTTATTTTAAACATTATCAACTTGATTTATCCTTATTTAATCTATTTTATTTTATTTGTGGTAATAAGATTCTAATTTTTAAATTATTATAAATAATTACTTATGTGTTGTCAATTTTACATAATTGGATAATTTATGACATTTTATACCATATAAATTTCAATTTATAATTTTTAAATATTTTTGTGATTTTTAAACAATTTTATAATATTTTTTTTTATAAAATAACAATAGTGTCAATTTCGACACTATTCATTTATTTTAATTTAAATAAAATCCAAACATAGGATATATTATAACCAAAATATTTAATAGATTCCTAACATGTCAAATTTGTCTGGAAAATTAGTTAATCACATTTAATAGTTCATATAATATTTATTTTTATATTTTTAAAACAATTTATTTGGTATAACTCTTAATAAAATAATTAGTACAACATTTTTGTATAATTATTTAATATAATTATTTGTTGCATAAAAATTAAAAATAAAATACTATGACGAAGGTAAATATCATATATTTTATAATAATACTTTTACTCGAATTTATCATCTTAAAATAACAACATGTAAGTTTTTATATTTATTAAATTATGAAGGTGACAACTTTGCAATCAATTAAAATAAAATAATATAAGTGTCATAATCGCCTTTATAAGGATCCAAATGGTCCACACTTTGGCCAGTGGATGATTAGGGTTTATATATACACTACCATTAAGTTTTTTCCAGTTTTTTTGGCCTTTTGATATGCATTACTATTTCAATAAAAACAATATTGTTGATTTTCCCCTAAATAAAAATTTTTTCATCATTAATGTATAAGATAATAAGGTAAATAAATAACACTTAAAATTTACAAATAAATTACCATGATAAATAAAAACATTTTAGCTTTCAAATGAGTTTTTATAACCAAATTTATATTCTGTATAAAATTATATTAAAAATACTTTAATTATTAAAGTTTGAGTGAGGCATATTTCACTTTCCTTTAAATAAAATAAACTAAAGGCCTTAATCAAATACAAGTGGGTTCCATTAGATTCAATTTCTACACAAGTATGATTTAGGGAAAAATATATCATCCAATTATATTAATAAAAGTGTTAGGGTAATTTTATAATATTATATTTACCCTTAATTACCCGATTTACCTTTAACTATGGTAAATAAAATTTACCGTAGTTACTATTCATAGTGCCCAAAAATAAAAAGTATCCTATTAACATAATTTGGACATGATGATTCCAAATACGGAATCCATTTTTCCTAATTCAAATCACAGAAGTTGCAGAAATTAATTTAAAATTAATCTCGTTGTTAAGAAAACGAGTTTTAAAAGTTAAAACATTACAAAAGATTGAAATGATTTTACCTATGAATTCAATGTAAAATCAATGATAATGACATACGTTATATTAAATGGTAAAAATATATTCTATTTATACTTAAAAACCACTCAATATTATAATCTAACCATATAAATTATTGCGATGTAAAAAGTTGTTTTTATTTAAAATATAGCGTGTTTTTACTATTCATTAAAATATGAAAGTAATCAGAATAATATGAAAATTTATCCAAAGTAAATTTTTATATAATGATTCCAAGTAAAAATTTTATTTTGTCAAATTGAACTTATAAACCCACCAAAAACTATATTTAAAGTGGGTGCGCCATCAAAGGCGGCAAAACTACATTTTTTGAAAAATACTTATTTTACCTGAAAAATTTATCTTGTTCTCATACCATGTTATAGAAAATAAGTAAGATGAATAATAATGTTATAAAATTCAAAATTTAGTTAATACTATTCATAACAGCTATTTCATAATAATATTATAACCATATATTGTTGTTTAGTGAAACTCGGTATTGCGTACAATGCATGCTATCGAGGAGGGTCACGATTATGTGTAATGCAAGGAAAGTCAGGGTTGTGTGTAGTGCAAGACTTATTTGTTGTTTCATATAAAAGAAGATATGAAAAAAAATAAAAAGAATATATCTCCTAAAATCTCAGGGTTTTAAACAACTCTTTATGATCATCCACAATAACAAGCAAGAAACCATCATCAATGAATGATCCTTTTTTAGATAGGAATATGTGATTTCTATTTGTTCTCTATTCTTCAGGGAATAACTATTAAAATTATTTATTTTAATTTATTATATTATCCATTGTAGAACTCATTCTTTAATTCTCTATTCTTCATGGTTTCTTTTTTGTTTTTGTAATATTTTCTCTCATTCTTCATGGTTTTCATGGAGGGTCATTAATGTTATTATTATCCTAATATATTCACCTTAAAATAAATTTTTTCATTATTGTGTCATTGATCAGTGGAGGAATTCATATCATTATTCTATATTCCTTATCTCTCTATTGTTATCTCTCTCTATCCTCTCTTCTATCCTCTCTTCTATCCTCTCACTTAAGGGTATTGTTCACTAGCCCTAATTTTGATTAGTTCTAGAGAAATGAGATAGATTAATGTGGAACATGGTGGCATGGTAGAGAGGGGATCAAAGGCATAGTGAGGGGATGGTGAGCTCGAGCAGTGAGAGGACAAGGAGGATCAACTTTCTTCAAAGTCAGTGATGAGCATGAGGAGGGATGACCACCATCACAAATATCAGTGTTCACATGGATTTCAAGTCACTAGAATGGCTAGTGGTGTTCACATAAGGGGCCAACCACCATTTATAGATACATTTTACATAGTGGAGGTTGGTTGTGTCATGGTTAGTGCTTCATAGATGGTGGAGACCCACTTAAGTAACCACTGTTAGTGGATGTGGCAACATAATGGCATCCAGGTGTAACTCCATTAGTAGGATAAGGTTCCAAAATCTTGGACTAGGCATGGCATATGAGGTAGGTTTTCTCAACCCAATTAAATTCTCAATGTGTGGGTGCATGTTCCATAGGGGCATCCTTGTGTTTGGGACTTCACCTTAATTAGATTTTTAGACTTTCATCACCAAGTATCTATTGGGGAAATTAAATATAGTTTCCTTCGTATTTTTTCACATTGATCATTGTGGTGTAGTTTTTTCTGTCATATAAGGACATTTATGAGGTGAGATAGGTAGATTTTAGAATTTAGATCCATAGGACTAAGATGGGGTTCTGGAATAATGATCGAAGTGTTTTATGATCTAGAACATCTCATTAATTTTTTGTGTGCTCTTATCGGTCATGTTCTCTTATATGTCATCTGCTTCACTTGATTTTTGTGTTCCACCCTATTCTAATGTGTGTTATTTTATGAGTCTCAATAACTTATTCATGACTCTAGTGAGTTGATGGGGATATTAATTTTTTACTATGAACTCTATATTATGTGTGTAGATTCTCCTATGGTTGGGATATAAAGAGTGGGAATTCCTTTAGTGACTAAGGTTTCTTCCTTAAAATCATATCTAGGTTAAAAGATTTATTTCCATCCCATGTGATTTGATCTAAATTATCGCTTTTCTTTTCTTTGTATTTTTAGGGTCATCCTATAGTGTATATATATACTCACCCCTACATGGGTGTTTTTTATCGCATGTGACATTTCTTATGGGTACGACATACAGCTCGATGGAAATCTTGGTGGGTGTGGTGTTTGTAGTGCTTAGTAGTTATCATGAGTGGTTTTATTGGGAATTGTTTTTTATGGAAGCTCAAAATTACAAGGATATCTAATGCTCTCATTTATGTTAGTTTTTTCAATTTTGGTTATTGTTGAGAATGTATTTTTTCACATGTAATTTTTAGTTTCATGTTGGTTATGTATTTATGGGACCTAGGGATTATTGCATGCATAATTTTTAATTTATATAAATTTATTCCTTTTTATTAACTTCATCTATTGTATCCTATGTGGAGGTGTTTGTCAATTACAGTTTTAATATTCTACGTCCTCTAATTATGATATTTTCTTACTCAATATTAGTCACCAAGACCTGGCCTATTGGATCTAGGATTAGGGTGGTCCTATCGGCTTATCACCAACAAGGTGGGATCTTGATAGGTCATTTTATGTTAGAGTGGTATCAAGGTGGGATTATCATAGGTAATGAGATTGGATTCAGATATTAGGTGAGTTTTGGTTTGGGAATTAGGGAAACGACATTAAAGGGTCTCAAGATTGGATTTCATGACATGGAACTGTAAAAACCCAAGATTTCACTAAGTATTTTCCATAAATAAATATTATGTTAATAGATTATTATAAAAATAACATTGAACTAAAACATAACCAATATATGTTAAAATAAAATTTAACCATTATAATATAGTTGTTAAATTAGTGGGTATGAAAGGAAGTAACCATATTTTGAAATATATGAAGGAAATAAATGACATAAAGTAGTGTAAGTATTCCTTATGATTCATGTTTATCTAATATTAGGAAGGCGGTAGATTCACTAAGGTTTTCCTAGACCAATCCTATACAAAACATGAACAATTACGGTATGAGTGAAAATGTATGTGAGATAAATTTAAGCTTGTAGAAATTTATATAAGATTTATACCAAAAGAATTACCATCCTTGAATTCCAAAAAATAATACTTTATGTTCAAATCTTACACATTGATCATAATATCCTAACCTAGATTTAACATATGATCTATTTTAAATTTTGGTTTTCAGAGTGCTTCCTAGGAGCAGGGAAGGTATCAATGGTGACCCGTGGGTTTGTGGCATGAAATATAGGAAAATATGATAATTTTTCCAAGTTTCATGATTGGAACATGGTCAATTTAATCTTTTTCAATAACTATGCGGGGTGGTGGTGTCTCAGATAGATCCGAGGGAATGAACTTTGCATGGTTTGAAGACCATTTTTGCCTTCCCAGAAACTCATTAAGTCATTCTCCTTTAGACATAGGTTGTTTCACGGTAACTGCATGGTTTTTCCAAACTGTGTAACTATCTAGCTAAACTATATTTCCTGGTCCTCTCTCAGATAGAGGGAGATTCATGGTTAGCACACAGGTTGGACAACCGTGTAGAAAAACCATGTGCCTCTTAAAAAGTGGTACCGTTTTTTCCCATTTAGGATTTAGAATACTCCCCCATATTTTCCAACCCATTCCACGTTTATAGAAAATGTGATGAACCAAGATCCATCCACACCTCCATGGGTGATTCTCCTTCAATTGTATACCATTTGGAGTCATGTTTAGTATAAATCCAATCTATGGGTAGGTCTTTGACTATGTTTCCTTCCATTTTATAGAAGAGTCATGGTGTGTTGTTTCCTCCCATTATAAATATATAAACCCCTATTTTATAGGTTGTTCATTATTATCGTGTTTGAGGCCATTTTAACTGAATCAAGGGATGAGTTTGGGGGATTGGTTTTCTACAAGCATGAGTTAGGTGGTATACAAAAAATTTTTAATAGTCTCGTTATTTTATAAGTGTATGTGGTTATGCCAATGTACTTCCTTTCATAGTATTTATGTATTTGACTTAAGAAATTTATGTGTGCCTTATATTTAGGTGTGAGACCCTTCATAAACCCCTTTGGGTTCATTGATGACCTGAGACCGATCCTAGCGCTACCCAGGGGGAATGAAAAAACCATTCAAAATTGTTAAATTAATTACTAAATGTTGAGATAGGTATATTATGAGCATGAAAGGGTAGGTGTTGTTACTTAGATAATGGTTATGGTTAAAGAGATGATATAAATGTTTATATTCTAGCTTTCATGAAATTACTAGGAGGATTTTGATATGGTTTAAATGACATATTTTGGATTTTGATCTCATTGTGGTTTTTAATGAAGGAATATGATGTTTTGAAAGTGGTTAATGTTTAAAAATGAGGTTTTTTCCTTAAAGTGATTTGGAAAGGGGGTTTTCTTATTTTATTTAAAATGATTATTTTAAATGTGGGTGTATATCCACTTTTCATTGTAAATTCTTTAAATGACTCTTTTAAAAGGATGGAAATGGTAATAAAAACCTTGGGGAAAGGTTTAGTTTTTTGAAGAAAAGGGTCCATGTTTTAAAGGGTGACTTTTAGATGATTTTAAAAACGGATTTTTTTTGTGTCTTATGCCATAACAAATGGGTTGGGTCTTATTTACACCATTTTTTAAGGGTCTATTTGGACCTTGGTAATTGAAATGATATATGGGTAAATGTGATAAAATGTTAAATAATTTTAGGGTATTGGACTAAGTCTATACTCCCGTTGTTTGGGATAGAATGATGCTCTTGGTCCCATCAATGTATTATGTAAATAGAGTAATGTACTAAGTATCCTCGTATTTAGGTGGGGCTAGACTGATGCTCTTGGACCCACCACTATTTTTCATGGTTTAAAATGTCATATTGAGGATCTATGATCCTAATTTTGGCATGGTTAGGATATAAGACTGAGGATTTATGCGCCCAAAGTATAGACATGATGTGGATACCTAGAATGAAATTATAGGATACATGGTTAAATTAAAGTTATTAGATAATACCCCTTTGTGACTAAAATTATTTTACCCATGTATGCTAGGGATTAGGCTAGCAGCATGATCAAAGTGGGTTAGGTTGATTGGATTTCAGGATGGAACTTAAAAGATAAAATGGCCAATTAATAATTGTTTAAATGTGAAACATGTTTCTTTTATTTACCTATTTATTTATTGCAACTAGATTATCAGTATAAACTATTTTTCATAATGTTTATTACATTAGAAGCTATTGTTGGGGGCCTACTAACCTTTACTTACACCCTACTTAGTCCACCAAGGCACTTAAGTATCTGAAAAGACACTACTTGTTTTCAGTTATAGGTTCAGGATAGGAACCTAGTGGTTGGTTTTTGGATGGACTTATGGTTTGGAGCATGGGATGTCAGGATTGGGTTGGGACTTAGGGATGTGTTCAGAAACTTATATTGTTTTGGTATTGGAGGATTTATTTGTATGATTTACTGATATTTAGTGTATTCATTATATTGTTATATCTTGTGATACTTGGTAACTTGTTGGATCTTGTAGTATTCTGTCCATTTATTTTTCTTACTAGTTATTACATCTATTTATATTAATTCTATTATGGATATACATTAATAAGTGGTTATATTGTCCCCATGATTGTCTTTATACCTGCACTGCTAATCGGTAGCCTTTGGAATATGGGGAGGCACGCCTAAGGTCATGTGGAGATCTGGATCAGAGGAATGATTATAGTGGCTCCTAGTCCATGGTATTGTAAATTGGTATCAAAGCTAGTGTCTTATATCTTTCTATTTGGGTCATGGTAAGTAAGAGAATAGGGTCTTTTGGGGGCTTGGTAATGAGCTCATTCCTGGGTTCCTACAGCCCCACATTCGAGGGAAACCTCAAGTTTCTAGGGGTGGGAGTTGATGATCTAATTTTTCTTTTACCATTGAATGATATTTCTACCTCAATTGGTTCCCTTGGATGAGATGTTATTGATTTATGAGGTTTTATCTCTTCGCTCGGTATGGTAAGAGAGGGTGTGTGTTCATACATCATGCTAGGCACATTGGATTTATAGGTCATCCATATATTTCTTGTAATTGATAGTTCCTGGGGATTTATATGATGGTAGTATACTTTTTCTTGTATGGATTATGCCTGTTAATATATCTTTGAAATTTTTAATGATTAAAATGTTTTGAAATATGAATTTGAATTAAAGATGGTATTTTTTCAATTTTTGGGTAATAAAAAGGTTTTGAAATATAAAATCTCCGGTTTTTAAATAATAAAGTTAATTAAAAAGGAATGTTTAATGATAGACCTTTAGGGAAACTATTGTGGGTATCCTTAGTGTGGTTATTATACCTCATGTATGGGTGGTTTGGGTAGTGAGAGTGCCCTAGTTTTGAGACCATGGTTTATATGTTGTGAGAACTTAATGGGTTGGTTGTGCAGGCTAGTGGAATGTTGTTTTTTGTGCCTTCAGTTAATTTGTGACCTTGAGGTTGTGAAATATTGTATTTTAATATGGATTAGGTGACCCTTGTGGGTTGAGACCTTGTGGGTTGTGTTTTTTTTACCCTATAGTGGGTGTTTTATTTGTAATGTTGATGTATGTGGGTGTGTCTCTTTGGCATGGGACCAAGAGTAAATGGTCTCTTGGTGTGTTAGATGTAGTTTTTTTCAGAATGTGGGAAGGAATTATTCCTGTGAGAAATGATTTTTTAAGGTTTGATTTGTATGGATTAGAGGGAGATCTAGTGACCTTTTCTAGCCATGGATCATGTTTAGAGAGTTGGTGTTGTTTGACCTTCTAGGGTGGCCTATGAGAGGGGTTGGTTGGGTTACTAGGGCTTTTGGGTGCATATGACATAGGTTTACATTTTATATTTTGACAATGATATCTAGAAATTGTTTTCTAGTGAAGTTTTTTCCTAGAGGGATAAGTGGGAAAGCCAATGATTTTGTACATGTGAATTGAGTAGTGGTCCTGCACTGGTGGTTTTGAGTAATCATGGGTATCCTCAAGGGATGTTAGCCCAGCATGACAAGTGATTTGGAATGAATAGTATGGGTAATTCCTTAGGCGTGGAATTGATTCATGATAAGTTCCATGAAGTTTTATAAAAAAATTAATGGTCACTCCTTGGTTCCTTCCCAGAGAATCTCTTGAATACTTTTGGTTTATTTTAAGGTCTGTTTTTAAGGGAAGAATCATTTGGGTTCCTAGCACAACTAATTTTTCAACGTTCAATGTGAGGATTGATGTTAACTCTTGATGGACGTTTTGGTATGGATGTAAAAATTGGGGTAAGTTATGGTCATGTGGTTTGGATTGTTTGTGAAAAAGTTGGGTTTTTTTATGGAAACATCTTGAAGGATTTGAGTTTGATGAGGCTTATGGATTAGGAATCATGGTCGGTTGCCTAATCTGGCATTTGGGCCTACTTCCGGTGCTGTACAACTCATGAGATCACGATTTGGGTTTAGTGAGTGGTCACAAAAAAGTGTGTGACCTTGAGGATTCTGATGAGGTATTGATATTGGGGTGTCACGAACCATCCTAGAAAATCTCTTATCATGACTACCCCAATACCAACTCCAATAGGATAGGGGAATGCGACTACAACTGAGTAGTCATATCCCACAAATGGGAGGCATCTTCATAAGTACCTGTAAACACACACACAATCTCTAAACCCAAAATTTTGAAATGTAAAAAACACTGAGTAGACACTGTATGCATACAATAATATACCAACCACATAGTATGATATTAGGAAACTAGAAAGAAGATAAGGTGAGAATACAAGCACGTCAAAGAAAGAGTCTTCAAAGGTAAATACACAAGTTCCTGAAAGTCATCCACATAAAACCCTACCTGAAGGGTAGGTGTAGGATAGCTGTCTGAAGCTATAGGATCACACCTCATCTATCTGATCACTCTAAGAACCACCTGGTCTTGGTACACCCATAACTCTGTCAAATCATCGATTATCTACACAAGACACAACTTGTGCGAGCAAGGCTTGTGCAGGGATGAGTAAAAAACTCATTAGGACACCCTGAAACCACAAAGGAAACCCATTAATAAATACATGAAGTACACCACAATGAAAACACATGAAGTATTCCCCAAAGGAAACTCACGAAGTATAGTCAGCTCACACAGGTATAAGTCTGTAGCATGAAAAGCAGGATTATCTGATGTATTTCATAGAACAACCAGTTCCGATAACACACAGAGTGTCGATAATTCGTGGAGTGTCGATAACACATGGAGTGTTGATAACAAATGAAGTTTTTATAAAACACATAGTGTCGATAAGTCATGCATCCCCCAAGTCGCATATTCACCAAGTCAAAGCTAGCCACATGATTCCACTCATAATGCTGTTATACTGGGAGAACCTACTCCTCAAGCCATTAGTTCATATCCCAACTTCCTCAAAAACTCACATAGATTATCTCAAAATTTCATTCTCATCGCAAGGGTCCCAAATCTTTAAATGGATCATCAAATAGGCACACGGTTTGAAAGTTACAGTTTTTTCATACAAAGGTCTGACCAGAGTCTTGTCCGAGTCTGACCCGGACCAACCTGCCAACCCTGTCCAATTGACCTTACCCATACCGTTCTGCCCAACCCAACCCGGTCTAGTTCGTTGGTCCACTGGAGCATCCCGGTCCGTCCAGCCCGACCCATTGCATGCAACCCGTCCCCCTTCTCTTGCATGCGGATGACCTAGATACATTCACCCAGTCAACACGGCATCGTTGTGGTCAACGCAGATGGCCACCACATCCATGGCCTCCCCTGTGTCCTCTTCCACTAAAAGCTCCATGAAGACTCAACCTCTTATATGTATCCTTGATGCTATATCCAATATTGATACTCGCGGCCTCTGTCATCACGGGCCCCCACGCAGTCCCACATAAACTGAATCCTTGTGCCCTATCGTTGGCCACCCCACCATCAGCTGCCACTTTGGCAGCCTGTCTGCCTCATTCTCCTCCTGAACCTATCCCATAAAAGAACTGCATGCCTCATCCACCTTTGGTGGGACACTATCCACCTCCACTTCACCTGAACCCGGCCCCTCGTCGGGCCACCTCTAGTCGGCGGCCCAATGTCCTTCCCTCTCACTCCACATAGAAAAAAAAGTGTTTCACCTTCACTGTCATTCCTTCACAGTGTCATGGGGGTGTTGGATCTTTTCTCATAGATTATTGTGTCACACAATGAAGGTGAAACAATCATTCTTCCATACAGTCATGAAGAATGTAATGAATGTGAACATCATGGGGGAAAATGAGAAGAAGAAAAGAAACTGAGGGATTAATCTTGGCTTTTGTTTATGTTTCCCTTTATTCATCCTTATAGGGGTCATGAAGAATGAAACAATCACACATATCTAACCCCCATTTATTTCCTGCAAGATAAATCCCATCCCACAAGTGATAAAACCTCGAATCAACCTGTTTGTGGGTTGGTCCTCATTTATCTCTGAATTTAATAATGGTAAATGAATCACAAAGAAAGAACACCCTACATGGATTTTGGATCAATCATTAATGAATGAAAAAGTTGTGTTGTCATCGTTCATTGATTTTTCGATCTTATATCCTAGATCTTCACTCTGATCTATCATTCTTCATTCTTGATTTTCAAATCTGTCATCGTTCATTGGAGGAAGCTTTGTCTCATTGCCTCATAGGATTTCCAGGGTTACAAAGATAACCTTGAATTCTTTGAAAAAGTTAATTTAAAAAAACCAATGTTGTGTCACAATAAAATATTTTTATTAACTATTTTATTATATTACATCCAAAAACTAAATTTTTTGTCAGTCCCATGCCAGATGATATTAGGCTACACTTAAGGTAAATTCATTGTTCTAAATGTAGTAGTACCCTCAGATTTCAAATTTGGGAACCCATTTAGATGTTACTATAGTTTAAATAAATCCCACCTATGTGCTTTATTAAAATATTAACATTTTTCAATGAATTTTTCTGGGCACACCGGTCCTCAGAATCTCACACCGTCTTATTACCTGGTCTTGGAATTTACCTAATTAATTTATAAAAATAAAACCATAGAAAATCCCTACCAGTACATTCTCCCCAACATAGTAATTTACGTCCCTGAAAGCTAAAACAAGGAATAATCAACAAAAAATGTGAGGGCACTGAGCATGAATCTAAGCCTCCCACTCCCATGTGATATCCTAGAGATTCTAGTTATTCCACTAAACTCGGACCAAACGAATCAACTGCCCACAAAGGATCCTCTCCTATTGATCCTTGATCTCCACCGGATAGTCCACAAAATTCTCCCTGACATCAATATCCAGCTCACCCCATTCAATAACGTGTAATGGATCATAAATGTATCTTCTTAGCTATGATATATGGAAGAAATCATGCACCTGGTTCAACTACATGGGTAGATCTAGGTGTTACACCACCTCACCAACTCTACTTAGAATTTGAAAACAACTAATATATCTCAGAGATAACTTGTTGTTGTGACCAAATCTCTACAATCCCTGTTTAGGTGAGACCCAAAGCAACACATTTTCTACCTCCTTGATCTCCATGGGCCTTCATATCTTGTCAACATACATCTTTTTCCAACTATGTGTAGTTCTCATCTGGTCTAGGATGATCTGCACCTTTTCAGTGCTAGCCCGTACCAACTCTAGATCCATGAGTGTTGACTCTCCTAGGTTAGTCCAACAAATTAAGAACCTTCATGGAATCCTTTAGATGGCCTCAAATGATTCCAAAACAATGGTGGAGTGGTAGTTGTTTTTGTACACAAACTCCCCAAAGGTAGGTGATCCTCCCAATTGTGGCCAAAGTATTAGATGAAAACACGTATCATGTCCTCAAGAACATAAATGGTCCTCTCTGTTTGGACATTCATCTAGGGATGAAACGTTTTTCTCAAATGTAACTGATTCCCAAAAACCTCCTTCAATCCCTTCCACAGTCCGGATTTGAAATTAGAATCACAATCTGAAACAATCGTTGATGGCACTCTATGAAGCTGAACTATCTCATACACATAGAGGCGTCCCATGCTATCAACTAAACTCTACTCATGGATCAGTAGGAAGTGGTCTGACTTGGTGAGTCGGTCAATGATCACCCAGATGGTATCATGTCCCTTAGACATGCATGGTAAACCCTTCATGAAGTCCATCAATATATCATCCTAGTTCCACTCTCGCACCTCTAGTGGTTGGGTCAATACTACTATAACATGAAGCTCAGCCTTCCCTTTCTAGAAATTGAGGCATCAAGAAACAAACCGTTCAACTACCTTCTTTATCCTTAGCCACCTGAACTAATACTGGAGGTCCTAGTATATATTTTCCACGCCCATATTTACTACCAAAGGGGAGGTGTGGAACTCCCTCAGAACCTCCTTCCACAATGTCATTGGTATAATAGTGCTCCCTCAGAAAAGAACGACATGATCCCCACCTGTCGAATATCCATCAAGGGAATTTTCAATGGACAACTGAGCACGTTGGTTCTCGCAGTCAATATCCCAAAGTTTTTCCTCCATGATTTTTTGTAAGAGTGTAGGGGTGATAACCTTCCATTGGAGGTAAGATTCTCCATATCCATCCAAAAAGGATATCTATAACACAACCAACTATTCAGACATCTCACTCATAAACTACAATATTGATCTCCTGTTGAGAGTGTCTTCCAATACAATCCCCTTCCCAGGAGTATAGACAATCTCAAAGTCATAATCCTAGAGGAACTCTATCCATGTCCTTTGTATCAAGTTCATATCCTTCTTAGATAAGATATACTTGAGAATCTTATGGTCAGAGTAGATGGTAAACCGCTCACCCAACAGTTAGTATTTCCACATCTTCAATGTGAAGACTACCACCACTTGCTTAGGATCACAGGTCACATAGTTATACTCATGCCATCTCAACTGGTGTGAACTATAGGCAATCCCTATATTCCCCTATATTAGTAAAAAAACAAATCCCAGTTCTTGATTCATTATGGAACACTACATACCAGACATACTCCTATGGTAGTCTCAAGATGGGAGCACTCGTCAACCTCTACCTCAACTCTTGAAGGCACTACTGGAACTTCATTTTCTACAAAAAAGGATTCTCCTTCCATGTCAAAGTCATTAAGGGTGATTCTACTCTAGAAAATTCGGGTACAAACCTCTGATAGTATGCTACCAATCCCAGGAAACATTACACCTTAGTAACACTCTTGGGTGGCTCCCATGCAAGAACTACCTCAATCTTCACCAGATCTACTACAACTCCATCCTCTGAAATGATGTATCTTAAAAAGTGGATCCCCAAAATCTAGAACTATCACTTCAAGATTTTCCCATAAATCTGGTGCTCTCAGAGTGTGTCTAGGACCATCCTCAAGTGTATCATGTTCTCCTCCTTGGACACCGAGTACACCAGGAAGTCATCAATGAAGACCACCACGAACCAGTCTAAGTAAGGCTGAAAGATCCTATTCTTGAGTCACATGAACACTATTGGGGAATATTTCATGCCAAATAGTATCACCAAGTACACATAGTGTCCATGACGACATATAAAGGTTGTCATTGGTACATCTTCATCTCATACACGAAGCTGGTAATACCCAGACCTAAATTCAATCTTCAAGAACCACCTCGCTCCCTTAAGATAATCAAAGAAGTTGTCCATCCTTGGTAGTGGATAATTGTTCTTCATGGTCACCTGATTCAGGTACCATAATTATACACATAATCTCAAGATCTTGTATTCCTTCTTGGAAAACAAAACCGGGGCCCCCAAGGTAAAACACTAGGTTTCACAAAGCCCTTTCTTTGAAAGTCAACAAATTGTACCCTCAACTTACGAAGCTCCACAGGGTCCATCTTATATGAAAGTGTAGATATCTTCCATCCTAGGGTATAGATCAATGAAAATTTCAACCTCCCTGTGGGGAGGAAATCCAGAGACATCCTTATGAAAGGCATACCCATACTCAACCACAACTGTAGGAAATTGAGGAATATTATCATCCACTACAGTGAGGGTGAGACTATCCAACTGATGAGTAATCGGTTTCACCCTCCAACGAGTAAGTCCATCCTACACTGCATGTGTTTCCTTTTCACCAACAAAGGAAAACCTAGTCCCATCACCGCAGACACACCACGCTCTGCACCTAAAACAGTCAATCTGAGTATGAATTGTGGATAACCAATCCATAAAAATAATAACGTCATAAGGTGTCGATGCTGCTAACAAGAAATCCCAACTGAAACACTCACATCCAAGAGTAAGCACACACTATCTTCACTAGTGTGTGATCACCGAATCTCCTCTCATAGGAGTCTCTAAGCATAGGGATCGAGTCAATAGTTCTACTGGAATCTTCGAGTCTCAATCAATGGTCATGGAAAGAAAAAAATTGATGGCACCTATATCCATAAAAATTACATATAAGGTTGAGAAGACAAAAATCATACCTCTAATTATCCCTGGAGAACCGAGGTCATAAACCACCACTACCTACAGCTTGCATCATCCCAGTCCACCAGCTCCCTGAGCTCGTGGTGGACCACCTAGGGGTGGTGGTGGTAATACGTCAAACCTCTACCCACCTACTACTATCCTACCTTCTTTTATACCAAATATAATACCATGAATACCTCCATGCTCATGCCTCCTCCTCTACCTAGACGGTCCATCCACCGTCTTCACATCGTTCTTACGGCGGGCCAGGTAATCTCATGTTAGATGTCCCCGAATTCCGCCCGAGTAACACAACATGTCCTTCATCTGACTTTCTCTACCCTAGGATCCCCAAAATGATAATCACATGTACTGGGGTCATTCCCTAGAGTTCTTGACCTGCTTGGGTCCATTCTTCTACTTCCATCTACCTACCCTGAAGACTCAAATGCCCAGTGTCTGCTGGTAGTTCCCATTGTTGGTGTCTTCTCTGCCAGAAAGCACTCCACTAGCGAAGATCACTCCAGTAACGCAACATATGTAGGGATTATAAGGGATATCATGGATGTACTAATATCCCAACATAGCCCATGATCAGAGGTATGAGACCTGATGAACGGGTCTTGCACCATATTCATGGAGTACCGAGAAAGATGAGTAAACCTCACCGAGTACTCTTCCACAGTATAACTACCCTTCTGCAGATACAGGACCTCCAATATGCACATTGATCATAATGTATCTGGTAAGAACTCCTCTATAAAGATTATCTCAAAGTATTCCTAATAGGGAGTCACCTCATAATGTGTCTTGGTCACTAAGCTCCACCACCGTCCCACTAATCCCTTAAGAAGACTCACGGCTAGGACTGCCATTGGGTCGGAAACTGTCCCCATAAGGTGGACGACACTTGTAACTGCCTCCAGCCAATCTTCAACTATTTAGGGCTCTAGATCACCCTTAAACCTAGGAGTTATATGCCTCTAGAACTCATAAAATGCACTTAGTCTTCATGCATCCTCAGTAGGTAGTGATGGTAGTAACTACTGCTCGAAGGGAGACACTACAATAGGAAAACCACCTAGAGGTGCCATCTCTGAAACAAGCCCCTTTAATGATGCCTCATCACTAGATGTATCATCCTTCTGATCACACAATGGAATCCAGGATTGATGTCTATGGGGAGGCATCCTAATATAGATCAAAATTTTCAACGGTCAATAGATTATACCTAGTGAGCTGACTTAAGAAGTACAAGAGAACACACCCAAATCCTATATGATGCATGCACCGTTACGTTCCCTGAAACCATTTTTTCATGTATCAAGTCAGGAAAAAGGTGTCCAAAGTCCTTGTGTATGGATATGTTTTCCGAAACACCAACATTGGATTCCCTGTCCTGAAATATGAACTCAGAACACATAACACTATTTCCCCAAACCAACCTCACAAACAGAGGGTCCTAAAATAGAATCAATCACTCTGATACCACTCTTTCACAACCCGTCCCAGAGGATCCCATACCAAGACTACCCCAAGAAATCCTCCAATAGGACAAGAGATGGTTACTAGCACCAAGCAGGCATATCCCACAAATGGGTGGCATTTTCCTAAGTACATGTACACATGCACATAATCTCCAAGCCCAAAATGATTAAATGTAAAAAGAAACTGATTAGACACAACATGCATAAACTATGATACCAATCATAGAGTATGAAATTAGGAAATAGGAAATTAAACAGTTTCAAAATACAAGAACACCAAAGAAAAACTCTTCAATGGTATATACACAAGTTCTCGAAACTCGTCTGCGGAAAACCCTACCTGACAGGTAGGTGTAGGACAACTGTCTAAAGACATAGGAGCACAACTTGTCTATCTGATAACTCTATATAAAACATGGTCCTGATCCACCTAGAACTCCATCAAATCATCAATCTTCTGCACAATACATAACATGTATGGGAAATTCCTGTGCATGATTGAGTAAAACAATACTTAATAGGACACCTAGAAACCACAAAGAAACATTGCTAAGAAATAGAAAAAGTATACCACAATAAAAACACATGAAGTATACCATGTAGAAAACACCTGAAGTATAGTACACTCACATAGGTATAAGTCTATAGCATGAAAAGTAGGATTATCAGACGTAATCCACTGAACACCCAGTTTAGATAACACATGAAGTGTTGATAACACACAGAGTGTTAACAACACATAGAGTGTTGATAACACATGGAGTGTCGATAAAACATGGAGTGTCAATAACACTCATAGTTTCAAAAATTTATACAGCCCTCAAGTAATGTAGTCACCAAGTCATAGCCAACCGCAGGATTCCACTCATAGTGGGCTTGTACTAGGAGAACCTACTCCTCAGGACATTTGTTCATATTCCAACATCCACAAAAACTCACAAAGATTATCTCAAAAGGATCATATTGTCAAAAGGGTCCAAACACCAAAAACATCTCATCAAATGGACACACGGTTTGAAAGCTATGATTATTTTTATAAAGAGGTCTGACTCGAGTCTGGTATGGGTCTGACCCAAGCTAACCCACCGACTCGACATAGTTTGTTTTACCCGACATGGCCTAGTTTTCCAGACCTAACCTATACCGGCCTATTGGGACTACCCTTATGGTCCACTGGACCACTAAACCCAGCCTGGCCCACTGCATGTGAGCTAGCCCCCTTCTCCCGCATGTGACCGACCTAGCCGAGTATTCTAGGTCAACACAGCATTGCCACAATCAACACAAATGGACACCTTGTTCGCAACCTCCTCCACATCCTCCACTTCTATAGGTTCCATTTGGACCTATCCTTGTATGTGGAAACATCCGTGTACATGGACCCTTGCCGACGCGTCCCCATTCATCGCCTGTAGCCTCCGCCATCACAGGGTCCCACCCGGTCCCGCCTGTACCACGACCTAGTTCCTCACCGTCGGCCACCCGACTGGTGGCCCGTCCATCATGCACTCTTCTTGGACGAGACCCCTACTAGCCTGTGTGTCACCTCCATCACTGGTGGCCCAATCAGCGGCCCACTATCTTCCCTGGGCTCTTCCTGAACTTGGCCCCACACTGGGTTGTATCATGTGACTACTATCGACCTCCTTGATGGTGGCCCGCTTTCCTTCCTTTTTCCTCCACATGGACTGAAAATCATTGTACCTTCACCATCATGCCTTTATGGTGTCGTGAGGATTTCAGATCTTCATTATCGGATTGTTTCACTACAAAAACAAAGGTTCAAAAATCATTCTTTCATAAAATCATGATGAACACAAAGAATGTGAAAAACAAAGGGGAAAGGAGAAGCACAAAAGAACCTGAAGGATGGATCTGGGACTTTTTTCATTTCAGCCTCGATTCTTCCTTGTTAGAGGGATCACATAGAACATAGAAATCGCACAGATCTAACCCCCATTTAATTCTTTCAAGATAACTCCCAACCTGTAATCGATCGAACCATCGATCTACCTGTTTCTGGTTTGGTCCATATTCATCATTAAATTTCTGAATAGGAAATGAATCAAAAAGAAACAACACTTTACCTGGAGTTTGGATCAGTCATTGATGAAGGGTGAATCTATTTCATTATCATTCATCGATTTTATGATCTTTCATCTAAGATATGATCTCTGATCTATCGTTCATCATTCTCGATTTTCAAGTCCATAAGTGTTCATTAGAGTAAGATCCATCTCGTTGCCTTTGATAATTTCTACGGTTATAAACATAACCCTAAATTCTCTTACTAAGTTCATTTAAAAAAAGAAACCCCTACTGTATTGCAATAAAATATTTTTGTTACATATTTTATTACTGATACATCCAAGAAACTAACTTTTTTTCTTCCCATTTCAGACAATATTAGGCCCCACAAAAGGTAAATTTACTATTCTAAATGAAACAGGGCCCTTAGATTTTTTATCCTGAAACCCATTGAGAAGTCATTCTAGTTTAAATAAAACCCACTCACGCACTTTATTAAAATCTTAACATTTTTCAATGAATTGTTCTAGGCACATCGGGCCTCATAATCTCTTGTTGTATCAGTGTCTAGTCTTTGAATTTTCCTAATTAATTTATAAAAAACCAAAGAAAATATGAGTCAATATAGGGGTGTGTAATGGAGATGCATGATTCCATTTGGGACATGTAAAGATGTGGCTCTATAGTAATTTCCTATAGTTTTTTGTGAAATTATAGCGGTAAGAACAAGTTACGAGACATATTGTTTAGTTATGGATCTTTGTGATGGATCTTTTTATTTCTATTGTGAGAAACCAGGGTTGTGTTAGAGGACCTCAAGTAGCGTGGTGATAGTTGTGCCTCAAATAATGTAATTTTCAAAGAGATTCATGAGGTAACAATGAGTTTTGTTAATAAAACTCTCTTTAACTATGGTGGCTAAGTGTGCTGATGGGATTCATTCAGATATGTAAGCCAAGATTTTTTAAAATTTAAGGTTTCCCCATAGTGGGAGGTGACATCATTGGTGGATTAGTTATGGTGGTATTCTTCAATAGAATCTTGTTGTACTTACGGAATTAGGATGATCATTCCCAATATCTTAAATTCATATAAGGAACATTGAGAGAACATTGGATATACTCCAAGCAACTTAAGGTTTTCTTCTAGTAGGATAAAGGGCCTTCTTGAAGTTTGTGCCCCTGGGGAAAGTTAAAAGTGAATCAGTTTGGTGGTGGCACACCACTGACCATCCCCAAGTGAGGATCATGGAGTGGTTTTGTGTTGGTAAACTTTGAATGTGATGTTATTTGATGTCGGTAACATGTAATGTTTAATGTTTTATTTTTTCACTCAAGTGAGAGAGAGATGGACCTGACTGCGTTTTGGGATATAAAATGATGGAATCATAATCTGTGATGGTAGAAATTGGTTCAGTGAGGTGGTGAAAATGACACTCTTAAGGTGAGGAGTGATTTTTTAGTCATAGATGTGTGTAACAGACTGTGGATTGGATGTGGGTCATCGGAATTCCAATGAGGAACTTGTGAGGTATATGTTTGGGTTCCTCAAGGAAGTCTAGGTGGACCTTAGATGAGGTGGTTAATCAAAAAAGCATTGGATTCAGTCTTGGGGTGATTTTAAAATAAATATGAGATGCATGTATTAGAATCATTGATCAGCACAATAAGGAATGATAACAGTTCATGCGCAATGGTGGTTTGGTGCTAGAACCTTATCGGGGGTCGGTCATGGACTCTGGTAGGTTTGTTTAGAAGATCACGGGATTTTTTTTAGTATGAACTCTAATTGTCCAATAAAAGTGGTGGCATTCCAATAGTGGAAGTTGTTCATTTTCAGGATGAGTTTCCTAGAGATTGTTTCACACTATTTAGAAAAAGGAATGAATGTGGTGAGTTATAAGCCACATGTGGTCAATGTTTTGGAATGGAAATTGTATTTCAGGAATGAAAAAAATAGGAAAGAAAATTTCTCCTTATTTTGTGTATGGTTAGAGGATTCACATCCATTCATGGTGCTTTCGATCAAAAGTATTGATGCTAATTTTCGTTGGCTCTCTTATGGGTTTTTGGGTGTTTTGAGTTAGGAAACATGTCGGGTGTGTTGTAGAATCTTGATTTAAAGGTTTTAGAGGTATTTTATGATGATGGAGGTTCTAAAAAATAGAATATGGTGATTTTGATCTAAAGCATAGGGTGGGGAATAACCATAGTGGGGAAGCGATTGGTTGATGGTGTGATTATTGTTATGGGTTTAATGGGATTGGGTAAGTTCTATCTTGGTTTTTTGGTTTTGGAAATGGGAGTTGGATTGGGTTTTGACCAATTGAGTTCATTGAGATGAAGGTTATGGTATGGTTGTGTTTTGGGTGTTCGGATGTGGGACAAGGCCATTGGGCCTTGATTTGTGGACTAATTTAGGTCGGGGAATATAGTTGGAAAATCATATGTTCCATTGGATGATCTAGGTTTGGTTCATCATCATTTTAGGAATGAAAGATAGGTCATTAAACTGGTATGATGTGTTGTTTGAAGTTACAGGGAGAATCATAAAGGAGGTGTATTGATTGGCTCTCCTAAGGTGGGGTAGTGATTTGTTTGATGCCCTATTTGTGTGTTAGTTTGATATGTATTATCCATAATTTTCTCTTATGTTTGATGTTGGTAATATTGGGTTGAGGGTGATGCATCCATTGAAGAGAATCTGATTCGTGTTGTGAACCTCAGTGGTAAAAAACTTTGGGTAAGACCATTCCTTTAGTCTGAATGTCGTGAAGGCATGGGTGTGTTCAGGAGGAAAATTGGGAGAGATAATTTAATAGTTGGACCATGTGGACCAACCTTTTTTATTAGGGGAATATTTATTATTGGGAGTACCACTTGAGGGTGAGCTTTTATAAGGTGGGGAGATTGGAAGATCGCAACCTTGAGTTAAAGTATTTCCTTGTTTAAATTTTGGTTTTTTTGAGTGCTTCCTGGGAGTAGGGTAGGTCTCGAGGGTGTCCCAGGTGTTCAAGACATGAATTAGATGAGAAGAGTCCAAGCTCTACATGTTTCATGGTGGGTTCATAATTAGTTTAACCTTGTTTCATAACCATACAGTGTGGTGGTATTTCAGACAGGGCAGAGGACACAACCCTCACATGGTTTAAACGCCGCATAGGCCTTCCCAAACACCCATGTTTCTATTCCACTTCGTAAAAAGGCAGAAACATAGGAGCCTCATGGTTTTTCCAAACTGTGGGAGTGTCAAGCCAAACCATACAGCCTAGTCCCCTCTCAGGAGGAGGTAGAGGCAGAGTTGGTGCACAGTTTGTCTATCCATGTGGCCATACAGTGCACCTCGTAAAAAGTGGAAAAAATAATATTTTTCCCTCCTAGGATTTAAGATATCTCTGCAAATTTCTACCCCATTTGAACACCTATCTCAAGGGTGATGAACCAAGAGATCTATACTCATCCATGGATGATTATCCCCCAATCTTGAACCATTTGGAGTGTCATTTAGTGCAAATCAAAGCTATGGGTAAGTATTTATCCCCATTACCTTTAATTTTCTAAAAGAGGATTGGTGTGTTGTTTCCTATCCTTTTCAAGCTATAAACTCTTTTTTATAGGTTGTTCATTATTGTTGTGTTTGAACTCCATTTAGATTGAATCAAGGGCCGAGTTTGAGCGATTTTTTTGTGCGAGCATGAGGTAGTTGTTCTACAAGTGTTTCCCATAATATTATTGTTTTATAAGTGTATTTGGTTGTGATAATGTACTTACTTGTTTGTTTTTTATGTATTTTAGTAAGGAAAGTTATTTGGGTCTTATATTGAGGTGTGAGACCCTATACAGACCATGTTGGGTTTGTTGATTATGTGAGACTAAACCTAGGGCTACCCATGGGGTATACCAAACCCTTGAAAATAGTGAAATTAATTAGTTAATAGAGATATAGGGATATTATGAGTGTGAAAGGGTATGGTTTGTTACTTATATAATAGTTATAGTTAATGGGGTGATTGAAATGTTTATATTCCATATTTCATGAAATTTTTTGGAGAATTTCGAAATGGTTTAAATGGTGTGTTATTTATTTCAATATGGTTATGGTTTTCAATGATGAAATGTGATGCTTTGAAGGTGGGTAATATTTTAAATGGAGGTGTTAGACTCAAATTTATTTGAAAAATGAGTTTTCTTATTATATTTCAAATGAGGATTTGAAATGGGGGTGTGGTTCCCCTTTTTTGTGTAAATAATTTAAATTTATTTTTTAAATGTTTTAAAATGGTAATGAAATCTTTGGGTCATGATTTAGCTTTTCAAATAGGAAGAAACATGTTTTAAAGGGTTACTTAGGGATGATTTTAAAAGGGGGTTTTGGTTTTGGTGTTTTATGCCATAAAAATGGGTTCGATATTATTTATTCCAAGTTTGGTTTTAATGGTATGTTTGAACCTTTCTATTTGAAATGATATGTGGGTAAATGTGGTAAATGGTTAAATAATAATTTCCATGTAGTAAATAGTATGTGTGGTTTATGGTATTGAGGCTATTCTTCTACGGGTTGGGCTACACTAGTGTTATAGCCCCCCCCCCCCCCCCAATGTAATGTATGAGTAACCTATTGGACTGAGGATACTCTTCTTTGGGTCAGGCTAGAATGATGCTATAGGACCAAATAATGTTTTTCCAGGATTATGATGTTGAACTGACACTTTATCCTCTTAAATTTGTCATGATTAGGGTGTCGGACTGAGGCTCTATTCTCCCAATGTATAGTCATGGTGTCAATACCCAAACTAACACTCCAGAGTACATGGTTAAATTGAATTTTTTAGATAACTACCATTTGAATAAAATAATGTGAACCCTATATATTATGGGTTAGGCTCTTGGAATGGCCAGAGTGGATTAGGTTTTTTGGATTTCATGATAGAACTTAAAGGATAAAATGTTCAATTAATAATTGTTTAAATTTGAAACTTGGTTATTTTGTTTCCCAGTTTATTTATTGAAACTTGATTATCTTCATGCAATATTGTAAAGAATGGTTATTAATTTAAAACCCAATTTTGATGGCCTATTGAGTTATACTCGCACCCTGCTCAGGCTGACATAGAACATGGGTACCTGAGAATATGCTACATATTTTTAAGTACAAGTTCGGGATAGGAACCTGGTGGTTGATTTATGAATGGGATTATGGGTAGGATCATGGTATGATAGGATCAGGTTGGTACTCAGGTCCATCTTCAGTATCTTCTATGGTTTTGGTATTGGAGGTTTTATTTTTATGATTTCCTCAGATGTAGTGTATTCATCATGTTATTATATAATGTCTTACTTGGTTACTCACTGTCTCATGTCGTATGTTGTCCATTAATTATTACTTATAGTTATTATATTTGTTGATATTGATTTTATTTTTTCCTTTAATTTGATAATTAGGTATAGTCTCTCCACGTTTGTCTTTATATCCACATTCCTAGTCGACAGCCTCTAGCATATGGGGAGGCGAACCTGAGGTCATGTGGCAACCTGGCTCAGAGTATCGGTTATAGTGGTTCCCAGTACAGGGTGTTAAAATGATCGTGATGGGATATGTAACTTGAAATTAGGATGATATAAACATGTAATTATTTATTTAAAAGTTATTTATCACATTTAATTTTTATATTTTTCATTTTTACTTTTAAAGAAAAATGATGTTTATTTTTCTATAAAAATAGTTCTTCTTTAGGTTTTATATTTAAAAACTAAATTCATAAATCATATAATTTGAATTAGATAAAATTAATTTCATTTTGTTATTTATAATTTCAAAACTAACTTAGTATGAATTTTGGGGATTTTTATGAAAGAATTGGTTTTTAGGTGAACAGTGAAAATATACCAATATTGTTAAAACCATCAATTTTATGACATTATCATAATATATGAATGAACTAAATATTTTTGAAATGTTTTTATATAATATATATATATTATAATTAAAATAAATTATTTAAATTTACTATTTTTTTATTTATTAAACTCATGTATATCGTTTTAGAAACATATGTAACATTATAATCTAAAACTAATTTATTCATATATATATATATAATTGGATTTCATTACTTGCATAAATTAAATAAAAAATGAATTTAATATATAAAATAATCATGATTATATTATTTAATAAGTATAATTTAATTTTTTTGGAATAAAAATATGATTACTAATACTAAAGTTAATGACCATGATAATAGTAAAACTATAATTTTCAAGGAATTGTTTCATAAATATTATGTAATTTTTATCAAATAAAATAAATTAATCACTTATTTAAAGTAACATTAATATAATTTTAATCATATATTTAAATAAAATATCACTTATTCAATTGTTAATCAATAATAAATAATATTAATAAGACTTAATGGTGAAAACAACATTTTTCTACAAAACATTTTTTCTGTATGTAAAATGTTTAAATTTAAAAGTTAATTTTCTCTTAATTATAAATTTAATTAGATTAAATGATGGTTAAATTTAGTTTTATAAAAACCAAATTTTTTAATATGGTTTATTTTATATTCTTATCGATACATAAGTTACTTGGATAAAAACTAGTTACCCCGATAAAAACAAAAAATGGTAAAAATAAAAAATATAAGAACAAATGAATTCTGACCTGTTTAAAACATATATAGAAATACTTTTTTGATTTTTTATTGACCCAATATCACCCAAACATATTATTTAAATTTTTTTGAGTCATTTACCCTTGAATAGTGTAATGATATCACTAAAAAGTAAAGGGTATTCACAAAAAGTGTCATTTTATTCACTTATAAAATAGGACACATCCACCCTTTCATGACACACCCATTTCTTAGAATACCTTACTAAAAATTTTAAATTATAACCCTCATATAATTCTATATCAAGGTTATAATTATATTGTCTCAATTATTTATCTTAATCCATTAATTTTCAAGGAGACTTTCCAAAGAAAGTTCAAGGTACCAAAGGGAATATTACTTACTCCTTACATTTTCTTCATATTATTTTTCTTCCAATACTTCCATAACCATAGTAATATAACAGAATAAGTATCATTATTATACTAAAGTGTTATTATATTAAGGTAAAATCCATTATTCTTTCCTTTACATCCACTTATAAACAATAATAGAACATTAATGATGTGTTGTGTGGAATATCGCCTCCTCGAGGTAACATTCATTTTTTTCATCTTGACTTTAATTATTTATCCAAAACACTTTAAATATAATAAAAAAATAAAAAAAAATAAGTATTGTAATTATAATGATATTATATACTTCTTTAACTATACTCACCCATTGATAAATATCATGATCATGTTTGGGTTAGTTTAATCACCTACTTGAATAATTCTATAAAACTCTATCATGGATGACTATGGAAACTTAAATATTAATATTAATATAATTTTATAAGAAAATATTTTTTATTTTTTGGTTTAAAAATAGTAATATTAAGTATTTAACTTATTATCAAAATATCATCTTCGATCACTAAAATTACATATATAAGCTAACACTGATTCAATTTTCACGCAAACATAAGAAAAAACTATATAATAAATAACTATAATATGATAATAAATTGACCAAATTAAATTAAATATAGAATAATAAGTTTAATAATAGTTTATCTAATAAAATTAATTTGATTATTCAAGAATTTAGGTGCATGCACATAATGAATCTAGAATAAGGGTTTGTGCTTACTCAATTTTCTTCCATTGAGTTACAAACTTACTTATTGAAATCTATTATTCAAAGTTTAATTTATTCTACCTAATGAATATTTTTTATTTTATTTCCACATTATTTTTTTGGGTTTTAAAATTCTTCCTTATAACCTCATTATCAAATGATTCTTACCTGCAATATTATGTTACTTGTATGGGTTTAATGCCTCAATTTTCAACCATGAGACATATTTTTTATTATACACCATGTTTTGATTGAAATAGTGTATCTACTACTACTTTAATATTTTGAATCATGGTTATCTTATATTTCATGACATTAAATTTTCTATTTCATGTTCATTATCTCATGAGGTTTTGACTCAAAAATTCCAAATGATTTAAGGGTTTCTTATCTCAATTTTCAATTCCTTGAGAAATAATTATTATTATACATCATGTTTTATTTTAATAGTGTATCTAATAACCATAATATTTTGTATCATGATTCCTCTATGTTTAATTATTTTTAATATTTCGTTACAATATATTTATCTCCTAGTATTTTGAGTCAAAAAATTTGAATGATGTAATGGTTTCTATCTCAATCACCCTTCATTATGGAATGATTTTATATTTTAAACCAATATTCATTTGTATGGTGTGAATTATTACCCCATTAACTTATAATATCATTAATTATTTTTTATCTTAGAAACTTCAATTCAATTCATGATATTCCTTATTATGGACTATGATTGATATATTTTCTAAAATCTAAGGTTCTTTCATAACTCAATCCACTTTCTTGAGTTATAATATTTATCCTTCAGATTCATATTTCACTTAATATTTTATACCCTTTTTATATATTGGTATTTCAATTTTGATTAAAATATTCCTTATTTATGAGATCTCGTCCTTCTTTAAAATTCAACTATGTTAAGAATAATTATAATCGTCTTAAATTATTCTTTATCATATATGTCCATGTTTTCATCTTCTTGAAAATGTTTTTCCTTAATATTTGAAATTACAATAAAGTTTTATTTCATAATATATTCAAACTTAACCTTACCCAATTTCAAAAATAATGTTTTGTATTATTTCCATGATGTATTTTTTTCAGTAAAGGTATTAAAAATGTTTTCTTCAATTTCATGATCAAAGTTATGTATTGTACTATACACTTACTCAAGATAAACCTTTATGTCACTATTAAGTTTCCATTTTTTATGTTTCTATCAAAAGATATTTTTTCAAAAGATTCCACCTCACCATTTTTAAAATGAGTTTTGAAAATGACCCCTAACATTGTCTTTTATGAAAAAAAATTCCCTAAAAATATTTTACATTTTTAAGTACATTTCCCCTTTTATTTTAAAAATGAATTTCCCTAATGGGATTTATATTCATGATTTACACTCTAATTTACATTATATTGTTTTCCTTTTGAGGAATTAAACTCATTGTATCAAATGACTATAATTCTTAATATCTTATTTTTTGGTATCAATTTAAGTGTTCTTATTATAAGTATATTTCATCTATATCAAAATTCTATAATAATTATCATGATATAATTTGATTATACCCTCAATATTATTTATTTGGATGGGTTTTTATCATGTTTTATAAAACTAATCATAGAACTCAGTTTTTTTTGGGTTAATAATTATTTTGATGAAACTATGAAGATGTTTATATGTGTAGCCCTTATGCATGTATATAATATGTTGTAACTAGTGGGGCTGAAATTATATATCCATCCAATGAATTTGGTCATTTTTTCATCTCATGAGATACCATGTATGGAACATGGGTGTTTATCCTAATCACAATATGTTATGTGATGGGTAGGACCAGAAATATATAGACCTCTAATGAATTCAGTAAATATTTATATCTTATAAGATGTTATTTAAGGGATTAGGGATTGAAAATAATCCCCAATGTTCTATATCCACTAATCTTATGGGAATGATAATTGAAAACAATCCACCATGGGATTGTGTAAACTATAATAGTCTTGTAAGTGAGTCTTGACTTATTTTTTTTATTTTATATCTCATATTGATGCCACATATTCCTTAATCCCATGATATTATGATATCATTTCATTATGTCATATTTACGTCCTATTATTTTTATTGGATATGATTATATATTTTATGTTTATATTTGTTACTAATACTCTCATACTCATATATTATACTTATGCTCATTTATGATATTTGATTGTTATAGCTTATGCTTACCCTTCCTAAGTGTTTGAGGTCACCCCTTCTTGTGTTACATTTTCCCATGGTAATTAAGGAAATTAATACATGTGGTATGTATAGAAAATTATTTTATATAGGAAATTTATGGGAGATGTTGAAGACTTGTTATGGATTAATCAGTTTATTATGTAGTGGGGAAAGTATTGGTTAATTGAAAAGAAAATAGATTTTTTAGTTAATTTCTTATCCTAATTATATAAAAATATAAACCTAAAAGATCTATGGTATGTTTTATAATTAAATATTATCTTAATACATGTAATTAGATGGCCACGTTACTAGGGTGTTATAGGAACCCAATGATAGTGTGGTGGGTAACGTATTCATTCCCTAGAACGCTGATAACCTTCTTGTTGACTCAGAACACTATGGAATAAATTGAGGATAAAATGGTACATAAATTATATAGGAATGATTTATTGATTCCCATTTCCTTATAGAGTTAGATCCCTGGATATTCTTGGTGGATTGTGGTTTTTCTTGTAAATTGTAGGATAACACCATGTAGATATCCCTCCAGGATTCTAAGGCGAGGTTTCAAAAAACCTATGCCTATGATTGATCCCCTTATCGATGATCATTTGATCTATGAGGCTTATATTTAGGGTTTGGTTAATAAGTTGTTTCCAATAAGAGGTAGAAGAGTAGTTCCTCTACCCATCGTGCAGTGAGAAGGTCCACCTCTCGTAGTACAGGTGGATCATTCCCTTTACATTGAGTAGTTGATCAATGTAGTGGGATGGGGTGAGGACATGCATAGGTAGATCACATTTCATGAGATATGGTGTAAAATATCACCTAGGTTATATGGTGATCCAAACCATTAGGTATTCAAGGACTTTATAGAGGATATAGTTCAAGTATTTTTCTAAGTTTGGATGCCCATAGACTAGATGGTGTTACTACATCTAGTCCTCTTCATATTGTAGTAGGATATTGATGGATCTTGGTTTCCTAAAATCAGGACAAGGTGACACTTTCATGCACTAAGTTAGACCCATTTTTTATGAGGTGTAATACCTATATGAATTTTGATAAGTGTGCATTCATGATCTTCTAGGACTAGAATAGGGAAACATGGTAGTTACTAAGTACGCATCGAGATTCGCTGATATCATACTATAATCACTTGATATGATCTATGATTCCTTCTTCTAGGAATGAAAGTATGAGAAAGGACACTATAGATATATTTGGATTAATGTCTTTAACTTATGTCTCCCAACTTAGGTTGAGGTTATGGAGTGGTCCTTAGTGGTAGAGAGCATCATAATGGAGGGGAAACATGTTTCAAGAGATGGTAGTGGTTATTATGCAGTAAAGTCATCAGTCACACCTATCCAGTGCTAGGAATCATGATCATGAAATATGAGGTAAACATGAGATCAGACCAAGAGTAGGGGATTAGTAGTACAAGGTTTACAAAGATGATCTTTCCATCCATGGAATATGCTTTTATATTATTATTGAGGACATGGACATTTAGAAAATGGCTGCTCAACATATTGATCAAAGGTGGGAGGTCAGGTGATTGATGAACCCTTTTATTAAAGGTAGTAGATTGACCAATGACCTCTCAGAGGATGTAGGGGTGGTACTCATGGTGTTGGTTTTGGTAAAATATTTGGTGGTTCCCTAGTGATAGAATAATGCTATAATCACCTTCCACCACTACCACTACTAGGTGACCCACACAAGGCATAGAGGAATGGAGGTCCGGGATGAAGTTAGTTGTAAGGTATGAACGGTTATGACTTGGCAGTTCCTGAAATGATATAAGGTACAATCTATGTATTTTCTATACTAGAACCAATACTTAGACATTGGTGTGATCCATTATTTCACCCATTCATCCCTTATTCTATAGTGATAAATTTCAATGGATACCCTATCTAAACCTATTTGGTTTGATATTCCTATAAATATCAATGCCATTCTCACCCAAATCTACTAGTGATGTGATCTTTCACTTAGTAGAGAATTATTTTTTTATCTTATGGACATTATGATGATTTTTTATGTCGTAATCCTTAGTATAGATTGTATATCTTCCATACATTCTTAGACAAACTTCACTCATTAAATTGTTTGGGGATTTTAAGCTAACAAATCAAGGTACACCTTTGTGGGTGAGAGTGAATTTTTGATGAGGTAAGAGGGGTTGTTTTTAAGGAGGTTAAATGAAATCACCCACTAGTAGGTGAGTTTGGATATTTATGAAGTAGGAACCTTGGCTATTCAATTTTCAGCTGTGGTGGAGGACTAGGTTGATTTTAAGGATGTGCCAAGATCCCCCCCCCATTAAATGGTTGATTTATATATAGACCTACAATCCAGGACCACTCTGATATATTCTATAACTTTTTTAATAGCCTCATCCAAGTTCAAAGAGATGAGGGTGTAGTTGGGGACCTCGGAGAGAAATTTTTTATCATACCAAATGTGTCCCCCTGGGTAGATCCGGTGTTGTTTTCCAAGAAATTGGATGAGTGATCGATGTTGTGTGACACTTCACCTATAATAGGATGTGGTAAAAGAAATCTATTTTATTATATTAAATTTAGTTATAGTGGTAACCCTAGGGTTGTCCTCAAATAGGGTATCAAAGAATCAGTTTTCACTTTAGTTAGAAACTTGGGATTCTTTGAAATTTTATTATTTTTAAATCAAAGTAAATAAATGATCAAGATATTGAAAATAAGAACAATGAAGAAAGTGATGGGTTTTGGGTTGGATATCCAATTATAATGTCACTTTTTTCTTAGTCGCACCTCCTTATTTTAATGATCCAAAATCAATTTTTTTATGTTTCTAATAATTTTTTGTTTTATGGTAGTAAATTATTTTTTATCCAAAAAATAATATTTAGATAAGTATTGATATTCCATAACTATAAACCTCTATTTGTTTTGAGCTAACATGATTTAAACTAAACTACATCTCTAGGATACCATTAGTTCAAGGAGCTGCCGATAGAGATCACCTACCATCATACCAACTACCATCGGCTCAAGATGCAACCACTAGTTCAAATTATGTGACCACCATATTATAATATGATCGAATCAGATGTTTCCTCCATTAAGTAAATGTACAGTTGAGCGAAGCTATTATAATTAAATGAATAAACTTTTATAGAATATACTTCTAGTATCAGAAGCTACCATAAAGAGCTCTTACTATCATGTGATACTACTATCAAGTGAATCTATCATCAAGAGGATCTACCACCAGTCAAACCTGTTACTAAAATTCTCTATAATTAAGTTCAAACCTAATCTATCTAATTGGTAGATTAATTTATTAAATATAATTCATAGTAATTTGGATTTAATAATTATTATTCTTCAACAACACCATATAATTTTTATGTGTTACTAAAACATTCTGGATCTATCTCTCAATATAAGAATTCTAATTATTCTATTATTGTCTTGTAACAGATAATTAGAAAAGATATAATGCTATAAATTCTAAGAAACTCTTTATGAATGAGTGGCTAGAGGAATATATAGAGAAATAGACATATATGTAAAGATATAGATATACATATATCCACATGTGTGTGGAAAAACACTCACCAATTGACTGAGTTAAAATAAAGTGTCTTCCAAGACTCCAAAACACTCTATTTTTCTTCAACTTCTTTGAAAACTCGATTGGATATTTTCAAGGAGATATTAAAATACATATGAACTGTCAAATATCATTAGATAAATATTTACTAAGTTTCATCATCTCTTATTTCGTTATATTTCTATTTTTCATGTTCATGGATTTGTTTTTTTCATTGTTTCCATGTAGAACATAGTATCTTGTGCTGAAATGTAGAGTTCTAGAAACTATCATTCAAAATATTTTCATTTTTACTTCTATGTATAAATATAAAAGAGTTCTTGTGTTACCTGGACTTATTTTCTCCCATGTATAATAATGGAAGAGGATTTGTTCCTAGACATCCTTATGTGTTGTTGTGTAAAACCCGATCCATATTGTGGATCAGTTTATATTAAAGAAAACTACCTAGAAGTGGTTGATTATAATGTGGAGGGTATTAAGTCATGGTTTAAGGATTAAATCCTTGTTTATTTCTACTATTATTGTATCTATTTAGTTTTTTTGTTTAAAAAATAATATTTGTTCATAAATTTTTAACAAAACATTACTTTATTAGTTAAATTCAATTTATGTTTTATATAATATGATTGATTAAGTAAATTAGTTTAAAAATGAAAGTATCTTCTAATTTTTTAAACTACGTTTCAATTGAACTTTTAAGACACTTTTCTAAATATAAAATATTATAACTCATTGGTTTTAGGTAAATGGGTTTTTTATCAAATTGGGGAATTTAATTTTAAAATATTTTTAACAAAAAAACAATCAAAAACTCAATTCACCCCCCCTCTTGAGTGGTCAACTCTAAATAACATATGGATTCAAATTTTGTTAAAATATCTTCTTACTGTGATCTAGTTTTATCAAAAGATCTTATTTTTTGTTAGTTATCAATTAATACATTTATGGATAATAGTATTATTGAGGTAAGATCCACTAACCAACCTCTTTAATTTAATATAAATAATTATTCTCATTGGAAGATCAAGATAAAAATCCATATATAGAGCATGGGATTTAAAATTTTAATATCAATTATAAACAAATATAAAATACTAAAAACTGAAAGAAAAATATGGGATACTTATATTAAATCTACCTATGATTCAAATTGTAAATAAATAAATGTATTATAGTATGATTTAGGATAAAATTAATTTAATAGAATATCTAAATGCACTAATAATTTTGAAATATGGGATACACTGGATATTTCTTATGAGGGAATCTCAAATTTTAATGAAATTCATTAAATAATTATACTTTTAAATATGATACATTCAAAATGAATCATATTTAATACATTTATGATATTTATCTCAATATTAATAAAATAGTTTACAATATTCAATAACTTGTAAAGACAATTTCTAACAAAGATCAGGTGATGCGACTGATGAGATGTCTACCTGGTCGGTGGAGAGGAACTTCAGTTTCCATCAGAGAATCATGTGTCATCAATACGTTATTAGTTAAGGAACTCATTAGAAAAATAATCATGTTTAAGGATGGAAATAAATTAAAAATAATAATAGGATGATGAACCAATTAGGGATTCAGTGGCCTTTATGACATCTGAATCTAAGATAAAAGATAAGAACAAAGATAATAGTTCAAGTTATGATGAATCACCTGATTAAAGTAATGAGTAAATCTTTCATTTAACCAGATGATTCAAAAAATTATATAAGAAAAATAAATTCTTGAATAAATAAAATTACATATGTAAGTATTAAAGAGAATTAAATTGAAGAAAATAATGAAAAAATGGATGATTCCACTAATGAAGTGACCTTTTATAAGTATAAAATAAAAGGACACATAAAAGTAGATTTTCCCAAGATATAATTTAATAAAATGTATTTGAAAAAAGATAAAAGGTTTAAAAAGGATATAAAAGACACATGGAGTGACTCTATGTTAATGATATTATCTTTGGATATTAAAAAAACATTTTATGTTCTGAATTTTCAAGAATTGTTAAAGATGAACTTGAAATGAGTTTTATGGGTGAGTAAAAATTCTTCCATGGTTTTCATATTTTTTTGAAATAAGGATGGAATTATTTTAAATCAAATCATGTACACTAAATATATTTCAAAAAGATTTGGTATAGATATTAATAAGGTAGTGATACTCCCATTATTACAAGATGTAAATTAGATATTGATAAAACTACTATACTATTTCATCAAACTACCTATAGAGGTATGATTGGAGGATTAATATAATTAACTTCTAACCATCTAGATATTATGTTTAGTGTGTGTGTATACTTGTTTTCAATCAAACCAAAAATAATCAAATTGTATATCTGTGAAAATAATTTTTAAATACTTAAAAAATATAACCAACTTAGTACTATTTTATTCTAGAGGAGAATTATTTTATTTATTTAGTTATTTAGATTAATATTTTGGTGATTGTATGTTAGATATAAAAATCACATCTGAAACATGTCTCTTTTTTTAAAGTCTCTTATTTCTTGGTGTAGTAATAATCAGAACATTGTTTCATTATCCACTATTAAACCTAAGTACATTTTTGTAGGAAGTTTTTTTGTATAGATTCTATATATGAAACACACTTTAATAGATTGTGGATATAAATTTTTACATTTCCTTGTAGATTTTTCTAAAAAAATTGTGATAAATATCTCAAAGAATATTGTTTCTCACACTAGGACAAAACACATTGATATTATATATCACTTTTTGAGAGACCATTTTCAAAAAGGTGATACAACTCTTGAATTCACTGGTACTGAATGTCATCTTAGAAACATATTAAAAAATCCATTTAGTTACGAGAGAATGAGTTATATTAAACATGAACTTGGAATCATAAATTTTGTATAACCTTTTATTCTTAAATTTATTTTATTTCTAGTAGAGATAAATCAACAACTGGTGCTACCATAAGGATCTACCATTATCTATGCTATCATGTAGATCTACTATATTAGCTATACTATGGTTGTGATACTATTATTGTGTTATCATGGGTGTTCTACCATGGTTTTCTAGTTTTGGAAAGATGTTGTAGGACCTACCATTCAACATGATACTATTCCAATTGCTACTACTTCAATATTTATTTATTTTAAAATCAATATTTTTCTAAAATTTATTTTTTAAAATATTTATTTTATTTTATTTTAATGTTATAATCCATAAATTATAAAAATACCTATATTAGAGTCTGAATTATAAATTCTCTCATAAACACCCTTTTAAAACCTCTTCACTTTCACTCTCAACCCACGTCCCTTCATCTTTAAACTTCAACTCAAAACCCTTCACCTTATAACCATCAAAACATTGTGAAAATGGTTTTTGTAAATCATCCTAGTGTATCTCCTAAAAAGTAATTTCCTTAAAATAAATATATAGGTGAATAAATCCAGCCTATTGAATCGATAAATTTTAAGCTTGTGCCTTGAGCCATTTTAGACAAGAAATCAATAGATGTCACTTGGTTATCTATAAGAAAGTCAATTTTTTGGAATGTGATTTAGGGACATGTATGGGTGGTGTGGTTTTCATGTAATGATAGACCATTTTACTCAAGGTGATTCATGATTTCTATTTTCATGCTAAGTATCAGTTTGAAGGTAAGAAGGGTCTTATAAAAACAATAATGTATGGAAAATAGATTATTCCATCTTCAAAATAGTGGGATAAATTTCTAAGAGTTTCTTATAAAATTATCTATGAGGATTATAAAGGTTCCTTTCCTACAAACCATGAGAAATTCAGGATTGAGTATAGTCTTCTTAAGATAACTAGGAATGAAACTATTTGAAGAACTACTTTAACGGAGTTATAGAGTGAATTCTGGATGATGTTCAAGTTCATTTAGAACTTTTTGTGTCTCAAGATAGGGGACTTCAATATAATGAGGTATTAAGATATTTTATTCTTGTTTTTATGAAAATATGTGACAAGATTAATCTGTGTATACATTTCATGGTTTACATGATAGATTTTTGCAAGACTACCTCGAGATCAGACTCCCTTGACTACCCTATATTTATTTCTACTCGATTGGAGGATAGAGGCCTTGCTCCTGAAGGAGAGGAAAAGGTAAAAAAATTGATGGTTTTTTCCTTAACTGGGTCACTTAAAAGAAGATGATGGTAAACTATAATCCTTGGTTAAAAAGGTGGGTAGTGGATAATGATAAAATCTATGAGAAATTAAACCCAATAGAGTACCCTTATTGACAAAAATAGTTGGTTAACCCTATATTGTATCCAAATTAAGTTATGGAAAATTATTTTGATGAAGAAGGTGAGGCTATTGGTAGTGCTGAAGGTCAATATGAAGAAGTTGTAGATAAAGAAGAATTTTTTCCCCTAATTTATTAGAAGAGGGGAGTGACCCTAGTGTTGTTAAGAGTTATAATATGGAATATGGACCTCCTAGTACAAATATATTCTGTCCTACCAAAGTAATATTGCAAGAAGAAGAATAAAAAATAAACGAAACAGAAGTTTCAAATTGTGTACAGTTTAAAATAAATACCTTAGAGAGTCCTGAAGATGTTATTGTGAAATCTGATGATTCTAAGTATGGTGATGCTGGTGGAGATAAAAATGAGAAGTCTAATCCTTTTTAGACTATATATGAGTCTAGTAGGTGTGTTAATAGATATTGGTATAACACTTCTCCACCTTCTTAATAATGTCAACAATATGGTGGTAGAGATGAACTAGTTGCTTCACAAGTCCATGATTTTGTAATCTATGTTGATCCGGTTACTTCATAAAGAGATAAGGATGATAGACCATCCAAAGGGGAGGAATCAACATGATCTATTATTATTGGCATGTATTATTGTGATTTTTATAGAAGTAATCAATATGATAATGATAAGGGAATTCCACCAAATCATAGTGGACATGCCATCTTGATTTCTCAGCAATATCATAATTGATCATTAATATAAAGGATTTACAAAGATAATATTTTGGAACCTTTTCTTTATAGAGAGACTTCTATAGAAAATGTTCATTAGGATAATTTAGCAAATAGTCAATATTGGTCTTCAACTCCTCTACCTTCTCCTCCTCCTCACTCTAGTTATTTGAACAGAGATGATCTAGATGACTTTATAGAAGCATTGTTATCTGGTATCAATGAAATTTTTAGATCTTATTCCCCTCAATAAAATAAACTAAGTGAGGATAAAACCACTTTGATAGTATCATTGGTTGTGACTCATCTCTATCCAAGACTTTTCATCAAGATTGGAAATATAGAAATAGATAACAAGGGATTAGTTATAAGGACTGGCCTTAAACATTACATAATATTTATTTTTTAGTCAATATTTCATTATCTTACATTTTAGAATATTTTTAGATTTATAGTTTTAGAAACTTCTTCTATAACTCATTGACAACAATCCCACATTTTACAAAGTGTTCAATTTGAATAAGTAGTAATTTTTCCCATATTATAAGACTTTAAAAAATAAAACACGTTTTTTTCATGAAAAATCTTTACAATTTTCAACTTCGCTTCTTCCTTTACCCATACTTAAAACCTATGAAAAATGATTTTTAAAACGTGGCATGAGAACAAAAATTTAATTAAGGTACATAAAATGAATAAATAAATTAATCCAGTGAAAATATGAAAACCCATGAAAAACATTTTCTTTAAAACATACATTTTTACCCAAAAAAGTGCATCATTTTTTCTTTAAAAAGATCATTATCTTACCTTTTGAAATAAAATTATTTCCCTAAAAATTAATTATAAAATATATAAAATAAATATATGTTCCTTGGAATATAATCATCATAGATCCCTCACAGAACCCTTACAAATTGTAATAACCATATGACCAACTTTAAATACAATTTTTCAGAGAATATAATCGTTACCCAAGGAATTGGAGTGCTATCTAGTAACACCCATCATATAAGCTATATAGAGATCACCCATGAGATAAAATGGGGCTAAATTCATCATATAATCAATTTAAAAGGACCATAAAATGAAGAAAACAATTTAATATTGAAACTTTTCATCATAAAACCCTTGGAAAATTATTTTAAACCCATATTCAAAACAATTTTAGATATAAAAATACCATTTTCTTTTATAAACCCATTTCCAAAACCCAAATACCCAAAAAATGGAGAGAGGGTTTCTCTTTGAATAAAATATGAAATATTGAAAAGGAATCCAAACATCAAATAATAGTTATTTTATTGAGAATAGTTATTGTCAATGTATACATTAAAATATAGAATTCCTTTTTATTTTGTAAATAAAGTCAAATATTCCATAAAAAGAGTGATTTTTTAAAAAATTTAAAATAAAGTTAAAATAGAGATAAAATTTCCTTTATAAATATTTTATATTCATATAAAAATAACCATAAAATAATTTTAAAAATATGTACATAGAGAAAAATGATTTGAAAAATAAATCTTTAAAAAAATATTTTTTTAAAGAAAGTCCATTATTTAAAGCCTTAAAAAGATTCTGTTTTTTAAAAACATTTTAAAGAAAGTGAAATATTTTCAAAAATAAAATTTATAATCTATTGAAGAATAAATAATAATTTTCTTTAAATATTTATAATAACATGGACATTGATTATAAATATTTATAAAATAAACCTAGAAAACATTTTAAACAAGGTTTTAAATTAAAGTGTCCCTTACCTCGAGTCCAAATCATCTCATACATTATTTATCTTCCATAATAATAAAATAAAGTTAATTATTTACTTATTTAATAAATTTTTTCATGTTTATTAATCATTTTATTTTATCTCTTATCATTATATACATAATTAATTAATCTTTTAAATTCACTTTGGATGTTTTGATGGTATTTGACTTATATATCAAAAATGACTATGGTAGTTTGACTATGTTCAAAGAGGAGATTATTTTAATATATAAATAATAACAATGGAATATTTTTCATATTCATTAATCAATTATAATTTAAAAAAACAATCAATAATTATGGTTATGAAAAATAAACTACAATACATTAATGGATATGGTAGGTCATACATACGCAATAGTAAAATTTACATTCTTCAACGATCAATATGGAAAGAATATATCTAATATTTTATATTTCAAGAATTATTATAATATCATAAATTCCATATTATTTCTTTAAATATACTCATATATATCATCCATGTGATGTCGTGATGAAAAATTAATTTCAACACTTTGTGGAGGAGATAATCCACACATATGCACAAACAACGTTATCATTTTTTGGTGAGGGGAAAGTTAAATAATAAATTATATATTATCTTTTAATAATGAGAAATATTTAATTATTACCATATATAAACACTAAATATATCATTAAAACCATCCTTATGAGGTGATAATGAAAAATGAATCACATCGGTTTGCGAGGCGGTAGTCCGCTGTATCCATGAATGATAATTTTCTTATTTTATGGTATAAGATATGTATTTAGGTAATTAAATTAACATAATATCATAAATTTATATTTTAGATGATTTTTTATTATATAATCATGGTTTAATAATATTTTAAGGATGTGGAATAAGAAACAATACAAAAACTCTCGATTAAGAATGACACCTCTCCTTCGGGCCACCAATTTAGGATTATACCTAATCCTTCCTAGATAATCTTTATGTTAAAAATTAACTTTATAATATTAGTAGGGAAATATTAAAGGGATATGGGTAGGTATTTTACGAATAAAAAGGATTTGTAGGTGTGAATAGGGGAAGAGAGAGGGTAGCCTTTTATAAGTTGGAGAGAAGACACACATGGAATTTTAAAATAAAAAGTTATAACCACTTTTTTAAAATGAAAAAAGGATAAAAATGGACCATTATAAATTCATAGATGATATAAGTTCTATATATGCCCATAAAATATAATTTAGATAAGTTTTTAGGTCATTAAAGCCTTTATCATTTTAGTTCAACCCTCTAGTAAACCCGTTTTCATCGTAATCGTGGTAAAATATTTTTTCTTGTCTCCTGATTCGTTGTGAAAAAAATTAGGTTTAATTATTATATAATTTAAATTATTTTTATTAAAAATATATAATCCATTTTATCAAATTAAATTTATATAAGTGGTATAATTTAATATAAAACTAAACCCATAGACGCGATGAAAAAATAGTTTTTCAAGAAACATATTTTTCATCCATAAAATGATTATATATTAACTCTGTGACTAGTAATTATCATTATATGAATTTAAATTAATATTTATAGATATAAACATATAAATTTTAATTATATCATTCCTCATTAGGGGTTTTTTTTAATTAATTAAAATGGAGAAACATTATGCACTTTAAAACAGTTTTCAGAAAAAAAAAAGTGCCTTTATAATAAAAATAAAAATTATACTAAAATCCCATTTAAAGATGATTCAATTGTATGTAATCATATTTAATATAAATAAATAATACTTTTTTTACTCAAAATAAAATTCAAATCATATTGGGACCTAAAATTACTTAAATTATTGAAAAGAAATGATAGATTTACAAAAATCTGTATTTCTCATTATTCACTAAAAAATTGATATTTTCCTAAAAATCATAATAATTCCCCATAAGTTAATTTTTTATGATGATTTAAAAAACTAATTTCGTTTTATTGAATAGATTTTCTAAAATTTATTGAAAATAAATTATAATATTTTCTCACAAAAAATCAATAAAAATCATTTTTTAAGAAAACATATTTTTGAAAAATAAAACTACTTTACTAAAAATTGATTGATTAATAAGAATTTATCAATAAATTTATATTGTGTATGAAATTTATATATATTTATTTAATTAAGTATTTAATAATTTTCATACATTCTAATTTAACAGCTATGTTATAATAGTCATATTTAAAAAATAATATTGTGTGATTTATTTAAGTTCGGTGTTGTTTAACTTGTACACTATCTAAAATAGTTTTCTTTTATAAAATAATGGGGTGTTAAATTAGTGGATTAGATAAATTAAATTTAGTCAAACTTGAAGGATATGAGATCTAGTTTCACTTTTAGAGATCTATCTCTTCTTGAGAGGTTAGAATCCTTACCTACTACTGGAGCCTATTCTTCCAGAGCTCCAACTCCTACTATATCTGCCTCTATTGATACTAACTTGATTAGATCCATTGTCAGAGAATATATGAAATATTTTTTGGGTGGTTTATCATCTTCTCATTAAGAATATATTATTCAGATAAAATCTCCTGGTGATCACATCTACATACTAGTTATAGAATTCTTAAATGGGTCTAGAAGTGATAAAGAAACAGTTACTAAGGGAATTAAGTACTATCTCATTAGTTTATTTATAAATCATGAACATTATTCTCATTTTAATTTCATGGATGAAAATATTAGGATACCTACTGTTACCATGGACTTCAAGGATCAAGTAAATTAGTTAAGGCCTTTGGAAATTTTTATCAAGCTATTTATAGAATAAAATATCGAATTTTTCATAGCCATGGAGCACAGTAGGAGGGTGATTACCATGTTTTTTGAGTTGATTAAACTATTTATATATACCACCAGTACTAATATTCCTACACCTCTATTCATTCCTAGGATTTAATCGCTTTCTTCACCCTTATTAACACCCTTATATACAGCTTCCATTATTTTTAATCCCTTTGGACTTACACCTATTTAAGCTATGAGGCATCTCATGCCAGTTGTGTTTAGGCCTCCAGAACCTCCTACCTCCACTTATTCAATTCGTGTTGTCGGAAAATGGAAGGACCTAGGGGATCCTACTTATAATCATGTTGATGACGATTCAGCACACTTAGATTATGATTTTATAGGTATTTTCCTTTTTGGTTTATCTTTCCATATTTCCTGTATTAACATTAATGTTTAATGAAAAACCTCTCTCTTTATTCATATTTGTTTCATTTGTTTATTTTGATATTCTCTTTATATTTTTTATATTCCAAAAAATGGGAGAAAGAATGTATAGAATCGGAATGTATGGCTCAAACCATGTATATTCATTACATATAGACTTTGACTATTAAGAATGTTGTATTTAGATTTTATTCATTTTTCTCATATGTTAAAATGTTTTTATATAGTTATTAATGGTTATTAATTCGAAGATTTATGATCATAAAAAAGAGGGATATTGTTAGATTATCCATACCTCCTTATATTAATTATCCCAAATCGTGTTTATTATTTTTCTAATAAGTTTTATTTTTTATGATAATCAACTGTTTTTTGGCCAAAATAATAAAGTATATTTAAGTCTTGGTCTATCATGACTATATTCCATTAGTTGTTTCAAACTACTATGAATTAAACTGAGAAACCACGCTAAGCTACCATTATTTCAAGGAGATACCACTAGAGAGAACCTGCCATCGTACCATCTATCATTAGCTCAAGATTCTACTACTAGTAAAAATTATACAGCCTCCATAGAATCGACCACTATATTATGATACAGTCGAATAGAGCTACCACTTTCATCATTTATTTCTACCATCAATTGAATCTACCATAAGTATAATAATTGACCAACATAGTATTGACCACTAGTATCTAATGATATTATCAAGTGCTCTTACTATCAATTGATGCTACTGTTGCGTGCATCTTCTTCCATGAAGATCTACCACCATCTATTCCTACTACCACATCTATTCAGAATTAAGTTCAAACATAATATCTCCAATGGATAGATTAAGAAATTTAGTTAAAGTCATAGGAATATTTATTTAAGAATTATTATTCTTAAAAAAACTCTACATAAGTTTTAAATCCTTTTTAAACATTCCTGGTATGTCTCTCAATAATAGGATTTTGTTTATTCTTTTATTATCCGAAAATAGATAATTGGACTTGATGGAAGGCTAAAAATTCAGAGTAACTCCCCATGAATGAGTGGGTATAGTAATATATAGAGACACAAACATATACTTTACCATACATAGATACATATATACACATTTGTGTGCAAAAACACTGACCAATCAACTGACTCGGAACAAAGATTTTTCTATGACTCCAACAACACTCTGTTTTTCTTGAACTTCTATGTAAGCTTGATTGATTATTTTAAAGGATAAATTAAAATACATATAAATAACCGATTCTTATTTGATTGAGTTTCATGGAATTTGTTCATCTCTCATTTCTTTCTCTTTTTATTTTATCATACTTATTGAGATGTGTTTTTTTAATCTATTTATCTATAGAACACAGTCTTCTATTTTGAACTAGAGAGTTCTAGAAACTCTTTTTCAAAATATTTTCATTTGTACTCCCATGTATAACTATAGAAGAAGTCATTTGTGACCTATAATTTTTTTCACCCATGCATAATATTGGAATATGCTCGATTCCTAAACATCCTTTCATTTTATTATGTAAAACCCAATCTAGTTTATGGATTGGTTTATATTATAAAAAAAATTGATGGGTAACTTCCATGTGTATTGTATTTAAGTCTTGGATTAAGATTTAACCCCTTGTTTATTTCCACTATGATTTTATTTTTTTTTAATCCAAACTAATATGTGTTCATAACTATTTAACAAAACATTACTTTTGTTGGTTGACTTTATTTTTTTTATATAATTTTTTGTGATTAATTAAATTTGTTTCAAAATTTAAATTATTTTAAGTGATATGTGATCAATATTTTAAGGAACATTTATAAATATCAAATTATATAACTCTATTTTTTTAGTTTACAATGAATTTTTATCAAATATTGTTATTTAAGTTTTAAATATTTTTTAAAAAAATTTATCATTGGAAACTCAATTCATGCCCCTCTTGAGTGTACCACTTTGAGCTATAGTTATTCTAATCCCAAAAATATTGGATCTTCTTCTTGTTAACTAATGAATGAGAGGATCCATATTATCACGACCTCTCACCCTTAGTTGAACAGTTTTAGTTATAATTAACTTATCAAAAACCATTCCTCATGAATCCCTTATTCTGATGTGTGTAAGTGATATAGAAAATAACTCCCATAATACTCAAGAAATACCCCATGAGGTCTTATACCTAAAAAGTAATCTTATAGTAACTAATTCCCCTTCCACATGTGCTAGCAGCTACTAAGCACTTCACCATCCAGCTTAGGTTATTCCATTATATATATCCTAAAACTGAGTGGAGGGTGATTATGGATCATCAAAAGAGAAAATAAAAAATAAAAAAGATTAAATATAGCATAAACACATTTTAAATAAACTGCTACAAAATATTGAAACCAAATTAACAAAAATATAGTAATTTTATTCTTTCTGTTTAGAATAATAAAGAATTAAAAAATGAAAACCTTCCCACCCTTTGTCTCTCATAATTTATCATTTAATTAGCAGGTAATAGAGTTGAAGGGGAAAGAAAATGACATTTCATAATTAATGAAAATCATAAAAAAAATCTAAAAAATAGTAGAAGTAGTGCCACGGTTCTCTATAAAAAAAGTCTCTTTGAACCAAACTCTTCATTTGGACTTCTCTACTATTTATAGAGATTTCATTTCAATTTTTTATACTTGTGTTCAAACCTTTAAGATACATTCTTTTGGAAATTTTTAAAAGTTTCCTTCCTCCTTATAGATTTAAATCTCCATGAGATCCTTTCTTCATGAGAATCTGTAGCTTTATTTCCTTTTTCTTGATCAAAATATTTTTCATATTATGATATATATAGACTCCTTAGATTAGTTTCATTCATTTTGAAGTAGAACCCATATCTATTACATTTGATATTGGTTTAAACCAAGATCCTCATAATTAGTAATGATATTTAATCTTTCTAGTACACAGTAACAGTATCATCATATTTATTCTCACTATAAATACTCTTAAATGTGGAAACTTATCTTACACATAGATAAAATATATTACAGTCTGTTGAAATTTCATATATTTTATGACTTTTCCCCTTTTAAATTTTTTTTAAAAATTGAATATTAAATGGAATCTTAAAAAAATTTACAACCTACTTAAATTTATTATGTATAGGATAATTTATCTATGTGGCTCAAAAATTTCTTATACAGCTTAAAAATTACCTTATGTATAGTATAATTTTTCGGTATCTGTGAAAACTTCTTAAACATAGGATAATTATATTATATGGCTCCCAATTTCTTACAAAGTTGTTGTAATACTTTTCACTCAACCATTTTTCTACTCCATCATAGTACATATATAATTTATTTTATTAAATTACAAACTTATGTAAATAAATTATAGGCTTGTTCCAAGGATACACAATAAAAAAATAAAGAATGATTAGTACCAATCCATTCTAAAAATTAAGTAAATTAAATAACCAATTTTTCTATTTCAAACAATATTCACTCAATCAAAATATTTGATAATTTAATTAAAATTATTATTAGAACTAAAATAATAAATATATATGAGGAAATAAAATGAATTGAATAAAAAAAATATTATGAATTTATAAACTATGTTACTATGTATTGACTATCACTATTTTAACCAAGTGCCAGTCAAGAATAAATATTCTTTACCAAGGATTAACGATCTCTTTGACCAATAGAATAGAGTGAAGTGGTTTTTGAAGATTAGTCTTAGGTTTATCCATCAACAAATTTGGTTTTTTGAGGATGATATCCTAATGATGTAATTTTTATGTCTCTATAAAAATTATGAGTTTCTAGTGATGCCCTAAAACATGAAAAATGCTTCGACTATAATCATGGTTTTCATGAAGTAGATCTTTCATATTTTCTTGGACAGATTTTTGGTCATCTTGATTGATGAAATATTTATCAACTAAACATTATAGATAAAACATTTTTAGTATTTTAGGATTTTTATAGTCTTTATTTGGGATCACCAGATATATGTAAAGCCCTCCAAGTTCAATTTTTTGGATTAGATAGGATTATTTCTAAGTTCACGCTATCTCATAGGGTGGAGTAGTTATGGACTCAGTGAAGATAAATGTTGTGTTTTCTTAGGATCCACCTAATATTAGGTTCAGTGTGTTAATTTTTCTTGTATTAGTAGGGTATTTCAAAATAGTTTTGGTATATTTCTCTATTATTGTGGGCCTCATGAATACACTTATCCAAAAAGGGAATCCATTCATTAGGTCCAAGTAGTCCCAATTATATTTTTATGAGATAGATTAGACGTTGACTAGTGATCCTATCCTTTGATTTCCATAGGAGGGGATAGAGTATGTCATGTTTTTCAATGAATCTAGTTAAGAACATGGTTATGTGGGGATGAAAAGGTAGGTAGTTATTTCTTATGGGTACAGGCCTTTGATACCTCATCAGAAAAAATATGTAACCCATGACTTAGATCTCGTAGTAGTAGTATTTTTATTGAATATAAATAGGCACTATCTTCTTGGTGAGTGTTTCATGGTCTATTCATACCATAAAAGCATAAGGTACATATTTACTAAGAGACATATTAACCTGATGCAGAGTCATTAATTTTATTTCCTTTAGGATTATTATTTTTAGATAGTCTTTACTCTGGGGAAGTTTGGCATGGTGGTATATTCCCTTAGCAAGAAGTATCATTCCTAGTTGTTGGAGGAGTACTTGAAGTAGTGGATCTCATTATATTTTTCCTTGGTATATAATAGAGTTGTGTCTAATATTAGATCGATAGTTTTGATCCCACTACTTCTTTATCATATGGGTGAGGTTTATCTAGGGGACATCGATTGTGAGATTTTATATGACCATATATTCACATGAGAGATAACCAATGGATATTCTAAAGATAGAGAGTTATTCATCCTCTTACAAGGAAGGGTAGTAGTATCAGCCTCACTACATGAGTAGGAGTTGAGGGAGCTCCACACTTCACCCTTGATGGTGGATCTAGGAGATGAAAATATATATAGTTACCCTCGATACCAGTTTTAGTGGGTGTGGATGAATTGTAATATTGTTAAGTTTATTTCTTTATTCCTCACCAATCAGTAGTAAAGGCATATCAACATGTACTATTAGGTTTGTATGAGCCTCTTGAGGTTACAAACTAGAAGTGGGATGGAATATAAATGGATTTTATATAAGGAATTCCTCAATCTGTGAGATTTCATTATATTATATGGGTGTTCATTGAATAAATGACCAATTCAGACCACTTACATTCAATTTGGGAGAAGATTTCAGTGGATAGATTCAGGTGCTTGTATGTAGAGTATATCTCTTGACTACATGGGATACCCTAGATGGTCATTTATGATAGTGACACTCAATTCAATTCCCGATTATAGAGAATCATGAAGGGTACTTTTAGGACCTAATTATGGTTGATTAAAACATTCCATCCATAGATATATGGCTAGACTATGTGAACTATTCAGGTTATAAAATATGTGTTAATGGAATTCATGTAGGATTTCAATCATATTTAGGAGGATAATTTTCATTTTGGTATATTTTTTTAAAATAATAGATAACACTCTATTATTGGTATGGAACCATTCAAGGCCCAATATGAGAGACCCTACAGGTTACCCCTGTGTTGGATAGAGATAGGTGAGTCATCGTTGATGGGTTCAAAGTTGGTGTGAATGGTGATAGAGAAGGTATTAGTGATACAGGAATAAATGAGAACAACTCAAATCCAAAAAAAATCCTATGTGTACTGACAATGGAGGCCTCTGGAGTTTGAATAGGGAGATCATGTGTTCCTAAAGGTCTCACTATGATGTGTTATGTGGAGTTTGGTCAAGCAGGAAAGTTGTCCTTGAGATTCATCGGTCCATTCTATAATCTATACAAAATGAGTGAGTTTTTTACCTCCTATAGTTTCCCTCATTGTTGGATTACATGTATGACTCCCTCCACATGTCATGACTAAGGATATATTTGTATGATCTATCACATTTCATTGACTGGGGAAGCCTAGACATTGAGGATAGATCCAAATTCTCTTAGTACTTGGTAGTGATCAAGGATTGGTACTAGAGGACCCTTCGTGTGTGATTAATTTTGTTAGTGTATGTTTTATGGCTGTATGGGAATGTAACACCTCAGTATCTTAATATATGATTATCAATAAATAATTCAATTTTTTTAATATGTTTCACCACATGTAACACTAAACTTAAACAGAATAGTGATATATTTAGATAAAATATAAATATTTAAGTATGACCATTAGAATATATCCATTAAATTATTGAGATAGGATTAAACACTTTTATATATATATATATAAAATAAATGATACTTTTAATGTGAATTAAATTCAACTAGTTTACCTAAAATTATTAATAAGATCATTTATTGATTGGAGAAGTATTTTTCTAAAAAATAATTTCCTTTTATGTAATACATATTTATATTTCAGAAAACATATTACAAATGATAAATTATATTGTATATTAATAATTTTTTATACCATTTTATTTGGTAAATTATATGAAATAAAAATAATAACAGTTGATGTTTGAAAATTTCATTTTCTGATAAAAATATTTTTTCATTGTATTTTAATATTTTATTCAAAAACAGAATATATAAATTTTAGAATTTGAAATTAATAAAAATGAACTTCATTTTTTAATTCTTCATATCAAAATTGACTTAGTATTAATTTTTTATTGTTTTTTGAAAAGGTTAGTTTTCAGTGGAAAAATATGATTTTCACAAAACGTATAATTTGTATGCCTTTACCAATATATAAGAATGAAATAGGAATTTATGAAACCTTTTAAGTAATAAAATATGAATTTTAGGAATAAAATTATTCATTTTAAAATATTATTTGAACTTAGATAAACTATGGGAAGAATTTTTATAACTAATTAAAATGATACATTAATATAAAATTCGTTTTCAGTATTTTATTTGAATCAAGTATTTTAATTAGATATTTAGATTTAGCATTCATATGAAGACTCATAACCCTTATTTTTTTATAATAAATAATTTTATTTCAGTAAAATCAATATCCAAAATAACTTTATCTTATATATAAATTTAATGCTTAAACGTTATTTCTCTAAAAAAATGTTTTTACGTGATTAAGTGTATTTATTTGAAAATTAACTTTTCTCAACTTTAAAATTTTTATTTAATAAAATGATTTTAAAATTTGGAATTAGAATTATCAAATTAGATAAAAATTTCATTATTAATACTTTTCATTAAAATTAACTACTAAGGTTAGAAAATAATTAGCAAGGTAAAAGTAAATTAGGGTAAAAGTTAAAAGGTTAAAACACAAATCCTTAGAACACCCAAATTTGTCTAAAAAATTATAGGTTGAGGTTATTTTAGAACCAAACTCATTTTCCACTCATTTTTCCTTTTTTTTCTTTTTTCATTTGAATAGTAACCTTTCATTATTGAAAATGTAAGGGTTGTTCCCAAAACTACCCTTCCCTTAACTTATAAAAGGGTAACATATTCACCACTTAAAGACTCACCCATCATCATAATTTCTTCTTGAAACACTACAAATTTGCTCCTCCTAGAATCCTATCCCACTTTTAGAAGTTTCTAGTAACAATTTTTTGGCATAATTCCTTCATTTCCAATGAGAATTCCAATGAAAATTCAATTCTCTAATGTGAGTATTATCAGCTAATTACATTTTCTCTTTAATTATCTTCAATAAAATATATTTTATCTATAATAATATAATGATATTAGTTTTATTTATATACTTAAATGCTACTATATTAAGTGTATCATAATTTTTTTATATACCCCATCTATTAGGAAAAACAAAACCATCGTTTGTGAGTTTTGGTATTACTGCCTCCATGATAAAACGTGCATTTTCTTTCTTTATTTTCATATAAGGGTGGAAATATAAATGGGATTAAATAATAAATATGATTTTAAAATATCATTAAAGTTATTTTATGAGAAATTGGAGAACCTATTAATGATATGATCAATAAACGAGCATCATTAATCTAATCACTTACAACTAGTGTGCTAAGAAGAAAATATTTTATTCAAATCATGAAAGATTTTAATATTAATTAATTATTATTCTAAATCCTTAAAATTATGATATATCACACTAATAAATATTTTATAAAATCATTATTTGTTTGGTATATTTATATTATAACAAAACCACCTCATAATCATTCATTAAATTGGGGTATGTTCATGTTTGGGTCGATTTGACCACATACTTGAACAATGATTTGAATTTATATCATGAATGACTATGGGAAAATGACTAATCGTATAATATATTATAATTTGGTAAATAATTATTTTTTATTTTTAATATGTTATATTAATATTTAAATCATCAATTAAGAAACCACCCTTCAATTGTTAAGATTCATCAAAACACACTTCTTATCAATTTCATCTTCAAGGATAGAAAATGAAACACTCATGAAAGGATTTTGGAGAATATTAAGTATTTATAAAACTTCAATTTTAGTAACCTTAATGTCTTGTTAATGATGAACTTTGGAATAAAAATGATTACAAACACTACTATTATGAAACCAGTACAAACTATCAAAACTATAAACACCCGATGTGGAAAATCAAAATAATTAATGTAGATATTTAAAATGAATTTTAGTAAGTTTTGATTCAAGTGATTAATATGATATTTTTTGATATAGTAGGTTAAATTACAACTATTAAATTTAGGAAAATAAGTAAGGGTTTTCATCTCAAATTTCCCTCTTTGATGCTTGCTTGGTATTATGAACCTAATTTCATATTGATGGTGTATATATTATCTATATGAGATAAAATATCATGAATTATCTTTTAATTATGGTATTTTAAGTTTAATAAAAATCCATCTCCTTAAAGGGGTTTTATTAAAGACTTACTCAATCCTTAAGGATTTTCTTGTCCTTAATTACGATTCTTTGAGGTATAATATAATTTTTACACTATGTTTAATTTGAATGGTGTATTCAATTACCATGGATATATTTTTATCATATTACTTATATTTAATGTGATTTGGAATTCAAATCATGTTCCCTTATGAAAGTGTATATTCATTCATTTTTTCCCTAGTAGTAATATTTTTTATAACTCAATTTTCGTTCATTGTGTTGTGATCATTCCCTTGAAATTATTTCATATAAGTTGGGTGCATTCAAACCTTTGATTATATTATGTAATATCATCTAATGGTTTTTTGGGGATATACATTCCTATCCCATAAACCCTTAGACAAATATTTATCACTTCTTGGGATATATTCTTTTGAAATCAACCACTTTATTTCTCTAGATGTATCATGATCATGTTATTCTAGTATTAACTTAGACATATACTCATTATTCTGTATTATGTAAACATCACATTTTATATAACTCTGATTGAATTATTTTCACCTAGAAAGTATTATATTCTATTTACATGGGGAAAAATTATTGGAATATTTCATATTTTTATCCCAATATGGATGATTATTAGCAAGTTGGCTATGTATTGTTTTACCATCCACCTTCTTTCTCGGGGTTGGGTGTGATCATGTTATCTATTTATTTACATGGTGAAAGTATTGATATTCTTGATTATTGTTGGATACTAATGTAGTTTGATCATGTATTGATATTTTTTATTCTTCATTATATGGATATCCATGTTTTTATTCAACCAATGGTTCTTTATAAAAAAGTATAAATTTTAATGTTGACTCTTACGGGTATTGAATTTCACTTAATCAAGTGATGGGTGGGGTTCATAATTATATATCACATGGATGCATCAAAAGTTATCATGAGACAAAATAGATTTGTTTGTTTTTTTATACCATCCCAATTCAGTAAGATGACTTGACTATAGTCTTCAAAACAAGTAAAGTGTCTTTTCACAAGGACATGATAGTATGTTTTTGATGTCTTGTATTATGAATTCCATTAGTACGAGATCAATATTATTGATATCCATTTTTTTATTTATTATCATGAATATATCATGCTCTCAGTTTCAAGTTGTTTATGGATTTATGTTATTTACTTATTCCTTCAATAATATTTATTCCATGATTATGAAATGATTACTTCAGTTATATAAATCCCTTACTGAGAATTTGATCTCACCCATTTTTTATGTTTCCATTTACAAAGTTTTGGAGAAAATTATTACACGTGACATGTTTATAAGGATATCACATGTGGAATAATTTGTTTTATATGTTGAACAATTAACATGAATTAAGTGTTTTCTTATATATAATGAAAAAAATATCCACTATTAGAGAAATATATGGGCTTCATTAGTTTATTATATCACATAATTCTCTAAATATCTAAACCAAAAAAAATATTTTTTGGATGTATAAGATTCAACAATTGTTATTAATTTTTTAATTATAGATTGTTATATACAGGATCTAATAGCTGGTATCAAATCAAGTATGTAAAGTGTTTTTCTATGAGAAATGGATCCGAGAGTATGGGTCTGGAGATTCAAATATGGTATGTAAGGAAATTTTTAGATAAATTTGGAGATTAAGATGATTATTGGGGATAATTAAAATGTTGATAAGTTAAGTTATATCATAATAGACAACTCTTTGGGATGGTATTTTATTTAATTCCAAGGCAATGATGAAAATTTTAATTGGGAATTAAGATAACAGAACATTAGTTAAAGTCTTAAGAATAAATCAAAATATAGGATGACATCCTGAAGTTTTTTAAAGCCTTGGGTATATGGATTTCCTAGAAATAAATCCATATATAGATACTATTAAGTGGATGTGGTTCTATCATATATTCATTAAGGGTTAATCACCTAGAAAAAGGATAATTGATCATTGACTTGATCTTCACTCTAGTACATGGTGAATGGGCCTAAGGATGAACACTATGATAAAACTCCCTATGGGTATGATTTAGGTAATAACAATCACTTTTTGAACCATTATGAAGGATTTAAGAATTATGTTGACTAATTAGGTTTGAGAACCTGATAGAAAAATGAACCTGGATAACCAAGGATTGAACATGGATATTCATAGTTTCATCTGAAAGTATCTTATGTTAAAAAAATGTTTCATAAGGTAATACATATTTGGATTGATGATTTCATATTCATATTTTGGATATTATTATAAACATGTTGGTTTTAGTATTTGGTTAAAATGGGATCATGAAAATAAATCTAGTAAAGGCATGTACATGAAAACCACTAAGTCTTATAACTGAATAAGAAAGCATAATTAAATGGTTCAGAATCTAATTATGTGATTTTTATGATAGAAATGGAGTGTTTATAGTCCTACCTAAGGCAGTGAGACTGATATTTTCTTTAAAATATTAGATATTTTCATTAGTGAGTGATAATTATAAATGATATTATGGTATATTCTAAATGTTATGAGGATTATTTAAAACATATAATGATTTTTATTTCGATGTTTTACTTTGAATGTATGGAAACATATATTAAATGGTATTAATAACCCTGAAATTTGTTTTTCTGAAAATATTATAATTTTGGGTATAACTATTGGAGAAAATATTCTTGAGGTATGGATAGCTCTTATGTTTAACATACACATGATGTTGAGATAATAATGGGTGGTTTTATTTTGAATGATTAAGTTATATAGTATTGGTAACCTTGGGATTGATAATTATTCCATGATATTTTTGTCAAATTTTATCAAATTTTTAGAATAATGATATAAATTGAATGGTGTGTGGCCTTATCAACTTGTGGTTAATTATATTTGATGGTTCAAGATATATTTAATTTTTGGAGGAAAATATATCTTCTATTTGGTTTATTGACTTATAGATTCTAATAGGTTTTGGGGAAGGTATTGTATTAAGATTTTAAGATTAGGGTATATAAATATTTGGGTATATGATATTAGGAATTATTATTGTTATTTGAGGAAGGATAAGTTGGTTTTTTTAGAGAATATATTTCAAGGATTATTGGGTTTAGAAAATTTTAATGAATTTTATGGTAATTTTTTTATATCTATTTTAAGGATTAAGTTAACAAGTATGTGAGAGAAAAAGTCAAAGTAACTTTGGTTGAACTAAGAATGATATATGTTAAACTGAGAGTTATATAAGTCAAACCAAATCTAATAAAAGATGAGTTATAAGAACTATAGAAAAATATGATTGAGTTATAAAGTGATATATCTTGAGGTTAAATTTTCCAATGGTTATTTTTGATAATTTATATATAATGATCATCAATCATGTTAACACTTTTGGTTTTAATAATGGATAGAACTATAATAAATCATGGGTGTGATGGAAAATGCATGGATTAATTTGATGAATGACCCCTAAAAATGGTAGTAGAAGTGAGAAACCTAGTAATTATTCAAAATTAGATATCATGAAATATTATTTAACGATGTTAATATAGTCTAAGTCCAAAGAACAACAATGAAGAGAAATATTGAGTCTCATAAAAGATCAAGAGATGAATTTGATGAAGGAAAAAAAAATTCTATATATCAAAAAATTTGGAAGAAACAAGTGGGTAATTTACTTAAAAGGATGAGTAAATTCAATAACTGTGGAGATGAAGGTCATAAAACCCAAAAGTGTATTGAAAATAGGGAACCTATAAAAATTGATTTCTTTAATTGCAAGAGAGTTGGGGATTATGCCACTTAATGTCCCAACCCAAGGGCCAATGAGGGAGATATTCACCAACAACCATGAAAATAAGATAAATCCTAAGAAACTACAACTAACAAATTATACAGTGAGTTTTCACATGAGATTTTATAGTGTCTAACATCATGTAAGTTTTCACTAACTACTGGATGTTGAGTTATAAGAAACCCTAGTGGTAGGATTATCATACAATTCATTTTTAGGGTTTGAAGGAAGTAATTTCTTATGGATCTAGATCTACACCCCTTATTATAATTCTATATGAAATTAGTAATGGTTTGTCTCTCTTTATAAAGTGCTTATAATTATTTTTCACATAGATAAATCCCATTCCACATCCAAAATAAACCATGATCATATAGCGGTGTATGGTGAATTATGAGTTCATAGAAATTACAATAATATTATGATCCAAATTTCACGAACACAATTTATTTAGGGGTATAATGTAACACCCCAAGATCTTAATATATGATTACATTTAAATATTTCGATGTGTTTGATGGATTTCACTGCATATAACACCAAACTTAATTGAAAATATGATATTTTTAGATAAAATATAAATATTTAATTATTGCCATTAAAGACTAGATATTCAATTAGAAGTAATAAATAAGATCATATTTTTCATAAAATTTAAGTATAAAGAAAATAAAGTCTACTTTTAATATGAATTAAATTCAATTAGTTTACCTAAAATAAATAATAAGATCATTTATTTTTAAGAAATATATTTTCTAAAAACACATAACCTTTTATATGATACACATTTCTATTTAAAAAAATATAATTAATGATAAATTATTTTGGATATTAATAATTATTTCACACCAATTTATTTGGTAAATGTTATAAAAAGTTAATAATAACAATTACTATTTGAAAATGTCATTTTTCAATAAAAATTTCATCATATTTTATGATTTTATTCCAAAATAGAATTTATAAAATTTGGAATTTGGAATAAATAAAAATTAAATTCATTTTTTAATTAATAGCATAAAAATTTAATTAGTATTAATTTTTTATCTTTTCTAAAAAATTAGTTTTTAATCGAGAAACACGTTTTTCAAGAAACTTATAATCTGTATGGATTTACCATTATATAAAAATGACATATGAATTTATAAAACGTTTTAAATGATAAAATATTATTTTTATTAATAAGATTATTCATTTTAAAATATTCTTTGAACTTATAAAACCTATTTAAAACATTTTTATTACTAATTAAAATATTACATTAATATAAAAATGGTTTGCTATCTTTTCTTTGAATTAAGTATTTTCAAGGGATATTTAGTTTTTTGTTTCCTTGGAATACTCATATATTTTATTTCTTTTATAATAAAACAATTTATTTTATTAAAATAAATATCCAAATAATTTTATCATATATATAAATTTAACACTTAAAACGCAATTTCTATAAATATAATTATTATGCGATTAAATGTATTTATTTTAAAATTAAATTTTCACACATTTGGAAATTTTATTTTATAAAATTATTTTTAAATTTATAATTATAATTATAAAATTATTTTTTAAAGTTAATTCTCAATATTTTTCATTAAAATTAATTAATAAGGTTAGAAATTAATTACCATGGTAAAAGTAAATTATTTTATAAGTTAAAAAGTTAAAAAAAAATCCCCAAAACATTGAAAGTTATCTCAAAAAGGAGTTTTTTAGGTGATTTTATACCCACACTCATTTCAATCTCCTATTTTTCCATTTTTTTCATTTGTTACTTGAATAGTAACCTTGCATTATAGAAAATGTATGGGTTACTCCCAAAACTACCCTTCCCTTCACTTATAAAAGGGTAACATATTCACCACTTAAATACTCACCCATAATTATAATTTCTTCCTAAAACTATAAATATTTTCTTCTAATATAGTCTTGTCATGCTTTAAAAATCTTTTGGTCACCATTAATGAGCATAAGGCCCTCATTTCCAAGGAGACTTCCATGAAAATTTCAAGTCCCCAGCATGAGTTTTATCAACTACCTAGAATTTATCCTTAATTATATTCTTTAAATTTTATTCTAAATGCACTAATATAAGGATATTATTATCATTAATATATATTTATTTTACTATATTAATTTTATTATAATTGTTTATTCATATACCCCATCCATGAAGATAAACAAAATTGTTGTTTGTGTGTTTTGTGGACTACTGCCTTTACAGCACAATGTGTTTCATTTTCCTTAAATGTATTACAATGTTAGAACTAGGGATAGGATTAAATGATAAATATGATATTATTATATCATTATGGTTTCATAACTAAAAATTGGAGAACCTATTAATGATTTGATCAAAAAATGATCATCATTAATTTAATCATTTAAAACAAGTGTGCTAAGAAGATAGTCTTTTATTCAAATCAAGTAAGATTCTCATATGCATTAATTATCCTTATAAATACATTAAATTATGATATGTAGCACTAATTAACACTAAATAATATCATTATGATTTTGGTATAATTATATTATAAAAACCCACCTCATAATCATTCATTAAATCGGGGTATGTTCATGTTTGGGTCGGTTTATCCACCTACTTAAACAATACTATGAATTTATATCATGAATAACTATGGGAAAATAATTAATTGTATATTATAATATAAATTTTTAAATAATGATTTATTTTTTATTCTGATGATTTTATATTAATATTTAAATCATCAATTAAGAAAAAGCCCATCGATTGTTAAGAATCACTAAAACATTCTTCCATTCAATTTCATCTTTATGGATAATGACTAAAAACTAATGAAAGGATTTTTAACATATTAAAAAATTATAAATCATTACTTATTGTAACAATAATGAACTAGTAATTATGAACTTTGGAATAATAATGAATATAGACACTGCTGTTATAAAACTTGTACAAATGATCAAAATTATAAACACTTGATGTTGAAAATCAGAAGATTTCTTGTAGAGAATTTATATTTATGAAATGTATGATTGAAAATGGATATTATAAATTTTTTTAATTTAATGATTAAGATATATATGATTTTTATATAGGAGTATAAAGTATTCCAGTGATAGTCTAGAAAATATTTAAGGGTTTTCATCTCAAATTCTTCTCTTTGTGACATGTTTAGTATTATACATATAATTTCATTTTTGAAGTGTATATAATACCTATATGAGATATCATATCATGAATTAAATTTTAATCATGTTATTTGAAGTTCAATCTAAATCCCTCTCTTTAAATGGGTTTTAATTAAAGTGTTACTCAAGCCATAATGGTTTCCTTAGTCTCAATTCTGATTCATTGAAACGTAATACATTATGTTCACCATGTTTTCTTTGAATAGTGTATTATATTTCCATTGATATATTTTTACAATTATCCTTATATTTCATGGTATTTACTATCAAAATAATGTTCCTTTATGAAAGTTTATATTGACTATTTTTCCCCAATATTAAGAGTTTTTGGTAACTCAATTTTCGTTCACTGAGTTATGATCATTACCATAAAATTATTTTATATAAGTTGGGTAATTTATAACCTTATATTATATTATGTGTTATTCTATCATTTTTTTTGGGATATAAATTACTACCACATAAACCCTATGACAAATATTTCTCACTTATTAGGATATGTTCTTTTAAAACCCCCCACTTTCTTTCTCCGGATAGATTATGATAATATTATTCCAATATTAACTTAGTTGTATACTCATTGTTCTATATGCTGTGAACATAAAATTTTCCATAACTTGTATTTAATTATGTAAACATAGAAATTATTATATTTTATTGACATGGGGAAAATCATTGGCACACCATATATTGTTATCCCAATATGTACAATTATTGGAAAGTTGATTATGGGTTATTTGACTATCCACCTTCTCTCTCATCATATTGTCCCTTTATTTACATTGGAAGAAGTGTTGAAATTCTTGATGATTATTTTCCTCTAATATAGTTTTATCCTATATTGATATTTTTTATTCTTTATTATATAAATAGTCATGTTTTTATTCATCCAAATGTTTCTTAGGGAATTGTATGAAAGGTATTTTTGACTCTTGGGGGGAATTCATTGGACTTAATTCGGTGATTGGTGGGGCTCAGAATTATATAGCCCATGGATTCATTAATATGTCTCATGAGACAAAAAAAATTTGGGTATTTGTTGTATGAAAACCCAATTTATCAAGATGTGTTGACTACAATCTCCATGACATGTAAAATGTCTTGTAATAAGGTCTTGAGAGTTGGTTTTTGATGTCCGGAATTGTGAATTTCATCAGTATGAGATCAGTATTATTGATATCCATAACTTAATTTATTATCATTGATATATCTTGCTACTATTTTTAAGTTGATCATGACTTCATGTTTTTACCTATTCCTTCTATAATATTTATTCCATGTTTATTTCATGATTTACTTAGTTATATGTTTCCCTTATTGAGGTTTTTACCTCACCCCTATCTTATGCTTCCATTACCCATGTAGTAAAGACAAATAGTACACATAACATGTTTAAATGGATAAAATGTGTGGAATAATTTATGGGACATTTTGAAGACTTATCATGAATTAAGTAGTTTCTTGTATATAATGAAAAAATCACAATTAGTTGAGAAATACATGGGATTTATAAGTTTATGATGTATTAAAATTATCTAAAGATATAAACTTGAAAATATCCTTTGGATATAAGAGATTCAATAATTGTTGTTGATTTTGTAATTATATATGGTTATATCCCGGCCTTTACAACTATTATCAAAGAAATTATGTAAAGTATATTTCTATAAGAACCAAATCCAAGAACGTGGGATTGGGGAATCAGATGGAACCTTCAAGAGAGATCATGGTAGCATGAGACCCAAATACAGTCCCATTACCCTTACCTTATTATATAGGTCAATATTTTTATGGTGAAAAGACTTAAAGTTCGGGAGGATATAAAAACTCTAGTTTTCCCTGTTTAACCCTTGGAATATTTTAAATAATATTTTGGGACTTATCGAGAAGCTGATGCGAAGTAGAAATCCCCACAGATCCCCATTATAATTATATTAATAAAAATGTATCATTTTTATCGCACACATTCATATTCTTAAGAAAAATGATTTTCTTCTTAAATATATCATTGATTGGAAATTATATCACTAAAATTGCATCTATAAATTGGTTTTTACTATAGGGGTGGTATAATTTTTTTCCACATTGGGGACCCTCGGACATATCTATTGTTTGTGGGCTGGGCTATAATTTTAAAAATAAAAATTATGAACCCATTTATTATTGTATTTCTAGATATAATATTATAAAACCATATGTAATTAATAAATATAATAATACTCATATCAAAACTTAGGGTTATTTGTATGAACCTTTGGGGTAGAGTATTCTAATGGAGGGTTATAGAGAGGGATCAAAGGACCACTCCTTAGGATCATTGATAATAATGATCTTCGAACCTTCATCAATGAATGAACCTTTTTCAAGGTATGGATGCATGATTTAACTTTGTAAACCATTATTTTTTGAATAACTATTGAAATTATTTATTCAAATTGATTCTCTTCTACTTTTTAGAACCCATGTTTAACTTCTCTATTCATCGTGGTTTCTTTTTTGTTTGAGTAATATTAACCCTATTTCTTCCTAATTTAAATAAACATCATTAATTTAATTATTATTCTAATAAATTCTATTAAACGTAACCTTGTTAATTATGGTGGTATTTATCAATGAAGGTGTTTGGATTATTCTTCTAGCTCTATTATCTCTTTGTTGTTTTTTGTCTTCATCCTGCCTTATTTCATTTTGCTTATAGATTTTGGTCATTTTACCTAGTATTAAAAGACAATAGGGATGGTTGGAGATGTAGTGAGAGAGATAGTGGCATGGAATAGTAAGTATATATGGAATGATGAGGATAATTTGATCTTAATTAGTCAGAGGATAAGGAGGGTTGGTTGGTAGTGTACTAAAGAGGGTCAATCATCATCACAGAACATGGAGGGTTTTCTATCATCGTAACCTATAATGTTCATTTGAATGTCTATCCATCATCATGATTAGTGGTTTTCACCTATATTTCCATCTGTAATCATGGACGGTAGTGCATATAGGGGAGGACAGTCACGTTACGACCACCATGACACATAGAGAGGAGACATGCTTGAGCTTCCCCAGTTGAGGAATGTGGTTTCATAATGAAACTATAGTGCGGATCTGCTGGTGGGACTGAGTCTCACTAGAGTTTTCTCAGTGAGTTGTGTGGGTAGAATCTTTCAAACCTAACCTGGTTCCCAATTTATGGGTGAAGATAGCCTAGGGGATTCCACATGGTCAGGACCCCACCTCCATGGAACTTTCTATGTTTATTCCCCATAAATCTATTTAGGGAAATTAAATATCCAATCTTGAGTATTTTTCAATGTAAATCATTGTGTCATAGTATTTTATCCTTCTAGTAGATGAGATAATAAAATTTTGGAATTTTGTTCAATATCACCAATGATGGGGTTTGGGTGTAATGATTGGAGTATTCAAGGGTCCAGAACCTCTCTCTCATCTTCCTAGTTCTCTCATCTATTGTGTGCTTCACCCAAATGTTGTGTCCCACCCTTGTATTTTGTGTGTAATCTAATGAGGTATATAATCTTATTTATAGATAAAGTTAGGTGATGTGGTCTCTATTTGGGTACTACAAACTCTCGAGGTTTTTTTAATATTATTTTATTATTCAGTTATGAAGAGAAGTTCTTCCTTCAGTGTATAGGGTTTATTTTTTAAAATAATATTTGTGTTATAATTATTATTTCCCTATTATGTGATTTGAGATAAATTATCACTTTTCTTTTCTTTCTAGTTTTTGGGGATTCCTACTATGTATGTATATACCCACCTCATTATAGGTGCCTTTTCTCACACATGTCATGCCTTATATAGATGATGTATAGTTTAGTGGTGATCTTTGTGGATATGGTGTTGGTAGTGCGTAGTGGTTCTTAGGAGTTCTTGTAGTGGGAATTGTTCAGGATGATATCTCTACATTATGGGGATATCTCACATTACCATTTAGGTAAGTATTTTCTCCTTTTAGTTATTATTGTCATGAATTTTTTCCCTTTTACTTTTCATTTTTGTTCTGGTTATGTATTTATGGGACCCATTGGTTATCGCATGCTTACTTATATATTTTAGTAGTTTTTGTCTTTTTATTATCGAAATTTATTATATCCTTTATGGTGGTGTGCATTATCTATAATTGAATTCAACTATGGCCTCCCATTATGATATGTACATACTCGGTTCTATTCACCAACCCTTGTCCTATTGGGTGAAGGTTTGGATTGACACTCTTAGTTTACCTCTTTCTAGGTTGGGTCCCAGTGGGTCGAGTCTTGGCATCAATTTCATTAAGGGGGGATAATGTGACAACCCAGTTGTTTTTAAATAATATACCAATTTTAGGTTTAATTAATATTCATGCTATGAATTTATATTTATTAAATATTTATTTATTTTATAATTTATATATATATATATATCTTTCATTTCCTAGAAGATATTATATAAAAATTTATATATTCATTATATATTTAAAATATTTATTATGGAGGTACATTTACCAACAGAAGCTCACACATGCTATAAGAAATTGAAAATAAACCTCCTGGCTTGGGGAGTCAAACCTAGGACCACGCCCCAAACCCCAATCCACCCACACCACCCCAACCGACCATGGGGTAATATATTTAAAATTATTATGTTTTCCTTCTGATCGAAATGATGTTTTATTTAAGGGTATAATATATTTTCTTGAAATGATTTCTTATTTTGATCTATTTAAGGAATAATTTGATTATTTTATATTTTATTAATGTATATTTATATAAATAATTGTATCAATGTATTAAACAAGAATATGGTTTTTCTTTTGAGATAAGTATAGTTTTGTTATAAATAAATTGTTTTTCCATATAATATATGGTTTTATTTAGATGTTAAATTTATAAATTTTAGAATTTTAATTTGATAAAATGGACTTTATTTTTGGTAATATCAAGTTGAAATTAGTTTAATAAGAATTTTTTTAATTTTTCTAAACAAGTTCATTTTTTAGTAAGAAGTTAAAAAAATATAGTTTTTATTGATATCATATCTTTTATGACATCATCATGATATAAATATGAAATAAAAAAATTATTAAAGTTATTTAATGTAAATTAGATTATATTATAATCAAAATCTCATATAAATACTATTCAATTTATATAAGTTAATTTTAATTCCAGGATAAATATGGAAACATTTATTGATGTTGACGTAGTTCCTATACAGCATTAAAAAAGTAAAAATTGGGGTATTTAAAATGATATTTAAGATAGGATAAGGCTATTATCAACTTAAAGGATAAAGATTATGACTAATCAATTATTTTTTGTATATTTATGAATTTTATAATTATATAACAAGTTAATTAATCAAATTCATACCCTACACTTGCGCAAAGTTAGAAAAAGAAAAATTCTTATATCAAAATTGTTATCATGATATAAATGATAATAAATAGTATTATGTATGGTTTTATACTATTATATTAATAAATAATAAAATATATTTATGTTATTAAAAAAATTAAAATTAAATAGTGGGATTATTATCCAAAATTCATATGCAGCGTCAACGCAACACTTGTTTTTACAAGAGAAAAGACAAAATAAATGATTTTAAAAAAAATTAAAAGTGATAAGATTTAGATTTATTATGATTTTTCGTGTTTTTTAGGGATAAAAATGATAACTAAAAAATAATTAAATGTTTAAATCTAAATTTCATAGTTATATAGAAATTTTTAAAGTCAAATTATGAAAATAACTCTAAAAATGACTTTAAATGTATTTTTTAAAATGATTTATAAATTAATAAAAAAAACATAAACTTTATCATGAGGAAATTTGGGATGGTTAGTGGTCTATAATATCATATATTTTATATTTATATGCCACTTTAAATTTAAAAATTACATTTGTGGCCCCTAAGGACTTATAATTTTCAAAAACACCATCGAATTTTGTTTATAAAAGGGGAATCCTTCTAACCTTTTCAATAAAATATCTCAGATTTGTTTTTCTCTCTATATTCTTCCTAAATTCATAATTAAACTTCCCTTTACACATTCATAATTCTCTATAACTGAAAAAATTCCTTTTTTTGAATGCTTTAGTATTAATCACAATGAGGTGATTCAAAGAGAGAGGTAAGGGTTTCTAAGCCTCTTTATCCTTTCTAATTTATGATTATTTATGTTATAACTACATAAAAATTATCTTATTTTACTACCATGATTCAATTATCATGTTATTTTAATCCTTTTTATCTATAAATTATGACATATCACCCTTTACCTATCACCTAACACTTTTTCAGAAGTAATTACTATGTCAAAATATGGGTTTTCAAAAAATTATGTCATTTCATTTCAACTATCCTATTAATATTTTTAATAACATAACTAATATTTCAAATTAAATCTAAAATATTATATTAAGTATAAACTAATTTTTTTATAAAACTAAATATTTATTGTTTTTCCTTCTTTTAAACTCTTTCAAAAAATATCACTTTCTACGGTATTTTTACACTACCTATATAATTTATGGTGTTTTTATAAACTTATGTGTTTTATAAATATTATTGAAAAAATATTTATTAAGTGAATATGACATTAATATTCAAGAAATTATATTATTATGATTCTATAATGGTAAAATATATATTATAATAATTAAATTGAAAGTAAACAATTATAGTTATTTTTAACCATCAAAAATAGGATTATCAAGGAATATTATTTGAATGGTGGATATCTCATAACCTATTGAATTTTTTTTCTTATAGAAATATATAAAAACATGTCTCGTAAACTTATATATATTGTAAAATCATTATAAAATGAACTTTCATCATTACAATTATACTATAATAGTTTTGGAAATTGTGAACAGAGCGACCTCAAAACAATTGATGTGAATAATACCAATTTAGTAAATGAATGATAAATGATAATAAGTGGGGTGAATGTAATAATAATAATAAAAATGAAATGAAAACAATTTCTGATATAAGTGAATAATCAATATTGTTTTATTATTTATGAGGTTAGAGGGTATATTAGGTCAGTCCATACTTAAAGTAAGGAGGTTTTTCACTCCAATTCATTTTATTGAGTTATATACAATCTTCATTGACTATGTTATTCTAAGATTATATAAAATAAAACATATGATTTTTTTATGTTTTATTTCCACATGTTTTATTTAGATTTATGTTTCCTTTAAATAATCTTTCCCTTGATAGATTCTTACTTCACATGTTTTGATCTTTGAGTGGGTTTCTTTTCCAATATCACTTTGAATCAGTATAGTCAATTTATAAGTTTCTACTTGGGGAGAATATATGTTATTTATCTCTAAAATCTAATAAATTTTCTTCTCTTTCATTTAAATATTATTTATTTTATGAAATTCATTCTATATAATTCTATGATTTATTAACATCATTTTCAGTTGTCTTCAATTTTCTTTTCAAAATTTTGAAAGTAATTGATTTTTTAATGTTTTCTGCAAGGTCACGTTTTTTCTCCATATTTTTTTGTTTTCATAAAAAATATTATTTTCCAAGTTTTCATGGTTTTATAAAGGTATTTTTATTCTCATTATTTTATAAATTATTTCTTTTGAAATTAATGTTATTAAAAATTTAACGGGGTTGTTTCTATAAAAAATCTATTTTTTAGTTTTAAAGTATTTTCCTCCACACTCTTCTAAGTATGTTCCATGAATTTCTATTCTCTATGATATTAAATAATGTTTAATTTTTTATTTTAATGTTAACCTTCCTTTATGGGTTGTTTTAAATGTTTTTTATAATATGAAAAATGGTTTGAAGAGTTTTTTTATGAAAATTTCAAGTTTATAAATGTTTTTTAAAATTATTTTACTTGGGAATTGAAGATGAAAAATGAGTTATCGCAAGATATAGTTTCTCAATTAATTTTTAAATGATTTATTCTTTTCATAAAATGATATTATAATTATCTATTTAATTTATTATATTATGGGTTATTTGAAATAGCTAATTAAGTTATTTCATTGAAATGGTGATTTGAAAGGGTGATGAATATAATATCTAGGATTCATTCATGAAATTTCTATAATTTACTATGGGTTTTAAATTAAAATATTTTCATTTCATCAAAAAAGAATCTGATTTAAGATAATAGATATGTTTTTATCTTTTTATAGGTAAATGTTTATATTTTAAGGAAAGGTTATGCACGATTGAAGACTTATCATTTTCTTAAGTTTTATATTTTCTCGAGGAATTTTAAAATTCCTCTTATTTCATTATGGATGATTATGAGTTTTATTTATGAAACCATTTTGAGTAAATAAATTTATTTTGTGTTTGGAAATAAGTTTTATACAAGCTTGGGGTTCTAGGTTTAAATGAAATAATTTTTCAAGGGTTTTCAAGTATTTCAATATCCAAACAAGTTCTCTATTTATTTTATATCCTTTACTAATATTTCTGTACTCATACCTAGTTTTAAAATTATTTTTCAATGTATTTAAGGATAATTATAAATGATTATAAAGTAAAAGTTTTAGTTATGATGTTTTGGCCTTGAATTAAGTAGGTGTGTCATTTAAAGAGTTATAAATAATGGAAACAATTGCCCATTTGGTATGTGAATATGGTTTTTTCATGTGATTGTTTTTCCTCATTATCTAAAACTATAAAATTAAAAGTTATTGGGTACATATTTTTTGAAATTTTTTCTATAAATCATATCATTATATGATGGATAAGTTCTAGTATTTACAATTGGTATCAAATTAGGGTTTAGATAACTTTAGAGATTAAGATATTATCAGTTGAGGATAATTTTATAATTATAAATATCATCATATATTGATAGGTTTAAGGATGATTATAAGTTAAATGGGATATATACCCCCATTCAAGTTTTATTTAGACGTATTTTTAGGTGGTTAATGCTATTTTGGGATACATTTACTGGTTTTTAGAAAGAATACATGGTTTAGGTATATATATATATCTTAGGTTTAATATATTATTTATTGTAAATATTATTTTGTAATAATGTTATTATTTGGGGGGGCATAAGATGAAATATATATATAACCTTTAGCATTGGTATGTGATTTGATGTTAATGTAATTATGGTTATTTGAGATAAAATTTATTTTATTTTGGGAATATAAGTTGAGAAATATTGATAACATTAGAGATTGAAATGTTATTTGGTGATGAGTATATTATTGTTATCTTAGAGGATGTTCATTTTATTTTTTTTAAAATTACATGATTAAGGTATATATAGAAAATTATTAGGTGGTATGTGATTTTATAAATTGAGGAATAAATATTATGTTTTTTCATAAGGTTTTATTTCATGGTATTTCAATTTATTTTAGGAAATGATTTTGGGTTTAGAAAATAGATATAAATATTTTTTATGATTATTTAGATTTAATTATTTTTGGGAAAAATAAAATGTTTATTTTTCTAGGAAACATGTGATCAAGTTTTTCCTAATTTTTAGGGTTTACTTTATGAATATCAATTATTTTCAATTATTTTCATTTAATTTCATATTTTATCATATATTTATTAAATAAAAGGTATTGAACTTAATACCTTACTCTTTTACACTCATTTCTATTGAAGTGATAGTCACTTTTCCACCCTTATAGATTTATGGTTCACGCACCACACTACCCAAAAGGTTTTTGTTGACTCAATATTCATTCATTAGGTCATATACTCTCTTTATTGAATATTTACTTCTAAATTTGGTTTATTATATCTTAGGATTATATTATATTTTATTTCCTATTTATTTTTTGGTATTTATATTTATTTATAAAAAATTTCTTTTTCAAATTATTTTTACTTGATAAATTTTTATAATTTTAAGGTTTTATTTGTATTAATTATCATTCATCAATTCATGATTCACATTATGAACCAATTAAATTTTATAAGGGGTACTTAATTTTCTATTTACATCTCTTATCATAATTTACATATAATTCAATATATTTACAATTCCATTTTAGGTTTTATCTTTGATTTTCTTTTTATTTGTATGTTACCAATTCGTAAGGGTTTATCTTGATTCATTATCTTTTACTTGAGTCATAATCCTCTTTATTTAACCATGTTATTTTATGATTAATATATTATTACATTTTACTTACCAAATGGTATTTTCTATTTTACTCTAATAAAATTACATTTTCATTTAATGTTATTCTTCTTCGATGAATTTCTTGTTTCATAAAAATGATATTGTTGATAATAATTCCCCACATATTTATTAACTATTTTTTTCTTATATTTTCATATGGTTTCTTACCACAAAATTTTTCTCTTCATATTTTTGAAGATAAATATGTATTCGCTTCTAAATTATTCATATTTCACATTATCTCTATTCAAAAGTAAATATTTAATTTCTTTCAATGATGTGGGTTTTCCTTAAGACTATTTAAAAATACTAACCTGTATTTATTCTCACTCATGTATATTTATTTTATTTTTCACACTAATTTTCTTTTTGTTATCTTATTTCTCTTAAAGTTTCAATTATTAGGGATTCTTTTGAAAATTATTGGTTTTAAAGTCTTATTTCACCCATTTAAATGGATTTTGAAAATTTTTTAATGTATTTTTTCACTTCGTAAACCCTCTCTCATCGACACTGATGAAATAATGAAAAGTGGGTATTCTAGTAAAGGTATGAATTATTTAAATAATAGTTACCTTATATTTCTATTTTGAAACCATTATTAGATCCATATTGCTATAATATTATTCTTCATTATAGAAAGGAAGTACTATGGAATATGGGATTGAAGATTAGTTAAAATTTTAAGGAGTTATATGATTGAAGACTAGGGATTAATGATATTTTTTGTCTTTTTTAACGAATATAAATTTTTTGTGATTTAATTTATTTAAAGGGGGAGAATGTGACATCCCATATATCTTTAAATAATATAGTTTCTTTTTGTTTAATTAATATACACGCTATGAATTTATATTTATTCAATAAATATTTATTTTATAATATATATATATATATATATTTCTTCAATGTCACAAAATATGTTATATAATAAAATTATATACTCATTATACTTTTAAAATTATTTTTTTTCATTATGATAGAAGATTTGTTTTATCTAAGGGTTAAATATGTTTTCTTAAAAAAAAAAATTACTATGATCTATTTATTGAATTATTGAATTATTGGATATTTAATAATTGGATATTTATGTTAATTATATGTATTTAGTTTGATATTTATATAAATAAATTTGTCAAGTTATAATGAGAATATTGTTTTTTGTTTGATAAAGGAATTGTTTTTCTCTAAATAAATTATTCTTCATATACTATATGGACTTATTTAAAATTCAAATTAATAAATTTTTGAATTATAGTTTGATAAAATGTAATTTATTTTTTGTATCATTAAGTTTAAATTAGTTTAAGATAATTTTTTAAGATTTTTCTAAACAAGTTGTTTTTTTTTTGTGAATAGTTAAATAATGTAGTTTTTATAAATGTCGTATCTTTTATGAAATGATCATAATATAAATATGACATAAAATTTTACAAAACTTATAGAACATATAATAGATTAATATATAAAAAAATATTATACAAATATTATTAAATTAATATACTTAAATTTTTATGGGAAGATAAATATGAAAACATTTATTGGTGTTGATGTAGGCCCACGTAGCATTGGAAAAGTGAAAAATACAGTCTTTAAGATAATATTTAAGATGGTATAAGGATATTATAGAATTAAAGGATGAAAATTATGACTTAAAAATTAATTTTAAGTATATTTATGAATTTTATAATTATATAATAAGTTAACTATACAAATTCTTACCCAGTGCTTGTGTAAGGTAAAAAGGTCAAAAAAAAATTCTTAAAAATGTTATCATGATATAAATGAGAGTAAATAGTATTATAAATAGTTTTATATGATAAATTTAATAAATATTAAAATATATTTATGTTATTAATATATTTTTAAATTTAAATAATAGGACCATTATCCAAAACTCTTAGGCAGTGTTGATACAACACATGTGTAAATAAGATAAAGGAGACAATAAATGGTTTTAGAAATATTAAAAGTGATAATATTTAAATTAATTATGGTTTTGTGCAATTTTTGGGAATACCAATTATATTTTATAAATTATTTAAATGGTTAAATCTGAATTCCATAGTTATCTATATTTTTTTAAGTCAAATTATAAAAATATCCTTGAAAATTACTTTAATGGGTATTTATGGTTAAAAATTATCTATAAATTTATAAAACAAATTGAGTTAATTAGGGATGTTAAATGGTCTATAATATCATATATTTTATATTTATAATCCACTTACCATTTTCAAAATACATCCTTGATCCTTAAAGACTGAATATTTTTAAAACAAAGTTATTAATTTTTGTCTATAAAAGGGGACACATTCTAACATTTTCCAAACGCAACTCATGTTTGTTTTAATCTTTATATTATAGCAAAATAAAACTCTAAAATTACTTTTACACATTAATAATTCTCTTTACAATCCAAAATTACTTCCCCCAAATGATTTAGACTCAATACGAAGGAGGCGATTCAAAGAGCAAGGTAAGGGTTTTCAAGCTATTTTCTCCTTTCTTATTTATGACTCATTATATTAAAACTATTTTAAAAATTATCTTATGTTTTTACATGATTACATTATCACCGTATTGTAATCTTATTTATCCATTAATTCTATGATATCATAAATTAAATCTCACATAACTCTTTTTCATAAGTCGTTACTGTATCAGAATATGGGTTTTTCCAAAACTATTTCTTTTTGTTTCAAATATACTCTTAATATTTTCAATAAAATAAGAAATATTTAAATGGAAACCTAAAATATTTGTTTAATTATAAACAAATATTTTTATAAAACATAAATATTTATTTTTTCCCTTCTTTTAAACTATTTTGAAAAACATCACTTACTAGGGTATTTTTGTGTTACCAAAGTAAGCGATGATATTTTCATAAACTTATGTATTTCATGGATATTACTTAAAATTGATTTCATGATTAAATATGAAATTAAAATTAAATTAATTTCATTTTTAGTATTCTTTAATGGTAACATATATATCATAATAATTAAAAGTTAACAATCATAGTCTTTTTAAACTGTCCAAAATAGGCATATCAAGGAAGATTTTATGAATGGTGATTATTTCATGAACTATTGAACTAATTTACTTTTACAATGATAAAGAGAAAATTACTTGAAATTTTTATAGATTATTTAACTATTGAAAATTATCTTCTACCATTATAATTATACAAAAAAATATTTGGAGATTTTTTACCAGACGAGATAAAAATGACTGACGTGAACAATACTAATTTAGTAAATGAATGAAATATGATCACAAGAAAAGTAAATTAAATAATAAAAAGGAAGTAAAAAAAGAAAAAGTTTCTAAATAAAGTAAATAATTAATATAATTTTATTATTCGTCAGGTTAAATGATGTATGAGGTGATTTGGTACTTGAGGTAAGGGGATTCTTGTAACACCCTAAGATTTGATGATATAGTTCTCTATAATTAAATTTGATTCCTTTAATAGATTATGATACATGAAACCTCTAGTATAAATGTATCATAATATAGTATACCATTATAACCTAACCATGAAATTGATAAAATGGATAAGAATATCCATATTGTGAAAAAAAATATATGAAGTCCTTATATAAACAAAATATAGTTTTATTAAAGTCAGTATATGCTATAAAAATAAATTTTCCCTCAAAAATAGTTTTTATTACCTTTTATGACCAAATAATAAAATTAATTTCTACTAATTACTGAAAATTTATTATAAAAAATAAACTTCATTTTTTTAAATCATCACATCAAAATTATCTTAGAGTGAATTTTTGAAAATTTTCTGAAAATATTTATTTTTTATGAATAGTTAAAAATTCTAATTTTTATTGAAAATTATATTTTTGTTTCAAGAATTTAGAAAGATAAATTTTTTAAATGTAAAATTAGTTCATTTATATTATTAATAATCTAATTAAGTTCATTGGGTATTTTATGTTGTATTTTAGCATAAACGCTTTTTATACTTCACAAAAAAAAATTTCTAAAAAACTACTTTTCATCACATTTTGAAGGTTTTACTTTAAATTAAATTATAAAAATTAAGTGAATTGAATCATGAAAAATTTATTCCACATTTATAATCATAATTTACAAAAAAACTTAAATATTTCCTTTGTAATTTTTTTCCAATATGAATAGTAACCTTGGAAAATATTTATCACATCGGTAAGGGTAAAATAGGTAAAATAAGGTAGAACTTTTGGATAAGGATTTAAAATTTCTATAAAACTCTACTTTATCGTATTTTATTGGTTTATTTAGTCCATTTCCATCAAATTATTAAATATATGGACACTTTGTTCCATTTTTCTTTAATTATGACCATTATATTTATTTAAAAAAAAGAATAAATACAAAAATGTCACTCTCTTGACTTCAATATATCTAAAATTATTACATAAGGATAGAAGTATGATAAGTTAAATTATTAATTTTTATTTTAAATATTAATTTTTTTATCATGGAAATTTATTTTTAATTTTTGTGATTAAATAGTTATATTAAATTATTACATAGAGTAGACACAATATTTATTCAATTAATAGAAAAATAAAATAAATGATTTAAAAAATATTAAAGGTAATAAAATTTGGATGAATTATTGTGTTCTATGAATTTTTTAATAAATATAACATATTAGGGATTTTTTATTGGTTTAAATTCTAAATACATTACTATCTTGATGACTTTAAAGTCAAAGTAATTGAATTGTTCCAAAAATGATAGTAATGATATTTTATAATAAATAATATGTTATTAAATGATTTAAAGTTATTAAAAATTCTATATTTAGGTAATTTAATTGGATATGGTTAATCATATAAACCATGATTCATTTATTGGTTTATTTTCCTTTTATGACAACATTATTGACCCTTAAATAGTAGAAGACATTGATATTGTGGTAATTGTAAAAAGGATTAATGTTGGGTTAAAATTAAGAGATAAGGATTTAAACATCACATAAACCTATCTAAATATTATTATATGATATTATTTATCATTATAATCACTATATATTTAAAATATATCAATTTGGAGTCACTTTTTTATAAAAATTAATTTATATTAATTTAATAATTTTTGTAATTTCAAGAGTGCCCCTATCACAACCCGACCCTACACGGGATCGAGACGCAACTACCCCAAGCCTGCCTCCATAGGCCAGGGGCTGGCGACAAGCGCCAAAGGCTAAACAAATCGGGGAGGCCTTTTCCTAAGTACCTATGCACACACACGCATCCCACTCAATGAAGAAGTGTAGAGTAAGAAGAAAAGTAAAGTACCAATATCTATAAACAAACCGCAAAGTGCATCGACCTCTAAACAGTACAAAGCAAAAGGTGAAGGTAAACCAAAAAGAAAAAAGGGAAAAACACGCGCCCGACTAGAAAAGTGCCACAACTCGACAACAGGTAAACAAAAGTAAACAGTTGGGAGAGTCCCACACCTGGAACCTGACTACGACCACCACACGCAGTCTGAGCTCTCGAACTCCTAATATCCATTGAATTCATGAACAACCTATCCGCCATCTGCAAGGGCACACAAATTGAGGGAAAATCCCAATCAGGGGTGAGTATAAAAATACACAGTAGGATACCCTGAAGCCTTGAGGGAGCAACAAAGGAGGTACCGAAGGGTGAGCAGTAGATCGAACAGGTAATAGTAAAGGAGTACAACAGAGAGTGCAGTAAAGAGTACAACTCAACCCAATAAGAAGAATGAAGTAGACTCATCCCAACACAAGGGTCTAGGTACGGTGAAAATATGAAATTCCCATCGAGATTTCTCTACCTATAGTAGGAGAGTAGACTCGTCCAACCACGAGAAGCTAGACACAGAAAGAAAGTGGTATACCCCACGCGACTTTGCCTCTCCTGGAAGGAGAGTAAACAAACCCAAGAAGTGGGTACTGGAACGAAGTATATACATATCCATATGCTCAGTCAAGAATCCTGAACAATATCTTAAGGGGATCTCCATCCTGTAGCTTAGCCCAAGAAAGTGAGTAGCTAATAGTCCCAGAAGTAAACACAATTGATGCCCAACATCCCGCACGTCTGCCCCGAACTGCAAGTCAAGGGGCTCAAACCACCACACCTTGACACTATCCACTTTGGGTGGAATTGACTCACCTGCACGATTTTAGGTCACATCTCAAGAACACATCTCGGTGGGGAAAGCACCCCTCATACTTGAGAGTTCTAGGGGAACGTCAAACCACACCTCTCCATTGTCCCACAGTCGAGAGGTCTCCTCAAAGTCGACAGGCGACCCCTGCCCAGCCCCATTGGAGGGTAATCCCTAGAAGTTGAAGGGTTCCCACTGGAGGGAGACCTGGGAAAATTCGATGGGTTCCACATGAACCAGTCCCGTAAAAGGGTAATCCACTAGAGGGAGACCCGGCTAAAGTCGTCAACGAGCCCCAATTCCCAGTCTCGTAAAAGGGTAATCCACTAAAGGGAGGCTCGGAACTGTCATCGGGGACCACTTCCCAGCCCAGCTGGAGGTAAACCCGGCATCGAGGACCACTTCCTAGCCCCGCTGGAGGTTAACCTGGAACCACTCTGGCCATCCCTACTAGATGTTACTGCTCGGTAAACACCGTTGTACTGGCCATCCCTACTGGATGGTAACCCACTGGCCATCCCTTCTGGATGGTACCGCACTGGCCATCCCTGCTGGATGGTACAACTGGCCATCCCTGATGGATGGTACCTCACTTGACATCCCTCCTAGATGGTACCTCACTTGCTAGCCCTGCTGGAAACAACCTCCTGGTCAGCCCTACTGGAAACAACCTCCTGGATAGAGGATCGGTGCCCATGTAATTTTTTGGTCACACCGAATCCACAAGAACTCTACCAAGGAACACGAAGCAACTCTTTCGGCCAATCCATCGAGAACAGAACGAGGGGAAAACCACTCAACCCTGCTGGTCAAATAAATGAGAATAGAACCTGGGGGAAACTCAACCCTGTTGGTCAAATAAACGAGAACAGAACCAGGGGAAACTCAACCCTGTTGGTCATACAAATGAGAACAGAACTAGGGTGAAACTCAACCCGTCTGGTCAAATAGATGAGAACAAGGGGACCCTATACGTCGCGAGAGGTCAAGGGTGCACAAAGAAGAACATGGCACGCATATGGGGCCCACACGACGTGTGGCCCCAAGTCAACTCCAACCATGCGCACAAACATTCTCAGGCACAAACAACCACATGTACCTCCAAGCGTTCTCGTATACTCCCAGAGTATACCACATTTCCAGCCCAAAGGATATTGTGCACACGGCACCCAACATCAACGCGAAGGGCCTAAACATAACAAATTCAAATTGCCAGATCATCATCCCCGGAGCGGCCAACTACATCTCTTCAAACATTTACTTCACTCACATGGGAGTGCACGCGCTCACACGCCAAGGGTTCTCCGTAAACACTGCAGAAGGAACCACCACTAGTACACCTTTCATATTTCCACATTTAATAAGATCACGAAAGAGGCTCTTCTCGCCGGAACATACTACACTATTTTAATTCTCGTGGAAAAACACGTGAGATAGCCTATCTGCTTGCCTCCAATGGATATCCAACTAAAAAGTCCTCTGACACTGCTTTACCCCTGAACGGCGTCCCGTGGTCTCGAGCCTCGGCCCTGAAAATAGTCGGGCGCATCGCACCATTGCGATCTCCTCGTAAAGACACGTCAAATTGATTGTTCACTTGCGTGGAACAGATTCCCGAAGAAGAAGATGCATTACGGTGCACCACACATGAGCGGTGCTACGTGAGACCCACATCTTGGTCCCGAAGCACAACGAATGGATCGTACCATTGCGATCCTCTCGAAAAAGTACATAAGATTGACTATGCACTTGTCTGAATCAGACACCTGGTGAAGAAGATGGAAATCACTACCAACTCCCAAAATGGCCCACGTGGGGCCCACACAATCGTGTGGAATTAAAGAGAGTGTATTTCACCATTGCAATGCCCTTAGAAAAAAACCCAAAATCGACTGCTCGCACGCCCCGAATGGATGCCCGATTAAAAAGTTATTAAACGCTCCTCACAGCTTAAAAGACAGTCCATGGGGACCATGCCTCAACTCCAGTTTCAACACCCAAAACCATACTAGAAATCTTCTTCTTGACACCAGGGTCACAACGCTGCTGACGGTGCACAAAACGGACATCGGATGTGTCCGCACCGCTCAAAACAAGAACTCCCAGAAAACGCCAAACTTACTTAATGCACGTGTCATGCCATAGAACCCCTCATCTTGGGAATTAAAAATTCCCGAGACCATCTCAAAAAGTTCCACTCGTTTTAAGGAACGCTTTGCCTCTAACGACATGCGAATCTGACACCCGGTCTAGATTTTATAGGAGTTTTAATTTGTTTAACGGACAAAGACAGGTGGGACGGACCGGTTCGGCCGGCCCACCAAGCCTGAACCGGCCTGCGGATCACGCGGGCCGGCTGCCCTGCCCGGACCGGCTATAGCCGGTCCGGCTCCACTTCCATAGGACCCACAATATGCGGGTCCTTGTCTTCCATCCAGGGTCCGTAGACCCCGGTCTTCCCGCTGCACGCCGACCGGCAAAGCCCGTTGGCCTGGTCTCCGCGCCTCGTTGGCGCCCCCCATGCTCGCCCGGAGGAACCCCCTTCCCAATGCACATTGTCGCCCGCAGCTCTCTCGGCCACCGCGCTCGCCCGCTGTCTCCCGATGCTCACCCGAGCCGCATGACCTAGGCCACCGCCGCTACCTCAGACCGCCGTCGCCCGGAAGGTCGGATCCTCGCCTGAAAACACCAAACAACCTCCAAAACCCAGAATTTTCGGCGGACGTTTGCGAACTCCTCAGAACAAGGAAATTCAATCTGAAACGAGCATCAGAAAGATCAGATCATAATCTACATGATTTTTTTTCTTTTCTTAAAAATTAAACAGCATTTTGATATACAAAGCTAGTTAAACGAGATTGCGGAAAGGAAAAATAAAAACGTAAACACGCTCCTACCTCGCAGGGCTTCGCCCGACGCTTCCCGCTAGATCTGCCACCGTTGCAATGCTCAGAGGTGGGAGAGGAGAGCTTGACAGTGGTGGAGAGCTTCCTCATTGAGAGATCCTTCTAGGGATGTGTAAGGGGAGAAGAAGATGTGGGGGTTTACTTAAGTAAAGAAAATTAATTTAAAAGGTTAATTAATTTAAACCCCCTCTAATTAACCCACATATGAAACTCTCGATAGGGTTGAGGTTAAGCATCCCCTAGGGTAAACACCACCTCCCGAGCACAATGGAGGTCTCATAATTTTAATCTGAGACCCCGTTAAAAAGTTATAAAACTTAACGCTCGAGGTCGCTAAATTATGAAAACGCCCCTGGTGGCATTTTTCACAGAAGGCCCATGCCTGTGAAAGTTACACCCCTTCTAGGGTAAACGGCACGCTCCGGACTCAACGGTGACCTTGGTTTTCCAATACGAGCTACCATTTAAGAGATACATGAGTTTAACCATTAAACGAATAAATTAATTATTTTAATTACTCGTTTAACATTCTGTTAACGGGCGAGGGGTCCCAAAGTCCCGCGCTGACATGTTTTATGTTGTTCCTGGGGTAAACACCCCATTTTAGACCCATCTGTACACTCATATTTTAGATCTTTATCACCGTTTAAGAGTTATCCCATTTATTTGGTGTTCCCTGTGTGAACGAACCGAAAATTTAATTTCGGCCACACTAGGGCTCGGAATCGTACGCCATCTGAAAGCGCTGCTAGTAATAACATCAAGAATATTCCAAAGTATTTTATAGCAAAAACTGGGTTATTACATCATTCACTCCTTCAAGATTTTCATCCCCTAAAATAAAAACCAGGGAACAACTCAGGGTACTAAGCCCACACTTGGCACTTCCATACCCAGAACTCTTGCACAGTCCCACGTCACCGCACACAGTCCAAAGGGTTTGATCTGTTCATGTGAGGTCTGCCCTTGTCGATGACGTGCATAGGATCACACACACATCTCCTCAGGTAAGCCATGCAGGAGATGTCGTTCTCCCACTCCCAACATTGGGGGGGGGGGTTAGGGAAAGGCGGTAGACAACCTCTCCATCCCTTCACATGGACTCAAACGGTCCGAAGGACCTCGGGGGTAGCTCACCTCCCCGACCGAACCCATACGTCGCACGCCACGACTGGAATCACCGTTTGGACCTGGGACAAAGCCCAGTGATTCCTTCCTTCATAATATCCATATGTTAAAACACCTATGGATATCTGGTCACGCAATGTTTCATAGTCGATGTCTCGCAACCAAGACTCTCTTATACACTCGGGAAGCGATGGAGTCAACACTATCGACTAAATAAAAAGGTCCCATGCCTTTTACCTTACCAACATAGTGTTACACCGACACCCCGCGCCACCCTGGTATCGACTTAAACAGGGAGAAGGGATAAAAGTACTTCACGCACAGAGTCTAAAAATTCTACTGCACAAAGTAGAAGAGCTGTAGAGCGTACCTCTTATCACCTCATGCTCTGCAAGATCATAGATATAAAAAGCTCACGGCTGTCCGTGGTCCCAACTGTCAGCTCCCAAAGCCTAACGTAGATAGCCTGGTGGTGATGGGAAGACCTCGTAAGGTCATCCTCCACTTCCATCTCCTCCCGCTCCTCTACTAGCACCACCTCTCTGGGCGCTAATCCAATCACGGTGCTGCCTCTTCTGTTGTGGTGCACATGTTGCCTGCCCGATATTCTCTGTATGCCTGGTCGGGTAGTCCCATGCCAGGTGACCTTGCCCATCGCAAGCATAGTATCGGCGCTCTCCGGGCTGCCATGGTGCCCTCCGGTGCCACTGTGGTGTACGACCACACCCCTGAGTCCAGTTATCAAAAAGACACCTGCGTTGAGGTTCTATCAACCGACGCCCGCTAGCTACGGCAGACGTCTCGGATCTGTCAACCATGCTGCCACCACCAACTGTAGAACGCGACAGGAATATCTCTGTCACCAGTGCTTGCTCTAGAACCCTGGAATATATTGAAATGCCCAAGGGTACTATGACAGCACGAATCTCTCTGCGGGGACCCTGCTCGGACTTTCGTTCTTGGAAGTTACCATCATGGACCAAGTCTGGGTAAAAGCGTGCACGGTCTGCGAAATTGGCCGCGTACTCAGCCACCGACATCCCACCCTGCTGAAACTGCAGGATCTCCTAAATCTGAATGGAGCGTAAGCAGGAGGGGGGGAAATCCTCAAGAAACAACAACTGAAAGTCGCCCCACGAAAGCAACGACTCATCAAGAAACTGAGTCACCAGACTCCACCAACGCCAAGCTGCTCTGTGGAAAAGGTTGGCGGCCAAAGCCACCATAAGATCTGTCGGCATCTGCACAGGCCTGAAAAGGTGAACCACTATCTCTAGCCAAACCTATGCTGCCTGAGGGTCTAGCTCACCACTGAACCTCATTGGTCACTGCCGCTGGAACTCACAGAGCGTGCTCAACCTGCGTTCAAGCTCAGTATGCTCTACTGAAGCTGTTTGCTGCTCACCAGGTGGGGGTGCTGCTACCAGCCCATCCTGAGAAAGGGACTCACTTGATGGGTCCTGGACTGAGGCCTCATAGCTCACAGGGTCGTCATCACGAACCAAATCCAGTATCCTGGTTGGCTATCTTCGTAGAGACATCCTGAATGTTATCAAGGAGTGTCGTGATCAGATGAGCATATATGGATATAACAGTAACAACAATGGGGAGCTGACTCAAAAATGATGGTCAAGACTCAATCCTATGTAATGAGCAAACCAATTTCCCTACAACAAGTGTCTCAGCATGCCAAGTCGACAAGTGGGTTATCAAGGTCCTAGTGAATGGATTTGTTGGTCGCTGCACCATCACTGGACTCCATGTCCCGAGAGCCGCTCTCAAGACACATTAACATTTTTTCCTTAAATCCCAACCAATTCCTTTTTAGGGACATCCAAAAAATGTCCCAAGGAAGGAACCACCTTTAATACCACTTTGTCAAGACCCGACCTTATACGGGCTTGAGCCGCAACTACCCCAAGTCTGCCTCCATAGGCCAGGGGATTGCGAAAAGCGCCGAAGGCTAAACAACTCTGGGAGGCCTTTGCCTAAGTACCTATACACACACACGAAGCCCACTTAATGCAGAAGTGCAGAGTAAGAAGAAAAGTAATGTACAAACTACTATAAATAAACCGCAAAGTTCATCGACCTCTAAACAGTAAAAAGAAAAATCTGAAGGTAAAATGAAAATAAAAAATGGAAAAAGACATTCCCAACCAGAAAAGTGTCATAACCCGGCAATAGGTAAACAAAAGTAAATAGCTGGGAGAGTCCCACACCTGGAACCTGACTATGACCACCACATGCGGTCTGATCTCCAGAACTCCTAATCTCCACTGATGTCACGACCAACTTTTCATTCATCTGCAAGGGCACACCAAGTGCAGGAAAAGCCCAAGCAGGGGTGAGTATAAAAATACTCAGTAGGATACCCGGAAGGCTTGAGGGAGCAACAAAGGAGGTAACGAAGGGTGAACAGTACGGATAGGGAATAGTAAAGAAGTAAAATAGAGAGTGTAGTAAAGGGTACATCTCAACCCAATAAAAGGAAGGAAGTAGACTTGTCCTAACACAAGGGGATAGAAACCGTGAGAAGATGAACTTCCCGTCAAGATTTCGCTACCTATAGCAAGAGAGTAGACTCGTCCAACCACGAGAAGCAAGACACGGAAAGCATGTGGCATAGCCCATGCCTCTTCACCTCTCCTGGAAGGAGAGTAACCAAACCCAAGAAGTGGGTACTGGAACAAAGTATATACATATCCATATGCTCAGTCAAGAAGCCCTTACAAGATCGGAAGTGGATCTCCAACCCGTTGCTCAGTCCAAGAAAGTGAGTAGCCAACAGTCCCAGAAGTAAACACCATTGATGCCTAGCATCTCGTACGTCTGCCCCGAACATCAAGTCAAGGGGCTCAAATCACCACACCTTGACACTATCCTCTTTGGGTGGCACTGACTTGCCTTCACGGTTTTAGGTCGTGTCTCAAGGACGCGTCTCAGTGGGGAAAGCACCCCTTGTACTTGAGAGTTCTGGGGGAACGTCAAACCACACCTCCTTACTGCCCCGCAGTCGAGAGATCTCCTCATAGCCGACAGGCGACCCCCTGCCCAGCCCTGCTGGAGGGTAATCCCTGGCAGTCAACGGGTTCCCACTGATGGGAGACCTGAAAAAAGTCTATGGTTGCCACACTGCCCAGTCCCGTAAAAGGGTAATCCACTGGAGGGATACCCAGCTAAAGTCATTGATGAGTCCCAATGCCCAATCCCATAAAAGGGTAATCCATAGGAGAGAGGCTTGGAACCATCATCGGGGACCACTTCCCAGCCCAGCTAGAGGTAAACTCGACATTGGGGACCACTTCCCAGCCCCGATGGAGGTAAACCTGGATCTGCTCTGGCCATCCCTGCTGGATGGTACTGCTCGGTGAACACCATTGTACTGGTCATCCCTGCTAGATGGTAACCCACTGGCCATCCCTACTAGATGGTACCACACTGGCCATCCCTACTGGATAGTAAAACTGGCCATCCCTACAGGATGGTACCTCACTGGCCATCCCTGTTAGATGGTACCTCACTAGCCAGCCCTGCTGAAAACAACCTCCTGGCCAGCCCTGTTGGAAATAACCTCCTGGCCAGCCCTGCTGGAAACAACCTCCGGGGTTGAGGATCGGTGCCCACGTAATGTGTTGGTCACACCGAATCCACAAGAACTCTACCAGGGAACACAAAGAAACTCTTCCGGCCAAACCATCGAGAACATAACTAGGGGAAAACCACTCAACCCTACTGGTCAAACAAACGAGAATAGAACCAGGGGAAACTCAACCCAGCTGGTCAAAAAAATGAGAACAGAACTAGGGGAAACTCAACCCTTCTAGTCAAACAAACGAGAACAGAACCAGGGGGAAACTCAACCCAGCAGGTTAAACAAACGAGAACAGGGGGACCCTCTACGCCGCGAGAGGTCAAGGGTACACAAAGCTAAACACAACACGCATATGGGGCCCCAAGTCAACTCCAACCAAGCGCACTAACGTTCTCAAGAACAAACAACCACATGTACCTCCAAGCGTTCCCGTATACTCCCATAGTATGCAAGTTTCCAGCCCAAAGTCTATCGTGCACACGGAAACCAACTTCAACACGAAGGGCGTAAATGTAAAAACTCCAACTTTCCACCTCATCAGCCCAGGAGCGTCTAACTACATCTCTTCAAACATTTACTACACTCACACAGGAGTGCACGTGATCGCACACTAAGGGTTATCTGCAAACACTGCGGAAGGAACCACCACCGGTACACCATTCATATTTCCACATTTAATAATATCATATAAGAGGCTCCGCTTACCGGAACAGATTAAACTGTTGTAATCCTCATAGAAAAACATGCGAGATAGACTATCTACTTGCCTCCAACGGATATCCGATGTAAAATTCGTCTGACACCACTTTACTCCCAAACGATGTCCCGTGGTCCCGAGCCTCGACCCCAAAAATAGTCTGGCGCATCGCACCATTGCGATCTCCTCGGAAAGGCACGTCAAATTGAATCTTTACTTGCATGGAATGGATGCCCGGAGAAGAATATGCATTCCGGTGCACCGCACACGAGCAGTGCTACATGGGACCCACATCTCAGTCCCGAAGTGCAACGAATGGATCATACCATTGCGATCCTCTCAAAAAAGTACACAAGATTGACTATTTACTTGTCCAAATCGGACACCCGGGGAAGAAGATGGAAATCACCACCAACTCCCAAAACGGCCCTCATGGGGCCCGCACTATCATGCAGAATTAAAGCATGCGGACTGCGCCATTGCAATTCCCTTGGAAGAACACCCAAAATCGACTTTTCAGATGCCCCGAATAGACGTCCGATGAAAAAGTTGCTAAACGCTGCTCGCAGCTTAAAAGACAGCATGTGGGGCCCATGACTCAACTCTAGTTTACATGCCCGAAACCATACTAGAAATCTTCATCTTGATGCCAGGGTCACAACGCCACTGACGGTGCTCAAAACGGGCATCAGATGTGTCGGTGCCGCACAAAACAAGAACTCCAGGAAAACACCAAACTTACTTAACGCATGTGTCGTGCCACCGAACCCCTCATATCGGGAATTAAAAATTCCCGAGACCACCTTAAAAAGTTGTCCTCATTATAAGGAACGTGTCTCCACTGAAGGCACACAAATCCGACGTCCGTTCTAGATTTTATGGGTGTTTTAATTTGTTTAACGGATGAAGACAAGTGGGACGGGCCGGTTCGGCCGGCCCACCATGCCTTAACCGGCCCGCGGATCACGTGGGCCGGCTGCCCCACCCAGACCGGCTGGAGCCGGTCCGGCTCCACTTCTATAGGACCCGCAATATGTGGGTCCTTTTCTGCCAGCTGGGGTCCGTAGACCCCAGTCTTCCCGCTGCACGCCAACCGGCAAAGCCGGTCAGCCTAGTATTCGTGCCTCGCTGGCGCTGTGCTCGCCCGAAGGAACCCCCTGCCCCGTGATCGTCGTCTCCCTCAACTCGTCTGGCCACCGAGCTCGCCCGACATCACCCACAGCTCGTCCACGCCGTACGACTTGGGCCGCCGCCACTACCTCGGACCGCTGTCACCCGAAAGGCCGGATCCTCGCCGGAAAACACCAAAAGACCTCCAAAACCCGCATTCTTCGGCGGACGTTTGCGAGCTCCTCAGAACTCGGAAATTCAATCCTAAATAAGTGTCATAAATATTAGATCATAAAATATGCGATTATGGGATTCTCTTGAAAATTAAATAGCATTCTGATTCTACAGAGCTAGTTCAAGGAGATTTCGAGAAGGAAAAATAAAAACGTAAACACGCTCCTACCTCGCAGGGCTTTGCCTGACGCTTCCTGCACGATCTGCCGCCGCCTCAATGCTCAGAGGTGGGAGAGGAGATCTTGACGGTGGTGGATAGATTCCTCCTTGAGAGCTCCTTCCAGGGAAGTGTAATGGGAGAAGAAGAGGTGGGGGTTTACTTAAGTAAAGATAATTAATTAAAATGGTTAATTAATTTAAACCCCCCTAATTAACCCGCATCCAAAACTCTCAACAGGGTCGAGGTTAAGCCTCCCCTAAGGTAAAAACCACCTCCCAAGAACAAGGGAGGTCTCTGAATTTTAATCCCAGACCCCGTTCAAAAGTTATAAAACTTAACGCTCGAGGCCGCTAAATTATGAAAACGCCCCTGCCGGCATTTTTCACAGAAGGCCCGCGCCCATGAATGTTACAACCCTTCTAGGGTAAACAGTACAATCTGAACTCAATGGTGCCCTCAGTTTTTCAATCCAAGCAACCATTTAAGAGATACTTGAGTTTAACCATTAAACGAATAAATTAATTATTTTAATTATCTATTTAACGTTCTGTTAACAGGCGAGGGGTCCCAACATCCCACGCCGACATGTTTTATGTCGTTCCTGGGGTAAACACCCCATTTCGAACCCATATGTATACTCAGATTTCTAATCTGGATTACCATTTAGGAGTTATCCCATTTATTTGGCGTGAATAGTGTGAACGCACTGAAAACTTAATTTCAGCCACACTGGGGATCGAAATCGTATGCCGTCTAAAGGCGCTGCTTTAGAATAACATCAAGAATATTCCAAAGTATTTTATAGCAAAAACCAGGTTCTTACATTCCCTACCCTCACTTTAAAAGGGCACCTATTCTCCTCACTTTATTGAAAATTTTAAACCTTATATATCATACAATACCTACTATAATATCTTCCTATATTCCTTCACTATATCCTAGATATTTTTTCCTATCAAAAAGACCATCCTTTCATGGATTGAGGTGTAAGTTAAAGAAGGTTTCTAAACAAAGAGGTATAACCCTTAACAAAGTGTTTTCAATTTTATTTTTTATGATACTATCTACAAATATATGGAATATATTATAAAATAATGAATTAATTTTATTAAATATAATGAATTTTTATTATGATGATGTTACATCCATTATCCACCATCTTCCCATCCATTAGAAAACGATAACTTCACTCATGCATATGTGTGGACTACCACCACCACAAAGAAATGTGTTTCGTTTTTCATTTATTCTTTACATGGATGATAATAAGGATAAATTTAATAAATATATATGATATATATTATATAATAATGATTATTTATAGGTTAATTATTATTTAACTTTATTTCACTCCATCTGTTGAAAAGTGAAAAGATAATTCATGCATACGTACGACATACCGTATTCATGAATAGTGTAATTCATTTTTTCATCTCTACGTTATATGGATTAATATATATATATATAATATATATATATGATATTTATATCATGATTAAAATTTTGGTGATGATGGAACCATTATCAAAGTGCAAGGACTGGGACTGCCAAACTGAAACATACATGAGAAATGAAGAATTTATCACATGTAATAGTGATTTTAATAACAGTTTGTTATTAAATAAGTGTTAAGATGTTATAAGTAAATCATGTATGGTATTAAATATAAAATTAATACTATAAAATACATGTATAATAAATATATATTTATTATACAGTAATTTTTAATACATATGAAGAAAGATAATAATTGAGGTAAGAGATTTATGTTTTAATCCCATTTTATTCGGGATTGTTTATTATTGAATTTCCATAGAGAAAATTTTATGATCCTTATTAGATAAATTCCATTAATTTTTATTATCATATGGTTTTTATAAATAATACATATTTCCTTTCATTTTCATCACTTTAATTACTCAAGATACTGAAATAATGTTTTTAATAAAAACTAACTATCTTTTACCATTTGTTTGAGAATATTTTTCTTCCATGTCCAGGTTTATTTTAAAATGATTTGTTTAAAGAATTATTTTAATTATCAACCAATGATTTTGAAAATTAATTTTTACACTTGTTTAATTTTCTATATAAAAAATTAAAATTATTATTTCTTTTATTCTTCAAACGAGGTATTTTTGACTTTTCTACCATAAATGTGAATGAAATATTTTTTTCACATAAATGACATAAATAGAGTTTCCTATCACCATGAATGATCAATGATTTAAATATTATTTTAAATATTTTCATGGTTATTTGGAAATAAAATTTTTTGCATAATTGTTTCTAAATAATTGTATTTTAAATAAGTTATTTCAAAATGAAATGGTTATTTTCCTCCAGAAATATTTTAGTGATATTTTAAAAGAATTTTGATCCATGATAACAACCTTTGAGGTTAATTATTCTTTATTGGGGATATTTTACAATGAAACCATCATTATTATTTTTCTATATGGTTTATGATTATATTTATGAGATCTTTATAAAACCCATTTATTTTACATGGGTTATTATATTCTGAAAGGATAAATTTTTTTGAAACATGTTTCCTTTCCATAGGTTATGTTATGATGATAAAATGAATGATTTATGATCTTTGTGGGACACAAATGTATGTTTTTCGTTATGTGATGGGTGGGAATGGAATTATATTGACCTATAATACATTAGTTAAAGTTTTATATCTCATGAGATAATTATATGAAACAAGTTGATGTGTTTGATCCACTATGGGAAATATATAGTCTTGTATGATCTACTATAGGAAATAGGTGATGATATCTGATTTTCTATGATATGGGAAATGGGTGTTGATTCCTAGTCCACTATGATTTACTAGTATCGATAGTTATCCTTGAAATAAGAAAATTTTTATATACTTATTATGGTGACACACTTTTATGACATGTTTTATAAATATGATTTGAACTCATGGTTCATGATTGATTAGTGATGACTTCTCACTCTTATGATTCATATATTTCAAATGATAAAGATTTATGTCATGTTTCATGATTATGATCTATGATAAGTTGGGTATGAAATTTTTAAGTTATGATCAAAATATCATTCCATTATTATTATTATATGATTTCATATGATCATCGATTGATGTCTCCCTTGTTTACCCTTACTGAGAATCTAAGCTTAACCTTTCTTCTGTTTCATTACACTAGGTTATGAAGAAATGTTTTAAGTAGGGTATGTAAGGAAGGGTACAAAGTGAGAAGAACATTATAAGAGATGATGAAGAATGTATCTAAATAATCTTTTTGTGTATCTTGTCTCTAAAGATAGTAAAAAAAATTATTATGGTGTGGATCATAATATTATTTATTGAATATTCATCAAAAAATATGTAATATTTATATATAAAATTTATGAAATGTTATAATTATTGAATTAATTTCCTTTCACTAAGTTATATTCATTTATTCAGTGACTATGTTATTCTATGATTATATACACTATAACCTATGATTTTTTTTATATTGTATTTCCAGTTATTAAAATTGTGATTTATATTTCTTTTATATAATATTTTCCTTGGTAGGTTATTACTTTAAATGTTAAAATATTTTAAAGGGTTTCTTTTCTAATATCACTTTTAATTGAGATTGTCTATGTCTAAATTATTATTTAGGGATATTTTATGTTCTCTATCTATAAAACCCCACATATTTTTTTCTCCTTCATGTCCATATTATTAATTTTATAGAAGTTATTCTCCATATTTCTATTATTTCTTAAGTTCATTTTCTTTTATCTTTAGATTTTTTTAACTGTAGAAGGAATCTATTTTTTAATGTTTTATATATAATCATATTTTACCATAATCTTCATCAATTTTATTTACCAATATTACTTTATAATTTTTCCTATTTTTCTATAGTAATTTTCATTCTCATTGTTTTATAAATTATTTTCTTTGAAATAAAATTTAATAAAAATGTAATGGGGTTATTTTCCTATAAAACTTATAATTTTTTGTTTTAAAGTTTCTACCTCCATAATATTTTAATTATGTTCCATGAATTTATATTATCCATGATATTAACTAATGTTTCATGTGTTATTTTAAAGTTAACCTTACTTTATGGGATGGTTAAAAGGTTTTTTTTATAAGTTGAAAAATAAGTTTTAAGATTTTTTTTATGAAAATTAAAAGTAGTAAATGTTTTTTCAAATTATGGTACTTGGGTATTATAGATAAAATAATGGTATTTCTAGTATATATCTCTCCAATGCATTTTCTAATGATGTATTCTCTATAGAAAATGATATTGGAAGTATCTAGTTAAGTAATTACATTATATTTTATTGGAAATATCTAGTTAAGTTATTCTATTGAAGGTATGAATTGAACGGGTTTTGAAAATAATGTCTGAATATTTCATCATAGTATTTCAATACTTATTTATTGGTTTTAAATTTAAATATTTAGATTCCATGAAATAATAAGTTTATTTATAATCAAACAGATGTTTTGATCTTTTCAAAGATAAAGGTTTTCACTTGAATAAAAGGTTAGTCTCTTATAAAGACTTAATGATTTCATAAGTTTTGATGTTTTCTTATGGAATTTTCAATGTTTTTAATTCCATTATTCATAATTATGAGTTATATTTAAAAAATATTTTGATAAAATAATTTTATTTCATGTTTTTAAATATGTTTTTTACAAGCTCAGGGTTCTATGTTTAAAATTATACTTTTTTAATGGTTTTCAAATATTTCAATGGCCAAATGGGTTTTCTATTTTTTTATACCGATTACTAAGATTTATATTCTCATACAACATTTTAAATTTATTTATATAGAGATTAATAATGATAAGGAATTCTTATGAAGTCAAATTTTTGATCATGAGGTTTTAGCCTTGAATGAAGAAGGTGTATAATTTAAACTATTTATCATAGTAGAAAAATGTCTATTTGGAGGGTGAATATAGGTTTTGTTATATAAGGTTTTTTTCTAATTCTTTAAAATTGTAAACCAAAAAGGTCTTGGGTATTTAAATTATATAATATTTTCTATAAATCATGTAATTATGGGATCATTATGTTCATGTCTATACATTGGTCTACGAATCAAGATTATTTTTTGTAGATATCCCCCTATTATTTTTATTTTTAGACTTTATCTAAATATGATCTTCCCATGGGTTATCTAATTTATTCTTTTTGAATTGTGTGACATTATTTTGTATAATTTTGATATAAAATGTGTGTATTTACTTACTTATGGTTGAATTATAGTTGTAATATCCATAATATGTATTTATATGGTGATGATTGTTATTATTATTACTTATTTTTTATTTAGGGTTATTTTTTAAAGGTTATAGTCTCCCTATGATTCCATCTAGACCCCCACAACTAGTTTGAATCCTCTAGTGTATAGGGAGGCATGCTTGATATCATGTGGTGCCACGAGTTTGGAAACCATTCAAGTGAGCCAATATGGGATGTTATAATGTGTTATCGTAGTCTTTTTTATTTATATTACTATTTGGGAATGGTAGTTGAAGGTGGGATGATTTCATAATTGGGATAGATCTTATTACTAGGATTATCTAACCCACATATATGGTAAGTACAAGTTACTAGGGATGGTATTGTTTTTGTTGGTTTTCAAGTGTTCTAATTTAATAGTTTTTAAGAAAATATGATGTATGGTTTATGGTTTTTTGTTTTACTCTTAGACAAGGGTGATAAGATATCTTAAGTTAATTTATTATATTATTCACATAGGTTTCACATGAAATTCATGTGATTTTTTGTTTTTTATAACCCTAATAATGATACAGGGTTTAGTTATTTAAAGTTTCAATAACAGCTTGTATAGTGTTTTCTAATATAATTAGATGGTGGCATTCTACATGACCAAAATCAGGACTCTCATTATGTTAATATTATTTGGTGATTGGATATATTGATATTATATACATTTCTTACCCTAATAGTGGGTAAGAGATTTCACAACATGTCTCGATGGGGCCTGTGTCGTGACTCCCCAATCTTGCCTCCAATAGGCCATGGGTTGGTGACTAGATCCAAGTAGGCATATCACTAACATGGGAGGCCTTATCCTAAGTACCTATACCCATTCACACATATATAATCCCATAAAATGCTAAAATTTAAAAAAAAAATTGGACAACCATGCATTCATACATCTAAATCCCACAACTAGATTATGATAAGAAGTAATGCAAAGTAAACAGGACCAAATAAAATCCCACAAAAAAGAGTTTGAAAACAAGTCCAACCTAAAGGTAAAGATGGAGACTATTATAAAGATAATGAAAGAAAATACCTCAATCTATCTATTTGACAAATCACTTCCTGGTCTTGGTTCCTCTAAGACTCTGTCAAAGGGATGTTCATATGCACAAGCCATGACAAGTGGGAGAAAATCACCTGTAGGGGTAAGTACAACAATACCCAGTAGGACACCCAAAAACCAAAAATCATATAAAAAAAGAATAATAGTTAGATCTATACAGGTATATTTCTAAAATATATATAATAATAATTTCAAGATATACTCAACAAGATACACTTTCACAAGGTAAAGTCAAAATTGCAATGCTAGCCTAGGATTCCAGCTCCAAGGTTCCACATAGCACTCATCTAGGAGAACACGCTCCATGAGTCAGATAACACTGATGATGTCTATCTGATAGTTTGTTCTCATTGGGTATGAGCATTATAAGTATACAATGTAATTCTTAAGAGATGTGATTCACATAAGAGGATTACTCCAAAGGCCATGACATATACCAACAATTCAATCTGAATTAACCTGCTAAGTAGAGGATCGATGCCTATATTATGTTAGTCATGAAGATAACTAGAACTCCACCTAGAGAATAAATATGATATAGGATCTCACATTGGACCTTATAGATGGATTATAACAACTCTATTTGAGAAGTCCTATTGAGGGGATCTACATCCTATGTGTAGGATGCAGTTCCATACTAACCCTCAAGGAAAAGAATATAGGAACCCAAAAAAAATATGTCCAAGATACATAAGAAAAGGTCTCCAAGACAACATTTTAATAGTACATGGTATTTAATAGTAGTACATGTTGTGTTCCTTTAATTTTAGGTTTTTACCATGTAAATGGATCGTGCCCATGTTTGGGTGGAATTACACGTAGTTCCCTTACTTGTGTACTCCGCCCATGTCCAAGTACATGGCTAAGCCCGTTTGCTTACAGCCTGGTCATGTCCAGTTACCATTTGAGGTACACATCGAGACATTGGGGAGGGTTCACATACCGTGTGATAGGGTTACACACAGTGTGATCCATAAATTCGTCCTGAAAATCTAGCAACTGTTGAGAGGGGCCCACATGATGTGTATTTTTTCCGTACATGCCATGTTGTTTGGAATTTTTTGGAAACTAAGTTCTTCCTACCATGCAATATCATTTAACTATCATATTATATTTCAGCATTAAAATAACCAAGAATAATAGATCTACTCTAGTCAAACCTTTTAGCCTTTGATCACCAGATTCAATCCTTTGATTTAATTTTGAAATCATTCGCATACAGTGTTTGTTATCGCATGCCAAGAACACGAATCGGGTATCCCAAAACCATCATATCTTCTTCCACTTCTATCATAACATAATCCTCATTTCATTCCAATCTCAGATCTATGATCTTTAATTGTTGCACTAATAAACAGGTGTGGAATGTTTTGTTTTTTGGTGTTTGTTGAACCATGAACCAAGGGATCACCTTCATTGAATAAAGAAATGGGGAATAAAAAAACCATCAAAAACACGAGGAATGAACATTGGAATTTTTTTTATTGACCTCTATATTTTTCCATTATAATGATTAATGAATAGATAACCAATTAATCACAAATAAATTCACTAGAAATATCCCTGAAGGTAACTCATCCCAAAAAATTATTGATCTGTGAATCACTACATTGTTCAATTGATTCATGTTCATTGTAAAAAATAGAAAATTCATAAATATTATAATAATAAAAATATCCTACCTAGAGATGGATTCATCTCTACTGAAGAACAATTTTACATCATTGTCATTGGTGAGATCCCCGAATCATGTTACACATTGATCACTGATCTACGATCTGGTTGATTTTGTCTAAGAGAGATCCTCCAACACTCTCAAAAAAAATTCTCTGATGGATCTAGGGTTATGTAGCTAACCATAAGAATTTTTTATTACTATATACTTATAGATTAAAATTAGTTCAATGCGTCAACGGATTAACTAAAATAATTTATTTAATTATTATTTTTTCACCTGTGATGAATTTTTAAAAAATGATCCGATATGAAAAAGGTTATATTGAGCCTAGGGTAAAAACCACATTTTTAAATCAATGGTTCTCTCATATTTCTAATCAAAGCCTCCATTTAGAAGTTATTATTATTTTTTAGGTAAACTATGCACACATTCTATTTATTATATTTAATATATTTCAAATATTTATTCTAGGAACATCGAGCCTCAGAATCACACACCGCATTATCACCTGGTCTTAAAAATAATCTGTAAAATATTTTAAAATAATACTTGTAAAATAAATTTCATTACATTCTCCCCAACTTGGTTCTTTATTTCTTGAAAATCCAAAACAAGTGGATGCATAGAGAGATGTGGGTACTGAGCACGTATTTGAGCCTCTTGATCCAATGTTCTCTCCCAAAGATTCTAGTGCTGCTACTAGACATGAACTAATGTAATTTCTCACCCATGAAGGATCCTTTCACTAGTGCAGAAAGCATTTTTAACGTCACCATTTTTTACGTCGGTTATATATAACCGATGTGAAAATCTGTGATATGTGGTTTTTTATGTCGGTTATTTTATAACCGATGTAAAAAATTATGAGAGTAGATTTTTTAAGTCGGTTATTAAAATAACTGACTTAAAAAATCCTGCGTGTTGGTTTTTTATGTCGGTTATAAATTAACCGACGTAAAAAAAAAGCGGCATCTGAGGCCTTTTTGACGTCGATTATTTGATAACCGATGTAAAAACCCAACCTGTAGAATTTTTTAACTCGGTTATATTATAACCGCTGTAAAAAACCAACACACGGTAGTTTTTACATCGGTTATAAAATAACCGATGTAAAAAATGTGGTTTCTGATGTGTTTTTTAAGTCGGTCATTGAATAACCAACGTAAGAAACCAACACGCGGCTTTTTTAGGTCATTTATAAAATAACCGACGTAAAAAATGCGGTATCTTATACATTTATAACGTTATTTATTATAATAACCGACGTTATAAATGTAATAAAAAATATTTTATAACATTGGTTATTAATTAACTGACATTATAAAACATTTAAAAAATTTATCATGCCTCGTGGATTGTGATTTCTAATTTTTCGATCGACAGAACTACGACTCGTCTCTCTCGTGTGGAAAACCTAGAATCGAATCTTCAATCTCATTTCGTTAAACTCGTTTTGCCATAATCTTTTATCATCTATGCTCTCCTCGGATCTATCATCTCCACCCGCAACACTCAGGTAAGCCTCCCACAACTTTATTTCATTCGTTTTTTTACCCAGATAGTCTATATTTACGTTTTGTGATTTTTTTTGTTTAAACTAGGTAATATTCTTCGATTTTAAACCCTATTACCTCGTTTTTCCATCATCATCTTATTTATTATCACTATATCTATTATATATACTCACAATATTCAGGTAATCCTTGCCTACTTCTATTTCGTTTGTTTTTGTTTCGTAGATGCCCTGCATTTATGGTAATATTTGTTTTCATTGACAACTAATGATCTCATTCACCTATATTACTGCAATTTATATCTAAACCATTGTGATACACCCATTCTGTGAACCAATGTGATTAATTTTATAAGTATATATGGTTTTTTATGGTGGAATGTTTGTTTTGGATCCTTGGTTGTTTCTATTTTGGGTATCACTTTTTGTTGTTCCATAAACTATTTGTGTCTCTTATTTTTGTGGAATATTATAAGTCTTCATATGCTATTAAAACCTGATTTATTGAACAATATAGAATTTTAGACTAGTAGGAGATACAGTTCATGGTTCTCATTTTGAATAATGGCATGATACCAAAACTAGTAGCTTAAAGTTAAAATCCCTAGATATGCCAAAACTAGTAGCTTGAGGTTAAAATATCATGGTTATGGGGGGATGTCTAGAGGGTTGGGGGCTGTCCAGGGGGTTGGGGGCTCTCCAGAGAGTTGGGGGTTGTCCAGGGTGTCCATGGAGGTGGGGGGAGTCCAGGGGTGTGTGGTGGGGGTCCAAGGGGGTGGGGGTGTCGAAGGGGGTGGGGATGTCCAAGGGGGTGGGTGGGGGCTGTCCAAGGGGGTGGGGCCTATACAGAGGGATTGGGGGGTTTTACGGGGGGTGGGGAGATTTCAAGAGGGTTGGGGGTGTCCAGGGGGGTCTAAGGGGGTGTGGGTGGGGGTGGTGTCTAGGAAGGGTGGTGGGTGTCCAAGGGGGTGGGGGTGTTGTCTAGAGGGGTGGGGGCTGTCCAAGGGGGTGGGGGCTATCCAGAGGGGTGGGGTTGTCCAAGGGGGTGGTGGTGTCTAGGGGGTGTCCAATGGGGTGGGGGTGGTGTCCAAAGGGATTAGGGGGATATCTAGAGGGTTGGGGGTGTCTAGGGTGTCTATGGAGGTGGGGGGTAGTCCAAGGGTGTGGGGGGTGTCAAGAGGGGTGGGGGCTATCTAAGGGGGTGGGGCTATCCAAGGGGGTGGGGGCCTGTCCAGAGGGTTTGGGGGTAGTCCGGGGGGTAGTCCAGGGGTGTGGGGGGGTCCAAGGGGGTGGGGGTGTCTAAGGGGGTGGGGCTATCCAAGGGGGTGGGGCCTGTACAGAGGTTTTGGGGGTTGTCTGGGGGTGTTGTCTAGAGGGTTGGGGTTGTCTAGGGGGGTGTCCAAGGGGGTAGGAGGTGGGTGGTGTCCTGGAGGGGTGGGGGTGTCCAAGAGGGTTGGGGGTGTCCAAGGGGGTGGGGGCTGTCCAGGGGGTGGGGGTGGTGTCCTGAGGGGTGGGGGGACTGTCCAAGGGTGTGGTGGTGTCCAGGGGGTGGGGGTGGTGTCCAAGGGGTGGGGGCTGTCCAAGGGGGTGGTGGTGTCCAGGGGGTGTCCAAGGGGGTGGGGATATGTGTCAGTTGGGATTGACTATTGCATCATGGTTTGTGAGATTATGAAATGATGATTATATTTTTTCATGGATATTAGTGTTGCCATATGATTCTATTTGGTTATATATATTTTGACCAGTCATCGACTAGGAGAGAATTATGGGTTATGGGGGAGACCATGCCATGGTTTTCAAATATGCGTAGTTATCCTGACCCCATTATGCCGTGATGATTGGCTTTACATTGTGATTTTCTCCATCCAAGTTTTTATTTTATGTTTGATTTGATTCTTAGGTTTACTCCATTTTCTCCAATTTTCTATCAACCATTGGAGGCCCCATGGTTTTCGTTGATTCCATGGAATTTAAAACTGTTATACCTAACTATATTTTATTTTTAAAATAATATTCAAGCATATTTTTTTAAATACGCATAGATTTGTTTTACGTTAAAATTATGATTTTTTTCATATAAACATATATTTGTCTTATCTTAAAAAGATGTATAATTTTGATATTTTTTTAGGTAATAATGAGTCAAAGATGGATTACAGCACATCTAATGAGCAATGAATATGAGGAAGGTGTTGATGCCTTTTTGGAATTTTCTAAACGAAATGTTCCAAGTAGTGACATTTTTTTCTGTCCATGCCTGAAATGTTTGAATATGAAGAAGTTGAAAAGTAGAGAGATAAAATATCATCTAATTTGTCATGGTTTTAATATGGGTTACAGAACTTTTATTTGGCATGGTGAAACTGGATGGAATGTCACTGATGATGATGATTCACAAGATGGTAACTCTGATGGAATTGAAGAAATGAGTCATGATATTGCAGAAGAACAAATTGATATAGAACCGACAGTTGCGCATCTATATGGTGATGCTGAAAAATAATTATATCCTAGTTGTATAGATTTTATGGTTTTTTCAGTGGTGTTAATATTGATTAACCTAAAGTCAAAACATGGATGGAGTGACAGAAGTTTTACAGAGCTGCTACAATTGATGAAAGGAATTCTTCCAAAAGATTACGATCTTTCAGATTCACATTATAAGGCCAAGAAAATATTATGCCCAATGGGATTGGGATACAAGAAAATACATGCATGTCCGAATGACTATATGATATATAGGAAGGAATATGAATTTCTGTCAGAGTGTCCTAAATGTGGGACATCACGGTATAAGGCGAAAGAGAAATCACAGGCTGATGTAGAGATTACAAAGATCCCTGCAAAGGTATTTTGGTATCTTCCTATAATTCATCATTTCAAAGGTTTATTTGCTAATTCATATGATGCAAAAAGGTTAATATGGCATGTAGATGAGCAGTTATGTGATGGAAAAATACGTCATCCAACTAATTGTCCACAATGGAAGAAAATTGTTGAGCAGTATTCTACATTTGGAAATGAAATTAGAAATCTCAGACTAGGGTTGTGCACAGATGGAATGAATCCATACCGAACCCTCAGTAGAACACATAGTTCATGGCCTGTTTTATTGGTAATTTATAACCTCTCTCCTAATGATTGTATGAAGCGAAAATATATCATGTTGATTATAATGATCTCTGGTCCGAAGCAACCCGACAATGATATTTATGTTTACTTGTCACTGTTGATTGATGATTTGAAACTTTTATGGGTGGATGGTATTAGGGTGTATGATTCTTATAAAATGGAATATTTTCAACTGCATACAGTGCTTTTTTCACTATAAATGACTTCCCAGCATATGGAAAATTTTTTAGATACATTGTTAAAGGGCATAAAGCATGTTCAATTTTCAAACAACAGACGCCATATTGTAAATTGCATCATGGGAGGAAAAAAGTGCACATGGGTAATCGAATGTTTTTGCCTATGGATCACCCTTATAGAAGACTAAAAAAGGCATTAAATGGCTCATAATAATTTGATATTCCTCCAAAACCTTTATCCCCTAATCTGTATTTTGAGAGGGTGGAAAACCTTGATGTGACATTGGAAAAGACATAGAAATCTGGTAATGATAGACATATTTGGAAGAAAAGGTCAATATTTTTTGAACTACCATATTAAAGATATCATGAACTTAAACATAATATTGATGTCATGCACGTAGAGAAGAATATATGTGATAGTTTGATTGAAAGATTGTTAGATATTAAAGGAAAGACAAAAGATGGGTTGAATGCAAGATTAGACTTACTATCAATGGGAATACGTTTGGAGTTAGATCCCACTCCTAATGGAAGATGAACATTTCTTCCCCCATCTTGTCATACATTATCGAAGAGGGAGAAAATTGGCTTTTTCAGTGTCTTCATGATATCAAAGTGCCTCAAGTTTATTCTTCAAATGTAAAAAAGTTTGTCTCATTTAAGGACTTGAAGTTGATAGGTATGAAATCTCATGATTGTCATGTCATAATGCAAAAACTTCTACCAGTTTCATTGCATGGAATATTGCCCATCCGTGTCAGAAATACTATAATTAAGTTGTGTTAGTTTTTTAATTCAATTTGTAATAAGGCTATTGATGTGAATGCTTTGAACATTTTGGAAAAGGATGAAATTTCTATAATTTTTCAATTGGAAATGTATTTTCCTACAACTTTTTTTGATATAATGGTGTATTTAATGATTCATCTGGTTTAAGAAATAATGCTTTGTAGACCTGTATATCTTTGTTGGATGTATCATTTTGAAATGTATATGAAAATATTGAAGGGGTGTGTTAAGAATCCATATCGACCTGAAGCCTCCATTATTGAAAAGTATATTTCTGAGGAGGTTGCAAAGTTTTGTACGAGCTACTTGGCTGCGGCACAACACATAGGTTTGCCTCTATCTCTCCATGAACGAGTTAATAATAAGGGAAACATGTTTCATGGCTTGAAAGTCAAATCATTGTCAGCTAAATAGATTAATAAGTTAGAATCATACATATTGAATAACATAGCTAATGCCCAACTGTATATCACATTTCATATTAATGAGTTGAAACAATATCATCCAAAGAAGAAAGAAATGTGGATTTTGAATGATCACAACAAAACATTTTTGTCATGTTTTAAAAAGACCTTGCTTGGTAGATCATATGTATCATAGACATTAAAATGGATAGTGGGTGGTCCATGTTTAAATGTGATAACATGGTATGGTTATGACATTAATGGCTATACATTTCATACGAAAGCTCAGGACAACAGAAGTGCAGTTCAGAATAGTGGTGTGTTGGTGTTTGCAGAAGAAATGCATTTTTTGAGTGCTAAGGACAAAAACCCAACTTCTGCATCAAGTGCATATTATGGAGTGATTTAAGACATATGGGAGGTTGATTAATTTAAAATTAAAGTTCCTATTTTTAACTATAAATGGTTTATCAGTAATAACAATGTCAGACACGATGAATTTGGAATGACACTTGTTAATCTGAATAGATTGGAAGACACAGTTGATTCTTTTATAATGGAAACACATGAAGAACAAATTTTCTATGTAGTAGATCAATTAAATATGCAGTGGGTTGTTGTTTTACAAGGGAAAAAACAATATATTGTTGAGGATGAACTTGATGAAGATGCTGATTTATGTGAGATCCATACTTCCATGGAAATATTAACAGAACATAATGATGAGCATGTTGATGACATGGTTTGTTCCATAAGTAATGATCACGATGAAGGAATTTGGGAAAACAATCCATTTTTACATTCCAAAAATTACAGGTGACATTTTTTTATTTCTTGTTTATATTTATTTTTTTCATAAAATGTTAGATATTGTAAGTTTTTTATTTATTAAAACATGTATTAAAACAAAATAAGTATAATTTTTTATTTGTTTTAAGTTTTTTTAGTTTACTTAATCATGTTTGCTGTTACATAAATTATATATCTATTATTTTTGTTCAGTGACAATTACTTTACCATGTTTACCAGGTTTACCAAGTTTACCATGTTTACCATGTTTACCATCTTGACCATCCTTACTGTCCTTACCGTTGTTTAACATGCTTACCATATTAACCATATTTACTATTACATAACTTAGTAAAATTTTATATTTTCTGATTACAGTAGTATTAAAATATTTGAATTTGTGTATTTGTGAACTAATGTTTGTTTTTTTGATTTGAAAGATAATGGATGATCAATAAGTTGATCAACCACATGATTCTAGAGATGAGCATATTGGTCATACCTCTGGGGAGGAATATTCACATGCTCCTCTAGATGTTCCCCAATCTTCCTCATGTGCTCCTATTACGACAAATAGTTCAAGAGTTGGTAAACGGGGGTGCACATGTTTACTAAAATTATCACTTGCCCGTATTTAGGATCATAGGATAATTATTGAGTTTGATGAGGATGATATTCCTAGAGGTCCAAATTCAAAATATTTTAAGAGTTTTGTATCAACTCAGGGTAAGATCAAATTAATCATTTTTTATGATGACTGGAGAAGTGTGGATAAAGCGATAATCTCTCAATTGTGGGAGATGATTTTGGTAATATCTTTTGCTATTGTTTTCCTATTATTTAAATGTTTCTAGTATATATAATATGTTTAACCTTTTCTTTATCAGATGACATTTGATATTCCTAACACTGGAGAAGTCCAGAAGAAATGATTATCGATGGATTCCAGGAGATGGAGGGATTTCAAATCAAGCCCCTCATCTGATTTCATTTTTGGTCATAGGATTCATGACAATCCATGTCATATATATCGTTTTATAGATGAAGACACATGGAGCCAGTTTGTTGAAAGTAGAAGAAAAGAGTCATTTTTGGTAAGGGCAATGTAAACTTTTATAAGATTTCTTATATAAATGATCTTATTAATGTTTTGTTAATGATTTCTTATTCTTAATTTACAACAAACAAGGAAACCTCATCAGGGGATCCAATATAAAAATGTATACCCTCATAGTTTATCTCGGGGAGGGTATGAATTTTTGGAAGAACAAATGATGGCGGAAAAATTACAAAAACTAAGAGCTGAGCCTTCAAGCTCTGGAGAGGTGGCCCCTCCATCCCCTCCATCTAGACATGAAAAATGGAAGAGATATTGGATGGGAAAAAAGGGAAATATCTTTCGGAATAATCGAGAATCGTAGCTGAGAGGGTTGTAAGATATCTATTTTATTTACTTAAATTAACTATTTTCTTCATATAATTTCAATCATTACAGAAATGTTCAATTAATTAATATAGGACTATCTTGAGGAGCAGAGCTCACATGGGGTATTTACAGCTGCTGGGAGGCAAGATATTTTATCTATAGCATTGGGAAAGCCCAAACATCCTAGTCATGTACGAGGATATCCAGCAGGTGTATCGGTAAGAAAAGTGTTTCCACGTTATTCAACTTATAACATTGAGGGTGTTTATAAAAAAAAATAGAATCCTTAGAGGCTGAAGTTCATAATATTAATGCAATGATGAAGGAAAATATTAGAGCATTGGTACAGTCTATGTTTTCAGACATGTAAAGACAATTTTAGACTGTAGCTCCCACTCCTCCACCTCCCCCTGCTGACCCCATTATTTATCCTCCACCTCCGCCAATAGCTCCCACTCCCACACCTCAGCCTGCGGACCCCATTTTTTATCCTACTCCTCCGCCATAGCTTCCTACTTATTGAGAGTTGTATGTTGATGATCCTCAACATCATATAGTTGCATATGGGTTGGTATATTGTATAGGAGATACAGTTTATCATCAATAATTAGAGGTATAGAATCAGAGGGTCACTGGACAGGATATTATAGATAGATCATCTCAAGTACCATTACCTATAGATGAGGTGATGATAGTTGGACATATTATCATCCATTTTTTAATTTGGCCATCCAAACATCTTCGACTCATTACCATAGAGGTATGTATGTTATATCTTCTATTTTATTTTTTTATTAAAGTTGTTTTATCATTTTAAAACTAATATATTTTTCTATTTATTTTTACAGGAATACTTCAAAGGTAAAGACATAATGTATAGACAACAACAAAGACAAATGGCTATGACATCAGATACAGATTCTAGTAGTCTTGACAGATTGTCAAGATATTCAAATTTTTTGGTGGGTCATTATGAGTTTCCAATGGAAGCTCATGTTTGTGGATGTGCAATAAATGTGGGGATTGTGAAAACTGATATCATGGAGCTTGTTACTAGAGATAAGTTGGGCATCAACATGGTGAAAATTTTTTCCATTTAAGTCTTAACACCTTTTCCCTGCATTATATTTATTAAAAATGTATACTTATGTCTGTTTTGTATTAGGTATCTTTATAACATTTGTGAGAAGAATGAGCGGACAGATGTATATGGATTCATGGAACCGTAATTGATTTCCCCTAAAGCATGTGCATTTGATGAGGAACAAATAATGCTTTATATTGCTAAAATACTTGAACATAATATAGTCACACAATGTTGGATGATGCCTTTTTGTGAGAGGTATGAAACACATCTCTCTCAAAGATTTCATTATCTTTTAACATAAAAACCCACTAACCTTAAATTTTCTTTTATCAGTGATAATTGGATGTTAGGTGTTTTTTCTCAAGGTATAAAACACTTTATTGGATATGCTCTGTCCATGGTGATGTGAAGGAAAGTTTTAAGAAAATGTTGGAAAAGTAAGTTTCAATTTCTCAATAGTTTTATATTTTATAATGAATTTTAAATTTACCCCATTCGTATTATTTTCTAACAGGGTATGGGTCTACTTTTTAAAAAACACAAAGAAAAGGAGTGTGAAGATCAAATATGTAAATGTGTAGGTAAATATACATTTATAATTTGTACTTTTTGATTTATTACATAAAAATAATATATTGAATTTACACTCATTCAAACAGAATTTTCATAAACAACAAGGAGTCATCAATTGCAGATATTATATGTTAAGATTTATGTATGAAATAATAACAACTGGGATAGTTGTGAACTTTGACCTAGTAAGATTTCCTTTTAAACATTTTCATAATATTTCAATTTTATTTATTCATTATACACGTTAACTACTATCCTTTTAATTTGTATCTATTTGATGACCATCAACCCTATACTGCTCAAGACATCAAACACTCACAAGTGTAATGGTCAAATTATTTTACAGGTTTGATTGAGTTTTAGTTATTTGTAGTGTAAAATGTAATTTTGAATATTATCATTGTAATTGTGTATTTTTTAGTCGTTTAGGTTGGATTTAGTTTTTTTTTAAGTTGACAGTGTAAGTTTTGAATGTTATATATGTGAATGTTTAATTTTTCTCTACTTATTGTTTTGGTCTAATTGTGATGGTTTTTCTGGTATGGATTCTGGTATGGGGGGAGGGTTCCAAGGGTGTGGGGGGTGTTCAGTGGGGTGGGGGTGTCCAGGGGTGTGGGAGGGCTGTCTGGTGGGGTGGGGGGGGTCCTGGGTGTCCATGAGAGTGGGGGGACAGTCCAAGGGGGTGGGAGTGTTTCTAGGCAGGTGGAAGGGTTGTCCAGGGGAGTGGGAGGTTGTCTAGGGGGTGTCTAGGGGTGTAAGGGTGTCCTGTATTGTTAGGGGGGTTCTAGGGGTGTGGGAGGGTTGTCTAGTGTGGTGGGGGGTGTCCAGTGGGGTGGGGACAGTATAGGGGGTGGGAAAGGAGGCTTCGCCATCCCTAGGGGGGATGAACTTCATTGTAAGGTACTAATTTCTCCCACATGTGAAACATTTTGAGACCTCAAGCTTCGCATGTAGGAGTGATGAGTACCTTACAGCGGTGTGCCCCCTGAGGGGGTGTCCAGGAGGGTGTCCAAGAGGGTGGGGGGAAGTCCTGGGGGTGGGGGAAGTCCAGGAGTGTGGGGGTGTCCAGGAGGGTTGGGGGGCTCTCCATGGGGTGGTGGGGCTATCAAAGAGGGGGGTTGTCGAGGGGTGTTGGGGGTTTTCCAGGGGTGGGGGCAGTCCAAGGGTATGGGGGTGTCCAGGGGTGTGGGGGCTGTCTAGGGAGTGGTGGGGAAGTCTAGGGGTGGGGGTGTCCAGGAGGGTGGGGGGTTGTCCAGGGGTGTTGGGGGCTATCAAGGGTTTGGGGGTAGTCTAGGGGTGTGGGGGGTGTCCATGGGTGTGGTGGGGGCTTTCACGTGGGGTGAGGGGGTTTTGGTCTGTTTTTGTTAACTTTTTGGTATGTTTCAAGGGTGTGGGAGGGCTGTCCAGGGGTGTGGGAGTGTTGTCCAGGGGGTGGGGGTATACAAGAGGGTGGGGGGATGTCCAGGGGTGGTGGTGATGTCCAGGGGTGTGGGGGTGTCCAGGGGTGTGGTGGGGGAAGTCCAGTGGGGTGAGGGGGTTCTGGTCTGGTTTTGGTAACTTTTTGGTCCAACTTCAGGGGTGTGGGATGGTTTTCCGGGGGTGTGGGAGTGTTATCCCAGGGGTGGGGGTATACATGAGGGTGGGGTTGTCTAGGGGTGTGGGGGGCTATCGAGGGGGTGTTGGGGATGTCCAAGGGTGTTTGGGGCTTTCCAGAAGGTCGGGGCAGTCCAGGGGTGTGGGGGGTGTCCAGGGGTGTGGTGGGGGTTGTCCAGTGGGGTGAGGGGGTTGTCTAGGGGGTGGGGGGGGGTTGTCTAGTGGGGTAATTTTTAAATGTTATCAATGTAAATGCTTAATTTTTCTTTGGTTCTTGTTTTGGTCTACTTCTGTTTTTTTGGTATGAATTCTTGGTTTGGTTTCTGGTTGTTTCTGGGGAGAGCAAAGCACTGCTTTCTATTTAAAAAAATTGGTATTTCACGTTGGTTATTTTATGACCAACGTGATAAAGGAATGGGGAAGGGTTTATCACGTCAGTTATTTTAATAACTGACGTGATAAACACCTGTGGAATGGTTTATCACATTTTTTATTTAATAACCAACGTGATAAAAACCCCTCGTACTGGTTTATCACGTTGGTTATTAAATAACCGACATGATAAACCCTCCCCCTAGTTTTTCATGTCTGTTATTTAATAACCGACATGATAAACACCCCCCACACTAGTTTATCACGTCAGTTATTAAATAACCGACATGATAAACCCTCCCCCCTATTTTTTCATGTTGATTATTTAATAAACGACATGATAAACACCGTGATGTTATGTTTTTTACGTCTTTTTTTAAATAATCGACATAAAAAACAATATTTATAACATTTTCTGTATTAACGTCGGCTAAAAACTGACATAAAAAATGAAAAATAACGACTTAAAAAAAATTCTTCACTAGTGTATCCTACTGATTCTTGATCTCTATCGGGTACTCAGTAAAGGTAGATTCATCCTTGATGTCCAACTTTCCCTAGTCGATAATGTATGATGGATTGTGAAGTTACCTCCTCAGTTGCGACACGTGGAATACTTAATATACATTGTCTAACTGGAGGGAGAGATCTAAGAAGTACACCACCTTTCCATCCATACACAATATCAATAAAGGGCCAATGGATCTCAAATATAACATGTCACCCCAGCCAAATATCCATAATCCACCTCAATTTGAAACCTATATAAACACATGGTATACCTCCTCAAACTCTAAAGGCCTCTTTTTTTGTCTTCATAAGACTTCTGACAGATCTATATAGTCTTAATCCCCTCCTGGATGATATGAACCTTCTCTGTAGTGGCTCGTACCAACTTTGGGCTCATGAGTGCTAACTCGCCTAGATCAATCCATCAAATTGGTGACATGTAGGGTCACCAATAAAAGGACTCTAATGGTTAATAATAATGGTGGAATGGTAGATTTTGTATGAAAAATACACTAGTGGTAGAAGATCCTCCCAAGTGTGGACAAAGTCCAATATGAAAACTCACAATATGTTTTCTATAACCTGAATAAACCACTCATTCTGGCCATTAGTCTGAGGGTGAAACACTATGCTCAAGCGTAACTGAGTCTCAAATGATTCCTGCAATTCCTTCCATAACTGAGATATAAAGCAATACTCACGGTCAAAAATGATCATCAATGGAACTCCATGGAGTTGGGATATCTCCTGTGCATAGAGGTATCCCAAACTCCCTACTAGACTCTTCTCTCGAATAGTTAAAAAGTGGTATGACTTGGTGAATTAGTCTATGATCACCCATATGACATCATGTCCCTTGTATGTATGTGGTAATACTAACATGAAGTCCATATATATCCCATCTAACTTCCACTCTAGAACCATAAGGGGTTGAGCTAAACTCGCTGGAACTTAGTGCTCAGCCTTCACTTACTGACAATTAAGGCATCGAGAGACAAACTCTGCAACTCCCTTCTTCATCCCTGGACACAAAAACTGATGTTAGATGTCCTAGTATATATTTTTCACATATCAATGTACCACCATAGGATATGAATGAAACTCTCTCAGAACCTCCTCCAAAAACATCATTGATACTATTTTGTATCCTTTTAAAAGAACGATATACCCCCCACCTTTATAAAATATATCATGAGCATGTCTAGTGGATATCTGAGTGCATAGGGTCTCACATTTGATATCCCCAAGAAGAGCTTCCCAGACTCACTATAAAAGTATAGGGGTAACAACCATCGACTGGAGGTAATATGATCCATCTCCATCCAAAAATTATAACTATAATGAGTCAAACTATTTTGATTCCGCATTCAACAACTGCAAACAAGTTCTCCTATTGAGAGAATATGCTACCACATTACACTTCCTATGAGTATAGACAATATTTAAGTCATAATACTAGAAGAAATGAATCCATTACCTATGTCTCAAGTTAAGATCCTTCTAAGAGAAGATATACTTGAGACTCTTTTGGTCATAATTGATGATAAAACACACACCCATCAGGTAGTTTTTCCACATCTTTAGTGTGAATACTACTAATGCTAACTCAATATCATGGCTCATGTAGTTATACTAATGTGGTATCAACTAACTTAAACCATAGGAAATCACCTCATTCCTCTACATCAAAACACAACAAATATTGGTTCTTAATGCATCACATAACACTATGTGCTCAACACACTCCTCTGAAAATCTCAAGATGGGGCCACTCGTTAATCTCTACCTTAACTCCTTAAAAGCCTATTGGTGCCTCTCTGCCCACATGAAAGGCCTCCCCTTTTAGGTCAAAGCTATCATGGGTGATGATATCCTAGAGTAATCATGTATGAATCTATAGTAATAGAATTCCAAACCAAGGAAAATCTTCACCACCATAACGCTCTTGGGTGGATCCCAATCTAACACTACCTTGAACTTTGTTGGGTCCACTACCACACTATCCACTGAGAAGATGTGTCCTAGAAAGTGTACCTCTTGTATCCAGAAATTGCACTTTTAGAGATTCTCATAAAGTTTTTTCTCTCAATGTATGTCCAAAACAATCCTCAATTGTCTCATGTGCTCCTCCTTAGACACCGAGTACACACGGATTTCATCAATGAAGACTACTACAAACTGGTCCAATAAGGGATGAAAGACCTGGTTCATGAGTACCATGAACACTACTGGGGGTTCTTCATGCCAAATGGAATCACTATGTACTCATAGTGAATGTAAAGGCATCTAAAATCCATCTTTAGTATATCTTTATCCCTTACTCGCAAATGGTGATATCCTGACCTGAGGTCAACATTAGAGAACAGTCGTTCACCTCTCAACTAATCAAAGAGTTCATTAATACTCGGTAGTGGATACTTGTTCTTAATAGTCCTCTAGTTAAAGCATTGTTAGTCCACACATAGTATCAAACTCTTATCAGCCTTCTTGAAGAACCAAACCGGAGCTTCCCATGGTGAAACACTAAGTCTAACAAATCCCTTCCTCTATAAGTCCTCCAAATGCACACTCATCTTGTTAAGCTATGGGGGAGCCATCCAATATGATGGAACACATATTAGGTTATTCTTGGGGTGTAGATCAATATTTAAATCTATCTCTTAGTGAGGATGTAAGACTAGAATTTCCTCGATAAAGACATCCTCATACTCCACCACCACTGTAGGGAACTATAAAATCATAATATTCATTTCACCAGAGGTCATGATAGTCTACAAATGAGTAGTAAACTACACCTTCTAATGCATGATTCCTTCCTATGCTACATGGGTTCCCTTTTCACCCACAACAGAAAACCTGGTCTCATAACTATGGACACCCCACATCCTCCACTTGAAATAGTTGATAACATGCATCAACTATAGATAACTAGTCCATAACTAAGATGATGTTTTAAGGCCTCATTATTACTACAAATTGATCCCAATAGAAACTCTCACCTATAAGAGTTAGGTCACACTATCGACATGAGTGTGTGATTGCTAAGTAATCTCCTCTAGGATTCTCCAAGAACAAGGGTTGAGCTAAGCGATCAACCGAAATCTCTATGTCTTGAACCAAATTGGTGGAAATAAAGGAATGAATAGAAACTATATCTATTAATACTGAAGATGAGGTATAAAATGCACATATCATACCTCGAATCATTCATGAAGCCTTTGGTTCATAAGCCTCAACCGCCTACAGCTACCCCTACCCCTATCCTCTAGCTCCCTAAGCCTAGAGAGGACCACCTGGGTGGTGGTGGTGGTGATTAGACGAAGCACCTACCTCCTCCAGCTACTCTCCCAACTCCTCTTAGACATATTACACCTTGAGTACCTATTTGTTCCTGCCACTTCCACTTCCTCATTGACCCATCCATTGCCTCTCTATTTGTCATACAGTGGGTTAGATAATCATGTGCAATATTTCCCATGTCATCATAAGTGTAGACCACCTCTACCTGGGATGACTGGACCCATCCTATGAGCCATGAACCAAAAACCCTCTATCCTAGGTCCTCTTCCTGAAACCTCTCACACATCTAGGTCCCTACGTCTGACATCATCTCCCCGTTTTTGAAGTCTTTGCTCCTATTTTCCCACTATCGGTAACCACCATCTGTTTATTCTCATCTAAGAAACTCTCAACCAAAAAATCTCACTCTAGAACCCTATAATGGGTAGGAATTAACAAAGGTATAACAATGGATTATATGTCTCTATATTGTCCTTTCTCTAAGGTCCAATCCTAAAAGAACTGATCATGAACCATATTTATCGAGTACCTGGAGAGGTTAGTAAACCTCGATAAATACTTAGCTACTATCATGTTTCCCTACAGAACCTATAGAAGATCCTAGATATATAAAACCATCATTGTATCTAGATATAACTCCTATATGGAAATTCACTCATAAATTGTCCATGTTAGGGTCACCTCATCGTAATAATGGGTCACTAAACCCCATCATCGCTCTGTTGGGCTATGAAGAAGGCTCACAGCCAAAACCACCATCTGATCTATCAGTGTCCTAACCAGTCATAAAAATCATTTCACCACCTCAAGAAAATCCTAAGTCACTTGTGGATTATGCTCGACTTAGAATTTGAGGGTTCACTATCATTAGAACTCATGAAGTGGGCTCAACATGTGCATATCATCTGCCAGTATTATGGGTCCTATATTCTACTCAACAAGTGATGGTATAGTTGGTGCACTACTTAGAGGTAACACTTATGTAAATGGCCCCCATATCGATGCCTCATCACTTAGGGGATCATCCTCATGATACTTATGTTTAATCCATGCTGGCATACATCGTGGAGGCATCCTGAAAGTAAACAAGATGTACCATGGTAAATGATTATATCTAGAGATCTGACTCAAGAAGGACATGGAAACCAAAATGCATTCCTATATGGTGCATATACCATTGTTTTCTGTGAAACCATTTTTCACTTGTACCAAGTAAAAATGTTGGTGATAGGAGTCACAGTGTATGGATGTGTTGGCTACCATACAAATAATAGGGTCCCTAACCTGAAATCCAAACTCGAAACACTTAACACCATTACCCCAAACCAATCTCATAGACTATGGTCCTAAGGTAAGACCAGATCCTATGATACCACTCTATTATAACCCATCCCAATGGGGCCCATTTCATGAATCCCCAAGACCATATCCAATAGGCCAGGGGATGGATACAAGCATCGAGTAGGCATATTAGTAAAATGGGATTCCTTAACCTAAGTACATGCGCACACGTACACATCTCTAATCCCATACAATGCTGAAATGTAAAAAACACTAAAAAACCATGCATGCATACATCTAAATCCCACAACTATAGTATGACAAGAAGTAATGGAAAGTAAGTAGGAATAAATACAAGAATACAAAAAAGAGTATAAAAACAAGTCTAACCTGAAGGTAAAGATAGGGATTTCTATCAAGATATCGTTGGAACACACCTCGGTCCTTCTGACTCACTAAGAACCACCTAATCCTAGTAACTTTGGGAATATTTCAAAGGTATGATCATCTTCATAAGACACAGAATGTGTGGGAAAATCTCATGTACGGTTGAGTATAAAAATACCCAGTATTACACTTTGAAATCATAAAGCATATAATAATAGAATAACAGTTAGCTCTATACAGGTATATCTCTACAACAAATATAATAATAATATTCAGATATACTTAATAAGATACATAGTCATAAGGTAAATTCCCAAATGCAATGCTAGCCTATGATTCCAGCTCTAAAGTTCCACATAACACTCATTTAGAAGAACACATTCCATGTGTCAGATAGCATTGGTGGCATCTGTCTGAGAGGTAGTTCTCATCGGGTCTTTCCAATAGAAGTATATGTCAGAAGTATGAAGAGATGTGATACACATATTATGATCAATCCCAGGACTATGAGTTATACTAACAACTCAATCTGGATTAAATCGTATTGTATTGGATCAATGCGCTCATATTTTTTGTCATGAAGATATCAATAAATCCACCTAGGGCACAAAGATGACATAGGATATCACTATGGGACTCATGGATGGATTCCAAAAACTATATTTGAGAAGTCTTTCTGAAGGGATGACCATCCAATGAGTAGGAAACAATTCCATACTAACCCTCATGAAAAAAGGATCTAAGGAACACACCCAAATGAAACTTGTCCAAGATATAGAGGACAAGGGCCTCAAGAAAACATTTCAAAAGTATATGGAATGTAATATAAGTACATGGCATGCCATATGGGCTCCAAGTACTACCTATGTAAACATCATGTTCCCATGTCCATGAGGAATTACACAAAATTCACTTTCTTGTGTACTTCTTCTTGTGTCCAAATACATGGATATTCCCATTTACTTCCATCCTGGTTGTGTCTGTGTACCGTCCAAGTTACAAGTCGAGCCATCGGGGATGGTCAACACACATTGTGATAGGTTTACATGCCATGTGATCCTTAACTTCATTCCAAACCCCTAGACTCTATTGATAGGGATCACACGACATGTAGATCTGCAGTACACGTCTTGTATTTTGGAATTTTCTAGAAACTGAGTTCTTCCTCCCACGTATACTCATACCTATATCTCCTTAGATACTGACCTCTGAATCAACAAGAATAATAGATCTAATCCTATTAAACCTTGTAATGGTCGATCACTAGATTCTGAACTTAACTTTTGTTTGGAAATTATTTTCACGCATTATCCATCCTCACATTCCAAGAAAGTGAATCAGGTATCCCAAAACCATCTGATTCATGACTGCTTCCTTCCTCACATAATATTCATGTCAGTTAAATCTTTGATCTATGATTTTGAACCATCATGCTAAGAAATGGGAGTGCAAAATTCAATTTTTCAGTTTTCATCCAATGTTTGTGTTGGCCTCAATCATTTACCATTATAATTAATATTTATTAGATAACCAATCAATCACAAAGAAATTTCCTAAAAATATCCCCACAGATAAACCATCCCGAAAAATGTATTATCTGTGAATCAATCCGTTGGTCGAATGATTTGAATTAATCATAAAAAAATATAAAATGGGGAAAGAATCCAATAAAAAAACATCCTAAATCAAGATAGATCGATCATTTATGAATAACAAGACTACATCACTATCATTGGTGAGATCCCTAAATAACATTATACACTAATCATTGATCTACAATATGGTTGATATTCTTCTGAGAGAGATCATCCAATTCTCTATCCAATGATTCTCTAATGACTACAGGTTTATGTGGATAACCATAAAAATTTGGCATAACCATAAAATTTTAGACTAAAATTAGGTCACTTCATCAACAGATAGAATAAAATAATTTATTTTATTATTTTATTAATTTTGTGTCCATGATGACTTTTTTGCAAATGTTTTGTGTTGATAAAGGTTATGTCAATCATAGGGTAAAATCTATATTATGAACTCAATAGTGCCCTCATATTTTTGATCTAAGACTCCATTTAGAAGTTATTCATATTTTTTGGGAAAACTGTTTGTGTGTGTGTGTGTTATTTAATATATTTAATATATTTTGAATATTTATTATAGGAACATCAGACCTTAGAATCACATGTCGTCTCTATGCCTGGTCATGAAAATAATCCATAAAATATCCAAAAATGATACATGGAAAATCTGATTCATTATAGTAAATATTGGAATGAGCACCCAAGTTGTGTATTGCCTTCAATTATAGGGAATGTGTATAAGGAAGTGGGACATTTTTCCTATTACTCTTTATCCAAAACTGTGGTATCAAGAATTGTGATAGAAATTTGTTTTGAGTTATATATGTTTCACCATAATTTCATTCCACTACGGAAACCACCAATGGAATTCTAGGATGGCAGTGATAGACATTCCCCATTGAAAATTAATCTAGAACCCCCTCTTATGCATGTACTGATAGTGGATTTGAAGCTATCAGAGAGTTAATTATGTGTTGTGTAGTCTATGGATAGAGAGGCTCCATGATTTGGGACGTTTATATATAATTTGATATGGGAGTTCTAGAAGTATCATCCACCTATATTCACATTTTATTGTGGCCTACATGCTATTGAGTTATATATATAGTCTATGCAAACTATCTTTGATCATCTAGAGACACCCCTTGAGAGAAGGGTGGAGCTGGATACATACATATTACATGGAGAAATAAATATTAGTGGGATTTACTAGTATAAGAATACCAGCATGTGGGGTTATCCTAGAATAATTTAAGGTTTTTTTCAATAATAATTTTTTCCCTAGGATATTAAAAAAAGGCAGGGTTTAAGTATTCATGTATCTCACTTATAGGAAGATATCTATTATGGATTATATAATGTGTTTTATTGAGATTATATGTTATCCACGATGTTAGTTTTAGATGAGGAATACAAGGTTTGGCTCTTTTAGGATGTACTGACATATAATGTTCAAGTTCAAGTGAATATTTTCCACCTAACATAATTTTTAGAGGTTTTGAATCAAGACCTTGTTGCTAAGAGGATCCTAAATAAGGTTAGGGGAACTAAAAAGTTGGATTATTTCATAGGTATTAATAGTGAATCTTTGGGTAGTAGGAAGAACATATTTTATGGTTCTTGCCTAGGAAGTGGTAGGAAGAGTATCCTGAGTAGTGGTTCATCACTTCCACCATGGAGAAGAAGTTATATTGAGTGTTACCAGTATGGTGGGTCTGGTCATGTGTGATCTTAGTTCCACCAATTACCTATGGAGTTCCAGTTGATTTGGGTTTATGGGGGACCTAGAGTGGTTTTATAGGAGGGTTATGTATTAATAGAAAGGAACATGGACCTAATTTAGGGTTTGGGGTACCACAATAGAGTGTTATTTGGGGTTCTTCCAACTATTTCAAATATAGAGGAGTAAGTGGTTCCTGAGGGTATGGGAGGCATCATCAGTAAGGTGATACCGTACAAGGGAGTTTATATATAGGATCCTAGTGTTGAGGATCAGTCTAGTTATAAAATATTTACCTAGATCCTATCAATCATTACATAAAACCATCAATAGCTCGAGGTGAAATTTTAGTGGCATGCACCCTTGATTTTGTATTGTTCTATATGGGTGAATTTTACCTATTTATATTAGCTTAGTTTTTTTGACTCTTGGGGTTAACTATAGTGTATATATATGGTTTAATTTTATCAATATTCCCTTAGGGGTGTGATATAAGTGTGTTTAATGATTTTAGGGGTGTGTTATCTTGTTTAGTGTTGAAAACATTAATCTAGAGGTTGATGCTTAATTCAAGGAACAAACATTTTGGATATGAGACCAGACTGAAAAGACCCTACATGGGAAGATGGTGCCTATGGTATATGTGATGTGGTAGCATGAGCATCTTCATGAGTAAACTTTAAATCGATAGGTGGATATATGTGAACAGTGGACAAAACTTTTCACTGGCGATGCCTAATGACACAACTTGGGGAAAATCTTCCATAAGGTGGGGTGGTTGTAATAAAATTATTATTATGAAGTATTGTTTGGTTTAAATTTTTTCCAGGAATTTGTAATTTTAATTTTCTAGGATTTTTGAGTATTTAGAGGAGTTTGGGGTAGTTTTTAGGAAATCAATTCCAGTGCGGGGGGTTTGTAATTTTTAACAAACAACATCGAGTACCCAATGTTCTATAATGGGTATTCATTATATCTAGTAAATGGGGGTACCTCGTAGGGTGATATCAGGTGGTTAGTGACCTTGGTAGGGGTACCCTGTGGGTTACTAAGTATATGATGATAGAGGATAGTGTATACAATGTGAACCTAGGTATATTTTTATAAAAATAATTATTTTTAGTAAATTAGTTAAAATTTTATATTAAATGAGAATTACCTCTTTTGTTACAAATCATCTATATGAATCTGGGATACCTCATCTCATTTTTCTTCCCATCGAAGTTTGGTTATCCCTAGTTCTTTGTTATAATATCCTTTCATCTATCCCATTGGATTTTCCAAGGTAAGGTTATCACTCCTCTCTCATCTAATCTTCATTTCTATTGTTGACTCACTGTTTCCCAGTAGTTATTCCTTTATTTATGGATTCATTCTAGTTTTATCAATTTTTTTCATGATAGTTCAATTCATCTGATGAAATCACATTGGAATTCTCCCATAGTTATGAGATAGGTGGTGACTAAAATTTCATGTTAATTTATATGTAGTGCATGATTTTTGTGATATGTGTGACCTAATTCTCCAATATGAAACCAAATGATGTTTCATATACTCTAATAAATTAATTTATAATGTATACATTCCTAAGTGGTCTTTCTCTTTTGGTTCTTAATGTCATGGTTATCGATGACCACATTTATGGCCTAAGTGTTATGTAATTTGGAATGAGGACCCATGAGGTGTTTCCTTAGTTTCGTTAAAACATGAGAGACCATGATAAGTTACAAACTTTATCCTTGTAGGTATAGATTATAATGAGTAGTTCTAACATAATTGTATCCCTAAATGAGATTTGAGAAATGGAAAATGGGTTGTCTGTGAGTTAACCAACCTAGTGTAAAGTGCTCAATGGTGTTGGGAGGCAGCCCAACCCATGTTGAACCTTGTGATTTATTTATTTTTGGTTGGGTGTATTGTCTTATTAACTTTATTTTATTGTAAAAGGGCTTATATTAAAATGTAGTTAGTTATACTTATCTTATTCTAAGTTTTCTATGTTTGGACTTGGTTATGTGTAATGCCAACTAGGGATATTGGTTTGGATGTGATTGGGTGCAATCCCATCCTGGGGGTATGTATGGTATGTGGTTGGATTTAATGTTATACGAGGTCATTATTGATACATGGTTTTTTTTATTGAAAAACTTGGGAATGTGGTTGGAAATTGTTTGGGTATAATGAAAACCATCACCAACCAACTCTATATTTGAATGTAATTGGGTGTAATGTCATCCTAGGGGTAATATTCGAATACAGATGTGTTTAATTGTAGAGACCTTTTTCCCCTTGTATTATTTTCAAATATATCAAGAAATATTTATGGGGCTAGAAGCTTAGATGGAGTGCAATTCCAAGGCTTGGTGTGCGCATAATTATTTTTATGAAAACAATAAAAATATTTTATATCATGCACACATGGTTTTTGAGAAATAATTGAATATCTTATAAATGTATTTTCAAATCTTAAAAAATTATACCATAGTTGAATCCATAGTGTGGGGTCTATCCTAGGTGTGATATAAAGTTGGACAATGTGGGGTGGACGGATAAATCAGCCATTGGCGGGTGCGTTCAGTGGATTATTTATTTATTTATTTATTTATTTAATTCATTAAATGACCTACACCTAATTCCCTATATAAATTAATCAATATATAGGATCTATAGGGTTATCCATATAACTCATGGACTATTGAGGTGATAATTTCATCACCCTTTATTAGTGAATTAAGATCAGATTACGAAAAGCTTCTGAATCCTGGAAAATTGAGGCACATCAAACACCATGAATCTTCTCCTTCATTGGAAGTAGCATTATTTACGAATGAATGATCAAATATTAAGGTAAGAATCATCATTTTTGGTTTATGACCTTATTATTAAATGATTGAACATGATCAAACTTATATTCTTTGATCTATGTTTAAATTGATCATTTGCATGATCCCACATATCAAATTTAGATTATTCATTCGATTTATCCCTATTGTGCCATGTTTCTCAGCCAGGACGTCCCTAATATATAATTTTCCCAAATAATTCTTTTCCTATGATTTTTTCACCTTTGGTTTATGTGATTTTCCCCTATCATTCTTCATGATCTTCATCATTGGCCTATGGGGTCACGGTTTGATATTTTTTAGTGGGATCAAGCATGATCGGACCCCCAGATTCATGATAGATTCCTGTTCGGAGAATGGATTAGTTATTATAAGATGGATTTAGATGATTTAAGATTGTGGGTAATTCCACCATGCATTTGGAAATTCATTGAGGTAGCAGGAGTCACCACGAGTGATGGAGGTGTGTATGACCTTTGAGCATCATAAATTAGATTCCGATTTTCGATCACTAGAGGGTCATAATCAACAAAAAAATCCCTCCCCTTTGATTTTGGGAAAACATCAGGAATGATTCAATGCGAAAGTGTTGGATCTTGAATTCATAGATAAGATAAAACTTTCTGTGAAAATACAGACTACACAGCATATACTAGGATGAACACATGCCCTGTAGTGACCCAACTATGAAGCCTATGGTTTTTGAGTGAGTTAAGTATCCCACATTGTGTGGGGAACCCACACGCCATGTGTCCCAGTACTGGTGTCCTGGAGTGTACACTAGGAGTACACAAACCTGGAAATAGCTAGGTACATGTCGTGTATAGGAACATGGCTAGTGTACATGGACATGACTAAGCACATGCCATGTACGGGCACAAGGACAGAGTACCTAGACACTGATAGGAGAACATGGATCGGCCTTGGGATCATATAACACCTTGTGTAGTACCCTAAATTCCATGTAGTACTACATAGACAATAATCTATGTGTTGGAAAGGAAGCTACCAGGAAGAAGAGTAGGACCACATGCCATGTGGGTCCCCTACACGACATGTACCTCCTTTTTTAGGAAACATCTACCTCTCGTATCTTCTTCATTTGGACATAGATTTTATCTTGTGAGTAACCTATCCAAAGTGTTTTTTCATATATAACGTGATGTGATCCTTTATATTAGATTTTTGGTTATGATGAGAGATGTTCTAGATGTTACACTTCATTATGAGATGCTCGATGATGGTAGTGATCGAGCGGGATTATCAGAGATATTTGAGTGATCATGGGTCCTCTATCTACTGAGTGACACCCTTCTGTAGAGTCAGGGCATGGGTCCTCTATCCACTGAGTGGAACCCTCCTTTGAAGTCAAGGAATCAGTCCTATATATATCTATTGAGTGGAACCCTCCTGTTGTACTAGGGAATGGGTCCTTTACCTATAGATTATGTACCCTCAACTGTGAGGCATAGTGGATAGGTGTGGATTGATAAGGATACTTATTTGTAAAGAAACATGAGATGCTGGGAATCATTTATTTAACTTTTGGAATTGATGGCATACTCATCATCCTAGAGTTAGGCTATGATATAGAGATCCCTTTTCTCTATCATGTGGGTTTCTTTTCTAAGTATATGTATATACATCCTTGTTGTTTTATTTTGTTTCTTGCTATGGGTTGAGCTATCTACTTCTATTATGTCTCTTATTGCTTCCCCCTTCACCTTGTGGGTAATCTTAATGGATATTCATATAATCACCTATGTATGGGAATTTACCACACATGCCATGTCTTATATAGATGATGGGAAGGTCGGTGGTGATTTCAAGGGGGGTATAGGGATACCCTGGTGCATTTGACCACATATAGTGGTCAGTTCTTGGAGATTTAGATTCGGGCTCTCATAGAATATAATTTTACATTTATTTTTAGGTTGTGACATCTTTCTGGTTGGGAATGTATTTTTTATATTTACATTTCATATTATTATATCATACTCATGTATTCCCTAGAGGTTGTTACATGCATGGTTACTACTCTAGATGTTACTATATTTTCTTATATTCCTCTAAAATTATGCATAGAGATGGTTGTATGAATGTATATAGGTACTTAAGAAAAGGTATCCCAAATTAGTTATTCCTTTTGGAGCTTGTCTATAACCTCTAGTCTATGGATATAGTATTGGGATAGTTGTGTATTAAGCATTGTTGGGTTGGGTTATGAAAAATTATTATCAAAGGTGGTTCAACCTCAGGATAATGTTTGGGGTTTTGTCCCCTGATGAGTTTCTATTAGGAACTTTGGGAAATGGTTTCAATGTGTCTCAATTGTTTCTTTTAGGAAAGGGAACCCAATTTTGGTGTGAAGTTCAACGTATCCATACATCAGGACTCTGACTACCTGCTTATCAACATGGAATTTCGAGGCATTGGTTGTAGGGATTTTTGGTACATTCATCATATAATGTTGATTATTTTGATTTTTCTTATTGAGTCAGCTCCCCGTATATATATTCTCATTTGAATGTGGTATGTCTTGATTAAATCTTTATGATTTCTCCATGAAGACAGACATCCAAGCTACCGATTTCAGATAGTGACAATGATCAAATGATTGATGAGGAATCAATTCAAGGGCCACATAACGAGATCCTTCCTCAAAGTAGAAAGGTAGAAACACCCACACCTTTATAGGAGTAGATAGTACCAACAGAGAAATATGAGGATGTACATAGTCTTATCACACTCCTTGATTTCCAACACCAGAATCAGCTAAGGTTACATGGTGATCCAGATCCCCAAGTAGTAGAGGATTGGCTAGAGTCCATGATCTAAGTTTTTAGGCTTATCTGAACACTGATGGATCGTTTGGCTATGTTAGAAACTAGTCTTTTCCATATATCATACAAGTTCTAGTGGAACCTAGTTATGCATATGCATGATTAGTCGACAATCACATAGTATGAATTCTAGAATCTTTTTTTAGGAGTACCACAACTCATGATTTCACTCATTTCAGATTCAAGAGCTTCTAGAGTTGTAGTGGGGAGGGATTATAGATTGTGATTATTTTTCGTGGTTTACTGACCTTATGTAATACTCCCTTATCATTATTTGGAATGGATACTTCTAGGTATGGAATTTTGCACAGGGTCTCGATAGAGATATGCATGATGGTGTGGTGCCCCCATGTATTCCCACTTATGTCAGAGTATTAGGGAGGGAACTGGTGATAGAGAGATTACTATTAGAGGGATTCCATATATATATGGAGCTGGTAGTGGGTGTTATAGGGCTGATTCATTTGTGGTAGATAGAAAGCACCGGTCGACAGGATCTCGGTGCAGGATATCTTCCTAGGATCAGACTCGGGCACGTGGTCATGCGGTATAGGGACTGCATAGGTGATAATGGTAGACCAGATATGGGTGGTGCTATGAATGTGATGAGTGAGGTCACATGGAATGTGATTTCCAAACCTGACATGCTGAGGAGGGAAGAAAGATATCAGATGGACCGCCATAGTAGAGGTAGCACTGTGATCATGGATCTCCCATGAGAGGTGAGGGTAACCCCCAGGGTGGTGGAGCTGGAAGAAGAGTAGGTGGGGATCTATAATGATTCGTTTTTTATGGTGAATGACATTATGAGCTACTCCCACCACCACCACTAGGTGGCCCAAGCCAGGATTAGGGAACTGGTAGTCGGGGTCATGGGTAGATGAAGGATGTGGATGCATATGACCCAGAAGCTCGTTAGATGATTAGAGGTATGATCTATGTTTATTCTACTCCATCTTAAGTACTATTAGAAACCTATTTTATTCATTCCTTCATCTCTTTACTCTTGGTGTGAGATATGGGGATCCCAATCTAGGATTTAAACCAACATCTTTACCTTGAGGTTCCTGTGGGGAATTCTACTTCAATATCTTTCATCTTCCAATAGTGAGAATTATTTCTTAGTGGAGAGAGTTTTTCATGGGACCTTTTGGTCATTACAATGATACCTTATGATTTCATCTTGGTTATGGACTGATTTTCCATAGTCCATGCCTAGATTTATTGTCTCTATAGATGAGTCAGAATCCTTCACACTAATGTAACGTGATACTTCTTTGTGGGTGAGATAGATCTCATGGTAGAACAAGTGGGTTTTGTGAGCAGGAGGATAAAACACATTACCAATAAGTTGAAGAGTTTTTCCTTTAAAACAAAATTCTCTTTAGGTATCTACATTCCATAAGTCATGGTGGATTTTATTGATATCTTTCCCAAGTACATTTTGGGACTACCTATAATGTCATATATGGAGTCTTTCATCTACTTTCACACAGTTATGGATATGATATATTGTACCTAATATCATATGGCCACTACCAGACTCTAGGAGCTATAGTTTGAATTGGAGTACCTTTGAGAGAAGGGTTTTTCATATACTTAGTGTGTCCCACTAGGCAGATCCAATGTTTTTTTTTTGAAAAAATGTGGATGGGATATTGCATCTTTGTGTGGATTATCATCACCTGAACCATAAAAAGATAAAGAACAAGTACCATTTTTTAAGGATTGATATCCTCCTTGATTATTAATGAGGAATGATATGGTTCTCAAAGATCGATCGCAGGTCCGGCTACCACCAGTTGAGAGTTCACAAGGCATATATTCTGAATATGGGATTATGATGTGGCTATAGACACTATGAGTTTCTATTTATGAATTTAAGTGTGATAAATTCCACTACTATGTTTATGGATTTGATGAACTATATATTCTATTTGTACTTGGAACGATTTGTTATTTTCTTCATTAATAACAAACTTATATACTTTGTGTCATAGGAGGAGATTGCAGAGTTCTTGAGGATGGTCGAAGAATTTCTTCTTGAGAACCATAATTATAGTCATCTCTCAAAGTGTCAGTTATGGATCCAAGAGGTTCAATTTATAGGTAATTTCATTTCGGAGTATGAATTAGTTATGGGCCCAGAAAATATTGATGCAGTACTTTCTTGGGATGCACCTAAGAGAAAGTCATAGGTGTGGAGTTTTCTTATCTTGGTGGGGTACTAAAAGATGTTTGTATCAAACTTCACCATGGATTTATCTCCTTTGACCACCTTGACATGGAAAGGGAATCCATTTGTATGGAGTTAGTATTTCTAGAGAGAATTTTAAGAGTTTAGGTTGAGGATGATGAGTGCTCCTATTTTGAAACTATCGGAGTAGAGCATGGAATACCTAGTATAGTGTGATTCCTCTAGAGTTAGGCATGGATGAATGTTGATGTAGAGGTAGACATTTATTTTATATGGTTCAAGGTTGTTGAGACCCCATGAGAAGAACTACATGACTCGTGACCTAGAGTTAGAAATGGTATTCTTTTCTTTGAGGATGTAGAGGAACTATCTTCTGGGAGAGCACTTTATTTTTTACTCATATCGTCAGAGTCTTAGGTATGTTCTCATGTAGAGATACCTGAGACTAAGACAAAGGTTCTAGTTAGAGTACTTATAGAACTATAACTTCAAGATATTATATACTCCTAGGAAGGGAAACACGGTGATAATTTCCCTTAGTAAGAAGTCACAGGCCCGTTTGGTGCAAGAGGTGTCATATTAGTTGGTTTCTTTGTGGCTAAACCTGATTGAGGAGAAGGGTGTATCATTTATTCAGTCGATTGTGTTTAATCCTACACTTATTTAGTGTGTGAGAGAGAATTATTTGGAATACATTGACTATGAGGTCCTACATGAAAATATATCCCCATGATATTCACAAGATGGATTTTCTAAAGGAGGGAATTAGGTCATCCTTTTTCAGGGATGGGAGGTAGTCCCAGTCATGATACAAGAGTTTGTAATGATATATTTTCACACATATTCTTTGTATATACATACTGGTGTAGGGAAGATGTAAAAATACCTTTAGTTGTAGTTTAGGTGGGCTTACATGAGTTAGAGTGTGGCTTATTTCATCTCTCAGGGCCTCACATGCTAGTAGGTAAAGGCTAAGCAGCATATTCTGACAGGTTTGTTGCATCCCCTTGAGATATCGGAGTGGAAATGGGATGGAATATACATGGACTTTATGATAGGTATTCTATAGAGAGCAAGATTCCATGATCCATATGGGTTATAGTTGACCAACTTATGAATTCGGCACACTTCCGTTTTATCAAGGAGCATAGTTTGATGGGGAGTTTGTGGAACTTTTATGTGTAGGTGATAGTATGTGTTCATGGGGTGACCTCAATGATTGTCTCTAACTATGATGTGTGGTTTACTTCATGGTTTTAGAGAGGCCTACAGGAGTTATTCAAGACCCAGATGAGGATGAGTATAGCCTTTCACCCCTAGATATATGGGCATACCGAGAACACTATCCAGGTTCTAGAGGATATGTCAAGGGCTTATGTGTTAGAATTTGTCCAGAGTTGAGAGAATCACTTTCCCTTATTAGATTTTTCTTATAACAATATCTATCAGTATAATATCATCATGGAACCTTTTGAGGCCCAATACGGGAGACCCTACAGGTCACCCTTATACTAGATAGAGATATTTGTGACATCTTTTTCTGAGCCAGAGATGGTGCAGGCAATGGAAGTGAAGGTCTGGGTGATCTATGAGAGGATTAAGACAACTCAGAGTAGGAAAAAATATTATACAGATCAACGTATTAGGCCCTTGGAGTTCAGGTAGGGAGACCATGTTTTCCTGATAGTATCCCCACAGTAAGGATTATTCATATTTTTATAGGTAGGCAAGCTATCTCTGAGGTTCATCATGCCATTATATAACTTATAGAGGGTTGGAAAGGTTTCTTTCCACCTCTCCTTTCCCTCACAGTTGGAGTGGGTGAATAATTTCTTCCATGTGTAGAAGCTGAGGAGATACATGCATGATCCCATGCATGTTATTCACTGGGGTTATCTAGACATCAAGGATGGATCCACTTTCATAGAACACCTATTAGTGATCAAGGATTGGCAGGAGAGGATCCTATGTGGATGGATCATTCCCTTGTTTCATGTGATATGGAAGTATGGGAGCATGTAGGAGAGCTCCTTGAAGTGGGAGAGCCATATGAAGGCTCAATATCCCTAGCTTTTTATTTAGTTTTTTCTTTTAGAGGAAGAAAATATTAAATGAGTGAATAATATAGAGACCCTGTTTTACCTTTTAATAGTTTTAAATAAATTGAGGAATGTTTTTAGGGTCAAGAGATGAGATGGTGTGCAATTCCAAGGCTCACTGTGCTCAAAAGTAATTTTATAAAATTATTAATTATATTTTATATTGTGTGTGAAAGGTTTTTTATAAATAATATAATTTATCATAAATGGATTCTAAAATGAAAAAACCTAATAGCATGATTGAATATGGACTGTGGGATTTACCCTAGGCACAATCTAAAGTTGGTCGGTGTGGGATGTTTAGATAAATTGACCATCGGTGGGTGGGTTTAGTGGATTAATTACTTAATTAGTTAATTAATTAATTAAATGACATAAAACCTAATTCCATATATAAATTCATTATTTTGGATGATCTATAGGTTTATTCGTATAACCCTAGGATTTTTTAGAGGAAAATTCCATCACCCTTCATTTGAGAATTGAGATCGAATGGCAACAAGCTTCCGGATCTAGGAAAATTGAGGCACAACATTTTAAATGAATCCTCTCTTTGATTGTAAGTGTCATTTTTCACCAAAAAATGATCAAATCTCGAGGAAGTAATCATAATTTTTTGTTTCATCCCTTATGATTAAATGATTGAACATGATCAAACATTTATTCTTTGATCTGTGTTTAAATTCAGCCATTTCATGAACCTATGTATCATATTTAGATTATTTATTATATTTATCCCCATTTTTCTATGTTTCTCATCCTATAAATCCATAAAATATACTAATTGGATAAAAAATCTTGGAAAATTTTTGTTAAACATTTGGTTTATATTCTTTTCCCCCATTGTTCATTATGATCTTTTTCATTGGCCAACGGGTCACGGTTTGACATTGATAGGTGGGATCAAACATGATAGAACCCCTGGATTCCAGGAATATTTTTATATGGTAAATGGATAATCTATTACATGATTTATATTGATTATTTTTTTGTTTTAGGTGATTCCATAGTGGATTTGGAAATCCAGTGAGGCAATAGGAGGTTCCAAGAGTGACAACGGTAATTATGGGCTTTGAGAGGTGGATCAAATTTTGATTTTTGGCCACCATAGATCTGGAATTGATAAACGGTGGCCCTCCACTTTAATTTAGGGTTAACATAAAGAAATATTATACATGAAATAGTTATATTTGGAATGCATAGATCATATCTAACTTTCTGTGAAAATCTATACTACACAGCACGTACTGGGATGAACACACATCGTTTAGCGACCCAACTGTGGAGGCTAGGGTTTTTGGGTGAGTTAAGTATCACACACCATGTGGAGAACCCACACACTATATTTCCCAATACTGGCAGCCCGATATATAATCTGTGAGTACAAAAATACAGACATGGATAGGCACACAGTGTGTTTGGGCACATGAACAGAGTACACAGACATGGATAGGCAAACATTGTGTACGGACACAGGACCAGAGTACACAGACCTAGCTATGAGAACATATCTCAACCATAGGAGGATAATATAAGTTTTTATGTGCTATATGGCTTGTGATCGGGCATGATCATTAGAGATATTTCACCAGAACCCTCATGCAGTGTCAGGGCAAGAGTCCTCTTTCATTGGAGTGGAACCCTCCTACGGAGTTAGGAAATGAGACCTCTATCTATTGATTGGAACCATCCTATAGATTATGGACATGGTCCATCTACCTAATGAGTGTCACCCTTATATAGAGTCAGGGCATGGGTCATCTACTTACTAAGTGGAACCCTCCTGGGGAGTCAGAGCATGGGTCCTCTATCTACTAAGTGGCACCCTTCTATAGAGTTAGGGAATGGATCCTTTATCTAGTGAGTGGCACCCTCCTGTGGAATAATATAATGGGTCATGTTTCTATATATTGAGTTTAAACCTCCTCTTATACCAGATCACGGGTCATATACCTAGAGATTAAGTACCCTTGGTTGTGTGTCATAGTGGAGAGGTGTGGATTAACATGGATACTTATTTGGATAGAAACATGAGATATTGGGAATAATTGGTGGAACTTTTGGAAGTTATGGAAGACTCATCATCATGGATTTGGGCTATGATATAGATATCCCCTTTCTCTATCGTCTAGTTTTCTTTCCAGAGAATATATATATACATCCTTGTCATTGGATTTCATTTATTGTTGTGGGTTGAGATGTATACTTCTATCATGTATCCTATTGATTCTCCGTTAGATTTCAGGGTATCTTGATGGATATGTATATACTCACCCCTGCATGGACTTTTCCTATACGTGTCGTGTCTTATGTAGACAACAGACAGGTTGGTTGTGATTTTAGTGGATCATAGGGATACCCTCGTGCATTTGATCATGTATGGTGGTTGAGGATTGGATATCTGGAGTCAATCCCTCTCACCATTTATATTTATAGTTATTGTCAGGTTGGGATATATTTCTGTATGGGTGTGTATTTTTTTCTTTACTTTTCATATTATGTTTTCATACACTTTTATTCCCTAGTGGTTGTTACATGAATGGTTTTTTCTCTAGATTTTATTGTATTTTCTTTTATTCCTATGAACTTATTCATATATATGGTTTCATATTCATACATATACTTAGTAAAAGACCTATTATATTAGTTATGACTTTCAGTACTTGTTTCCTACCCTTGGCCTATGGAGATGGGCTTGGTAGTTTTGGCTCGAGCCCTACTGGGTTGGTTCGTGATAGTATTTCCAACCTAGACAATAAGGTAACTTTGTGAATGTGGTTGGGTGTAATGAAACCCATTTTTGTTCATTTGATATGTATTAGTTTTTTTCAACCATAGGAAATTTTAGATACAATTTGGTTATACTACAAATGAAGGGTGTTTCGATGGCATGGTATGGGTGTAATGTTAATCACACAATTTGGGGTTTTCAAGTTGGATGTATTTTTAATTAGTACACTTGAGACATATAATAATTGATCGTTGGCATACATCATTTCAACCCTTAATATCTTTATGTTACATGTATAGACTCAACACCAGTACTACTTGAAGAAAGTATAGTCAGTCCTGAGTATCATGTTGAAACCCAAGGATACGAAGGGTATTTATTATTAATGTCAATATTATTTCCATGCCACTTCATAATGAACTTATATATTGTGAATTTGGTTATGGAAACAATTGTAGGTATCCTACTTGGATTTACTTACACCCTATATGGGAATCTCAGTTCATGTGAAAATTCCATGGTTCATGATGTAGGTAAAGGAAAAGACCGAATAGGGAGTGGTTGGGATGGAGATTTTGTTTCAAAGTTAGGATATGGGACCAGGGCAGGGAACATGACTAGTTTTTGTGGATATATCCCTTGTTTTATTAATTTTGGACTGTTTATGTATATTATTAGCCCATGGGTGAGCTTATTTATTTCTATATGAATCATGTGAAATTATAGTGGATCATTTTGATATAGAATATGTGTTGTTATTTACTTGTGGTATGATTATAGTTGTAATGTGCATAATTTTATTTTATATGGTAATGAATATTATTTCAATTAAATCTAATATTATTTATGGTTATATATACTTTATGTTATATTCTCCCTACAATCACCTACAAACCCTCACTACTAGTTGGAAAACTCTGGCATTCAGGGAATCTTGTTAAGGTCATGTGGTTCTATTGGTTCAACCAACATTCTGGTGATCCAGGATGGGATGTTATAGTCATAATTGTTAGAAATAAAAGTGGATTAAATACCTTCATAGGGGTTGAATCAGGTTATGGATATTCATTACAAAATTATTCCTCCCCCACTAGATCTTGAACTCTTTATTACAAGGGTCACTTCTTTTTCTATTTAGTGTTTATATTGATCTTATCCTTACCAACATTATTTGATAATGATGCGTAGAAAATAATTAAATAAATCAAGCACAATTACACATAGATCTTTACATGGTTCACCGCTATGGGCTAGTCCAAGGAGCATGAATCCAATGGTCTGTTGGTGAACCAAAATCACTAATCTCATTATTGTTTAGTTTAGGCTAGGTCACTACTACTTTTGATCACTACCCTTAAAAATATTGGTGAATATACACTATCTCCTTGGGATCACTTCCATCACCCTTTCCTATTATGCTTGTTGCTTTATAAGGAAAACAATTGCCACATAGGCCAAAGAACAATATCTTCTATTAGTGAGAATTTCACCAAATGTAAGGTAGGTGTCTTTGAACTTCATGTTCTTCTATACAACCTTGATGTGGAAATCCCCTTGAGAATCACATTTTCATGAGATACCATGGAAACTCTTCCTCACTTGGGAAAGTTCTTCAAGATATGTTAAGTCTTACTTTCACTAACTTGGATGTAGAAATGAATAAACTTCCTCTACAAATATTCTTGGATAGTGAAGATCCTATGTCTTCATAATCTCTAGGATTCAAATATGAAAATAGTGTTATTAATAGGGTAGACTTGGAATTTATCTCCTTATTTGATACCCTAATATGAAAACCTTGCGTGAGTCCCCTTCACATAACCCCTACATGATACCCTTAGTGAGCCCCTCTTCATATCACGTGGATCACGTGACTTCAGCAAGAGACACTATTCTGCTTACACAAATTGTGTGACTCTGATAGGTCTACCTATGTGAGAAGATATTCTACACATAACACTCTTCTCAAGATCCCCTCACAATACCCTTTTATGATACCCCTTCATTAAACCTTCTTTAGTTTATGTGGTTTGTGTAACTCTAGTGTGAGACACTATTCAGGTTATATGGATCTTGTGAAATTGATGGCACTGCCTATGCATCTAAACACCCACCACATGCTTCACTTAGAAAGATACCTTTGTGAGACCCCTTCGTGATACTTTATACTAATTATGTGAATTGTGAGACTCTTTCTCAATAATTTTCTCTCCTTATGTTAAATACTTTTTATTTAGATCAATCCACTTAAGAAAACTTCTTTGTTTATTAAGGATGGGTTAAGGGATATTTATAGGCATAAATACACAACCTTAACTCTGAAAATTGTGGTTATCAATCCATTCCACCACCTCAAGAAACTTAGAATCATCCTTATGCACTTCACATGATCAGTTGTGTAATTTTTGAATGACATCCATGACATACTGATTATACCAATTCCTTCCACCTTTATCATCATTATTGTCCTTAATCACATCACTTGATTCCATCATGAGACCCATTGAAAATCATGTGCTCATCACGTGACCCCTTTATTAGATCCCTTCAAAACCATGTAATGGTCAAAAACATTGTCTTCGGGCACTTTGCGTGTTCTGTCACAACATCAAAATACAATCATTTGTGCTTTACGTGATCCCATCATGAGATCCGATCAAAATCATGTGGTCTCATGATTTCAAATGAACACGAGAAGTCTCCTTCCCAAAATCCCTTGATAATCATATGGTTTCTTCAAATATATCATTTGATATCATCATGAGATCCCTTTTATATTCATTCATATCATATGATGAAATCGTGTGATCTCCTTCAGCTCTCACAATCGCAAGTGATACAGGTCCACCTTGGCTAGAAAAACACACTCTATGAGATCCTTTGGGACTTGAATTCTTTTTTGTGATCCTTTGGAACATGCATTCTCTACATGATCCTTTAAGACACTTAAAATCTATATGATCCTTTAGGAAATTTTTTATTTACATAATACTTTAAGAAATTATCACTCACTCTTCACACCTTCTTTGACAACCAATCTTTTTCATTAATTTCAAAACATGTCAAAAAACACAATCATCCCAAAAGAACCATCAAGAGTGATTTTTTCCAATAATTTCCCCCTTTGAGTTTGTCGACAACACTTCAAAACTCTAATAATAAACTTTCTGACAATTCATTCACATGAAAAACCATTTTCTTTCTGTAGCCCCGGATACTAATAAATGAATTTCTTAACATGTACTCTAAGAAAACATGAGTCAAGTTCGGTGTGATAAATAAGATTGTGAGTAAAATTTCATTGATGAATCACTTATTTCTCAAACCTATCATTAGAAACCTTCTTAATACCAAGATATAGAACAAGCTCATCCCTTGAGATTACTTATTATCCTACACATGTCAACTTATCACATCACGAACCAAAATTCCACTCATTTTCATGAATCTTCTTCATTTAAAGATTAGTTTTATAATTATCATATTTTAAAAATCCACATGTTTTGCTACTCCCCTTATCAGTTTCTCCCCTAGCTTAATCAAGAATTTTCTCTACCTTTTTCAATTAACCCAATGGTCACTCCTTTGTAGTCTGTAACATGGTAAAGAACATATATTATCACATAGGGTAAAACACACCATACCTCAAGGAGAGGGGGTTTCAAATCCACATTGTTCAAGTTTGGGGAGTTGACTAGACTCCAAGAGCTAATCAATTCCACTCAAAAGATTATTTGGGTACGACCTTAATTAAAATTTCTATAACCTATAGTTCATTAAAAAAAACTAAATATTTACAAGGCCATGCTCCACTTTCTCCTTGATGAAGTGATATTTAATTTCAATGTTCTTTTTACTTGAGTTATGGACTAGATTTTTTAGAATATTTACATCACTTGAATTATCTCAATATATACTGATCAGAGACTTCCCTTAAATCTCCCCCTTTCACATAGAATTATATAGTGGATTCCTTTATCTATGACTTTAATCCCCATTAATTAATTATCACTATGAATTATACTTTCAATAATATAAAAAACATGGGGGAATAAATATTATTCTTATAACTCCTAAAATATAGGTAAAGATAAATTATTCTCCCCCTTTGGTCATGCACTTATTCTTAGCCCATGTGACACCATTGGTTGACATCTGGAGACCACCTAGTTATGTAAAATATTTTAAATTTCATCTTTAAATCCATTTATCAACTTAGGATTTAAACTTTTATAATTTTATAACATTTCAAGCTCATAGCCATATTCTTCTTTATATATGTACACTACTAACATATTTTTAGAAAGTAAAATTACCCCTTGGAATTGATTCATTGATAGATCCTCTAAGCCTATTGAGTTAGGACTCTATATAGGAAACAATATTTTAAGCCAATAACCACCAACATTGTTCATGTTACTTACTTCCATGGATTCTAATAGCATTACTTTCTTAAATTCTTCATAGGACACGCTTTTCAGATGATGATATATTGCATATAAATATTGTCACTATATCTCTCTAAAAGACTCTAACTTTAGATTGATACAGATCATTAATAAAAAAATTGATTAATATAGATGTTGAATTACTCTTCAAAATTGAGAGACCACTTTTTGGAAATGTTGTGGATTTTCTCTAGCAACTTCTTGGTATCCTAAAAATAGTCAGTTGATACTGCATTTTTAGAATAAAATAGATATTCATGAAATACATGAATATTTCTAAGTCTACCTTAATATGTATTGTCTTGGTAGAAAAAAACACTTTAATTGATTCCTAATATCAATGTATAAATATTCAATGTAACTTAGAACCACTAGATCATTCATGTATTGCTTTGATCAGTCTTCAGTTACACATCAAGATCTTTATCATATGATCTTCCTTTTGTGAAGCTTCAAAATTATAGTTACATATTTAAAACAATAATCTGGTTTTGTAACACTACTTATTAAATTTAATACCATATTATAATTTTAAGAGTTTTGATTCTTCTTGACACATGTATCTTCATTTATCTTATAATCCTATTCCTTTTCATCACACACACACCCCATGGATTGAATCTCCCTCTTAAACCTATACCACATCAAACACATATTATAAATAGTTAAATTCATGGGGATAGGGGTGACTTTGGAATATTATATAATATAATTGTGGTCCATCCCTATGGACTAACCCTTTGATATTTTCTTGCAATGCGTTAAATTATTACCGTGCTTGTTCTAACTGCCGAGCTAACATCAACTATTCTAACCATATAACTAGACATCTCTACCAATATTATTAGTATTTTTAAGATTTATAAGATCTATAGGATTATAATTTTTTAGAATTTTGGTTTTAAACACACTAATATAAATTTATTTTGTTGAATCTCCAACTATACTCCATTTTTCATGATTCTTTTTCTGAGTAGGAATATTTTCATTGGTCATTTGTTGTTATTTCTTCCTCTATTTGAGGTATGATTCTTTTTCCTTCACTTCATTCCTTGTGGAATGACACATGAATTTTTCATAGTATTATTTATTCATTTTTATTTTATCATTTATCCAAGTCTCCTCACCCTTTCTTGTTGGGAGTGACTCTTTTAATGAATGTAAATTGTTCTTAAAAACAACTGGAGTAGATCCTTCCTTTTTATTCTTGCTTCACTCACATTAATTCTAAAAGAGATTTTGTTAGTGTAACAGAGGAGGTTCTTACTAAACCTTTCATTGAGATCCTTTTATTTCTTCTGATATATTAAAAAAATTATCTTAGTATGTTATCTTCAGTATAATATTTCTTACTATACATCTCTAGAGTTAGGAATCTCCTTTCAGGTTCCATTTTCTTCCCTCCTTTATTCCAGCTAAAATATCTTCCCAAATTCCCATGATTAGTACATATAAACCAACTCCCATTAAAAACATACCTCACCTCATCATTTCTTGGTGGATATATTTGTGCATCCAAAGTTCTTCTTCTAATATTGAGCCCTAGGGATTCTATAAAAATCCTCACTGTGTGTCCTAGTCTTCTGTAATGGTATCATTTCATGGATACTTTCTTATGAGATACTTTTTCTTTCATAATTTTCAAGAATATTCTTATTATTCTTAGATTTAGAAATATTTTTATCTTCACATCATGAAATATATTCCAAATCCTCAAAAAACATAAAATTTGACCATACTCACATAGAAATAGCACATATTGTCATTACTTCTTGAAAAGGTATTTTTAGATCTATTTCCAACACCTATATAATTTTTCCTATTTTTGGAACTATTCACAGCTCTTTATCTCATGCATGGGATAAGGTTCATTATAGACAATAACATATTTTCCAAAACTGCATAACCTTTGGGATAAGACAATCATTTCATGTTTTTCCTCATAAATAACATATTTTCATTTCATTTCATTATTACCTAACAAATGATAGTCAAATGATAAATGCAATGAGTCCTTTAATTTATGCTTTCCTTTGGTATTAGATTGCTCTAGTTCTTTCTTGAATGATTCTATCTATGATATAAATTTTTGAATCTTATTATACCTTCATTAAACATAAGAATCAATTTATCCCTTGAGAATCCTCCCACTAGTCATCTCATATTCCAATTCCCGAGAGAGTGTAACCACCATGTAACTTTACTCATTTATTTTATAATTCATCTCAGTAATATAATATTTAAACAAAACATTATCTTTTTGTATCCTTTGATTATCATATACCAATTATGATACATGTAAATAAAAAATATCATTAATGGTTTCTAAATTATAAATTTCTTATGAGTTCATATTCTTTCCCTTGTCATTAGCTTTGAGTTTTTTCATCTTTGTGGACATCACTTGTAGTTATTAATCTTGGGAATCATTATTATCTCTTAGATAAATGTCCACTTCAACAATAATTTTATTTAAAACTTTTATATTATTGAATTCAATTTCCTATTCTTGGATCTGGATATCATGATGTTTATTTTCTTCTTTCAATTTATGATCCAATTCCATTATTATATCGAAAACTTACACTTTTTTCTTCATTGGAATTTCTTCATCATTATTTGTTCCTACATCACTTAGAATGATAGGTTTTTCACTTATTATTGGAGTATCATTGAATGAGAAAATAGTCTCACAATATAATTATTTATTAGTTTCATTCAATTGAATCACACACTTTCCATAGGCACTTTCACACTCAAGAATTTTACCAAAGTTATAATTCTTATTTAAAGTTATTCCCTTTTCCATGGAACACTAAAAATGAAGTAAACTGAAACTTAAAATTTTAAAATAAAATATACTAAGACATAGAAAAAAAATACAATAAATATAGCCTTTCCACATATACAATTTTTTATGTAAAAAATAGGATTATATACCCTGAGATGGGGGGTCAATTAGGGTATGGATATTCATTAAAAATTTATTCTCATCCCTCTTGATCTTGACCTATTTATTATGAGGGTCACTTATTTGGATATTTAGTAATTATATTTATCTTATCCTTACCAACTATATCTGATGATGATGCACAAAAATTAAAGCAACAATGTATCCATAATGGAAACACAGATCTTCACTTGGTTTACCACTATGGACTAGTCCAAGGAGCATGTATCCAACAGTGTGTTGGTACCCCAAAATCACTAAGATCTATACCTATTGGTTTATCATAGGTCACTCCTTCAGCATGTCACTATCCTTTAAAATATTATGGAATATTAACTATCTTCCTGGGATCACATCCCTCACACTTCCCTCTTATGCTCACTACTTTAGAAGGGAAAACAATTGGCACATAGGACAAAGAACAATATCTTCTTTTGTTGATATTTTCAATGAATGTAATGTAGGTTTATTTTAACTTCACATGATCCTTAAAATACTTTATGTGAACCTCCAATTGAGTATCATCTTTCTATAAGATATCCTGGAAACTCCTTCTCACTTTTTCATGTTCTAAAAGAGATGTTAAGTCTTCCTTTCACTACCTTGGTTGTAGTAGTGAATAAACTCCTTCTAAAAATATCGTCAGATGGTGTAGATCCTATGTATTATTATTTTTTAGAATTTAGATATGAAAATAGTACTTTTAATAGGGTAACCGTGGTGTTTATCTCCTTGTGTGAGACCCTGACACATAACCCTTGTGTGATCCCCCTTCACAAGACCCCTTCATGAGGACCCTTCACGAGTCCCTCTTCAGATCACATAGATCATGTTACTTCAATATGTGACTTCATTCTACTTACAAGGATCACATGACTATAATAGGTATTCCTATGAAAAAAGACACTTAAGACATAAAACCCTTTGTAAGATTCATCCACAATACCCCTTCCCAATACCTTATTTAGCTTATGCAGTTCATGTGACTCTGGTCGCAAACCCTATCCAGGTTATGCGGATATTATGACATAAATAGGTGTGCATATACATCCAAACACCCTCCACATACATCACTTCACAAGATACCTATGTGAGATCCCTTCTGGATATTTTCTACTAATTATGAGAATCATGGGACTCCAGTAGAAGACTTTGTTCTTCCTGTGTGAAATAATTTTGGTTTGGATCAAACCACTTAATCAAACTAATCTATTTCATAAGGATGTGTTAAGTGGTATTTATATGAATAAATCCACCACCATAACTCTATAAATCATGATTAATTTTCCATTATATCACCTCAAAAAACTTACCATCAACCTTATATGATTCATGTGATCGGTTCTAGAATTTGTGAATGACCTCCCTGACATATTTATTATCTCAATACTTTCAGCCTTGATCAGTTCATTTCATTTGAGCACATATACTAATCCCAATGTAAGACCCCTTTCAAATCATGTGTTAATCATCTTATCAATTCATGATATCCCTTAAAACCCTTATGGTGGTAAGTGACATTATTTTTATGTTCATCACATGATCCATCAAAAAATCTAAATACAATCATGTGTGATTCATGTGATCCCATCACAATAACCAATGAAAATAATGTGGTTATGTGATTTTTAATGACTATGAGAAGTCTCCATAATTTTTATCCTATTTTCCTTTATGTTATTTTAAATACTTTTTTGCAATATCCCTTGACAATCATACGGTGTCGTCAAGTGCATCATGTGATATCATCATGAGATACCTTTTATACTAACATGGATCATGTGATTCCATTATGTGATCTCCTCTACCACTCATTATCACAAGAAATATAATTAAACCTTGTCCAAAAAAAATGTTTTGATGCCCCTTAGGACTTACATGCTTTCACATAATCCTTTTTAAATAACATACACCACATGATCCATTAGAACATTCTCACTCCATGTTATCCTTTAGAATATTCGTGCTCTGTGTGATCTTTTAGGATATTCATGTTCACTCTTTATACCTCCTTTTACCACCAGACTTTGTCAATAAAATTAAACCTTGTAAACAAACACAATCAACCCAAAAGAACCATCAAGTGGTATTTTTTCTAATATTCATCTTCACCTCTTTCCCTCTTTAATTAGTGGCATCTAGGGATGGTTTCTCATAACTAAGGATAAGGTAATCCTTAATTATTCTCCTCTTATTCACTCTTCCATTCCCTTCATCTAATTTCCATTTCTTTGGATAAGAGTTATAAGCATAATTCCACTAGATCATGGTGAAAGTCATCCTAGGTGATGGGGATTCTTCATATCTTATTTTAAGGAAACATAAATTGTTTGATTGTATTCTATCAATGTTTATTTTGGTTCAAGGTGGACGGGGTATAAATTATTATGGGTATTTTATAATTTTATGTTTAAATTAGAAGATGATTATGTTGTCTTTGTTTGGTTTTTGGTTCATTGTAATCTTAGATGGATTTTATGGGTTAACTTTCTAGGATTTCATTGAGGTTTAGTTCAATTTAGTTATAGTAATTATTTTTTTGATCTTATTTGATTATGGGAAAAAATTGTTGATTTTAGGAGATTTTTTGTGATCATTGAGATGGATAAATATTGATAATGGATATGATAGGTGGTCTAAACCCTTTTTTTGAATTATTAAGCTATGAATGGGACATGTTAGCCAATTTTTTCCCAAAATTATTAATGAATTTTTTTCAAACATGAGTGAATTATAATTCAATGATACATACCTAACATTTGGTTATGTTGTTTTATTAGTGGAAAGATATTACTTGTGTTAGACTAGTGGGGGAATTTGTTTGGTTCTTAAACTTGTTTTCTTAAAAATGTAACCTATATTTTTAATATAGTAATTGATTTATTTTTATAACATTGGTTGATTTATACTTGAGTTTATGTAAATATTTCCATTTTATAAATTTTATTCTCTTTTTCAAACACTTTCTTTAGTTAAGACCATTCCCATTTAAAAAAAATTCTTACAACACCATTCCTTATTTAAAATTTACTCCCAAATAAGGTTAATTAAAGTTTTTTATCTAAAAAATGATGAGTTTTTAGTAATGTTTCTTGATACTTTTTCATGTTATTTATTAAAATTTTGAGTTGTTCTAGTATAACATCAAGTGTTATAAAAATGTTTTTTGTTAAAACTTAATTTTAGTAAATAGTAGTTATCATAATTCCATAATGATTTTTGAATGATGGGGAAGGTGAACCAAAAAATTAATTATGTAAAGTGATGGTTTTAGGGACATAAATCCCTTTTTTACCCATTATTCGTATTTATTGTAGTACTAGGATATTATATATTTATAATTCCAACTTATTATGGTAATCATGTCTATACTATGATATGATGAGAATATATTTGATGTATATTAATCTGATATATAAGATCATGTGTGTTACTAATTTGATATTTAGAATTTCTATCACCATTATATGGATCATATTTATCACTATGATATAGTGAGCATGTGGAAATCATATCATATTTTTTCAAGTTTTATTGTGAATGTTTTTTAGCCAATTATGAATAAGGTTGAATGGGATGGGTGTACCACCCTAACTACTATAAATACTTTCCCCTACCCAAAGGTATGGGTTGAAAATTTTCACTAACACTAGTATAATTGATTAATCTCCCTTGAATGGGATGATTATTTCACCATGAGTCTCTTAAGACACACACACACACACACACACACACATATATATATATATATATATTAGGGGTGGTGTGTATTATTTTGGTTTGGTTGTTGACTAAAAACCAAACTATAATTTATGGTTAGGTTTTTATACATAAAAAACCAAAGTATATAATAGTAGTTTGTTTCATCATGGATAATTTATAAACCATTAATTTTAAATTTCGTTTGGTTTGAATTAAAGAATAGAATATTTTTTATGCTAACATCCTCAATATGGATCTATGCTATTTTATAATGATGGGTTGATAATTTGAGAAATATTTATGCATAAATATCATAATGGTGACATGATATCATATTTTATATAAAAATAAAATCTAAAATAGGGTTAAGGTTGGGGAATAGATGTATGGGTTATGACATAGAAAATTATCAAATTGTTTTTTTTTATAAAAAAATAGGTGAGGTTCAATTTAACATGTGGAGTTTGGTTTGGAACCTAAACAGAACTATAAACCAGAAGAATTTATTTAATATACACCACAAACCAAACTATAAGAAATAAACCCACTAATTTAGTTTGTTTTGATTTGGTTTGGGTAGTTTTTTTACTCTCCTAATATATAAACACATGCACATGTACATGCGTGTGTGTGTTCTCATTCTCCTATTAAGGATGGAATGGATACTTTGTCTCAGATTCTAACTATGAGACTAAAGAAAGTATTAAAGGTATAGAACCTCCAAATATATGGGGTTTCTAGTTTTATTTTATACTAGTTTATGATTTCCCTCATTATTGATATATTATTATAATTTTATTGTTTATTTTTTTAAAAAATATAATATATGTATATAGTTTTATTAATATGTTTATGCTATAAAAATATATTTATCCATGTTTTAATTCTATGTTAGTCTTGTTTATAAAATTGGCTAGTATAATTAACCATATTTAGTAAAAATGTGGAGAAATTAGGTGTTGGTAAATTATTTGGGTTTTTAAATGTGGGTAATTACCCACTGCATTTTTACTAAACATGTATAATTTCGGCATGTTCAATTTCCCAAAATTTTTTATTTAAATTTTAAAATATTATTTTAATTAATTATTGTCTCTATTATTTTTGTTAATATCTAACTATTATTCATGAAATCTTGGACTTTATCTAGATCTTTCCCATAAATACTAGGCATAGAGACAAAGGGGGATTTAACAGGAAAATCACATTAGTAGGGAAGTGGTAGATAAAGGGGAATATCTTGATGCACTGTTTGACTTTAATAGAGTTACACATAGGATTATAAATCCTAATAATGTTGGTGTTCAGGTCCAATATGGGATGGCCACATCCCTTGAATCTCATAATTCCTATGTTGCATGCCTTTTATAATATATATTAATTTTTTTTTTGTAAAAACAATATAATAATTATATGTATATTACATAAATTAATGTGTATGTGTTTATTAGTTAATAAATATTTATACATATATTGTGTCAAATATATATATATATATATATATATTTATAAATAAATACACATATATTTACATATAAATCAATACACATATATTTATAAATTTATATAAAGGTAAATTAATATATAAATATATATATATATATAAGTTAATATACATATATTTATATATATATATATATATATATTTATTACACACACACATATAATTATTAATATAGAAACCTGACCCGAGAAACCCAGATTCAGTATCTACTACCATTACATTGGCATGATTACAATAAATCAAGTCCTAAAGGACTGAAGATTTTAGTAGTATTAGTAGACCAGATACATACACGAGTGTTGTATTACAAATTAATACACTAATTACAACATAATTTTTTTCTTTCGAGGATAAATTTATTCCATCTAGTGTATCCTTGAATATCTTTCTTTGTATACTTCTTGGATTCCTAGGGAAAGGAAACAAAATAAAGGTGAGATAAAATTCCCAATAAGGGTAAAGTACAGCAGAATTAATAATGAATCAATTAGAATAATAAATATGGTATGGTAAATAAATCAGAACACATGACATGTAATCAATAACTAAGAACCAATTGAGTAAATAATATGGAAAGGTAAATAACTTAAAATTCATTCCATTTAATTAATGAAATGATATTGAAATGCATTCATATATATGTCGATGCAAAGTCTCATGGATTAATAAATACTAAATCAAAATTAATAAAATGATTAATTAATGGACGTCATTTCTGAGGTACATAAAAACCTATACCATCAAGAACTTTCACAAGATGGTTTAAAATTATGGGTAGAAACCCATATATTCTTCTTGGAAACAAACTTGAAGGGTTTGTCTCCAACTAATTTCATCTCATGAGACTACCAATGTATCAAGGGGAATTTATTAACCAGTCCCCAACCTATAGGTATTACCTTAAAGGGTCAACAACCCATTTCTTTCATGTCCCAAGCATTCCTCATATCGAATAAAAAATATTCTTTATAAAATATCATTATTGAATAAAGGATATAGATTTATCAATATTTCCCCAAATAATAAAATAACTTTCAAAGTAAACACTATTTGAAAAATGGTATACGGTTCTGAAAATAATCATATCCATGAAAAATGATATGAATATTTAGGGAAAATTCGATGTAAAATGATCATAGGAAATTGAATATTTATAGAAGACTAAAAGAAATCAAGGAATTAAATGTAAATACTATCCTTGACCAAATCAATCATAAACCATCTAGATGAGGAACAAGTATGGTTTCAATAAAACATATCCTAAGTGGATTAAAATAAAGGGTTTGTGTCATTAATGAATAGAAATATTATAAAAATATCTTTTAAAAACATTCTTGAGGAAAATATATTTTTCATTTTGAAAAATATTTTGAAAACCCTTTTCTTTGAAAAATCATTTTGAAAAAAAAAATCTTTAAAAAGTAACCCTTTAATCATGAAAATGAATCTTCAATGAAATGACAGCATGTAAATCCATTCATGTCGTACAAGCTAAAAAGAATATTTCTTTTTCATAGTACAAAGGTTGGAAAAAATCCTTTTTTAGAAAGTGGTAAAAAGATTCCTTTTAAAACATTGTTAAAAGACAAAAAGGGTACAAGTTTCTTTAACAAATCATTTTTAATGGTTAAATAAATTTTTGAAAACATTTTTAGAAAACAGGGTTTTTAGAATAAAATAGGTTATCTGACTAAAGAGAGAAATGATGTTGATTTTTATTGAAAACATTTTATGTACCAAAGAGTGGAAAAATGGTACTATTATTTGATAAAGGTAATTAATAACTATAGAATAATAAAATGAAAGGGGTTAATAAAAAATTATCAAATAATTTCCTCAGATGGAAACTCAAGTTTAAATAATCTCGAAATAAATGATATTGTCGGGTAAACACTTGAAAATATATTAATGTTGAAGTGATAATCAATCAATGATTAAATTGGGTGTATAAAATGTAAATACACATAAATAATTAGAAATACATCAATATATAGTCAATGTAATTATAAAAATAATCATATAATATTAACGATAATGAGGTAGTTATATAACCTAATGAAAATAAATTAGGTTATAAAATTATTTTTCACGTGGTAAATTTTGACTCAAATCTGCTTAGATAAAATAATTAAAATTGAAACTAAAAATATCATGAATAATGAATGAATCATTATATTATATGAAAAAATTGAAGTATTTACACCATATATAATAAATTAGGTTAAAAAAATAAATTGATTGTTTAAAGATAAAGTTAACAATCACAAAAGGAAGCGAGATTTCGAAGATAATCATTAAAGACGTTCTTGAGGAGAATAATCTTTAAACATTCCAAAGTGCCCTGTAACAATTTGAAACATTTGAATCATAATAACAATGAAGTAATAACATTAAATGAAACTTATAATATCATGATAATAAATATATTCATGATATAAAATGTCAAAGGTTATTATGTACCCCATATAAAAGAAACAAGGTTTATAACAATAAATTAGTATCAATTAAATATAAATTGAGATGAAATATCTTACCTTCCATTTACTTTTTGGGTGAACATAATTTAACATAATTTATAAGGATTTTAAGAGTGTTACTAATTTATTAAATAACCATATTCAAGTTTATAATATTATATATTATCTTCTTATAATATCTTAATAATTGTTTGATAACAATCTTTCATTATTTTCACTATTTCGGGTGTTAATTGCCTAGTTTGTTGAGTATGATTTAACTTATTACTTGTTGTTATGATCATGGATTCATAATCTCCAGACTGTAAACCATGATTTAAATATATTATATATTCATTATATATGTGTTTAGAATAATCCATACTATTTGGAGATAAGAAATGGAATGCACCGTTCATGAAGACGGTAGGTCTTATGTACGCATGAACGCTACTTCCATGACATTTCCATATTAAAAAGAATGAAAATTAAATGATATATATATAGAATAATTAAATTATCATATATATTACATAGTTTTATTAAAATCATCCTTAATACATTCCATGTATAGCATGAGCAAATCATATCACTTTGAGGGGGTGGTAGTCCATACTTCCACAAACGATGTTATCGTATTTACCCAAAATGGAAAGTATAAAGTTATATGTTATAAAAGAATTAATTAAGTATAAATACATTATAAATATAATATATAACATATATAAATATATTTTTCATCATAATTACCACCATGAGAGGTGGTAATGCAAGAACTAACAATCATCATTTTGTGAGGTGGTAGTTCTTCATATTCATAAACAGTATGTTCATTACCCATTTGATGAAAGTGTGTGTAAGTGTATCTATAAACCTTAGAATAAAAACATATTAGTTTATTTATTATATTGTTTTTTATATAATAATGTAATAATAATAGTTGAGGTGTGGAAAAAGAAATAAAACTAAAGAGATTGAGGAAACATGTTACCTCTTCGTTGGGTAACTCCTTTCAGTTTTCACCAGACGGCTTCCTTGAATGGATTTTTTACCAAGGGGGATGATTATAGGTTTATTTGAAGGATTTTTAGGATATATTTGGGCAGATATTGGTTGATAAAATTTTGATTGATAGGTTTGAGAAATTTAGAGTCTTGAGTGAATTTTTATAGTAAAGGAGGAGTTGCAGTTTTGTAAATTTTGGAAAAGGGAATTCTACCCATGATTTTACCATTGAAAGTGAATTTAATAATATTAAAAATTATATTTAATGGAGGATATGTTCTAAATATAGACATAAATTGGATTTTGGATAATTTTATAGGTCATTTTGGCCCTTAAATCTAAGGTTTAGTCCCTTGTTAAGCTTAATTTCACCTTAATCGTTATAATTAATTTTAATTACTTTCACTAATATATTTGGTCAAAAAATAAGTTGAAAAAATTAGATATTATAAATTATTCTAATTAAAAATATGGAATCCATTTTTCTAAATTTATATCACAAAATTTGTAGAAATTAGTTTAAATTTAATCCCATAGACGGGTCAACAATTCACATTTTTAAAGTAGAAACATCCAAAAGTTTTCTATATTTTTATATTCAATTTTGATGTGAAATTCATTCCAATTACCTAAATTTAATTAATTAAAAAAATTTCTAATTAAAATTTAAAACCAATTTATAATATAATTTAACCTTATAAATAAATTAAATGAAAAGGTAGTTTTGAATTAAAATTTTGTATTTTTTACTATTCATTAAAAATGAAACATCATATAAAAGTAGTAAAAAATTATAATAACCTAATTTTTATATTTTATTTAAAATTTTAAGTTTATTTTGTCATATAAAATCTATAAAAGTTCCAAAATTTTGATTTAACATAGTTTCTCTATTAAAAGGTTGTAAAACTGCCTTTAGAAAAATATTTATTTATATGCGAAATATTGGGTTTGTTCTTATATTATACTTATAAAATATAATAGATGAATGTAAAATATATTTTATTTAATATATAACATATATCATTCATTAATATCATTCACTAATTATAGTTAATTTAATTTATTAGTATAAAATAGCTTTATGTGTATAAAAATAGATTTCTATAAAAACATTCCCTTTATATTCAATTGGTTCTTATATTCATTTGTAATTCATTTTTAACCTATGAATTCATATTATATTTTTTAAACCATATATTTTGATAATTTAGTTAATATTATTCATAAAATATAATATAACAGCTAGGTTATATCTTATTATATTACATAATAATGTTTTATTAATATATTATTGCTCTGTAAAACTTTATCTTACATGTAATTCAACTCATTAAGGAAACTCGTTCTGTCATGTGACGTATTCTAACTTAGTGTTGCATGTATTTTAAGATATATCATATATTGAATATATTTAAAATATTAAATATATATTAAAGTCTTGGGATATTATATTCCCATACATGTTTAGTGTTGCATGGAATACACACTATTGAATACAATGTTCCTACTTTAGACTTCCATGGCATTACATTCTCCCCACCTTAATTAAATTGCGTCCTCACAATTTAAACTCTATCTTGGTGATATATTGTTTGATATTTCCTACGTTTTAAATCCCAAATCAATATAACGGTCCATAAAATATCCTCTAGAAAAGATAGAATGGTACGTACAAAGGCGACATCGACTAAAATGTTACTAGGTCTCTAAGTAGGAGAACATTAGTGGAAAGTAGAGATATGTACTTAGAGAAAACGAGTAAATATTTATATAGAGTGATTGGGGTCATAAATAAAAAAACATTGAATGGTCAATATATGGTTTAAGGCCCCAAATCCATAAATTTGTGACGACTTAAAAGAAAATTGATTTAACAAAAAATAATGTATTAGGAAAAAGAAATTTATGATTATTTTACTAATTTTTACTGGCTAAGAATATAAGCAAATATACTTTATTTATGTGTTTCAACTTAAAAAGAACAATTTCATCTTTTGGTTTTTCTTCGATAAATTTTCAATTCATCTATTTCTTTAATAAACAGGTATCTAAAAATTAACTTTGATACAATAAGCACTAAAATAAACATTTAACAGATCGTAAGGCCTATAAAAGAGAGAAAAGTATTTAAATTTGTCTCTGACTATACTTTAAAGCCAATATGGTTATGATAATAATCTCTAAAACTAAAAGTAACACTATTGGTTCATCATTAACATTAATTCATTGATTTTTTTAACTAAAAGAAATGACATATTAACCAGTATATTGCATAGGCTAGTGGTTGTTGTGAAACCCTTATCATCCTTCAGTCATGGTTTCAATACCTATAACCATTTTGAACTTGATTTGTTATCACCCTTCATGAAAGTTGTCCTTTTCTAGAACAATATTAGTATAATTTCAAAAATAAGGTTAATCACTAAATATCCTTTTAACTTAGGTTTTCAATACAACCTCAATACATAAATACTTCATATATTTATTTCCAAATAGGTTCTTCCTAGCCTTATAATTTATCTTATAGAAGAGGGAATTTCCTAAAACCAAAAATCATAGTGTGAGAATCAATTATCATATTGTAAAAAAATCTATAATAATTTTTAGGATGTCTAAATATTGAAACATTATTTTCAATCTAAGATACCTCATGTTTAATATAGGTTATTTATTTTCATTATTTATTCTAATATTCATAATGGTTTGTAAAGAAAATTTGAATTATCCTTAGAATATCCCATGGAAGTGTCAAACCAAGTGTGTAGTAAGGCCCGTTTTGTTGTACCAAGTTATGCTGAGTTTTTCCCAATACACCTTGTAGAAGTTATTAATCCTATTTATATATGTTGCATAACAACCTCCACTTATACCATCTAGACCAGGATATATTTCTAGGAAGACCCACATAATCTCTACTCTACAAAAATTATAGGGTGTTCTTATTTACTTATCCTCAAATTATATCATAGGGTTATGTTCTCTAACCTATGTTTTCCTAAATCTAGATCCCAAGGTTTCTACCAAAATTCCTCAAATACCAACTATAGAAACATGACCCTAGAAACTTGGAGCTGGTGTCTACTACCATTACATTTTCATGATTACCAGGAATCAAATACTGATGAACCGAAGAGTTTAGTAATCTTGATAAACCAGATACATACATGAGCCGTGTATTACAAATGAATACACTTATTATAACATTTTTTTCTTTTGAAGACAACTTTATTCCATCTATAATATCCTTTAATATATTTCTTACTATACTTCTTGGATTCCTAGGGAAATTAAACAAAATAAGAGTGATCTAAAATTGTTAGTAAGGGTAAAGTGAAATGGAAGAAATAATGAATCAGTGAGAATAATAAATATGGAAGGATAAATAACTGAGAACACAGGTTATGTAATCAATAACTAATAATAAAGTGATTAAATAATATCTCAAGGTAAATAAATAAATAATCAAGCCATTTAATAAATGAAATGAGAGTAAAATGTATTTATAGATATATCAATGTAAAATCTCATGGATAAATAAATACTGAATCAAAATGAAGGAAATGATTAATTATTGTACATGATGTGTGAGGAACATGAAAACATATATCATCAAGACCTTTAACAAGATAGTTTAAAACTATGGGTATAAACCCATCAATTCTTCTTGGAAACAAACTCAAAGGGTTTGTCACCAACTAATTTCATCTCATGAGACTATCAATGCATCGAGGGGATTTTATTAACTAGTCCCCAACCTGTAGGCTTACATTAAATGGTACCCAACTTGTGTCTTTCATGTACCAATAATTTCTCATATCAAATAAACAATATGACCTATCAAATATCTGTATTGAATAAAGGATATAGATTTAAAAAATCCCAAAATAATCAAATAACTTTCAAAGTAAAAACTGTATAAAAAATCATATACGGTTCAGGCAATAATAATATCCCTGAAAATGATATGGATATTTAGTGTAAATTCAATATAAAATGATCATAGGAAATTTAATATTTAAAGGGGACTAAAAGGAATCCAGGAAATGAATTTCAATACTATCCTTGTCTAAATCAATCATAAACCATCCGAAGGTGGAATAAGGATGTTTTCAATACAACATACCCTAAGTGAGGTAAAATAAAGGGTTGTTGTTGTGGATGAATACAAATACTAAATAAATATCCTTTAAAAACATTATTGAGTAAAATATCCTTTTCATTTTGAAAAATATTTTATTTTAAAATCAATTTTTTTAAAAAAAAAATATTTAAAAAGTAACCTTTAAAACTTGAAAAGTAAGATTCAAATAAATTATGGTATATAAATTCATACATGTAGTATGAAGTAAAAATAACATTCCTTTTGTACGGTAAAAAGGTTATAAAAATACCTTGTTCGGAAAGTGATAAGAATATTCATTTTAAAATATTAGTAAAAGAAAAAAAGGGTAAAAATATCTATAATAAATCATTTCATAATGTTTGAAAACATTTTTGAAAACAATTTTATAAAATAGGTGTTTTAGAGGAAAACAGATTCCCTAACTAAAGAAATAAATGAAGTCATGTTTTCTTAAAAACATTTTCTAAAAGTACCAAAGAGTGTAAAAATGGTACTGTTATTTGATAAAGGTCATGAATAAATGGAGGAGAAGAAAATTAAAGGGTTTATTAAAAAAATGATCAAATAATTTCCTCTAATGTAAATTATAATGTGAATATTCTTGAAAGAAATGATATTGTAGACTAAACCCTTTAAAATATATTAACATTTAAGTGAGAACCAATCAATGAGTAGACTATATATATCAAATGTAAATCCACATAAATAATTGAAAAAATATAAATATATAATAAAATTAATTATAAACATAATCATAGAATATTAATGGAAATGAGTTAGTAGTATAACCCAATGAAAAGAAATTGTGTTATTAAATTCTTTTCCACTTGGTAACTTTTAACTCAAATATCCTTAAATGAAATAATTCAAATTGAAAATCAAAATATCATGAAGAATGAATTAATAATTATATTATATAAAAAAGTGGTATTATGTAAACCATATATAATAAATAATGGGCACAACAATAAAGTGATAGTTTCAAGAAAATGTTAACAATCACAAAAGTAAGTGAGATTTCAAATATGATCATTAAAAATATTCTTAAGGAGAATAATCTTTAAACATTACAAAGTGTCCCATGCCACTTTAAAACATTTGAATCGTAATATACATTAATTAATAACAATAAATGAAACTTATAATATAATTATAATAAATATATTCATGATATAACATGTAAAATAGTAGTATATACACCATATAAGACAAACTTGGTGCATAATAATAAATAAGTCTCAATTGAATGTAAATTGAGACAAAATCCCTTACCTTGCATTTACTTTTTGGTTAAACATACTTTCACATCCTGTATAAGGATTTTAAGAGTGTTACTAACTTATTATTGAACAATATTCATGTTTATAATATTATATATTATCTTTTTATAATATATTATTACTATTTTGATAACAAACATCCATTATTTTCATTATTTCGGGTGTTAATTTTCTAATTTTTCGATTATGTTTTAACATGTTAATTGTTGTCCTTATCATGGTTTCATCATATCCAGAATTTAAAAAAAAATTAAATATAATATATATTAAAAATATTTTAATTTATAATAATCCATAATATTTGGAGATAAGAAATGGAATTCACTGTTCATGGAGATGGTAGGTCGTACGTACGCATGAACGCTACTTCCATTTGTGCGATGAATTAAAAGAATGAAAAGTAAATGATATATATATATATGGGTGTGTGTGTGTGTGAATATAATAATTACATTATTATATATATGTTATATATATTACATAGGTTTATCAAAATAATCCTTAATACATTGCATGTATATTGTGAATGAATCGCATCGCTTTGAGGGGGTGGTAGTCCACACTTCCACAAATGATGTTATCATATTTACACAAAATGGAATGTTTAAATGTATGTGTTATAAAATAATTAAATAAGTATAAAGAAATTATAAATATAATATATAACATATATAAACATATTTTCCATCATAATTACTTCTATGAGAGGTAGTAAAGGAAGAACAAACAATCATTATTTTGTGAGGCAGTAGTTCACCGTATACATAAACATTATGTTTGTTACCCATTAGATGGAAGTGTGTGTAGTTTTAGGTTGAAAACTTATCATAAAACATATTATTATATTTAGCATACTTTTTTTTATATAATCATGGAATAATTATATTTTATATGGTGGAGAAAAAAATAAAACTAAAGAGATTGAGTAAAGATGTTACATCTTCTTTGGGTAACTCCTTTTAGTTTGCACCAAAGGGATTCATTGGATATATTTATTCCCACGGGAAGGATTATAGGTTTATTTATGGTTTTTTAGGATCTATTTGGGTATATCTTGGTCGATCCAAAGTGTCTTAAGAGGTGTTAGTAAGTGAGAGGCTTGAGTGCCTTTTGATAGTGGAGGAGGAGTGGTACTCTTGTAAATTTTAGAAAATGGAATTCCACCCTTGTTTTTCCCATTTAAAGTAGATAAAATAATGGTCTAAATTATATAAAAGGAATTATATGGTATAAATATGGACATAAAATGTATTTTTTACAAGTTTATAGGTCATTTCGACTCTTAAGTTTAAGGTTTAGTCCCTTGTTTAGCTTAGTTTCACCTTAATTGGTGTAATTGATTTTAATTACTGTCACTAATATTTTTTGTAAAAAACTAATTTTAACATTTTATAAATTATAAATTATGATTATTACAAATATTTAATACATTTTTCCAAATTTAAATTATAGAATTTTTATAAATTAATTTACATTTAATCTCGCAGACAGGTCGACAATGTGGGTTTTAAAAGTAAAATTATTCAAACATTTTCTATGTTTATATATTCAATTTTAATGATAAATTTATTAAAATTACATAAATTGGATTAATTGATAAAAAATTGATCTAATAAAAATTTAAAACCAACATAAAATATAATTTTACATTATAAATAAATTAGATTAAAAGACAGTTTAGAATTAAAATTCAGTATATTTCACTATTCATTAAAAAAATGAAACTTCATAGAAAAAAATACAAAATATTTACCCTAACATAATATTTATGTTTCACTTTAAAATATTAAGTTTATTTTGAAATATAAAATTATATAAGTTCCAAAAATTGGATCGAAAATAGGTTTTCCATTAAAAGGTTGTAAAACTGCCTTTATAAAACTATTGATTTTTTGCGAAATATTGGGTTTGTTCTTATCTTGTGTTTATAAAATCTATTAGATTAATGTCAAAAAAATTAATGATTATATAAAATATAAATTTTATTAATATCATTCACTAATTGTAATTAATTTAATTTTTTAGGATAAAATAACATTATAGACATAAAAATAGTTTTCTATAGAAACATTGCATTTATATTCAGTTGGTTCTTATATTCATTTGTAATTAATTTATAACCTATGAATTCATCTTATATTTTTATGAATTATATATTTTCATAAGTTAGTTAATATTATTCATAACTGGTAATTTAATGGCTAGGTTAAATCTTATCATATTAAATAATAATATTTTATTAACATATTTTTGTTCGGTTAAAATCGGTCTTACCTGTAATGCAAGTCATTGAAGAAACTCATTGTTGCATGAAATGGATGCTAAATAAGTTGCATGTGTATTGTAAGATATATCATAGATTTTATTTATTTAAAATAATAAATATATTTTAATGTCTTGGGATATTATATTCCCTTATGTGTTTGGTGTTGCGTGTCATACATGTTATTGTATATAATGTTCTTACTTTAAATTTTTGGGGAATTAGAATTATTTTGTAATATTATTACATATATATTCAGATATATATATATATATATTATGTATAATTATTATTAATTAATTATTATTAATAGTCATTTATTTATTATTAAATTTTCAATTAAAATTTAAACTTATTATGATTTTATATATTATAAATTATATATATGTGTGTGTGTGTGTGTTGGATTTTAAAATGTGATAAAAAAGGTATATATATTTATATATATTACATAAATAATTTTTTTATTTAATTTAGTCACATTTAAAAACATGAGTAAATAAAAATAAGTCATGTTTTACAAATATGGTTAAAAAATGTTTAAATGGAATTTAGTGGCTAAAAATGTGTCTGGATTGGCCACATTTTAATAAAATATGACTCAAAAAATATTAAGCTTATTTTAAGAAAACATGACTAAAAAACTTGACTAGTTTCCTATTTTTCATAGTGTCATGCATAAAATTTTTATTCATTATGTATGTGGAGATATTTTTACTGGTGTTCTAATGAGTATTTATGCTCACAATGTACATGGACACTTTGTTGTATATGCGACTTCACTTGTTACATTTCAGGTATGACGGGTACATTGTTAGTTGTTAGAGAGTTGTGTCTTTGTTATCGCATGAACTTTATAGGATCTGAATCCGTCTTCACTATGATACTAGATAAAATTACATGGTTGGATGGAGGAACTATTTTTAATATCACATATTCATATTTAGTTTTTAAATGTTTTAGGTACTGTTGGCCACATTGAATTTTATAACTTATTTTATAAATTCGGTTTTTATCTTCCCTCATAATTGTTTCATTTATATAGAGATTAATTTTTTAGATCTATTCAATTTTATTAGGTAACACTAATGTGTAGGTTATTAAAATGGGTTATATGGAATATGAGTGGGTAATATGATTTATAAGGTCTGTATGAATGAAATGGATATGGATTTATAATTTTGTAAAATAATAGATAACATATAAGAATTAGTTTGTGATTGAGAATATATAATTTAGAGTTTTAGTATATTTTGGGTGAGAGTTTTCCAAGAAGAAAAGTTTTATATTGGTAAGTTTATAATGACTTATTCCCTTAGTGAATTAATTTAAAGGTAAATTATGTTTTTGAGAGGATTTTAGTGATTGAAATAAAGGATAATTTTAATTTTTTGATTTTATTTGAGTGTTTTACTCTAATTTTGGGATTTAGGTATGAATTTGAATATTAGGTAATGAAATTTTATTTGTTTTCAGATTTGTTTTGTGGTTTTTTAAGAGGTTTAGGGGTTTGGGTTAGGCTAGAATGTGATACCACTTTTACTTTAAAATTACGATGGAATCGGGTCCCTGGTGGAGGGGTATTGGGTACCCAGTGAGTGAGGAAAATGAGGGGGAACCTAGGGGTGACATCGGGTAGGTATCCATTGGACCTATTTTTAGTTTTTTTATTAACAATTTTTTGGTTATTTCCATTGAAACTAATTTTATCCCTTTTTTGATTCGCTTTAAATTCATTCATCTCAGCCCAGTCATAAAACTTCTCCAAGTACCCTCTTCTCATTCATCATCTCCACCTATTACCCCTTTAATAAATCGAATATAGTGATATTTTCTCATCAATAAGACTAAGTTAAACATTCATTCATATCCTCCTCTTCCCACTTCCACTACCTTCTTTGAATTTATATATCTTTTTTATAGATTATAAGGATAATTCCACTAAAGCATGGTGGAATTCATACTAGGTGATGGGGATTCTTTATCTCTTGTCTAAATAAAGCATAAATGAGTTGATTGTCTTACATTAATGGTCCTTTTGGTTCTATGTTGATGAGTTATTAATTTTTATATGTATTTTATGATTTTATGTTTAAATTTGAATGCAATTATGTTTTTTTGTTTGGGTCTTTGGGACATTATGATCTTGGATGGATTTTAGGGGTTACTTTTCTAGTGTTTTCTTAGAGGTAGGCCTCAACCATTCATTTCAATTATTAATATATTCCTAGAACATGTATGCCACTCATTTTTCTGATATTATTAATAGAGTCTTTCATATATTTTGTAAATTATGAAAAAATGACTTTTAATGATATTTTTATATAGCATGTTAATATTTTTAAAAAGGGGGATTTTATATAAAACATGTAAGGATTTTCTCGATACATTGTTACATAAAACCTTAATTTCAAACCTTATGGAATTTTTTTTAGTAATGTGTTTACCATTTATGTTTATGATTAATTTAAATATGAAAATTCCAACATGTTTTAAATGTTTGGAATGTATCAGTTGGATACTAAATCTTTTCATGTGTTTATACAGATTCTTAGATTTGTTAATTTAACAATTTTCCAAGAATATCTTGTTACATATATATATTGTATGTTATACATATGATTTGTAATGATAAAATATATTGTATTTCCTGCCAATAACTTTTCTTGGAAGTTTAAAGTTAAAATGTTAATGTTTCATCAGTCATCCACATAATAAAACATTATATTAATTGTTCCATGTGATAAAACAAGTGTGAATTAATTTAGATATAGGTTATGAATTATTCATAATTTATTTATTTACTTTAACTTTATAGAAGGTTTGAGTAAAAGACTTGAAAGGATCTGAAATGTCCCAAGTATGATATATATAGGACACTACCATATAGATGGATTGTTTGTATTTTCCTAACTTCAAGTTGAATCACTCCCCACCAATAGCTCCCATATTTTTCCTTGTTTACCATGTGAGGCACTAATATATCATGAAGAGAGAAATAATCCCACTCAATAGTTGAGAAATTCGGTTCAACCCATGGATAAATCATAGATATGGGATTTATATGGCTTCCCATTAGCGATCTTCATCAAGAAAAAAAATATGAAGGTAGAAGTAATCCCTATATTTAATCAAAGGTAAAAAGTTCATCACCTTACATATACAATGTGGTTTGTTATTCTTTCATAGTGATATTAGTTTTGAGTTTTTAATTTTATCACTAATTTTTTTAATTGTTAAACTACCCCTAAAACTCCATTAGTGGTATCAAATCCTTTATATTCTATTAGATCCTTGAAATCATGTTGTGAAAATAAAGAGTTCATGTTGGTTAAGAAAATAGATCATTTTATCATCTCATATGACTTGGTGCGTGTTGTTAGAAATATTTAAAAGTGCAAGCGTGGTATCACAACTTATCATAGGTGATGAATCATTATTAAATGGGTCATATCACATATAAGAATAATTAAGGGTTAATTTAATAAAGGTAATATTCCATATTGAGATAATCCAACATAAGGTAACTTATTATAATAAATAATGGATTAATGCTATGTATATCACTTTACAGAGGAACTATGGTTCTAAGTTAATCTCATGTGAGATAATATTATGAATTATAATATACTTTTTAGATTAATCTTATACGCACCATTATCATTAGCTGTGATTATATGCATTGTGTGAGATTACCTCTGGTTATTCTTACACAATATTGTTGCATACTACTTCTCTCCATAGGCATACACCATGTGTGAGATTAGTCTTATTTAACCTTATGCATGATTTTATATATTTCACAAAGTTAATCCTACAAAACTATTTATTTAATTTCATTTAATGCTTATTTTAATGTTATGTGAGTTGTTTTATTTTCATGTAGACCTAGGCACTCTAGGATTAATCTTACCAAGGCACCATGGATTTATCTGAAATTTTACACCATGTTTAATCTTATGTTATTGTACCCATAAACAATACTCTCAGAATCTGGTACAGATAAACACATACATCACATACCAACATGGAAATCAATAAAAGAGACCATGAATTAAATATCCATAATTAAAATAGCAACAACAAATATTGAGTCACTTACACACCAAAGACCTTTTAGGTTTATAGTGGTAGAGAGGTAGGAAAAACTTATAACTAACCAAACCCATATATTACCCATACAATGGATATTTTTTCTATTATACCCATAATTTCTTATTTAACTATAATTATTAAACATCCCCCATAAAATTCTCCTCACATGAAACCCATTTATGAATTACATATGTAGTACTCTTCTCCATAATCTTGGGGAAATGGATACATAAGAATGGTGAGGTCAGAGGCTTAGTAAGGGGTAGAATATATTAGAATATATCAAAGTATAAGAATGGAATAATAAATATGAAAGGAATAAATAAGAATAAAATAATTCCATACAACTGATCACATGATATTTAAAAAAATCCATGGATGATATAACAATATAATTAATCACATGGGAAATAATAATTGATTTCATGGTGGAGAAACTCATAATGTATGACATATTAGACAAGATAATACATACTAATTCGTTAGGGCCTTAGACAAGATATCTTACATACTAATTCATTTATGGGATATATTACTTTGGTTCCCATATATTACTTAATTAACTCCAATGTATTCAATATATAAAGGGAATTAAAAACAATATAATACATAATCAACTTTTTTTGGTAATCAATAAACATTTTTATTGAGATAAAAAGCATACGTGATGTTAATACTTTCCCTAAAAAATTAATAGAATAACATGGTCATAATTAATAAAGATAAATAAGGTGAATGATATTTTTATATCATATCCCCAATGAATTATAATTACTTTGAAGGATGCTGACATAGATGAAAAAATCCTTTATAAGAAGAATACTTTGAACAAAACCACATAAGAAGGGATCAAAAATATGATAATTTGATAATGTGAGTTCAATCTATAAAATAAAATTATTATAAGAACATTTAGAGGTTAATTCATGGAGCATAAATCCAAATTAGATATAAATTTTCGATTTTCATAGGGAATTAGAAGTGAAACTATAAGAAGATCCTTTAGAAAATATATCTTAATATTGTCATAAAAAAAGATAAAGTTTTGGGACACTTTAAAAAACAATTTTCAAGAAAGTAACATGAAACCATTTAAAAAAATATCACTTTAAAATAAATACCAATAATGGATCCTTCAAAGAGACATAATTTTTTTCCGTAGGAAATGTGGATTGGAAGATAAAATATATTATTGTGAAAGTAAAATCATTTTTATTATTTTAAAATACATTTATTGAATATACAAATCATAAAAAGGATATTAAAACTTAATTTTGAAAAGTTTTAAAGAGTAATTATAAGTTAAAATGATATAAAATATATTTTTATTTAAAAATATGAAAACATAAAAAAATTTAAAAGAAATAGTATAGATATATATTAGAAATAATAATTAAATAGGATGAGAATTATTCTTAACGACGGTATACTTTTATGAGAAATAAATTCATCAAGGAAGAATATTTGATTTAAAATTGTCATTTTACATAGAAATATAAGATTTAATATCATATTAATTATGAAATCAAATAATATATGGGTCATAGAAGTTTAGAGTTCAATAATAAAAATTATAACTCGAAGAAACGAAGTTGAGTAGGAAAAATACCTTATAACTTGGGTGGTGTGTGAATTAAAAGAAAATGATAGATATATTGTGAAATTTGACTTTTAAATCAAATTATTAAAGGTAATTTATGATGATATAATTATATATGGTATTAATTGCACAATTTCAAATAAGAATAGGTAAAAAATATGAAACCATGCCTCAATGAAGTGGAATTGAGATGAAATCCCTTATGTCATTGGTATATTTTGAATCAAAAGCTCATAAAAGGTAGAACTAGATATTAATTTAGGATTAAATTTAATTTCATTAAATTTATGATAAAATTAATCCACATGGTATTATATACACCACAAAAAATAAAAAAAAAGTGGTGAATATGACATATGTCTCAAAGGAAGAAAATTTGAGATGAGAAACTCATACCTTAACTCTTGACTTCCAAAAAGGTACCTTAACCTCATGTATAATAAACATAACCATATTAAAATATTATTTTATTAATTTTATTATATCTATTTTATTTTACTCTGATTAATTATAATCATTAATTATACATTTATTAGCTAGTTATTGTTTATTTTCATCATTGAGTGTTAGAATCCATGATATTTTCGTATAAGTTTCATAATGTCGATGTCGCTCCTAATTATTTGATACAAATTACATAATTAATATATTATTCAAGGTACAATAATATATTTTATATAATTTTTTATAAAGTTATATTTTCATTCCATGATATATTTGGTTATGATTTGTGATGATGAAATCAGTGACGAGCTAGTTTCTGTAATTTTTTATTGAATAAAATGTGGTATCATAATTAATTAGTTAAATATTAATATTAAATTTCCAAAACCAAAAACAAAAAACTATTTACATAATAATATTTTATTTATTAATTAATTTAATTTCTATAATCATCCATGTATGGTGATGATGAAAAATAAAAGACATTGTTCATAGAGGTAGTTGTTCACACATATAAATAGATGACGTTTTTATTTTCCATTGAATGAGGGTAAGGTATAAAATATTTTATATTTTTATAATATTAATAATGTTATAAATATCATATTTATTTATTAAATTCAATTTTAGAACGATCCATGTAAGGAAATGATTAAAAATAAAACCTGTTATTTATAAAGATTTTAGTTCACACGTAACACGAATAACGTTCTCATTTTTCTAAGGAAGAGGGAAGGTAGAGAATGGTTATTCGATTAAAAAAATAATTCTATAAATTATATTTATTTAATTGAATTATAATTTATAAGATAATTTTGGTGAATAAATATATAGAAGAAAAAGTTTAGGGAGTGATTAATACTCACATTGAGAGCTTGGACCTTCTCTTGGAGGACCTCTTTGAAATGGAGAAATTAGGCCAAATTATTGTGACCAGGGGCTTATAAACATAGAATAGTAATCAAGGAGAGGTAAAATAGGAATTATTAAAACAAAATTCTGAATTATTGGTGTGTATTTAAGTGTGTATAAATGAAATACATTTATAGGTAAAAATGATATACTTTTCCTTGTAATTAAATGTTAGGTGAGGCGTAAAGATGGAATAATATGGGAGTTTTGTGATTAAAAGTTGGTGAGACATGTGATTATTTTTTTCAGCCTAAAAAGGTCTTCCATAAGTTCTATCTTTCATGTAAACTTAACAAAATTTGAGTCACAATTAGTTACCTATTTTTAACCTTATTAACCTTGATTAAAAATTTAACTTTGTGATTATTTTTTACTAAAAATATAAGATGACTACTATTAAATAATTTCAATGTGATTCTTATTAATTTAAAATAAATTTAATATAATTAAATTTTAAAATATGATAAAATTAACTTTTAAATTAAAACATATAATATATAGAAAAACTATTTTTATAGAAAAATGACTTCTTATAATTTAATTGTTTTTAATATTAGTTCATATCCACTACTAATTAAATAAGTGTTAATATATTATTTTAGATGTTTAAAAATAAAATTATAGTAATTATCTATAATATAACAATTTAATAGATAAAAATTACATGATGTTTGTAAAAAATATTCTTTGAAAAATAATTTTTTATCATGGTAAATAATATCTAATTTTGTAGCTCATTTTTTTGTCAAAAATAAGAATGAACTTATTAAAAAACAATTGTATATACTGACTAAAATATGAAAATAATTTTGTTAAACTCAATTCTAGTGTTTATAAAAATTTATTTTAATATAATAACATATAACGCATAAAAATAAAAAAATTAGTATAATAAATTTTTAATCATAAAAAGGATTTTATTAGTTATTTAGATATATTTATTAAATTTTGTCAAATAATATTCATTAAAAACAACCATTATTATTATTTAAATGTAGAACTGTGAAATTTATAGAAATAAATTTCATATATAAATAATTCATTTCATTTATAATTATGTTGGGGCCAATAGGGACCTATATACCCTGAGAGGGGGGTGAATCAGGGTATGGATATTATTTCTCAAAGTTCTTACTGCCCCACTGGATCTTGACCTCTTTGTTACACGGGTCAATTTGTTTGCACTTGTGTGTATGTTATGATCACTTACTTTCTTCTTTATCTGATGATGATGCTTTAAATGCAATGCAGGCAAATTAGCAAGCAGACGCAGAGACTTTTACTTGGTTCACCCTCACTGGGCTACGCCCAAGGAGCATACGCCGACAGGTTGCCGGTCATACCAAATTCCACTAAACTTCACTAGCTGTGGATACAAAGTTCGGTCTAGATCACTTCTATGCCCAGGCTCACTGCCTTTACAAAGTTTAGGGTCATCTCACTGCTTTCCCAAGGGTCACTCCATGTTTCTCTCTCTCTGGATCCCTGCCAGTGGAGAGGATTACCTTCTTCCTCTTCCTAAGCTCACTGCTCTAGAAGGGAATCCACTCACAGTTTATAGACCTGTAGGTCTCTTCATTTGCATGAAACAATGCATCTTCAATTGTTGATAGATGCTCTATTGAAGTCCAACTTTCATCCACTGATGAATACCTCTTTGCCTCTGAACACTGGGAAATTATTTTTGGAAACACCTTCGCAAAGCACCCTACTTCTCGAAGCTCCCAATTTCGCGAAGCTCAAACAAGCCTTTGCGAAGCTCCTGCCTTTTTGCAAAGCACTTTCGCGAAGCACTACCGCGAAGCTCAAGCCGTCGCAAAGCAACGTCCCTCGCGAAGCTGACTAAGCCAACGCGGAGCTCGCAGGGTTCGCAGAGCTATATATCCGCCGCGAAGCTCCTCTTTCGCGATGCACACTGGCTCCGCGAACCACCTTCGCAAATCGAGAGAAAATTATTTTCTCTAAAAATTCTCTCTACTTCTCTCGAGGGGGTCGGCCTCTATTTATAGGCGATTCCACCGACCCTCATACCTTCTGCGCGAAGTCAATGCAATGTCATCTCAAATCGCGAAGCACCAAAGTTTCCACCATAATTCTGTCCAAATCGTGAAGCACCACGGCAATTTTCTATTCGCGGAGCTTGACGTAGTCACGAAGCATCACCGTCAACATACCTTCGCGTCTTCGCTGCGAAGCTCCCTCGCAAAGCCCTTCACCGCTGCGATGCACTTCAGCCTCTGCCATTCGTGAAGCTTGACGTAATTGTGAATCATCACCACCTCCATTTTTCTGGCCTTCATGAAATCTAATCCATACATCCCATCTTTGAGAAACTCATGCCTTTGCCATATAAAAATATGATCTTCATGGAAATCCACTTTTCGCGATGCTCACCAACTTCCAAATTTTGGACCCCAAAAATTTGGCAAACACTGGGAAACGACACCACCTCTTACTGCTCTTTTGTACCTCCTCCAGATCATCCTTTCCATTGTCATCATTCTTTGTCAACATGGATTGTCAACAACTTCTTCGGAACTCGACAATTCTCCATGGAAACCTGCTTTGTCAACAAACACAATCAACCCAAAAATACTGCAATGTTACCTTGAGGGATTTTTGCCTAAAAAATTACATGTTTATATCATCATAACTTCTACTTATATAATCCCTCAAAAATTTTACATAATACCTAAGGATGAGAGAAGTAGTGGTGGTTTTTGTGGTTGTTTATTCAGCTAGAATGGATCTTATAGTGATTTACATGAGCTTATACTTCTCATGTGGATGATTTTTCACAATATTAACTTGTTTGAGTTCATTTTAGGCTAGGTCTAGGTTAAAACCTAGGGAAGCTACCTCCTTACCAAGCTCAAATAAATGATCCACATAAGTAATACTTCTATTAACTGATTCCATTTATTCTACTCTTTATATTGATTTTCTTAATATTTTTACTTCTGATTATACCCACCAATTCAATGGTTATTTTAAAACATACATATTTTAATTATATCATGTTTTTAACACATCAAGCTTCCACAGTATGCTTCTATTTGAATAATACAGTAGCGTGTGTTGTACACAACTTTGAGTTCTAACACACCACAACCAATCAAACTAGCCGTTATGAATAGTAATACCCACTTTTTAAAATTTTATAAATTTTATCTTTCAAAATGGACTTCATTTTTTGATTCAGAATATCGAAATTATCTTATGGTGAATTTTTGGTATTTTTCAGAAAACATTCAATTTTTGATGAATAGTGAAAAACACTGAGTTATAGTTAAAACTGAATTTTTATTTAAATAATTATTTATTTTATTTAAATTTATTTTAGGTCAAAATAGACAAATAATACCTATATAATTTCAATTTAATTCATTGGATTCAATTTATAATAATTTTAGATATATAAAAATTTTATAGAACTTTTCACCTTCTTTTACCCACCTCCTAGGAGAATTTGAAAATTCACATAAAACATAGTTTTCCCGCTTCTGTGAGTATAATTTAAAAAATCCAAGAGACATGGTTGTTATCAGTAATTAAAATTTGGTTCAATAAGATGGAAATAATTTTTTGTGAATAGTAACTTTTTACTTTTATTTACCACCGTTAAAAGTAAATAGGGTAATTAAGGGTAAAAATGATATTATTATTACCCTAACACATGTACTAATTATATTGGATAAGTGTAGTTTTACCAAAAATAACCTTAGGAATAAAATATTAACCTCTTTGGTCCACTTGGATTAGATTAGGGCATTTATTATTATTTAATTCAAAGAAGAGTTAAAAGAGTTAAAATGAAAGTTTAATAACTAAAACATTTTTAATATAGGGTTATACATAAGATTAATTAGACTATAAATATTAATTAGAAATATAAAATGATTTCCTACATAATTATGTTTTATTTATATTTTATATATATTAAATAATATAATTTATTTTTGACACATTGATGATGCAGTAATTACTTAATTAATGAAATATTAAAATAATTGATATTATAAATATCCAAATAAATGTAATTTGAGACTTTTTATGAATTACACTAATTTTCTATGTTAATATGGAATATTTTAATTGATTATATCAATTTTTTTCGAATTAATAATGCTTTGATAAATTTATCAAAAACAAAATACCCAATAGTGTCAAAATTGACATAAAAGAGTTTTTTAAAAATATATTATATTATTAATTGATATTCTATTCCTAAAAATATAAGGTTCTTCCAAAGGACTTATATAATGATAGGTGTATCATTAATGAACCACTTGGTGTTCTCTTGGAAGTATATATTAATTTTATTAACTATATAATATAAAAATACAAAGAGACATGGTAAATGTCAAACTATTTAACTAAGAGTTAAATCAAAAAGATAAAGTTAATATAGTGACCCAAACTTATCTAAAACCTATTGGTTGAGTTTTTTTTCGACCAATACCCACCTTATACTTTAAATAATCCATTTTGGAGCCATTAGATACCAAAAAATATTTTATTATAAAATAATATTTCTAGCTTTTCTAAAGGTGCCCCTCACCCCTCTTATAAAAGGGAACTCCCCCTTCTCACTAATTCACACCTTCAAAGCCATTTTTCTTGGAAAACCTCTACCCAAATATCCTATAAACTTCCCTCAATTAATCCTAGAGGCCTTACTTTAGTCATAAATCCAACCTAAGGAGTCATTTTGATCAAATGAAAAGGAAGAACCCGATGAAGAGGTAATAATTTCACCACCCTCTTTCAAGTTATTTTATTCTTCCACTTCTTCTTTATTTGTTATTTAAATTCTAAAATAATAAGCCCAGTATCTTCTATATACTGTGAGGTTATTATAAATATCGTACAGCCATATTCATTATTCTATCCATCCTTTTAATGACATGTCACCATACGTGCGTACGTACGGATTACCGTCTCCACGACGTGGTGTAATTGTTATTCAATACATTATTATTTGGATGGGTACAATAATGATGTGTAATTCATGTAAATAATAAATATAACATGATAATGATTCTGTATATATGATATACCATCCAATTATATATTATTTTAATATCAAAAGAATGATATTGTCGCTCGTGCGTACATACGGATTACCGTCTCCACGAACACGATGAGATTCATTCCCCATCGTATCCATTCAAGACTAATTTTCATTAGATGATTAAAAATAATTTTTAAATACTTGATATCATTCTGAATATGAAAATTATACATCCCATATATAACAAATATGACTCACATTACAAATAATATAAAGTAAAACGAATTTGTTAACACCCGAAACGACGATAATACTAAGATATTATTATCAAAAAAATGTTAAAAGATCATATATGATATCATATTAATGTATATGATTCTTGTATAATTTAATAAAAATTATTTCACCATTATATAGGAGGTTAACCTACCCTCTACCAAGGAAAAGTACAAGGTAAGGTTTAATTTCATAATCTCTTTATAATCTGAGGTTGTTTTTACATAAGTATCTACTGGGACCTCTTTATCATCCACATCCATGTTTCTTAAAAATGTATTTCAAAACATTCATACTATTTTATGGATTATGGGTTAAAGTCATTTATACCATTGTTTGACTTTTTATAAGATTTTCATAAAGGAATATTTCCATCATTTTCCAAACAAGGTCCTTTTTAACCTTTTTGACAGAATTATGGTAAGAATGTCTTTTTTAACTTATATGGTGAGTACGGCTATTTTCTGCCGTTATGAAATTGTTGAAGCTTCCCTTACAATATTATAAGAATATTTTCAAAGTAAATGTTTTCTTTTATAATTATGTGAATTTTAAATGATTTCAAAAAAAGTGATATTTTTCTCAAATAGTTTTGTTTTCATCTATGCCAACATCCTTTGATTGATTTTAAGCTTATTTGAAGTTGATTTATTATGATACAAAACTTCCATATTGTAATGAAGGTTTTGTTATATTTTTGACTATGGATGTGTTATTTTTATACCATTCATGGTTTATAGAGAAAGTATTGACATTTTGTATGCTAGTTTTAATATGAATGTTTATGTTATGTTTAAACCTCTTCATATGAGGAATGAATTGGACTTAGTAAGTGACGAGTGGAGCCCACTATAGCTCCTCGATGCATCGGTAGGTCTCATGAGACAAACTAGTGTCTTGTAATAAGGCCTTGATATAATCTTATTTGTAGTCTTGGCACAAGGCCTTGACTATGTGGTTATGATAGTCTGGCATTATGCATTCCATCATTATGAAAGTGGTTATTGATATTGCATGTGATTATTCAACTATTATAATATCCATGTGAATAATTAAATGGCATTATTTCATTTTATTTTTGCCATATTATGCAGAAATTCAAGTTTAAAAGGCTTTTTTTTTAGTTATACATTGCCTTAAATTTTTATTCCTATTTATGAAAGTTTTCGCTTTATTGTTATCCTTATTAAGCATCTGAGCTCACCCCTTTCTATGTTTTATTTTTACTAGGATGTGAAGAAGTATTTTATGAATGACCTACAGGGATAGTCTGAGGGGATATGAGTTTGGAATATGGAGACTATGTTGTTTTAGTTTTTCACTTTATGATGTAATGTAAGACTTATGAATGTATCTAGTGTTTCCAAGGCTACTAAACTAATCGGTCTTTCGAGACATGATCTTTTGTGATCATGACAATGTTATGTAATAATGCACTGACTCTGGGTAACTGGGTTCGGGGTGTTATAGTCAGTATCAGCGGAAGTTTAGTACAATCTTTGGAAGCTACATTTAGATAAACTCTGATTAGAGCACATAGCCCTAAGGTAGACTTTGAGGATTAGTATAAAAGAACTTCCTAGAATTTTGGTATTGCAGAGATTTTGTAAGTTTTCCAAGAAATAAATCCCTATATGGATACGAGTAGGTAGAGGCGACTCTGGAACAGATGTACCTAGGGGTAAAACCCGAAAACACTGCTTTGAGCTAGACTCAAACGGGAACTGGTGCACGACAATGGTCCTTTCTGCACTCTTGGTTACGACACTCCCAGGAGATATGCTTAGGATAATTCTCATTTTCTTTAAAAACCATTATGAAGGGTTTATGAGTATATACTTCCTCAAAGAAATCATTTTCTTTATGATTATGGATTATATCCATAAACTGTTAAATTTATGTTAAGTGTTTTAAAAGTTTAGAATTATGTATTTGGATTCATAAACTAATCTAGTTTATGCCATTGTTTAGAAATGGTGCCTAGTGGAAGGAATAGAAATTGTATCAATGCACGCACTCCATATAGGGATTTCCCTCCTGCTCAAGATAATTATAGTGGAGCAGGTGATATAACCGGTGTTGGTCAGCTTACCACCATACTGGGACAACTCACTCAGGTTATGAATAATAACCTTACTTGAATGGAGCACCCAGATCCACAACGTGGAGGATCAATGTTAGATCGCTTTATGAGGCAAAAACCACCAACATTCAATGGGAGTACAAATCCATTAGTAGCTAAGAAATGGATAAATTCTTTAGAAAAAATATTCCATGCCTTGGGGAGTAGTGAAAGGGAAAAAGTTATCATGGCAGTTTACCGCCTCACTAGATATGCTGAACAATGGTGGTCATTGATTAAAAACACAAATAAAGATGATGAAGTATCAAATATGGAATGGAGGGAGTTCAAAGATATTTTCTTAGAAAAATACTTTCTTCATGACCATCGAGCAGATATGGAAAGGTAATTTCTGAGTCTAAGGCAAAAGGAGGATGAGAATGTTGAAAAGTATGAGGCTAACTTTACAAGGTTAGAGAGGTATGCTGCAGATTATATACATCACCCAAGAAGTAAGATTGATCATTTCTTTGATGGGTTAAAACTGTTTCTCCATCGATTATTAGTCTCACAATCCTTCTCGTCATACGAAGATATTGTCTCATGTGCTATCAAGACAGAAAAAGAATTATCTAAGTCTTATGACTTTAAAGCAAAGAAAGAGAAGAAGAGATCTGATGATCACTTTGGAAATGTAAATAAGGAGAAGAAGGGAAAATTTGATTATCCATCCTTCAGTAAATGTGGTAAGAAACACCCCGGTACTTGCTTGAAAGGAATGGGATTCTGTTACAAGTGTGGTGAAAAAGGCCACCAAACTCGTGATTACAATGGGAAGAAATAATCTATCGATGTTCAATTCTACAACTACAGGGATATGGGACATTATACAAATTAATGTCCTAAGTGTTAGGGGAACTTACCTTTGAAAAGGCCAAGGGATCAATGCCAAGCTTATGCTATCACTACTACTGAGGTAGAAGCTCCGAAAGATGTGGTGGTAGGTAATTTAATGGTTTCCTTAAGTTTAGAAAATGAATTATTTGATTATGATTCATCATATTGTTTCATATATTCCCAATTTTCTAAGAAAATTAGATATTTCCAATTTGATTTAACAAGGGAGTTGTCAGTTAAAACTCCTAAGGGAAGTATCATCGCAACAAAGTTTTGTGAATTTGTTCCCATTAGAGCATATAAATGTTCTTTATCAACTGATTTCATCATCATACCCATGATTGAATTTGATATAATCCTCGGTATAGATTTTCTTTCGGACCATGATTCAAAGATTTATTGTAAGAAGAAGTAGGTTACAATTTTTGATGTTGATGATAAAGAACACCTTATCTTTAGAGCAGAATCATCACCACTTGATTCTTATCTAGATCCACCCCCAGTAGCTCAACTAAATTAAATTATTGTGGAGTAAGAGAATGAAATAACTGTGTTTTGAGGAATGGAATATTCAAATATAGGATGTACCTATTGTGAAATAATATGTAGATGTGTTTCCGGAAGATTTACCTAGACATACTTTAGAACGATAAATTGAGTTTTCCATTGATTTAATTCATGGTTCAAGGCCCATATAGAAGACCCCTTATAGAATGGCTACTAGAATTAGTTTAACTAAAGAAACAACTAGAGTAATTGAGTAATAAGGGATTTATTCGCCCTAGTGTTTCTCCATGGGGATCCCCTGTCCTTTTTGTTAAGAAGAAAGATGGATATATGAGGTCATGTATCGACTATAGGGAAATCAATGCTATAAAAATAAAGAACAAGTATCCCCTACCTCGCATTGATGATTTATTTGACCAACTCCATGGAGATCAATACTTTTCAAATATTGACCTTCGATCTGAATACCATCAGTTGTGTGTGAAGAAGGAAGACATTCTGAAGACAGCATTTCAAACCAGGTACGGGCATTATGAGTTTACAGTAATGCCTTTTGGATTGACTAATGCACCCTCTGTATTCATGGATCTAATGAACAAAGTTTTCAAGGAATATCTCGATGATTGTTTAGTGGTATTTATTGATGATATCTTATTATACTCCAAAATCTACGAAGATCATGAAAATCACTTGCGCATTATCCTGAAGACTCTTAGAAGGTATAAATTATATGGGAAGTTTAGCAAGTGTGAATTCTGGCTTCAGGAGATTTCTTTTCTTGGACATATTGTCTCCAAAGATGGAATCTCGATTGATCCTTCTAAGACAAGAGAAATCCAAGAATGGCCAGCACCAATGAGTATAACTGAGATAAACAGTTTTATTGGTTTAGCAGGTTATTATCGACGTTTCGTCCAGAATTTTTCCCGGTTGGCTAACCCATTAACAAAGCTCACAAGTAAAGGGGTTAAATTTGTTTGGACAAAAGAGTTTGAATAATGTTTTGAATAACTAAAGAGAATATTAGTCAATTATCTTATATTGACTCTACCATTAGGGAATGATGGGTTTGTTATTTATAGTGATTCATCGAAGAAAGGACTTGGTTGTGTCCTTATGCAGAATGATAGGGTTATTGCCTATGCATAACGACAACTGAAAATTCATGAGAAAAACTATCCTACTCATGATCTTGAGTTAGAATCTGTAATATTTTCTTTGAATATTTGGAGACACTTCCACTATGGTAAAAAATGTGAGATTTACACTGATCATAAGAGTTTGAAGTATATTTTATCACAGAAAGAACTCAACATGAGGAAAAGGAGATGGATTGAACTACTCAAGGATTATGATTGCATGATACACTACCACCCAGGGAAGGAAAATAAGGTGGAAGATGCTTTGAGAAGAAATGATCATGGATTTTTGAACAATTTAAGAGTTGAAAGGGATCCTATTTTCATGGATCTAGTAAATATGGATATGGGAATAACCATGGAAAGTTAAACATCAATGACTTTTCAAATGGTTGACAAACCATATTTACTAAAAAGGATAAAAATTTCTCAAGCTGATGATGAGGAGTTTCAAAAGAATATTAAAGTTGTGAATGATGGGAGATTGAGTGACTTTGTGTATGAAGATGGAATTTTGAAATTTGGGAAGAGAATTTGTGTTCCCATTATACCTGATCTAAAAAGGGAATTATTGGACGATGCTCATAGTTCCAATTTCTCTATACACCCTGGGAGCACCAAGATGTAAAGATATTTGAAGGAACATTTTTGGTGGGACAACATGAAGAGGGAGATTTCTGATTTTGTGTCAAGATGTATGGTTTGTCAACAAGTGAAAGCTGGAAGGCAACGGCCTGGAGTAGACATGCAACCTCTTCCTATACCTGATTGGAAATGGGATAATATCATGATGGACTTTGTCATGGTACTACCAAAGACTCCTAGAAGGAATGATCCAATATGGGTCATTGTTGATCGTCTTACTATGTCTGCACATTTTCTTGCTATAAGGGAGGATTTACCACTTGAACGTCTAGAAAGACTGTATATTAATGAAGTTGTAAGACTTCATAGAGTACCCCTATCGATTGTTTCTGATCATGATCCACATTTTACTTCAAGATTCTGGAAAAGTCTTCAGAAAGCTCTAGATACTGAGCTTCGTTTGAGCACTGCCTACCACCCTCAAACAGATGGACAATCAGAAAAAACTATTAAAACCTTAGAAGACATGTTGAGATCCTTCTCAAATGACTTTCAAGATATGTGGGATCAATATTTACCTTTGGTATAATTTTCCTATAACAATAGCTTCCATTCAAGTATTCAGATGGCACCATATGAAGAGTTATATGGAAAGAGATGTTTCACACCAACTTCTAGGGATGATGTTGGTGAAAGAAAACTTGTAGGCCCAGAACTTGTTAAGGAAACAATGGAAAAGGTAAAGGTGATCCAAAACCACATCAAAGTAGCTCAAAGTAGGCAGAAGAGCTATACCGATAACCGAAGGAAGGATTTTGAATTTCTGGTAGGAGATCAGGTTTTCTTGAAAGTATCTCCATGGAATGGTGTTATATGTTTTGGTAAGAAGGGTAAATTGAGTCCCAGGTACATCAGACCTTTCGAAATTCTAGAACGAATTGGGGATGTAGCTTATCGTTTGGCAATGCCGCCAAGTCTCTCTAAAGTTCACAATGTGTTCCACGTATCATTGTTGAAAAAATACTTGCCTAACCCAACGCATGTAATCACATATGAGGAATTAGAACTAGAACTTGATCTGTATTATTGTGAAGAGCCTGTCAAGATTCTTGATACAAGAGAACAAGTGTTGATAAACCGGACGACTCGTCTAGTAAAAGTTCTGTGGAGAAACCATAAGATGGAAGAGGCAATGTGGGAACCTGAGGAACTTATGATGAAGAACCACACGAGTCTTTTCATGTGGTAGTATTCTAGAAATTTCAAGGATGAAATTATTTGAAGGAGGGGAGAATGTAACACCCCAAGCTTCCATGGTACACTTCTCTTCGAATAATACAGTAGTGTGTGTTGTACGCAACTTCGAGTTCTAACACACCACAACCAATCAAATTAGTCGTTATGAATATTAATACCCACTTTTTAAAATTTTGTAAATTTTATCTTTCAAAATGGACTTCATTTTTGGATTCGGAATATCGAAATTAGCTTAGGGTGAATTTTTGGTATTTTTCTGAAAACTTTCAATTTTTGATGAATAGTGAAAAACACTGAGTTATAGTTTAAAACTGAATTTTTATTTAAATAATTATTTATTTTATTTAAATTTATTTTAGGTCAAAATAGACACATAATACCTATATAAGTTCAATTTAATTCATTGGAGTCAATTTATAATAATTTAAGATATATAAGAATTTTATAGAACTTTTCACCTTCTTTTACCCACCTCCTAGGTGAATTTGCAAATTCACATAAAAAATAATTTTACCGCTTCTGTGAGTGGAATTTTAAAAATCCGACATACACGGTTGATATCAGTAAGTAAAATTTGATTCAATTAGACAAAAATATTTTTTGGTGAATAGTAACTTTTTACTTTTATTTACCACGGTTAAAAGTAAATAGGGTAATTAAGGGTAAAAATGATATTATTATTACCCTAACACATGTCCTAATTCTATTGGATAAGTATAGTTCGACCAAAAACAAATTTAGGAATAAAATATGAACCTATTTGGTCCACTTGGATTAGATTATGACATTTATTAAAATTTAATTCAAAGAAGAGTTAAAAGAGTTAAAATCAAAGTTTAATAACTAAAACATTTTTAATATATGGTTATACATAAGATAAATTCGACTATAAATATTAATTATAAAGAAAAAAATATTTCCTACATAATTATATTTTATTTATATTTTTTAGACATTATATAATTTAATTTAATTTTGAAATAATGATGATGCATTAATTACTTAACTAATGAAATATTAAAATAATTAATATTATAAATATCCAAATAAATGTAATTTGAGACTTTTTATGAATTACACTAATTTTATAGGTTAATATTACATGTTAGTATTGATTATATGAATTGTTTTCGAAGTAATATTTCTGTTATGAATTTATCAAAAACAAAATACCCAATAGTGTCAAAATTGACATAAAAGAGTTTTTAAAACAAATATTACATTATTAATTGATATTCTATTCCTAAAAATATAAGGTTAGGCCAAAGGACTTATATAACGATAGGTGTATCATTAATGAACCACTTGGTTTCTCTTGGAAGTATATAGTAAGTTTATTAACTATATAATATAAAAATACAAAGAGACATGGTAAATGTCAAACTATTTAACTAAGAGTTAAATCAAAATGATAAAGTTAATATAGTGATCTAAACCTATATAAAACCTATTGGTTGAGTGTTTTTAGACCTTTACCCACCTTAGAATTTAAATAATCCATTTTGGAGCCATTATAAACTGGAAATGATTTTATTATAAAATAATATTTCTATCTTTTCCAAAGGTTCCCCTCACCCCTCTTATAAAAGGGCACCCCCCCCCCTTCTCACTAATTCACACCTTCAAATCCATTTGGCTTGGCCAACCTCTACCCAAATATCCTCTCAACTTCCCTCACTTAATCTTATTGGCCTTCCTTTAGTCATAAATCCAACCTATGGATCCCTTTTGATCAAATCAAAAGGAAGAACCCTAAGAAGAGGTAATAATTTCACCACCCTCTTTCAAGTTCTTTTCTTCTTCCACTTCTTCTTTCTTTGTTATTTCCATTATAAAATAATTAATCAAGTATCTTCTATATACTATGATGTTATTATAAATATTGTACAGACATATTCATTATTCTATCCATCCTTTGAATGACATGTCACCATACGTGCGTACGTACGGATTACCGTCTCCACGACGCGGTGTAATTGTTATTCAATACATTATTATTTGGATGAGTATAATAATGATATGTAATTCATTTAAATAATAAATATAAAATCATAATGATTATGTATATATTATATACCATCCAATTATATATTATTTTAATATCAAAAGAATGATATTTTCGCTCATGCCTACGTACGGATTACCGTCTCCACGAACGCGATGAGATTCATTCCTGATAGTATCCATTCAAGACTAATTTTCATTAGATGATTAAAAATAATTTTTGAAGACTTGATATAATTTTGAATATGAATACAATACATCCCATACATAACAAATATGTCTCACATAATAAATAATATAAATGAAAACAAATCTGTTAACACCCGAAATGACGATAATACTAAGATATTATTAACAGAACAATGTTAAAAGATCATATATGATATCATATTAATGTATATGATTATTTTATAATTTAATAACAATTATTTAACAATTATACATGAGTTTAAACTACCCTTGACCAAGTAAAATTACAAGGTAAGGGTTATTTTCACAATCTCTTTATTATCCAAGGTTGTTTCTACGTAAGTATCTACTGGGACCTCTTTATCATCCATATCCATGTTTCTTAAAAATGTATTTCAAAACAATCTTAATATTTTATAGACTATGGGTTAAAGTCATTTATACCCTTGTCTGACTTTTTATAATATGTTTATAAAGGAATCTTTCCATCGTTTTCCAAAAAAGGTCTTTTTTATCCTTTTCGACAGAATTAAGGTAAGAATGTCTTTTTTTGACTTATACAGCGGGTGCGGCTATTTTATGCCGTTATAAAATCATCGAAGATTTCCTTACAAGATTATAAGAATATTTTAAAATTAAATGTTTTATTTTATAATTATGTTACTTTTAAATGATTTCAAAAAAAGAGATTTTTTTCTCAAATAGTTTTGATTTCATCTATGTTAACATCTTTTGATGGATTTTAAGCTTATTTGAAGTTGATTTATTATGATGCAAAACTTTCATATTGTATTGAAGGTTTCATGATATGTTTGACTGTGGATGTGTTTTTTAATACCATTCTTGGTTTATGGAGAATTTATTGACATTTCGTATGCTAGTTTTAATACAAATATTTATGTTATGTTTAAACCTGTTCATATGAGGAATGCATTGGACTTAGTATGTTACGGGTGGAGCCTGCTATAGCTCCTCGATGCATCTGTAGGTCTCATGAGACAAAATAGTGTATTGGTATAAGGCCTTGAAAAAATCTTATTTGTAGTCTTGGCACAAGGCCTTGACTATGTGGTTATAATAGTCTGGAATTATGCATTCCATCATTATGAAAGTGGTTATTGATATTGCATGTGATTATTTGACTAGTATAATATCTATGTGAATAAGTAAATGGAATTATTTCATTTTATTTTTTCCGTATTATGCTGAAGTTCATGTTTAAAAGGCCTTTTTTAGTTATACATTTCCTTAAATATTTATGTTTATTTATGAAAGTTTCCACTTTATTGTTATCCTTACTAAGCATCTAATATCACACCTTTCTATGTTTTATTTTTCCCAGGATGTGAAGAAGTATTTTATAAATGACCTATAGTGATATTATAAGGGGATATGAGTCTGTAATATGGAGACTATGTTGTTGTAGTTTTTTACTTTATGATGTAATGTAAGACTTATGAATGTATCTAGTGTTTCCAAGGCTACTAAACTAACCGGTCTTTCGAGACTTGATCTTTTGTGATCATACCAATGTTATGTAATAATGCACCAACTTTGGGTAACTGGGGTTGGGGTGTTACAATGTTTCAATTTCATTCACCGTTGTATATAAAACAAGATATAAAAAATTTAATGTAATATAATTTCTAGGGTATTACATTCTACCCCTTAAATAAATTTCATCCTCACAATTCTAATTATCACTCATTAATGAAAATAACTAAGAGTGTCATTAATATATTCATGATTCAAGATATAATTTATAATTACATATAACCCTTACTAATATAGGTAAGACTTGGAAAATCATCTTAAGATTGAGTATTAAGACTTATATAATGGAAATAATATTCATAGAGTGATCATAGTTAACCTTTTATTTATATATGATCATAGGTTGGTTTAGGTTATGAAATGTGAAATCCTTAATTAGGGAATCAATATAGATTCTTTGTTAATATAATCAATCCAATTCCAAAATAACATTAAATACATCTAAAGGAAGAATAATAAGTTTATCCTAAAGCACACTTCCTTAAACTTCCACTTAGGATACAATAATCATAAAACTAAAAAATTTTATCTAATAATTAAATATCAAATCATTGGGGTAGTGATTATTAGAAAACATCCTAAATATAAATAATTATCTAGAATAAAAATCTAATAACATATCCAAAAATCAATAGTAGAGGATAATTCTGCCTTGATTATTAGAATCCACTTCGGTAGTAATTCTTATATAGTCTTTCCCTTGTATCCTTGGTTTAGGGTGTTGTTTTTCATAATGTACAAACTATTTTCATTTAAAAAATTGAACTTTTAGTTGTACCTTAGTAATAAAAATATTTTCCTCCATTATGTTACCAAACTCTTCATTTTTTTCTTCATAGTTGTCTACTCTATGACCACCTTTTCCATAAATAAAACAACATCCAATTTCTTTTATAAACTTCCCTAGGTGATTCTTCCCACTTTCTTGACATGTAGTAAATTGAATTTTCTTTACTCTATAGTCTTTATCAAGTGACCATCCATGAAACTATATTTTTATCTTATATGGTTCTTTTAGAAATTAAATTAGGTTTGAATGGTTATTCATAACTCTAAATATATGGTTATGAATAACCACAAGATATCCCACTTCAGGTCTTATCTTGTTAAATTGTTTATTATAGAAATCATAGAATTTTCCATTATACCCATTGTTAACATGATTCCTCTGGGATTCAATCATTAAAAAAATGAAAGTTGATTTGTGATAATACTTAAATTAATAAATTTATAAAATGGGAAAATGTAAACTTAAAATGAGTAAATCAAAAATGTTGTGCATAACCTAACTTATGACTATTTTGGTTTTAATATAGGTTATCCATGGTTATATTCCTATTAGGTTTTATAACATAACTAGTTACTTATTACATCATTAAATTCCATTTAAATCCTTCATAATGGTTCATAAAGAGCTTTTAAATCATCCAAATCATATGCCTAGGGAGTGTCAATCCAAGTGTGTAGTTAGGCCCACTAGTTTTATACTGAGTTAAGATTGAGTTAATACCTAACCAATATTTTTTATGATTATGACCCCTAGTTTAAAATTTTCTATATCATAGATTTACTTGATTGTATCTAGAAATTTATTCCATTATTATGAATATCACACACTCAATACTTTAGAAAAATTTAGGATGTTTTTCTATATTTATATTTACCCCTTGGGTTTTATTAATGTATTCTCATCCTAATTTTCAAAATAATTTGATAAATATATTTCTTTATATATCTTAAACCCAAAATTCATTGGAATATATGCTCCTATAATTCAAATTAATCCTTATCCCTTAATAGAATTAAACACATTCCAATCAATACATGCATTAATCATGTATATTCCCAAAAGATATAAATTTTTCCCAAAATAACCTAAATTTCCTTTTCATCAAATCACATACCAATCCCAAGGGTTACATATACCTTGATCATGTACTCCTAATAACCTCTAAAGTTATATAAACCTCTTTTTGATACCAACTATGGTGCCCCATACCCGTATTCACAGAATCTAGTGCGAATAAACACATACATCACATGTTGGTATTTAAATAGATTGAATAAACCTAGAATTAATCATCCATAATAAAAATATAAACAAAAAATATTAAGTCACATACAAATCAAATAATTATTAGTTTTATAGTTTTAGAGATTTGGGAAGAACTGTTAACTAACAAAACCCATATTTTTCCATCAAATGAATATTTTTCAATTATACTCAGAATTTATTATTTAAAACTCTTCAATATCTCCCACAAAATTCTTCATAATTAAACCCATATAGGAATTTCATAAGTAATAATATTATTTATATTTTATGAGAAATGGAAATATAAGAAGGGTGGTCTCAAAGGTTTGGTAAAGAGTTTCTTAAATTAGAATTTATCAAAGCATAAGTGTGGCGTAAATAAATTTGGTGAGAATAAATAAGATTTTAATAATTATATATAACTAATTACATGAGTTTGAAATAAATTCATGGATGACATAAAAATATAATTAATCGTTAGGGAAACAATAACTGATTTCATGGTGGTGAAATGCATAATTCAAGATATCTTAATATTATCATCAAGGCCCCATCCAGGACCTCTTACATATTGTCAAAACCATAGTCAATACATCTTAATAAATTGGCATCCATACACCAAATACATAAACTAGTTTGTCTCATGATATCTATAGATACATAATGGGGATATATTACTTTGTTCCCCACTCATTACTTAATTAATTCAAATACACTCACTATATAAAATAAATTAATAACAATAAAATAAACAATCAACTTTTCTTTATAATAAATAAACATATATATCAGAATAACTGGCATAAGAGATGCCAATACTTTACTCATTCAATAAATATAATTATATTATAATAATAAATATAGATAAATATGTTTCATGGTATCATTAGATTATATCCTCAGTGAAGCATAAGAAATTTTAAGGATGTTCACATGGATGAAAACACATTTATAGGAATAATACTTTGAATAGATCCACAAAAAAAGGGATCAAATATCAGATCGTTTGATTCTACGAGTGTAATCTCCAAAATAAAAATAGTATAAAATAATTTAAAGGGTAATTTAGGGAGAATAACTCTTAAGTAGATAAAACTTTTAGAGTTTGAGAATAAAGTGGAATTGGATCTACAAAAATTTTCTTTATAAAATCATATATTAATATTGTCATAAAAAGATGAATTTATAGGACACATTCAAGAATAATTTTCAATAAGGTAACATAAAAAAATTTAAAACAATAATTTAAAATAAATACCAATAATATACCCTTTAAAGAGACTTAAATGTTTTCCAAAGTAAAAAAGTCAGGTAAGATAAAATATATTATTGTGAAAGGAAAATTTAAAATATTGATATTGAATATACACACCATAAGAAGGACAGTAAAACTTTCTTTTGGAAAGTGGTAAATAAGAATAATAAGTTAACATGAGATAATACATATTTGAATTTCAAAATAATGAAGGGAAAATATTTTCAAAAATAATGTGGATATTGAGGTAAAATACTCAATATATAGGATGTGAATTATTTTTAACAGCATTACACTATTATCATAAATAAATTCATCAAGGAAGAAGATTTGAAATAAAATTACCATTTTTTCTAGAGACAGAAGATGTAATATCATATTAAATAGTAAATAAAAGAATATATGAGGCTTATAATAGTGTATTTTAATAAGAAAACTTATAACTCAAATAAATGAAGTTGAATTAGAAAATCCCTTACAACTTGGGTAGTGTATGAATTAAAAGAACATGAAAGAAATATTTTGAAATTTCACTTATAAGTCACATGATTAAAGTTTATTTATGATAAAATAATTAAATAGGGTAGTAATTAATCCTTTTTAATAGATAATAGGTTTAAAATATAAAATCTTTCCTCAATAAAGTGGAATTGAGTCAAAACCCCTTAAAAATTTGGTATCTTTTGAGTAAAAAGATCAAAAAAGATAGAAATTAAGATTAATTTTTTATTAAATTAAATTTCATGGAATATATGATAAAATCAATTAATTGGGAATTATATTCATCACATAAAATAAAATAAGTGGTGAATATGGTATATGTATTAAAGGTAAATAATTTGAGATAATATCCCCTTACCTTAACTATAGACTTTGAAAAAAGTAATTTGACCTCATGAATAATAAAAATTAAAAAATTAATAAATGATTTAATAACATTATTAATATATATTACCCTTTTTACTCTTTACTTATAATCATTCATTATATATTCACTGGATAATTATTTTTTATTTTCATCATCGAGTGTTAGTACCCATTATCATTTCATACAAGGTTCATAATTTCGATGTTGCTTATAATTATTTTATACAAAGTTCATCATTCACAAATTATTCAAGGTACTAAATTTGATTATACATAATGATTTATAAATTTATAGTTTCATTACCTGATATCTTTAGTTAAGATTTGTGAGGATGAAACCTATGATGATCTAGTTTTGGTAATTTTTTAACGAATGAAAGTTATTAACTAAATTAATGATTTAATTATTAATATTACATTTATAGGACAAAAAAACCATTATTTACATAATAATATAATATTCTTTAATTAATTTAATGTTTATAACTATCCATTTAAGGTAGTGATTAGAAATTAAATATGTCGTTGATGGAGGCAGTAGTCCACACGTATACACGGATGATGTTTTCATTTTCCTTGAATGGGAGGAAGGTAGAAAATGGTTTATATTTTCATAATAATAATAATGTTATTAATATAATATTTATTTATTAAATTCACTTTTATAACCATACATGTGAGGAATACATTAAAAATAAAACTCATTGTTCATGGATGTAGTAGTCTGCACATAACACAAATGACGTTATCGTTTTTCTAAGGAAGGGGAAAAAGGTAGATAATGGTTATTAAATTTACTTAAAAACATGTTAGTATATAAATAATACTGATTTAATTAAATTTTAAGGATAAATTTAGATAATAAAGAGGTTAATTAGTGATTAGTACTCATGTTTAGAACTTTAACTTTCTCTCATAGGACCTCTTGGAAATGGTGGACTTAAGAAAACGTCTTGTGGCCAGGGGATAATGAAAATGGAACAGGAATCTTGGAGAGTTAAAATGGGTAGGGTTTCAATATAATTTTAAATTAATGTTCTGGAATAAAGTGGTTGGAAGTGAGATCCATTTATTGGTGAAGTGGAGATACTTTTCCTTGGAATTGGATGTTATGTGAGGGGTAAAAATGGAATCATATGGGAGTTAGGTGATTTAGGTGATTAAATGTTGGTGATACATGTGGGTATGAATTTAAAACCTAAAAATATATTTTATAAGGTCTCTATATCACATAAACATTAAAAAATTTAATCCACTCTAAATTATCTATTTTTAACCTTATTAACCTTGATTAAATATTTTCCATGGTAATTATTTTTTTACCCAAAATATTATATGACCCATTTTACAAAAAATTTTACTATATTATTTTAAATTTGGAATCCATTTAATCTAATTAATTTTTTAATGCAAGGAAATTAACTTTTAAATTAAAATATTTAATATTTATATAAATTGTTTTTATAGAAAAATGAATTTTTATACTTTAAGTTTTTTTTATTCCCAATAAAATAATAATTAAAAAGTAATTATAAATTTTTTTATATGTTTAAACATCTAATTTTATACATTACCTAGAATTGATCAATTTTATAGATAAAATTTACATTGTTTTTTAAAAAATAATTCATTGAAAAGATAATTGTTTTATCATGGTAAATAATATCTACTTTCATAACACATTTTTATATTAAAAATAAGAATAGACTTATTAGAATATTTGGATGTACTAATTAAAATGTGGAAACAATTTTATTAGACTCAATTTCTAGTGTTGTTGAAAATTAATTTTAATCTAAGTGTTCATAATGCATAAAAAGAAATTTTTTATTAAAATGCATTTTTAAGAATAAAAATTATTTTATTAGTTATTTAGATATATTGATTGAAATTTATATAAAAGTAGAAATGTAAAATTTTTATAAATACATGTGATATATAAATAATTTACTATATTTATAGTTACATGTTTATGTCATCCTAAATTCTACTTACATAACCCCTCAAATTTTCTATGTAAAACCTAAGGATAAGATAAATTGTTGTGGTTGTCACGCGTGGAGATCCAGCTAGCATGGATCTCATAATGATTTCCATGATCTTGAACTTATCATATAGATTATTTCACTCAAACCAAACTTCTTGGAGTTTGATTTGGGATTTTTCTAGAGGAAAACCTTAAGAAGCTACCACATTCTAAATCTTAGACAATTGATCCTCATAAGGAAGAATTATACTACTTGACTATATATCTTCTTCTTTTCATAATGATTTTTTTAATATGGTTACTTCTATTTATACCTTCCAATTCAATGACTATTCTATAATGGTTATATTTTAATTATAATTTGGTTCTATTTCATTTAGTGTTACTTGTAAAATTATGTATAATAATTTTAAAGTATTATAATTTTGAGGGTCTTATATATATAGGGTTAAAAAATGGTAAAAAAATTCCCCCTAAATTTTAAATATGAATTTATATAAATGGTTTATAAAATTATTATAAATCATGAAAATTGTATTTTTGGATATTTATTGATTTATAAAAAAATTAATTAATCTTTACATTAAATCCCTTATTTTGGTAAATTATTTAAATCATGTCAAATGTATTTGTATGGTTGATTTTATTGAGGTTTAAATAATGATAAATATGTGATGTTTAGATTCTGTAAAAAATTTACAAAATATATTTCAATTATAAAATGTTTATAATTCATTTAAAATCATATATTTATTGTAAATTTCATATAATGAGAAGCATGATATAAAAATTAGGGTACCTGGTGATTGTTTTGCGTTGTGGCGACACAGAATTTTTTAATGGGTTTTTTAAAAAAAATAATGGGATAGGGTATCAAGTATTTTAAAAAAATGGTTTCAAGAAGCATGAACCTTGTTCATGGTTCTCATTTCGAGAGAGAAGCATGAACAGGGTTCATGCTTCTCCCACTCGGCCAAAGAGGTGTGAAACCTGTTTACGCCTCTTTGTGTGTGTGTGTGTTATTAATAATTTATTTATCTAATGAATAATATAATATTTATTATTAATACTATTTTTATGAATATGACCTATAAATATTTGTAAATTTTTTTGATATAAAATATTACCAATTTGTTAATAAATAATATATTTTTCAATGATCAATTGTATAATTTATCATTAATTAATATTATATTATTATGTTATTATTTAATTAATAGTATAAAAACTAATATTTATAATTTTTTAATTATAAATATTTTTTTAATTTTTTGTTGAAATAATTATTAGTAATATATTAATATGTGAAAATTTTATTAATTATCAATTATATTATTATTTATTAATTAATAATATATTATTATGTTATTAATATAATTAATAGAATTATAGAAAAGATTTATTATAAAATAATGTAAATAAAATATTTTCTATTTTGAAAAGTATTTACTAGTTAATAATTATATTATTCTTTTAAGATTTTAATTATAAATATTTGCTAAATTTTTTGTTCATATAATTATTAGTAATTTTTTTATATAAAAATTAATTATTAATTATCAATTTTATTATTTATTATTAATTAATAATATATTGATATGGTAATAATATAATTAATAGAATTATAGGAAATATCTATTGTATAATAATATAAATAAAGTAATTTGTGTTTATAAAAATATTTACTAATTAATAATTATATTATTCTTAATATATTTTGTTGTATTATTAATTAATTAATTATATAAGAAATAAGATAATGTTGGTTATTAATATTAATAATATTTATAGAATTGAAAATAATAATATTATTAATATTTAATATTTAATTTAAGAAGATTATTTATTTTATTAATACTTATTATTACAATCCATATTATGTATAATAAGTAATCATCTTAAATTAATTATTAAATATTAATAATATTTGTTGAATTCGAAATAATAATATTATTTATATTTAATAATAAATTTAAGAATATTATTTATTATACATAATATGGATAATAATACTAAGAAGTATTAATATAAATAACAAGTGTTAATTATTATTATTACCAATGTATTTATTAATATTAATATTTCTTATTTGTTAAAAAATATTTGTATGAAATTCAAATTATATCAATTGATTGTTTTATGAAACATTATGTAATATATTTTTATGTTTTTAAATAATGTAGAAATAATTATTTAAAAACATGTAACAGGTATCAATTTAATTTATGTTTGTAGCCTAGATACTCCTTTATGTCACAATCAGGTGTGTGTGTGTGTGTGTGTGTGTGTGTGATGCGTTCACACCGTGTCTATCTATGTCTTGGATCTGGCTTACACTACTCATGTATATCATCTCTAACACCCACCTCTGCATCATCATGTATGGAAGGTGGGGGATTACAGTCTCATTACATGTACATTGTCCTACTTTTAAGGATAATGGATGTTGGATAAAACTCTCACCAACATATGAACAACATATATGTTGCGTTGTGGATATCTGTGGATAAGAGGCTAATAAAGAATATAGCACATATCAGTTAGCGTCTATCTCTACAACAAAATCTGAAATACTGAAAGACCTTAACGGTGTATTTGCCTCTAGCTATGGTTGTGGATCATATTCAATTGGAGCTGAAGGAGTATCTAGTTGATCATGATAAACACCCTCCTTGTGTGTCACATCTACATCCATAATAGGTTCTTTACCCCTGTAATAACTATATCAGGCTCAGTAGCCACAAAATTTCTTAGTGGATAAAAGAAAATATCATGATAAATCTTATATATGAGAGATATAAACTATTTCATAGCTCTATGATAATATACCCGGTCAAATGCACCTCCCTCTACCAAATCAAATATGTGAAGGAGATGGGTGATATGAGCATCCTGTGAAAAAAAATATTGTTAAGTAATTTTAATATAAAAAATATTCAATGGTGGGAGGAATAATTATTACCAAGTCATGATAGCCTTTCCCATGTCATGTAAGAAATATCATTGGGGGACATACGGTACTAGGGTATATAATCTATATGATCAAACAAATTTATACATACTATATTGGCCCCTTGTAATTGGTACTCATGTCTTCTATAAAATCACTCAATATATCATGCATGATATCTCCTCCAGTCAAATTCTCACTTCCCTAACATATTCCAGGAATGAAGCAAAGGTAACTGACTGGGTGATATAGGAATGGGTTGATAGAATCTAAACTACCTCATAACCATATCAGTCCAATACCACTCAATAATATTAAAACAAATCATAGGAATGATGCATGAGCCAACATTAAGAATCATCGTACAATATGGTGGGAGACTTTGGACGATAGACTCAGTATATGGCATCCATGAAATATGAAAAAAATTAATAATCAATTAATAAATGAAGACATGTACAGTACTGATTGAAAATTAAATTTTTATTTCAAAATCACTTTTGAGGAAAAAGTGGGTAACCTAAAATAAAATAATATAAGAAGTAACTCAGATCAAGACTACTAGGAACTGCCCCTCCCTAGCAACTATATCAATATGTCAAGCCTCTGACTCACATGACCTCTTGACAAGCTATCTCACGCAAGGTTTCATGGGATAGGTACTGATGCCAAAGTCATACCCTCTCATTCATCCAAATTTGAATAGCCATTTACAGATGGATTCTTCCTACTTTGTTTCTTATATGGAGCTGATACTTGTAGAGTGTTTGTTGCTTCATCATCAAAATTCATCATAAAAACTAAATTCCAAAAAACTGTCTCAATATCAACCCACAACAGATTTCAAAAACCACCACTCAAAATATTCAAAATTTAAAATCCAAAAATTCACAAAAAAACCAAAAAACTGGTAATCATCATCGATCTCCCTGAAATGGTTGCTCAAAATCATGTCCCAAAGGACCATGAAGACCACTGTGCTACTCTTCCTCGGCGATATGGAGGAATCTTGGAACTAGAGTAGGGAACCAAGCAAACTGAGGTAGGATGAAATGCTAGTGATACAACAGCTCGGTACCATTGTGTCACCTTTTCCATCATCCCAACAACAACAACATCACTGTCTTGATACCCTCATCAAAACTAGTTCAAGATGACCCCCAAATTTTATCTAACAACCATGATCCACTTCAAACATCACCATTTAAAAACCAATATGACTTCAAAAACCAGCAAGCAAACAACTCTGAAAAAACTATCGGATCATTGCTACTCCTCTTACTTCAAACTGTCATCAGGATCATGTCTTCCAAGAAGGAACAACTAAAAACACCTAGATTACCCATTACACTAGCCTTAGTGACACTATAAAAAACATATCTAAAAAATAAAAACTCTTTCTTCGAGATCGGGACAAGATATCAATTGGCATAAACAATAAATATTCCCACATGAAAAAAACCCCAAGATCAAGCCTCATAAAGATGATTCCAATAGAATAAAATCACGGAAACCATCCAACAGACAAACCAGATCACATCACGAGTCAGAAATAGGAAATGATGAAAAGAAACCTAAAATGTCATGCAAATCCATTGTCAACCCCCATGAAGCCCGACCACCATGGATTGAAAATGTCTAAATCATCATCGCCCAAAAGAAACCCCCACTACATGATACTGAACTCTGATGCAATCACCACCACCTTGAAGCTAAAGGGCCATCATCATGAGCCAACCGTCGTCTGAAGAGAGCCATCATCCACATCCGAAGTGATTTCATTCGAAGAAGTAGCAAACCCTACATGAGCCCGAGAGCTCTTGGCCAAAGCCGAGAGATACCTCCCTCTTCAAGACATGTACAGTACAGAATAATGATTTAAATATATAATTAATAACCACTTATATCATCTAGTCGAAGATTTTCCAATATAAGTTTTTAATCATGGACATAATGTATGGTTGTATCTGAATATTGATGGGTCTGACTCCACCTATAGGTAACATTGTTATAGTTATATTTCATAATAGAAAGTTATAAATTTTATTTTGACATTAGAAGGAAGGAATAACATACTATCATCCACACAGAAACTTGTTTACAATATTAGCAGGAAATAGCGTGCATGCATGTGGAGCTAAACAAGAGATATTATACCATATCCACATCTATATAAGAATAACACATCATGTGATATGCATCTTCTTGATGCGACATACACTATATAGCACCTTGTATATATATTTAAGACATTTAGACCCCCATTTATACTACTTTGTCTAGTCCAATTCCTTTAATAAAGGTAAATACATAAAATGTAAAAAAGTAGTTGAATAATCAATGAATATTATGCCACTGACCAGCCTTAAAATGTTTTTACTTGCAAATCAAAGCATGGTGATATGGTCGGCATTGTCGGCTAGATGAGAAAAGTGTTGGTCTATCCATGGAATGTGTAATCGACTGATAATGATAGACCTACCATCATTATAGACCTTAATGCCCAGTAATCCATGAACCAGCTCACACCAATATACACTGACTTGTCCCATCATAGATGCACCGTCGATGGGGAGGCCCAATATAATGGACACATCTTGGATTGTAATAGTAATCTACCCCTCTTTAAAATAGAACATATGTGTATCTAGACTCCATAGCACAAAATTGGGTTAATGATCAAAAAGTTTGAAGTCTCACATCTCTACGCTATATAACTTAACATGATGAAGATGAGGGATTATAGCAATAGGTGGTGTTTTATGATGTAAATGATGAGATATCCATACAATCAAAGTAGACATTGGGCGTCCCTCTAAAACCAGCTGTGAAACATGACTACCCTATAATGTGATAAATGGAGGACCCACCATATCTACATTTGATATCATCATTACTTTTTAATAGTTAATTCAATAAAATTTATAAACTGTTTTTTTTACTACAATAAGAAAAATGAGGTAGATAATTAGCATGTATAATTTTGAATTATGATGAAAAAAGGGATAAAAAATATGTGTGACTAATTTTATTGGCTTAGTCTATCAATTTATAGTTTTAATGATCTCTAATCATGTTTAATTTATTTCTAAATATTTTTATGTAAATTGTCTGTGATGAAAACCCAACATAGAGCATGTGGTTTCAGGATATATTCAATCATCTATGTGATTTGAAGGTCATATTTGAAGATAATTAATTTATAGTTTGAAACTATTTTTATTCATTTCTATTTTCTGTTTATATTTTTAATAGTTAAAGTATCAAAAAATTATTTTTTATTGAATCCAAAAATTAAACAAATCAAAGATGAAACAGTTCAGAAATGAAGCAAGTCAGAAATAAATGGATTCATTAATGAAATGTTTTCATATGAAACAAATGTAAAAATTCATGATAAAATATATATAATAGATCATGAATAATGGGAATTAGATCTCTATCATACCACTTGAGGAAATCTCTTATGAGTATACCCATCTACATGAAAAATGATACATCATATTCCCCTTCCCCATTGTCATGGCCAGTCCATCTCATTTCTGATATGAGTAAACTTTGGTCAACCCAGGGGTCGAAACCTAGCAATATCAATCCAATAATAAAAAAACAAAATAAATGAAAATAAATGAAAAATACGAAATATGAAACCTGGAAATATTAGGGACAACAGTCACCTGATCAACAGGTAAGGTAATAGAATAAAAGTCACTAAGAAGAATCCTAGGTGCACTATAACAGTTAACTGGAGTTCTCACGTGATACACTAAGTCAACATAGGGATCCCATGATATATATTTTCATTAATTCACAAGCTACAACAACATGTGCATAGGGATATATCAATTCTTGGAAATCACCATAATCAAAGTACTTGTTATCCAACATGACCACCAGAACTCAAACACTATTTCTTATAAACTGTTCATGACATTCTCTTACCTGAATGTTAATCCGTACCTGGTAAAAGTTTAGAACACGTAATTATAATGCATCATGCACTATCTGTTCAATGGAAATTTGTGAATTCTAAGAAAAATGAATTCCATTTTGCATCCTCTAATATACCTATTGGGACTGTTCAAAAAAGTACTTCATGAATCTATAAAATTTATTTTTTATTAACCCTTTGATCAGTAGTTTTCATGCATCCTTGAAGACCCCTTTTATGCACTCCACTATATTAGTGGTCATATGTTCATATCTCATGCCACCATCATATGATAATGACCATTTTTTCCTTGAAATCAACATTATATAATCATACACATATTGATTATCCCATATAATTTCTTCAAGGCATTGGTCAAACCATTATTGTTGGGGATCATATGCTAAAACCATAATATAATAATGTATTTAAAAGGATGTTGATTTTTCTTTCCAAAAAAATTAAGTTCATAAAAACATACCCAACTTGATGATCACCATCATTATTTCCAAAACTATGAAATGTTTATTACATTACTTGTAATGTGTCTAATTCAATATTGATGATAAGTATTTGGTTCTCTCCATAAAACCCCATCACTATTAATGGAATCTATAATCACTCGATGGTGATTAGATATTCGACACACTCCCTAGTTTTGTGTGACATGAATGCATATATATTCCAAAAACCAACTCCATTAATCAAAATTCTACTTTTCAATAATACGAATGCAAGTAGTTGAGGATCATTATTATCATCCTGTGTGGTAGAAATAAGTATAAAACATGTATATTTTCTATAAATAAAAGTGTCATCGACTTGAATAAATTGCTTAAAATAGGGTAAAGTAGTGATATATGGCCTGAAAGCCCAAAATATCCTATAGAAATTCACTTTTGATTGATCAAATTGATGATTGGGGGAGACATACTCAACAATTTGAAAATGATAAATAATCTGATTTTTGAAAGACAAAAATCCCATAATTTGTGGCAACATTACATATGATTCATCTCAATCACCATACACTTTCACAATTGTCTTTTGTTTTTCATTCCAAGATTTGGCGTAGGATATCTTATAGTTAAATAACTATTGTATTCATTCATAAACAAGGTTCATACAAACTTCTTGACACATTTGTATCATCTCTACAATTTCAATCATACATTATTAATTCATATCATGATCATCTAACTATTCCAAATTAAATAATCGAATACAAAAAAATACAACATACAATTTCAATCATATAAGTGTGGGGGTCTAAGGGTTTGAAATATATAACATTTTTTAGGCGGACATGCATGTCCTTACATACTTAGAGATGGATGACTCACAAGTCATCAATGAGGAAAAGAAAATGCAATTATTATAAATTATATTACCACATACACAAAAATAGACATGCAATTTAAATTATGCATTGGTCGGCTATCTCAAGTGATCACACAATACTCTTAACATGTTTTTCAGTATAATTATTATGTACTACACATTATATAACATTACCTATAACTAGATCTAATATATAATAAATATCTATGGTTGATTTTCAAAATTTTAACTTTTCAATGTGTGTTTGTATATATGTATTTAGGTATATTCACTTTATTTACCAGCATGTATCAAATATTATAATTTAATTTTTTTTACTTCAGATATAATATACAATAATATATACATATAAATATATTTAAATGTTATAACATAATTATATATAGATTTAAATATATTCAACTTTATTTTAAAATATAATTACATATACTTTTCTAAACTATAAATTTCTAAATATAAGTATTATTAATTTATACATAAATACTCTAAATATTATTAATAATAAATTTAATTAAATTTAATTAATAGAAGTAATATAATTTACACTTATATAATAACCATTAAAATAGTTAAAACTTGTGTTATTTTCCATTTTATAAAATTTCATATGTATACATAATTTTTTTCATACATTTACTTTCCAAAATGTAAGTAATTATATTTTATACTTTATTACTTGGAATAATAATTTTTTATACTTAATATAATTTAAATTTATTATTTAAAATTATTATTTATAGTAAATAAAATTAATATAATTTACACTTCTATAATGGACATTAAAATACTGCAAACCTATGTTATTTTCAATTTTATAAAATTACATATGTATATATAAAATTTTTGTCATACTCTTACTTTCCAAAATTTAAGTAATTATATTTCATACTTTATTAGTTTAAATAATAATTATTTATACTTAATGTAATTTAAAATTATTATTTATCGTAAACTGTTTTTATATTGTTAAAAAATAATATTATATATATATATAAAAATTTAAATATGATACTTAATATAACTAGTATATTTTTAATAATATATTTTTTATAAAATATTTATCTAATTATGTATGTGTATATAATAGTATAATTTAAATTTATATTACTTTAAATATAATATATATTATACACATATAAATCAATTCATATGAAATTACCCTCCATTTAAATTAAAAATATACGCATTTTTAAATTAATAATATTTATTTAAATATAAACTATATATTTTACATAACATTTAAATTATCTAAAAAAAATATTTAAATTTTATAAATAATTAAATTTAAATTAAATCATACAAAAAACAACAACGCATTCAGAAGTTAAATCATATAATGACAATAATTTATACATTCAAACATTCATAAACCTTAAATAAAAAACCATACAAATAAAATTAAAAAAAATTAAACAGTTAAAAAGTTAAATAGAAATATTAACTTCTTAAAATTTAGAAGAATATGTTGAGAAAGAACTCCACTAGGGATTTGAAAAAAAATATAGACAAGAATAATAGAAAATAGAGGGAGAGGAGCCTCTATTTATAGATTTAGCTGGCTAGGAGGCGTGAACCACGTTCATGCCTCCTTTGAAAAAATAGATAAGGAAGAATGAATGAGGATCACACTTACTACACCATGAAAAATAAGTGTGAATGTGTTTCATTCTTTCTAGGAAGCATAGGAAAAAGTGTGAACCTCATTCGCGCTTTTATCTCTCAATGGAGAAGTGTGAATGATTTTCATGCTTATTCGAACCCATTTTTTCAAATAGTAAAATCCATATCCCATTTAAAAAAAATAAAAAAACCCATTATAAAAAAATATGCCCACTCCCTCCTCTGATGTTATTTTAAGCCTCTTTCCATTATTTTTTAACTAGTTTTGTGTGTTTTCTCTCGATTGTTTTATTTCTCTCTTTGGTTGTTTTATTCTTCTGTTTGGTGAGTGATGGATTTTTGTGGTGGCCTCCCCTTGGGGAGCGATGATGATACCTTTATTTTGAGTTTTCTCCCATTTCCCCTAAAAATAGTGCTCTATGGGTGCAGACCTAATATCTTCTATAACGTTCTTTAATAAATCCAAGGTTAACTTGGCGTTTCTATTTTGAGGTTGCATCCCCTGATGGTTAGGGAGGCTCTTTGTCTTTAAAGGATAAAGCTTAGGTGTGTCTTTGAGGAATATATATTTCATGTAGTACTTCGTTGATATGGTTCTCCCTTTTTCAATGTATCTATGGTATGTAAGGTTAGTTTTTTAGAAATGGTATAGTCTGTAATCCCCATTCTCATCAAATTTGATGTCCTCCCCTCATCTTGGTTTTGGATCTGAGTTGTTTTTGACTTCCACAGGTGGGAGTATGAATGGATTTTTATTATTCATCGATGGGGGTTTCGGTGTTCTTTTTTGTTTTGGGTTGTGGATATTCTTGGTCTATTTAATGATACTTTATCAAAGGCTCATCTTCCTCATATCACTTCTTTGAGGGATATGAATTTTTACAGACAGTTTGGTTTATTTTTGGGACTCATGTTTTCATCTAATTCACACAATGAGGTTGGAGAGGGGTCTTGAGGAATGTAAAGTAGGTTGATTCGATGATTATGTTCAAGTCATATGAGAGAGGATTTGTAGAGATTTGTATTTTTTTTATTAGTTTTTTGTGGGTCTTGTACATTTTTTCATCTGGAATAATGTTTAAATTGTTCCAAAAAATTACATATAATGTGTAATATAAAAGAGTTCATATTTGAAAATTAATATAAAGTGTTTTTATTCAAAATTATGGAATGTCCACGAGGTTTGATAAATTATGAAGTTTTTTTTATATTTATTTATGAAATGTTCATAAATAGTGTATAACATGTTTAAATGTTTTAATTTTTCATTTTTTAATTTATTCCCTTATTTATTATCCATGGATATAAATTGTTTATATTATGAATATTTTATGTATTATTTAGTTTAATGGTGTTTAAAATGCTTTTAAAAATTATCATACATGCATCTAAAGAGTTAAATTCTAGTTATGATATAATGGATTTACTTTTTCCATCTACCTTGGCTTTGGATTATACTAAGTTGTGAACATAAATTAAAATGTTAATTATATACATTAATAGGAAATTTCTTCAGGTAACTTATGCTTGAGATGCATTTAGATGTTTATAAATATATTTGGTTTTTAATTTATATTCATAACAGCAGCTATGAGTTGTTTAAAGTGTTACACATCAGTATGATTTGATCATGTTGATTTTGTTGAAAGAATATGATTCCAAAATAAATCATTATAATCATGCATACATGTAAAGAGAATAACATGAGATGATATTATGAGATTAAATTACCTTTAAAATATTATGTTTTGGATTTATTCAAAAGAAATACTTCTCAATACCTCAATCATCAAATATTGTGGGTCATGCCAAAGTTGGGTGCCCCTAGCTTATCTTATGTAAGGAAAACAATCAATGGGTGGCCCTAAAAGGATTATGTGTCCATTCTTGACATTTTATTTGGGTTACACTTTGTTGGGTTACCCTAATAAGATTAGTTTTGGGAGTAATATAGTTGATTTTCTACATATTGTAATGGCTCAGACCTCTCCAATCCATTCCTTTCAGAAAACCTGGTGTTTGAGGTGTTCTAGGAGGTCAAGGTGACTTATTTCTAACACTTTGAAAAATTTCAAGTTTGTGAATAGTGTTTCTAGTTCTGTAAACAGTGTCATTAGTGAGACAGATGTGAATAGTGTCATTGAGGAGTCGTATCGGTGACTCACGTCGGTGAGTCACCTATAGGTAGGTCATATATAGGTAGGTAGTCTATCAGTGGTCATCTATCATTAGGTCATCTTCCATTAGGTCGTATGTTAGTAGGTTGTCTATTGGTAGGTCATTTGTCAGTAGGTCGTTTGTCGGTAGGTCGTATGTCGGTAGGTCGTCTATTGGTAGGTCATCGGTCAGTAGGTCGCCTATAAATAGGTTATTTGTTAGTAGTTAATCTATTGGTAGGTCATCTGTCAGTAGTTCATCTATCAGTAGGTCATTTTTTGATAGGTGCTATAGTTTTTTCAGATTAGTCGGTGAACAGTGTTTCTAGCTTCCTATAGTTTCACCCGTTTGATATTTTCTTTGACATAAAATGCATTAAAAGTTATGTTTTAAGGTATTTAAGGATGATTCAAATCCCATAACTACTATCATAATTTTCCTAAGGGTTCGATTGACTTGGTCAAACCACATAGTCTTGATGAGATCTGACTTTAATGGAAAATATAAATCGTATTTAAACTGCTACTCTGTTTAAATTTTCAAAAGACTGAGATACATTATGCCTTTTTCTTTTTTCTACTTTCTCTTATTGTGAGGCTTCGTAAACATTTTTTCTTGAGGAGTTGAGTGATTTTTTTATCATTGGATCATTTCTCCTTGTAGTTTGTCCTTCTGCATGCGTACCCCCAATCTTGGTGCAACTAGGAAGTGTCGATCCATCTTCGAAATAAGGTTTGTTATACATCTATTATTCTGGGTTCATCGATTTGTTTCCTCTTATTTCTCTTTCCATGTTAAGTCATGTGATCTATATGTTTCTATTGGACCTTTCTTGGGTGTTGGTTCATGTGTTTGTGGTGCGACGTCCTCAGGTGGATATAGTCATTGCGAGAGAGGTGATCGTGATCTGTTGTGTTGGACCGTTCTCATGATAAGAACATCAGAAACCTTTTGAGGTAGGTTATTCATTAATTCTCTTTTATATTTACATGTAGTAGTAGATTTATCATGATTTATACCACTAAATCATAACAGAATTAACATAATATATATTATAAATGGATTAAAGAATTGGTATCTTTTTCTTAGCAATGTTATTGCCTATTGTTTTTCTAGATAGTGTTATATCTATGATTTTCTTTTTTATCATTCCATTATTGATGTAAATTGGTAAATAATGTAAACTGGTATTAATTGTAAATTAGTTGGATAAATATAAAGAGGCATGTTTAATGAATCTGGTTGTTCTTGTTGTGCTTTTATGATAATCAAATGGATGCAGTTATTCTTGTTTAATTGAATCGGTTAATTAAAGATGGAATAAAGAACCATATGTGTTATAAAGATAATGACTTTAAGGGTTTTGAGTTACCCTCTTAATTTTAAAGTCCAAGCACCTTATTCTTTAGAGCTGTGATTTCTTGTTGTGTGTAAAGACTGAATGCCTTGTTTAAGTCCAAGAAACCAGTTGTTATGTTGTTTGTTTCCTACTGCTTGTGTTGTCGTGTGATCCTGGGATAACTGATCCTAGAGGGTTTTTGTGGTATGGTGGGGTAGGGAGGCCTAGTGGTGGTGGAATCAGTTGATTCCTAGAGTGGTGAGATGCATCATTTTATGCATGTGGGTGTCGGTAATAAAACTATGGATTTTGGAATAATTTGAATTCAGGTTTACCAATTGATATGAAAGTGGGTTTTTTAATCTGATGTTTGTTTATATACTTTAATTTCCCCAATAATTGAGTCATATTTTCTTTCTTAACCTCCTTCCAAAAGAGTTGAAGGCGTGTGGGGTATGCCATGTGCTTTCCGTGTTTAGCTTCTCGAGGATGGATAGGCCTTCACTCTAGATAAAGGTGGAAATGACTCGATGAGTACTTCATCTACTCACTGTGTTGAGCCCCTTGTGTTTGGAATCATAGAATTATTTTCTAGAATACTTGTAATTATGTAAAAGTGATAATGTCGTTAATAAATGGTTGAATGAATTATGTTAAACCATGGGGTTGCAGCTTACTGGGATGAAATACTAAGGTTACAATTTAAAGGAACTGTGGACTTGGTTTGGTTATGCCTAGAGGGCATGGAACTTTGTTGTGATGATAATGAAATGTAATGTGGAAATGATAATGGTTAATTAACAGTTAAATAATTAATTAACATAAAGTGAAATTGATAAAAAGGGATAAAGTAGTCTAATTTAGCTCTTTAAATGGTTGTGTGCTTATAGGATACCTAGTCTTAGCAGTGGCAGTCGAGAGTCTGAGAGACATTAGCTATAGTTTAGTCTAAGACTTGGTAATGCCTATAGTGTGGTTGTGATCTATATTATATTCTATACTTTTTTTGTTTTTGTACACTACTCCACCCTTTCAGCTAAAGAAACTGACACCCCAAGGATTCTTATCCATGGGGGGTGTTTTCCCCAACATCCTGATGGGAAGATGGATGGCCGACTACCCCCTTTATTCCCACTCTCTTTTCTTGGAAGTTACTAGTGTCGGTATGCACAGTGGTTAGTTTTCCCCATATATGTGTGTAGAGGGATATAATGACTTGTGTTTATTTTACACACATATATTCTGGATATATTTTCCTATGTGTTACAATAGGTATAATATATATAAGTTGTGATGGCTTGAGGATCTTTACTTGGTGTATGGGTTATAGTGGATTGAGGTATAATAAATGATGTTTGATACATGTTATGTGGGTTGTGGTGGCTCTCAAAAACTACCTAGTTACATTCGTTGTGTTTTTTTGGTGGTGTGTTTCATTAGGTGCATGTTATGGTGCTTCACCCAAATGTCTGTGGGAAAGCCTTTTTGGATAAAGATGCTTAGGACGTGTGACATTGGGGAAAAGTGTAAAAACAGTGTGGAAGTGATAGCGGGGTACCCCTGATATTATTTATTATATTATATACTCTTTTATTTGATACTTGGTGAGAGTATCCATGGTGAGGCTGGGAATATAGTATACCTTTTTAGGTGATGAGTTAGTTTCACTTTTTGTTCACTATGATTTAAAATGATTTCCTTACATTTTCAAAAGAGGCTCTAGGGAGGATTCTACTGATTATACTGTTATACTTACCCTATATATATATAAACTATTTTTTTGTTCACATGGAGTAGGTTGGAGATCAGGTTGGTTAATACTATCTTGGGGGTTTTGGAGGAGTTGTTTGGGATTCATGGTCACTGTCATTTTACTTTATTTTTGTACTTGTAGTTTTCCCTTTCAGTTGTAGTAGTTCTTGCATGACATTACATATGTGTACTTGAGATTTATTTTATATTGTAGTCTAATCAGAATTTGGTTGGTGTCTATCATATATCTCTCTTTCGCATGTATTCTCTTAGAGGGTAATGCCTCCTATTTGTGTGTTTACTATAACCTCGATGCTAGTCACCAACCCAAGGCCTACTAGAGGTGGGACTTAGGGGTCATTATCTCTCTTATCACATTACTGACCTAGGTGGGGTACACATTGTGGGGAGGGGGTCTTGAAAGAGGGGTATCAAGGCTCTAGTTGAGGGATAATATGGAGGTTGGAGTTAATAATAGGTGAGGTTGCATGGGTTGATAAGGAAACAATGTCAGTTAAGTTTATAAAGCATTGTAAACCTAGAAGACCGACCGATACATGGTTATTTAAGGACCCATGTTATCTGATGCACAGTCCTTTAAGTTTATAGTGGCTACTAAATTATGTGATACTTTTTGTAGGTTAAAGACCTAGGAAAGGATCATGCATCATTCTTCTTTGCGCCTGTGTTTGAATGGGTAGACCTTGGGATAGGTTAGCCTAAAATGAATAAAATAAAACAATTAATTAATGATAATTATTTTATATTTTAGTTTTAGGATCTCTAACAGTTTGTTCTTTTGTAATTATGGATATAGTTCAACTTCCTCATTTGGTTCGAACAATAGATGTTTAGCAGGTTATGACAGCCAATCCCCATAGAGTAGAGATTGATGATGACAACACTTAGAGGAGGATACTTCAATAATTTCAATGCCAGAGTCTGTAGAAGTATGATGGATCCATTTCAGATTCATTCATGGAAGACTGGTTGGAGGAGGTTGAGATAGATTTCAGTTTGATCTATGCTTGAAAGGAGCACTGGGTGTCATTGGCTGTGATGATGATGCATGGGGCAGCGAGGCAGTGATGTTTATTGTTCCTCAAGGATCATGAGGAGTCAGAAGTATTGAGGGAGGATTTCTAAAACCAGTTTAGAGTTGATTTTATTTCTTTGACCATGAAGGTGGCCAGTTTCCAGGAGTTTCTTACCCTTTGATAGGGGATCTCCAGTGTGCAATAGTTTGGAATCTATTTCAGGAACCTTCTGTGATATGCTTCAGACCTATTGCTAGATGAGGAGGCCAGGGTGAGGAATTTTGAGGAGGCTGTGCATCTAGAGATATAGCACCATGTAACCCCATTTTTTCTGAAGACATATAATGAGGTGCTGGAGAGGTAAGAATTAATCGAGAGGATTTTATCGAGAACTGGATCATCATGAGAGAGGAGTCGACAGGATTCCTCATAAAGTAGATTTATGGTCTGAGGTTCCTGGTTTTCTAGGAAGAAGAGTTTCTATTCGGTCGGGGGTAGGTCCCAGTCTTCAGTATCTCATTTCTCTAGGGGTAGCAGCTCTCAGAACTATGCTATGTGATCAGGAACTTTTTTCTTATGGAAGATGTGTTCATTAGCTACGATAGTTCCCAACCTTTCTAAGCATTCAGTGTGTGTTAGGTGTTCTACTTCTAGTTCCTCCATTGTGGCGGTTCCAGCCGAGGTAGCAATAGAATTCTGCACCAGCTTTGGATCAGTATAGAGAAGGTGGGGTAGGAAAAGGATATCCTCAGGATGCTACACATCCTCCGAGAGCAGAGCGTGGCCATGGAGGTGGTTGTTGTCAGGGTTTGGGAGATCGTTGAGTAGGTCATGGTCAGCTTCATGAATTATCGTTTCCAATGTCAGGTGAGCAAGATGTTTTTCGAGGCACCCTTTTCTTTTTTTCTACTTTGGTGCATGCCTTGTTTGATTCAGGATATACACAATAATTTATATCACCTACCCTTATCCATGCTTTGGTACTTGATGTAGTGAGGCTTCCAGTGCCCTTGGCATTGAATACGCCAGTTGGAGGTCAAGAAGACTTGTTTGAAGTATGTAGAGACTATGAGCTAGTGATGTGGAAACGCCGCTCTTGGGGAGATTTTCTATGTTTACAAATACAACCATATGATTTCATCATTGGAATGGATTGGTTATATTTGGTTTAGGCTATCATGGATTTATTTAGAAGGAATGTGATGTTCTTCGATGCTGATGGAGAGCCAGCGGTGTTTGTTGGCGAGAAATACCCTTGGATGGGTTAGAGATGTGTTACATCATTGTCATCCTTAATGGCTCAGCTGATGCTTATTTCATTAGAGGATCAGAATTTGGCATTTCTAAGGGTTATAGAAGAGTACCTCGATGTCTTTCAAGAAGATCTTGTAGTGTTCCCCCCTCAATAAGAGATCAAGTTTTGAATCAATATATAGCCAAGAGCATTTTATATCTCAATGTATCCATATAGTATGGACCTTATGAGTTTTGAGATCTGTTTATACAGCTCGATGGTCTATTAAAATGTGGTTTTTTTTTTGCTGAGTGTTTCACCATGGGGTGTACCAGTTTGGTTTGTGAAGAAGGATTACAGTAGTTTGTGGTTGTGTTTTAATTTTCATACCTTGAAAAAAGTGAAAGTTAAGAACCTCTATCCTATTATATGGATTTATGATTTATTCGATCAATTAAATGGTGCAATTTGGTTCCCAAATATTTATTTGCGATCAGGATATCATCATATGCGTGTGAAGGATGAGGATATCCCGAATACTACTTTCCATTATCGTTAAGGGAATAAAGAGTTCATTATTATGCCATTAGAGGTGACGAACTCTCCAACTATGTTCATGGGGTTGATGAATGTTTTGTTCCATGAGTTCCTAGATAAGTTCTTGGTGGTCTTCATCGACGACCTCCTTATGTACTATACATCTGAGGAGGAGCATGCAGAGCATCTGCATTCCGTTTTGGGAATTATTCATCAACAGCAGTTATTTGTGAAGTTTTTGATGTCTTATTTTTGGGCTCGAGAAGTCCATTTCATAGGGAATGTTATATCCCAGTAGGTAATAGATGTGGATCCATAAAAAATAGAATCATTTGTATCTTGGAAAGCCCCCAAGATGGTGGTAGAAGTGTAAATTTTCCTTGGCCTTTCAGGATATTATAAGAAGTTCATGGCTGATTTCTCTCAGTTTGAAACTCCTCTGATAGTGTTGACTAGAAAGGATTAGTTGTTTGTATAGAATGATCAATTTTAAGCATCTTTCGAGTATTTAAAGAAGAATTTGTTCAGTGCTCTGATTCTTTGTCTGCCAGCAAGAGTTCAGCTTAAGGTTTTCTGTGATTCTTCGCATATAGGGTTAGGTTATGTTCTAATGTAGTAGATATTGGTCATTTATTATGGGTCTCGGTAGTTATTTCCACATGATCATAAATATTCTACTCACAATCTTGAGTTGGCAGCATTGGTGTTTTCTATGAAGTTGTGGAGACATTGCCTCATCGGTGAGCATTTTTTGGTCTTCACCAATCATAAGAGCCTGAGGTATGTTTTCTCCTGGCATAACTTGAACTTATGACAGTGTTGGTGGATGGAGTTCTTATATGATTAAGACTTCAAAATCTCGTATACAACTGGTAAGTGTAATTTTTTGGTCGATTCACTGATCAAGAAGTATCATAGTGATGCAGTGTGTGAATCAAGATATTCTTGGAATGTTATGGAAGAACTTTCTACATCACTTCTGGATATGAGAGATGATGGGGGAAGAGGTTGCCTTTTCCATATGATGGTGCAGTCATATCCGGTGTAGTATGTAGAAGAGTCCCAGTTGGGGGATCTTGAGGTGGAGGTCATGAAGGACTATGTTGTTTATGGTGAGGCCCCTGGAGGTTGGTATAAGGATGAACAACATCGGGTGTTATTTCATAGAAGGATTTTCATTCCTTCAGTGATGCATGAGATGGTTCTTAGAGAGTTACATAGTTCTCCCTTAGTGGCTCATCCTGGCATGATGAAGATGTACTGATATTTGAGAAGTCATTTTTGGTTGCCTGGGTTGAAGTGTACAATTGCATAGTTTTTTCTTCGATGCTTGGTCTTCCAGAAGGTGAAGGTCGAGAACTATGTTTCCAATGGTTTGATCTTACCGTTATATAATCATCAGTGGAAGTGGGAGGACATCTAGATAGACTTTGTTACCAGTTTACATCGAAATTAGGGAGGCTATGATGTTATATGGGTGGTAATGGATCATTTGATGAAATCAACACACTTCATAGAAATCAAGGAGTCGATCTCAGTAGAGGTTTTTTTAGAAAATATCTAGAGGAGGTGATAAGACTCCATAGATCCCCGAGGACTATCATTTCTGATCGAGATCCTTGTTTTACCTCTAGGGTGTGGAGAGGTATTCAATATGATTTTGGTTCTCAGTTATTACTTAGCACAACTTTTCATCCATAGACGGAAGATCGGATGAAGCGGACCATCCAGGCTCTTGAATACATGTTGCGCACTTATGTCCTATATTTTGGAGGTTCTTGGATGAGGCACTTACCCTTTTTGGAGTTTTCTAACAAAAATAGTTTTCACTCTAACATTGGTATAGAACCATTTGAAGCCTTGTATGGCTAACCTCTCTGTTCTCTATTGTGTTGTACTGGGGTTAGAGAGCCAGTAGTTCTTAGGTTGAAACTGGTACAAAACATGACAAAGATGGTTCAGGTGATTCTTGAGAGGATTAAGTCAGAACATGATCATCATAAATCCTATGTTAATAATAGGAGGATACCTTTAGAGTTTGATTTTGGGGGTCATGTCTTTCTGAAGGTGACCCTCAATCATTGGTAGTGAAGGTTTGGTCATGGGAATAAGCTTTCTCCCCATTTTTTGGGCCTTTCAAGGTGTTGGTTCGTGTTGGAGATGTGGAATATTGGGTAGAACTTCCCCCATATATGAGTAGGATACATGATGTTTTTCACATGTCACATATCCATCGTTATCTTCATAATGACTCTCAAATCATAGATTGGGGAGATATTGATGCTGACAACGATGTGACATTTGAGGAACAGCATGTAGAGATCTAGGACCGTAGGGATAAGGTGTTTCATGGGCATGATATTACCTTGGTTTTTGTCTTTTGGTGGAATGGTGATGTGGAGGAGAGTACTAGGGAATGTGATTCATAGATACACACATAGTATCGTGATCTGTTTGATGTTTAGATATTTTCTTGTAATGATGTTCATTTTGTGGTTAGAGACCATTCCTATTTATGAGATGGCTTTCTCTTATTGATTATTGTGTCTTGCTCTCTTTTGAGAGGTATCTCCCCCCGGGAGAGTATTTAGGAGATGATTTTAATTTTCGCATGGTTTGAAATTGTTCCTTTGATGAAGTGGTTAAGCTCCTTTAGTGTCAAGAGCTTTGAGTGGTATCTCAAAGGGTGGTTGTTCAAACCCTTTTTTTGTTTCCTCTCTAGGTTAGTTTTGAATTCTTGAGGATGAGAATGTTTTGAGAGTTATCTAATGTAATCGCTCGGACCTCTCCATTCCATTACTTTGTGAAAATCTGGTGTTTGAGGTGTTCTAGGAGGTCAACATGGCTAATTTCTAACACTTTTCAAAACTTCCAGTTCTGTGAACAGTGTTTCCATTTCTGTGAATAGTGCCATCAGTGAGATAGATGTGAATAGTGTCATTGATGATACAGATGTGAACAGTATCATTGATGAGACAGATATGAATAGTGTCATCAGTGATACATATTTGAATAGTGCCATCGGTGAGTCACATCAATGACTCGAATCAGTGATTCACCTATGAGTAGGTTATCGGTCGGTTGGTCTTTTATCAATAGGTCATCTGTCGGTAGGTTATCTGTCAGTATGTTGTCGGTCAGTAGGTCATTTTTTAGTAGGTATTATATTGGTAGGTCATCTATTGATAGGTCATCTGTCAGTAGTTCATCTATCGGTAGGTCATCTCTTGGTAGGTCATCTATCAATAGGTGTTATAGTTTCCAGATCAGTCGGTGAATAGTGTTTCTAACTTCCTACAATTTCGCACAATTGACATTTTCTTTGACGTAAAATGAATTCAAATCCTTTTTTAAGGTATTTAAGGCCGATTAAAATCCCATAACTCTTATCTTAATTTTCTTAAGGTTTTGGGTGACTTTACTCAGTCAAACTACGTAGTCTTGATGAGATCCACCTTTAATAGAAAATCTAAATTGTATCTAAACTACTGCTCCATTTAGATTTTCAAAAGGATGAGATACATTCTTCCTTGTTCTTTATTCTTCTTTCTCTTAGTGTGAGTCACCCAAACCTTTTTTCCTAAGGATTTGTGTGATTGTGTTATCCTTGGATCATTTCTCCTTAGAGTTTTTCCTACTTCATGTGAACCCCCAATCTTGGTGAAACTAGGAAGTATCAAACTATCTTGTATAAGGTATGTTATACCTTCGTTCTTCTGGGTTCCAAGATTGATTTCCTCCCATTATCCTTTCCATGTTATGGTATGTGATATCCATGTTTCTAATATACCTTTCATGGGTGTTGGTTGATGCAATTGTATCGCAGCATCCCCGGGTGGATGCAGTCATTACGAGAGAGGAGATTGTGATCCATTATGTTGTCCCTTTCTCATGAGAAGAATGTCAAAATCCTTTTGAGTTAGGGGATTCATGGCTTCTCTTTTCTATTTATGTTCAATAGTATATTTATCATGATTTATCCAACTATATCACAATGGAATTGACATAATAAATATTTGAATCACATTAAGGAATTGGTATCTTTTTGTTAGTGATGTTATTTCCTCCTTTTTTTCTAGAAAGACTGATATATATGATTTACTTTTTTAGCATGTTTCTCTTGATGGAAATTGGTAAAGAACATAAATTGGGATTAATTATAAATTATTTGGATAAAGATAAAGAGGCATGTTTAATGAATCTAGTTGTTGTTATTGTGCCTTGATGATAATCAAATGGATGTAGTTATGTATGTTTAATTGAATCAGTTAATTCAAGATGGAATAAGGAACTGGTTGTGTTATAAATATAATTCCTTGAAGGGTTCTAAGTTACCCTTTTTATTTTAAAGGACAAGTGCCTTATGCTTTGGAGTTGTGATTTCCTATTGTGTGTGAAGGTTGAATACCTTGTTTAAGGCCAATAGCTCAGTTGATATTTTGTTTGTTTCTTGCTACTTTTGTTGTGGTGTGATCTTGGGAGGGCCAAGCTCGGAGGGTTGTTATTGTATGTGGGGGTAGGGAGGCCTAGAAGTAGTGGAAAAAGTTGAATCCTAGAGTTGTGAGATGCATCAGTTTATGTATGTGGGTGTCGGTGATGATATCGGGGATGATGGGACAAGTTGAAGGTGGGCTTACCTATTGATATGAAAGTGGTTGTTGTTGAATCTGATTTTTGTTTATCTGCTTTAATTTACCCACTACTTGAGGCATATGTTCATTCTTACTATCCTTCCAAAAGAGATGAATATTCATGGGGTATACCACGTGCTTTCCATGTGTAGCTTCTCAAGGATGGATGGGCATGTGCTCCAGCTATATGAGGAAAAGACTCAATGGGTAGTTCATCTACTCACCATATTGAGTCCCTTGTGTTTGGAAGCTTAGAATGATTTTCTATAATACTTGTAATTATGGAAAATTTATAATGTTGTTATTAAATGATTGAATAAATTATTTTAACCGATGGGTTTGGAGATTTCTAGGATACAATACTGAGGTTGAAATTTAAAAGAACTATGGACGTGGTTTGGTTATTCATAGAGGGAATTTAAATTTATTGTGATGCTAATGAAATGTAATTTGGAAATGATAATGGTTAATTAATGGTTAAAAAATTAATTAATGTAAAGTGAAATTGATAAAAAGTGATAAATTAATCTAATGTAGCTCTTTAAATGGTTGTGTCCTTATAGGATACCTAGTCTTAGTAGTGGAATCCATGAGTTCAAGAGATGTTAGATGTAGTTAAGTATAATACTAGATTTTTATCATTATGTGGTTGTGAGATATATTATATTCTGTACTTTTTGTGTTTATATATGCTACTCCACCCTATCGGTTAGGTTAACTGACACCCTGGGGATTCTAAGCCTCGGGGGGTGTTTTTTCCAACATCCTAGTGGTGGGATGGATGGCTGAATACCCCCTTTGGCCCTTCTCTCTTCTCTTAGTAGTTACTAGTACCATTATGCATGGTGGATAATTTTCCCTGTATATTTGTGTAGAGGTATGTAATGTATTGTGGTTATTTCACACACATATATTCTGGATATAGTTTCTTATGTGTTACTATAGGTACAATGTATATAGGTTGTGATGGATTGAGGATCATTACATGGTGTATGGGTTGTAGTGGCTTGAGGTATAATACCTAACATTTGATACACATTCTTTGGGTTTTGGGGGCTCTTGGAAACTACTTGGTTACTTCTGTTATGTGGTCATGGTGGTGAGTTGCACAAGGTTCATGTTGTGGCACTTCAACCCGGTGTCTGTGGGAAAACCTTTTTGGAGAGAGATTATTAGGATTTCTGATGTTGGGGAAAAGTGGTAAACCAGTGAGGAAGTGGTAGTGGGGTACCCTTGATATTATTTGTTATATTATATACACTTGTATGTGATACTTGGAGAGAGTATCCATGGTGAGGCTGGTAACATAGTATACCTTTTTAGGTGATCTGTTAGTTTCACTTATTGTTCACTGTGCTTTAGCATGCTTTCCTTACTTTTGCACGAGAGGCTCTAGGGAGGATCCTATTGAGTATAATATTATACTCACCCTATGTGTATATAAACTATTTTTTCAGGTCACTTGGAGAAGGTTAGAGATTAGTCTAATTACTACTATCTTAGGGGTTTTCAGGAGTTGTTTAGGCATCATGGTCATTATCGTTTTACTTTCTTTTGTTATGTGTAGTATTTCATTTCAGTTGTAGTAGTTCTTGCATGACATTACATATGTGTACTTCAGATTTATTTTATATTGTAGTTTGAGTAGGATTTTGTTTGTGTTTGTCTTATCTATCTCTCTTGAATGTGTTCCCTTAGAGGGTAATGCCTCCCATTTGTGTATTTACTATACCCTTAGTGCTGGTCATCAACCTGGGGCCTGGTGGAGGTGGGACTCGGGGGTCATTATCTCTCTTCTCACATTGTCGACCCAAGATGGGTACACTTTGTGGGGAGGGGGTCATGACACATATAATATATTGTATAAATTATTATATGTTCAATTATATAAGAGTCATATATGATATGATTGGGAGCATGACCTACCTAAATAACTAATTCGTGAGAGAAACACCAAATAATTCTTGTTGTTTAATTAATTATGGATCTTAGACCACTAAAGGATATAATGAATTTAAAATGGGTTATCATTTTAGTGAGAGGAAATTTAATAAAAGTATTTATTAAATATTTTTAAAATATGATACCCATATGATAAAAGATTCTATTGTAGAAAATAGTATCAACTTTATCCATCTTGAAATTGAAATCAATCCTTGAGAAAGGGGGAATATTAATGTAAGAAACACTTTAGACTGGTAACTTGAGAAAGTTATTAAGGGAAAATTATATGTGTTAAAGCATACCATTTTGAGTAACTAATGTTGAAGTTATTCAAAAAATTAATCTATATGCTTATGGTTGAATATGATTATTCCCTTAAGGTTTCAAAATCATTCGATGCAAGATAACCTAAGGAAAATTAGTTTACACTCATATACTCAACATTATTGAGTATGTTAATGACTTGGTGAGACTAAAGGTTTATTGTAAGTCTTATTCTAATTATGGAATTCATTTTTTTCAAAGGTGGAAATATATAGGCAATGTGAATAAGTTCAAGAAAATTTTACTCAATATTCTTAAAGTGTTGATGATAGATGTACTAGGAATATGATGTTTGTAATCTGGTGTTGCATTGAAAGTACAAATGGGTAAAAGTTCAAATCGGAAGAAGAAAATTTATAGATTCTAATAATGTTTCTTTGAGTAGCTATTCAAGGTCACTGAAACCTAGAGTTATCAGGAAAATAAAGATTAATGATTCCATAAGATGGAATTGTTCAAAATACATGAAGTATTTTAAGAAACTCTATGGAATGTCTATGTCAGGTACTGGTATTATAGAAATAAATTCTGCAATTTTCATCAGTATGTGATACCATATGTATAATTTATAAATTTTTTGAGTATATGAAAGTTAAAAATTATGGTAGAATTGATAAATCTTGAATTTTTCATTAAAGTGGTGAATTAAAGGGTTGCTAAATTATGGAATTGAATAAAAATAAATTTATCAAGCTTAGATGGTTCTAAGTAAAGTGTGTTTATTTTCATCTTATTTCACTTATATGATAAAATACATTTCTTTCTAATAAATAGTTTTATAATAAATATGAGATTAATACATATGGTTTATGATTCATCGATTTCTAAAACATGTTCAAAAAGGAGACAAGGATAAAAAAAAGTTGTATCCAAGATAAATGAGTTTATCCAGTTGTTTTTTAAAATATAAGGAATTGATGTTCCACCACCATTAGTGGCATATTTTTATTTTAAAAATTACTCTAAACACATAAAATATATTATTTGATATGGAAATAATATTTTGTTTGTTAAATATTACCACAAATGGAAATAAATATATTTTTTCTTAACATAAAGGATTTTTTGTATCTTAGAAAGAAGTTTTGAAGAGAATATAGTGTCTAATAGGAAAATAGAAGTATATTTTGACTTATATAAGTTCAAAGTTAAAAAATAAAATATTATTTTAGTCAAAATATAAATTTAATTTCACTATATCCTAAAAAATTTTAAGATATAATATAAATATTTACATTATATTTTAAAGAAAAAATTAATAGAATTGGTTATAAAGGATAATGAAGATATTGTACTTGGAAATAATACTAAGTAGAAAATAGATGTTATTAAAATTTTAACATTAACTAATTTAAAAACACCCTATACCCATGGTTTTAAACTATGGGTATAGCCTATACCCATGGTTTTAGGAACCGTGGCTTTGGAAGTCATTAGTATATACTTATACCCATGGTTTCTATAGAAACTGTGGTTATAGACTTAGAGTATTTTATAATAACCATAGTTTAAACCAAAATGTGGGTATATATCTATATCCATGGTTCAAAAAACCATGGGTATTTCTTTACCCAGTATAAAAAATATAACCACGGTTTAGAGAACCATGGGTATAAGTATTTGTCCGCATTTGGCAGCAACATCAACTCTTCCATCCCCTGAACCTATAAATAAAATAAAAAACACAATATACATTCAATGAAATAAAAATATTTTATATTTATCATTCAACCAACTTCTTGTAATAAGTTTCTAACCATTTAAAATACTATAACATACATATACATCCATACAACCAACCAATTCAAGTCATTAAACAACATTCACATGTCACTTAACTGCAAATTCAAAAATGGATGGGATCAATATCTCCACCATAACCAAAATCCACATCATCATTACCATAAGAAACATACCTATCACCAAAAAACATCATATGGAGTAGTAGAAACATCATCATCATCATTAGCATCATCATCATCATCACCACCACCATCACTGCCACTATCATCAGCTTAATCGCCACTAGGACCCTCATTGAAATCACTTGGGGAATCATTTAAAGATTGAATTGATTACATATATGAATAAACATTATTAGAAACCTATAATGAAATTGATTCAATTATAACTGACAAAGCTTTCAGGCAGTGTTTAGTGATCTATTAATTTATTTCACGCTCCTGTAAAATAAGTTTTCTGGTCATGACTACTTCAGCCTGATCCCTTTTGAGCTCGGTGATCTGAGAGGCTTGAGAGGATCCCAATGAGGAACAATACCTAGTTGGGATGATGTTTTTCCTAGTTTGACATCAGACACTCCCTAGTTATCCTCACATAATACCTGAATCAATTGATCATATGGCCTAAAGTTGTCATTTTCTTTATCATTGAGGGCCTCCAGGGAAGACAATTGAAAATATAAAAAATATATTTAATTATTAATTTCGTATAAATATTTGAAATATAAATAAACAAAAATTCAAAATTTTCTTGTGTTTTTTCATTTACTGCACTTCCATCCTTTTTCTTTCAACTCGAGCAAAATAATTTTGCTCGAGGCACACGACCTTTGATGCCCAATATAACTTGCTGAAAATTTAATTGATTAGTATACGCATATTCAAAATATAAAAATTATATAAAATTGAATAATAATAAAATATAATAACTTTTAAATGAATGGACAATTCATAAATTTAAACATGTGATAAAAATTGATGAAAATTCCACTACTAGAAATGCAGGCTATTGCCACGGTTCTATTGGTCTGTGGCTATAACTTGTTTATAGCCACGTTTTAATAAAATGATTGTGGATATTTGTTGAAAACCTGATCCTCAAACCCTCCTGCCCTCGCGATTCATCCTCCCCACTATCTCCTCCTCACCGCACCCTCCTCCTCACCACGACCTCCTCCTCGCCGCGCCCTCCTCCTCCCCGACGCCTCCTCGCCGCGCCCTCCTCATCACCATGACCCTCCTTCCCGACGCCTCCTCGTCGCGCCCTCCTCATCGCCGCGACCCTCCTCCCCGACGCCTCCTCTCCGCGACCCTCCTCCTCGACGCCGCTCTTCCGACGCCTCCTCGTCGCTACCCTCCTCCATGACGCCTCTCTTTCGACGCTGAGGTCGACACCCCCATCGCCCTCCCCAAAACATTTTCACCAGCAACCCTCAAAACCATCGACCCCTCCTATCAGTGACCCTCCTCACCCCGACCCTCCTCCAGCGAAGCTACTCTGAGCTGCCTCCCCTCCTCCTCCATTCCCGATGGTTCTCCCCCACAACCCTCAACACTAGAGGTAATCCCCTGTATTTTTAGCATCACCTAATCCAATTATTCTTTTAGATGTTTCAATTTCACAAAATTTGATAATTATCTTTACCTTATGAAGTTCTAGCATATGGTTCATAAACCCTACAATATTCTATAACACCTTACAATGTACTCTATGAGCTTCACATACACCTCATGATCTTATTGAACCTCCTGATATATCTATACCATATGATGATCTATATATACCCCATGGAGGTACATCATGAAGTCTGAGCTTCTCATTGCTTTATATGAATTTTATGTACCTTATATAATCAAATAATATATTTTGAAATGGTTGTTTCTTATGAAGTCTATTATCAAATGTTATATTAGTATCATACACTGGATTATATCTTATGAGAATGGAATACCATATTTATATCGATGTCTTACACAATCACAGTATCTTATGTAGAGTGTATCATATTATCACCATATTCTTCCTAGATTCCACTTATTATGATGATATTATCCTAAAATAATTTCCACCATCCTTTGTTATTATATACATTTTTAGCCATGACATTTATATGATCTTTAAAAACACCCACATGCATCATGACATTTCAACTTGAGCTTACATCTAGCTTTGATGGTAGTACACAACATGAGAATTACTATAATAGAGTGCAAACTATCAATAAATGCATATGACAATGTACATGATGTCATATTTTCCCAATAATTTCTTGTATTTTAAATGTGAATAATACAACACATTTCATAACCCCATATTAGAAATTGATTTGGTTTAAACTTTTATACCATAGAATTTGTGAGGTAGCTGGTCATTTAGATCCCTTAGGGTGGCCAGTCTATCATGCAACCCAACATGGTAGATCTTCCTCTAAGCACCAACCCACACTATTTATGCATGTGCTGAACTAAAAAAAACTATTCATTCACCATTCCAATATTGATTATATTACCTTTAAAATTGTTCAAATATATTTATGATATGTATTGGCTTGTCAGGTTCTAAGACAGCCTTTAGTAGGCCTTATTGTTTTCTAACTCCTCTATGTTTTGTCAAAATAGATAATATAGTTATATCCTCAATACCTAATTAATTAAGAACCAAACTCCCAACCATATAAACACTATTCTTATTCTATTATAACTTTAAAAAACATCAATGATTCTTTCATACTTATTATAAACCAAAAGGATAGAAAATTCAAATACCTTCAAATTTATTTTTCTAATATGAATGGATATAAAAAAACTCCAAATGAAAAGTCACCCCTTTTCATTAATAAAATGATAAGAAACTCCAAAAACTAAATTGAATAATTTATTTAATCTTTTTTCAATTAATATAATCATAAAACTTATTGGGAAAATTTATTCTTCAATAATAAGATTAGGATTTCCAAAAAAAATCCAATCTATATCTTATTCATCAAAATGTTGACATAAAAATTTATTGACAATTCAATATCATTGAATAAAATAAATCACACACAAGGTGGTCTCAACAAACCCCCTTTTTATTTATTTCTAATACCCAATAAAATGATATATCAATATATACTCTTCATTTATCAATCATATTTTTATTCTCTTCCCAATTCTCATAAGTCCTTTCATTCCATTTTGTTCTCTCCTCCTTTATGATAATAATTAATGAGTACATGAGAGAAAAAATGGTATGAATTCATACTCAAGAAATGTACTGATATAAGTATTTTTGATCTGAAATTTGTACAAAATGGTAGAGGGTTTTATTTATATAATAAATCTATCTATTTATAAAAGAACATGATACCAATATGAAATAAAAATACTCACAACCTTTCACATAAGATGTGAAAATGTATTCAATCTAAGATAATTATATAATACCAATTGTAATAATTATTATCTTGGAATATTTCAAACCTAGTTTCTACACTCATGTTAATAAGAAATACAAAAACATTAAAGTATAAAATTATCTAAATTTACACATTGGAAAATATCCTAGAATCTTGTTCAAATTTTCAAGTTATTTTCCCTGATTAAGAATAATTTATCACCCTTAATGTTAGGTTTGGAATTTTGTAACCAATGACGAGAGAATAATAAATCAAACCATATAAATTATATATTTTCCATTAAATTTAAGGAATATCTTGATTTATATGATATTGATAATTTTTGTAATATTCTTAAAGTATTATCTTCTAGTCTCCCCTTTAAGAAGATACTCCATATTGTTATCATTAAGGTGCATATCTTTTATATATTGATTTTAAAATGTCTTAAGTATATAATTCACTAAAATTTATCTTTCAAATTACTATACATATTGGAAAGTTTGCTTCACTCCACTTATGTTGTCTAGTTTTGAAAACATATGTTATATAGTTTCCCCCCAATAACCAGATTCATCTTAAAACTCCCCACATGGTTAACACAAAAATACAACATAGATGATAAGGAATATAGTTAATCTTCTTGTTCATAAATGTGAACATAAATGATGAGAATATTTTCTAAACCAAGTTTCTATATTATTTATGTTAACACATCTATTTTTAAGTACTATATTTTTCCACGTCATGAAGAAGGAGAGAAGGATCAAAAAAAATATCTCCATCATTAAGGTGAATGAAAATAATTTTAATGTTGAGGGGAGCATATCTAATGCTTTAGTCCATCAATTTGAATCTTTTTTTAACACTAAAAGTCTTAGTGAAGACAATTCCTTGAATGATGTGGTCACCTAGATTATTAATGACTTGTATAAGGTGTTATTTTACTATTTAATAACATTTATTTTTGTGTTTTCCATGCAGGAAAACAACTAGAAAACACCTCACGTGCCTGTTGAAGATCAAATCATACTGTTGTTGGAAGCATAAATAGACATCCAAGTTTGTGTTTCTACATTTTATTCATTTTTTTTGATGTTTTCCACCTTCCACTTTAAAGTTTTTGCGATACATTGCCCATTTAATTTACAGTTTTCTCTAGAAGACATTCTATGTGCAGGCTTCGGGTCAATGATATCCAAGATGTGATTTAGTTATCTCTGTAATGGATATTTCTGAGACTATTGAGGTAGATATCTCTTTGTTTTGTGAACTCCACTACTGTTTTAAACTGTTACTATCTTATTTATTTCCTTAGTGCATGTGAATACAATAGGATGATCTGGAAATATGTTTGATTTTATAATTCAGTTACGACCTAATGAGTTTTGGTTCTATTTCTCCATAGTTTATGGGATTGTATTTTGGATTCAAATATTTCTCAAGTTTATATCCATATAGCTTATACTTGATATTTTTTATAGTATAAGGTACTGAATCCTGCACCAATGTTTCATATAGTTCATGCTCATAGGATAAGCAGTTTTCAATGTTTTTTTAAACATAATATAGATCCAGAATTTCCTTAATTACCTTACACTATCAATTGTATTTTTTTTATTCTTACTTATATGACCTAAATCAGTATGTATGTGCCTCTTCTGTTTTTTTTGGGTGAGAAGCAATGGTGTTGGACTGCTACATTAATTAAACTGCTACATTTAATTAATGCACATGTATTTATGACCCTGCATGATTACTACCACTTATTATTTATATGTCTTCAAAGTTTAATTGAATGGTGATATTGATTATCACGCTACAAAAATAGTCTTCAAATATATTTTTTAATTCAATTTCATGTTCTCAGGTCTTCTGAAGTGTTTAAAATCTCTATGTTGAAGGTTCTTGGCATGAGTGAATTTCTACAATTAGTCAGAACAAATCTGGCAGACCTTTTGCTTCCCCATTACATGTCTCTATTCAGGCGAGCTTTAAAACCAACACAACACTATTGAGTTGCTTCGAAGGCTCAGTTCAGGTTTTCATGCATGCTGAATGTTCAGTTTCATTTGTATATTTATTATCAGTAATTGAAAATTATAATGAATTATTTTTTCTTCATTTAGAATAATATAAATAGGAAATTTAATGATCAATACTCATCTATGACTTTTAATTATGACAAAAATTACCTTTAGGCTTTCATATTTCAGTATTATAGGGATTAGTAGTATTCATATTCCATGGTTGACACTTAAGTCTGGACTCATCCATTCATAAAGGAAACTATTTAATATTTTCTAATTATTTATAATGATACAATATTCTTTTCATGCTTCATTCATTCATATTTTTTCCTTATTATGAACTATCTATTTTTCCATTGAATGTATTCTAATAAAGAAATAAACATGGTCGTTATATTTGTTAACCAAATGAAGAAACTATCTGTTGGAATTCAATATGTTTTGACTTTTCAATTTAATATGTTTATTGATCTATTATTTAGAATGAAAAAAAGAACACTATAAACTGGTCATTATTCTACATGAAGTGCATCTATATTAACTAAATAATGGGTGGTTTTTTGAAATTTTCAGCTACATTTTTCCCCAGTACATATAAACTGGTTTTCATTGAAACGATATCTATGGATTAGTGTTTTTTCGTCACAATGACTATGAATCATGTAAGGCAACATAATACATTTTTATTGTTCATTAAATTAAGTTTCTTCATGTTTTGTAAATTATTTATTAAGCTTTATGTACAGATTCAACTATTATGGAAGGAGAACACAAGGATGTTCCAGTAGGTGGAAGCAATGAGATGACAGTTGAAGGAAGATTATGTACACATTCAACTCTTTTTCCACATCTTATTATAACTGATACTACTCATTGTTCAAAGGCATGACAACTCTTTCTGAAATCTATAAGTTGTACATTCTTAACATTTTTATCATTTTCTGACAATTGTTTTTTACCTTTTCTCAAAAAATATGTATTTTTTTTGAAAACATGTTTAACAGGTCTGTCATCAAATCTGTTGATTATTGTGTTTTTTGAAAATCATGTGTATCATGTAATCTGTACATTTTTTTAACCAGTTTTAGTTTATTGAATACTACAGTTCATAAAAATCCATATAAAGTTTAAATTCATATTTTATAGTTGGATGATCATATATTTTCAATACTTGTAACAAAAAATTATGACATAAATCTTTAACTGTTTAAGTTTGGTTGCAGGGTACTCTATAGCCTGGTGGAATCGATTATGGTTGAAGCTGGTTAGGGGGGAGGGGGAGGGAGGGGCTAGGCAGGGGGAGGGAGCACGCGGGGAAGAACTGGGTAGGGGGGAGGGGCTGGTGGAGGATGGGGCTGGGCAGGGGGGATGGTGTTGGGCAGGGGGGAGGGGCTGGTTGGGGAAGGGGCTGGGCAGGGGGGAGGGGAGGGGGTGAGAGGGGAAGAACTAGGAAGGGGGGAGGGGGTGGTGGGGGATGGGGCTGGGTAGGGGGGATGGGGCTGCGCAGGGGGGAGGGGCTGGGAAGGGGGAGGGGATGGGAGGGCAGGGGCTGGGCAGGGGGGAGGGGATGAGAGGGGAAGAACTGGGCAGGGGGGAGGGGGCTGGTGGGGGAGGGGGCTGGTGGGGGATGGGGCTGGGCAGGGGGGAGGGGCTGGTGGGGGAAGGGGCTGGGCTTCAAAACATCCATGGCATATCCCATGGTGGATTTGTTTAATGTCAGTAAGACATGTAAAGCATGTTATTTTTGAAGGTAATATCATTAATCAAGTTTCTTAATCCTGGCATTATATTACAATTTTCATTTTATAATGTATTGTTTATAGTTTTTTCAGGTATTTTTGGATCATTGGTGCACACCTCATAATTAGTATGTTTGATATTTTTATCTCATGTCATCATGATTTTAATGGATGTGTTATTTATATGGGATTGAATTTAATGTTGCAGGATATTGTGTCCATGCATTAGTTGAACCTATTATTGGTGGGTATGTGTTTATATATCTAATTATCAATACATCCCTCAGAATGAGTGATTACTGTTAGAGTGATTACTGTTATTTCTTACTACCATGCATCATTTTTTTTATTTGGAAGAACTGGGTATAGGGGAGGGGGCTGGTGGGGGATGGGGTTGGGCAGGGGGGTGGGTTGGGTAGGGGGAGGGGCTGGGAGGGGAGGGGATGGGCAGGGGGAGGGGATGAGAGGGGAAGAACTGGGCAGGGGGGAGGGGACTGGAGGGGGATGGGGCTAGGCAGGGGGGATGGGGCTGGGCAGGGGGAGGGGCTGGGTAGGGGGGATGGGGTTGGGCAGGGGTAGGGGCTGGGAGGGGAGGGGCTGGGCAGGGGGGAGAGGATGAGAGGGGAAGAACTGGGCAGGGGGGAGGGGACTCGAGGGGGATGGGGCTGGGCAGGGGGGATGGGGCTGGGCAGGGGGGAGGGGCTAGTGGGGGAAGGGGTTGGGCAGGGGAGAGGGGATGGGAGGGGAAGAATTGGGCAGGGGAAGGGGGCTAGCGGGGGATGGGGCTAGGCAGGGGGAGGGGCTGGTGGGGGAAGGGGATGGGCAGGGGGAGGGGATGAGAGGGGAAGAACTAGGCCGGGGGGAGGGGGCTGGTGGGGGATGGGGCTGGGCAGGGGGGATGGGGCTGGGCAGGGGGGAGGGGCTGGTGGGGGAAGGGGTTGGGCAGGGGGGAGGGGATGAGATGGGAAGAACTGGGCAGGGGGAGGGGGCTGGTGGGGGATGGGGCTGGGCAGGGGGAGGGGCTGGTGGGGGATAGGGCTGGGCGTCTTCCTCCATTTCAAGGAAAATGAAGTCGGAGAAGATAGACCAACTCTATTTTTCATACCAGTAATGCATCTAGATTAATATACCATTAATTTCATGTTCATAATAATTTCCCATTGTATATTTCATATTACACATTCAAAATATTATTTATTTTTAATTTTCTACCCAACTGTTGATTGTGTTTTCATTTCTTTGTGCTGTGATTTATTAATAGTTGTTTTTTTAGAATGAAGCAAAAAATGCTTGGTATTTTACATTCACCCTCCTGTTATAAGTGGGTCCATTGTAGGAGACCACTGGATTGCAACTGAAGAGATCTAATGGATGGATGGGTACTTTTGGTTAAGCTGGTTTGTCATTGCCTTCATTTTTACTCATTGCTAGAGTTGTGTATTATATCTTTTTTTTTGGTGTTTTACTGCTCCTAAAATTAGAACTACTTTAGTTAGATTTTAGATTTTGCAGGTTATGTTCGAAATGAGGCTAATTCAAATTATGGTAAGATTTAAATGACTTAATGGTTTGGTTTGTTTAATTATATTGAATTACATATCTTGAATAAGTTTTCTTTAATATACTTGTTTCATTTGTTAAAAAAAGTCATGTTTTTATAATAAAACCCCTCCAACGGAGGTGCGCTGTCTGTGAAGATGCTGCCCCGTGGATGTTGCTGGACCAGGCCAACATGCCGCAGTCATGCCGTGGACACGTCGCGGTCATGCCGCGGCCACGCCTCGGCCACGCCGCGGTAATGTCGTGATTTGGCCCTGCTCCAGCCACATTCAGCCTACACCAGCCTCCTTCCACCTTCATTTCAGCCCGCTGCCACCAGCATTCCAGCCCGCAACAGCCCCCTCTGCCCTGCGGATTTCCCTGGACCGGACCAACACGCTGTAGTCACACCGCGGTCACGTTTCAGTCACGTCTTGATTTGGCTCTGCTCCAGCCACATCTATCCCACACTAGCCCCCTTCCACCTTCATTTCAGCCCGCTGCCACCAACATTCCAGCCCGCAACAGCCCCCCTGCCACCTTCGAATCAGCCCGCACCATCACCCCAACACCTTCAACCATCCCCCTTCCACTAGCATTCCAGCCTCCTCCCACTCCCTTCGCTCCTGGCTGGAAGATGTTGCCCCGCGGATGTCGCTGGATCGGTCCAACATGTTGCGGTCACGCCGCAGTCACGCCACGGTCACATCGTGATTTGGCCCTGCTCCAGCCACATCCAACCCACACTAGCCCCCTTCCACCTTCATTTCAGCCTGCTGCCACCATTATTCTAGCCCGCAACACCCCCCCCCCCCCCCTGCCACCTTCGAATCAGCTCGCACCATCCCCCCAACACCTGTAACTAGCCCCCTTCCACCAGCATTCCAGCCTCCTCCTGCTCCATTCTCTCCTGGCCGGAAGATGCTGCCTCGCAGATGTCGCTGGATCAGGCCAACACTCCGCGATAACGTCGTGGTAATGCCGTGATTTGGCCCTACTCTATCCACATTCAGCCCACACCAGCCCCCGTCCACCTTCATTTCAGCCTGCTTCCACTAGCATTCCAGCCCACAATAGCCACCCCCCTGCCACCTTCGAATCAGCCCGCACCATCCTCCCAACACCTAAAACCAGCCCCCTTCCACCAAAATTCTAGCCTCCTCCCGCTCCCTTTGCTCCTGGCCGGAAGATGCTGCCCTGCGGATGTCACTGGATCGGGCCAACATGTCGCGGTCACACAGCGGTCACGCCGCGGTCATGCCGTGGTAATGCCGTGATTTGTCCCTACTCCAACCACATCCTGCCCACACTATCCCCCTTCCACCTTCAATATCAAAGTTCTAATTGTACTCCACCTATAATATCCATCTCAAGTTCATATTCCTCTAAGATAAGATATAATTTAGATTCTTATTCTTTGAATACACTATAAACCACTCCCTAAAGTGGTAGTGGTGCCAAGTATTTAGAGTGTGAATCACTGATACTAAGTCAAGATAATTAATGGGGTATTTATTCTCATGAGTCAACAACTAAAGAGATCCATAAGCTAATACCTATCTCCCCTACATAAAAACACAACCCAAACTCATACACGAGGCATCTTAGTAAACATTATATCCCAAACCCAAATCAGGAAGGATCCAAACTAGAGCTAAAGTCAATATCCCTTTAAACTCCTCAAAATATATCTATAATTGATCACTCCCAAAAAACTTCACACTTTTAAGGGTTAAATCTATCATGGTAGATGTAATCTTGGAGAAGTCCCAAATAAAATTCCTGTAATAACTAGATAATTGTATGAAAATATGGATTTTAAACACATTTCTTGGATACTCCAAAGACATCACCACTTGAATCTTCTCAACATACACTGATACACCCTTCTTAGAAATAAAATTACTTATAAATTTCACCTATTGAATCCAAAATTAAAATTTAGATATATTTCTATATCGGTGATGCTTTTCCAATATTCCAAGGATGATATTTAAATTCTCATCATGATCCTGCTCCAATCTTGAATAATCAAGGATATGATCCATAAAAACAATCAGGAAGGAATACAATAATTGATTAAATATTTGATTCTTGAAATCCATAAACACTATAAGAGTGTTATTAAGGTCAAATGACATGAACATATAATTATAATGACCATATCTTATTTTTAAAAATGTCTTAGGAATATCTTCCTCTCAGAACCTTAGCTAATGGTATCCTAATCTCAGTTTAATTTTTTAAAACCACTTGGATCACCTGAGATAATAAAAATTTCCATCAATACTATGAAAGGTAAATTTATTCTTAACTATCACCTGGTTGAGTTTCCAATAACCAATAGAAATCTAGAGACTCCAATACACATTATTTTTAAAGAGCATTGGTGATTCCAAGGTGAAACGCTGGGATGAATAAATCCATTATATTCAAGATCCTCAAAATAAAACTTTAATTATTTTAATTTAGTGGGTTCCATATGGTTTTTAGGTAAGAAAATGGTCTATTTCCCTAAGATAAAGTCTATATAAAACTGAACTTCCCTCTGATTTAGTAACCCTGACAAGTCATATGAAAAAAATTCAAGAAACTCACTCAGCACCACAGGAAAAAGACCACTAAGACATGGATCAAAGACATCTAGAAACATATAAAATATTGTTATATCATCCTAGAACTTGGGGAAAAAATGTATTACTCTCTTAGATTTGGGATCTCACTCAACCTGAAAGATATGAGTGACTCTATTGGAAGAAAGAAAATGGACACGATGATGATTGTAATCGATTCTAGATTTATAACTAATCGTATATTTCATGAAAATGATGTGATAAAAGATTTCAAGATCAAGAAATAGAAAGTACCATATGGTTTTGTGGTCAAAAAATCATCACCCAAAACTCAGGACATTTAAAACCCTTCTTTGACCTCTTTCTCAAAGGAGAGGAAATAGGAATCAAGCAAGGCATAATCTCTAAGAATAAATCCAATGCATAAATAATATTTTATAATATAAATAAATTATTTAAAAAAATATTAAATAATAATAGAAACATAGAATATGAAATAAAAAACATACCTCTCATGGAAGTTAGTCCTACCTCTGACTGCTCTAGTGTACACTCTGCTGCATAGATACATCCAGCCACATTTTTCTCTTTCTTTAGGACCTAAACATCACTGTTGTAAAGTGGTTGAGATCACAATACTTTTAACACATCATATTTAACTCTAGTAACCTATTATTATCTCTCACATAAATAATTAATATGATTAGATTTACCACACAGGTGACATGCCTTGGGTGATTCTATATAATCGGGTTTGAAGTTTCCCCTTTTCCTACATTGGTAACATGACACTCTATTTAGCCTTGATATCTATTGTACACTCCTACAACCACCTCAAAAAATTTCATCTAACTTCCTCTTCTAGCTAGAATAAAAACTTTGGCTACCTCCTACTATCACTGATGCTTTCAAGAGTATTATCTTCCTAGTTGTATCCTCCTCATCCATAGATACCTTGCCTATAATCTTCATGAAGGTGGGTAGGAATATAAGAATCAACATAGACTAAATATCATGACTCAAACCCATTTCAAACATTTGTTCCTTGATATAGACATTAGAAACAAGATCTGTAAATAAGTTCATTTACACAGCAAACTGAGTAACATACACCATGTTAGAATGATATCCCGGCTCCATAATAACAAAATATCATGCCTTCACTAATCTTAGTGTATCAGGATAAATTTTTTTATTAAAGGATTTATAAAAAGTAGTCTAGTTGAGATATTCATGCAATTTGGATATCACAATAGATCCTAACCACTTTACTCCCAATACATAAAGCATATAAGTAGAGAAACCAACCTTGGATACTTTTTAAGTGTTAACATAGTAAAAAACTTCTAAATAATCTTAATCCATTATTCTAATCCCAATACTACCTTATCACTAAAAAAGATCAATGGATGTTTCTTAGTGAATTCCAAAGCATGGACCACCTGCCATTCCAGTTCAACATTGCCTATATAGATCATGGACTGGATTTTTCTGACTATAGTTTCCACTAAAACCGAGTCAACTATTTGATTCACCCATGGGTATTGCTTCATATCTTTCTCTCTAACATTTAGAGATGAACTTATTAAAGTATAGTTTTTACTAAAACCGAGTCAATCTGTCCAGGGTATGCGGGGGGCAGGACTGGCAGGGGGAGGGGAATTTGTCCAGGGTCTGGGGGGAATCTGTCTAGGGGGAGGGGGATCTGTCCAGGGTCTGGGGGGATCTGTCTCTGGGGGGGGAGGCAAGACTAGCAGGGGGAGGGGAATCTATCCAGTGTTTGGGGGGAATCTGTCCAGGGTCTGGGGGGAATCTGTCCAGGGGGAGGGGGATATGTCCAGGGTCTGGGGGGTGTCCAGGGTCTGAGGGGGGGTGTCCAGGGTTTGGGGGGGCTGCTGTCCAGGGGGGTCCAGCAGGGGGTTGCTGCTGTCCGGGGGGGTCTAGCAGGGGGGTTTTTTCCAAGGGGGTCCAGCAGGGGGGGCGAGCGGTGTGCAAGGGGTGCAAGGGATGTGGGGGGGGATGCTGTCCGGGGGGGGGGTTGGTTTTTTTATGAAATGGGAAGAGGACTTTGTTTATGTTCATGGGTATTGGAAAAGCAAAGGATGTTGTCGGCATTGTCATAAATAATGCATGCACTGTCCTCCAGCGCTCACTTTTTCCAGCTGCGATCGCGTCGCAGCTGTGCTGGTGTTGTCCAACAACAAACAAAGGTCTCACATTTGTCTCTCTCCTTGATCGGGTACTCACAAACAGCTTCCAAAGTAGTCCACTGACTGCGTATTCCTAAGATGTCTATATGGCTTGACAAAAGAAGATATAACAGCCTTTCTGCCCAGATCATAATTGAAGATCCATCCTCTACTTATATGTAGCAATCATAAGATTCCCTCACTTCCATAAATGATAAATATATTTATGGGATTGTCTAAATATACAATATAATTGAAATTCTAGCCAACTTTGATCATTAGGTTGTCACCTTGATAAGGAATAAAGTGACATTATTAACTGATGTCCACATGGATATGGAATCAAGAACAATATTCATGGGAATGTGTTAATTATATAAGAGAAATTGTTGGATTGGTGTTTCCTAATCCAGTTGGGCCAAATGCTTGTGGCCCGCAACTGTAGCAGTGCGGACTTTGGAGTCACTGTATCACTTTTGAAAAAGGTGACCGTCGTTCACTGTAGCGACACGGGGGTGGGGAACCAGGGGAAAATAGGTAGGGGGACTGGTAGGGGCAAATAGGGGTGGAGACATACAGGGTGGGGGTGTCCAAGGTTGTCTGTCCAGGGGGGTGTCTGTCCAGGGTGGGGGGTGTCTGTCCGGGGGGGTTTTTCTAGGGGAGGTGGGTTTCCAGGGTGTCTATCTGGGGGGTCTGTACAGGGGAGGGGGTGTCCATGGTTGTCTATCTGTCCAGGGGGGTGTCTATCCTGGGTGGGGGGTGTCTTTGCAGGGGAGGGGTGGGGGTGTGTCCGGGGGGTGACTATAGCATCCCGTCTTTTTATAACATAACTCTCATTCCATTACACAGAACTTAGGATCTTTAAGGTTTAGTGTCTTGGAAACAAGGAACATAAAACATGAAACAAAAAAAGCATTCTTCTTAAACACTTGAAAGGATTCTCCTCATGTTCACCCTAGGCTCATTACTGCATCTCATAACCTGGGGACATACATCAAAAGAAAGGATGAGCAGAAGGCCCAGCAAGGGAAACAAGTGAAACATTTTACATATGAACTTGGGATACATCAATAAAGTCATGAAAAGAACTTTAAGGCATGAAAATGAAATCATGATGCATATCATAATAAAAATAAAACTTTTTCATAACTTGAAGATGTGGCTGCAAAATTTAATATTGACAATCATTTCGTTTCACCAAGGTCCATCCCCAAGGTGTCGTTAAAAATTACCAAGGTTATTCACCAAGGCGTCGTTAAAAATGGTCATCTCTAGAGATTAAGTCTTTACCCAATGCATTGGAGCGCTATCAGGGCGCACCCTTAAATTTTCCTTTATTATCATGTGAGCCACATATATCATCATCAAACATTTCATAAATAACCCATATAGCATAAAATAAATGGGTTTCATTTCATAATCATAACGTTTTAAAAACTGCTTTAAAGACATGATCTTTACATCACTTTAAAACCCACAGAAAAGAAAGGTGGGTCTCATGTATGTAAATCCCAGAATTTAAAATAGAACATTTTGGTATATATGTGAATACCCCTTTAGTAGAAAGAGCTTTGAGTACTCACTTAATAATATTAAAGAACTTTAGAAAAAGAGAGAGACATTTTGAGACGGAAATTCTGCAGCATAACGGCTATGTTACGAGGTTTTAGAAGACATTAAAAAGAGAGGTAAATGGGTCAAACATTCATAAATGACCCATAAAATAGTAGAAGGACAGAATAAAAAGCATACATGATCATGGTAATGAAATTTCAAGGACATACCATTTGAAATGAAGAACATGGAAGGAAGACAAAAATTAGATTTCTCTTATGAAAGTTCGGCAGCCTAACGGCGTTACTTAAACTTCAACAAAAATGATTTGAAAAGATCAAATAGGGTTTCTCATCATGTGAACATAAGAGTTCAGTATGATAGATATAGAGATAATTCCCCAACATAACAAAAAGGAACTTGAAAGAACTGACATGAAAGTAGAACTTCAAAACGAGAAGGGTGAAGAACCACTTAAAAATTCGGCAGCCTAACGGCGCCACTTAAAACTTCAAAATACTGAATTGAAGAGATAAAATGGGGTCTCTCATCATATGAACATAAGAGTCCAGTATGATAGATATAGAGATCATACCGCAATATAACAAAAAGGAACTTGAAATAATTGACATGAAAGTAGAACTTCAAAACGAGAAGGGTGAAGAACCACTTAAAAATTCGGTAGCCTAACGGCGCCACTTAAAACTTCAAAATACCGAATTTAAGAGATCAAATGGGGTATCTCATCATATGATCATGAAATATCAGTATGATAAATTTAGAGATCATACCCCAATATAATAAAAAGGAACTTGAAAGAATTGACATGAAAGTAGAACTTCAAAACGAGAAGGGTGAAGAACCACTTAAAAATTTGGCAGCCTAACGGCGCCACTTAAAACTTCAAAATACCGAATTTAAGAGATCAAATGGGGTCTCTCATCATATGATCATGAAAGATCAGTATGATAAATTTAGAGATCATACCCCAACATAATAAAAAGGAACTTGAAATACTTTATATGAAAATAGATCTTGAAAAATGAGAAGGGAGAAAGAATCCGTTATAAAAATTTCGGCAGCCTAACGGCGCCACTTAAAACTTCATAAAACGAAATAATGAGAGCAAGAGGGGATCTCTCATTATATTAACATGAAAAGGGCAGTAAGAGGAGTATAAAAGAACATCCTCCAACATAAGAACATGGAGAATAAAAGGAATGACATAAAAGAGATTACTTGAAATGAAAGAGAGAGGTCGGATCCCTTACCTTAAAATGTAACTCTTAAACCTCAAAGGATGGGACCTTGAGGGCTTGGGGGCACCTTGGGAGGACTCCTTGGGAGGTAATGAGACGAGAACTTCGTTGGGGAAGAGTGGGGAGTCGAATGGATGAGAGGAGGTCTTGGTATTTATAGGGAAAGTGAGGGGACAAGGCATTAATGGCCAAGGGACACCTCAAAAGTGGTTGTCTCAAAAGCATGGGCCCTCCCATGGTACTTCCCATAAAGTTAGTCCACATGGGGACCCCCACACAATAATTCATCACCCCTGTCCGGCCAAACCTTTAAAAAATTTCATGACATCATCATGACACAGTTATGATGTCATTAAACATACCGAAACCCTAAAACTGTATTTTCACTATTCACTGAAAATTCAACTTTCTCAGAAAGATCCCAAAATTTCACCTTAATCAAATATCAATTCTCTCATTTCAAAAATGAACTCCATTTTATAAAAATAATTTTCTAAATATTTTTAATTTATTTTTTAAATAAATACACTATTCACGGAAAATTCATTTTTTCAGAAAAAACCACAAAAATTACCATAACATAATATCGGTGCTCTGAGTTCAAAAATGAAATCCATTTTATAAAAATAATTTTCTAAATATTTTTAATTTAATTTTTAATTAAAAAACACTATTCACCCAAAAAAACTAATACTTGAATAATAATTTATGAAACCGTTATTTAACCATTTTATTGAATCACATTACTTAATCAAGGTGCCTAGATTATTTTAAAACTTTCTTTAAGTGAGATTACTAATCCATTTGGTCATATTACAAATCCTAATCATAAAATCACTATTCAAAATTTACTATTCATCAAAAATCAAGTTGATCTTATTAGACTCCAAATTTTGTACTGAACATAATTGTAGAAGACCATTTTTTGAAAATCATTGCACATTTTTAATTATTTAAGGTTTACATAAACATTTTTAAAATAACCTTTTTCTAAAATTCATCAAAAATATGCATACTATATTTATCCGGTCATTTGAAAATTCATAACTTCATCATAAGAAGAAATCCCAATTTTTATTTAAAAGATTACATAAGGTAGTTACGGTCTCCTTACATAGCCTCTTATCACACCAACATAGGACCTAAGTGTAAGGTGTGCTATGGTGAGAGAGTCTGAGGGAGGATCGGCCAACATTGCCCGAGTAGTAATTTCAATCAGTTTGAACTTCTCGCGAAGGAGATTCTGTTCTAGCTTCACATGATGAAGTTCGGCTTGGGTTTGGTCCAGAACAAAGCCCAATGGTGCTACCTCCTTCCCAAGTTCTGTTAGATGGGCTTCGATCGGTCCAAGACTACTAGGTGAGGCCATCGAATCTTCTTTCTATAATAATTAACCAAGATTACTTGTATTTAGAGACAATAATCAAAACATTTTGTTCACAGCGGTCATATTGACCGATGGTCATATAACAGTCAGAAGCCAATGGTCTCATTTTAATTATAATCATGTTTATCAAATAAAACATTTTTGTTGAGTATAAAAATAAAATAAAATAACACATGAAATTAGGAAACAAGATTTATTCAAAATTTCGGGCCGTTACAATCTTCCCCCCTTAAGAAATTGCGTCCTCGCAATTTTAAAAAAAAATGGGTTTTGAAATTTCATTGAAAGTCCCACATCGGAAAAATAGTCCATGACACCATTACTTTAAAAGAAAGAAAAGGAAGTAAAAAGGCCATCCAAGTTTACTCATACTAGGATTCCATGTAGGAAACATGGACATGGAGGAGAAAACAAAGGGTCACGTCCTAAAGGAGAGTGATAGAAAACATGATTAGGAGGAAGTTAACCACCATAAAATCCCAAAATTATGATGTGTGCAAGCGGTCATTGATTACCTAGTAGGAAACGTAAACCAACAACGTTTTTGTTTTACATTCCTTTTCATAACTTTGAGGAATTCATTTACAACATAGAACAAAAACATAAGGAAATATATCTACCTTCATGTAGAGTTTCATCCTTTAATAAGTTTCTACCCAAAACTAATCTTTTCTCTAAACTATGAGCATTCAAAACTACTTGGTCTCATCAAAACACAAGAATCATATTCTAGAGAATCACATAATCCACAAAAGATTAACTATCTATTTCTTTTATCTTTAAACATTATCCCAAAAACCGAAAGGGTAAGGTAAAACAACTCTTCAAAAAGAAATAATCCCATAGGAATGGAAACTAATTTTAAATCTTCAAAGTTCCATGGTACTACCCAAAGTTCATCATAGTCCATTCCATAAATAACGGTCCTTAAAATTCCTCAAAATAAACCAAACTAAGATTGAAACCCAAATACAAGAAGGATTTGATAACATAGTCTTCCAAAATAAACTTCATTGTTCATCTCCAAACAACATCAACCACTCCTAACATCTTATAACAAAAGTATCTAATCTAAACATATTTAACCCAAGATAGGTTAATCATTCCCATAAGTAACCTAAATTACTATAAATCCACCTTAAATTCATCGATTCTTCAAATATAAGACAACCTTACTCCTCAATGAAAATACTGTTGTAATCTATTTACCTCGATCATATAGGGTCCCCAAAATAGTGAACGTCTTCCAAAATAAAAATCATATTTTAATCCCCTAATCATCTCTGTCATATTAATACGGAAATCGTAGCATTTCCTATCACATTGGTTGTTGAGACATGTTCTTCCATTTCCCGCCATTAACTAAGAAAAGAAACTATAATTAGGGGCTTAAATACTTAGCCAATAATCATGAAAAGAAACTTAAAGCATATAAGGATAACTTGTAGTTGAAAAGTATACCCTAACTTGTGATCCCCTAGGTTCCCATATAGGTTATCCATGATCATATATTCTTATGTGAATCTTCATTTTATTTTATCTTTGTTCCTTTAACAATGGTTCATACTAAGATTATGAATTTACCAAAGCATATCCCCCGGGAGTGTCGTAACCAAGAGTGCAGCAAGGCCCGTTGTCGTGTACCAGTTCCCGTTCGAGTCTAGCTCAAAGCAGTGTTTTCGGGTTTTACCCCTATGTACATCTGTGCCAGAGCCACCTCTACCTGCTCGTATCCAGACAGGGATGTATTTGCTTGGCAACCCCTTACTCAATACTCACCAAAATACCAGGAATATTTCCTATATTTTAACTTTTCTATAGGATTATTCCTAAAATTTTCATATCCTAATTTCCACAAATAACTAAACCATCCTTTGATACCAACTATAGCATCCCATCTTTTTATAACATAACTTTCATTCCATTACACGGAACTGAGGATCTTTAAGGTTTAGTGTCTTGGAAACAAGGAACATAAAACATGAAACAAAAAAAACATTCTTCTTAAACACTTGAAAGGCTTCTCCTCATGTTCACCCTAGGCTTATTACTGCATCTCATAACTTGGGGACATACATCAAAAGAAAGGATGAGCAGAAGGCCCAGCAAGGGAAACAAGTGAAACATTTTACATATGAACTTGGGATACATCAATAAAGTCATGAAAAGAACATTAAGGCATGAGAAAGAAATCATGAGGCATTTCATAATAAAAATAACATTTTTCATAACTTGAAGATGTGGCTACATCATTTAACATAGACAATCATGAACATATCACCAAGGTCCATCCCCAAGGTGTCATTTGAAAATTACTAAGGTTATTCACCAAGGTATCGTGAAAATTGTAATCTCTAGTGGTTACATCATTACCCAATGCATTGGAGCGTTATCAGGGCGCACCCTTAAATTTGCCTTTATTATCATGTGAGCCACATATATCATCATCAAAAATTTCATAAATAACCCATATAGCATAAAATAAATGGGTTTCATTTCATAATCATAACGTTTTAAAAACTGTTTTAAAGACATGATCTTTACATCACTTTAAAACCCACAGAAAAGGAAGGTGGGTCTCATGTATGTAAATCCCAGAATTTAAAATAGAACATTTTGGTATATATGTGAATACCCCTTTAGAAGAAAGATCTTTGAGTACTCACTTAATAATATAAAATAACTTTATAAAAAGAGAGAGACATTTTGAGACGGAAATTCTGCAGCATAACGGCTATGTTACGAGGTTTTAGAAGACATTAAAAAGAGAGGTAAAATGGGTCAAACATTCATAAATGACCCATAAAATAGTAGAAGGACAGAATAAGAAGGATACATGATCATGGTAATGAAATTTCAAGGACATACCATTTGAAATGAAGAACATGGAAGGAAGACAAAAATTAGATTTCTCTTATGAAAGTTCGGCAGCCTAACGGCGTTACTTAAACTTCAAAAAAAATGATTTGAAAAGATAAAATAGGGTTTCTCATCATGTGAACATAATAGTTCAGTATGATAGATATAGAGATAATTCCCCAACATAAAAAAAGTAACTTGAAAGAACTGACATGAAAGTAGAACTTCAAAACGAGAAGGGTGAAGAACCACTTAAAAATTCGGCACCCTAACGGCGCCACTTAAAACTTCAAAATACTGAATTGAAGAGATAAAATGGGGTCCCTCATCATATGAACATAAGAGTACAGTATGATAGATATAGAGATCATACCCTAATATAACAAAAAGGAACTTGAAATAATTGACATGAAAGTAGAACTTCAAAATAAGAAGGGTGAAGAACCACTTAAAAATTCGGCAGCCTAATGGCGCCACTTAAAACTTCAAAATACAGAATTTAAGAGATCAAATGGGGTCTCTCATCATATGATCATGAAATATCAGTATGATAAATTTAGAGATCATACCCCAACATAATAAAAAGGAACTTGAAAGAATTGACATGAAAGTAGAACTTCAAAACGAGAAGGGTGAAGAACCACTTAAAAATTTGGCAGCCTAACGGCGCCACTTAAAACTTCAAAATACCGAATTTAAGAGATCAAATGGGGCCTCTCATAATATGATCATGAAAGATAAGTATGATAAATTTAGAGATCATACCCCAACATAATAAAAAGGAACTTGAAATACTTTACATGAAAATAGATCTTGAAAAATGAGAAGGGAGAAAGAATCCGTTACAAAAATTTCGGCAGCCTAACGGCGCCACTTAAAACTTCATAAAACGAAATAATGAGAGCAAGAGGGGATCTCTCATTATATGAACATGAAAAGGGCAGTAAGAGGAGAATAAAAGAACATCCTCCAACATAAGAACATGGAGCATAAAAGGAATGACATAAAAGAGATTACTTGAAATGAAAGAGAGAGGTCGGATCCCTTACCTTAAAATGTAACTCTTAAACCTCAAAGGATGGGACCTTGAGGGCTTGGGGGCACCTTGGGAGGACTCCTTGGGAGGTAATGAGACCAGAACTTCGTTGGGGAAGAGTGGGGAGTCGAATGGATGAGAGGAGGGCTTGATATTTATAGGGAAAGTGAGGGGACAAGGCATTAATGGCCAAGGGACACCTCAAAAGTGGCTTTCTCAAAAGCATGGGCCCTCCCATGGTACTTCCCATAAATTTAGGCCACATGGGGACCCCCACACAATAATTCATCACCCTTGGCCGGCCAAACATTTAAAAAATCTCATGACATCATCATGACACAGTTATGATGTCATTAAACATACTGAAACCCTAAAACTGTATTTTCACTATTCACTGAAAATTCAACTTTCTCAGAAAGATCCCAAAATTTCACCTTAATCAAATATCAATGCTCTGATTTCAAAAATGAACTCCATTTTATAAAAATAATTTTCTAAATATTTTTAATTTATTTTTTAAATAAATACACTATTCACCGAAAATTCATTTTTTCAGAAAAAACCACAAAAATTACCATAACATAATATCGGTGCTCTGAGTTCAAAAATGAAATCCATTTTATAAAAATAATTTTCTAAATATTTTTAATTTAATTTTTAATTAAAAAACACTATTCACCCAAAAAAAACTAATACTTGAATAATAATTTATGAAACCGTTATTTAACCATTTTATTGAATCACATTACTTAATCAAGGTGCCTAGATTATTTTAAAACTTTCTTTAAGTGAGATTACTAATCCATTTGGTCATATTACTAATCCTAATCATAAAATCACTATTCATAATTTACTATTCATCAAAAATCAAGTTGATCTTATTAGACTTCAAATTTTGTACTGAACATAATTGTAGAAGACCATTTTTTGAAAATCATTGCACATTTTTAATTATTTAATGTTTACATAAACATTTTTAAAATAACCTTTTTCTAAAATTCATCAAAAATATGCATACTATATTTATCCGGTCATTTGAAAATTCATAACTTCATCATAAGAAGAAATCCCAATTTTTATTTAAAGGATTACACAAGGTAGTTACGGTCTCCTTACATAGACTATTATCACACCAGCATAGGACCTAAGTGTATGGTGTGCTATGGTGAGAGAGTCCGAGGGAGGCTCGGCCAACATTGCCCGAGTAGTAATTTCAATCAGTTTGAACTTCTCGCGAAGGCGATTCCGTTCTAGCTTCACATGATGAAGTTCGGCTTGGGTTTGGTCCAGAGCAAAGCCCAATGGTGCTACCTCCTTCCCAAGTTCTGTTAGATGGGCTTCGATCGGTCCAAGACTACTAGGTGAGGCCATCGAATCTTCTTTCTATAATAATTAACCAAGATTACTTGTATTTAGAGACAATAATCAAACCATTTTGTTCACAGCGGTCATATTGACCGATGGTCATATAACAGTCAGAAGCCAATGGTCTCATTTTAATTATAATCATGTTTATCAAATAAAACATTTTTGTTGAGTATAAAAATAAAATAAAATAACACATGAAATTAGGAAACAAGATTTATTCAAAATTTCGGGCCGTTACAGTGATAGACAGGGGGGACTGGCAGGGGGTGGGTAACCAGGGGAAAACAGGTAGGGGGACTGGCAGGGGGCAGAGCCAGATGGAAAATAGGGGGAGACATGCAGGGTTGGGGTGGAAGGGGGACTAGTAGGTGGGTGGAAGGTAGGGGGACTGGTATAACGACCCATACTTTACATACATTGTTAATACTTCAAAATTGAAGCACACTTATTACAACATATGACAAAACCACAAAGGACCGTATAGGTATAGTGTCTTTAGAAACTGGGAAACATAAACAACTGGTTCATAAATCTTCTACAGTGTCTCCCATTTATTTCATCATATCTAGGGTCCCTTTTAGCATATTCTACTTAATATCCATCTTCCTGACCTGGGGAAAAGAAAACATAAAAGGGTGAGCTCAAATGCTCAGCAAGGGCAAATAAAGGAAATAAAAATCATATCATATCTTTTTGAAAATCAAAACCTGCAAAAGAGATCATAATATCTTATCATGGAATAAATCATAGAAGTGAAAATGAGATCCCCATAATCATAACATAATACTTGAAACTTTGTGGCATGCACACATAATCATGGAAAATCATTTCTTGTTAGTCATGACTCATTGCCAAGACTATCTTAGTGGACAAAGTCCCTTTCTGAACCGAGTTCACTCCTCGTTTCAGTCCTGTATCACTGAACCGAAATAACCTTCCGTTCCAGCCATGTCTATCTCATGAGATATAAAATCTTTACCCAATGCATTGGAGGGAGATATAGGTCCCACCCATCTTATAATGAATCCTTTCTTATGTGTGCCACATAATCATAAAACATACATCATCGCATAACACATGTAACAAAAATGGGATTCTTGAAACATCATGACATCATAAATCAATTCATATAAGATAATGGAATTCAAGAAAATAATTCCATCACAACATGATCAAATCAATGTAATAATAGGGATAAAAACAGAACCCTTTATTATCATAGATGGAAAATAATTTTGATAAAACACTTGAACTTTATTCTTGAGGAAAATATCCTTTCTTCTTCAAAAACATTTTTCCTTTCATAACATGTCATACAACTTTAAAATAAAAGAATTTGATTAAAAATAAACTTAAAACTTATAAAGGAAGCTTCTTGGAAATAATGTTTTAAAAATCCATTCAAGCCGTATAAGTTAAAAAAACATTCTTCTAACTTTTGTCGGAAAAGTCAAAAAGTACCTCGTACGAAAAACGACAAAAGATTCCTTTCATATCTTTTACAAAAAACTTACCTAAGGGTAAAATTGGATATAAACTATTGTAGAAGGAAGGAAATAATATTACATATCGAGGGAACATGGATGTGGATGATAAAATACACCCCAGTAATTACCAAAGTAAAAACAATCTCGGATAAAAGTGAGATTGTGATATTTTCCCTTACCTTAGGTCCGATTAGCTTTGTACGTGTCCGAAGCTCCTGTATAATGGTTTAAATAATGTTATTGACTTATTCCAGAATCATAAATATTTATATGATATCATATATGGTCATATTATTAGCTTCTTGTTAGTAATATTTCATTGTTACTTGTTACTCGGGTCTTTATAACTTTTTGTTCTTATGCGTGTTTTGTCGAATAAATTCTTATTCTTATCTTTAGGTTATAGATAATTCATTTCAAGAATGGTATTAGTGTAGTATATACCATATTCATTCATTCAATTCATTTATAAAATCATTATGAAATGAAGATCATGTAGAACGAGTCGCATCACATCGTGGAGACGGTATTCCGTACGTACGCACGAGTGATGATATCGTTCCTATGATCGTGGAATTGTATTGGAGTATATATATTATTTCAGTATCAATATTACTTCATAATAATCATATGTAGTTACTCATTACACCATTATACCCATCCTTGTAAGGTGATGGTGGAAAATAGATTACACCACGGCGTGGAGACGGTATTCCGTACGTACGCACGCGTGGTGATTTCATTTTTCCGTAGGATGGATAAAAGGTGAATTAGGGTTGTTTCATATTTATAATAACATATCAGTATGTATGTAATACTGATGTTATTACTTTATCATGAAACAACTAAAGAAGAAGAAGTTGAAGAAGAAAGAAATTGAAAAGATCGGTAATGGATATTACCTCTTCTTTGGAACGCTTCTTTGAATCCTCCACTTAAGGAACTAAGATTGGTCTTTGGAGAAGACCAGGACCTCTAGGATTATTCTAGGGAAGTGGAGAGGAGAAAATGGCAGGGGTTGGCCGAGCTTGAGTGCTCAATTTGGTTTGAGGAGGAGGGGGAGGAGGTGCCCTTTTATAATGGAGGAGAGGGGCACCTTAGGAATATCTCAAACTATTATTTTATATTAAAGTCAAAATCGGTTTATAATAGCTCCAAAGGGTATTATTTCGAAGATAAAGTGGGGATGGGTCGAAATCCTATCAACCAATATGATTTAGACAAGTTTAGGGTATTATTTTAACCTTATCAATTAGATTTAACTCTAAGTTAATTATTTTAACTTTTACCGTGTCTTTTTGTTTTCTTTCACTATATGGTTAATACACTTACTATAACATGCCAAACGAACCCCAAATTGTTTATTATTAATATATATATCCTTATCTAAGTCATTTTGCCGAACCTTAGATTTTTAGGAATAAAATAACAATTAATAATATAATATTTGATTTAAAAACTATTTTGTGTCAATTTTGACACTATTTGATATATGATTTTTTTGAAAGTCATAACAGAATTATATGTTCGAACCAAGTTGATTAAATCAACACTAATATATCATAATAACCTAGAAAATTAGTGGAATTCATAAAAAGTCTTAAATTACATTTATTTTGGTATTTATATTATCAATTATGTCAATATTTCATTAATAAGATAATTACTGCATCATCTTTGTGTCATAAATAAATTATAATATTTGATGTCTAAAAATTACAAATAAAATGCCATCATGTAGGAAATCTTTTTAGCTTTCTAATGAATATTTACAATCGAATTTATCTTATGTATAACCCCATATTAAAAATGATTTACTTATTAAACTTTGATTTTAACTATTTTAACCCTTCTTTAAATAAATTAATAATAAATGTCCTAATCTAATCCAAGTGGGCCTAAATGGTCATATTTTATTCCTAAGTTTGTTTTTGGTCGAATTAAACTTGTCCAATAGAATTAGGACATGTGTTAGGGTAATATTAATATCATATTTACCCTTAGTTGCCCTATTTACTATTAACCGCGGTAAAAAAATCGTAAAAAGTTACTATTCACCAAAAAAATTATTTTCATCTCATTGAACCACATTTTAGTCCTTGATATTAACCGTGTCTCTCGGATTTTCGAAATTCCATTCACAGAAGCGGTAAAATTAAGTTTTATGCAAAATTCTATTTTTTAACCTACCACTTAGTGGTTTCACTATTCATCAAAAATTGAAAGTTTTCAGAAAAATACCAAAATTTCACCCTTGGCTAATTTCGATTATCTGAGTCCAAAAATGAAGTCCATTTTAAAAAATAAAATTTATAAAATTTTAAAAAGTGGTTATTACTATTCATAACGGCTAGTTTTAATATCATATTGTTGTTTAGTTAAACTCGGTATTGCGTACGACGCAAGCTATCGAGGAAGGTCGCGATTGCGTGTAAAGCAAGTCAAGCAAGTGTTGTGTAGAAAAATATTCCTTTGATAATTTATATAACATAAAAGTCTCGGGTGTTACATTCTACCCCCCTTAAAAAGAATTTCGCCCTCGAAATTCGTCACTTTGTAACAAACAGATGAGGATACTTCTCCCTCATCATATCCTCAAGCTCCCATGTAGCTTCTTCAAGTTGGTGGTTCCTCCATAAAACTTTCACCAAGCGAGTGGTCTTGTTTCGTAGGACTTTTTCGCTACGATCTAGAATCTCTATCGGCTGTTCTTCATAAGAAAGATCTTGCTCCAGCGGTACAACTTCTGAGCTGAGTACATGTGAAGGATCTGGTATGTACTTTCTCAGGAGAGATACATGGAACACATCGTGAACTTGAGAGAGATTCGGTGGAAGCGCCAATCGGTAAGCTACCTTCCCAACACGATCCAGTATTTCGAAAGGACCGATATATCTAGGGCTCAACTTCCCCTTCTTTCCAAATCTCATAACCCTCTTCCAGGGAGATATTCGTAAGAACACTTTATCACCCACTTCAAACTCTAGGTCTTTTCTTCGGTTGTCGGCATAGCTTTTCTGTCGACTCTGAGCTGCTCTTATGTGTTGTTGAATAGATCTGACCTTTTCTGCCATTTCATCAACGAGATCAGGTCCTAATAGCTTTCTTTCCCCAACTTCATCCCAGCAAGTTGGAGTCCTGCATTTCTTTCCATAGAGAGCTTCATAAGGAGCCATCTGAATACTGGAGTGAAAGCTATTATTATAATAAAATTCTACCAAAGGTAGGTGTTGATCCCAACCTCCTTTGAAATCCATAGAGCAAGCTCTCAACATATCTTCTAGGGTTTGAATTGTTCTCTCAGACTGACCGTCTGTCTGGGGATGATAAGCAGTGCTGAAACTCAACTCTGTATCCAGAGTATGCTGAAGACTTCGCCAGAACTTCGAGGTAAATCTCGGATCCCGATCAGATATAATAGAAAGTGGTACTCCATGTAATCTTACCACTTCCTTTACATATATCCTGGCAAGCTGATCTAGAGAGAAATCCTCTCTAATAGGAATGAAGTGTGCAGACTTTGAAAGACGATCAACTATGACCCAAATAGCATTATTGCCTTTGGATGTTTTAGGAAGTCCTGTGACAAAGTCCATAGTGATGTTTTCCCATTTCCATTCGGGTATGGGTAATGGTTGTAACATCCCCTTAGACTTCTGTCTCTCAGCTTTAACTTGTTGACAAACCAAGCATCGAGAGACAAATTCAGTAACATCTCTTTTCATGCCATCCCACCAGAAGTACTCTTTCAGGTCCCTATACATCTTCGTGCTTCCAGGATGAATAGAGAATGAAGAACTATGAGCCTCATCCAGCAGCTCCTTCTTTAATTCGGGGATGGGAGGAACACAAACCCGATTCCTGAACTTTATTATCCCATCACAATCAAGGTTGAATTCAGGAACATTTCTCACCTTCTTTTGTAACTCGACATCTTCTTTCTGTGCCTCTTTAATCTTCACATGTATAGATGGTTGAACATTCATTTGAGAAAGACAAGATTTTTCCCCTTCCATTATAATTCCAAGATCCATCCTTTGTAAATCCATAAATATTGGATCTTTTGTGATCCTCATCATGGATAAACTAGCATGGTCTTGTCGACTTAATGCATCTGCCACCTTGTTTGCTTTCCCAGGGTGGTAATGGATTGAGCAGTCATAATCCTTAATCAGCTCCAACCATCTTCTTTGACGCATATTCAACTCCTTTTGTGTGAAAATATACTTTAAACTTTTATGATCAGTATAAATATCACACCTTTCACCATAAAGGTAATGCCTCCAAATCTTTAATGCAAAGATTACCGCAGCCAACTCCAAATCATGTGTTGGGTAATTTTGCTCATGGATTTTCAACTGTCGTGAGGCGTAAGCTATCACCATATCATTTTGCATAAGAACACACCCCAATCCCTTCTTGGATGCATCACTGTAGATCACAAACATTTCTCCACTACAAGGCAGTGTGAGCACAGGTGCACTGGATAACCTTCTTTTCAACTCCTTGAAATTATCTTCACATTCCTCTGTCCAGACAAACTTAACTCCTTTCCGAGTCAACTTGGTGAGTGGATTAGATAATCGTGAAAAATCTTTTACAAAACGTCGATAATATCCAGCCAAACCAAGAAAACTTCGGATCTCAGTTACTGTGGTTGGTCTCGACCATCTTTCGATAACCTCTGTTTTTGCTGGATCCACAGATATCCCCTCTTTTGAGATTATATGACCCAAAAATGTAACTTTTTGAAGCCAAAATTCACACTTGGTAAATTTGGCATAAAGCTTCTCCTTTCTCAGGGTCTTCAATATAATTCTCAAGTGATCTTCATGCTCTTCCTTGCTCTTTGAATAGACAAGAATATCGTCTATAAAGACTACCACAAATTGATCAAGATAGTCTCTAAAGACTCTATTCATTAGATCCATGAAGATAGCAGGGGCATTAGTAAGACCAAATGGCATCACTATAAATTCATAGTGTCCATACCTTGTACGGAAAGCCGTCTTTGGTATATCCTCCCTTTTGACCCTTAATTGATGATACCCTGAACGAAGATCAATCTTGGAAAAGTATTGAGCTCCGCGTAGTTGGTCAAATAAGTCATCAATGCGTGGGAGAGGATATTTGTTCTTGATAGTGATCTTGTTAAGTTCTCGATAATCAATGCAGAGTCTCATTGATCCATCTTTCTTCTTAAAAAATAGAACAGGTTCTCCCCAAGGTGACGCACTAGGGCATATGAATCCCTTATCAAGATTCTCTTGGAGTTGCTTCTTCAATTCCTGCAACTCAATTGGGGCCATTCTATAAGGTGTCTTTGAAATAGGCAAAGCACCCGGTACGAGTTCTATTCAAAACTCAACTTCACGATTTGGTGGAAGACCCGGCAATTCCTCCGGAAAGACATCATCAAACTCCCGTACAATGGGCATATTCTTAATCGTGAGTTTCTCACCAACCATTTGAGATAAATAACCTTCATTTAGTGGAATCAATACCCATAAGATGGATGAAATTTCCACTGGAAGGTTATGTTCATCCTTGCATTGATAGACGATCGTAGATTGATCTGGAATATGAAATGTGACTTCCCTTCTTTGGCAATTGATATGAGCTCCATGTAGAGAAAGCCAATCCATGCCAAGAATCACATCAAATTCCACTAAAGGAAGGATCACAAGATTTGCAGGAAGCACTTTCCCACAAACTTCGATCGGAGAAGAATTATAAACTTTTGATGCGATTGATGTGCCATTAGGTGTTGTAACAGCTAACTCAACATCTAATTGTTGAGGTAATACGGTGATACCCTTAGAAAAGTCTTCTGAAATAAAAGAGTGGGTGGATCCAGAATCAAATAAAACATTTGCTACTTTAGAGTGGATGGTAAGTGTACCTTTCACCACATCGTTATCGTACTCCACATCGCTGATAGAAATTGCATGTGACTTTCCTTTGTCTTTAGCCTTAAGATTTTGTTGACGTCGACCATCATCATCAACCCTTGGATTTGGGCATTGATTGGCATAATGCCCCATCTCCTTGCACTTGAAACATTGAAGTGTAGTAGGTTCATTCTGTGTATCCCTTCCTTTGTTTGCATCATTAGACATCTTCTTCCCATTATCACGGCATTCAAATGCCCGATGACCTTCCTTTCCACATTTAAAACATTTACTTGTCCCTTTAAGACAACTCCCTCCATGTTTCTTTCCACACTTTGAGCATAAGGAAAATCTCATCTTCTTTTCCGTGTGCTCTTTAGATTTTTCTTTGAATTCCATCTTCCTCTTCTTATCAAACCCATGTGACTGATGGGTTACTCCAATCTCCATCTCGACTTTGAGAGCACATCGAACGATTTCCTCGTAGCTATTGAAGTCCCTTATGGCTAACGCCCATCGAAGACTTGGTTTTAAGCCACTAAAGAATCGATCGATCTTACTCTCAGGTTGGATAATAATACCAGAAGCGTACCTTGCAAGTCTTGTAAAATTCGCTTCATAGGTACTAACAGATTCATCATCCCTTTGCTTCAGTTCAAGAAACTCTTTCTCCATCTTTGTTCGGAGAATACGAGGGAAGTACTTATTGAAAAATAAGTTCTTGAACTCGTCCCATTCCATAGACTCAATTTCATCCCTTTGCCTCGTATTCTTAACAAGATTCCACCATTGATCAGCATCTCCTTCCAAACGGTACACTGCTAGGATGACTTTATCATGCTCAGAACATTGAAGAACAGAAAATATCTTTTCAGTAGTACTAATCCATTGTTCAGCAACTAATGGATCAGTAGACCCGCTGAAAGAAGGTGGACGCTGCCTCATGAAGGATTCAACAGAATGTTGCTCCCTCCTTTGCTCGTTTGGAAATCCTGCATGATTCATAGCTTGAGAAAGTTGTGTGAGCATGGCTACAAGATTTTGCATTCCAGCTCCCATATCGTTTGGTTGATCAGGGGGACAATCATTGCATTGCCCATCGCATTCCGCATTAACACGGTTCCTTCGGGTTCCAGCCATTGACTAAAACCAAGAAGAATAGTGTGAGCAACACTAATTATAATAGGAAACCACATAATTCAAGAATAAAATTTTCATGCTTATGGTCTTATCCTAGGTTATTCATGGCCATTTCTAAGATTGTGTTCTATGCTTAGACTTATTCTTAGGGTTCTTACTAAGGCTTTCACATCCTAGTTTCCAAAGGTTGACTATACCTTTCCTCTGATACCAACTTTAACGACCCATACTTTACATATATTGTTAATACTTCAAAATTGAAGCACACTTATTACAACATATGACAAAACCACAAAGGACCGTATAGGTATAGTGTCTTTAGAAACTGGGAAACATAAACAACTGGTTCATAAATCTTCTACAGTGTCTCCCATTTATTTCATCATATCTAGGGTCCCTTTTAGCATATTCTACTTAATATCCATCTTCCTGACCTGGGGAAAAGAAAACATAAAAGGGTGAGCTCAAATGCTCAGCAAGGGCAAATAAAGGAAATAAAAATCATATCATATCTTTTTGAAAATCAAAACCTGCAAAAGAGATCATAATATCTTATCATGGAATAAATCATAGAAGTGAAAATGAGATCCCCATAATCATAACATAAGACTTGAAACTTTGTGGCATGCACACATAATCATGGAAAATCATTTCTTGTTATTCATGACTCATTGCCAAGACTATCTTAGTGGACAAAGTCCCTTTCTGAACCGAGTTCACTCCTCGTTTCAGTCCTGTATCACTGAACCGAAATAACCTTCCGTTCCAGCCATGTCTATCTCATGAGATATAAAATCTTTACCCAATGCATTGGAGGGAGATATAGGTCCCACCCATCTTATAATGAATCCTTTCTTATGTGTGCCACATAATCATAAAACATACATCATCGCATAACACATGTAACAAAAATGGGATTCTTGAAACATCATGACATCATAAATCAATTCATATAAGATAATGGAATTCAAGAAAATAATTCCATCACAACATGATCAAATCAATTTAATAATAGGGATAAAAACAGAACCCTTTATTATCATAGATGGAAAATAATTTTGATAAAACACTTGAACTTTATTCTTGAGGAAAATATCCTTTCTTCTTCAAAAACATTTTTCCTTTCATAACATGTCATACAACTTTAAAATAAAAGAAGTTGATTAAAAATAAACTTAAAACTTATAAAGGAAGCTTCTTGGAAATAATGTTTTAAAAATCCATTCAAGCCGTATAAGTTAAAAAAACATTCTTCTAACTTTTGTCGGAAAAGTCAAAAAGTACCTCGTACGAAAAACGACAAAAGATTCCTTTCATATCTTTTACAAAAAACTTACCGAAGGGTAAAATTGGATATAAACTATTGTAGAAGGAAGGAAATAATATTACATATCGAGGGAACATGGATGTGGATGATAAAATACACCCCAGTAATTACCAAAGTAAAAACAATCTCGGATAAAAGTGAGATTGTGATATTTTCCCTTACCTTAGGTCCGATTAGCTTTGTACGTGTCCGAAGCTCCTGTATAATGGTTTAAATAATGTTATTGACTTATTCCAGAATCATACATATTTATATGATATCATATATGGTCATATTATTAGCTTCTTGTTAGTAATATTTCATTGTTACTTGTTACTCGGGTCTTTATAACTTTTTGTTCTTATGCGTGTTTTGTCGAATAAATTCTTATTCTTATCTTTAGGTTATAGATAATTCATTTCCAGAATGGTATTAGTGTAGTATATACCATATTCATTCATTCAATTCATTTATAAAATCATTATGAAATGAAGATCATGTAGAACGATTCGCATCACATCGTGGAGACGGTATTCCGTACGTACGCACGAGTGATGATATCGTTCCTATGATCGTGGAATTGTATTGGAGTATATATATTATTTCAGTATCAATATTACTTCATAATAATCATATGTAGTTACTCATTACACCATTATACCCATCCTTGTAAGGTGATGGTGGAAAATAGATTACACCACGGCGTGGAGACGGTATTCCGTACGTACGCACGCGTGGTGATTTCATTTTTCCGTAGGATGGATAAAAGGTGAATTAGGGTTGTTTCATATTTATAATAACATATCAGTATGTATGTAATACTGATGTTATTACTTTATCATGAAACAACTAAAGAAGAAGAAGTTGAAGAAGAAAGAAATTGAAAAGATCGGTAATGGATATTACCTCTTCTTTGGAACGCTTCTTTGAATCCTCCACTTAAGGAACTAAGATTGGTCTTTGGAGAAGACCAGGACCTCTAGGATTATTCTAGGGAAGTGGAGAGGAGAAAATGGCAGGGGTTGGCCGAGCTTGAGTGCTCAATTTGGTGTGAGGAGGAGGGGGAGGAGGTGCCCTTTTATAAGGGAGGAGAGGGGCACCTTAGGAATATCTCAAAATATTATTTTATATTAAAGTCAAAATCGGTTTATAATAGTTCCAAAGGGTCTTATTTCGAAGATAAAGTGGGGATGGGTCGAAATCCTATCAACCAATAGGATTTAGACAAGTTTAGGGTATTATTTTAACCTTATCAGTTAGATTTAACTCTAAGTTAATTATTTTAACTTTTACCGTGTCTTTTTGTTTTCTTTCACTATATGGTTAATAAACTTACTATAACATGCCAAACGAACCCCAAATTGTTTATTATTAATATATATATCCTTATCTAAGTCATTTGGCCGAACCTTAGATTTTTAGGAATAAAATAACAATTAATAATATAATATTTGATTTAAAAACTATTTTGTGTCAATTTTGACACTATTTGATATATGATTTGTTTGAAAGTCATAACAGAATTATATGTTCGAAACAAGTTGATTAAATCAACACTAATATATCATAATAACCTAGAAAATTAGTTTAATTCATAAAAAGTCTTAAATTACATTTATTTTGGTATTTATATTATCAATTATGTCAATATTTCATTAATAAGATAATTACTGCATCATCTTTGTGTCATAAATAAATTATAATATTTGATGTCTAAAAATTACAAATAAAATGCCATCATGTAGGAAATCTTTTTAGATTTCTAATGAATATTTACAATCTAATTTATCTTATGTATAACCCCATATTAAAAATGATTTACTTATTAAACTTTGATTTTAACTATTTTAACCCTTCTTTAAATAAATTAATAATAAATGTCCTAATCTAATCCAAGTGGGCCTAAATGGTCATATTTTATTCCTAAGTTTGTTTTTGGTCGAATTCCACTTGTCCAATAGAATTAGGACATGTGTTAGGGTAATATTAATATCATATTTACCCTTAGTTGCCCTATTTACTATTAACCGCGGTAAAAAAATCGTAAAAAGTTACTATTCACCAAAAAAATTATTTTCATCTCATTGAACCACATTTTAGTCCTTGATATTAACCGTGTCTCTCGGATTTTCGAAATTCCATTCACAGAAGCGGTAAAATTAAGTTTTATGCAAAATTCTATTTTTTAACCTACCACTTAGTGGTTTCACTATTCATCAAAAATTGAAAGTTTTCAGAAAAATACCAAAATTTCACCCTTGGCTAATTTCGATATTCTGAGTCCAAAAATGAAGTCCATTTTAAAAAATAAAATTTATAAAATTTTAAAAAGTGGTTATTACTATTCATAACGGCTAGTTTTAATATCATATTGTTGTTTAGTTAAACTCGGTATTGCGTACGACGCAAGCTATCGAGGAAGGTCGCGATTGCGTGTAAAGCAAGTCAAGCAAGTGTTGTGTAGAAAAATATTCCTTTGATAATTTATATAACATAAAAGTCTCGGGTGTTACAACTGGCATGGGGTGGCAGGGGGAAGGGGGGACTGGCATGGGGTAGGGGGGAATGTCAGGGGGTAGGGGGGACTGGCAGGGGGCAGGGGGGACTGGCAGGGGGTGGTAGGGGGGACTAGCAGGGGGTAGGGGGACTAGCAGGGGCAGGGGGGACTGGCAGGGCGTGGTAGGGGGCAGGGGGAATGGCAGGGGGTGGCAGGGGACTAGTAGGGGGTAGAGGGGACTGGCAGGGGTTGGCAGGGGACTAGTAGGGGGCAGGGTGTGGAAGGAAGGCTTGCAGGCCTGTTGTGTTTTTTATTGAACTTTGATCTATAGACATGGTTTCTAACTGTGGCTATAAGGATTGTTTGTGCTTTACCTTCTGCCACGGTTTCAAACCGTGGCTATAAGGCTTTATCCACGGTTTGAAACCGTGGTTATAGGGATGTAGCCATGGTTTGAACCGTGGCTATAAGCTTTAGCCACAGTTTCAAAACGTGGCTATAGGAGTTGGCCTATAGCCACGCCAATACCAGCAAAGATTCATTGAACCGTGGATATAACCTATAGCCACGGTTTTTGGGCTTATAGCCACGGTTTCAAATAGTGGATATAGCCTAAATTTCCAGTAGTGTTCATAAATAAAAGCTAATCATAAACAGTGTATAATATTTTCTACTCATTATGAACATTATATAATTTTAAATATGAATCCTTTAAATTCATTTAATAATATAAACTCCATATTATTCATTATATGGAATTTCCTTTATATATATGAAATTTTTATAAAAATATAAATATTTTATATTTCAATTTATTATAAGAACTATTTATATAATATAAATTTAACATAGTTAATAATATTTAATCCTTGATCAAAAAATCATCAAAAATATTTTTATGTTGTTTCAATAATATCAAAATCAATCCCCTAATTTGAATATTTCAAATTATGTATTTATGAACAATTCATAATCTATAAATATAAATAATTTTTTTTAGTCATAAGGAATGTCAATTGGATAACAGCCTAATGGTCATTAGGCCAATTGGACAATAGGCTATTAGGCTAAGACATTAGACTAATTGGTCATTATTCTGTTAGGCTTGTTTCCTGTTAGGACTTTATGCTAATTTTCCATTGGGCCATTAGGCCAATTTTTCATTAGGCTATCAGGATGTTAGGTCAATTGGCCTAAAGGCATAATGGTTAATTGTCCTAAAGTCCTAATGACCAATTGGCCAAAAGTAATAATAGAAAATTGGCCTAAAGGCATAATATCCAATTGTTTTTTAATCCATCAGGACAATTGGACATTTGAAAATTAGGTTGTTATGTTGTTAGTTCGTTAGTATGTTAGGTCATTAGGCCAATTGGTCATTAGGCAATTAGGCCTTTAGGCTAATTGGCCATTAGTCCATTAGGATTCACTGACAATTTTCCTAATGTCCTAACATCATAATGTAAAATTGGACCAATTTCCTTAGGTCCAATTGGTTTTTAGGCCATTAGGCCAATTGGCCACTCTGTCGTTAGGCCATTAGGTCATTATTCCATTAGGTTGATTGACCATTAAGGCGTTTGAAAGGGGTATTTTCATCCTTATAGTAAATGTATTATTAATAATAAAACTTAAATTTCAACATGAAAAGCTAACTAAGTACAATATAAATCTATATATTATTTCAATTCCTATTAAAGTACCTGGAGCTTCTCATTATCAGGAATTGTAGTTCTCCCCAATGTCTATTGATACATTATTGAATATTTTTTCTTTTTATTATTTCCCATTGCATTCTAAAAACCAAAATTCAATAAAATTAATAATAATTAAATTTATATGCAAACCATTAAAGATTGGGAATACCTTAAACCGATCACTCTTCCAATATATGATCATTTTTTGATATTGTGCTATTGGAAAGTCATGGAATATAGGTACACCCTCTATATTATAACTGACTCTACTCCTCCAACCAATATATAAACCATGCTTATATGATCTCAAAAACTCCCCAAGATCCATCAACCTTCAACCTTAATAGCTTCAACATTGGGAAAGTTAAACCAAAGCTTAAATGAACATGTTAATTCATATAAATACAAAAATAATATAGATATAAATTTAACAAATTTTCTTACCCATATATCTTCCCATGTTTTTTCCTTTATTTCATTAATGATATGTCTCCATGAGACTGGTTCCACTGGAATGATATCATGGTACATGGATTAAGTAGACATGAGACTTCTAAACTGCCTGATATTTTTACCTATCATCTAATTTTATTCATTAAAGTCCACAATTATTTGTGTTTGTCGATTCTGGGATTCCCACATATGGGTGTTCCCATGTTTCCTAGAAGATACCACTGAATATGATAAAAGGGTAAAAAGAATAATTAAGTCATGGTACAATAGGAAAAAATGATTTCATATAATTTGACACACTATAATAAAAAAACCTGATGTAGGCTGCTCAATAGGCTCTAATGGATCTGTGGGATGTCCTATATTAGTAGCCTCTGAAGGATGTGTCTCTTAAAATTCATTCTTTAGGTTATTTTCATACACTGAAGTGGAAGTTGAAGTAATAGAATCATCATATCATGGATGGGTAGTAGGAAATTGAGGTGGAATAGACATGGTATGATATAGGTAGTTGGGTTAGGGATTCATCAAAGGATATGGATATGGTAAAGGTGGAAACATCCCTGGAGTCGGTGTAGACATGGTATGGGAAGAAGAGGATAAATGAGATAATGATGATGATGGAGGCATGGGTGTAAACATCCCAAGAGTATCATGATAAGGATGGAAAGGTGTGGTGGATGGGGTGTCCACTGGTGGGTCAGGGTGGGAACGTGTATGACGAGTGCTCCATCTAGGTCTAGGAGCATCCCCACATGGACCCATTCTAATAGGATGTGGAGGATTCAACTCTGGTGGAACTGAATATCCCTAAAAAATTTGATAAATAATATTAACAAGAAATTTTATATAATGAATAATAAAAATACTAAAATTATTATACTCACTAAGGGAAGCATAGGAGACAAACCATGCTTGTGCACCTATCAATCAGCATCAAATAATCACTTACTTCAAACATTTGTAGTATTTTTCATAATATTCATAAGAATGAAATGTATATTTTTTAGAAATAGTTTTTAAAAATAATTTATACAGCTTATATTTCAAATAAGTCATAAACAATGTCATAACATGTTTTAATAACAATAATTTAAAACCAAGTTATACATTTTTTTAAAAACCTACATTAAACTCGGTTTTCTAAATTAAAAGAAATATGATTAAATGAAATTAAAGAAAATAATACTAAAATAAATATATCTATCCAAACTAAAACTAAATTAAAGAAATTATAGTAATACCACCCTAATAAACCCATGTCAAGGTAATCTAAATAAATTGTGAACATATATGGTTGCTTCTATATATTACCCACCACTACTTCAGGTTCAACATCAACTCTCACAATGGGACAATTTGAGACATCAAATGAAATATTTTGGTCAACACTAATGGTCATGTCAATGGTTTTAATTTTATCCCCACCATAATCAAAAATATTTCTTGGTATTACTTCATTAATGACACTGTAATCACGTCTCAAATGATCTTTCACATAAAACACTTATTTTTTCATTGATGCCAAAATGCATGGTTCATCGATAGTTAGGAATCGGATCATTTCAATAAATATATATCCAAAATCATAAATAAATATGTCATGTCAAATCATTGAATCAAACCATTTATTTTTCATCATAGTCACTTGACCTTGAGAGTAGTAATCCAACAATAATATTTTCTCAAAAAGTCCATAATAAGACCCATTTTCATATCAAGGATGTCTATTTGATGAACTGGAATAATAGTCCATTATAGTAGATAATATAACTCTATCATGATGTGTTCTCATTTGCACCACTCGTTCAATTTTAACAAATTTATACCCATTGAATATTAAATATTTAAATTCATGAACCAAAAAATTGGGACCAAAATCCCAAATTCTTCATTCTGGAGAAATTGGGTCAACAGGTAAACTCAATACCTAAAATATATATGAATAATAAAATAAAATAAATAAATATATATATATATATTAAGTTAATTAAATTAATGGTTATTCCTTTTATTTCAACCAAATAGGAAACTCTTGGATATGAAAAGCCTCTCTCCATCTCAAAGGCAAATATCGATGAACTCTACTTATAATTTGATTATTTTACCTACATAATATTATAATAAAAGTTTAAGGAATATGTGAAATGAATTAGCGTGAGATAACACATAAATATTCAAATTACATTATATAGTCATCGAACAAACCATAGTTAAATAAGACTGTGTAATGTGTCATATCCCACTCTTCAAGGCTCAATGTAGCCAAAGTATATGACCCGGAAATTAAACCTATTTAGGGAATAGATGTAAATGAGGGCTCAATTTCCCCATACTTATCATCTTCATTTCTCCTTGGCTGGTTATGTCCTGTGCTCATATTAGAAAAATACATTAAATAAAAATTCACACATTCTTGAGCTAGATAACCTCTCACAATGGAACCTTCAAGATGATTCTTGTTTCAAAAATAAGATTTCAATGTGTACATATTTTTTTCAATAGAATACATCCAATGAAAATAAATAGTTCCCCCAAGAAGTGTTTCAGTTCGAAGATGAACTGCTAAATGCATTATTCCGGTGAAAAATGATGGAGAATTTTTTTTCAAACTCACACAAAATTAATGGATCCTCTTGCTAAATTTTTATAAAGAAAGACTTAGATAACCTTTTAGCAAAAAGGTATCTAAAAAATAAAAAAATATAATCAATGTAAACCTTAAATTATTGGGTAAAAAAATTTAGATTACTATTGGAATCAATTCATGAAAAAGGATGTGATAATCATGAGTTTCTAGGGATTTTAGTTTTAAATCCCTTCTATTGAATTTTTTAGATATGTTGCTAGAATAACCATCAGGAACCATGATATTCTCCAATAATTCTATAAATTTATTTTTCTCTAAAGGTTTCATCACATAATAAGCATTTGTAAATTTACATTTGTTTTCACTCATACACGCATGATGCAGTTCTGGTTGAATACCCCAATCCAACAAGTCCCAATGAGATCGGTATTCATCTTTTCTCTTCCCCTTGATATTTAGAAGAATTGAAAAAAATAACATATATTTTTCTTAATGTGTATTACATATAAACAATGATTTAACAAATTGGTATACTAATATGGAAAGTCAAAAAAAGACACTTCTCTTTTTCCAATTGTAAGTGACTTTAGTGTCAACATTCTTCCTCTTTTTATATTCCATCTAACCTTTCCCTAATAAAAAACTGAAATATTTTAGTTCATTAAGTACATCAGTTCCTGACATATGTTGAGGTAGCTATTCAGTGTTAATAGTATTATCAAACCTCTAATGATTCTTCTTTTATTGATGATCCATTGGAAAGAATCATTTATGCCCCATGAAACTAAAACTATAATGATATTTAAGCCTTCTAAATTTTGTATTATTCATACAAATAGGACATGATATTCTTCCCTTCATGCTATAACTAGACATCACTACATAATAAGAGAAATAATGTATAGTTTATATAAGGGAAACATTCATCTAAAATATATTTTTTAAAGAAGTATCAAATGAGTACACATCCATATCCCAAAGCTGCTTCAACTCTCTTATTAAAGGTTGCAAGTAGACATCTATATCATTTCTAGAATTAGAAGTTCAAGATATTAGTATACTCAATAAAGTGAAAGGTTTTTTCATAAACATACATGGAGGAAGATTATAAATGTGAATAAAAACTATCCATGTGTTGTAAGTAGTAATCATTTGAACAATTGTATTAAACCCATCATAGGATAGAATCAAACTAACATTACACACGTCACCTACAAAATCAGGATTTTATGCATCAAATTTCCACCATTCTAACCCATATACAAGATTTATGAACTCATTATTACCTTTAATTCTCTCAACATCATTCCATTACATGTTGGATGAGATTTCTATAGACATGAATAGATTTTGAAGCCTGGGAATCAATGGAAAGTTCCAAGTGACTTTCTATGGCACACAAGATGGTGTTCCATCTGCATTTTCTTTTCATATTAATAAACCACATTCTTTATAATCATTAAGTTCAGTTTTTTCCCCCAAAATAAACTATATTATTTCAAATAATCATGAATTTTATTTTTTAAAAATCTAAGCTGCTTAATTAACTTTCATTCCTTATAATGATTTGAGGAAATATATGCACCATCAGGAATCAATTACTTTGAAAAGGTAATAATATAGTCAATAGAGGTATTTTAAATTCCATAAATGAATTTTCTATGATATAACCACATTAAAATTTTCAAATTTTTTATTTTAGTACATTTCTGATATACAGGAGTTTTGGAATCATCTATTAAATTTTCAACTCTCTCAACATCATCATCTTCAGTCTTTTCCTCAGTTTTATTGATATAATTGTTTTATTTCTTTGGAAAACTATCTCTCTCATGAATATTCACAAATGGAAATTGGTCAAATATCAAATTCTCCATGCCACTTCTTTCTTTTCATTCCTTAGTAGTAGAATATTGTCTCATCTCTCCATTGTGAGACAAAACATAATAGTTTTTTTTAATCCATGTTTAATTATATGTTATATAAACTCTTATTGACTTAACCATGGTATTCCAACATAGTTATAACATAGAAATTGTATATGACCTCTTTATGAAGCATTGTTAAATAAAAAATATAAAAAAAAAATCAAATTATCTTGAAACTCAGTTGAAATTGGATCGATATGATACATCCAGCTTCTATCCATTATATTAAAGGGAAAAAGGTTAAGTTACAATCAACAATGTAAACCATAATTACAATGATATCCAAATTCAAATAAAAATTAAAATAATAGTGTATAGGAAATTAAGAAACACTAATAGGAAACAAAATTGAATATAATGCATGATGTAAGTGACCATTATAGAATACTCTACTATCCATCCCAATAAATAATAGGGCATATCATAAGAAAAAACCAAGACATACTCATAGAAGTGATGCCAGAAAACCAGCACACGTATAAGTATATTTGAAAACTATAACTCAATAATCCAACTATTAGGACTAAGATGATGGTTTAAACCACTTAAACTATATAGTCTATATACATGCTCACTTGATATCACCTATATAGAAATATACATGATATATGACAAAGAATAGAAGATAAAACATGGAACTATATTCGGAGAATGGGAATTGTTAAAAATAGAAGGTGGAATGATCCCCAAATACAAGTACTTTGTCTTCATAGTAGACCATTACGAGAGGCCTATGTTAAATCAAAATGAGAAATCAACCCAATATGGTCATTCAACCGAAATCAAACCAATTTCCAAAAGAATCAAAATGATTTAAAAAATCCTATTTTAAAAACTATAGACCCCCATATTCAATGAGTTCCAAAACAAAATAAGTGATAAATACCAAGAATTAAACCACAAAATTGGAAACACTTTTGAAAAAAATCAAAAAATAACCACCTTGTTTAATTGAAAAACATTCACATTTTGAAACAATTTAAAACCACCCACTAATGGGATAAATCCCCATCATGATAAAAAATATACTTTTGGAAATCACCATTTTTTTATAAATATTAATGCCGATATAATATTTTTGAAAACACCATTTTATCATGATTATGAAACTAATTACCATTAAAAAATCTATTATAATAATCTATTTCTATTTCATAATGTTTCCAACTAGTTTAATACCAAAACACCCCCTACACTTCACATGTTAAAAATAACCAGTCTTGAAATACCCTTCAAGATGGTATAATTTTATTTGTAAGAAAATTACAAATAGTATTAAAAATATATTTCATTTCACAAACCCTAATGCATCACATAAAATAAAAAACATTTATATGAAGGAATCAATTTTTCACACAAACAGATCCATTTTTTCTACAATTTTATAATCATAAAATGATGCAACCTTACTTGAGGAATTATGAGATAAATAAATTTTTTACACTAGATAATACAAGAGAAGAAATAAGAGGAGAGAAATAAATCTTACCTCTCAAAGATGGAAAAAACTGTCAGAAATGTAGAAAGAAAACTTGGTTGATGGGTGAAATTTCACCTAAAGAGGGGATGGGGAATGCCAAAGTCACCTTAGGATGGGAGGGGGCATGAAGGTTGCATGAGGCTGGTGGGAGAGGAGAGCTATGTATTTAAATGAGGAGGGGTAAGAGGATCCCGAGTGAGGATTACTATGTAAAAGGGTTATACCCATGGTTTTTAAAAAACTATTCGTAAAACTTGACATATACCCACAATTTTTTAAAACCATGGTTATAGGTTTGAGAAGACAATATAAACCCAGGGTTTCTATAAACTATCATATATATCTATGGGGATAGAGGTAGTTTCCAATAGTGATTGGATGTCATGGAGTTCAGGAGTTTGAATATGTTCAAGGAATTGAATATTAGGAATACAATTTCTAAATATCACCATTATTCAAATTGAATTACTTGATAGGTGTTACTCATTAAAGAGTTTATTGTGAGGGTTTTATTAGTTGGTCACATAAATATATTTTAGGAATTACACAGATATGTGATGAGTTTAACAAAACCCTTGAAAGTGCACCAATAATAATGTTAATTTAGTAATCTATCATATATGATATGTTAAATAAGTTCTTATGTATGGTTTTGTTAAGTATTCTGAAAGGAGTTTTAGAATATAAAATGTATTTTATTATATAAAAGGAAATATACACTATAAAATTCTTTCATATTGGATGCATAAATGTATATATTGATATATATTTCATGAAGTGAAATGATAATTAACCTCTTAAGAATGAATTTGATTTATCTATAAATGGTGTTCATCATGGCGTATATAGATTATGATGAAATTTTAATTTTATCAGAAGTATGAGTATTTAGTTGAGATATGAAATATAGTCATGCGGAAGAAAATGGGTTTTATGTGCTAGATGACCCATTAAGTATGCCACGTGGAGTGTCATATATAATGTATTTTGTATAATAGCAGTGCATGGTTCATATTTGGATTCCCCACTACCTGAGGTTGGAAAGATACCTAACATGAGAACCTTCATACTTTGATACCTTTCTTACACAATCCTTAAGGCTTAGTGAATCAATGGTTTTTAGGTATTTTTTTTATCATGTTGTTGGTTAAATCTTAACCAAGATGATATTTTTCCTCACAAATGATGAGTATGAAATATTTTCCCTCAATTGAGATAGAATTAGTAAGTGTATGGTATCACCTAGATAACACATGTGATCTATTCATCTATTAGAGTGATGGTAATGTGATGTGATCATCTCTAAAGGTGAATGAAATATTATTTAATCATAAAACTGGCTAGTTTATACTCAAATAATATAGAATCTATGATTAAGATATATGAGATTAACATAGTATGTGTCTCATACTCACTCGATGTCTTTGAAAAAAGAATCATATGAGAATTAATGCTTACATATGATAAAGTTGGTGGACACAGTCATAGAGATACATGTGTTTCATAGAGATCAAGATCGATCACTTTGTAGCTTGAGTATCATTGATGTATTGTCATAGGATAATCCTTTCTTACATTTATGGATATGGGATTGATATTTTTTCAACACTACAAAGGCTTTCAGGATCACAATTTGTGGTTGATTAAATGATGATTAAGTTTGAATGAGATAGATACTCTAAAGGTATATTAAATTTAATACAAAATGATTTTTTGATGGGTAATTGACAAGGCATTACATATTATGTGATACATGGTGAAGTTAATGATAGTTTTCCGAAAGTTTTTTAAAACATATCCAAAAGTTTTTGGGATGTGATTTTACAAGTTATTGTAAATAATACAATATAATGCAAAATGACACCTAAGTCTATAAGGTTTTAGTGTAAGTGAGATATTGATGGAGATATGACCTAAACCCTTAACCATATGATGTATGTTATCCATATAATTCATAGTGATATAAGATATCATATAATATGATATCATTTCATGAAATGTAATAAGGATATATTATCACCTGCAACTACTTTTTCATGCTAATATAATGTTAAACGTTTAATGTTTGATAAATCATCCACATTAGCTATAATTATGTTAAGTTTTTCATGTGATAAGACAAGTGGGAATCAATTTGTTTGTGGGTTATAAAGTGTTTATAACCAAATAATTTAGTAGAATGTTACATAATGTTTGAGTGGAATACTTACAAGGCTTAGGTGTATCTTTATGCTTATATATAAAATACACTACCATAAAAGTATATAGTTTGTGTGTGCCTAATTCCCATAAGAATATCTCCCCACCAGTAGAACCCATTTTATTCCTATTTTACCATGATAGGATCTATCATGTCATGGAGAGAGAAGGGATCCCACTTTAGTGTCAAGAAATTAAATTATATCCATGGATACACCATGGAGAGGTGAGTCTAACGGATTACCTTTAGTGATCTTTGTCAGGAACACATGATAGTGACAGAAGAAATGACCATCTTCGGTTAAGGTACATAGTTATTAATTTTATATATATGGAATGGTTTCATTATTCTTGAAATTAGATCTTGGTTTGGGTTTCTAATTTCTTTTTGTTTCTTAGTTTAATCATTAAACTAACTATAGAAATTCATCAATATTTCAATACTTACTTTCTTATAGAAGTCCATCATGCATTTTTTCTTGATTTTAATTTAATTATTCAATGGATTTAGAGTGAAGCCTTGTGAACTTTAATTTTTTACATGCTTCCATATATATAGATTCATGCATATAACTATTATAATAATACAAATGGTTTAAGGTCTGTAAAGTAACAATGGTGTTACACATTCCAGTTATGCTACCTATAATTTTATTAACAAAGTAACCTAAATTTTATTCCCTATAAGAATTTAAGACATAAAATTAAGTTAATAATGCTTCCTACTTATGATATTCTCTCTTGAGACCTTATAGTATAATTTAACTGAGTCATTGAAATTGAATGACTATGTGTGAACCCTTACTTATTCAAGGATTCATTTTTTATTCTTTACCTAGTTTTATAAAATGGGATCACTTATATCCACTTTAAATTGAATTAATTATAGTTTAATGATCCATACTTAACCTTTGGTTAATTTATTTCATTTGTGAAAAGATAATAGTTAATTTTTACTAGTAGGAGGAAATGATCAAGGTATTAAACTTGTTTTTCTTAAAAATGTAACCTATAATTTAAATATACTAATTGGTTTTCTTTTACAAAATAATTTGAGGTAGACTTGAATTTAAAAAAATATTTCTATTTTATAAAATTTTTCTCTTTTAAAAACCCTTAATTTTTTTAATCTATATCCTTTAAAATATTTTTTCAAAACTCCTTTTCTTATTTAAAACATACTTCTAAAGTGGGTTAATTCATTTTTCTTCTCTAAAACAAAAAAAATATGGGTTTGGAATCAAGTCTTTAACAACTATTTAGTTATTTTTATTCAAATTATGAGTAGTTAATATATAACATTTATTGTTAAAATAATGGTTTTTGGTACACCTTAATTTGATTAAATAGTAGTTGTTGTAATTCAATGATGATTTGTGAGAAAAGGGGCATGTGAACAGAAATTTTATTTATGAAAAGTGATAGTTGTAGGGACATAAATCCCTCGGTTATTACCCACAATTAAACTTTATTTCTGTAATAGAATATGATATACTTATAATTTATTCTTTTTATGGTATGCCTAATTGTAATTTTATATATAGATTATATAGATGATGTGGACTAATGTTGTATACAAGAGCACGTGTGTTACTTCTTTGATATCTATCATGTCTATAATTATAATATAGATCATGTTTATTACTATAATATAATGATAATTTTGAAAGTGTATCAACTGCTATAATATCTTATTGTAAGGGTATATCAACCAATGATGTGTAGGGTTGAATGGGGTGGGTGTCACACCATGACTATTGTATAAACTTTCCCCTAGCCTGAAGTGATGGAGTACAATCTTTCTCTAACTCTAGTATATATAATTCCATTTCCATGAATGGTATGGGTAATTCACTGTAAATACCCAGACCCTAGTATCCCAAATTTGGTGGTTACTTTATTACACTGGAACTAGATACAAGTAATCATATCCTAAAGGAATTAATAGTTTATTAGTCTTGTTGAATACGATACATAATTTAATTTCATATTTATATTTGAAAACTTAAAATAAAATATAGTATTTTCTTTAATAACATCATTTTACCCTTTATCATATACCTACATATTAATCATAGAACACTTCTTGGTATCCTAGAAAAAAGAAACATAATAAAGGGGTAAACTCAGATTCTCAGTAAGGGTATGCATACAGAAAAAGAAAAATAAGGTATGAATAATATGGCATGAAATAAATGATAATTAAATAATTCTATATAAATAACTACATGAGTTAAAAAAAATTATTCATGGATATTAAAAATATTCTAAATAATCACATATACATCAATAAAGGATTTAAAAATATTGGAATGCATAATTATAAACATCTTAATATACTTTAGAGGTATTTTTTCAAACATATATACTATAAAGGACTCATGCATTGACATATATACAATCAAGGCCTTGTTCCAATACATCTTATATAAATGGGAAAGGCCTCAACCAAATAACCATTCTAGTTTGTCTCACGATACTTACTGATGCATTGAGGGGATATAATATTTTGAGGCCCACATGTCACTTAATAAGTATAATGCATTCTTTATATTAATAAATAACACAACTTAATCAGCATTCATTAAAAATAAATAATTATATGTATTGGAAGAACTAACATATGGAATATCAATACTTTCTCTAGTAAAACTGATCTTAAACCATCCATAAAAATATTTCAGACAGTATCGTATAATAATAACTTCAGTAAATCATAGTATTCAACAAATTATGTTGACATCGATGATATAATTTAAAAATATCAAGGGAAAATACTTGAGGAAAATACTCTTTTTACTTTGAAATCACTTATTTAAAAACTTCACAAATATTAAGGAAAAAATTTCTTTGAAAATAAACTTAAAATTTTATAAAGGAATATTCAAAGAAAATATTATTCATGATAGTGAAAAATTCTATTGATGTTGTATAAGTTAATAAAACATTCCTTTTAGACTTTTTAAAAATTTTCAAAAAGCACCTCTTTTGGAAAACGACAAGAAGATCCATTTCAAACCATCTTGTAAAAATTCAAACATGGTTAAATTTTTATTTAATAAATAATTTGGTGAATTTTTAAAACATTTTTAAAAAAATTTATAGAAAAAATGGATATGGAAGAAAAATATTCCCCCAACAAGGACTTAAACATAAACAACCTCAAATAATGATAAGATTGTGAAATAAACCCTTACCACTAAGGTATAATTTGAATAATAATCCCCATTAAATAAATAAAATTAAATGAATCTTTTAAATAAAATTAACATAAATAGATTCATTATATAAAATATAAAAGGTTTATTATATACACCACATAAAATAATCAAGTGATGGATGCAACAGAAGTCTCATGGAAACAAAAGTGAGATGAGAAAACCCTTACCTTAGGTAAGAATTTATTAATATGCATTTGAAATTCCTGTATAATAAATATAGATTTATTATAAATATATTACAGAACCATATTCATATAAATAATAAAAAAAATGATTCACTTATAACCTTTTTTCAACCATTTATTAATTATTCTTTATTAAAATCAATGTTTCGGGTGATAACTGATTCGTTTTTCATGTATGTTTTGGTTCGATAGTTTTGGTCCTTGTACTTTGATCATGGTTCAGTAATATCTAGAATTTTAATCATGATATAATTATCATTTATATTTATTATTTAAATATTCAGGTTCACTCGTAAAATTTATAGAGATCAAAATGAATTACATCATTCATAGACACAGTAGGTGTGTGTATGCATGAATGTTATTTCCTTTTTTCGACAAATGGAACAAAAGAAATAAAAATAATAATTCTCATTTATAGAATGATAATTATTACATATAAATCATATATATTTATTAAATCCTTCATTATTACCATACAAGTAAAAAATAAATGAAAAAAAATCACATCTCCTTGTTGAGGTGGTAGTCCACACGTGTGCATGAGTGATGTCAACAGATTGGAAGGTTAGAAGTTAGATGTGATATTATATTTAAAATTGTATAATTATTCCATTATTATTATATATTAACATTAAAACCATCATAGAAACAATTTATGAAAAATAGTGTTGGAAAATGGGTTGTACCGCTACGTGGAGATGGTAAGTCGTATGTACGCACGAGCGGTGCCTCCACTTCCTATTTGATGGGAAAGTTAGTAGCGAATGGTGATTTAATAATCATAATAACATTTAATTATATTAAAGATACTTAATTTATTATTTTATTACAAATAACATGGATTTATATGAGGTAAAGAATAATTCAAAAGTAAGTGATTGATTAAGCTGATTACCTCTTCTTGGGAAAAACTCCTTTATAACTCCTCTTAATGATCAAGGGTTGGTATTTTGGGGACAAAAACACCTCTATAACGTGTCTAGTGAATTTTATGAGGGATTTTGGTAGTTTTTGGTTGAGATAAAAGGCTTAATATTTTTTACATAAGTAAGGGATAAGGTACCCTTTTAAAATTGTGGTGAGGAGCACTTTGGGAATTTCTTAAAAGATTAAATAATAATAAAGTGATTATGAAGATAAATTCATCAAAATGGAAAGTTATTTGAACCTAGAGTAGGATATAGTTGAAATTTAATCAAAAAATAAAATTTGGATAGGTTAATGTGGTGTTTTAAACCTTATCTTTTGGTTTAACCCCTTAATTAAACTATATTAACATTAATTGCGGTAATGTATTTTTCACTCTTAAAGGGTTATAATTTTACATATAATGTATATAATTACTAATAAATTGAAATAGGATGAAATTTTCAACCATATATTATCCACCTTTTCCTCTTTAAATATTTTTATAATTTTTAAATAAATTAATAAAATATTATTTTGATAAACTATCATTAATGTCAATTTTGACACTATTCATCTAAGTTGAATTCAAATACATCAAGAAAAAGATTTATTTAGAATAGAATTCATTAAAAATCACTAATATTTCATATTAATCTAATAAATTTTCATAACACTATAAATCACTGAAATTATATCACTTTTAATATTTTTAATATCATTTCTTTTATTTTTCTATTAATTGAATAAATATTGTATTGTCGTTGCGAAAAAAATTAAGGTAATTATATAATCACTAAAAATTATAAATAAATTATCATCATGAATATAATTTTATTATTCACTAAATTGATATATATTCATTTATAACTTTCATTTTTCTTTATGTGGACACATAGTAATATTTAAAACTAAGAGAGTGTCATTTTGTAACTTTATTTGATTTAAATATCATATTGGCCATTTTCATGGAAAAGTTTCCATTATCATATAAATTTAAATAATATTGTGATAATTTTAGAATTACATTCATAAATTAAGAATTAATATGAAATTTTATGACTTTATCACTTTGTTTTAACCTAGATTTACCCTTTTACCGAGGTGAAACTTTTAACAAGGTTACTATTCTTATTGACCAAAAATAAAATGGGAATATTTAAAAAATTAAAACCTCATGATTATAGATAAAAAATACATTTTATTTAATTAAATTTCTATAAGTGTTACAAATTAATTTTGAAATAAACAGGAAAAATGTGATGAAAAACAGTTTATCAAAAAAAATCATTTTATGTATAAAAATGTTTTTATACTAAATTAAATCATGAAATTGATTATAATTAACTTAATTGGATTATTTAAAATATAATAAAACAACTTTTATATTTAAATTATTTTAAAACAAATTCTAACTTTGTAAATCCTTGATACAAAAATATAGTTTTCAATAAAAATTGGTGTTTTTCATTATTCATTGAAAAATATATCTTTTCAGAAAAATCCAAAAAATTCACCCAAATATAATTTTGAGATTTTTATTTAAAGAATGATATTATTTTTATAAAATATAATTTATATAATTTATATAAATTAATTATAATATTTTCTTTCAAAAATCAATAAAATATCTTTTTAAAGAAAATGTTTTTCTAAAGCATAAAATAACATTACTGAATGTTGAGTACTTATTTCTTAGAAATTAATCAATGAATTTGTATTAAGTCATTACTTTATATATACTTAATAATTTTCTAAATACTATTCTTACCCACCAATTCAATGGCTAAGAGATAATAATATTTTAATATTATAATGTGGTTCGTTTAGACTCAATGTTGTGTATTGTGTATGCTATCAAATATTGTGTTATTTTAAAATATTTGGGGGTTACATACCCCACCCCCCCACCACCACCACCACTTAAATAAATTTTTCCCTATAAATTTGAACTTTTCTTGATAAAAAAGGGTTTTACATTTTAAATTTCCTTTTTTGAAAACCCACATCATAAAAAGGGATAGTAAAACATAATCTTAAAAGAGGAAAAGGGAAATACAATGGTTATCATAAAACATGGTTTCCAAATATGATAACATTAGTGGTAAGTAAAAATATAGATATGGAATATAAGTTTAATATCTAACTAATTATTTATAGTTAAAATATCATTAATCATAAGAAAGTTAATGATCATGAGAAAGTTAACGACCAAAAAACCATGAAGGTAATGTGATAAATTTTTTATTTCAAGATCCTTTTCATAGAGTTAAGAAATTACTTTACCATATATACTAATAACCTAATTAAATTTACTTACTTAACAATTATAATTTCATCATTTACCTAATTACCACCACAATCTCATATTTTTCTCCAAATGATTAGAATTCAAGGTGAATTTATTTATGCCTCAAGCACTAAAATCAACTTTGGATAGATCATAGAATCCCCAAAATGTAAAATATTTATTCCATATTTTATTAGAAATTAAAAAAACTAAAATTTATACCAAAAGGAAAAATAATAATCAAAATATATAATCCTTCCTATGAATAAATAATTCATTGATATTCAAAATTCAATAATAAAACCAAAGGTTGAACATAGATCAGTCGTTAAATAAATAACCCTATATCCCAAATAACCTCAATAACCTCAACATAAAATAAGGTTTTAACCTAAAAGGTTATATCAAACCCTTATACTTAAATCTATAAAAACATAATAGTATTTATCCCAAATAATCATTTATATTAAACCTAAAATTTATATATACTTAAACTAAATAAAATTTTTCTCAAAATATCATTAATCACATCAAAATAATAAAAATTAAAAACCTTTGATCCTATAACATTTTTACCAAAATTTACTTAATATTTATCCATTAAATATTTAAAAATAATAATTCTAAACAAGACTTGTGTAGTCTTGTGGTAGTAATTTTACCCTTGTCGCCCTTTAGTTGTGGGTTTAAGCCCTGCGACCTTTCTAGATGAGATATGTTGTCACTAGACATGAAGATTATCCTTTTTTTGAAAATTATATTAATATAATTCCTATAATGTTCCCAAAAATATGATAAGAATTCTTAAAAATGGCATTAATCATTAAATAACTTTTCAATCCCATGGTGATGTATACGATAAAACATATATTAAAAAATTTTAATAACCCATAATTACCTCATCATTGAAGATCATATAAAACCTAAAGAGTATCATTACCTTTAAACTTATTTCCATAGAATATAAAATAATTATTCCTAAAATAACCTTTTCACTAAAACATATACTAAAACAAAGGTTTGTATTTCCATAAATATCTCCCAAAATAATCTTAATCATCTTAGACTTTCATCACTAAAAAACTCAAAATTGGTATTTATGATTTTAAACCTTTAATAAACTTTAGAATTATTAACCCATAATGGTACCTAAATATCTTTAACAATCATCATATGAATCATAAACATAGTGTTTGTAGGGAATGTCCTCAAAGTATTTCATTGGGTTATGTTCCCTAATTTATGTTTTCCTAAATCTAGTTCCTAAGATTTCTACTAAAAATCCTACGATTCAAACTATAAATACCTCGAACCTAGATTTAGCACTATATAAAAGCAAAAAAATCCCAAAGGACCAAATATTTTATTAGTATCAGTGAATTAGATATGTACTTTAATTTCACATTTATATTTGAAAACTTAAAATACAATATAGTAATTTCTTTAAGAACATTTTTGTCCCCTTTTGTGTATCCCAGTGTATTAATCATAAAACACTTCCTAGTATTCTAGGTAAAATAAACATAATAAATAGGTGATATAGGATTATCAATAAGGGTATGAATACAATGAAATCAAAATAACTCATGAACAATATTATAGGAAATAAATGATAATTAAATAATTCTATATAAATAACCACATGAGATAAAAACTTATTCATGGATATAAAAACTATTAAAAATAATCACGTAGACATTAAAAACTGATTTCATAATGTTGTAATTCATAATTATGGACATCTGAACATAACATAGAGGCATTATTCCAAGAAATATATATTTACATGGCCTCATTCCAAGACATATATACTATCAAGGCCTCATGATAAGAAATATTACATAAATGGGTAAGGCCTCATCCAATTACCAAAGATAGTTCACCTCATGAGACCTATTGATGAATCAAGAGGTTATGTAAATCAAGATACCAACAATAACTTAATAATTCCAATGGATTACTCATATGAATAAATAACACAACTTAATCAATATTCCTTAAAAATCAATCATTGTTTTTATTGAGATAACTAGTATATAGGATAGCAATACTTTACCCAGTCCATCTGATCCGAAACCATCCATAAAAATATTGTGGATGGTATCATAAGAAAATAACCTTAGTAAATCATAAGTTTAAAAAAATATTTACATAGAGTAAAATTATTTAAAAATATCATTGTAAAATATTTTAGTGAAATAACCTTTTTACTTTGGAATAAATTATTTAAAAACTTCACAAAAATGAAGGAAAACATTTTCTTTGAAAAAACCTAGTAAAATTGTAAAGTAATATTTAAATAAAATATTATTCATTAATATGGTAAAATATGTTCAATTAATATAAGTTAAAAACATTCCTCTCATGCTTTTGTAAAATTGTCCAAAAGTACCTCATTTGGAAAATGACAATAAGATTCCTTTCAAACCATTTTGTAAAAAGTCTAACATGGGAAAAATATATTTAATAAATAATTTGGAGAATTTTTAAAATATTTTTGAAAAATATTTTTAGAATACATGGATATGGAAGAAAAATATCCCCCCCCCCCCCGTAGAGACTTAAACAAAAACAATCCTAAATAATGATGAGATTCTAAAATAAACCATTACCACTTAGGTATATTTTGAATCATAATACCCATGAAACAAATAAATTTTAATTTTAATTTTAAATACCATGAATATAAAAATATTCATGACATAACATATCAAGGGGTTATTATATACACTACATAAAATAATCAAGTCATGAATACGACATAAGTCTCATATAAACAAAAGTGAGATGAGAAAACCCTTACCTCGTGTCCAACTTCTTTCATATGTGTTAAAACCTAAAATATAATAAATATATATTTATTATAAATATATTAAATAAACATATTCATATATATTATACTATATATGTTTTACTTATATCCTTTTATTACTCATTTATTAAAAATTTGTTATTAAAATCATTGTTTCAGGTGATAACTACTTCATTTTTCATGTATGTTTTGGTTAAGTGGTTTTGTTAATTGTACTTTGATCATGGTTCTATTATATAAATATTTTTAATCATGATATAATTATAATTTATATTCATTATATACATATCCAGGGTCACTTTTAAAATTTATATATAGAAAAATGAACTATATTGTTCATGAAGATGGTAAGTCGTACGTATGCATGAACATTGTTTTTATTTTTCAATGGATGGAATGAAAGAAAGATAAATAATAATTATAATTTAAAGAATAATGATTATATCATAAAAATCATATATATTCATAAAATATATCCTTATTACAATCCATGTTAAAAAAATGAAAAAAAATCACATCGCTTTGTGGAGGTGGCAGTCAACACGTACGCCCGAACAATGTTATTAAATTCCAATGGATTGGAAGGTAAGAAGGTATATCTGATATTATAATTAAATGTATATAATTATTTAATTAGTATTATATATAAATATTAAACCCATCATAATTACCATCCATGAAATATGGTGGTGGAAAAGGAATTGTATCTCTATGTGGAGACAGTAAGTCGTACGTATGAATGATCAGTATCTCCACTTCACACTTAATGGGAAAGTGGGTAATAATAGTGATTTAATAATAATAATACAATTTAATTATATTTAGGATACTTAAATAAATACTTTATTATGAATACCATAGATTTATATGGGTTAATGAAGAAGTAAAAATAAAGTGATCGGTTAAGGCGATTACCTATCCTTTAGAAGAACTCCTTTGGATATCCTATTAAGGATCCAGGGTTGGTCTTTTGGGGTGAAAAATACCTATCTAATGTGTCTATAGAAATTTTTAGGGGATTTATTCAGTGTTTTTATAAGATAGAAGACCCAATTAGGTGTAAATAAGTGAGGTATTATGTTCCCTTTTATAATTAAGAAGAGAGAGACTTTTGGAATTTCTCAAAATATTAAATTATAATAAAGTCATTATCAATAAAAATCCATCCAAATAGTTATGTATTTGAACCTATGGTGTGATGTTGTTGAAATATCATCAAATAAAAAAATATATATAGGTTAATGTGGTGTTTTAAATTGATCTTTTGGTTTAACCTCTTAATTAACCATTTTAACATTAACCATTATAATGTATTTTTCACTCTTAAACAATTATAATTTTACAAATATGGTAATTATTTAATCATAAATATAAAATGAATAAAATTTTTATCATATATTATATATTTTGTCCTATTTAAATATTTTTATGATTTTTAAGTAATTTTATAAAATATTACTTTGATAAATTATAATTAATGTCGATTTTGGAACTATTCGTTTAATTTGACTTCAAATACATCAAGAAAAAGTTGGATTTAGAATATAATTCATTTAAACATCACTAATATGTCTTATCCATCTAATAAATTCATAGAACACTATAAATAACTCAAATTATATCACTTTTAGTATTCATAATATCATTTATTTTATTTTTCTATTAATTGAATAAATAGTGTATTATTGCTGCATAAGAATTTAGGGTAATTATATAATCACTAAAAATTATAAATAAACTATCATCATGAATATAATTTAATTATGAACAAAATTTACCATTATATTCAACCATAAATAACTTTTTTCCATATGTGTACAAATAATAAATATTTAAATCTAAGTGTGTAACATTTTGTAACTTTATTTGATTTAAATATTATATTGGTCATTTTTATGGAAAAGTTTCTATTAATCATTTAGTTTTAGGTAATATGGAGATAAGGGTCAAATTACCTTCATAAATAAAGAATCAAAATGAAATTTTATGACCATATCTCTTTGTTTTAGCCCAGGTTAACCTGATTTACCGTTTGTTGAGGTAACAAATTTTACAAAGGTTACTATTTATATTGAAAAAAAACAAAAGGGTCATATTTACCAAATTTTAAACTCCTTATTATAAATATGGAATCAATTTTATTAAATTAAATTTATATAAGTGGAAGAAATTAATTTTAAAATAAACACACAAAATGTGATAAAAAACAATTTTTCAGAAAGATGCCTTATATGTATAAAAATGTTTTTATACTAAATTCAATCCTAAAATTGATTTAAATTAACTTAATTGGATTATTTAAAATATAATAAAACTAATTTTAGTTTTAAATAATTTTAAAAAAAATGTAACTTTTAAAATCTTTGATACAAAAATACAATTTTCAATAAAAATTTGTATTTGTCACTATTAACTGAAAAATCAATCTTTTCAGAAAAATAAAAAAAATTACCCAAATATAATTTTGATATTATTATTTTAAAAATGATATTATTTTTATAAAATAAAATTTATATAATTTCTAGATATTAACTATTATATTTTCTTTCAAAAAACAAAAAAATCATTTTTGAAGAAAACATATTTCTGAATCATAAAATAAAATTATTGAAAATTAGGTACTAATTTCCGAGGAATAGATAAATGAATTTTTATTGAGTAGTTACTTTATATATATTTAATAATTTTTTGACACTATTCATACATTCTAATTCAATGACTATGGAAAAATAATATTTGAACATTCCTTTGTTAAAAACTCACATCGTAAAAAGGGCTAATAAAACTTCCTCTTAAAAGTGGTAAATTGAAACATGATGGTCATCACAAAAAAAGGTTTCAAAATATGAGAACATTAGTGAGAGGTGAAAATATGTATATGGAAGAAAGGAATAATTTAAAACTAATTATAGTTAGTGTCATAGATCATTAATCATAATAAATTTAATGATCATGAGAAAGTTAACGAAAACAAAAACATGAAGGTAATCGTATAATAATTTTGTTTCAATATACTTTTCCTAGAGTTAATAAATTCATTTAAAGTCTAGAATAATAACATAAAAAATTACTTAAAAAGTATAATTTCACCCTTTAATAAATTTTCAGCACAATCTCATCTTTTTCTCAAAATGATGAGTATTCGAGATGATTTTTTTATGCCTGAAGCACTAAAATAAACTTTTGATGGATCACATAATCCCCAAAAGGATAAAAATATATTCCTCCTATATTTAGACATTAAAAAAACTAAAATGGTTACAAAAAGGTAAAATAATAACCAAAATCAATACTTCTTTTTGTAAAAAAAATAATTCATTAATCTTTAAAATTTAATAATAAAATAAAAGTTTTAACATAGATCATTCCTTAAATAAATAACTCCATATCCCAAATAACCTAAATAACCTCAACATGAAATAAGGTTTTAACCTTAAATATTATCTAATACCATTTGTCTTAAATCTCTAAAAACATAATATTATTCAACCCAAATAATCCTCTATGGTAAACCTAAAAGTTATATATACTTTAAACCAATAAAATATCTCTAAAAATGTCATTAATAACTAAAAAATAAAAAATTAATAAAAAATTAATCGTGTAAAATGTTTCCGAAATTTCACTTAATATTTATCCATTAAATCATTTTAAAAAAATCAAACTAACCAAGACATAATGTAGTCATGTGGTAGGAATTTTACCCTTACCACGCTTTGGTTGTGTGTTTAAGCCCCATATCCTTTCCAGATACAATGTATTGTCAATCGGTATGCAGAGTTTACTTTTTATAAAATTGTATTAATAAAATTTATAAAATTTTCTCAAAAATATGACAAAAATCCTCAAAAATAAAATTAATCATTAAATCACATTTCAATCCCATGGTGATCTATATGATAGAACATATATTCCCAAATTTTAAAAACCCATAATTACCTCATCATCAAAGATCATATAATACCTAAAGGTTATCATTACCTTTAAACTTATGTACATAAAATATAAAATAATTATTCCTAAAATAACCTTCTCACTAAAACATATACTAAACCAAATGTTTTTATTGCCATAAATGTCTCCCAAAATACTTTTAATCATCTTATACTTCCATCACTAAAAAACTACAAATTGGTATCTATGCCTTTAAAATTATAATCAAACATAGACTTATTATCCCAATATGGTACCTAAAAAACTTAAACTATCATCTCCTTAATCATAAATATAGTGTCTATAGTATATGTCTTAAAATTCTATCATTGGGTTATTTTCCCTAATCAATGTTTTCTTAAATCTAGTTCTTAAGGTTTCTACTAAACTTAATCTAATACCAACTATAAATAACCCCACCCTAGTAATCTAGATTTAGTGGTTACTTTATAAAATTAGAACTAGATACAAGAAATCACATCCTAATGGACCAAATAGTTTATTAATTTTGGTGAACTATATACATACTTGAATTTCACATTTACATAATGAAACATAGTAATTTATTAGAGAACATCAGTCTCCCATTTAGCATATCCCAACATATTAATCATAAAAAACTTCCTGGTATTCTAGGGAAAAGAAACATAAGAAATAGGTGAGAATAGATTCTCATTAAGGGTATACATACAACATAACAGAAATAAGGCATAAACAATATGGTATGAAATAAATGATAATTAAATAATGACATATAAATAACCACATTAGTTAAAACTTATTCATGGATATTAAAAATATTCCAAATAATCACATAGACATTAATAATTATTTTCAGAATGTTGGAATTGATAATTCGAGACATATTAACATACCATAAATGCATTATTATAAGAAATTTATATCATCAAGGGATCATGACAAGACATTTATACCATCAAGGCATATTGTTAATACACCTTACATAAATGGGTAATGCCTCAGAAAAATACCCAAGATAGTTCCTCTCATGAGAACCATCAATGAAATTAGAGGTTATTTAATTCTAGGGGATAGTTGTCATTTAATAATAACAATGTATTCCTTATTGGAATAAGTAACACAACTTAATCAACATGCCTTAAAAATAAATAATTTTCTATATTGGAAGAACTAGCCTATAAAATATCAATAGTTTACCCAATCAAACTAATCATAAAACATCCATAAAAATATAGTGGATGGTATCTTATGAGAATAACCATAATAAAGAATAAGGTTACAAAATTTATGTTTAAAAATATAAAAATTCATTAAAAATATCATTGGAAAATACTTGAGTAAAATACCATTTTTACTTTTAAATCACTTATTTAAGAACTTCACAAATATAAAAGAAAGCATTTTATTTGAAAATAAACTTTTAAAATTATAAATTAATCTTTAAATAAAATATTATTCATGACTGTGGTAAAATATGTTAATTTATTATAAGTTAAAAAACATTCCTCTCAAACTTTTCCATAATTTTCAAAAATTTCCTTATTCGAAAAATGACAATAAGATTCATTTTAAATCATTTTTAAAAAGTAAAAAATAGGTAATTTTTTCTTTAATAAATCATTTGTAAAATTTTTAAATTATTTTTGAAAATATTTTTAGAGTACATGGATATGGAATAAAAATATTCCCCCAGTAAGGAATTAAACATAAAAAATCCTGAATAATGATAAGATTGTAAAATAAACTCCTACCACTTGGGTATTTTTTAATCGTAAGCCCCATGAGAGAAATAAATTCAAATGAAACATTTAAATACCATAAACATAAATATATTCATGATATAACATATCAAGGGGTTAGTATATATAACACTTAAAATAAGCAAGTGGTGAATATGACATAACTCTCATAGAAACAAAAGTGAGATGAGAAAACCCTTACATCAGGTCCAACTTCCTTCATATGTGTTCAAACATCATGAATAATAAATATATATTTATTATAAATATATTAAAGAATCATATTAATATATATCATATTATATATGATTTACTTGTAACCTTTTATAACCAATTTAATAATAATTCTTTATTAAATCACTCTTCTGGGTGATAATTGCTTCATTTTTCATGTATGTTTTTGTTCGGTAGTTTTGGTAATTGTAATTTTATCATGGTTATATTATCTAAAGAATTTTAATAATTATATAAATATAATTTATATTCATTATATACATATTTAGGTTCACCTATAATAGTTATATATAGAAATTTGAATTACACCATTCATAGAGATGGTAAGTCGTACGTATGCATGAACATTGTTTTCATTTTTCTATGGATGGAATGAAATAAAGGTAAATAATAATTATAATTTATATAATTATTATTATATCATATACATCATATATATTCATAAAATACACCATTATTTCCATCCAAGTAAAACATAAATGAAAAAAAAATCACATCACTTTGTGGAGGTGGTAGTCTACACGTACGCACGAGCGACGTTAATGTATTTCAATGGATTAGAAGATAAGTAGGTAGATATAATATTATAATTATATGAATATAATTATTTCATTAGTATTAAATATAAATATTAAACCCATCATAATAACCATCCATGAAATATGGTGGTGGAAAATTAATTATATCGTTATGTGGAGATGGTAAGTCATACGTACGCACGAGTGGTACCTTCACTTCCCATTTTATGAAAATGTGGGTGGATAACGGTGATTTAATAATCATAATAACATTTTTTATATTTAATATACTTAATTAACTATTTAATGATAAATACCATAAATTTATATGAGGTAATGAATAAGTAAAAAAGAAAGTGATCGGTTATGGCAATTACCTCTTCTTTAGAAGAACTCCTTTAGATCTCCTATTAAGGATCTAGGGTTGGTATTTTAGGGAGACAAAAACCTATATAATGTGTCTATATAAGTTGATAAGATATTTTGGTAGGTATTTGTAGAGATAGAAGGCTCAATTTTGTGTAAATAAGTGAGGGAAAGGGTGCCCTTTTATAATTGAGGCAAGAGGCACTTTTGGAATTATTAAAAGATTAAATTATAAAAAAAGTCATTATCAAGAAAAATGAATTAAAATATAAATTTATTTGAACCTAGGGTATTATATGGTTAAAATATAATCAACCAATAAAATTTTTATAGGTTAATTTTGTGTTTTAAATTTATCTTTTGGTTTAACCCCTTAATTGACTTATTTTAATATTAACCGCAGTGATGTATTTTTCACTCTTAAAGCGTTATAATTTTACATATAAGGTAAATATTGAATAATAAAAGGAAAATTGATTATATGTTAAACCATATGTTATCCATTTTTTCATAATTTGGTAATTTTATTTTTTTTAAGTAATTTAATAAAATATTATTTTGATAAATTATCATTAATTTCAATTTTGACACAATTCATTTAATTTGACTTAAAATACATCAAGAAAGAAGTTTTATTTAGAATATAATTAATTTAAACATCACTAATATTTTATATTAAACTGAAACATTCATCTAACACTATAAATCACTCAAATTATATCACTTTTAATATTCTTAATATCATTTATTTTATTTTTCTATTAATTAAAAAAATGTGGTATTAGCATTGCACAAGCATTTAGAGTAATTATATAATCAAGAAAACTTATAAATAAACTATTATCATGAATATAATTTCATTATACACAAAAATGATATTTACATTCAATCATAACTTTATTTTTTCCCTATTTGTACAAATAAGATATTTAATTCTAAGAGAGTGACATTTTATAACTATCTTTTATTTAAATATTATATTCGCCATTTTCATCAACAATTATCCATTAACCATTTAATTTTCTATAATATGGTGATGAGGTACTAATTAAATTTATCAATTGAGAATTAATATGAAATTTCATGACTTTATCACTTGGTTTTAACCTAAATTAACACGATTTACCCTTTTTTGAGGTGATAAATTTTACCAAGGTTACTATTCATATTGACCAGAAATAAATGGGTCCTATTTACCAAATTTTAACCTCATGATTATAAATATAGAATCAATTTTATTAAATTCAATTTAAATAAGTTTTAGAAATTAATTTCAAAATAAACATGCAAAACTTGATGAAAAACAGTTTTTCAGAAAAATGCCTTTTTATGTATAAAAATATTTTTATAAAAAATTTAATCATGAAATTGATTACAATGAACTTTATTTTATTATATAAAAAATAATAAAACTAATTTTAGTTTTAAATAATTTGAAAACAAATTCTACTTTTTAAATCCTTGATACAAAAATACAGTTTTCAATAAAAATCGATATTTTTCATTATTCATTGAAAAATCAATCTTTTAATAAAAATCTAAAAAATTCACCCATAAATAATTTTGATATTATAATTTAATAAATAATATTATTTTTATAAAATACAATTTATATTATTTCTATGAATTAATTATAATATTTTCTCTCAAAAATCAATAAAATTCATTTTTGAAGAAAACATCTTTCTGAAGCATAAAATAACCTTACTAAAAATTGATTAATTATTTACTAGGAATTAATTGATTAATTTTTATTGAGTAGGTAATTTATATATATTTCATATTTTTTAATACTATTTATACCCTCCAATTCAACAGTTAGGAGATAATGATATTTTAATAGTATATTGTGGTTCATTTAGACTCGGTGTTGCATATTGTGTTCACTATTGAACATAGTGTTCTTTTAAAATATCTGGGTGTAACATTATCCACCCAACCCCCCCCCCCCCAATAATGTTTTTCCTAGAAATTTTAACTTGTTCTTTCTAATCAAGGGTTTTCCATTTGAAAATTCCTTTGTTGAAAACCGACATCAAAAAAAGGGATAATAAAACATCCACTTAAAAAAGGGAAAGAGAAAAATAAAGGTAATCAAAAATTAAAGCTTCCAAATATGAGAAGATTAGTGGGAATTTAAACTATGGATATGGAATAAAATTTTAATTTCCAACTAATGATGGTGAGTGACAGAGATCATTAATCACAAGAAAGTGAATGATCATGAGAAAGTTAATGACCACAAGACCATGAAGGTAATAGGATAATGTTTTTGTTTCAAGATACTTTTCTAAGATTTGAAGAATTAATTTTCTATCTAGACTAATAAATTAAGTAAATTTATTTAATTTACTAGTACAATTTCATCCTTTAATAAATTTCCACCACGATATCATCTTTTTCTCCAAATTATGAGTATTCAAGATGAATTTTTTTAATCCTGAAGCACTAAAATAAACTTCTAACATATCACATAATCCCTAAAAGTATAATTATATATTCCTCATATATTAATAAATTAAACAAAAATAAAATGGTTTTCAAAATTTAAAATAACAAAAATAATATTTACTCTTTCGTAGGAAGAAAAAATTCATTAATATTTAAAATTCAATAATTAAACCAAAGATCTAACATAGATCATTCCATAAATAAATAACCCTATATCCCAAATATCCTTAATAACCTCAACATGAAAGAAGGTTTTAACATAAAATTTTATCTCATACCCTTCAAATTAAATCTCTAAAAACATAATATTATTCATCCCAAATAATCCTTTATGTTAAAATTAAATTTTATATATACTTCAACCCAATAAAATGTCTCTAAAAATATCATTAATCACTTAAAAATAATAAAAATTCAAAAATATTTTATCCTATAAAATTTTTTCTAAAATTAATTTAATATTTATCAATTAAATCATTTAAAAAAATTATACTAACCAAGGAATCATGTAGTATATTGGTATTCATTATACCTTTTTCACCCTTCAGTTGTGGGTTTAACCCCTGTGGTATTTTCAAATGCGATGGTTTGTCACTCAGTAGGAAGATTTTCCTTTTTATAATATTATATTAATATTATTCCTATAATGTTCCCAAAAATATGATAAATATCATCAAAAATAACATTAATCATTAAATCAATTTTCAATACCCTGGTGATCTACACAATAAAACATATGATCCCAAATTTTAATAACCCGTAATTAGCTCATCATCAAAGATTATATAAACCGTAAAGTTTATCATTACCTTTAAACATATTTCCAAAAAAATAAAACAATTATTCCACAAATAAACTTCTCACTAAAACATATACTAAACCAAAGGGTTGTATTACCATAAATGTATCCCAAAATACTCTTAATAATTTTAGACTTCCAGCACTAAAAAACTCAAAATTGGTATCTATTTCTTTAAACTTATATTAAACCTTAGAATTATTAACCCCTAATGGTACCTAAAAATATTAATCTATCATCATCTGAATCATAAACATAGTGCATATAGGGAATGTCCTCAAAGTTTTTCATAATGTTATGTTCCCACTACTGCAAATTGGGCCATTAACAGTACTAGTAAAATGGCTTTATTAGAACTATAGTAGTGTGGATAATGTAAGAAATATTAAAGGGTTATCTTTAATTGTTCTCTTTTAGCACTGATAAAGGTTGCCTTTATCATTTATTTTTTAGCACCATTAAAGGCCACCTTTATCGGTGCTTTTTTAGGGTTGTTAAAGGCCCCCTTTAATAGCGCTAAAAAAAGCACTGATAAAGCTCCCACTGATAAAGGGGGTAATTTTTTTTGTTCATTCCCACCCCCCACCCACCCACCTTTATCAGCACTCCCCCAATCAATACTTCCCCCACCCCTTTATTAGTTCTCTATCAAATCCCACCCTCCCATACATTCCCCTACATCCAACGAGTTTTGAACCTGAGACCTACATCTTATACACTAGTGCCTTTTCCACTCCCCTATATTGTATTGTTTTACATTTTATGATATATCTATATATTTATATATATTTTGTTACATTTTTATCCATATAATTATATATATTTTTATATATATGTTTATATATAACTATATATATTTAAATATTTTTTTTAAAATATATATATATATAATATTTTTTAAAATACATATATAAAATATGTTTTTTAATGTGTGTGTTTGTGTTTATAAATACATGAAAACATTCATATATCATTTATATATATGGGTGTGTATCAATAAATATAATTATACACATTTATATTTATTTACATATATTGTATGTTAATATTTGTATACATATATTAGAATATATAGATAAATATATATTTGTTTTTTGATACACACACACCCACACACACACATATATATATATATAAACATTATATATATATATATATATATATTAATTGTATAGGTATATAAATATTCATAAATTTTTATTTTAAATAAAATGGATATTAGTTTTTATTTAGATAAAGTACATATATTTATAAATATATTTTATATGTAAATATGATTAATTATTTATTAATAAAATTAAAATTTTATGTGTGAATATATAAAAAATATGTATATATTGTTATATATATGATTATAAAAAATATAAAATTATGAATAATGATAAAATTTTAAATCCATAATATCAATATGAATGTAAGCCCTAGGAATAAATTCAATCTCCACTAAAAAGGGAAAAAATACCCCCTTAAACGAGCCTTAAAATCCATCTAATGTTAAAAAAATGGGTACCCTGACTAAAAACTCAATTTTAGAGTCCTTATGGGTCTTTTTGGCCACGAAAAAATAATGACCAAGGTCCCCTGGTCAACATGGTGTAGGGATCATCACAGTCTTTGATTTGATATGTGTTAATTACCAAATAGATATCTATATAAAAAGTTATGTCCATTTGAATTTTGAGTTATATTTTCAACTTATTTTAGATATTTTATTAATTGTTTGAATTTTTTATCTTTAATTTTTTATTAAATGAATATTACTCATTAATAATTAGCAAATTATAAATTAAAAATATTTTTTAAATTATTTTATAATCCAATTTCACTAAATATCTTATATAATATGTGTAAATGCCTATTTAGCCTTATCTAAAACATATTTAAAAATTATTTATTATATTAATATAAATATATTTATATTTATATATTATTTTTAATAAATTTTTTTTAATATACCCTTTATCAGCTCTCTTTTAGAAGCACTGATAAAGTCCCCTTTCTATTAGAACTTTTTTACTAATGCTCATAAAGGGGGGCCTTTATCATCGCTTTTTTAAAATTGCTAATAAAGGGTCTCCTTTAACAACACCTTTTTTAGTATTGTTGAATACCCCTTTTAACTTTGTTTTTTCTAGCACTGACAAAGGGGGTTTTAACAGTGCTTTTAGATATCATTGTTAAAACCCTAGAGCTGGATAAACCTAATTTTGTAGTAGTGTCTCTAATATATGTTTTCATATATCTATTTCCCAAGGTTTCTACTAAAATTATTTTGATACCTACTATAAAACCCTTGACCCCAATATCCTAGATTCACTGGGTACTTTATTATATTAGCACTAGATATAAGAAATCACATCCCAAATGACCGAATAGTTTAGTAGTCTTGGTTAACTAGATACATACATGAATTTAACATTTATATTCGAAAACTTAAAATACAACATAGTAATTTATTCGAGAACCGCACTATCCCCTTTATAATATCCCTACATATTAATCATAAAATAATTCCTCATATTTTAGGGAAAAGAAAAGTAATAAATATTTGAGCTCATATTCTCAGTAAGGGTATGCATACAGTGGAAGAAAAATGAGGCATTAAAATATGGCAGGAAATAAATGATAATTAAATAATTCTATATAAATAATCACATGAGCTAAAAACATATTAATGGATATAAAAACTAATACAAATAATCACATAGAAATTAATAACTAATTTCATAATGTTGGAATGCATAATTTAGGACATATAAACATACAATCGCGGCCTCATTCTAAGAAATATATACAGACAGGGCCTCATTCTAAGACATCCATACTATCAAGGACTCATGCAAAGACATCTTACCTAAATGGGTAAGGCCTCATCCAAATACCCAAGATAGTTCCTCTCATGATAACTATCTATGAATCAAGAGGATATCTAATTAAGTTCCCCAACCATCACTTAATAAGTCCAATTCATGACTCATATGTATAAATAACACAATATAATCAACTTGAAAAAAAATCAATAATTTTCTGTATTGGAAGAACCAACATACATAATATGAATACTTTAGCCAGTAAAACTGATCATAAACCATACATAAAAATATTTTTGATGGTATAATAAGATAATAACCTTAATAAAGCATTATTTTCAACAAATTATGTTTACATGGATGAAAATACTTTAAAATTATCATTAGAAAATACTTGAGTAAAATACCCTTTTTACATTGAAGTGACTTATTTAAATACTTCACTGATATGAAGGAAAACATTTTATTTAAAAAACCTTGTAATATTATAATGGAAAATTTAAATAAAATATTATTAATTAATGTGGAAAAATCAATTCATGTTGTATAAGTTAAAAAACATTCCTCTCACACTTTTGAAAAATTATAAAAAGTACCTTATTTGGAAAACGATAATAAGATTCCTTTCAAATTGTTTTGTAAAAATTAAAACATGGGTAAAAATATCTTTAATAAATAATTTGAATAATGTTTAAAAAAAATGAAAATATTTTTATAAAACATGCATATGGAATAAAAATATTCCCCTAGAAGGGACTTAAACATAAATAATCTTGAATATAGATGAGATTGTGAAATAAACTCTCACCACTTGGGTATATTTTGAATCATAATCCCCATGAAAGTAATAAATTAAAATAAAAATTTTAAATACCATGAATATAAATATATTCATGATATAACATATCAAGTGGTTAGTATATACACCACATAAAAGAAGTAAGTTGTGAATAATGCATAAGTCTCACAGAAACAAAAGTGAGACGAGAAAACCCTTACCTCAGTTCAAACTCCCTTCTTATGTATTAAAACCTCCTATATAATAAATATAGATTTATTTTAAATTTATTATAGAAACATATTCATATATATCATATTTTATATTATTTTATTAGAACCTTTTATCGCCCATTTATTAATAATTCTTTATAAAATCATTGTTCTGTGTGTTAACTGCTTCATTTTTCATGTATGTTTTGGTTCAGTAGTTTTGGTCATTATAATTTGATCATGGGTATATCATATATTGAATTTTAATCATGATATTATTATAATTTATATTAATTATATATATATATATATATCCACAGTCACCTGTAAAATTTATATATAGAAAATTGAATTACATCGCCCATGGAGATGGTAGGTCGTATGTATGCATGAACATTGTTCTCATTTTTCGATGGATGGAATGAAATAAATATAAATAATAATTATAATTTAAAGAATCATTATTATATCATATAAGTCATATATATATATATATATCAAATTCATCTTTATTACCATCCAAGTAAAACATAAATAAAAAACAAATCACATCACTTTGTGGAGGTGGTAGTCCACATGTACGCACGAGAAACATTATTGTATTTCAAAGGATTTGAAATTAATAAGGTATATGTGATATTATAATTATAAGGATATAATTATTTCATTAGTATTATATATAAATATTAACCCCATAATAATAACCATCCATAAAATATGGTGGTGGAAAATGAATTGTATCGCTATTTGGAGATGGTAAGTCGTACGTACATACGAGTGGTTCCTTCACTCCCCATTTTATGGGAAAGTGGGTGGATAATGGTGATTTCATAATCATAATAAAAATTCAGTTTATTTAGGATAATTAATTTACTATTTTATTATAAATTCCATATATTTATATGAGGTAATGAAAAAGTAAAAAAGAAAGTGGTCGGTTAAGGCGATTACCACTTCATTGGAATAACTCCTTTGGATCTCCTATTAAGGATTTAGGGTTGTTATTTTGGGGATATAAAAACCTCTATAATGTGCATAGATAAGTTTGTAAGGGATTTTGGTAGGTTTTGGTTGAGATATAAGGCTTCATGTGGTGTAAATAAGTGAGGGATGAGGTTCCCTTTTATAATTGAGTTGAGGGGCACTTTTGGAATTTCTTATAAGATTAAATTTTAATAAAGTCATTCCCAAGAAAAATGCATCCAAATGGAAAGTTATTTAAACATTGGGTATTTTATGGTTGAAATATCATCAAGCAATAAAAATTTTACAAGTTAATGTGGTGCTTTAAACTTTATCTTTTGGTTTAACCCCTTAATCAACTTATTTTAACATTAACTTCGGTAATGTATTTTTCACTCTTAAAGGGTTATAATTTTACATATATGGTAAGTATTGAATATTAAATGGAAAATGGATGAAATTATATACCATATATTATCAATTTTGTCTTATTTAAATATTTTTATTATTTTTATATAATTTAATAAGATATTATTTTGATAAATTATCATTAATGTCAATTTTGACATTGTTTATTTAATTTGACATCCAATACATCAATAAAAATTTATATTTAGAATATAATTAATTTAAAAAACACTAATATTTCATATTATTCTATAAAATTCTTGTAACAATATAAATAACTCTAATTATATCACTTTTAATATTCTTAATATCATTTATTTTATTTTTATGTTAATTGAATAAATATTGTATTAGCGTTGTGTAAGAATTTAGGGTAATTATATAGTCACTAAAAATTATAAATAAATTATCAACATAAATATGATTTAATTTTGGGTAAAATTAACATTTATATCCAATAATATATATATTTTCCTATGTGTACAAATAATAGATATTTAAATCTAAGAGAGTGACATTGTGTAACTTTCTTTGATTTAAATATTATATTGGTCATTTTCATGCAAAATTGTCTATTAAACAATTGATTTTAGAGACTATGGTGATAATGGTATAATTAATTTCATCAAATAACAATTAAGATTAAATTTTATGACCTTATCACTTAGTTTTAAGCTAGATTAAAACAATTTACCCTTTACAGAGGTGATAAATTTTACTAAGTTTACTATTCATATTACCTAAAATAAAAGGGGAATATTTACTATATTTGAGCCTTATGATTCCAAATATAGAATAATTTTATAAAATTAAATTTATATAAGTGTTATAAATTAATTTTAAAATAAATGTTCAAAACATTATGAAATTGTTTTTAGAAAAATGCCTTTTATGTATAAAAATGTTTATATACTAAATTAAATCATGAAACTAATTCCAATGAACTTAATTAGATTATTTAAAATATAATAAAAATAATATTAGTTTTAAATCATTTTAAAACATAATGTAACTTTTTAAATCCTTTATAAAAAAATACAATATTCAATAAATATAGGTATGTTTCACTATTTACTAAAAAATTAATCTTTTTAGAAAAATCCAAAAATTTAACCCAAATATAATTTTGATATGTTGATTTAAAAAAAATTATTATTTTTATAAAATAAAATTTATATAATTTTAAAAAATTGATTATAATATTTTCTCTCAAAAATCAATAAAAATCATTTTTGAAGAAAACGTATTTCTAAAGTATAAAATAACATTAATGAAAATTGAGTACTTATTTCATAACCATTAATAAATGAATTTGTATTTAGTATATCCTTTATATATATTTAATAAATTTTTTTAACACTACTCATACCCACCAATTCAACAACAAATAGATAATAATATTTCAATATTATATCGCAGTTCATTTAGACTTAGTGATGCATGTTGTGTACAACATCAAACATAATATTATTTTAAAATCTTGGGGAGTTACATACACCCTAAATCTATTAATACATACACACACATATATAGAAAACACACACACACAAATAAATATATATTCATGTTTTCATGACCCGTCCCAATGGCGCCTATGTCGCGACTCCCCATGTCTGACTCTAATAAGATAGGGGATAGTGACTAGCACCAAGTAGGAATATCACTAACATGGGAGGAATTTTCTATGTACCTACATGCACGCACACATATCCAATCCCATAAAATGATGAAATGTAAAAAAAACACTAAAGAAACAATGTATGTATGCTACTATATCTCACAACCAGAGTATGATGGAAAGTAAATTAAAGTAAATAGTGCTATAATACAAGCCCACTGAAAAAAGAGTCTACAACCAAAAGTCCAACCTCTAAGAAAAAGATATTGGGACTGTTGTCTATAGTCACAGGAATAAACCTCGGTCTTTCCGGTCTCACAAATCACCGTCTAGTCGTAGTCCACCTAGGACTCCATCAAAAGGTATATCGTCTGCACAAGACACGACACATGCAGGAAAATCCCATGTAGGGGTGAGTATAACAATACTTAGTAGGACACACTGAAACAAAAAATTAATACAACAAATTAATTATATAGTCAGATCTATATAGTTATATTTCTACTGAACAAATAACAAGAATATAGAGATATACTCAACCACGACACACATTCTATAGATAAGTAACAACCACTATATACCAACCCCAGTAATTCAGCTCGAAGATTCCATAAAGAACTCATCTGGGAGAACACACTCTAGATTATGATAGCACTGATTACTCCCATCTGAGAGGTACTGCTCATTGGGTCCCTTCATGACAAAGATACGATGATAGATCTGAAGAGAGATACAATACAGCACAATAGATGAGTATCATAACTAGGGTCATGGGGTAATACCAAAAACTCAATCTATATTAACCCACCAAGTAGAGGATCGATGCTTTCATAGTTTTAGTCACATAGATACCGAGAAATCCTCCTAGGGAATGAAGAATAAATAAAGGATTTTGCTTCGGGCATCTTAAGGGATTCTAACAACTCTATCCTAGAAGTCTTTCTGAAGGAATCATAGTCCTATGAGTAGGAAATGATTTGTACCAACCTTTAGGGAAATGATAAAATGAAGGAACCCTAAAAAAACATTTCCAAGATACAGGGGACAAGTGAATCAAGCCATATATAAAGGGATACACATCGTGTAGTAGGGTCACACACCATGTCCCTTAACCCCAGGTACTACCTGTGTACAACGAACAGTTTCATTTCAAACCATGTCATGTATAAGATGGTTACATAGCATTTAGAAGGAGTCACATACCATGACATTCCATTTGGGGTCCACCCGTGTACTCTAGTCATGTGCCAGTACACTATGTCAACCCATGTATCCTTGCCTATGTACCAATACATGGGGTAGTCCATGTAACCGGTTTAGTCCATGTCGTGTGTGGGAGTATACACTATTTAGGTAACTAGTGTACTCTACCCCATGTTTGTGAACTTCCCATGTACACTCGTAGTGGTCCAACGATGAACACATACCGTGTAGACGGGACTACACACCGTTTGTTCTGGATTTTCTAGAAAGTTGTGTTCATCCTCCACACACCTCATCTGATCTCTTAGATATCATTTTGGTGATCCTTTCACCTAGAAACTCCATATTCAAGGTTGTTTTTCCACTTTAACAATGAATCAATGTGTTTTGGGCCTTCAATCATCTTGGAAATCTGATTTAATTGAACCCGACACATATTTCTCAAAGAACAGATTCTCCTGAACCACTTAGATTCATCTATCACCATCACTATCGCACCTTCATCAAGTCACCTCGATGTAAAATTCTAATTTCAGATCATTTCACCAAGAAATGAAGGCATAATGATTTATTGTTAAAAATTTGAGGGAAGAAAGAAGAACACGCATCAAGAATGTAAGAAATATATGGATAGAAAAGCACAATAAACAATCCCAAGGAACAAACCATGATCGTTATTCATTCTGATCTTGATATATTCGTGTAAGAATGATAAATGAATCAATCAATAAATATCTTGGAACAAATATCGATAAACCACACAAATATCATCTCATCCCATATATACGATCGATCTGTGAGCTAATCTAATCATGGATTATTCCACGATAATCGTAGGAATCAAGAATGGGAAAGAAAAATCAAAATAACGCATCCTACCTGGATTTTTTATGAATCATTGATGAAGATCAGTCTCCATGTCATCACCATTGGTGAGATATGTCTAGATTAGTGTTCATTGATCGCCGATCTGAGGTCTCATCATTATTCTTCTAAGAGGATTCTCCATAGCTCTCTCTAATTCTCCTCTGTCATCTCTAAGGCTATGCGGATAACCCTGGAATCTCTGAATAATGATATAGTTAAAGATCCCCCAAATCATTGCATCAAAAAAAGTAATAAAATAATTTATTCGATTATTTTATTCATTTTTGTGCCCATTATGACTTTTTCACAACTGACCCACACCGACCAATGTTAAGTGGTGCCTAGGGTAAAACTTCTATTATAAACTCAACGGTTCCCTCATATTTCTAATTTGGGAACCCATTTAGAATTTATTTTACTTTTTTAAGAAAACCATGTTAACGTTCTATTTAATATTTTAATATTTTTCAAAAATTTATTCTGGTAATACCTGGCTTTGGAATGACATGTCTTCATAGTGGCTAGTATTGAATTTAATACACATAATATTTAAAAATAATGCCCATAAAATCTAGGACATTCCATTCTCCCCACCTTTGGGATTTATGTCCCTGAAAAGAAAAAACAAGGGATACTAAAAAAGATGTGGGTACTGGGAATGAATCTAAGCCTCATCCTCCCAAGTTCTCTCTTAGAGATTCACATGCTTCCACTATAAAAGCACTAAATGAATCAATCTCCCATGAAGGATTCTCTCCTACTGATCCTTGATCTTCACTAGGTACTCATCGAAAGTCACTCCATCCTTGATTTCCACCTCTTCATATTCGATGAAGTACGATGGGTCAGGCATATACATCCTCAGTTGAGACATGTGGAAGACTTCATGTACCCAGTCTAACTATAGAGGTATAGCCAAAAGGTATTCCACCTCACCAACTCTACGCAGTATCTGAAAAGGGTTGATGAACCTCGGAGATAACTTTTCACCTTAGCCAAATATATGTAATCCACATTGAGATAAAACTCCTAGGAACATGTATTCTCCTTCCTTGAACTCCAAAGGAAACCACCACCTATCAGAATAACACTTCTAATAGATCTGTGTAGTCTCCATACACTCTTGTATGATCTGCACCATCTCTGTAATAGCTCGTACTAACTTCAGGACAATGAGTGCTAACTCTCCTGGGTCATTCCAGCAAAGTGGTGACCAAAAAGTTCTCTCATATAAATCCTCTAATGGTTCCATAGCAATTATGGAGTGGTATTTGTTATTATATGAAAACTCCACCAGTGGTAGGTGATCCAACCAGCTATGGCCTAAGTCTAACATGCAATCTTGCAAAATTTCCTCCAAAACCTGAATGGTCTGCTCAATTTGGTCATCCATTTATGGGTGAAACACTATGTTCAAGTGTAACTAGGTCCCAAATACCCCATGTAATTTTTTCCACAATCCGGAGGTAAAACTAAAAACACGATATGAAACTATTGTTGATGGAACTACATGGATTCAAACTATCTTCTGTATGTAGAGGTGTCCCAAGAACTCTACTAAACTCTTCTCTCAGATGGCTAGTATGTGGTCTGACTTGGTGATTTAGTCAATGATAAACCATAGGGAATTTTATCCCATGGACATATATGGTAAACCTATCATGAATTCCATTGATATCTCATCCCACTTCTATTCTGGCACCTCAAGGGGTTGAGTTAAACTCGCTGGAACCTGGTGCTCAGCCTTCACTTGTTGACAATTAAGGCATAGAGGAACAAACTCCACAATACCTTTCTTGATCCCTGGCCACAAAAACTGACATCAGGGGTCCTATTACATCTTCCCCACACTTGGATGTACCTCTAAAGGGGAGGTATGAAACTCCCTTAAAACCTCATCCCGCAACATCAAAGGTACTACTATGTGTCCTCTGAAAAGAATTATGTTCTCCCCACCTTTTAAATATCCATTAGGAGCATTCCATGTGAATATATGAGCATGTAGGGTCTCCTAGTCGATTTCCCCAAGATGTGCCTCCCTGGCTCACTATAGGAGTGGAGGGGTAAGAACCATAGACTAGAGGTAAGTTACTCCATTTCCATCTATAAAGTATAACTGTAATGAGGACAACTAATATAATGCAACGTTCAGAAACTAAGAACTAGATCTCATACTGAGAGTATCTTCCACCATGTTCCCCTTTCCAAGAGTATAGAAAATCTCAAAGTCATAGTCCTAGAGGAGCTCTAGCCATCACCTCTTTCTCAGGTTGGTATCCTTCTTAGAGGAGATATACTTTAGACTCTTATTGTCAAATTAGATGATAACCCACTCACCCATCAGGTAGTGTCACCACATATTCAATGCAAAGACTACAACTGCTAACTCAAGATCATGGGTCACATAGTTATACTCATGTGGTCTTAACTGGTGTGAACCATATGTAATCACCACTTGATTATACATTAGGACACAACCAAGCCCAGTTCTTGATGCATCACAGAAAACTATGTACTTGACACCCTCCTCCAACAATATCAATATTGGAGCACTCATTAAACTCTATCTCAACTGCTAAAAATAAATTTGGCACTTCTTTGTTCATACAAAAGTATTCCCATTTCAATTCAAAGCAGTCATAGGTGATGATATCCTAGAGAAATTAGGTATGAATCTGCAATAATAGTTTTCTATCCTGTGGAAGATCTACACCTTCATCTTGTTCTTAGGTGGATACCATGATAACACTACCTCAATCTTGGTTAGGTCCACTGCCACTCCATTTTCTAAGATAATGTGTCTAGGAAAGTGGAATTCCTTAATCCAGAACTGGCACTTTTAGAGTTTCCCTTAAATCTAGTGCTCTCATAGTACATCTAGAAATATACTTAAGTGTCTTGCATGCTCCTCCTTAGATTTCGAGTACACAAGGATATCATCGATAAATACTACCACTAATCGGTCTAAGTAAGGCTGAAAGATATGGCTCATGAGTACCATGAAACCTGCTAGGGAGTTATTCACACCAAAGGGTATCAACAAGTACTCATAATGACTGTAATGACATCTGAAGATCATCTTCGGTATATACTCATCCTATACTCACAGCTTATGATAGTCTAATCTAAGTTCAAACTTCAAGAACCATCATGCCCCATTCAACTAATCAAAGAGGTCATTGATTCTAGGTATTTGATACTTTTTCTTCATATTCACCTAGTTTAAGCACCGATAGTCCACACAAAACCTCAAGCACCCATCTTCCTTTTTGGAAAAAGAAACTGGGGCCACCCAGGGTGAAACACCGGGTCTCACATAGCCCTACCTCTACAAGTCCTCCAACTTCACCCTCAGCTCACAAAGCTCTATGGGATCCATATGATATGCGGGAGTAGATATCAGTATTTTCCAAGGGTGTAAATAAATGAATAAGTATGACTCCCAGTGGGGAGGTAATCCTAGAACATCTTCAGGAAAGACGTCCTTGTACTCCACCACTACTACTGGAAAGTGGATGCTCCAAACATTTGCTGCATCGAGGGTCAGGCTATCCAACTGATGTGTAATCAGCTTCACCCTACTATGAATGAGTATATCCTATATTTTCAAGGCTTCCTTTTTAACAACAAAGGTAAACCTCATTCCATCATTGTGGACACTCCACACACTTTTCCTATAACATTCAACCTAGGCATGGATTATATATAACCAATCCATACTAAGAATGACATTGTAAGGACTCAATGCTTCCACTAAGTGGTTCCAAACAAAAATATCACCTCTAAGGGTCAAATCACACTTTTAGAAAAAGCGTGTGATCATTGAGTCTTCTCGAGTGGGTGTCTCCAAGTGTAAGGGTCAAGTCAATGGTTTAACTAGAATCTCTAGGTCTCAAACAAGATATATGGTGAGAAATGAATGACTAACACCTATTCCTATGAGTACTGTAGATAAATTAGAAAACACACATATTGTACCTCAAATAATTTCTGGAGCGCCTGGGTTATATGCCTCAATTGCATAAATTTGTCCCCTCCCCTGTCCTCCAGCTCCCTGAGCATGGCATGGACCACCTGGGGGTGGTGGTGGTAGCAACTCGAAATGTCAACCACCTTCTGCTTCTCTCACAGCTCCTCTACCACATCCACTTCCCTATAGATTTTACATCTCCTTTTGATGTCTTTTCCTCAGTGGTCCATCCATAGTCTCCCTATCAGCATTACTGTGGGTTGTACAATCTAGAGTGAGATGTCCCCTATCGTCATGTTAATAGAACTACCTCTTTCTAGGAGGATTGGACCCACCCTATGAGCCCTAAACTATATATCCTATTTCCTGGGACTTCTTATTGAAACATATCCCATGTCCAGGTCCCTGGGACTAACGTCAGCTCCCGGATGCCGAGGTCTCTACTCCTACTCATCCACTGGTGATCATCATTAGTTGTATCAGTTCATCTAAGAAGCTTTCAACCACCAAAGCTCGTTCAAGCTCCCTAGCATATTTCAGAATTCATAGAGGGATAAAGTTGTCTCGGATGTCTCTACGAAGACCTCGCATGAAGTTTCGAGCCCTGAAGTACTGATCTCTAACCAAATCCATCGAGTACCTATAAATTTTGGTAAACTTAAATGAATAATAAGTCACTATCATGCTATATTACCAGAGCTGAAGAAGCTCTTGTATATGCATAGCTCTCAGCATAACTGATGATTACTCCTCTATAAAGATGCACTCAAACTCTATCCATGAAAGAGTCGACTCATCATGTGTTTGGATAACCAAACTCTACCATTGTTCTGCTGATCCATGAAAAGGGATCATTGCTAGGACCACCATCTGATCCACTGGTGTCCAGACATGACGGAAAACTTGGGTCACCACCTCATGCTAGTCCTCAGTCACCTGAGGGTCGAGCTAACCTTGGAACCTAATGGGTATGTGTCTTTGAAACTAATAAAGCATGTTCAGCCTTCACTCTTCCCCGGATGGTACTGTGAGTACCACGTGTTGTTCTACAGGTGTTGGTATGGCCGGTGCACCACCCAAAGGTGACATCTAGGGAACTGTTCCCTATATCGAAGCTTCGTCAGTGATAGGGTCATCCTCATGATCGATCTGCTGAATCCTAGCTGTTATACATCGTAAAGGAATCCTAAAACAAACAAGATGTACCACAGTTAATAAGAATATATGGAGAGATGACTCAAGAAGGACATGGAAACCAAAAACCATTCCTATATGATGCATGTACCATTATTTTCTCTTGCAACCAGTTTTTTCTTGTACCGAGTCCAAAAGGAGGTTATCAAAGTTCTAGTTCATGGATACATCGTTCACTGCACCAACACTAGAGTCTCTGTCCTAAAACCCAAACTTGAAACACTTGACACTATTTCCCCAAACCAATCTCTTAGAATCTTGGTCCTAAGGTATAATTGAGCACCTCTAACACCACTTTGTCATGACCAGTCCCTATGGGGAATGTGTTGTGACTCCCCAAGCTCGCCTCCAATAGGCCAAGGGCTAGTGACTAGCACTAAGTATTAATATTACTTACATGGGAGGCATTGTCTATATACCTTCACACACATACACATCTCCAAACCCAAAAATGCTGAAATATAAAAACCACTAAGTAAAAAATGCATGCATACCACTATATCCCACAACCAGAGTATGATGGAAAGTAAAGTAAAAAAGATCCAGAATACATGACAACAAAAAAATTCTATAACCACAAGTCCAACCTATAAGAAAAATGTATTCAGACTATTTTATATAGTCGTAGGAACACACCTCAGTATGTCTGGTCTCACAAATCACTATCTGGTCCCGGTCAGCCTAGGACTTTGCCAAAAGGTTGATCATCTACACAAGACATGATACATGTGGGAAAAACCAGTGCAGGGGTGAGTATAACAATACTCATTATGACACCCTAAAACCAAAAATAAATACAATAAAGGAAATATATAGTCATCTCTACATAGGTATATGTCTACAACACATATAACAAGAATATTAAGATATACTCAACCACAACACACAATCTAGAGGTAAGTCACAACCACTATATACCAACCCTTGTAATTCAACTCAAAGATTCCACAAATCACTAATCCATGAGAACACACTCCTGAGTCTGATAGCACTAATGACACTTGTCTGAGAGTTACTGCTCATCAGGTCCTTCCATGAGAAAGATACGATGATATATCTGAAGAGATATGCAATACAACACAATAGATGAGGATCACAGCCAAGGACATGGGGTGATACCGAAAACTCAATCTCTATTAACCTACCAAGTATAGGATCGGAACCCACGTAGTATTGGTCACATCAATACCGAGAACTCCACCTAGGGAATGAATAATGAATAAATGATCCTACTCCGGGCCTCTCGGGGAATTCCAACAACTCTTTATAGGAAGTCCTACTGAAGGGATCATAGTCTTATGAGTAGGAAATTATTCTTACCTACCTTTAGGGAAATGATAAAGGGAACAAAACCTAATGAAACTTGTCTAAGATATGGAGTACAAGTGAATCAATCCATGTAGAAAGGGGTACATGGCCTATAGTAGGGTCACACGATGTGTCCCTTGACCTTGGGTACTGCCTGTGTACAAAGACCCATGTCATTTCAAACCATGTCATGTAAAATAAGGGTACATAGAGTGTAGAAGGAGTCACATGTCATTTCCTTCCATATGGGGTCCTCCTGTGTACTCTGGTTGTGTTCCAGTACATAGTGTCAACCTGTGTATCCTTGCCTGTGAACCAGTACATGGAGTAGTTCATGTAACCAGTTCAGATCATGTCGTGTAGGGGAGTACACGCCATGTAGGAAACCCATGTACTCCACCCCATGTCCATGTACTTCCCATGTACACTCCGAGTGGTCCAACAATGAACACATGTCGTGTAAATGGGACTACACGCCGCGTAATATGAATTTTCAAGAAATTCATGTTCTTCCTCCACGTACCTCGTACGATCTCCAAAATCTCATTTTGGTGGTCCATTCACCTCAAAAATCAATATTCAAGGTCATTTCACCACCCTAACATAGAATCAATGTGTTTCAGGACTTCAATCAGCTCAAAAATCCAATTTAATTCAACTCGATTCATTTTCCATGAAGAATGGATTCTCCCAAGACGCTTTAATTTGTTTGATGTTGCCACTGTGACACCTCTATTGATTCATCACGATGATGAATCTCTAATTTTATATCATTATAACAAGAAATTAAGTCACAATGATCGATCATTAAAAATTTGGGGAAATAATGAAGAACGCGCATCAATAACGTAAGAAATTGGGGGAGAGAAAAGCATATGAAACAATCCTAAGGAACCAAACTCAACTATTGTTTGTTTTGTCCTTGATTTGTTCCAATAATGATGATAAATGAATCAAGAAATCAATCTCTAAGAATAAATCCTAATAAACCCCACAAATATCATCCCATCCCACATATACGATTGATCCTCCGGATAATCGTTTCATGGATTAGTCTGCATTCATCATAGGAATCAAGAACGAGAAAGAAGAATCGAAATAATGCATCCTACCTAGATTTTCGATCACTTGCTAATAAAGATCGGTCATCGCATTGTCACTGTTGGTGAGATCTGTCTATATCGGTGTTCACCCATCATCGATCTTAGGTCTCATTATCATTCGCCTGAGAGGATTCTCTAGAGCTCTCTACAATGATCCTTCGGCAACTCCAAGGTTATGAAGAAAACCCTAGGATCACTACATAATGATATATTTAAATATCCCCCCAATCATTAAGTCTTCAAAAGTAATAAAATGATTTATTAAATTATTTTACCCATTTCTACACCCACGAGGTCTTTTTCACAACTGACCTGTGCCGACCAATGTTAGGTCACACCTAGGGTAAAACTGCTACTCTAAAATCAACGGTGCCCTCATATTTCTGATCCAAGAACCCATTTAGAAGTTATTCCACTTTTTAATAAAAACTGTGTGAACATGATATTTAATATTTTAAAATTTTTTAAAGGTTTATTCTGAGCACAACGGGCCTTGAAATCACACGATGTCTCAGCACCTGGTCTCGAATTTAATCCATATAATATTTAAAAATAATACACATAAAATATCGTACATTACATATGTTTTTTCTCATCCACCTATCAAGGATGACACAAATAAGTAATATCAAAAAAAAATTATTGTCCCAAAGTAGGTATTAAAGTTATGGACCCTCCTGGTATATAGACTTATGGGTAGTGGTTGATACAAGTTTTTAATTTTCCTCAATGTTGATCAACTTTTATTACTTTATTTTTTATTATAAATTTTTTTTACTATATATGTTTTCATATGTGTATAAATGTTCATGCATGCACCTGTTTATTCATAATGTGAATTGAGACACTATTAGTGACACCCTACAGAGTATTTATTCTCACACCTTGAATGGAACTTTAGTGCACATGCAGCTTCACTCACTACATTTTAGGTATGAAAATTACATTTTTATTTTTTGGATATATATGTCTTCATTGGTATGAAAAATTCATAAGATTTGGATTAGTCTCCACTCTGGTGATTGTAAGGACCCAACATTAAATATTACATAATCTTGAGTTTTAAGTCAAGAATTCATTCTTATAAATTTTAGGATCTTCTCAAGTTTAAATTTTTTGAGAATTAGTTCATAACTCATAGATTGAAAGACCATATATATATATATATATAAATTGGACACTTTAGTTCAATATCAATTTTTCCCACAATATAAAACTTTTAAATTAAAAAATTATTTCTTTTCATGAAAAATCATTCCAACTTTCAACTTGGCTTCATCTTTTATTTTACACATCCTTATACCCTCTGAAAATATTTTAAAAATTTATGATGAAAAAAAGAATCTCATTAAGGGACATAAAAATAATAAAACTATTAGTCTAGTAAAAAATATGAAAAACTCAAGAAAAAACCTTTTCTTAAAAACATGATTTTTACCCAAAAAAGGAATCATCTTTCTCAAAAATATCATTATATTCCCTTTTTAAATCAAAAAAAATATAATAAAACTCATTAGAAAGAATATAAAAGTTACGTAACTTTTGACATCATTTTTAATATCACTCTTACAAATGGATTATCCAATATAGTCAAATTTCATCTCTAAAGTACCCAATGCATTGGAGGGCTATCACAGACCAACCCATCCTTGGTTAATAACATAATTATCTATCCATGGTTAATAATTTAACTACATGTCCTTGGTTTATAACAGAACCAGCAATCCATGGATTATGACAGAACCACTTTTCATAACAAAAAATTCCCAAGAAACACAACATAGTCAAAAAAACATAAAATATTTCAGTTTCCAACATAAAATATTCTTTACACATATAAGAAAAAATTTCCAGATTTTAAAATTTCCCTTTATTTAAAAAACCTAATTTTCAATACCAAAATACCCAGAAAAAGGGAAATAGTGTTTTTATTTTAAGTAAATATAAAATATTATAGAGGAATTAAACATTAAATAATATAAAATATGTCATCTTATATGGAAAATTATTTTTAAAGATCACTTGGAACATTTACTATGGAAAATACCATTTCCATTTTTAAATCATTTGTTTTTAAAAAAACTGTGCAAATATAAAGGGAAATATTTCCTTAAAAAACCATGTAAACTTGTTTAGGTATATTTAAAGAAAATATTATCCATGATGGTGGAAAAATATGCTTGTTTCATATAAGTTATAAAAATATTCCTTTATTGCTTTTATCGGTAAAGTCACAAAGTACCTTTTTTGGAAGATGATAAGAAGATTCCTTTAAACCCATTTTGTAAAAAATCAAACATGGGTAAAAATGAGTTTTAACCTTCATAGGAGAATAGTAAAAAAAACTCTTTAAAACATTTTTATAAAATATGGATATGGAATGAAAAGTGAGTTTTAAGGGAAACATTAATATATGTTTTTTAAAAGAAAGTCTCTTACCTTGAGTCTGACTCATCATATATATTCTTTGTGTTCTTGAATAACAAAAATATTTTAATTTTATACTTGATTAAGAACCATTTTTAAGTTCATTATTAGTTTATTTCATTTAATACCATTTTACATGAAATTACTTAATCAAGTAAATTCGTATCAAGCATTCTAAAGGTATTTGACTCATATGTTAGAAATGACATCGGTAGGTTGAAAATTTCCAAAGAGGTCATTATTCCCTCTTCTATGGAATAATAATCATCACATAATTATGATTTTATAAATAAATTATACTTTTAAATCAAACCATTAAATATGGTTATGAAAAATGAACTATGTTATAATCATGGAGATGGTAGGTCATACGTATTCATGATTAACATTTCCATTTTCAACGATCAATATAGAAATAAGGTAACTATTATTTTAAATTCCTAGAATGATTATAATATCATATATATCATATTATTTATTTAAATATAATTATATATTAAAATCCTATGTGGATGGTTGATGAGTATATTTGTATTTTTTTTGTCAATATATAAGAATGAACCAAAAGTAAATGTATGTTGAAGTCCTCTGTGATTATTGATTAATCATGGAAAGAGAAAGATAGAAATATTTTTAGAAATACTTAAGAAGTCATGTGATAATGCCTAGAAAATTGTTATAAATTCATATAATGGTATTGGTTATCACACTTGTAAAATTCTCCTTGTTAATTCTAATTATTTTTATGGATTACTCTATGATTAGTGATTAATCATGGAAAGAGAAAGATGGAAAGATTTTGATAAATGCTCAAGAAGTCATGTGATGATTCCTGGAGAATTATTATAGATTCATCTGATGTAATTTAATTTCATTCTTGTAAAATTCTCATTATTGATTTTGATTATTGTTGATGTGATCTTAAATGATTAAAAAATGTTATAAGGAGTATCCACATTGCTACAACAAGTGGAAGATCATGTATAATTATTTACATGAAGTAAAGATGATTAATTTGCAGTGCCGTGAAAAAATGAATTTAAGGCCATGAAATATTTTATGGCATGAAATGAAGGAGAATATTCAATGGTGGTCATAATTTGAAGAAGGTTTTTGGGGTAGTTTGGAAAAAATTGTGGTTATATATTCTATAATTAAGAATTTTCAAAGTAATATAAAGGTGTATTTACTAAAAAAGTATCCAACCCACTGATCAACCAAGGATATCTCAACCTCGAGCACATGTGGGATTCAGAGGTTAATCATGCCTATGGGATCTATCTCAAGACAACCTAATGGGCGGAAGAGTGGGGTGGGATCATATATAAGGCCTGCAGAGTTCCCAAATGGAGGAGAAGGTGTGAACCATTGTTCGAGGTGGCATGGTGGCAGTGGGATTTTTCAAGGGTGGTTCCAAATAAGGTTCTAAATTTTTGGAAAGTTTATGGGAGGAGTTGTTTAATATAGAAGTGGAAGAAAGAGTTATGTTTTGATGTGGGACATGCATAGGGAATTCACTTTTCAACCATCTTAAAAATACATAAATTTCATGCACCATATGATCTCACTGATCTAGACCATTTGATCGGTGATCATTGTTGTCTTCTTTATTCTATGATTGAATCCATATGCAGTGGTTTCTTCCACCATTTTTGAGTTGTGGATCTCATGTCCTTAAATATTGGATTGAACTGAAGGCCTCTTTGACATATCATAATATTGAATCAATTTTCTATGATCTAGTCAAGATCCAAACACATATTATGTTCAATATAAATTCATGAACATGCATGAATATAAGAGAACTCATATGCTGATGAAGTCAACTGCCTTGATGATTTAAATGCAAAGATAATTGAATAGGTATGATAAAAATTGCCATGCATTCAACTTCACATTACATGCATGAATATTAAATTAAGGATAAATTAAATTATAATCCATATAATCTTCTTATGCATCATGGAAGAATGAGGAAGCTTGATCTTTAGAGCGTTTAATTATGGTATGAAAATTGAGTATACGTGTTTTTAATGAATAAGGATAGTGAGATATGGAGAATCATCTACATTAAGAAAAAACAGATTATGGGGTAAATGTTGTTCATGTAGACAGTATACCCATTATTTATTTACTGATCATGTAAATAAGAATATAAATCCCATGAAATTAGGTATTTTCATATTGTGATATGCATCCATATACATGAAGGTAGGGGAAGCCACAACTATTCCATACACCATGTGAGAAGTTAAGACACCTAAACTCTTGGGTATACACTGCTTGAAGATGAAATTCCCAATAGGTGTATTCAAATGAGATAAATTAAAAGGTAAATACCCAACCAGGTATTTTGAATGAGAAATTAATACCCACAGATAATGGTGTATTCAAAGATGATAAAATTAATATAATACTCACGGTCATTCATGTATTATTATTTGAAGGAGAAGAATAAATGTGTTTAATTTATAAACACATTTAATTGATTATCTAATTGGATGAATTTAAATCATGGAATTTTTGAGACCCCATGAACCACATTATTCTTTGTGTATAAATATATGCTTTTAGGTGATGATAAATTACACACCATTGAAATATCCTTTGGATATCCCAATATAGTTTTTGTATCGAAAAGAGAATCAGTCAAAGCTGGGTAATTCTTCAAGAAGGTGATCACATAAACCTGAGCATTTGAAGATAATTCTAAATAAAATAATTTATAAAGTTCTTGATGAATATAACAAGGAATAAGCAATAAGATTTCTTATAGAGAAAGAATGTCTCTTAAAGAACTGGTGGTTCAATTATAAACATTTCCATTTAAGACTGGTGGTGAAAAGACCCAAGCCCGAGCTATCAGTCTTAACCCGTATAAATGATATGTATTTTTTAAAAAATGAAACATAATAAATACAAAACATTGGAATTACAAATAAGTATATTTTACCGGTCTAGTTTTTGGATAATTTGAAACCAATAATACATTCCAACATAACTGTAATAAATTTAGAATTTAATAAATAATTATTTCTTCAGTGCACTACTTCCACAATAGAAATTTATCGCATTAGGACTGCTAAACCTGTAAAATTGATTATAATATATAGGGTGATAATTAATTATTCCTAGTAAAGGGTTCCAAAAAATATAATAAATTTTTGTTAAACATTTATTGATAATAAATATACATAATTTAAAATAGATTCTCACAACACTTTAATATATTTAGAAAACTAGTATTTTACAAAATAAATATAATTAAAAAATCATTGGGAATTATCCTTCAAAAATAATAATTTTATAATGGGTCGTCCATGATACTTGGAAGACCATATTAAAATCCATAATATAAGGAAACTAGTCATAGCTAAGACTTATGGGTTCACTCCCCATAATATCACATAACCCACCATTAGTGCCAATTTTTTAAAACATTTTCCCATGGACCTACCTTTCCATTTCTTACCCAAAACATTTCTAAAGTACTTACATAATATTATTTCATTAAAAATAAAATAATATTTCTCATTTCAACAAAATTTTCTTGAAAAAATCTAAAATCATTTTAGGTAGAATCCCATGCTTGAAATAACTACTACAATTTGAAAACCATAAATGTATTAAAAATGTAACAAGTGCATGCATGGTCTCATAATGCATGGAATGTCACATATGAGAAAGATAATGGTCATACCTATTCATTCATGAAATGTCCGGGGGTACAGATGAAATTGTGCACAGAAAATAATAGCTTGACTTATAATTGAACATAAATTGATAAGAATTTTCAAGGAACACATGTGATTTGTAAACAAAGTGAATATAGGATAAATATTTAAACATTAATTTGATGGTTGTAATACCATTCATAACTATTGAAAATAAATAAATAAGGTTAGATAATACTTAAACATGTTTATATATTTACATATATATATATGTATATGTATATATATACATATACACATATTTATGTGTATATTTGGATTGAAAATATTTAAAACATAAATCCCCTACAACCATAGGTTTAATGAATTATGTTTTAAAAAAACCCTAATCCCATATATTCTAAAAATTGGGGTTTATATATGTGTATATATACATATGTATACACATATATATGAAAACCCATAATTTAATAAGCTAAAACACACCCTTGCAAACCATAAGATTTAGAAATAAACATTTAAAATCAAAAACCCTTATAATTCTGAAAATTTTAATTTTTATAGATTGATTTGATTTTATATATACATATATATATATATACGTATATATTGTATGAAAACATAATTTTAATAAAACTATTAAACCCTTACTTGATTTAGATCAAAAGAGGGGCTGAGAGTTTCTGGAAATTAAGAGAGGGATTGGCAAAGTGAAGTTCTGACACACCAGATCCAATCAGGAGGGATAAAGATGATAGTGCAGGTTAAGCATGGTGTGTGGAATGAGGTTTAAATACAAATATATTTTATTATCTTATAAGGGAACCCATGGGTTTGATTTTTTATTATTATTATTATTAAAACAACACTTAATAATGACCCACATCACTGGTCATACTTTTTATTACGCATCTCCAATAAATATATATAATGATATATTATTTTTATCCTTTTTTTTTTGCCTAACTTGATGGTTCAATATACTTCCTTTATATATAAAATTATAATAATATATTATCTTTATTGTTTTTTTCTCTTTCCCATAGTTCTTCCTCAAAGTTGTTCCATTATGAGTCATGCCACTCTATTTTTCCACATTTTCCTACCTTCCCTCTAATCCAACTTTTGTCAAACTATTAATTATTTATATTATTATTTTATAATATAATCATTACAATTATATTATACTTTATTATCTTATTTAAATTCTTTTTTTAATCAAAATTCTTATCATTTTTTTAAAACATAGCATTTTTTTTAAAACCATTTCAGCATTTTTTCTAAAATATATATATAATTTGTTTTTTTTAAATAATTCCTATCAAAAAAAATATTAAACACACACACATACACACAGATATATATATATATATATATATTGTGCATTTTTTTAATAAATTAATTATATATATATATATAAATTATAAATTTTATAAAATAAAAACATATTATATCACATGTATTAATAAAATATATTATAATGATAATATAGCACATATAGATAATAAAATGATAAATAATAATTATATATATATATATATATATATATTAATTAAATAAAACATATACATATAAAAAAGACAATAATATGTATTTATAAACATATACTTTAAATCACATATAATTTATATAAAAAAATTAAAACAAAAACATAATATAAATTCTTATATTTATAAAATAGATTAACTTAAAATTAATAATTTTCTTAAAAATATGTTTTCCATTAATTCTTATTATTATTATTACATTTATTTAAACATTTTTAATTAAACAAAAATTTATAAACAAAATAGAAAATTTCTAATTGAATTTATTTGGGTGTTACATTCTTCCCCCCTTAATTGAATTCTATCCCCACAATTCGTTCGTACACACAAGTAAAATAATTTTACAAAGGATACATATATAATTTTTTTAATTTGTTCAAATTTTCTAAAATTATCTAGACCATTGTTCTGATACCAACTGAAAATACCCAAGCCCGAGCTATCGGTCTCAACCCATATAAATGTTGTGTTTTTTTATAAATAAAACATAATAAATACACAACATTTGAATTACATATCAGGATCTTTTACTGGTATAGGTTTTGGATAATTAGAAACCAATAATACATTCCAACATAACTTTACAAAATTTATAATTTAATAAACAATGATTTCTTCAACGTACTGCTTCCACAATATAAATTTTTCTCATCATGATTGTTAAACCAGTAAAAGTTATTATAATACATAGGGTGAACATTAATTATTCCCAGAAAATGGGTTTCAAAATAACTTCTAAATTCTATTAAAATGTTTATTGAAAATAAATATACATACTTTAAAATATATTTTCGCAACACTTGTGTAAGATCCTGGTTTTTGGAAAGGTATGTTTTTTTTTGTTTTGGGTTAAATCCCTTGTTTTTGGGTTTTAAAAATGTTTTCCTAAGGTATGAGAGGCTTTGGGGGTGTTCTGGGGGCTCGGGGCATGAAAGAAGGGAAGTCTGGCCAAGACAGGGCTGGGCGTACGGTTTGCGCATGGCCTAGGCAAATCGTGCGGACGGCCCAGGAAGCGTGCGACCCCTCCTCCTCTGGATAGTGGAGAGCGCACCGTCTGTGCATGGTTTGACAAACCGTGCGGTCTGCCCAGGCCAAACCATGCGAACCCTTCCCCCTCCAGAAAAACGCGAGCACACGGTTTTTCAAACCGTGTGGCTAAACCGTGCAGCCACTTAAAGTTTGGAAAATTACAAGTTTGTCACTCCGAGCTTTTAAACCCCACTCGGGATTTTCCTCTACACTCTTCCCTCTTCACCCTAGGATGAACCAAATTGACCCAAGATTCCCAAGGGTTGTTCTCCATCGATTCTTGGTTGTTTTGGGTGTCGTTGGTTGTAGATCGAAGCTCTGGGTAAGTCTAATCTCATCCTTGGTTCTCTTCGTGGTTTAGGGTTTTTATCTTCTCTTCCTCTTGTTTTGAAGCTCTAAAACCCTATCTTTTGGGTGAGTTGTAGGTTGAATCTCTAAAGGTTGGTCGGATCGAGGTCTAAGGACTCGATTGAGTGTGCGTTCAACCGTAGTTTTGAGGTAGGTGGTCTATAAGTGATATCCCATAGTTATTTGGGTGTTTGTGCATGTTTAGTTGTGATCTTGTTTTCCCTTGGTTATGTTTTGGATAACCTTGGCATATTTGGTGATAATGGTGTTTTAAATGGAAAATGGGAACCCTCACGATCCCCATGGGACACGTTGAGTTGACTTGAACTAATTTAGGGCCATCCATGGGATGTTCCGACTTTCCCAGACTTGGGGATTTATATTAAACAAGTGACCTTGTTGTAATAGATTGTATAGCCCTTGATAAACATGTTGGCATGATTGGTTGAATTTGTAATAGAAGTTAGATGATACACCTAGACTTGGTAACAACTGATGGGTTGTTGGAATGGGTTGAATGGTTGATTCATGGAAATTATGAACAGGTTAAATGGGTTAATGTGTAAAATGATTAAATACCATAATGAGATAGGTTATGGGTCTAGTGTTGAATGCTTAGTGAGATAGGCATAACACATGGGAATTGGGTGAATGGTTAAATGATGTAAAATGGTAATGTGTTAATGGGTTAAGGCATAATGTGAATTCCCATGTGGGTTGTTGTGAACAGTGTTTTTTGAAGGGAAATGGTTTGAATGGTTGATGGTTACTTATATATATTTAAGCATTTTCACATGGCTTGGTAGTGTGGGTTATTACTTTAGGATCTACGCCCACGGGTCGAGTAACGAATGGGGCTCTAAACTCCACCCTAATGCATGGTTTAGGAAAGGAGACTGAGGATCTATTCTCCTAACGGTTGCATCCACCCAGAATGAGGCTTTGAGGTGAGGATATGGTTTCTATGAGGGAGTTAGTCCTAGTGAGATAGGATAACGATGTGTTTACCCTCTTGCATGTGATTGTTGGCCTTAGACCCATGTAACATAATGTATGTGATTAACCCATGGAAATGTGATGAAATGGTAAGTGATGATAATTGGTGTGAAATAAATGGTAATGGAAGTGGTAATGGCTTTGGATCTGAATTGATTAATGGAACCTTAAATAATTACTTGGAATTTATCATTAATTTTCCTTTTTCATGCACTACCTGTTTATAATGGATATTTTGTAGACACCGTTGGTGGTGGCCTACTGAGTTGTACTCACACCCTGCTCGGGCCGCCGTTGGGTACCTGAGCCGACTTCATGTTTACAGGTCAGGAGAAGGGCAAGGGTCCTCCCTAGATAGTCGAGTGGATATGGGTAGCACTTGGTAGAGGATCCGTACTTGGATTCGGGACCATTTTGGGGATTTTGGCCATTGTCTTTATTTTGGGATTTTGTACACTTTTGTACTTATACTATGACATGACATATTTATGGTTGGAAATGGTTGTTATACATGTTCCTTGTTTGTTTATTATTGTTTCTGCTATTTGGTTTATTTTTGTTGTGGCTTACTCTGATAAAAAGGGGGTATAGTCTCCACACTTTACTAAATAGACCCTCGCTGCTAGTCGGCAGCCTTTGGCATACGGGGAGGAACGCTTAAGGTCATGTAAGCACCTAGCTCAGAGCACCGGTTTAGTGGCTTTCAGGTCGGGGACATTACAAAGTGGTATCAGAGGAGGTATTTCTTCTCCTTCTCTGAAGTCTTGTAATTTGGGATTGGTAGCCAAGGGTTAAGACATGTCGGGACTTGGTAATGAGCTCGTTCTTGGGAGTAGCTAACCCAGGTATAGGTGAAACCCAAGTCACCCAGGGTTGGAAATGTTGTTCTTGGTTGTGTGTTGTTACAGATGATGATATTTCACTGTTGGGTGATTCACTTGTGGTTTGGTGTGACTATTTTATGATATTTGGCTCGTGGCCTTAACGGCACAAGGTTTTGCATTCATGCATCCTGGTAGGCACCTAGGGAGATAGGTGACATGCATTGTGTTAGGCACACGCATGGGGTGGGTGTGTGAGGCAGGAAAAGTAGGATGCATCATTCATTTCATGAAATCAAAAAAAATGATGAGATGAATGAAGTAAAAAAAGAGGGTGAATGAAAGGAAATAAAATAAGAAATGTTGTGATCGGGTTAAAGTTTTGGGTTGCAATAAATTGCAAGGGTTGATTCGGTGTCTAAAAGAAAAAGGGATGCATAATGACGGTAAAATTGTTAATGAGTTTTGCCTAATGAAAGGTGTAAATGTGTTAAATTGATGATTTTAATATGTTGTGAAATGGGAAATGCTCCTAAGAGGAAAGGATCGTGTTGTGAAAGAAGAATTGGTTTGAAGATGTGTTGATAAAAGAATTGTGACTGAGTAAGTTGGTTACCCATGTTGACCATGACCATGGTAAATATGGTAGGGGTGGTGTTCTAAGTGTGATGATGGTCGTTGGGAAAAAGAATGAAGAATGGTTTGTTTAAGGATTGATCGTGTGGGATCTTTCCATTTGTGGTTAAATTCTGTCGGTCATTCTTTCAAAGTGCCGAGTGAATGACAAGTTTGGAATGGGAATGTTTGAGTGCAAATGTGGGTATCCTTGGTGTTGTCGGTTATCCCCTTGTTTGCATGGGTTGGGGCAGTGAGAGTGCCCTAGTGGAGATTTTGGTCTTGGATTGTGAGACCTTCCCGGTCATGCTATGGCCTAGGTGGTGTGTTTAGGGAGTTGGTATCGTTAAACCTTCAAGGTGACCTATGAGAGAGGTCAGACAAGGCTTTTAGTGTTTTGGGTGTGTGTCACACATGTGGATGTTTTGGACCTTGAAAGTGGGGCATCGAGTGCTGCGTGGTGCAGTGTTGTGATGTAAGGATAAGTGGGGAGGTTGGTGGTCTAGTTATGCATGGTTCTTTCATAAGGTCACCCTAGTGTTTGTGATAAGGGGTAAGGTTTGTTTCTAATGGTTTTATTGCTTGAATGCATGACTCACCTATTTGAGTGAGGATTAATGGAGGTTTGGAAGTTGTTTTGAATAGTAAAGACAAGGGTGGCTAAATTATGGTTATATACTCTCGCTCGATGGTGACACCCGAGGTAAGGGTAGGTCATGTGGCTGAACTTGTGTGTATGAATGGGTTGGTTATGGAGTAGTGGTTGAACCTGGTTGGCAATCACACCTGAGTGGTGATGGTTAAGTGTTGATATGATCCGTTCAGTAGGGAAGCCTGAGATTCCTGGCAGGTCATGGTGTCCCATAGCTTGACATCAGAAATGGGTAAGTTAGTAGTAGTGTTCCTCGAAGACTTCTTAGCGTACCTCATCTAGTGACGAGCATGCCCAACATTTTTATATTGTCCCAGGTATGTTGAGAAGCTCTGGCTCTCGCCAAGAGACATGAATGCGTTTGTTTTGATGAGGTACATCATGGAGTTTACGCAAAAGGAAACGATATGTGTGGAGTTTGATAATGGGATGTACACCCTCGATGGCTTAGGGTGGGGACCTCAGGATGGGTCAAATGTTGACAATTCCTTGGGTTCCATTCATAGAGTCCGAAAAAGGGCACTAGGTGACCTTCGTTTCCTTGTTTTGGGAAAGAGGCTGGATGACCATGTCTATGTTTGGGGTTCGGTTTGTGATCAGTTTTAAGATGCGGTGGTTGGAATCCCTCATGGTGAGCAAAGGTAACGACACTCCTAAGGTGGGGAGTGATAAATTATCCTTGAATATGGAAGATAGAACATCGAGATGGTGTAGTTGAACCAGGGTAGCAGTGAGGAACCGGTGAGGTGCATGTTAGGTTCCTTGGAGAGGTATGTAGGACTTTGAGGTGGTGAAAAATGATCCAAGTGTTGGCTTGAGCTCAGGGTGGTTCAAAGTGAAGTTTGTGAGATTTGTACTAAGTGGTGGGAGGATGTGGTTGGATATGACAACAGGTTGTGGAAAGAGAAGTTGGGGCCTTATAACTCCAACGGAGATTGGGGTTAGACCTGGGTCAATCGTCCTTGTGTGGTTTTAGGATGTCGTGTAGATGGTTGAACCTTGGTCATGTGATGTGGTGACATGCCAAGGGTGATGTCGATGACAGTCTGGAGGGTGGTAATGTCGTGATAATGAATTCTACTAGAATTCGGTAAATGAACTTAGTGGGTGCGTGGAATGATAATGATAGACTTCAGGTTAGTAAGCACCTTGGGAAGGTGAGAAAGGGGTAGTGTACCATCAGTGGAAGGTGGGTGTTCTTGGGAAAGCTAGTCGAAGGTGGTCCGACCTGAGATGGTAAAGTTGAATGGGTGAGGTGAGAGTGACCACCTACGGGCTTATGTTGTAGCGGAAAGCACCTTTAGAATCAAAGTTGAACCAAAGTGAGGTCAGGATGATCTTAGTCCTTGAATGGATGGTGTAGGAATTTCTTCCCAATGGTTGTGACGGTGCGGCTGGATGCCAAGGCAGGGTAATGCTCCTATGGATGCTTGGGGACGGTAAGTTAGAACGTGTTAGGCAATGGGAAGGTTGGGTTGAGTTATGATGGTCCTTCATCGATGGGGGAGGTTCCAAGTAACCAGAAATGGTGGAGATAACCATACCGAATAAATGGTCGGTTGATGACGTGACCATAGTTTCGGGTTGGAAGGACTCGAGTGGTCACTGTTCGGGTGAGTTGGCCCTAGTAGGGAGCTTTGGCACGGTTTAACGGGTTTAGTATCCGAGATTTTTGAATTTCGTTGGGTTTATAGTGTGGAGTGAGATCTTCAGGAAATGTGGTTGGAAGGTTCGTTTGTTTTTCTCCAGGTGATACTGGGTTGGGTCACCATTAGAGTTGGGTGAACAGAAAATGACACCAAGTGATTTGGGTCATGAGTTGTGCTGAGGATTGGGTCGATGAGGTGCCGATTTGTTTCCCCCCTGACGATGAGATGTTGTGTGTTAAGTTTCCTTGTGTTGTGAGTTATGTGTTTCCACCTATGTTTTCCCTATGAAGTTATCGTGGTAAGAATGGTTGAAGTCGATAAATCCTTGAAGAGTTTTCAGCTTCTGTTGTGGCTGCGGTGAGGAAGGCTTGTGGGGCAAGTTAGTGCCCTTGATTCGTGTTTGGTAGGAATTGTGATGTACAACCAAAACTTGGAAAGTGTGAAGTGAATTCTGGTTTGAAAAAGATGTACCGTGATCTCCGAAGGCAGTTTTGGTGGTCTAGAATGAAGAAGGAAGTTGCACGATTTGTGGCACGGTACCTTACCTGTCAGCAGGTGAAGGCTGAGCACCAATGCCCAGGTGGTTTGTTGCATCCATTTCCCATTCTGTAATGGAAGTGGGATGATGTCACAATGAATTTTTTGTGGTTCTTTCGAGGACACCATGGAATAATGATGAAATCTGGGTGGTTCTGGATTAGTTAATGAAGGTGTCTTATTTCTTACCGATTCAGGAGACCTTTACAGTCGACCAGTTGGGTGAGTTGTATGTTCGGGAAATAGTGTGGTTGCATGGTGTTCCGCGGACCATAGTTTCGGACCAAGATCCATGTTTCACCTCGTGTTTCTAGCAGAGGTTACAGTAGGTGCTTGGTACGCAAGTGTTTTTGAGTACAGCTTTCCACCCGCAGACAGACAGGAAGTCGGAGCATGCGATCCAAGTGTCCGAAGACATGTTAAGAGCTTGTGTCTTGGAATTTGGTGGTTCTTGGGAGAGGCACCTATCTTTAGTTGAGTTTTCCTACAATAGCAGTTTTCAGGCTACGATTCAAATGGAACCATTTGAGGCAACTTACGGGAGGCCATGTAGATCTATATTGTGTTGGTTAGAGGACGTTAAATCTGATTTGTTGGGGCCAAGTCTCATGTAGGAGACATCAGAGAGAGTTAAGTTGATCTGGAATCAGATGGATATGGCCAGAGTAGGAAGAATTCGTATGTAGATCAGAGGCGTAGAACTCTTGATTTTGGGTTGGGTGATAAAGTGTTCCTTCGGGTGTCACCAAGATTGGGTCACAGTCAGATTCGGAAGCAGGGAAAGTTGGCGCCCATGTATGTGGGACCTTTTGAGATTGTGGAGAGAATCGGACCAGTGGATTACCAATTGTCTCTTCCACAGTGGTATGGTAGGATGCATGATGTGTTTTCATGTGTCACAGCTTTGACGATATCACCCTGACCCATCTCACATGGTTGATGTTGAGGATGTGGAGATTGAGGCTGATGCGTCCTTTGAGGAGCATCTGATTCGTGTGGTGGATCGTAGTGAAAAGGTCTTTCGAGTCAAGGTTGTGCTACTAGTGCGAGTACTATGGCAGCATGGAAAAGTTCAAAAAGAAACCTGGGAGTGGGAATCGGATATGCGGGCTCAGTGGACCGAAATTTTCACTTTGGTAGAGCAATGAGGCTTGGAAGCGGGGCTCGAGGACGAGCCGTTATAAGGTGGGGAGGTTGTAAGATCCCGGTTTTTGGAAAGGTATGTTTTTGTTGTGTTTTAGGTTAAATCCCTTGTTTTTGGATTTTAAAAATGTTTCTCAAAGGTATGAGAGGCTTTGGGGGTGTTCCGGGGGCTCGGGGAACGAAAGAAGTGAAGTCTAGACAAGACAGGGCTGGGCGCACGGTTTGCGCATGGCCTAGGAAAACTGTGCGGCCGGCCTAGGAAGTGTGTGACCCTTCCTCCTCCGGATAGTGGCGAGCGCACGGTCTGCGCACGGTTTTCCAAACCGTGCGGTCTGCCCAGGCCAAACCGTGCGAACCCTACCCCCTTCGGACAGACGCGAGCGCACGGTTTGCGCACGGTTTTTAAAACCGTGCAGCTAAACCGTGCGTCCACTTAAAGTTTGTAAAATTACAAGTTTACCACTCCGGGAATTTAAACCCCACTCGGTATTATCCTCTCCAATATTCCCTCTTCACCCTAGGATGAACCAAATCGACCCAAGCTTCTCAAGGGTGGTTCTCCATCGATTCTTGGCCGTTTTGGACGCCGTTGGTTACGGATCGAAGCTTCGGGTAAGGCTAATCTTATCCTTGGTTCTCTTTGTGGTTTAGGGTTTGTATCTTCTCTTCCTCTTGTTTCGAAGCTCTAAAACCCAATGTTTTGGGTGATTTGTAGGTTTAAACTCTAAATGTTGGTCGGATCGAGGTCTAAGGACTCGATTGAGTGTGCGTTCAATCGTGGTTTCGAGGTAGGTGGTCTACAAGTGATATCCCATGGTTATTTGGGTGTTTGTGCATGTTTAGTTGTTCTATTGTTTTCCATTGGTTATGTTTTGTATAACATTGGCATATTTGGTGATAATGGTGTTTTAAATGGCAAATGGGAACCCTCACGATCCCCATGGGACGCGTTGAGTTAACTTGACCTAATTTAGGGCTATCCATGGGATGTGCCGACTTTCCCGGACTTGGGGATTTATATTAAACAAGTGACCTTGTTGTAATAGATTGTAGAGACCTTGATAAACATGTGGGAATGATTTGTTGAACTTGGAATAGAAGTTAGGTGATGCACCAAGACTTGGTAACAACCGATGGGTTGTTAGAATGGGTTGAATTGTTGATACATGGAAATGACGAACAGGTTAAATGGGTTAATGTGTAAAATGATTAAAGACCATAATGAGATAGGTTATGGGTATAGTGTTGAATGCTTAGTGAGATAGGCATAACACATGGGAATTGGGTGAATGGTTAAATGATGTGAAATGGTAATGTGTTAATGGGTTAAGGCATAATGTGAATTCCCATGTGGGTTGTTGTGAATAGTGTTTGCCGAAGGGCAATGGTTTGAATGGTTGATGGTTACTTATATATATATAAGCATGTGAACATGGCTTGGTAGTGTGGGGTATGACTTGAGGATCTACTCCCATGGGTCGAGTAAAGACTGAGGCTCTGAACTCCACCCTAATGCACGGGTTAGGAAAGGGGACTGAGGATCTATTCTCCTAATGGTTGCATTTACCCGGACTGAGGCTTCGAGGTGAGGATATGGTTGCTATGAGGGATTTAGTCCTAGTGAGATAGGATAATGATGTGTTTACCCTCTTTCATGTGATTGTTGGCCTTAGACCCATGTAACATAATGTATGTGATTAACTCATGGAAATGTGATGAAATGGTAAGTGATGATAATTGGTGTGAAATGAATGGTAATGGAAGTGGTAATGGCTTTGGCTCGGAATTGGTTAATGGCACCTTAAATAATTACTTGGAATTTATCATTAATTTTCCTTTTGCATGCACTACCTATTTATACTGGATATTTTGTAGACACCATTGGTGGTGGCCTACTGAGTTGTACTCACACCCTGCTCGGGCTGCCGTTGGGTACCCGAGCAAACTTCATGTTTGCAGGTCAAGAGAAGGGAAAGGGTCCTTGCTAGATAGTCAAGTGGATATGGGTAGCACTTGGTAGAGGATCCGGACTTGGAGTCGGGACCATTTTGGGGATTTTGGCCTTTGTCTTTATTTTGGGATTTTGTACACTTTTGCACTTGTAGTATGACATGACATATTTATGGTTGGAAATAGTTTTTATACATGTTCCTTGTTTGTTGATTATTGTTTCCGCTGTTTGGTTTATTTCTGTTGTGGATTAATCTGATAAAAATGGGGTATAGTCTCCCCAATTTACTCCATAGACCCCCGCTGCTAGTTGACAGCCTTTGGCGTATGGGGAGGCATGCTTAAGGTCATGTAACCACCCAGCTCGGAGCACCGGTTTAGTGGCTTCCGGGTCGGGGATGTTACAACTTGAATATATTTAGAAAACCAGTATTTCACAAAATAAATATAATTTAAAAATCATTGGGAATTATCATTTGAAAATAATAATTTCCTGGTGGTTCATCCATGATACTTGGAAGGCCATATTAAAATCCATAACATAAGGTCACTAGTCATAACTAATACTTATGGTTTCAATCCCCATAACATCACATAACCCACCACTAGTGCCGATTTTTTAAAACATTTTTCCATCGACCCACCTTTCTCATTTCATACCCAAAACATTTCTAAAGTAATTAAATTATATTATTTACTTCAAAAGAAAATAATTTTTCTCATGTCAACAACATTTTCTCGAAAAAATCTAAAATCATTTTAGGGAGAATCCCATGCTTGAAATAACTACTACTATTTGAAAACCATAACTATATGAAAAATTAAACAAATGTGTACATGATCTCATAATGCATGGAATGTCACATATGAGCTAGATGATAGTCATACCTATTCATTCATGACATTTCAGGGGGTACATATGCAATTTTGCACATAAAATAATATCTTGACTTATAATTTCACATAAATTGATAAGAATTTTCAAGGAACATATGTAATTTATAAATAAAGTAAATATATGATAAATATTTAAACATTAATTTGATGGTTGTAATACCATTCATAACTAATGAAAATAAATAGAGAAGGTTAGATAATACTTAAACATGTTTATATATTTACATATACATATGTTTATGTATATATATATACATATGTTTATGTATATATATATACATATACACATATTTATGTGTATATTTGGATTGAAAATATTTAAAACATGAATCCCCTACAACTCTAGGTTTAATAAATTAAGTTTTTAAAAACAAAACCCGAATCCCATCTATTCTGAAAATTGGGGGTTATATATGTATATTTTTACATATGTATACACATATATATGAAACAACCATAATTTGATAAGCTAAAACACACCCTTTCAAACCACAAGATTTAGAAATAAACATTTAAAATCAAAAAACCTTATCATTCTGAGAATTTTAAGTTATATAGATTGATATTAATTAATATATACATATGTGTGGGTGTGTGTGTGTGTATCTTGTATGATAGAATAATTTGAACAAAACTATTAAAACCTTAATTGATTTAGATCAATAGTGGGGCAGAGGGTTTTTAGAAACCAAGAGAGGGCTTGGAAGAGTGAGGTTCAGACACACCAGATCTAATCAGGAGTAATACAGATGATAGTGCAAGTTAATCATGGTGTGAGGAGTGAGGTTTACACACACACACACACACACATATTATTATCTTACATAGGAAGTCATGTGTTTTGTTTAATATTATTATTATTATTATTAAAAAAATACTAAATAATGACCCACATCACGGGTCTTACTTTTTATTATGCATCTCCAATCAATATATATAATGATATATTATTTTTATAATTTTTTTGTCTAACTTCATGGTTCAATATACTTCTTTTATCTATCAAATTTTAATAATATATTATCTTTATTTCTTTCGTCCTCTTTCCCACGGTTCTTCCTCAAAGTCATTCCATTATAAGTCACGCCACTCTTTTTTTCCACGTTTTCCTTCCTTCACTCTAATCCCACTTTTTTCAGACTATTCATTATTTATTTTATTATTTTATCATATAATCATTACAATTATATTTTACTTTATTATCTTATTTAACTTCTTTTTTTAATCAAAAGTCTTATTGTTTTTTTAACATATCATTTTTTAAACCATTTTAGCATTTTTTTCAAAAATATATATATATAATTCATTTTTCTAAAAATTCCCATCAAAAATAATTTATTAAAAAATACACATATATATATTGTGTATTTTTTATAATAAAGTAATTATATATATATTTATAATTTAGAAATTTTATAAAAAAACATATTATATCTCATATATTTATAAAATATATTATAATGATAATATAGAACATATAGATTATAAAATGATAAGCAATAATTATATATATATATATATAATTAAATAAAAAATATACATATAAAAAATAAAAATTATATGTATTTATAAAAATATACTTTAAATCAAATATAATTTATATAAAAAAATTGTAAAACATAAAAAAAATTAAATTATTATATTTATAAAATATATTAACATAAAATTAATAATTTTCTTAAAAATAAGTTTTCCATTAATTATTTTTATTATTATTACATTTATTTAAACATTTTTAATTAAACAAAAAATTATAAACAAAATAAAAAAATTCTAATTGAATTTCTTGGGGTGTTATAGGTGGTACTGATATAAATAATGCCTCTCACTCAGGATGATCAATATGTACCTATATAATCATTTTGAACTAGTTATAGGAATTTATAATCATTTAAATTTACAATGATAATAGAATCTGTGAAAAACCCCATAGGTTGATCATGATAAGAAGTAGGTCTTAGTACTAAACATTGTAAAAATATTTGTGTGCTATTGTTTATTTTCTAATATACATTATGATTATTGAGATTGCATGATATATCCATTTATATTAGCTAGGGTAGAGATTTTAGAGAAAGATGGGCTAACTAAAAGAAATTAAAATTCAGTAAAAATTTGGGTACACCGATTCACCCCCCCCCCCCAGTGTCCCTGGACAAATACATCTAGGCTCTAAAAGTTGTATTAGAGTGTACGTAAACCTCTAATTAGATGCAATTTGTTTCCTTATTTATTTTAATAAGGTTTATTTGAATTGAATATTTGAAGTTGATTCTGAAATACCTCAAGTTGAATAGATACTCTCTACTCCTATTGAAGAAGACATGAAAGTCTCTAACAAGACTGTGAAAAACAGGAAGAAGAATGAAGAAAAGTTATTGAGTTAAAATATCAATGAAAGAAGAAAAGGATTAATAATCTCTTATTAAATCAGTTAACAATGATCCTTTTAAATTAACTATCTTAATCTATGAAGAGTTTAAGGTAGTTGAATCTGTCAAATTAATTGAATACTTATACTCACAATTTGAAAGATATATGAAAAATGTTCCTAAAAAGTGATTTCATATATACTTAATTCTTTCAAGGAGATTTTTTATAACATATAATATCTTGAAGAGGAAATTAATATACAGGAGGATGAAATTATTAAGAAAATAAAAAGGTGCAGTTATCTCATAGACCTCATTGAAGGAAAAGTAAAATCTGTAACACTTTGCAATGAAAATATTTCATTAATTGAAGAATAATTGCAACGGAATTTTTATAAGATTATTGTTATTAAAAATGTTTTTAGTTAAGTAATCAATTCACTTAAAACATTTTTCAATGTTTCCATGAATTTTATATAAGCTAATCTTGAATACAAATCATGTAGATTCAAGGATATTAACATTTTAGTGGAAGAACATACCAATTTGTATGAAGAATCTATTCAAAAGATCCATTATCTAGAAGAATATATTCAAAAGATTCATGATCTAGAAGAATCACATAAATATACTATAAGTTTCAATTAATCCAAATTTGAAGTTAAATCTAGAAGAATCAAAGACCTTACCAACTCTATAATCAAAGGTAGTAAACATAATGAAGTTCATATTGCAAGAATTAAAAGTGAATGAGAAGAAAAATTTACATTAGTTGAAAATGAAAATTTTTCCCTCAACATTAAATGTCTTGAACTATATTTAAATTTGAGAAAATTTAAGGGTACATATTCTAGAACTTCCCAAGTTACTGAAAATAATAATTCGACCACCCTAACATATGAAGAGAATCTAACTCCAAGAAGAGATGTTTTTATACAAACTGTCGATGTGATTCATGTCTCTAAAGATACTCATATTGGTGGTAATAATAGTTCAAGATCATCTCTTGTTCAACCTTATAAAAGCTCAAGAATTAAGGTAACCCTTAACCTGGTTATTTTTTTCTACTAATGCAGTCTCATATGCTAGTATATGTTCAAAGCCAAAAGTTAGGAAAATAAGGGTTGATAAAAATTATAATACATACACCAAAAAAAAAGGGTAGATAATATAAATATCAATAAAAATAACTCCCAAAATGACTCTCCAAAAGTTAAAAGAAAAATTCTAAGACACCAAGGCACTAAAACAAGTCAAACTGATACTGAAGAAAAATGAGGAGATTTGTTGGCTACTTTTGGTGCTACTGTAAGTTTGGAAATATGGATGTTGAATTTTGGAACAACATGAGAATGTATTAATACTATAGAAGGATGCAATTCATGGGGAGTAAAGGTGAAAAGATAAAGAAACCTTCAAAATAGAAGTAGCTTCCATAGAATATAATTAATCTATACACAAGAAAAATATTCAAATGCCTTGATGAATTCTATAAGTACTGTAATATATGTGGTCACATAGAAGAATATTTCTGGTATTTAACAATCTGGTAAAAATCCTATACAAATAAAAACAAAAAAAATGTATAAGTAAAGAAAAAAATTAAAAGACTTCCTTGGGGAATAAAAAAAGTAGTTAAGAAATATATGAATCCAGATACACCTAATAAGAATTAAATGATATATTACAATAATTACATGTAAACCAATAAAATATTATTCTAATAAGGAAAGAGAGTTCATACCATGGACCACTAAAAATAGGCCATTGAAATGAATAAAAGAATTTTGAAATCAATAAAATAGTTAAACCATGAAAGAAAGAGAAAATAATATTGATGAAGACATTCCTAAAGAAGATTTTGATAAGTTGCCTAATAAAAGTAACTCAAAAACACTAAATAACTCATGTAAAAGCTTCAAGATAGAATATGTTAATAAGGAAATAAGGAGTGCTTAATCATTTTCCTAAACAAGTACAATCTTCTAGATAAATGAAAAATGATTAATATGAATCACTAACTAGAGAAAAGGAAAAGGGAAAATATATTGTTTCAAATGAAGAAGAATTAAATTTCATGAGAGGTTTTCAAAAAATGAAAATTAAAGTGTCACAAAAAAATTGTGTGGAAGGTGAAATCAGACTGGACATACTGTAATAAATTTTATGATCCTTATACCTTATCAAAAGGATATGTTGAAGATATAAAATCAAGAATCAAAGGAACCTATTTCATTACTAGTAGATGTGAAGATAAATAATCCACACAAGATAAATATAAATTAAAGAAAAAAATAAATTCTATTGAATAAATTATAGAATTTTAAATCTAAATGATACACAAGCATGAAGAGTGCAATATAGTTTCGAGCTGCAAGAAAACAAGTCTCTACATTGAGAAAAAATTCTCAACCCTGTTTATTTTATTAACTACATAAGTGTTACACCTTATTCTATTATTCTTGAGTAGTATTTTTGTTCACATTTCAAGGAATTGAAGGTGAAGTTAATTTTAAATATGAGAAATGATTGAAAAAAGTGGAAGAAAACGAATTGGAATGAATATTTAATATCTGATAAAAAATTGAATTGTTCCACAATGGTGGATCATCATATCTAGAAGACTATCAGATGAAATTTTCCACTAGGTCAAATGGAAGGGAATTTACCCCTTGAGGGGGAGAAAACATGAGGTAGATACTATCAAGATTTGTTCCTTGAATATTTAAAGATCATTTCATCTCAATAGAAGCTAAAAATAGAGGTAATCCAATTACACTTATTTCCATTGTCTTGATTATATCAAACATGTGCATCAAGGGGGTGTTGGTTGGTGAGTAAAACTCATATAAAGGGGGAGTAAAATATTCTTTCACTTGAAATTTCTTATGTGTCTCTTTGAGAAATAAATATTTTATAAGCATGATATCAAATTCATGGTTTTTAATGGACAACATAGACAACCTTGGTTATATCTATCTTTTTTTCTTCACCGGGTTAGCCTTAAACGAGACCAACTAAATTCTCTTTTCTAAGTGAACCATGTGGTACCATCCTTATTTCATAAAAAAGGATAATTTATTTTTAAATTACTTGAAGTGAATAAGAAAACCCTTACATTAACCCTTTGAATTTATTGTTAATAATGGGGACAAGGGAAATTGACTTTAAGGAAATGGTATTGAAAAAAAGGCAAAGGGGGAGATTAAAATACTCATGTGGATGGTTTATGAGTATGGTTATATTTGTTATCAATATATAATAAGGAATCAAAATTCAATGTATGATGACTTTCTCTATGATTAGTGGTTATTCATGGAAAGAGAGAGATGGAAAGAGTTTGAGAAATACTCAAGAAGGAATGTGGTGATTCTTGGAGAATTGTTATGGATTCATATAATGGTATTGGATGTCTTTCTTGGAAAATTCTCCTTGTTAATTATAATTATTATAATGGATTTATCTATGATTTGTGATTAATAATGGAAAGACAAAGATGTAAAGAGTTTTAGAAATACTTAGGAAGTCATGAGATGATTCCTAGAGAATTATTATAAATTCATCTAATGTCATTGGATGTCACATTAGGAAAATTCTTTTTATTAATTATGATGATTGTTAATTTGATCATAAATGATTAATAAATGTTCTGAGGAGTTTTCACATTGCGAAAATATGTGTAAGATCATGTATGATTATTTAAATAATGTGAATAAGATGAATTGGAGGTGCCATGAAAAAATTAATTTAAGGCCATGAAATATTTATTTCATGAAATGAAGGAGAAGATTTAATGGTGTCTATAATTTCATGAAGGTGTTTAGGGTAGTTTGGAAACAATTTTGGTTATATATTCTATACTTCAGAATTTTATAAGTAATATAATGGTGGATTTACTAAAAAAATAGTCAACCCACTGATCATCCAAGTCCAGCTCAACCTCGAGCACATGTCAGACTCGGAGGTCGACCAATCCCAAGGGAGCCATCCTGGGACAACCCAGTGGGTGGCAGCATGGGGTAGACCTATATATAAGGCCCACAAACCACTCACATAGAGGAGTAGGAGCAGTTCCATCATGTGGGGTGGCACAGTGGATGTGGGAACCAATACAAACAATGCTAGTGTAGGTTCTGAACTTTTGGAAAGCTGATGAGAGGAGTTGTTTAATATTGAAATAGAAGACATAGAAATGTTTCGATGTCAGACATGTGTGGGGAATTCACTATTCATTCATCTTAAAAATATAGAAATTTTCCACACCTTCCAATCTCACTAATATGGACCATCCAATTAGCACGCATTGTTGTCTTATTCCTTCCATGTTTGAATCCATCTACAGTAGTTACTTCCACTACTTTGGAGATGTGGATCTAATGGTCTCATCCACTAGATTGAACTGAAGTTTATCTTCTATATATCGAAGGCTGAATCAATTTCCTATGATCCATGAAATATCCAAGCACACATTATATTCAATATTCATTCATGAATATGCATAAACAGAAGAATCCTCATATGTTGATGAAGCTGACTTCCTAGAAAAGTTAAATGGAAATATAATTGCATAGGTATTGTCAAAATTGTTTTCATAAATCTTTATATTGCATGAAAATTAAATTAACGGTAAATTAAATTATAATCCACAACATTTTCTTATACTGAATAAAATAATGATGAAGAATGACCCTTTGGGTGTTTATATTTGGTACAACATTTGATAATATGTGTGTTTAATGCACATAGATAGTGATCTGTAGAGAATCATTCATGTTAAGAAACAGATAGAGCTTTGGGTAGATGGTGCTCATGTAGATAGTATACCCCTCGAGTATTTACAACCCATGTGAATAATAATGGAAAGCCCATATAGTCAGGTATTTTCATGTTGAGAGATGCATGCATATACATGAAGATAGGTGAAGTTGCGGCTATTTCATATGCTACATGATAAGTAAAGACACCCAAAATCATTGGTATACAATTCTTGAAGATGAAATACCCAAAAAGAGTATTCAAATGAGATAAATGAAAAATGAAATACCCAATCGAGTATTTTGGATGAGAAACTAATACCCACAAATAATGGGGTATTCAAAGATGAGGAAATGAATATAATACCCATGGTCATTTGGGTTTTATTATTTTAAGGAGTATAATAAATTTTTTTAATTCATAAATACATTTGATTGAGGATTTAATTGGGAGAATTTAAATCATGGAATTAATGAGACCCCATGCACCATATTATTATTTTCATATAAATATGTGTCTGAAGGCGAAGAGAAATTAAAAACCATTGCAATATCCTTTAGATATCCTAATATAGTTTTTTTATCAAAGATCTAAGGATTCAAATATGGGTAACTCTTCAATAATGTGATCACAGGAACTTGATCATTTGAATATAATTCTCAAGACCATCATTGTTGAAGTTCTTGATGAATCTTGCAAGGAAGGATTAATGATATTTATTATAGAGAAATAATATCTTGATAATAACTGGTGGTTCTAGTATAAACAACACCATTTAATACTAGTGGTACCAATATAAATAATGCCTCTCACTCATGAATATAAATATATTATGGCATAATCAATATGCGCTAGTTATAGGCATTTGTAATAACTAAAATTTAAAATGATAAGAGAATCCATTAAATAAACACATTTTGATCATAATAAGGAGTAAGAATTAGTATAAATCCTTGTAAAAATCATTTTTTTCTACTATCTCTTTTATTATCTATATTATGATTGTTGAGAGTGCACAACAGATCTGTTCCTCTTAACCAGGCCAGAGCTTCAAGAGAAAGAGAGACTAACTAAAATAAAGTAAAATTAAATAAAAATTTGGTTACACTAATTCACCCACCCACCCCCCAGTGTACCTACACGGTCTATATGATATCTACAATATATGTCATCCATGTTATGTGGTGATTAAAAATGAATCACATCACTTTATGGAGGTACATGTACGCACGAATGACATTATCGTATTTCAGTGAATGAAAAGAAAAAAAATTAATTGTTATATTTTAATTTATGAATGAAAAATATTTCATGAATATCATATATATATATATACCTTAAATACATTATTATAACTAGAAGTGAGAGGTGGTTATGGAAAACAAATTACATTTTTTCGTGAGGTGGTAGTTCCTTGTACACACAAATGATGAATTCCTCTCCCATTTGATGGAATTTTGAAATGGATATAGGTTATTTAATTAAAATAATAACATTTAAGTATATACAGGATACTATTTTTATTATTTTATCAGGGTTAAAAAATATTTGAAGGATGTGGAAGAAGAAAGAAATCTAAAAAATGTGATTAAAAACTATACCTCTTCTTTGGAAAGTGTTCTTTAATTAACACCTTAATCATTATAAAGTTGGTATTATTCCTAAAACATGACCTCTATAATTAGGTGATGGATTCTAGGAAGGTATATGGTCAGGTATTGGCTAAACCAAATGGGTTTTTAACTATTAATAAATGATAATAGGATGTTCCCTTTTATAACAGAGGGGAGGGTCACTCTTAGAATTTCTCCAAATATTAAACAAATATAAATTATTTTTTAATTAAAAAATGATAAAAACTTATTTATTTAGAATATAGGATAATTATGGGTTGAAATAATCTCATACTAAAATTGTTTTACATGTTTATATCACATTTTACCCTTATCATTTGGTTTTAATCCCTCATTAACCCTTTTTAAACTTATCGTGACAACAAGGATTTTTACTCCTTGAGGTTCAATATAGTTACTATAAATAGAAAAAAGGCCCATAAATGGAACATTTTTTCAATTATAAATCATATCATAATAAATTTTCTAAATACAATATTTTTAATAATTTTATATTATTTAATAAAATATTATTTATTATAAAATATCATTAATGTCAAGTTTTAGAACTACTCGATACTTTGATTTTAATAAAATCAATAAAATTAGAAAAATTAGAAAAATATTTTTTTTATATCCTAAAAATGTCATGTTAATATAGAAAATTCATGTATCATATTATTTATCTCAAATTGTATTACATTTAATATTTTTAATATCATTTATTTGATTTTATCATTAATTGAATAATTATTACATCAGTGTTGTGTAAATATTTAAGGAAACTATTTCTTAACTAAAAAATAAAAAATACCATGATGAAGATTAATATTTTATATTTCATAAAAATATTTATAAATTAAAATATATTCTATTTATCCCTATGTTAAAAATATTATATTTATTAAAAATAAGAGTGTGACATGTTTGACTTTTCTTTAAATAAAATACTATAAAGGTCATAATCTCATCCAAATGGATATAAAATGCCATATAAACGAATATTGGGTGATTATGCATGAAATGGAATTATAAAATGTGGTTAAGTCAAGTTTTAGGGTTATTTTTCAGTCCTTATCATTTTATTTTAACTTTAATTACCTGATTTACCCTTTATCGTGGTAATAAAAATTACTAAGGTTATTATTCATATTGACCAAAAATAAAAGGGAAATATTTAATAAATTTAGAAACATTGATTCCAAATAAGGAATTGATTTTTAAAAATTTAAAAAATAGAATTTCCAAATTTTAATTTAGAATTATACCAGGAAAATGTGATGAAAAACAGTTTTTCAGAAAAATGTCCTTTTAATGTAACAATGTTTTTATACTAAATTCAAGTATAAAATTCATTTTAAAAACCATAAATTAATTATTTAAAATCAAAAGGAACTAATTAAATTTAAAAACTAATTCAAAATAGAATTTTAATTTGTAAATAATTTAAAATGAAATTATAATTTTCAATAAAAATCAGTATTTTTCACTATTCATTGAAAAATCAATCATTTCAAAAAAATTCTCAAAAAATCATCTTAAGATAATTTTGATATGATTAATTCAAAAATGAATTTTATTTTCCAAATACATTTTCTAAAAATTCTAAAAATTAATTATAATATTCACTCATAAAAAAAAAGAAAATCCATTTTATAAGAAAACATATTTTTGAAAATAAAATGACTTTACTAAAAATTAGGTGATTATTTAAAAAGAATTAATTAATACATTTGAAATTATTAGGACTATTATTTAAATTTCATAATGTGATTAATACTATTCATTCCTGCCAATTTAACATTTCCGTTATAATATTCACATTTAAATAATAATATTTCATTGTTCTTTTGAAATCAATGGTGAATATCTTATACACTATTGAACATAATCATTCTATTAAAAAGTAAGTATATTAAATTATCCCCCCTTTAAGAAATTTCATCCTCACAATTTAAAATTAGTATCTAAAACTAGGTGTTTGACTTTTCAAAATACCTTTTTTGAAATCCCATATCATAAATAGGGTTAATAAAACTTCATTTTGAAATGAGAGAACGGGAAGTGCGAAGGTCATTTCGAATAACACATAGTATGTTTAAAAGTATGATAATATAAGTGATAAGTAAAAGCATGGATATTGAATAAAAACCAAAATCTTAAGGACTAATAGAGAGTGATGGATAATATAGTCATGAGAAAGTTAACCATCATAAAACCATAAATCTATGATAGGTTAAAAGGTCTCTGATTTCTCGATAAGAAAATTAAATATATAATTCTTTTTTTAATCCTTTTCCTAAAGTTGAGGAATTATTTTAATTCATATACTAATAACATCATGAAATATTCTTACTTTATAAGTATAATTTCATTCTTTAATCAATTTCCACCACAAAACCATATTTTTCTCCAAACGATGAGTATTCAAGATAAATTTTTTTATACTTGAAGTAGAATAAACTTATAATAAATCACATAATACCTAAAAAGAAAAAAAAAATTCTACTCTAATTATAAATTAATCGCAACCAAAATAGTTATCTCGTTATAAGACGACTCTCAAAAATGAATAAACCTTCAAATGAATAAAAACATCTTTAATCTCCAAAATTAAATAGTAATACCACAGTTCAAATTAGATCATTCAATAAATAACTATCCTTAAAATTATTAAAAATATTCTTGACTAATATTGAAACCCAACAATCAAAAGGCTTGGATCACATAATCTTACAAGATAATTTTTATATTTATCTCTAAATAACTTCAATCACTCTTAATGTCTGATACCAAAAATGTAATTGTTATAATCATGTATTCTCCAAGATATGCTAATCATTTCTATAAATAACCTGGATCACCATAAATCCATAATAAAATAACATATGTTTACATAATATTATTTTTCCTTTATTTCTCAAATAATCCCACGGTATTATGCTTACATTAATCCTATAATTCTCCCCAAAATTATAGTGATGTTATTTTGATATAACATTAATCACTTAACCACTAAATCAATTTCCAATCTCATGGTTATCTATATGATAAAATATATTTTCCCAAATTGTAATAACCCATAATTACCAAAAAATTAGAGATCATATAAACCCTAAAGGCTACCAATAACTTCAAACATATGTTCACCAAAATCAAAGGAACTCTTCCTCAAGTAACCTTATTTTTACATGTTAAACTTAAGGGATGAATATAGATAAAAAATTTATCAAAACTCAATAAATGTCTCCTAAAGATATTCACCTTTTCACTAGACCATTTTTCCAATATATTGATTCCATATAACATATGATTATAAATTTTGAAAACAAAACCTACTATTGAATATCCTTTAGGTGTTTCATGATTCTCATGATATTTATAATACATTAGAATATTAGTCATAAACTCATCTTTCACTCAACATCCTTCTTAATCCTTTAACCATTATTTGTTGTCTTATTAGTTAATACTTTATTTCTATAAATCAAATATATGAAATATATCCTTATAATTCATCAATATCAACCCAAAAAAATCATACTTAGAGTATAATAAAATAATCCATACCTTAAATCCAAATATCAGTGTCTTCCTTTATAATTTTGATATCTCCTTTATGTTCCAGCATGAATTCCATATCTCAAAAAAATAAATAGTTAAGTCCTTGGTGGAATCTCCCTTGTAAAATTAGATGGATAAAATAAGATTTTAAAATCATATAAAAGATACTCCATGATCCATAAATTTTTTGAATAAGTGAAATTGTGTTTGATAGATCAAATAGTTTCTTGTAGGTTATTTGGATGTTCAAAAAGCTTTCAAATCCATTTGAACAAGATTTTTCCATTATAGTGATGATTAAATCATTTGTTAGGGATAAGAAGGTTGTTTGAAATATTTTCCCTTTCATCTTGATGGGAGATCATTAATCGGTATAAAATAACATCATTAAAACATGAAATGAATTATTTCATGTTAAAATGAAAATATTCCTTTTAAAGATAATACCCTTAAACTCTATAATAATTTAACATTAAAATCGTTTATACCTAATTTAGTTCACCTTATAAATCCAATATCCAAAAAATATCATTAATATCATCAAAATCAATCACTTTAAACCACAAAAGGGTTGTCTAAGACTTTAAACTTATAATCAATCTTAAACTTGTATACTCATGATAGTATCCATAAGTCTTAAGATAGACTCATATGAAAATATCTTAATCTCCAAAGTTCATTAAACCTTCATCTCATACCAATTGTAAGGACCCGACCTTAAACATTACACAATGTTAATTTTTAAGTCAATAATTCATTTTATTATATTTTAGAATTTTTTAGATTTAGAGTTTTTGAGAATTAGGTCATAACTCATACTTTAAAAAATCATATATATATACAAAAAGGACACTTTCGTTCAGTATCTATTTTTTCATAATATAAAAATTTTAAAATAAAACTTAATTTATTTTTATGAAAAATCTTCATGACTTTTAACTTGACTTCTTATTTTCCTTTACCCATCCTTATACCCTTTGAAAAACATTTTAAAAACATGGGATGAGTACAATAAGCTCAGTAAGGGACATAAAAAGAATAAATATCTTAGTCTAGTGAAGAACATGAAAAATCATGAAAACACTTTCTTAAAAACATACATTTTTACAAAAAAATATGAGCATCATATTTTTCATAAGGATTTTTATCTTACCTTTTTTAAATCAAACATTTTCATATAAAACTCATTATCAAGCATAGAAAAGTTAGGTAACTTGGGACATAATTTTCTATTTCACTCTTAAAATGAAAGAACCAATATGGTCAACTTATATATCTATAGTACCCAATTCATTAGAGGGATATCATAGACCCAACCATCCTTCATTAATAATGTAACCACCTATCAGAGCCTTCATAGTGGTTGGATGGGGTTCAACTAGGTCAACTCCTACCTACCTCGCTTCCCTTCTTCACGATGGCATAGGTCATAGCCATGGCGTCGCCTCCCCTCCTCGATTCACTATGGTTGATGAGGGGGATTATCCTCATTCTTGTTCACTTCCTTCACATAATAATAACTTCTCCTCTTTCACATACCCATATTACCTACCTCTCTTCTCTTCCATAGAAGTTATCCCTAAGGTTCAATCTTGCATGAATGGATTTATCTTGGTCCCGATTTCTTCATCAGAGTTCACAAAAGAATCAACACTCTTGGATCTCACTCTAGTGGCCCAATTTTGGAAGAAACGTCCCACTGTTTATGCCTTCAACAGGTTCGTGTACTCTTCTTGGAATCATCAGGACTGAGCAATTATTGTCCTTTTAGATGCAAATCATATCTTGATCCGTTTCTCGAATGAAGACGTCATGGTTTATTCTTAGGCTTCTTCTCCACAATCAATGAATGGTTTTCATTTTTCCTTCATCTGGTGGTCCTTTTATTTCCACCTGATGTGAGACTCTCCGATCACTATGCTCTAGATCTCTCTCCTTGGAGTCCCTTTACCATTCCAGAATCAGGCTATTCTTCGGTTGATTGGCAGCATGGTAGGGAGCTACCTCTACTTGGATTCTCGTAAAAATGTCATATAGCATCCCATCACACTGAGGATTTGTGTTGAAACTAATGTGTCAAAGGGACCACTATACTAAATTACCATCAATATTGAAGGTGAACTCCTCTGGCATCAGAAAGTATGTTATGACACCTGGACTAACTATTGTGTTTTCTATGGTCGTCTTGGGAACTTGGAATCAATATGTTGACGTAGGTGTAGTATCAACCAAGCGCAGACCTTAGAGGAGTGGGTGTTATTTGTGATGGAGGTGACATGGTTCATTAGATCCATGCTTAGGAGAATCACCTTGAAGTATTTGCGTAGGAGACCATTCCTACCTTTGTTATACACTTGTTGATCGATGCAATCAAGGATTCCCATTGTGAGTCAGGGAAGAGGGTGGTGAACCCAAATATGGTGGAAATCTTCAGCTTCCTGAAACATGACCTGGGTGTCCCAAACAGGATGCATAATCCTAGAGATGAATAGGTTTAGTAACCTAGAATAGTGGACTCAGGTCCTAAGATAGTATCCATTTGGAAAATCCAAAATGTTTCTATAGTTGATCCACATGATGAGAAATGGAATTCTAGTGTGATTGAGCTGACTAGAAATGGAATAAAGGAGGGGTCTTGTGGGATGAGGTAGTTTAGATAGGACAAGGATCATGGGGTCTGATGAGGTGAGTGTTTTGGGTTCCTTAGACCCAAACACTTTTGTTTCAATGGCCCCATCATATTTAGTGACTTCATGTGATGGTCTGAAGGCTACCCCTGAGGTATATCTCAAAGGGAATAGCTCCCAAAATAGGTTTTCTGTTTTGGGAGAGGGTGACTATTATGCACCTGAAGAAAGGATTGATGTGGAGCCAACTCATGATGAGAATTCCCATAAGAGGCTAGAGCACCATGAAGATGAAAATAAATCTACCTCAGACTCCTGATTAGTAGAGTCCAAGGAAGTACACATTGTGGAGTATTATTTTAGATACTCCTAAAAGAAAATAAATAACACCATTATATACTCATATGGATTTATTAAACACACCTAGAGAACGTGAAGATGAAAGGATTATTCTAATTTACCTATTCCTCCTGTTATAAGATCTTTAAGAAGATTTAAATTCTCTCTATCATGTGTGGATAAAAACCTTAAGAGTAAGAATAAAGGCCCTAAAAGGCATGTGGAGATGGTGACTCAAAAAGATAAAGAATCTCAAGAAGGCGACTCATCATTCATCGATCTGGTGCAAGCAAAAAATGATATTTTTGGGATAGATATCCCCCTGAGTAGCAATGAATTGTTGGAGTGTAATTATTGGGAACTTATTATCATTTTCAATGAATAATTATTAGAGAATTAATTAGAGGTCAACAAAACACAGGAGGAGTTGGGAACCTATGGAAAGAAGATCTTCATGGAGGATTTTTCCCAAACTTGCTACAAGGTGGCTGACAATATTGAAGACCTCATCAAATATAATCTGTATGCAAAGGCCAACACTCTAAAATGGTTTCTTTATAGATGAAAGGTTTCTAAACAACTTAAACTACAATTTAAAAAGTCATAAATTACTTATGAAGTTGGTTTAGTTTCTACTTTTGTACCGGAATGGTTTCCCACTTTTTCCTTGAAAGTGTTTTCTTTAATAAATAAAAATATTATGGTGATGTAACCACTTATCCTTGGATAAAAATGTATCCACGCATATATAGTTAATAACATAACCACTCATCTTTAGTTTATAATTGAACCACTAATCCATGGTTTGTAATAGAACCACCCATCATTACAAACTATTTCTAAGAAACATAACATATTCAAAAACACCTAAATTTTTTCAAATTCCAATATAAAATATTCTTTTCACCCATAATAAAAAATTTCTAGATATTGAAATATCCCTTTCCTTTAAAAACCCCAATTATCAATACCAAAATACCAAGAAAAAGTGAAATATGGTTTTTCTTTGAAGAAAATTTGGAAGCTTCTAAATGAATCCAATATAAAATAACATCAAAACATGTCATGTTATATAGAAAATTATTTTGTAATATCACTTGGAACATTTCCTATGTAAAATACCATTTTTATTTTTAAATCACTTGTTTTAAAAAAATAACACAAGTAGGATGGAAAATATTTCCTTTGAAAATAAACATATAAACTTTTAAAGTAAGCTTCAAAGAAAATATTAGTATTGAAGTTAGTAAAATAAACACATGCCTTATAAGTTAAAAAACATTCCTTCCATACTTTTGTTAAAAAATCACAAAGTACCTTGTTTGGAAAATGACAAGAATATTCCTTTAAAACCATTTTGTAAAAAATAAAAAATGGGTAAAAATAACTTTTAACCTTCATAGGAAACTATTAAAGATTTTCTTTAAAACATTTTTAGAAAATATGTATATGAAATAAAAATATAGTTTTAAGGGAAACATTAGATGATGATTTTTAAAAGAAAGTCACATGCCTTGAGTCTGACTCATCTCGTATGTTATTTATCTTCCTGAAAAAAAAATATTTTAGTTTTTATAATTAATTAAGAAACCGATTAAATTTAATTATTCCTTTATTTCATTTAGTACCATTTTACATACAATTACTTAATTAATTAAATTCATGTCGTTTATTTTAACGATATTCGACTCATATGTCAAAAATGATATCAGTAGTTTGACAATTGTCAAATAGATAATTATTACAACATATCCAAAAATAATAATAATTAAATAATTATAGTTTTTATACATAAATTATAATTTTAAATCCAACCATTAAATATGGTTATGAAAATATGAACTAGGTTACAATCATGGAAATGATAGGTCATACATACGCATGATTAACCTTTCCATTATTCAACAATCAATATTGAAAAAAGGTAACAATTATATTAAATTTAAATAATGAACATAATATCATATTATTTATTTAAATTTATTTATATATATCATCCATGTGATGTGGTGATGAAAAATGAATCACATCACTTCGTGGAGGTGGTAATCCACACATACGCACGAACGACATTATCGTATTTCAGTTAATGAAAAGAAAAAAAATTAAATGATATAATATATTTTATTAATGATAAATATTTCATAAATATAATATATATACCTTAAATCCATAATTATAAACATACTTTATAGGTGGTTATGGAAAACAAATTACATATGTTCGTGAGGCGGTAGTTCCCCGTTCACACGAACAATTAATTCCTCTCCCATTTGATGGAGGTTGGGATGGATATAGGTTATTCCATTAAAATAATCACATATTAGTATATATAGGATAATTTTTTATTCTTTTATCATGCTTGAATAATATTTTAAGGAGTTGGAAGAAGAAAAAAATCTAAAACATGTGGTTAAAAACTATACATCTTCTTTGGAAATTTTCTTTTTATTGAAAACTTAAACACTCTAAGGTTGGTATTATTCGTAAAAAAAGACCTACATAATGAGTTTATAGATTTTAAGAAATTATTTTGGTATGTATTTACAAAACCAAATTAGTTTTTAAGTATGAAAAAATTAGAAAAAGATATTCCCTTTTATAATAGAGGAGAAGGGCACACTTAGAATTTCTCAAAATATTAAATTAATATAAATTAATTTTTAATTACAAATGGATCCAAACTGATTTATTTATAATATAGGATTATTATGGGTCTAAATAATCTAATAAAATATTTTTTCACAATTATATGTTACATTTTTATCCTTATTATTTGGTTTAAACCCCCCATTGACCCTTTATAAACTTATCATGGTAAAAAGGATTTTTACTCTTTGAGGATCAATATTGTTACTATTAATGAAAAAAGGCTCATAAATGGAAAATGGTTGATATTATAAATAATATCCAAATAAACTAGAAAAATATAAGTTTTTTATGAATTTTATATTATTTAATAAAATATTATTTATTATAAAATATCATTAATATCAATTTTTAGAATTATTCATTACTTTGATTTTAATAACATAAAGACAATAAGTAAAATTCAAAACAAATTCTTTATTATATCCCTAATATTCCATTATTATCTATAAAATTAAATTATAATATTATTTATCTCAAATTATATAACTTTTAATATTGTTAATATCATTTATTTTATTTTTTCACTAATTGGATAATTACTGCATCAGCATTGTGTAAGAATTTAATGTAATTATTTATTCACTAAAAATTAAAAATAAAATATCACGATTAATATAAATATTTTATATTTCATAATACTATTTATAACTAAACATATATTATGTTTATCCTCATGTTAAAAATGCCTTTATTATTAAAAACAAGAGTGTGATATGTTTGACTTTTCTTGAAATAAAATACTATAAAGGTCATCTAAAAGGATAGATAATTCCATATAAAAAAATATTTTATAATAATGGATGAAATTTAATCATAAAATAAGATTAAGGAAATTTTAGGTTGAAATTATATTCCTTATCATTTTATTTTTAACTTTAATTACCCAATTTACCCTTTACTAAGGTAATAAAAACTACTATGGTTACTATTCATATTGACCAAAAATAAAAAGAGGAATATTTAATAAATTTTTACCAATTGATTATAAATATGGAATCAATTTTTAAAATTTAAAAACACAAAATTAGCATGATTTAATTTAAATTCATAAAGACAAAATACGATGAAAAATAATTTTTCAGAAAAATTCCTTTTTAAGGTAAAAATGTTTTTATACTAAATTCAAGTATAAAATTCATTTAAAAAATTATAATTAAATTATTTTAAATCAAAAGTAACTAATGAAATTTTAAAAAAATACACATTAGATTTTGGATTTGAAAAAAAAATAAAATAAAATTACAGTTTTTAATAAAAATTTGTGTTTTTCACAATTCATTGAAAAATCAATCTTTTTAGAAAATTATAAAAAATTCATACTAAGATAATTTTGGAAAGATGAATTCAAAAATTAAATTAATTTTTTCAAATAAATTTTCTAAAATTTCTATAAATTAATTATAATATTCACTCATAAAAAATTGGAAAACCCATTTTTTAAGAAAACATATTTTTGAAGAAAAAAATGACTTTACTAAAAAACAGGTGCTTATTTACAAATTATTAATTAATACATTATAAATGTGTATGAAAATTATATATATTTCATAATTAAGTTAATAATATTCATTCCCATAAATTTAACATCTAGGTTATAATGGTCACATTTAAATAATAACATTTTGTTGTTCATTTAAGATCAATGTTGTGTATCTTGTATGTTATCAAACATAGTCTGTATTTTAAAAAATCAGGATACTAAATTACTAGGGTAGATTTTATGGTTGTTTGGAGGGCCTATTTATCACATCACCTATTCATCTTTAGTTTTTACATTTCTTATGCGTTATCTGCATAGACTTTAATGATATATTTTGTATATTCAATTTGTATCTTGTTTCATACTAGTTACATTCACGTGGAGAGTTGTTCTACTGATCTCCTCAATTTTATTAGTCATCATAAATGTAAAAGTTCTTCTAATTACCAAATAGGTTATATGTTTTATTCTCAAGAACACTTGACATATGGAAAAATCATGTCGATTATTCAAAAAATCTTGCCATGAATTAATATTAATAGTAAGTTAGTAAATCATTCCTTGTTAGCATACTGTGGCCCACAGTGCTAGTTTCCTGGCCTTGGGGATCTGGTAACACCCTTAGGGTTAGTGATAACCCAACTTGGGTACTGTTTGGGTATCTAGGTTGGGGTTTCTATAATTAACCACTTTTACATTTGGTATATTTTAATGATCATTACATGTGTGAGATTTTCCTTAATTTCATTTACGTTTAAAATTATTATCATAACTTATACTCTTTGATTTTTTATGTATGATCACATATAGTTAAGGAATTTAATAGTCACCATATTTAATTTAATGATTTCTCATTATTTTTTCATTATTTCTACAATCTAAGGGGGCCATGTTTAATGTGGTCACTTAAATCAACTTTTCAATATTCATAATGTCATGATTTTTTTTCATGTACCCATTACAAATATTTTAAGAAAAATAACTAAAAAATAATTTTATTAAGATAATTTAAATACTATGTAATAAAATTAATGTAATATTAATCATTCAAAAACATTTAATGAAAATGAAATATGATTTAAAAATAATGGGAAATTAAAGATAAAAAATAATTTAGAAGTAACATGTTTTGTTTTCATACATAAAATAAAAAGTATTTTCCTATAAAATACAATCCATGTATCAAAGAAAGTGTTTCAAAAAATATTAATTCCATATTGAAAATAATATTATAAAAATAAAATATGATAGTCCCCTTGATTTCATTGAGAAAATTTACTCATAGTATAAGCGAAACACCATGAAATTATTATTATAAGTGGATCAATGGGATACAAATGACGAAGTATGTAACACTATATCACCCTAGGCCAATCAAAAGTGCCAGTACCGGTAGCCACTACCTAACCATAAGAATGCCTCCCTATATGTAAAAGGTTTCCAACTAGTAGTGGGGATATAGGGTGTTACTATAGGGAGAATATACCCTCATATTAGAGTGAGAAACATAAGAAAAATAACTAAACATCACCCATCATGAATAAAAAGAGTACATGGAAGCACTAAAACATAACCTTCAATAATAAAAGAATGTGGAAGCATGTAGTCATACTGACATGTGGTCATACCAACATACATCAACAATTATTTCCTGCCAGGACAATCACATATACAAGATAAATAAAAGAATAAAATATAGGAGGTACTATGAGTATCTATAAGCTACATCACATCCTAGTCTCTAATATTATCTGAGTTATTCCTCTTGATCATTCAATAGCGGGCCCCTGTTACAGTGACCCGAGAATAACATACATAGATATTACATCTTTTTTATGAATATTCAATATATCTCCCAAATAATCATGCCTAATAACTGTAAAGGTTTAGTGTACTTGGATATTAGATGCATAAAAATGTTATTTAAGTATAATATTCATCAACTTTAACATAGTTCATTATATAAGGTTCCCTTATAGACTCATCATACTTAGTACCTCTCTTTATAACTAAAGGAAAATTAAAAAATAAGGATGGGTGAGATCAGATGCTTAGTAAGGTTAAACATGTGATATATCAATCAATGATCATATATAATCATGTCATGAGCATAAGGGTATGATAAAATGTGATTATCAAAAGAAAATCATACCCAACAATTCATAGATAATAATCATGAATCATGGAATAAAACTTTAGTATGTCACAATATTAGGAAATCATCAAAAAATATTCCATGATACATTATTTCAAATCATATTCATATCAACATTTCCTAAGAGAGCGGCACTATCATGGGCATAACAACCATATCATATGTAAATTTTAACTACTCATACCATCATATCATAATAGATCAAGCATCGCCACATATTTCCCATATCATAGTGGATCAGGCATCACTATCTATTTTCTATATTGGATCTATCACATCAACTCTTTTCCCATAATTATCTCATGAGATATAAGGATTTACCCAACACATTGGGGAGTTATATAATTTTAAGGCCACCTATCATATAATGAAAATAAAACATATATGTTCCAAAAGATTATAAAGTATTCATCATATCATAACCCATAGTAAGTAATTGAGTTTCATAAACATTCCATAATTTTATTATAGTATAACCTATGGGAAAGAAACAGGTTTCATAAAGGTTTCATCATAACTTTATTAACTCATTAGAATGAAATGGGTTTCATAGAATCGTCTTTAAATCATCATCATTATAAGACATTTGGATAAATAAATTAGATGGTATCATAATATCATATACCTGATTAAGTATGAAAGTCCTTAAAGGATGTTTAAATAGATGAAAAATTCCTTTAAAATAACATTTGAACCTTTCTTTGAAAACATGATAAAAATATCCTTTTATTTGGATAACAATTTAACTGAAAGTTTCCAAAATATTGCCTAAAAAATTATTTTAAAATAAACAAGGAAACTTGTAAATTAATCTTCAAAGTAAATAATGATCATGGTGGTAGTAAAATCCATTCATGTCATATACGTTAAAATAAAACATTATTTTCACACTTTTGTAAAAAGTTAAAAAAACTTCTAGTTCAGAATTTTTTTTGAAAGATTCATTTTTAAACCACTATAAATAAAGTAAAATTTAGTGAAAATGAAATTTTTAAAACATTTCAATTGTAGGTAATAACTTTTATAAAACAATTTTTAAAAAAATATACATGGAAGAAAAAGTTCATCGACTAAAGAGGAAATAGGTCGGATTTTATTTAAAAAAATATTGATCATTGTAAGTAACAAAGAGAGAAAAGTGGTACTAATACTTGAAAATTATATTAATAACCAGATGATAATAAAATATATTGGTTTTAAATTATAATATCTCTAAAATCTCACTCAACACAAATTTAGTATAGAAAGTCTTGAAAGGAAATGATATTGTAACATAAACCCTTAACTCAAGTCTGACTTGCTTCATAAGCATTGTAGCATCTTATAAAATAAATTTAATTTTTTTATAATTCTATATAAAAACCATATAAATACTTATAATATAATATATGATCCACTTATAATATTTCAAAACCCATTTATTAATAATTCTTTATTAAAATCATTGTTTCTAGGTGTTAACTATTTCATTTTTCATGTATGTTTTGGTTTTAAGATTCTAGTAATTTCATCTTGATCATAGTTATATCATCTATAGAATGTTAATAATGATATAAATATCATATAAATTAATTATATACATATTTATAACCATCCATAAATTTTGAGATAAAAAAATGAATTGAATCATTCAGGGAGATGGTAGTTTGTATGTACGCATGAATGTTGTTTCCATCTTCTAACGAAAAGAAGGAAAGAAAGATAAGTCATATTTTATAATTAAATAGCCAGAATTATATCATAAATATAATATATATATTCATTAAATACATCATTATAAACATACATGTGAGGCTATGATGGAAAATTAATCATATCGTTGTGTGGAGGCAGTAGTCTACACGTATGCACAAGTGATACTTTCATTTCCTATTTAATGGAAAGAGGGTGTAAAATGGTTGTAAATTAATCATAATAACATATAAATATATTTTTGATACTATATTAATCATATTATGATGGATACAATCTGTTTAGTTAATGTTGAAGAAAAAATAAAATTGAAAGAGCTCAGTTAATATTTATACCTCTTCTTCAGAAAACCTCCTTAGGTTTATACCAAAAGTGTTATTTGGATGGTATTACATTCAAAACTAGACCTATAAGTCATGGTTATGCATTTAAATAAATTATTTTGGTAGGTATTTTATAATATAATAATATATTTTTTGTTTGGATAAGAGAGGATATGGGTTTTCCTTTTATAAGTGAGGGAGAGTACATACTTGGATTTTTTTTTCAAAAGATTAAAATATATTAATGTATTATTCAAGAAAAATGGATTAAAATGACTAATAATAAAATATTATATGATAAAGAGTCAAATAGGACCATAAAATATGATTCAAACAATTTTTTAGGTTATTTTAATCCTTTTTATTTTATTTTTAAACCTTTTAACATTCTTTAACTCTTACCAAGGTAACCAATTTTTTACCAAAATTATAATTCATAATGAAAAAAAATGAATGTGGAATAATTAATAAATTTATAAATTATGATTCAAAATATGGGGTTTATTTTATAAAATTCAATTTCAATAATTGGAGGAAATAATTTTAAAAACAAACCTGTAAAACGCGATGAAAAATGATTTTCTAGATAAATGCCTTTTTAAGTATAAAAATGTTTTATACAAAAATAAAGTGTAATTTTGATTACAATGACCTTGATTGGATTTTTTTATAAAAATTAACTAATTAAATTTTAAAACCAATCTAAAATATAATTTTAATTTGTAAATACATTAAAATAAAAGATAATTTTCATGAAAAAACAGTATTTTCTATTATTCACCCAAAAATCAACTTTTTCATAAAAAACAAAAAAATCACCATAAGTTAATATTTACATGATGATTTCAAAAATTATATAAATACAATAAAATAAAATTTCTAAAAATGGTATAAATATATTAAAATATTCATGCACAAAATGCAACAAAAATCATTTTTTAAGAAAACGTATTTTTGATGCATAAAATGATTTTATTAAAAATTGAGTACTTAATTATTTTGAATTAATCAATAAATTTTATTATATAAAACATTTATATATTTTTTTCATAATTTTTTTATTCATATTCATACCTCTAATTTAACGGTTTGGTTATAAAAATCACATTTAAATAATGATGATTCAATAGTATATCGTGGTTTGTTTAAACTCGGTGTTGCATATAAAGTAAGCTGTCAAAGAAGTTAAATTTATTTAAAGAGAAATATATCAAAAAATATTATGGTGTTAAACCTACCCTTTTTTAACCTGTAATTAATTAATAATTCTTAAGTACCTGAGTTTCATGGTCGCTTGAGCTTGGTGTGAGTATAACTCAGTAAGGAACCACCAATGATGAAACACCCTGACCTGAATCACCTAGTTTGGTATAAAGTGTCACACGACCTCATGTGAATCTCCCTGTATATAAGAGGTTATAAATTAGAGAATAGGGTTTTAATGGTATCGTGGGGAGACTATACCCTCGGTAACAAGAGCTGTACACCATAATCACAACAAGTATAAATGAACATTCAAGAAAAAAAGGTAACGAAGAGGAAATCATTATGTTATAAAAAATGGAATCAAAAACATAAAATATAAACCAATGAACCTGATTTTAAAAATTAGTCAAAGTATGACAGTAAACTGAAATAAACAAAAATGTTATATCAATGTTTTGGTGTCTGTCCCAAAATTTCCTCTATCCTCCAAGTTCCACCTACTCAACTTCTCGTTATAAGTCCCTTTCCCTTAGCTGGATCCTTGACAATGAAATTTGAACATGGAATAAGATTCTTAGGTAGGGTGTGAGTATAAACCCAATAGGACATCGTTAATGCCCTTAATATAAATTGAACATATATATATAAGTTGTATTTCATGATGGTGAGTAAATATACAAACAATAAACCAATCATATGTTGGGTGATCATGTTCTATCCTCACTTCAATGATCCCCAATCATACCTTATTTAGCTCTATTCCATAAGTAATGGCTCGTACTTCATCAAAAAATGGGTTAGTCCATAAGGACAACCCATGTCTTAGATCAAGGATCATATCCAACCAAGCCTTGGGTAAGGCCACAAGGACCTCACACCCTGGTATCATCCTCAGGTCAGGCCACAAGGTCGTCGTAACTCTACCTCTACTAGGCTGGGCCCCAAGGTTGTCACACCCAAAGTTCATCCTTGGGTTAAGCTACAAGGCTATCATAACTCATCATATATCTTGAGTCAGGCCACAAGGTCATTATACCCCTACTTATCTTCAAGTCCTATCATCATCAACACCATTTCACTCCTTCACATTCTTCCCCTCTAGGGGTAACCAATCCATAACTATCACAACCTTGATACTAGATACAAATATCAACAAGATAAGAATTCAAACACAAAAGGGTATAGCATAGAGGGAAAAATGATAACACTCAATTCATGGCACTCAAAAGCTATAAACACACACCATATGTATAACCAAAATAATACCATATCACATACTTTTTATAATGGATATGCATTCACACACGCACATGCCAATTAACTTTATATAATGGCCCTATGTGGTAAGGACTTCCTGCCTTAAGTGAACTAATTCCAACTGCCAAGAGTCATCACCAAACCACATTCACACACCAAATATCGCTATAATCGATCCCAAGTCACTATAATCAAAATTATAGAATCAATATTCAAGAGGATAACATCACAATGTCTTATAAATATATTAATTTACCCAATGAGAACTTTCACTAATGATATATCTAGATCTATTCAGAAAATAGATAGAAATTCTCTAGATTTGGGCTCCTATCCATTGATAAATTATGAAATTATTATTAGATTATAATATAATTCATAGATCTAACCTTGATATCCTAGATATATAATTACTTCCAAGAAAAGGAGAGGAGATATAGAAGAAATGTGAAGAATGGAGGAAGAATAAAATCTTACCAATAATTCACTTGATCCAAAGCCTCTAGATCCAACAAAATTGCAGTTCGAAAGGGAGAATAATTACCAAGAATAGATACTAGAGTACCTAGGTTTTATATTCCAAGGTATAGGAGAAATAATTAAGGGTTTTGGGGAGGTTTTTTATTAAATTTCCAATATTCATATTAATTAAAAAGTCATTCACAGTTAGGTTGAAAGGTTTACTAAACCTTGTGATATTCGTGAAAGGCTCACTGCCACTTCTAGGAACCCGCATGGTTTCTCCGCACAGTTTAGTAAATCATGCACCAACTATGATTTTTTCTTTATCCTGAGTTATTTGGATTCCTAGGGAAAGTACCATGGTTATCTCTAATCTTGTTCCAATCATGAACCACCCATTGCCCCTCTCCAATAATCCACATATGGTTTCCCCAATCATATTCCCCATTAAAATCCTCTAAAAATATTAATAACAATCCATAAGTAACTAGAGACATCACCCAATAAATGAATAACTCAAAAACACTTAAATAAGAGCTCAAAGTAAGTCTTTAAGTACCTGAAAATTTGGGTTGTTACAATCTCCCTCGCTAAGGAATTATCATCCTCAATAAGTGTCTCTATATTTCCTACTCAAACAACTTAGGCCATTGATCCTATACATCATATTCCTGCTCCCAAGTTTCCTATTGGATTCATTTATTCTTCCATACAACTCAAACAAGTGGTGTTGTCTTCCCCCGCAACACTCTCTCACTTTGGTTCACAATCTGAGTCAGATATTCCATGAATGATACATCTGGTTCCAACTCAACATCCTCATTGTCAATCACATTCAAAAGATCAATATCATACCTTTGAATATGATACATATGGAACACATTATTAATACCTTGATACCATGGATGTAGGTCTAATTGGTAGGTCACAATTATAATATCCTCGATAACCTAAAATGGTACCACAAACTATGGAAAAAACTTCCCTTGTTTATGAAAATTTCGATCACCAATTGAGGATACATCCTTAAGAAAACTCTATCTCAAAAAATGAACTCCAAAGTCCATATGATCTAGTAGGAATATGATTTATTCCTACTCTGAGTAGTAACCAACTGCTTCTAAATCAATTAGAATTGATTAGATGTCTCATATACCATAATTGACTCAACAATAGCTACCTCACATGGCTCATGCCAGCACATCATTGACCAACATTAATGACCATAAAGTGCCTCAAATGGTTCCATAATAATCAACTTATAGTAACTATTATTATATGAAAAATATACCAAGCATATTTGATCATATAATGCTCCATCAAAATCCAAGATGCATGACCATATAATATCCCCTGAAATCTAGATCGTCCTCACTGACATCCCATTAGTTTACATATGATAAGTGATACTCTGATTCAATTGAGTCATAGTATCCTTCTATATCCTTTTGAAAATTGTGATGTGAAATGATAATCCTAATCAAACACTATGTTTATAGTCACTCCATGTAGTCATACGATCTCTCGCACATAGGGTTTTCCCAATTCATCTACAGAAAGAGTCTTTTGGAATGACAAGAAATGTGCCACATTCATCATTCGATCAATAAAAATCCATACAGAATCTCAACCTCTTGAGGTATTGATAAGCCCCATAAAAAATCCATTGTTACATTATCTCACTTCCACATGGTCACTGTAAGAGGATGAAGTAAACCACTGGGTCACTTATGCTTAGCTTTAACCCACTGATAAGTAAGAAAATGATGGAAAAAACTGAATATGTATATTTTCATACCTAAACACCATAAATTTCATCTGATGTCATTATATATCTTCATAAATCATGAGTTAACTACCCATAGTGAAGCATGATATTCCCCCATCATCTCCTCTATCATGGAATTAGGAACCAAAACTCTTTAATAAATGTATATCATGTCATATCCATATAAAGTCCATCCTCGAATGGGGTTGTTCTCTACCAACCATTCTTACATCACTAAGCACTCAAAATATGACTCATGGATATCTTTCACCTAGTCCACCAAGGTAGATATGACAACTAAGGGATCACATGTCATCACCCCTTGGTCCTAATATGCACCTATGAACCATTCATCCAACAAAATCATCAATATCCATTTCTCCTCTAAAGGTTGCTCTCTAAGATCCTATATCTTCATACTAATATCATCCAAAATGAAATTTCTATTTTCAGGAGTATAATATATTTTAAAGTCAAAGGTCTGTAAATATTCAACCCAATTCCGCTTCTAGATATTAAATTTTCATTTAGATATGGTATATTGAAATCTATTATGGTCTATATAGATGAAAAACCTCTCACCCAAAATATAGTGTCACTAACACTTCAAGGAATAAACCACCATAACCAAATCTAGATCATGCTTAGGGTAGTTCCACTCATGTTTTTGTAGTTGAGATGGACCATAAGAAACTACTCGATCTCTCTACATTAAAATATCTCTTAAAAAACACATGATACATCATATTAGACCACATATCCAATACCAATCTCGGGTAAGGTCAAAATTAGAGTAGATTTAAATATCCTCTTCAACTTTAGGAAGGCCTCTTCACATTATCCAATCAAATAAAACTTAACTCTTTCTTAGTAAGCTCAATTATAGGTGCTTCCAAATGGGAGAAGTCCTGAATGAATTATCAAAATTATCCTTCCAGCCCAAGGAAACTTCAGACCTCAAATAAATTTCTAGTGCATTCCCAATACATTACGATCTCTACCTTCTTTGGAAAAATTGAGATTCTTGACACAGAAATGACATGTCCAAGAATGTAAAACCATTGAATCCAAAAGTTACACTGAACAAGATTGGCATAAATCTGATGCATTAGAAATATACTCAGTATGATTTCAAGTTGTATATCATGAATCAATAAGGTTTATGAGTATATCGAATATCATCAACAAATATAACAATAAATAAGTCAATATATGGATGGAATATCTTGTTTATGGATAAATGAATGCTACTGGAGCATTCATCAACCCAAAAGTCATGGAAATATACTCATAAAATTATTAGGTATATCCACTTCTCTAACCTAAATTAGGTGCTATCCTAATCACAAGTCAATCTTGGAGAACCATTGTGATCCCCTTAACTAATCAAATAAATAATTAATCCTATAAAATGGGTTTCTATTCTTTACCATGAATAGTTTTAGCTTCCTATAGCCCATGTACATCTAAAGGATTATATCTGCCTTTTTAAGAAACAATGCTTGAGAACCACAAGGAGGATTTCTCAGTCTAATAAATCCCTTCACCATAAAATAATTAATTTTTACTTTGATTACCTTCAACTTAATTGGTTTCATACGATATGGAAGGATGGTATAATATATTATCTTTACAATATTTTGATCTCTAATTCAATTCCTCTATTAAGAGGTGTTTTTCTTCTCACTTTCTTAATATTTAATGATAAAAACAATATTTAAAGTTTCTAATGATTTTATTTGAGTTGTTAGCAATATAAGATTTCATGTATTAATCTTGGTTATTAGAGGATCATGACTAAATATTAATAGAATCTCTAAGAGTGTTGAATAATCCTTATTGAAGTCTTAAAGGACTTATTAAACTCATGGAATGAAGTTATTAGTTATATTAGAGGCGTTGAAGGAAGTTTGATAGGATATAGAGTGTTTATTAAATAGTAGGTAGCACTAACTAGCTAGTGTAGGGTAACAGCTAACTAGTTCCATGAAGACAGAAGGCCTCATCCAGAAGGTGTCCACCAACAACCTAGTGGATGAGAAATCAGCCAACTGTTGGTGATGTAAGGAACCACTCTTGAGTAATTCCTCCACTAACTAGCTGGGGGAAGATCACTGACCAACTGGTGGGTTCTATAGTTTTCTAAAGACTTACAGGAGGTCCACCAATAATATAGTGACCTAGCCTTTTATTACATTAATATTACATCATTATAAAGATAAATAACATAATATTATTATACCATGAGGATCCATAGGTTTAGTTTCTTAGGAAAACTAGGACCAAACATGACATTTACAACATCAACATAAACATTTATTTAATTAATTATTATCTATAATCCTATTGGAACTTACCTCTCTTTAGTACATGTAGTCACCTGAGGATATACATCAAAAGGGGGTGAGAATAAATCCCAATAAGAGGATGGATAAGAACAATATAGCATGGGGTGTGCATAATCGTAACATCATCATCAAAATCATGAGAGGAAACATTAATAAAAGACTTGAAATGTGGAAATACATAAAAATGAAACATCATGTCTTACTGGTCATCTACTACACATATTTTTGAACAAATATAGCATCATGTTCACACATCATTTCACTTTAACTCATGATATTCATCACTTTACCCAATGCATTGGAGTTATGTATAATTCTAGGCGCACCCATCACATCATAACATTCTCATTATCATGCATGCCACATAGAAAATATATAAAAAAATGAACATAAATAACCCATGGAAAGTAATGGGTTTCATCTCATAAGAACACATTCATATACTTTGGGTTCCCAAAAGAAATATGGAATAACATACTTGATACAAGAACCATCAACCTTGAGTGAGAAGTAAAAGGTGTGTTTTTGAAAGAAGAGTTATTTTGGAAAACATTTGTTTGACATAAACTATAGTGGAAAAAATTTACATCCCATAAAAGGTAAGATAATTATTAAAAAAATATTTTTAAGGATTGACCATACCAAAAATGGAGTGAAAGAGGGAGAACCCGAAGAAAGAAAGTTGGGTTCAAGAATTTCCCCTTACCTTATATCTGAACGCTTTCTTCACTTTAATGTCCTGTATAATGAAATTATATTCATTAATTAACAAATAAAAAACCTTTTAAACATTAATAATATCCATTAAGGTTTTATTAATTTCATTTATAGGCTTTTTTATGAGTTATAGAGTTCAAATTCATGGTTGGGGAATGTTCATTTTTGTAGTTTTCTTGAACGGTTCACTTGTATTCATGAATGGAAGTTCATTTAAAACATGGATAAACATCCAAAATTGTAATTATATTTTTTTTATGATGTTGTATAACTTTAAATGATCTTATAAATAATTTTTTTATATACCATGAGAATGAATCATTATATAATAATTTAATGATTATCATTTGGGTAATTCAGGCGATTTTTCGACAACAACGAACTTGTTTTGTTTAATCATTTAGTAATATGTACATAAGTTAGTTAAAAAACATTAAATAGGATATAATACATATAATATAATCTGTTTAAACCATAAAAATGGTTTCATTACCAAAATTTGAGGCAGTAAATGAAAAAATAAAACGTATCGTTCTTGAAGGTGATAGATTAACACCTGACAAACAACATTTTATTTTCTAAAATAAAAAGAAGAGGATAAGTGAATTAGATGATATATTATCCCATTATTATCATAAAATTATTTTATATTTGAGATAATGGAGTTTCCATAACATGTGTATGAGGATAGGTGGGGAGAGATTAAAAAAATAACTTGAAATTAAAAGGAAATTAAAGGAAAAAAGAGAGAGAGGAATTACCTCTTGAATCCTCCTCTTCAGATCCTCCTTAAAGAACCTAGGCTTGGTCTTTTGATGAGACCAAAATCTCTTAGACATAGGGGGATAGGGATGGGAAGATTTTATATAAGGCTTGAATATTTATAGGTTTGAGGAAATGAGGGTGTGAAGGGTGGTATTATAGTTGAGGGGAGAGGGGTTCTCTTAATATGTTAATCATGGGTTTATTAATTTCCACCAAGATAATAAATAGTGATGATTAAATGACCAATAATAGTAAATAGTGCATGTGAGTTCGTGATTGTTCTTAAATCACTTGTGATGTTAGGAATAGTGGATTTAAATTATAATGTATTTATACAGTAAATTAATGTATTTTACTATTCACCAAAAAATCAAGTATTTCAGAAAAATACCAAAAATTCACCCTAACCATTTTCTGACGTGTATAATCCAAAAATGAACTCAATTTTTTTAAAAAAAATTACAAATATGATTAATTTAATTTTTAATTAAAATCATAATTTACTTGAAAAATACAGATTTTAAAATTAAAATTGATTTCATAATGCTTTCAAAAATTACATAAGGTATTATAAAATTATCTTAAAACCATAAGATATAGAATTTTTAAATTATGAAAAAAAATAGGAAAATACATTTTCTTTTAAATTAATTAATTAATTATAATTATTTATGACTTACAAAAATACCAATACTTTTACTATGGTCCAATTATCACTTCTAAGATGCCCAAATTTTATTTAATCATTCATGGGTAAGGCTACTATTATTTAGGATGATCTAATATTCATAAGGGTAATATTACTATTCATAAGGGTAGGTGACTATACATAAGGGTAGGTTACTATTCACCAAAAAATAATTTTGTCCTATCGGACTCCAAACATCTTACTAATCGCAACCGTGTATGTCAGATTTTCAAAATTCAAAACATAGAATTGGAAAAATTATGTTTAATGGTCACATAGTATTTAGTATCATTATATTCCTATTGTGCTTCTTAATTTGATTATATTGTAGGGAATAATTATAATAATGGAATTCCATTGATAAAACCTTGGGTCATTACATTCTTCCCCCCTTATGAAATTTCACCCTTGAAATTTCATTTTACACAAACAGGTATGGGTACTTCTCCTTCATCATCTCCTCTGGTTCCCAAGTTGCTTCTTCAAACTTATGGTTCCTCCACAACACTTTGCAAAGGTGGTTTGTCTTGTTGTGTAGAACCTTATCTATTCGGTCCAGAATATTCATTAGCTTCTCCTCATAAGAGAGATCATGTTCTAGTTGTACCACCTCTGAGTTTAGTATATGTGAGGGATCTGGTATGTACTTCATCATGAGTGATATGTGAAACACATCATGAACTTGAGCCATATTGGGTGGAAGTGAAATCTGATAGGCCACAGCTCTTATACTGTCAAGGATCTCAAAAAAGCCAATGTACCTTGGGCTTATCTTCCCTTTCTTTCCAAACCGAATGACTCTCTTCCATGGTGATATTTAAAGGAATACTTTATCTCCAACATCAAACTCCAAGTCCCTTCGATGGTTGTTAGCATAGCTCTTTTACCGACTCTGAGTAGCTTTGATGTGTTTCTGGATGACTTGAACCTTCTCTGTCATCTCTTACACAAGATAGGGTCCAAGTAGCTTTCTTTCTCCAACTTCATCCCAACAGGTTGGAGTTCTACATAACTTTCCATAAAAAGCTTCATATGGATCCATATGAATACTCAAGTTAAAGATATTATTGTATGATAACTCAACCAATGGGAGATGTTGATCCCATCCACCTTTTAATTCTAAATTGTGGGCTCTTAGCATGTCTTCAAGCATCTGAATAGTCCTTTTATATTGGCTATCATCTTGGGGGTGATAGGTCATGATGAAATTTAATTCATTACTCAAATCATGTTGAAGGATCCTACAGAATTTAGATGTGAACCTTGGATCATGATCAGATACAATTGATAGTGGAACACCATGCAGTCTCACCAATTCCTTTACATATATCTTTGAAAGTTGTTCAAGTGATAGATCTTCCAGAATAACGATAAAATGGGCAGTCTTGGTGAGTCGTTCAACCACAAACCATATCGCATTACTTCCCTTGGACATTTTTGGAAGACCCATGACAAAGTCCATAGTGACATTATCCCATTTCCACATGGGTATAGGTAATGGTTGCATCATCCCTTTGGACTTTTTCCACTCTGTTTTAACTTTCTGACATACCAAGCACCTTGATAGATATTTTTCAATCTTCTTCTTCATGTTTTCCCACTAGAAGTGTTCTCGGAGATCTTGGTACATTTTGGTGATACCATGATAGATAGATAAATTTGATCTATGTGCATTTTCCAATAGTTCCTTCTTTATCTTGGGTGATGAAGGCACACAAAGTCACGTTCCAAATCGAATCACGCCATCATCATTGATAGGAACTCTTACAGCTTCCCTTTACTAAATTCACCTTATTTTGTTACTCCAGATCATCCCTTTGTTCCTTCTTGATCTTCTCTTGTATATATGGTTGCACAATCATATAGGCAAGGTAGGATGTATCCCCTGCCCTTATTATTTCCAAATCCATCCTTTTCATATCCAAGAAGATAGGGTCTTTCTCAATCCGCATCATGGATAGAGTAGTAGGTTCTTTTCTTCTTAGAGAGTCATCTACCATGTTTTCCTTTCTAGGATGATAGTGAATAGAGCAATCGTAATACTTTATTAGCTCTAACCATCTCCTTTGATTCATGTTGAGCTCCTTTTGTGTGAATATATACTTTAGGCTCTTGTAGTCAGTGTATATGTCACACTTCTCTCTATAAAGGTAGTGCCTCTAGATTTTCAAGGAAAAAAATCATGTCTTCTAACTCTAGATCATGCATCGAGTAGTTATTCTCATGGATATTCAGTTTTCGTGAGGCATAGGCTATCACATTATCATTTTTCATGATTACACAACCCAAGCCTTTCTTTGAAGCATCATTGTATATCCAAAAAAATCCACTTTTTTGTATTGTGAGTACAGGTGCAGTGATCAGCCTTCTTTTTAGCTCTTTGAAGCTTCCCTCACATTATTCCATCCAAAAATACTTTACCCCTTTCCTTATTAACATAGTTATCAGGCTTGAAAATCATGAGAAATTTCTCACAAAATGTCAGTAGCACCCAGTTAATCCAAGAAAACTACAGATTTCTGTGACACATGAGGATCTGGGCCATTCTTCAATCACCTTTATTTTTGAAGGGTCCATATAAATTCCCTCTCTTGTGATCACATGTCCCAAGAACGTGACTTGATTCATCCAAAAGTTACACTTTATGAACTTGGATTACAAATTCTCCTTTCTTAATGTCACCAACACAAGTCTTAGATATTCTTCATGTTCCTCCTTTATCTTTAATTATATAGGAATATCATCAATAAACACTACCAAAAATTTGTTGAGGTAATTTCTAAAGACTCTATTCATCAAATCCATTAAGATTTCAAGGGAATTAGTAAGTCTGAAGGGAATCACCAGAAACTCATAGTGGCCATACCTTGTACGGAAGGTAGTCTTCTGAATATCTTTCTTCTTCACCTTTAGCTGATGATATCCAGAATGAAGATCCACCTTTGAGAAGTATTGAGCTCCTCTTAACAGATCGAACAAGTTTTCAATCCTTGGAAGAGGATAATTGTTCTTTATGTTGATCTTGTTGAGTTCCCGATAATCGATACGCAACCGCATCGTTCCATCTTTCTTCTTCACAAAGAGCATTGGTGCACCCCAAGGTGATGAACTAGGGCGTATGAATCCTTTGTCCAAATTCTCTTGAAACTTCTTCTTTAATTCCTCCAGTTTGATAAGATCCATCCTATAGGTACAATTTGAGATAGGAGTATCTCTGGGTATGAGTTCTATGGCAACTCTACCTCATGATATGGGTGAAGTTAGAATAACTCTTCATGAAATATGTCACTGTATTCCCTCATGATGGTCATTTTCGTAAGGTTGGAACTTTCCTTTGATTCAACTATTTGGGTGCAATATGCTTCTTCATAGGATATCAATATACACACCGTTGAAGGATTTTTAAAAGGAGATTCATGATCTTACTTGCATTTTTAAAGGAGCATGGGATGGTTCATAATATTAAAAGATATTTCTTTTTCTCAATAGTTGATATGTTCTCTATATAAATAGATCCAATCCATTCCCATTATAGCATAGAATTACACCAAGGGAAGTATTATGAGATTCACTAGAAGAATCTTCCCACATAATCCAAGAGGACAAGAGTCAAACTCTTGGGTTGCAATGATTGCACCACTTGGTGTTTTTATAGATATATCTACTTCAAGGTTTCGGGGATTCAATTCTATAGTTCTAGAAAACTTTCAAGATATAAAGGAATACATAGAACTGGAATCAAGTAATACTTTTTCCATTCTTGAGTGAATAGGAAGTGTACCTTGTATGAATTCATTATCTTTCTCCACTTCTATAGTAGTGATGGAATAATCCTTACCTTTATCCTTTGAATTTTGTGGCTTCTGATGCTGATTACCCATGAGGACTCGAGGTTTAGTTCACTATCTTGCATAGTGCCCTTGCTCCCTATATTTATAGAATTGGACCATGGGTGTTGCTCCTATTTCTTCCACTACAATCTCCTTCCTTCTCATGTATTTTCTACACTCATGAGAATGGTGTCCTTCTTTCCCACACTTTAATCATTTCCTCATCCCTTTGAGGCAGTTACCATGATGCAACTTCCCACATTTTTGGCATGTGGGTTGTTGAGTTTTCTTACCACCTTTATCATTAGATATTCCATCTTGAAACTCTGTCTTTTGTTTGTTATCACCATAGTCATGATACCATTCTCCAAACTCCATCTTCACTTTGAGGGCACATCGAACAACTTCTTCATAACTCCCAAAGTCTCGAATTTCAAGAGCCTTTTAAAGGTGTGGTTTTTACCCACTAAAGAATCTATCAATTTTTCTATCATTATTGATAACAAAACATGAAGCGTGCCTTGAAATCCTTTTGAAATTCACTTTGTAGGCCATGATAGATTCTCCTTCCTTTTTCTTGAGCTCTATGAATTCCCTCTCCATCTTCGTACGAAGAGTTCGTGGGAAATACATGTTAACAAACATGATCTTAAAGTATTCCCATTCCATATCTTAAATTTATTCTCTTGGATTGGTGTTATTAATCAAATCCCACCATTGATCGAGCTCTCCCTATAGATGATAAATGGCTAAAATCACCTTTTTCATCTCAGAATAGTGAAGCACAGAAAAGATATTCTCCATTGATTTGACCCATTGTTCCATAACTAGTGGATCGGAAGATCCACTAAACATCAATGGTCATTGCCACATAAAACACTCGATAGATAGTTGTTCCCTATTTGGTGAAGGAGGATGTTCCCAATTATTCATGTTATTGTTCATAACCTAAGATAGTTGGGTAAGCATCACAATTAAGTTTTTAACTCCACCTCCCAAATCATTGGGGATGGCGTTTGGGAAATCGTCGCATTGGCCCTCGCATGGGTTGTAGGCCTAGTTTCTCCTAGTTCCCACTATTTTTTAAAATAGAAAGGTTTAGAACAAAACATAAGTCAAAAATTCATGAATAACTTATTCATTTGTACTAATTACACTAAAATAATAACTTATAGTATCCCTATGTAAAGTTTCTTGTGTGCATATTTGTACTTAGTCTCATGTTAGAGGTTTTCTCTAGGGTTCACTAATCCTAATTCCCAAATTAAATAAACCTTGCCTATGATACCAAATATAGAAACCCAGCCTGTTCTTACATTACTATTACGTCATTATAAAGATAAACAACATAATATTATTACACCATGTGGATCCAGAGGTTTAGTGTCTTGGGAAAACTAGGACCAAACATAACATTTACAACATCAAGCATAAACATTTATTTAATTCCTTTTTCTACAGATTCTTATTAGAACTTGACCTCTACTTAGTACATGTAGTCACCTGAGGATATACATCAAAAAGGGGTGATCTAAAATCCCAGTAAGAGGATAGATAAGAATAATATAGCATGGGGTGATCATAATCATAACATCATTATCAAAATCATGAGAAGAAACATTAATAAAAGACTTAAAATGTGGAAATGAATAAAAATGAAACATTGTGTCTTAGTTTTCATATACCATAGATATTTTTGAACAAATATATCATCATGTTTACACATCATTTCACTTTAACTCGTGATATTCATCACTTTACCCAATGCATTGGAGCGATGTATAATTCTGGGAACACTCATCACATCATAACATTCTCATTATCATGCATGACACATAGAACATATATCAAGAATGAACATAAATAACTCATTTAAAGGAATTGTTTTCATCTCATAAGAACACATTCACAAACTTTTGGTTCCCAAAAGAAAGAGGGAATAACATACTTGATACAAGAACCGTCAACCTTGAGTGAGAAGTAAAAGGTGTGATTTTGAAAGAAGAGTTATTTTGGAAAACATTTGTTGGAAATAAACTCCAGTGGAAAACATTTACATCACAAAAAAGTTAATATAATGATGAAAAAATGATTTTTAAGGAGTTACCATACCAAAAATGGAGTGAAAGAGGGAGAACTCGAAGAAAGAAAGTTGGATTCTAGAATTTTATCTTACCTTGTATCTGAACACTTTCTTCACTTAAATGTCCTGTATAATGACATTATATTCATTAATTAACAAATAAAGAACCTTTTATACATTAATAATATTAATTAATGTTTTATTAAGTTCATTTATTGGATTTTTTATGAGTTATAGAGTTTAAATTCATGGTTTGGGAATGTTCGTTTTTATAGTTTTCTTGAACGGTTCACTTGTATTCATGAATGGAAGTTCATTTAAAACGTGGATAAACATCCAGAATTATAATTATATTTTATTGATTATGTTATAGAACTTGAAATTATATTATAAATAATTTTTTTTATATACCATGATAATGAATCATTAGATAAGAATTTAATGACGATCGTTTGGGTTAATTCGGGCGGTTTTTCGACCACAACGAACTTGTTTTGTTTAATAATTTAGTAATATATACATAAGTTAGATACCTAAAATTAAATAGGATATAATACATATAATATAATATGGTTCAAACATAAAAATAGTTTCATGACCAGATCTGAAGGTGGTAAGGTAAAAAATAAAACATGTCGTTCTTGAAGGTGATAAATTAACACCTCACGAACAACGTTTTCTTTTCTAAAATAAAAAAGTAGAGGAGAAGGGAATTGGATGATATATTATCCCATTAGTATAATAAAATTCCAGTATATGTGATATAATATAGTTTCCATACCATGTGTATGAGTATAGGTGGGGATATATTAAAAAAAATAACTTGAAATTGAAAGGAAATTAAAGGGAAAGAGAGAGAGAGGAATTACCTCTTGAATCCTCCTCTTGAGATCCTCCTTAATGAACCTAGGATTGGTATTTTGATGATACCAGAAGATATTTAATGTGGGGGAGGGGATAGGGAAGATGTTTGGGTAGATTTTAAACAAGGATTGAAGCTTGAGAGGTGTGAGGAAATGAAGGTGTGAAGGGTGGTATTTATAGTGGAGGGGAGAGGGGTTCTCTTAATATTTTAATCATTAGTTTATTAATTTCCTCCAAGATAAGAAATAGTGATGATTTCATGACCAATAATAGTAAGTAGTGAATTTTAATTCGATATTTGGGAGCTTACATCACTTGAGATGTTAGGAATAGTGGATTTAAATTATAATGTATTTATACGGTAAATTAACATATTTTACTATTCACCAAAAATTCAAGTATTTCAGAAAAATCCCAAAAATTCACCCTAACCATTTTTTGACTTGTATAATTCAAAAATGAAATCCATTTTTCAAAAGTAATTTTATAAATATGATTAATTTAATTTTTAATTAAAATCATAATTTACTTGAAAAATACAGATTTTAAAATTAAAACCAATTTCATAATGCTTTCAAAAATTACATAAGGTCTTATAAAATTATCTTAAAACCAGAATACATGGAATTGTTAATTTATGAAAACATTTTAGGAAAATAAATTTTCTTTTAAATTAATTAATTATTTATAATTAATTATTTATGACTTACAAAAATATCAATACTTTTATTGTGGTCAAATTGTCACTTTTAAGATGCCTAAATTTTATTTAATCATTCATGGGTAAGGTTACTATTATTTTGGACAATTTACTATTCATAAGAGTCATATTACTATTCATAAGGGTAGGTTACTATTCATAAGGGTAGGTTACTATTCACCAAAAATTAAGTTTTCCCTATCAGACTCCAAACATCTTACTGATCGCAACCGTGTATATCAAATTTTCGAAATTCAAAACATAGAAGTGGAAAAATTATGTTTAATGGTCACATATTATTTAATATCATTATATTCCATTGTGCTTCCTAATGTGATTATACTATAAGGCATAATTATAAGAAGGTAATTCCGTTGATAAAACATTGGGTCATTACAAACAACCCAGTGGAGGATACCAGGTATCTTGTGGTGTTGGGATAGGCTAGTAAAAAGTGTATTTATTATGGTCCAAGATGTATCAAATTTTTCTCACATGACTTCCTTGATCCCAAATCAATTCTAGAAAGTTCCTAGATCATTTAGAGGCTATAAATATACCCCTTGGGGGGCTTGGAAACGTACCTTGTCAAAGATTCCCAAATGTTAAATCTATATAATCTCCAAATTGATCTCTTTCTCTAAAGTTCACTCAATTACAAAATTATGCTTAACTTGTAAAATTATTTTCTCTTATATATATTTCTCATTCACTCCAAGTGTTTCTTCTTATCTATTTAATAGAATCAAGATTATGATTAAATGATATTTCTTTTAAAAATCCTCTATTTCTTCATATCTTTATTCAATTTTGGTGCTCACTACCTTTTGAAGTAAGGGACTTGGGTTTATTTCCAAAACCACTAAAAGTAATGGTATTACTTATCTTTGAGGTTTCTAGCTACAACTGTTAAAAATATAAGGTAATTATATTTTTTTTATTGATATAACCATGTTGGACTACTAATTTTGTTCTAATATATTCCATGTTCTTTATGTTTTGATGATCTAAAAATCCTTCATATGTTTTTAATGAATTTTTTAATTATATTCATCAGGTTTTACCTTTATTTAAAATAATTATACTATAATTTAGTTATTCTATAATTTTCCTGAAATTTTTATAAGTCTGTAAAATTATGCTATGTGAGAACTTTCACTATGTGGACATTTGGCTATGCTATGTAATTAGCTACATTAATCGACTATGTGAAGGAATCACCTACATAAAACATATACATTGTATATTTTACTATGTATAAATCACCAACATCGATGAATCACCTATGTGATAAAATGGATACATCAATGAAGAAAATACATGAATTGACCTCATGGAGTAATCAGCTATATGATTTGGATCTGTGGCATATTTGGTTACATGGTTCCAATCTACTACGTAATTTAGTTAGCTATACAATAATTATATTATTTGATCAAGATGTCTATGTAATTTGAAAATGTGAATAATTCATATATATAAATAATGTCTACATGGATCAATTCGGCTATGTGAATTCAAATCCATTTAATTTGGCTACATGGTGATCTAGAATCAGCTATATTATTCTAAAAAATAAATATTTATTATCATTTTAGAAATATAAGTGGAAATTAATATAGACGTCAATGCATTAAATATTAGACTACCTCTTTATGGAAAAATTTATTTTCTAAAAATGTTTCAAGTAATGATAAGATAAAATAGTACAAAATAATTTATTTCTCACTCCTGTTGTCATGGTATTTTGAGAAAAGGATGTTTAGAATTTAATTTTGAGTCCAGATTTTATAGGATATCATGTTGTGAAATTAAGTGAGAATATATACAAGAGTATTTGAATAAGAATATAATATACAAATAGAAGAAACAAGAATAGAAGAATAACATTTTCACTCTCAACACTCTCTCTTAAAGTTTTTTATGCTGGTTCTCTATGATAAGAAAGAAGAAGAAGAAGAAATAATTTTTCTAAAGTTTATCTATTAAGATCATAATTGTTATATTTTAGAAGAATCTCCTCAGGCTATACTTAATTTCTATTTTCTCTCGTGTAGAACTCTTCTCTTCTGTAAGTTTCATCTTGCAACTATGTGCTTTATTTGTAATCTATCATTATTAATTCTTAATATTGGAAGTGATCACTCCTTGTATTGGGTGTTCAAGTATAGTGACTTGTAAATCCTTGTAGCATCCCAGTAAAAGCTCTTGGTTTTGTATCAAGTGATAGTTACTCTCACTTTGTTAGGTAGTCCCTATGAAAAGGATCGGTACTAGTGAAAATCACCAAGCACTAAGAGTTGAGAATTAGTGAAGTGTACTAGGGGATATATGTTCCCATAACCACTATAAATCTCTTATATTTGATATTTTTATTTATAATTTTATTTCCATTGTTTTCTCATGTTAATAAAATAATATAGCCTTACATACCATAAAAGAGGGTAGTTTTAAGTGGATAAAATTCCAAGAACTCAATTCACCCCCTCTCAAGTCTTAGTTAAGTTGTTCTCTAAACAACAATTGGTACCAAAGTTTGTGACGTTTGAGTTCATGAATCTAAAATGTTTAAGTCTTAAGATCATTTTCAAATGTTTTTGTGGAAGTAAATATAGAAGTTATTTCTATAGTATGATCTGTTGGAGTTGGTGCCCTAGAACCAACTTATTTTTACTTTTTGATAAACATGTATTCATTTTTTTTAATATTAATCAACTACTTATCACATAATTATTATTCTTCTATGTGATATAGTATGTGATAATGTTTTAAGAGTAGCTGGCACACTAAAAGCTCATAGTAGTTCCCTACTATGATGAGAACCTGGAAGTGCTACGACTCTATTCTTGAATATATATTCTATAGTCGAAAGATATAATTTTAGGGACACAAATGATACAGGTTATCATGGGTGGAGACTCATAGGACTTTGAGGCACCTTCACATGATATACGCCCTTGGTAATATCCAATAGGATATTATGAGAACAGGACCCGCCAATAGTAAATCCACATTTATACATTTCATTGGATGTTCCTATATGAGGATGTCTATATTGGTCCTTAGACTTTAATATTATTATTAATGAATATTATGTGTCATGTGCTTTGATTTATTGATAAAAACCATGATGACATATGTTCACGGTGAGGTAGGATACATTGGGTGCGTCATGAGTAATATTGAAATAATGAATAATGAGATAAATGATTTATACCTTCTATTCATTAATGGAAGTTAATATCTCATGTCCTTTCATGGAAATTATATAGACTAAATAAATCCATGTCCATGGTTTTCTATAGGTGAGTTCAATTTCCTAAATTTCAAAGAAAGAGATAATCAAGCATATAGGTTGATGGCACTAGAATTCAACCAAATTGATTTGAGATATTGTGATAAAGGCATTATATTACACAAGAAGTGTTCGTATTATGTAATATGTTGTTGAAATATTAATTTCCTTCTCTATGGGTGACTTGGTGTGTTACTAGATGATAACTTTATACCTTAGGCCGGTTCGCCTAATGCCACTAAGAAAGAGACCTAGAGGGTCAAACATTAAGTGTATCCAAAATCTTAGTTAAATAATATATTATTATTTATTACTTAATAGGTTGAATAAATATTATTCTCAAATATGGTTTAATAATTATTCATGTATGGTTGATCTCATTTATTATGTCACTAGTTATTCAAGAGAATATATTGCGATCAGAATATTTAATAAATATTTATTTTTTATTTAGTGAATATAATATTTATTTATTTATTGGATAATAATGCAGTGATATTTATTTAATAAATAAATATACATTATTCAAGGCCCAATAAATATTATGGAGGAATTTAATGGTCCTGTGAGAAATAATAAATATTGAATATAATTTAATTAAATAATATTTAATTATAATTCACAAGTTAAGTGCATGTCAAGAAATAAAAATATAATTATTATTATTTAACATGGGGTTTTTCTAGGATTAAATAAAATAATTAAGGGAACTTGTGAAATTATTTTATTTTAACCTTAGCAATATAAATACCCAATTATATTATTTTCTCAAGAGAGACAATTTCATTTTGTTGGTTGTGCAAACAATCTTGGAGAATCCTCTCAACCCTAAAGATCTCCCTTCACCAAGAACACTCCCAATAATGGTGAGAAATTATCCTCCACCGGATCAAGGAGAATGCTTTGGAAGTAGTTATTGAATCAATCAAAGGTGTACGACGCAATCATAAGGATCTTCCATGCTATCACCAATAGATTCCTTCAGCAAAGTTTGGAGATTTTAGGAACACGTGTGGATCACCTATAGAAGAAATCTACACTTGATTTCTACAATATAGCGATTGTGTAACATAGATCTATCACCAGATTAATCAATGAAAAAATGATTCCAACAAAGGTAATTCTTTAATTAAATAAATTAATTATAAATAATATGTGATGATCCTCCCTCTGGTTCTGGCATAGTTTCTATTGTTTGATTCTTTGAATTAATTTTGTTGATTACGAAGTTCAATGTTACGTTGAATCTAAAATTAATCATATATCATGGTAAAAAGAAGAGTTGGTCACCACCCATCTCACGCTTCTACTACTTCCAGAACCTTCAAGATCTCCCTACTTCAATAGAGAAAATTATAGTTGGTGGAAGGAACAAATGATTATCTACTTAAAGAAACTCGGTCTAAAGTTTTATTTAAAATTTATTAATTATAACACTATTCATAAAGGAGATTTAGAGAAATGGGATGCTACTACAGAAGGAGAATATGATCTGAAATCAAAAGCTATAAATGTTACAATATGTTGACTAGGTATTGATGAGTTAAAATGAGTTTCTCAATGTGAAACAACACATGAGATGTGGAATACTATATCAGTATCCTATGAAGGTATTGATAATGTAAGATAGATTAGATACAACACTAAAAATATGAATTTTTACACGTTTAGGATGGTTGATGGAGAAACCATAACACAAATAAATGGAAAATTGATAGCGATTGTGAATAATTTTTCTTCTCTTGGAGCACCAATTCCTAAATCTAATCAATAACTAAATGTTCCTAGAGTGATACCATATAATTGGAGTAGAATATCAGTAGACATTAGTAAATCCACTAATGTGAAAGATCTAAAAATAAAAAATCAAATTGGGTCACTAATGATGTTTGAGTCAAAGATGGAAGCTAAAGTTGGTGATCATATATTGATTAGAAAGGATAATGTTTCCATGAAAGTATCTATTTCAGAAGATTATAATAATAGAAAATGAATTAATATTTTTGAGTCATCTAATGAAGATACTTTAAATAATTCTACTGCAGATAGTGATCTTTCTCATTTTACAAGGAAGTTCAAAAAATTCAACAATAAGAGAAGGGGATTCAATAAATCCTCCAAAAATTACAAGAAACATGATGTATGTTCTAAATAAGTAAGTTTTTATGAGTTAAAAAATCTTGGAAATATTAAACCAAATTGTCCACAACTTCAAGACAAAAATAAATATAAAAAAGTAAAAGAAGAATCCGGAATACAAGAAAGAGATAAAAAGTTCCATGGATGTTACGAACCATCCTAGTGGGGACCATTCCATGAATCCCCAAGCCTGCCTCCAATAGGCTAGTGGTTGGTTACTAGCATTGAGTAGGAATATCACTAATATGGGAGGAATTTCCTATGTATTTGCATGCATGAACACATCTCCAAGCCCACAAAATGCTGAAATGTAAAAAACCACTAAGTAAACAATTCATGAATACCAATATATCCCACAACCAGAGTATGATAGAAATTAAAGTAAAGTAAATAGGGACAGAATACAAGCCCACTAAAAAAGATTTTATAACCTCAAGTCCAACCTATAAGAAAAAGGTACCAGGACTACTGTCTGTAGCTGTAGGAACACACCTCGGTCAATCCATTTTCACAAATCACTGACTGGTCCTGGTCCTCCTAGGACTCTATTAAAAGGTCGATCATCTGCATAAGACACAACACATGCGGGAAAATCCCATACAAGGTTGAGTATAACAATACTCATTAGGACACCTTGAAACCACAAATAAATACAACAAAGGAAAGATACAGTCATCTCTATACAGGTATATGTCTACAACACGTATAACAAGAATATACAGATATACTCAACCACGACACAAATTCTAGAGGTAAGTCACAACCACTGTATACCAGCACTAGTAATTCAGTTTGAAGATTCCACAAAGCACTCATCTAGGATAACACACTCCTGAGACTGATATCACTAATGATGTTCGTTAGAGAGGTATTTCTCCTCAGGTCTCACCATGAGAGAGATATTTTGATAGATATGAAGAGAGAGATATTATACAACACAATAGATGAGGATCATAGCTAGGTTCATGGGATGATATTAACAACTCAATATGGATTAACCTTCCAAGTATAGGATCGGTGCCTACGTAGTGTTGGTCATTTCGATGTCGATAACTCTACCTAGGGCGCGAATAGTGAATAGAGGATCCTGCTCTGAGTGTCTTAAGGGATTCCAAAAACTCTATCCAGAAAGTCATACTAAAGGGATAATTGTCCTATGAGTAGTAAATGACTCATACCTACCTTCAAGGAAATCATAAAGGGAACCAACCCTAATGAAACTTGTCCAAGATACGAAGGACAGGTGAATCAAGCCATGTATAAAGGGGTATACAACGTATGGTAGGGTCACACGCCCTGTCCCTTGACCCTGGGTACTGCCCATGTCATTTCAAACCATGTCATGTAGAAGAGGGGTGCACTGGGTGTATAAAGAGTAACACATATTGTTCTTCCATCCTGAGTTCTCTCATGTACTCTGGTTGTGTGCCAGTACATGCTATCATCTCGTGTATCCTTTCCCATGTACCAGTACACGAGGTAGTTTGTGTAACCAGTTCAAGCCATGCCATGTGGGGGAGTACATTCCATGTAGGAAACCCGTGTAATCCACCCCATTTCCATGTACTTCCCATGTACATGTCAAGTGGTCTAATGAAGAACACACACCATGTAGATGGGACTACACGCCATGTGCTCTAGATTTTCCATAAAGTCATGTTCTTACTCTATGCACCTCGTCCGATCTCCCAGATCTTGTTTCGGTGGTCTGTTCGCCTCAAAACTCCATATTCAAGGTTGTTTCACCACTCTAACACTCAATCAATGTGTTTTGTGCTTTCAATCAGCTCGTAAATTTGATTTAATTCAACCTGATGCATCTCGCCTGAAGAACTAATTCTCCCAAACCGCTTCTATTTGTCTGCCACCGTTGCCATCACACCTCATTAGATTCATATTGATGCTAGATCTCCAATTTTATATCATTGTGCTAAGAAACAAAGTTTAAATGATCGATCGTTCAAAATTTGGGGGAAGAACGAAGGATGCATGTTGAGAACGTAAGAAATAAGGGGAGAGAAAATAATAAGAAATGATTCCAAGGAATAAACTTAGGCAGTTTCTCATTCCAACCACGATCCATTCATATAAGAACAGTAAATAAATCAGGCAATCAATCTCTAGGAACAAATCCTGATAAACCCCAAAAATATCATCCCATCTCACATATATGATTGATCCACAGGAAAATATGTTCGTGGATTATTCTGCGTTCATCATAGGAATCAAGAACAAGAAATAAGAATAAAAATAACACATACTACCTAGATTTTGGATCACTCATTGATGAATATCAGTCATTATGTCATAGTCATTGGTGATATCCTTCTAGATCAGTGTTCATCGATTGTCGATCTGAGGTCTCATCATCATTCACCTAAGAGTATTCCCTAGAGATCTCTCTAATTGTCCTATGGCATATCTAGGGTTATGCATCTAACCTTGTTATATCTATATAATGATCTATTTAAAGATCCCCTAAATCTCTCCATAAAAAAATTAATAAAATAACTTATTTAATTATTTTATTCATTTCTGTGCCCACAATGAATTTTTCACAACTGACCAGTGTCGATCATTTTTAGGTCAAACCTAGGATAAATCTGCTATTTTGAAATCAATGATGCCCTCATATTTCTAATCTGGGCACCTGTTTAGATGTTATTATACTTTTTTAGGAAAACCTCATTTGCATGCTTTTTAATATTTTAATATTTTTCAAACATTTATTTCAGGAACACCAGGCCTCAGAATTGTATGTCGTCTCAGTGACTGGTATCAAATTAAATACATATAATATTTAAAAATAATACACAGAAAATCTAGGACATTACATTCTCCCCACCTTGGGGCTTTATGTCCCTGAAAATCCAAAACATTGGATACTCAAAAAGATGTGGGAACTGAGCACGAATCTGAGCCTCCCGCTCCCAAGTGCACTCCTAGAGATTTCTATACTGCCACCGAACATGTACTAAAGGAATCGATCACCCATGAAAGATAATATCCTACCAATATTTGATCTCCACTGGGTACTTAGTGAAATTCACTTCATCCTTGATTTACATCTCTCCCCAGTCGATGGTGTGTGATGGGTCATGAAATCATCACTCGCCTCTGCATCAAGAGACAAAAAAGTTCAATTCTTGATGAATTGTAGAACACTATGTAATCGATACCCTCCTTAGGAAATCTCATGATCAGATCACTAGATAAACTCTACCTTATCTACTAAAAATCCTGCTGGCACTTCTCTATCCACATGAAAGGCTTCTCCTTTTGAGTCAAAGATGTCATGGGTGCTCATATCCTAGAGAAATCAAGTATGAATCTATGATAATAGCCTACTAGACCAAGGAATATCTATACCTTAGTCGTGTTATTATGTGTCTCCCATGCTAACACTGCCTCGACCTTGGTCAGGTCCACTTCCACTCCATCCATTAAGATAATGTATCCTAGAAAGTTGACTACCTGAATCCAAAACTGGAACTTCGAGAGTTTCCCATAAATATGGTTCTCTCAGAGTACATCCAGAAGTATCCTTCAGTGTCTCATGTTCTCCCCATCAGATGCTTAGTACACAAGGATATCATCAAAAAATAATTCCCTGAACTGATCTAAGTAAGGCTGAAATATCTGGTTCATGATTCCCATGAACACTTCTAGGGAGTTAATCATGCCAAAGGGCATCAACAAGTACTCATAATGACCATAACAACATCTAAAGGTTGTCTTCGGTATATCCTCCTCCCATAATCTCAGCTGGAGATATCCTGATCTGAGGTCAACCTTTAAAAACCATCATGCCCCTTTAAATTAATCAAAGAGTTCATTGATTCTTAGTAGTGGATACTTTTTCCTCACAGTCACCTGGTTCAAGCATCATTAGTCTACACATAACCTCAATCTCCTGTCTACCTTTTTGGAAAACAAAACTAGGGATACCCAGGGTGAAGCATTGGTTCTCATGAAGCCCTTCCTCTATAAGTCCTCTAACAGCACCCTCATCTCTAGAAACTCTATAGGAGACATATGATATGTTGGTAGAGATATCATTGTCATCCTAAGGTTTAAATCAATGTATAATTCTATCTCCCACTAGTGAGGTAATTCTAGAACATCTTCAGGAAATATTTCCTCGTACTCTGCCACTACTGTTGGAAACTGAAAGATCATAACATCTGTTGCACTGAGGGTCAGGCTAGCCAAATGATGAGTAATTGGATGCACCCTCCTATGTATGATTCCATCTTATGTTTATTGGGTTTCTTTCTCACCAAAAAAGGTAAATATCATTCCATCACTAAGGACACACCACACCATTCACCAAAAATAGTCAATCAGGGCATGGACTATAGATAACCAATTCATACTGAGAATAACGTTGCAAGACCTCAACGCTGCCACCAAGAGGTTCCAACTAAAACTCTTGCCTCCAAGGGTCAAGTCACATTGTCATCACAAGTGTGTGATAACTACTCCATCTCCATTATGTGTCTCCAATCTTAAGGGTTGAGTCAATAGTTCAACCAAAATCTCTAGATCTCGAACAAGATATACGACGAGAAAGGAATTACTAACACCTATGTCTATCCGTACTGTAGATAAAGTAGAAAAGACACATATTATACCTCAAATCATTCCTAGATCCCCTGGTTCATATGCCTTGACCACATGACGATGTCCCCTCCCATATCCTCCACCTCCCTGAGCCTTGTGTGGACCACCTAGGGGTGGGGGTGGTAGCAAGTCGAAAGGTCGACCACCTCTTACTACTCTCCCAACTCCTCTTCCATGTCTACCACCCTATGAATCTGCATGATCCTATTGTTTTCTCTGCCTTGGTGGTCCATCCATAGTATCCCTATCAGTAGTATGGTGGGTTATACAATCTCGAGTGAGATATCCCCTATAATCACAGGAATAGAAATGCCTCTCCCTAGGCTGACTGGACCCACCCTGTGAGCCCTGAACTATAGATCCTCTATATCGGGACCTCCTCCAGAAATGTCTCCCAAGTCTAGGTCCTTGGGAATAATTTTTTTCCCTATTTCCAAGGTATATGATCCTGCTCGTCCACTGCTGACCATCACCGGCTATATCTTCTTAGCCAAGAATTGTTCAATAACCAAATCTTGTTCAATCACCCCCAGCATATGTTGGAATGCATAGAGGGATAACTCTGGCTCAAATGTATCTACAAATACCTCAATCTATGTTATGAGCCCTAAAGTAATGATCACTAACCATATCCATTGATTACATGGAAACTTTGGTAAACCTCGATGAATAATCATCCACTGACATGTTTCCCTTCTAGAGCTGAAAAATCTCATGTTTAAGCACATCTCTCATCATAACTGGAGAGAACTCCACTTTGAAGAGGAAATTTAACTCTTTCCATGAAAGAGAAAACTCATCATGAGTTTGGATATCCAAACTCCACCATCGTTCCACTGATCCATGCAGAAGGATCACCGCCAGGACCACCATCTAATCCGCTGGTGTCCTAACTAGATAGAAAACTCAAGTCACCACCTCAAGCCAGCCCTCAACTACTTGAGGATCTGGCTCACCTCGGAACCTAAGGGGTCTCTATCTTTAAACCTTGTGAATCATGCTCAGCCTGCGCTCCTCATCTTATGGTACTTTGGGTGCCACGTTCTTCTCTACAAGAAGCGGTATAGCTGGTGCACCACCTGGAGATGACATCTGGGGAATTGGTCCCTATATCGAGGCTTCATCACTAAGGGGGTCATCCTCATGATCGAGCTTCTAAATCCTAGGTGATATACATCATGGACACATCCTAAAACAAACAATATGTACCATGGTCAATGAGTCTATCTAGAGAGATGACTCAAGAAGGCCATGGAAACCACAACCCATTCCTATATAATGCATGTACCATTATTTCCCCTGAAACCATTTTTTTCATGTACCGAGTCGAAAAATAGGTTATCAGAGTCCTGGTGTATGGATGCATCAACCGCTGCACCAACACTAGAGTCTCTGGCTTGAAATCAAAACTTGAAACACTTGACACTATTTCCCCAAACTAATCTCACAAACACTCAGTCCTAAGGTAGAACCAACCACCTTTGATACCACTCTATCACAACCCGTCCCAGTGGGTCCTGTACTAAGACTCCCCAAACCTGCCTTCAATAGACCAAGGGCTAGTGACTAGCACCGAGTAGGCATATCACTAACATGGGATGCATTTCCTATGTACCTGCACGCACACACACATCTCCAAGCCCACAAAATGTTGAAATGTACAAACCGCTAATTAAACAATGAATGCATAACATTATATCCCACAACCATATTATGACGGAAAGTAAAGTAAAAGGGTCCATAATACAAGCCCACCAAAAAAAGAGTCTATAACCACAATTACAAGCTATAAGAAAAGGGTACTGGGACTACTGTTTGTAGTCGTAGGAACAAACCTCGGTCTTTTCGGTCTCACAAACCACTTTCTTGTCCTAGTCCGTCTAGGACTCCATCAAAAGGTCGATCATCTATGCAAGACAAAACACATGTAGGAAAATACCATGAAGGGGTGGGTATAAAAATACTTAGTAGGGCACCTCGAAACCAAAAATCAATACAACAAAGGAAATATACAGTTGGCTCTACATAGGTATATGTCTAAAATACGTATAAAAAGAATATCCAGATATACTCAACCACGACACATAGTCTAGAGGTAAGTCACAACCACTGTATACCAGCACTAGGAATTCTGTTTGAAGATCCCACGAAGCACTCATCTAGGAGAACACACTCCTGAGTCTGATAGTACCAATGACATCTATCTAAGAGGTAGTGCCCGTCAGGTCTCTCTATGATAGACACGCACTAATAGATCTGAAGATAAAGATATGATATAACACAATAGATGAGGATCATATTCCAGGCCATGGGGTGATACTAACAACTCAGTATGGATTACACTTCCAAGTATAGGATCATTTCCCACGTAGTGTTGGTCACATCAATACCGATAATTCCACTTAGGTCATGAATAATAAATGGAGGATCCTACTCCGGGCCTCTCAGGGAATTCCAAAAACTCTATCCAGGAAGACATGTTGAAGGGATCATAGTCCTATGAGTAAGAAATGATCTGTATCTACCTTCAGGGAAACGATAAAGGTAATGAACCCTAATGAAACTTGTCCAAGATACGGAGGACAAGTGAATCAATCCATGTATAAATGGGTACACGATGTGTAGTAGGGTCACACGTCGTGTCCCTTGACACCAAGTATTTCATGTGTACAATATCCCATGTCATTTTAGACCATTTCATGTGGAATAGGGGTACACGGTATGTAGAAGTAGTCACACATCGTGTCCTTCCATCTGGGGTCTACCCATGAACTCTGGATGTGTGCCAGTATATGATGTTAATCCATGTATCCTTTCCTGTGTACCAGTACATGGGGTAGTCCATGTAACCAATTCAGACCATGTTGTATGGGGGAGTACACACCGTGTAGGCAACCCATTTACTCCACCCTCTGTTCGTGTACTTCCCATGTACACTCTGATCGGTCTAATGATGAACACATGATGTGCAAATGGGACTACATGTAGTATGTTATAGATTTTATATAAAGTCATGTTATTCCTCTGCGCCCCTTAGCTGATCTCTTAGATCTCATTTTGGTGGTCTTTTCACCTTGAAACTCCATATTCAAGATTACTTCACCACATTAACAACGAATTGATGTGTTTTTGGCCTTCAATCATCTCAAAAATCTGATTTAATTCAACTCGACGCATCTCACCCAAAGAACATATTCTCCCGAACTGCTTTGATTAATATTATTTTGTCATTGATACACCTCCATCAAGTCATCTCAATGTCGGATCTCTAATTTCATATCATTACGCCAAGAAATGAAGGCACAATGATTGATTGTTTAAAAGTTTGGGGAAGAATGAATACGGCACGTAAAGAACACAAGAAATCAGGGGAGAGAAAAGCATAAAAAATAATCATAATGAAAAAACCTTGTCCATTGTTCATTCAAATATTGATTTGTTCCTGTAAGAATAATAAACTAATCAAGAAATCAATCTCTAGGAACAAATCTTGATAAACCCCACAAATATCATCCTATCCTGTATATACGAATGATCTGCGGGATAATATATTTGTGGATTAGTCCAAATTATTTGTAGGAATAAAGAACGAGAAAGAAAAATTGAAATAATGAATACTAGCTGGATTTTGGATCACTTTTTTATGAAGATATGTCGTCATGTCTTCATCATTGGAAATATTTTTCTAGATCAGTGTTTGTTGGTCAACGATCTAAGGTCCCGTCATCATTTGCCTTAGAGGATTCTCTAGAGCTCTCTCTAATGATCCTTCAGTGTCTCCAGGGTTATGGAGTTAACTCTGGGATCTCTGAATAATGATCTATTTAAATATCCCCCAAATAATTTCATCAAAAAAATTAATAAAATAATTTATTCAATTATTTTATTCATTTTTATGCCCATGATGACTTTTTTACAACTAACCTGCACCAACCAATGTTAGGTTGCGCCTAGGGTAAAATCGATATTTTGAACTCAATGGTGCCCTTAAATTTTTTATTCAGGCACAAATTTAGAAGTTATTCCATTTTTTTAGGAAAACTGTGAAGGTGTGATATTTAATATTTTAATACTTTTCAAACATTTATTCTAGGAAAACTGAGTCTCAAAATCGCACGTCATCTCAACTCCTGGTATATAATTTAGTCCATATAATATTTAAAAATAATATAAAGAAAATCCAAGACATTACAATGAAGGAAACATGGATCACTTATGAGGATTCTAGTGATGATACATCTTCAAAATTAGGAGCTAAAATTTATAATCAAAAGGCCAACATGTTCTTTATGGAACACTCTGATGAGGTACACTCATTTTATTCTTATAATAATGAATCTAACTCTGAATCTAAAAATTTATATTTTGAATAATTAAATGAATACTGTATCATGTTAAAAACAAAATATAAAAACATGAAAAATAAAAATAAATCCATCAAAAAATATTATGACGTTGTTTCAAATGAAAAAGCGGACTTAAATAAAAAATATTATATCTAGAATTCTAGATAAAAACTTTTATTACATCTTGTGTTGAACATAATAACAAAATTGAAATATTACAAAAATAATTTCAAGAACTTAAGGATACAACTAGTGTTTTCATAAAATTATAAAATTACTTAAATAAAATCCTTGGTAATAATAAGGTCCATAAAGATAAATTTTTAATAGGAAGAAAAGATGAAAAACAAAAGTTTTCTATGAATTATTTTATGCCCATTTCCAAGAATAAAATATTATTTAAAGTTATTTGTTTTCATTATGGAGAAATATAACATTATGATAATAGTTTTGGTCTTAGTAAACCTTAATTTTTTAGAGTTAAACATTCCTTTATTTAAAGAAATTTTCCAAAATTCATTACTAAAATTTCTGGGTAACATAAGAAGATTTGGGTTCCTAAATATTTGGTTTCAAGCATTATAGTACCCAAGAAAATTTGTGTACCAAAAAAATTCTTGTTTGATTTTTTTTGTAGGGAAAAATATTCAAGATCGTCAATGAAAAATGGTATATGGATAGTGTATTCTCAAAGCATATGAGTTTATATTTATCAAATTTTCATTCATTATCCATAATTCATAGATGTTATTCCACATTTGGTAATAATGATAAGGGAAAGAGTTGGATTAGTTGGAAATCTATTCCTAATCCTCATTAAAAAAATTCTATATGTGGAATGAATAAAACACAATATAATAATTATTTAACACCTTTTTTACATAGGTTATTTTTTATATTTTTTTAAATAATTTTGTTTCTATTTTCAAAGATAAACTTCTTAAATTTAAGGAACCTGGAATGGAGAATGCATATACTCTAGATATTAATTATTTACTTAGATAAAAATTTAATCATTTAAATTTTGAAAAAAATGAATCTTGGATTTGTAATAGAATAATAGGGCATTTTAATGTTTATTATTTGATAAATTTTACAAAAAAAATTAAAATTTCATATTTACCTTAACTTAAATTGAATAAATAGAAATTGTATAATGCATGCCAAATGGGAAAGAAACACAATTTATAATTTAAATTCGTTAAAATGTTGATATATCTAGGCCTTTAGAACTTATCCACATGGATTTTTTTAGACTATCTATAATATAAATACTAAGGGGAAAATATTTTGTTTAAGTGTTAATCGATGATTTATCTGAATTTACTCAGGTTTTTCTTTTTGAGTGTTAAAATTGAAGCTTGTTCTATTTTTATAAGTTTTTATAAATTGGTTAAGAAAGAGAAATATTTCAAAATTATTACTTTAAAAGGTGACTATGGGGGAGAATTTTGAAAACCATGAGTTCAATTATTATTGTTCAAAACATGGTATCAAACTTACTTTTTCATCCCCTTGGAAACCTCAACATAATGGTGTTATTGAAAGGAGGATATAAACTTGAAAAAAAATCTAGGACTATGTTATATGAATATAACCTACCCACCCACTTTTGGGTTTAATCTATAAATATATCATGTTATTTCATAAATAAAGTTCTAATTAGGCCTATTCTAAATAAAACACCCTATGAGTTATGGAAAAATATAAATACAAAAGTAAAATCCTTAAAGTATTTTGATGAAAAGTTTATATTTTTAATACTAAGAAAAATCTTGGTGAATTTGATCCAAAGGATGATAAAGGAATCTTTATTGGATATTATACTACTTCAAAGGATTATACATTTTTCAAAAAAAGGTCTAAGATTGTTGAAGAATAAACTCATGTGAAATTTGATGAAAGTGATCTATTTGATCATAAAATGACTCAAGTGTATGAGTTAAATGATTATTTTGAAAATTTTATAGCTAAACCTCTTCATGAAAATATAAAGTATTATGATTTGGAACTTGATTTTGGTGAACTAAATCCTAAAATGGTGGATATTAGTGAACCTAAAAGTGTGTTTCCTAGAAATATAAGAACACTAAAAAATCATCCCTTATACATTGTGATAGTAATTTTATATAAAGGGATTATGAATAGAAGAAGTGTGGGAAACCTTGTATAATCTTCTACCTTTTTATCTCAACTAAAACATAAAATATTATATGAAGCCTTTGTTAATGAGAGTTGAGTTTTATCCCTGCAAGAAGAGTTAAACTAGTTCAAAAGGAACAAGATATGAGAGTTAGTTGATAGAACATAATATTATCATATTATAGGAACAAAATGGGTTTTTAGGAATAAAAAATATGATCATGGTGTGATTACTAGGATTAAGTCTATATTAGTGGGAAAGGGGTACAACCAAGGGGAAGGTATATACTATGAAGATACCTTTTCACCCATAGCTATATTAGAATCCATTGGTATTTTTATATCCTATACATCATACATGGATTTAAAATTATATTATATGGATGTGAAATATATGTTTTTAAATGGTTTTCTTATGAAGAAATTTTTTATTGAAAAACTTTCTATTTATGAAAATATTCATTTTCCAAATTTGGTTTTCAAACTTACCAAATCTCTTTATGGCCTTAAACAAGATCATAGATCTTAGTATAAGCATTTATGTCCTTTTATTTTATCAAATATATTTTTCAATAGGAGTGGAAAATACTACTATTTCCAAGAAAAAATAAACTTTAGATATTTTTTTAATTAAGATATATGTTGATTATGTGATTTTTGGCCCAGAAAACAAAAAATTGTGTAGTGATCTTTCAAAACTTAAGTAAAACGAATTTGAAATGAGTATGATGGGAAAGTTAAATTTCTTTATTAGTTTCCAGATTTATCAAAAAGATGTTGGGAATGTGTTGAATCAAATTAAATACATACTAGACTTACTTAAGAATTTTGGACTCGAAAATGGTAAAGTACATACAAATATTATTATTTCTAATGAAAATATTTATTTGTATGAAGTTGGGAAACCAATTGAAAACAATATATATAGAGAAATAATTGGGGGTCTATTTTATTTGACTAACAATAGACTAGACATTATGTTTTCAGTATGCTTATGTTCTAGATTCCAAAAAAATCCCAAGGAATCACATTTAAAAGATGCCAAAATAATTTTAAGGTATTTAAAAGGAAAATTTTCCCTTTCCAAGATTTTTCCAAAAACTTTTTATTTTAATTTAAAATCACATTCTAATTCCAAAATTGGTGGTTTTAAATAATATTATAAGAGTGCCTTAGGAACCTACCACTTTCTAGATAAATATTTGTTATCCTAGTTTAGTAAGAAATAGTAATCAGTTGCATTATATATGGCTAAATTATAATATATATAGTTGTTGGTAGTTGTTTTCATATTTTTTATAGATGAAACACACCTTAATAGATTTTTTATTCAATTATAATCAAGTATCAATCAAATTTTATAACACTAGTGATACCAACATTTCTAAGAATACAATAAACCATTCAAGAAAAATCATATATATCTAAGTCTTCATTTCTTGAGAGATCATGTTCAAAAAGGTGATATCTCTCTTGAATTTATCTCTACTAAGAATCAATTAGCTGATATTTGTACTAATCCCCTTTCTTGTGAGCATTTTGATTTTATTAATCTAAAATTTGGGTTATTTGAATTTAAATGAGTTCAACTTATTTTTGTTGTAATTGTATTTTTAGTTATGCATTTATTGTTAATTTATTTATATTTTAGTGTTTTATGAATTTATTTTATTTTAGTTTGTTTTAATAGGTTGTTTTTTTATATTTATTTGTGTCTGATTTAATTATAGAAAATTGTTTTCATTTTATTTTAAAAATAATTTATTCTATTTTATTTTATTTTATTTTATTTTATTTCCCTATTTTAAATCATATCAACCCCTAAACCTAAATAATATATGTAACCCTCTCCCAATTAGGCATGTGACCTATCCTTAAAATTAAGACTCTCCTTCCTTTCCATTCTCCTATTTCCCTTTACTTCCTAAAGCCAAACTATCACCATTGATTCTCTTAACCTTATTCTGATATATCTATGATGGGGAAGTTAAATAGAACAGAAGAAAATGTTTCTAAATATTCTAAGAAATAAAAAGAAGACAGTGCATTATGGAGTGTGCTTGTGGGAAAGGATGTTGATATGGATTAGTTAAAAGGAATAAAGATGTTGAAAAATAAATTTCTTCAGTTCCAATGATAGAAATTTATTTCAATGAGAAAAAATTAGTACTTTTGTTTGAATATATGGTTAATGAGTTCATGAGAAATGTTGATTTATAATTTGGAGAAATAGAGGATGTGATCTCTACCAATGTTAATGGTAAGGATTTACTAATTTCATATATGGAGATAAAAAAGTTTATGTACTTCCCTCATAATGGTGAGTAAAATTTTCATAACAATTTAGTTGGTACAAGAACTATAGGATGTACTTAAGTCTTCAAGTATCTATTTGGTTCCTCATCCTTTGAGAATAAGTCTGTGAAAGATTTGGAAGTAGAATGGAAGGTATTAGGAAATTTTATTTAAAATGGAATTTCTCAAAGAGTAGGTGAGATAGAAAAGGTATTATTTCAGGACATATATCTTTTATACATACTAATTAATAATTAAAAGTTAAATCTCTCATGGTAAATGATGAAGATCATGCTCCACTTATTATAGATTAAATGGAAGGTAAATTATTCACCTTATAGAAGGATTATTTCTTTGATCTTGAAAAATAAATAAGTGGACTTAAATGAAGGTGAAGCTATTAAGTGACATAAGAGAAACACTCTTTTAGTAGTTCTTATAAAGATTTTTAGTTAAAACTAGGATGATAACTCTAATTATCTAAGGCCTATTGGATATGAAGTTGTAGATCAAGTGGTTGTACTATCTCCAAAATCAACTCATGGGGATTCATCCACTACCTCACCTCCCAAGGATGCATCATCTTCTAAGATAGTGCCTACTAGGGAAGTGCAGGAGAATTTTGTCACCATACCTGATCTTTTTGTGTATAAAGTTAGTATTATTGTGTAAGAAGTTCATATACAATAAGTTATAGATACTAGTGGTGTTAAATCAATTCATCCAGTTTTTCTAGTTATTAAAGCTAAAGAGAAAAGGCCAATTGAGATTATGCCTAATGTACTTATTGTTGAGGTTAGAATTGAACCTGAGATTGAGAACATGGTAGTTTATCCAATACTTGGATCACCAAATACAAATAGATATGGAAGTGGGGATATGATTATATAGGTTTCTGATCATTAATATACCCCTAATGATTATTCCATATCCTCCTCATGTGTAAGTGGATGCACCATCTATAAGAAAAAGTTTTTAAGGTTCTAATATTTAAATACGCATGCATTCATTTACCTCTATTGTGATGTTAGTGTTTTATAATCCCAAAGGATAAAATTATGAGTTGAATAATGATATTATATCTTCCAAATATGATATCAAATAACTAAAGAAAATTTCAGTTTCTTGGAATGATTTTGATGAGCTAGTTAAAATGATGTATACCCAGACCGCCTTGATAAAGAACCTCCAACTAGTGTAACAGGTTTCCTTTAGTGTGATTGATCAGGAAGTTAAAGTTATGAGACCTAAAGTGAGTAAGCTTAGAGGGATTTGTGCTACCAAGTCTAAGGTAAATGAGCTCGGGATACTTGTGTCATCTCAAAGCAACATGATTCAGAATCTTCCAATGGTTCAATCAAATATTTTAGGTACTTCACTTAATGATATTAAAAGTTTCAATATATACATGATGGAGATCTTTCACACTCTAAAAATTATGGTTGTAAGTTAGTTTGATTTTATAAAAATGTTTCAACCTAGTGCCACTCTAATTTTTGAATCTTTTTTGGTACCATATTTTCACACTCAGTTTGATCAACTATTTTCATATTTGAATCTCATTTATTCACATATCCAGTCACTCCAATGTGACATGTTTACCCCATTTATTATGTAACAATTTAAAAATGATTGGTTAGATAATTTTCTGTAAAAGTGAGAAGCAATTTGAAAAACTATTCTTGGGATATATGTCTCCTTGAATGGTGTGGTTGGATATCTTTAGGAATCTATTTCCTCTAATGATACTAAGGTTGGTTTAACCTTGTAAGTATCTAAGAAAATAAGATACATGGTTTCATGGTATATTGATCATATTAGTAAAAACCGTCAAAATTTCCCAAATATACTGGATAAGATATATGCGGAAGTTATAGATTGCTATATAGACTCTTCAGAATAGGATTCCAATTCCTTAGTGTTTAAGGAATCTTCTATCATACCTTCTAATGAACAGGGAAAAGAGCTTGTGGTATACATACCTATCGAGCTAGTCTATCTTGTACTAGATGCTACGAGTGCTCCATTTCCTCAAACTCTTTCTATTTTTGTACATGAGGTTGGTTAAATATTGATAGATTATTTATCTAAACTAGATCACAAGTTGGTTTCTTTATAAGGTAGGCTAATAAATTTTTAAGTCTTGACTGATAGGATTCAAAAAAAAAGTTTTATCCAAAGCCTCCTTTAGCTCAATCAAGCCCCCAAATATAGGATATAATATTTTTTTCTTCTCAACAATTCTCATTTAAATATATTGAATCATTTAAAGAGCTATTGAAAAATATTCTAGTGACATTTTCTTATATGCACAAATAAGCATGCACTATTATCTTATATTTCTACAAAATTCTTCATTATAAAGAGAAATTATTTATGTTTTGATGCTAATATCTCACTAATAGGAAGAATATCCCTTATACCAGCACCTCTAGATACCTATAGAGGTTATAGGTAGAGAGTATAATTTATGTTTGATCCATACAAGATTTATCAAAGAGAACATTCAAGAGTTGTTGTTATTGTTTCTACTGATTCTACTGAAAAAGAAGCTATATCATCAGAGCCTTCCAAGAAAATAAATTTTGTTAGTTATGGATCAAATGATTTCAGTGCTTCTATTATGAATCTGGATATAGTTTTTGATAATTCCTACTCCGAGACCCAAGAATAGATCATGTTTTAAAGCTAAATATGGTTTAGTTATGGAGCTTGGAAGAGTGGTCCTACCTCATATAGTTGATCCACATACCACCTCTTCTTCCTCTCCTTCAAGAAACCTCCACCCAAAACTTCATCTGAGTTTGAACCAATTTATAAACAAGGGTAATATGACTAGTGTATTTTTTTATGTTGACTATTTATATTTTTGTACAATTTTACATAGTAAATGAAATTCATGTTTCTCTTTTTTTATTAATAGTTTATTTTTATTTAATGTTTTTTCATTTATCTATTTATTTTTTGTTAAGAGATTGTTTTCATTTAATGTTTTTTCTTTTTTTAATTAATTTTTTAATTTCTATATTTTATGAAATTTAGTCCTTTCATAATTAAAATTCATATTATGCATTATACTTAAATATTTAATAGATCAAAGTGATTCATTAAATGTGTATTTCCTCTCCTTACCCTTCCTTTTTATGTCATAAAATGGGAAAATATAGATAATATAGATAAATGGGTGAAGAAAGTAAAAAACATAAAATTTTAAACTAATATAGATTATTTAGTTTTCTAATAAATACTTAAATCATTTAAAAAATTTATGTCTAATATTTAATGGGTTTTTTGATCATTAAGAAGGGGGATATTGTTTGAATATTAATGTTGTTACAAAATATCACATGTGATTTATTTTTAAATGATCTCAAAAAACCATTCATAAGTTTCTAATGATTTTTTTAAGTGTGTTCATCAGGTTTTATCTTTATTTAAATTAATTCTACTATAATTCATTAATTATATAAATTTACTGAAATTTTCCTAAGATTAGAAAATTTGGATACATTAGAGCTTTGCCTATATAGATATTGGATAATATGAGAAATCAGCAACATAAATCATCCATGTGAAGGAATCATATATGTAAATTGTCTCAATCAAATATTCAACAGTGTGGAAATCACCTACATTGATGAATCACCTATGTGAGAAAACAATTACATTGATGAAAGGGATATGTGAATCAGTTTGGAGTAATCAGCTACATAATTTGGACCAATGAAATATTTCTTTATTTACTTCTATCCATCTATGAAATAATTTATCTATGTGATAAACATAGCTATGTAAACAATTTTTTTATGTAAAGAATGGATATGTGAATTCAAATATGTGGAATTCGGTGATGTGGTGATCCAAAATTGGCTACTTCATTCTTAAACCTACATATTTATTACCATCAGAGAAATTTAAGAGGAAATTAAAGTTTCTGGTAATGCAATAAATATTATACTACCTCTTTATTATAAAATCTATTTTCCATAAAATTTTAAAGTATCTATAAGATAAAATAATACATAATAATTTATTTTTCAGTCTTATTTCTGAGGTATTTTGAGGAAATGATATCTCAAATTTAATTCTGAGTCTTAATTTTATGGAATATCATGTTTTGAAATTAAATTTAAATATCTATAATAGTATTAAAACAAGAATATAATATACATATATAAGTAACAAGAACGAAAGAATATAACTTGTACTCTCAACTCTCTCTATATATATAGAAGATTTATTTTTTACTCCTTTATTCTAATAAAGAATAAGAAGAAGAAACAAGTTTTCTATAGGTGCACTGTCAATATCATCATTGTTGTATTTTAGAAGACCCTCCTCAAACTATAATTCAATCCTATTTTCACTCCTAGAGAACTCTTATCTTCTGTCAGTTGCATCATAAAACTATGTAATTCATTTATAATCTCTCATTATTCTTTCCTAATATTGTAATTGATCACTAATTTCACTGAGTATTAAAAGCTAGTGTTTTGTAAATCCTTTTAGGATATTGGTAAAAGATCATGATTTTTTACTAAGTGATGGCTTCTTTCACTCCGTCGGATAATCCTTGGGAAAAGGACTATACTAATGAAAATCACCAAACTCTAAGATTTGAGCATTGGTGGAGTGTATCATGGGATATATATTCCTTGAACAGATATAAATATCATGTGTTTAATAATTTTCTTATTACTTTTATTTTTGATGTTTTCTTATGTTAAGAAAAGATAAAAACCTTTCATACCTTAAAATAGGGTGGTTTAAGCGAATAAAATTTCAAGAACTCAATTAACCCCCTCTTGAGTCTTTTTTTAATCGTTCTCTAACCAACAAACCAATTAAAAATCAAGGGATATTTCATATATTGGATACCATTAAATTCAATAGATTGATACAATAAACTCTAAAATAAATTAGTGTTAGAGGCATAGGGGTTCATCAAATAAATTTAGTTGTACTCCTTTATCAAATAATATTATTTATTTTATGATTTCTTGCTTTATTTTTTATTAATTTTTCATTTATAATTTCATGCATCAATATGCTTAATCATTCAATTTCTGAATCACATATTTTATATCCTTCTGCTTTAATAAACATATATAAATAATCCATTATTCTTTCTCTTTTTTTCTTATATCAATTATTCTTTTTAAAGTCTTCAAAAGGTTTTAATTATTATTAATATTTTAAAAATAGGTTTTTAGTCTTCAAGACTTTAATTATTGATTTTTTTTAAAGGTAAACTCACCCCCACACAATTTCCATTTTACCCTACATTGACCTACGTTTGGTATCAGAGGGATCTTGAATTATATTAAATATTTTTATCTTTATTTATTTTTTTCAACTCTTTCAAATATTATTTTTTTTCAAAATATTTAACATTTTTTCGATAAATATTATTTTTCTAGATGGATTTTCACACCTATAGTAACCTCTAAGTACTTTTTATAGGTCATGCTCCCTTTTTCAATGGTTAAAATTATGGTTTTTAGAAGGCACATATGTCTAACTTTCTTAGATAAATTTTTCATCCCATATAGAAGATAGTTATGCATGGTTATAAACCTACTACTAAAAAAGAAGAAAAATAAAATCTTTGTGATATTTCTACTTTTGAATTATATGGTGAAGCAATGAATACCTTTCATTTTGGTTTATTCCAACATGAATTTAATAAAATTTTAACATGAAAATGGATCATGAAATATGGAAACTCTTATTATTGACTTATGAAGTAATGAAAAATGTCAAAGATACCAGATTAGGTTTTTTACAAGACCTTGGGAGTTATTTATATATCCTAATGAGTATATTACTAAAATATTCACATGGTTCATTTATATTTATAATGTTCAAAATCCTTTTAGTGATAATATTTCTACAAAGACTTTATCAAAGAAAATCATTCTGGTTTTATCAAGAAATCAATCACCCAAATTCATCGTGATCTAAGAAAATAAATACATAAAGTACATGGTGGTTTAGAAGCTCATAAGATCACTCATGACATATAATATAACTATTAAAACACAAACTGAAAGAATTTTAAGGTGATCAAAGAAATGAAAAAAGAAAATTTCTTGAATGGAAATTAATGATGATACAATTGGAAGTGAAACCGAGATTTCTCATCTTTCTAAGAAGATGAAAAATTACATTAAAACGAAAATATATTTTCAATAAATCAAAAAGGACAATCAAGAAATGGAATTTACTTGCTTCTCTAGAAAAAATAAGGGTCGCATCAAGCCAAATTGTTTCTTAAAAAATAAAAGGTCTAAATATAAGAAAAAAAAGTAATAAATATCAAAAAGTTTCAACTTGTATTTCTATCAAGGATTCACTTTCATCATCCAAATCAAGTGATGAAAGTATTAAGTTCCTCATGGATGATATTTAGGTATGTAACAAAGTAAATTCTATATGTGTTATTTCTTCCTCTTCTACTTCTTCAACCTATTCTTTAAGTTATAAAGATCTTATTTATGATATATATCAACTTCAAAATGGTTTTTGTGAACTTGTTTCAAAATTTAAAGATCTTAAGAAGAAATTAAATCTAGGTGTGTTTGAAAAATATCAAATTTTAAAAGAAAATATGACTTGGTTTTAAAACTAAAATAACAAATGAATGTTTAAAATTTTTAATCACAAATTAAAGATCTTAAAAATACTCTTTCTCAATTAACCCATGATGATAAATATATAAATATTATTTTGGTATCCAAAAGTGTTATTAAAAGTAATTTTGGAATTGGTTTTTCAAAATAATCTAGTTTTCCAAAAATTATAAAAATACTACTTTTCTAAAGGGGACTTACCAAGATAATTTTTTTAATTATTATTAGAATTTTGGGAATCTTATTTATGAATGAAATTTAAAAAATTATAGATATGGTAGACCAAATATCATTCATATCTTATCTCTCATTTCTAATGGAAATACCATTTTAAAAAAAATTGATTCCAAATTATTTATTAGATAACTTAAGTGGACCCGAGATATAAGTAACAAAAACATTAGTATCTTAATATTTTGTAGGAAAACGGTCTTAAGATAAAACCTCATGAAGTTACTTGATATATTTATAGTTATTTCTAAAGTAATATGTTTGGTTATCCTTCCAAATTTAATCATGAAGACTTCGATGAAGGAAATGTCACGTTTAGAGATGATTAAAAAAGTAAATTCATTGGTATCAGTATGATTGGTTTCTCAAATTATATTTTAATTAAATATGGTTTGTTTTTTAATTTCTTAAAGAAAAATTTACTAATTATTAGTTAATTATGTGATAATTATTTTAATTTTTTAAAATTATTTTTATAAAAAAATTAATTTTAAAGAAAAAAATTTATTTACCGTATCACATTTTCAAAATGTTTATATTATAAATTTAAAATATATTGAAATTTAAGAAGTTAAGTGACTAAGTGAAAAATATAATGAATCTTAGATTTGGTATCAATTACTAGGTCATTGTAATATTCACTATGTTATCAATCTCAACTATAACTGACTAGTATGAGACTTAACAAAGTTGTTTTTCAAAGATAACTTAGTTTGTGAACTTTTAAAACTTGGAAAGAAACTCAAATATTCCTTAAAATCTAGAAAATAAGGTTCCTACTCTAAATACTTAAAACTATTTCACCTTTAACTTTTTAGACCAAATCAAGTTTCTAATATCAGAGTTAAATCTTATACCTTTGTAAATTTTGATAATTATACTAGATATACAAGGGTCTTATTCTTAGCTCATAAAAATGAGTCTTATAAATTCTTTATCATCTTTTCTAAGAAAGTTTAAAATGAAAAAAGAAACAAACTCTTATACCTTAGAACTGACCATAGTGGATACTTTGATAACAAATACTTCAATGAGTTTTTTTATTCTCAAGGTTATCATCATTAATTTTCCACTCCTAGAACACCTTAACAAAATGTGGTTGTAAAAAGATGAAATAGGACCCTCCAAAAAATTTCTAGGACTCTCTTAAATGAGTTTAATATACTTTAATACCTTTAGACCAAGTTATCCAATAAATATTTTCATATCCTTAACCATGTTCTCATAAGATCCATCTTTAGAAAAACTTCTTGTGGACTTTGGAAAGGAAAAATTCTTAAAATTGGATTCCTTAAAGTTATAAGTTGTAAATGATTTATCCTTAAAACTAACGATAATATAGGAAAGTTTTAACCCAAATCCAATGAAGTTATATTTATTGTATACTCAAACTAAATTAAATCCTACCAAGACTTCAATTAGAGGACCAGGACCTTAGAAGATTCAATTTACATCAAATTTAATGAGAATCTTCCTAAACCTCAACCTCAAAGTGATGATTTTGTTGACCAGGATAGTTTTATATTACCTAAACCTATATTTTATAAAGAAATTTAAGATTTTTAAGAACCCTTATCTACTCCTTTACCCAAATCATGGGTTCAATAAAAATACCATACCTTTGAAAATTTTATTGGTGAATTACAATCTAGAACCCATACTAGAAGGTTGGTCATAAATGAAGTTGAACATTAAGATTTTATCTCTCGCCTTGAACCTCAATCCATTAATGATGGTATTAATGATGATAATTGGGTAATTTCCATGAAATAGGAGTTAAACCAATTTCAAAGTAATAATATTTGGACTCTTATGGAATGACCCGATAATCATCCAACTATTGGCACCAAGTGGGTTTTTCAAAACAAACTTTATGAACAATATAATATCACCCATAAAAGGCTAGAATTGTCACTAAAGTATATAATAAAAAATAAGTTATTTATTATGGTGAAAAAATTTCATCCATTTCATGGCTAGAATCGATTATAATCCTATTGGAATCCACCACTCATATTAATTTCAAAAAAAAATCAAATAGATGTTAAATTTCTTTTCTAAATGGTTTTATTTATGAAAATGTATTTGTGGATCAACCACCCATTTTAAAAAATAATAAATTTTTAATTATGTTTTCAATTTAACTAAAGATCTTTATAGTTTAAAACAATACCCTCAAGCTTGGTATGAAAGGTTAATTAAATTCCTTTTATCAAATGATTTTAAAATGGGAAAATATAATTATACTCTTTCTCAAAAAACTTTTTAAAATGATTTATTAATTATCTAAATATATATTGATGATGTAATCATCAGATAAAATAAATAATCTATTTGTAATGAATTTTCCATTTTAATGAATAAAGAGTTTTAAATGAGTTTTATGGGGGAACTCAAATCCTTTATTATTTTTCAAATTTCCCAAAAATTTTGATGAAACTTTTCTAAACCAAAGTAAATACACTAATTATATTTTAAATAAATTTTGAATGGATCATGATAAGGAAATTATAACACCCATGAGTACAATTTGTAGCTAATTTTGGATGAATCTAGTAAATAGGTTGACAAAAAACTCTATAGATGTATTATTGGAAGTCTATTTTCCTTTATTGTGATCTAGTCAGATATCATGTTCAGTGTATGCCTTTGTGATCATTTTCAATCAAATCCAAAAGAATATCATTTGAAATATCTCAAAATAATTTTTATATATTTAAAAGGAAATAAAAATCTTGGATTAAATTAACTAAAATAAACTTATTTTGAGCTTAAAAGTTTTTTTGATGTTGATTTTAGAGGATTCCAGCTAGATATGAAAATTACTGGTGGGAATTTTCACCTACTAAAAAAATACCTTATCTCATGGAGTGGTAAAAAAAGAAAAATTATGTTTCTCTTTCTACAACTAAAGAAGAATACATAGACACTGGGAGTTTTTATGCCCAAATTATATAGATGAAACATACTATCTTAGACTTTGGGCTTACATATGATCACATCCCTATCAAGTGTGAAAATACTAGTGTGATAAAATCTATAAAAACTCTATCCAAAACTCTCACACTAAGAACATTTATCTAAGAAACCACTTTATAAGAGATCACTTTCAAAAAGTTGATATTAGTTCTTAACTTTTTTTTAACCATCCTTCAACTTGTAAATATTTTCACTAAACCCATTACTCTAGATCACTTTGACTTTATTAAAGGAAATTTGGGTATAATTATTTTGTGATGATTATATCTTAACCTTATAAATATTGAAAAAAAATCAATATGGTTTACAAATTTAAATTTATTTTCAAAATAAAATATTTTCTTTATTTTAAATTTTTTTCAAACATATCATAATTTTGGTAAAATTAATTGAGTGTGATATTATAATCAAAGATATTCATTTATGGATATAAAAAAGTAGATGTGGTTCTGGTGTAGATATACCTAGAGTTTATTACTTATAAAAGGGTTGGTTGGATTTTTAATCTAATCTTCACCTTGGGAATGAGTAGTGGGTATTTACTACACATCTGGTGTGATACTCCCAGAGAATTTGAAAAGGTTTATTAATATAATATTTACTAAACCTTAATGATAGAATATAATTTTTATTTTACTTTCCATTTGATTATTTTTCATATACTTTCTTGATTTTAAAATATTTCATTAAAAATATTTTGTTTATTTACTTTTTTTAATGGATTATCTAATTTATAATACATTATTTTAGGAGGATATAATCTTGTTAATACTAAAATGGTCTTATAAAAGACACCATTTTTCTAAAAAAATCAAATTTTTATTTAACTCTTAATCTTTTTTAAAAACCATTTTCAAAAATTTTATTTCTCTCTTAAGTATATTTTAAAAAAATGGTTTATTTTATTTTGAGATTTACTAAAAATATATCTTTCTAAATTTTCTAATTCATTTTATTTTTTAAAATTTTTAAATTTTGTTTTTTTTCTCTCTTGAAATGTCATTAATGATGATAAAGTTGGTTTTAAATTTTATCACTCCTGGTTACTCTATCACCTTCTATAAATTATTTTTGATAATCTAAAAGGGGGAGAAATCTCTGGTATTTAGATAAAACTCTAAAGAAGGTAATTATATAAATCTCTAGTATTGTAGGGGATATTGACTTTTATGGAGAAGAATTAATGATATTTCTTATGTAAAATATTTTTATAAATCTTTATGGAGAAAAATATTTTTATAAATCCTATCTTGATATTACTGTTTTTTTTATCTTATTTTCAAGTGTTTTGTGATCATAAAAAATGGGAAGATTTTTATTCTTCTCACATTATTAAGTTTTAATGATCACAAACACTCTTTGAAGTGTCTAATGATTTCATTTGAGTTGTTATCAGTCTAATATTTTATTAATTAGTCTTGGTTATTGGAGGATCATGATGACATATTAATAGAATATTTAAAAATCATTAAAGAATCCTTATTGAAGTCTTGAAGGAATTATTGACCACATGGAGTGAAGTTATCAATTCTATCAGACACATTGAAGGGATATTGATTGGACATGAAATGTTTGGGAAGCAGCAAGTAACACTGGTTAGTCGATGTAGGGTTCTAGTCAATCATAGCCATGTAGACAGAAGGCCTCATTGTAACGACCTAAACTTCTTAAATAGTATATTAACTTACTCTTAATGATCTAATAGAGATGTTAATGGTTAATGCGAAAAGAGGAGTCGATGGCTTCATCCAGTAGACTCAAACCTTATGAGGCCCACTTATCAGAGCTTGGGAAGGAGGTGGCATCTTTGGGCTTTGCTTTGGACCAAGCCCAAGCTGAACTCCAGCGTATCAAGATTGAACAGAAACATCTATGGGAGAAGTTCAAGTTATTAGAGATTACTACTAGGGAAATGTTATCTGAGCCTCCCTCAGATTCTCTCACCATAGCACACCTTACACTTAGGTCATATGCCGGTGTTATAAGGGGCTATGTGACGAGACCCTAGCTTCTTTGTGTAATCCTTTGGGATGAATGAATTGATATTTCTTCCTTTAGTGATGTTTGTGAAATTTCAAATGTCCGGATAATTTTAGGATGTATTTTATTGATGAATTTTGAAAAAAGGATATTTTAAAATATTTATGTAAACCTTAAATAATTAATGATGTGTAATGATTTTCAAAAAATGGTCTTCTGCAAAAATGTTCAGTAAGGAATTTGGAGTCTAATAAGATCAACCTAATTTTTGATGAATAGTAAATTATGAATAGTGATTTTACGCTTAGGATTAGTAATGTGACCAAATGGATTAGTAATTTCACTCAAAGAAAGTTTTAATATAATTTAGACACCTAGATTAAGTAATGAGATTCGATAAAATGGGTAAATAACAGTTTCATAAATTATTAGTCAAGTATTAGTTTTTTGGGGTGAATAGTGTTTTTTAATTAAAAATTAAATTAAAAATATTTAGAAAAATATTTTTATAAAATGGGCCTTATTTTTGAACTTAGAGCACCGATATTATGTTATGGTAATTTTTGGGGTTTTTTCTGAAAAAATGAATTTTCGATGAATAGTGTTTTATTTAAAAATTAAATTAAAAATATTTAGAAAATTATTTTTATAAAATTAAGTTCATATTTTTAATGAGAGCATCAATTTTTGGTTAAGGTGAAATTTTGGGATTTTTCTGAGGAAGTTGAATTTTCAGTGAATAGTAAAAATATAGTTTTAGGGTTTCGGTATGTTTAATGACATCATAGTTGTGTCATGGTGATGTCATGAGATATTTGAAGGGTTGGCCGACCAAAGATGATGAATTATTGTATTGGGGGCCCCATGTGGCCTAACTTCATGGGAAATATCTTGGTAGAGCACATGGTTTTGAGAAAACCACTTGTGAGGTGTCCATTGGCCATTAATGCCTTGTCCCCTCACTTTCCCTATAAATACCAAGTCATTCTCTCATCTTTTGGACTCCAAAATCATTCTAAACGAAGTTCTGGTCTCCTTACCTTCCTAGGAGTCCTACCAAGGTGCCCTCAAGCCTCTCAAGGTCCCAACGTTTGAGTTTTAAGAGTTACGTTTAAGGTAAGGGATCCGACCTCTCTCTTTCTTTTCAAGTAATCTCTTTTATGTCATTCCTTTTATTCTCCATGTTCTTATGTGGGATTATGTTCTTTTATATTCCTCTTACTTCCCTTTTCATGTTTATATGATGAGATATCCCCTCTTACTCTCATAATTTCATTTTATGAAAGTTTAAGTGACGTCGTTAGGCTGCAGAATTTTTGGTAAGAGAAATCTTATTTTTGTCTTACTTCCATGTTTTTCATTTCAAATGGTATGTCCTTAAAATTTCATTACCATTATTCATATCCTTTATATTCTGTCCCTATACTATTTTTATAGATCATTTATGAGTGGGTGACCCATTTCCCCTCTCTTTTCAACGTTTTCTAAAACCCTGTAACGTAGCCATTATGCTCTAGAATTTTTGTCTCAAAATGCCTCTCTCTTTTTCTCAAAATTATTTTATGTTATTAAGTGAATACTCAAAGCTCTTATTTCTACAGGGGTATTCACATATATATAAAAATTTTCTATTTTAAATTCGGTGATTTACATACATGAAACCCGCTTTCCCTTTTTGTGGGTTTAAAGTGACATAATGATCATGTCATTAAAGCAGTTTTTAAAACGTTATGATTATGAAATGAAACCCATTTATTTTATGCTATATGGGTTGTTTATGAAATGATTGATGATGATATATGTGGCTCACATGATAATAAAGACATGTCAAGGGTGCGCCCAGATAGCGCTCCAATGCATTGGGTAAAGACTTAATCTCTAGAGATGACTTTTTAGACTGATACCTTGGTGAATAACCTTGGTAATTTTTAATGACACCTTGGGGATGGACCTTGGTGAAACGAAATGAGTGTCAATATTAAATGTTGTAGCCACATCTTGAAGTTATGAAAAATGTTATTTTTATTATGATATATCTCATGGTTTCTTTCTCATGCCTTAAAGTTCTTTTCATGTCCTTATTGAAGTATCTCAAGTTCACATGTAAAATGTTTCTCTTGTTTCCCTTACTGGGCCTTCTGCTCACCCTTTATTTTGATGTATGTCCCCAGGTTATGAGATGCAGTAATGAACCTAGGATGAACTTAAGAAGAAGCCTTTCAAGTGTATAAGAAGAATGTTTTATGTTGTTTTTAGGTATTATGTTCCTTGTTTCCAAGACACTAAACCTTAAAGATCCTCAGTTCCGTGTAATGAAATGAAAGTTTATGTTATAAAAAGACGGGATGTCGTACTCATCTAGTAGGTTTACATTATCTACCTAATGGAGGATCTACTGGCTAGCCAATGGTGATGGGAAAACACACTCTTGAAGAATTTATCCACTATCCAACCAGTGGGTTCTACAGCTTTCTAGAGAGTTATAAGAGGCTACTAGGTATCTTGTGGTGTCAGGGTAGGCCAGTCAAAATTGTATTTATTATGGTCCAAGATGCATTAAATTGATCTCCCATGACTTCGTTAACCCTTTTTTGATTCTAGAATGTTTATAAATAATTTAGAGTCTATAAAAATACCCCTTATGTGGATTATGATCTTACCTTATCAATGATTCTCAAATGTGAAATCTCAAAGATTACCAAATTTCTTTATTTCTACAAAGTTCTCTCAATTACAAAGTTATTCTTACCTTGTAAAATTATTTTCTCTCTTAAAACTTTCTCATTCTTTCCTAGTTCTTCTTCTTATCTATTTGAGATAATTTAGATTGTGATTAAATTAGATTGTTTTAGAAATCCTATTATTCATCCTATATTTCTTTTATTTCGGTGCTCACTACCATTTTAAGTGAGGGACTTAGGTTTCTTTCCAAAACTGCTAAAAGAAAAGTGATTACTTATCTTTCGGGTTTCTAAATACAACAATTAAAAATCAAAATTCGATTTTATTCTAGTTTTTTTCTAGGACCAATTAAAAAGAAAGGAAATTTTGGTATCTTGGCTACCATAAAATCCAAGGGACTAATATTATAAACTCTAAATAAATTGTGGTAGGATATATAGGGGATCATCAAAGAATTTTAGCTGAACTATTTTATCAAATTGTATTATTTATTTTATTCTTTTCACTTTATCTTTTAATTAACATTGCACTTATACTTTCATATATCAATATTATTAATTGTTCAATTTATGAATCGCTAATTTTACATGCTTCATATTTCATAAATATGTATAGATATTCTATTAAACTTTATATTTTTTTTCTTGTATCAATTATTATTTTTAAAGTATTCAAAAGGTTTTAATTATCATAAATATTTTAAAATAGTTTTTATTTTTTAATACTTAATTATTGTTTTTAGGGAAATCACCCTGCCATTTTACCTTACTCCAACATATAGGAGGAATTTATGAGAAATAATCTAGAATGATAACTTGGTAAAGGTCCACCACTAGAGAAAAAGATGTGGGGGTACTATCTAATATGTCTTAAGAACCATGCCCGCTACTTGGTTTGTAACAACTCCAAACTTAATTAGGTCTAGTCCCATTCAAACCACTCCAACATCCTATTCATTGGTCAAAAAAACTTCTCCCCCTTAGACATAGTAAAAGATACTCATCTCCTATAGTAGTTTATGTGTTCCCAATAACTATTTAACCAGTCCATTACAAAAATCACATCAAAGGTCATTATCTCTAAGATCATAAAATCCTATAATTGTATATAGTAAAAAACTACTATGGGACACTCTAGAAATATTTAGATATGGTCTACCTTCTTACCCAAGGGTTTATCAAGAGAAATAAATTCAAAAGATAGATTAACCAGTAATTCTAGCATGACCATGACTTGAGCATATATAGAAGAATGGGAATCTCTTATATTAAACAAGGTAGTAAGAAACATATAGGTAATCAAAACCATACCTATAATTGTAGAAACTACCTCTATAACATTAGTTGAAACCTATTCCATGGAATACACTCTTCCTTCTTCATTCCAAAAACTTTTTCCTGAAGACCACTAGTTCAATTGATTCACCAACCCCTATGGAATCTAGGCCTACTGTTGAGATCCCCTATTAATCCAATGACTCACAACCCATGTCTTCCTAATATCTCTATGGATTCCTGAATGCTACACCCTTGAATAGAAACATTAAAATGTCTTATCTTTCCATATTGGTGAAACTTTCTCTGAGTTTTAGGTAAAAACATGTGATAATGTCTGCTATATCAATAATTAAAGCATGGGGTGGCACCCCCATATCTAGAGTGTGCTAAAGAAAACCTAGTCCACTCTGACTATATACTTCCACCATGCTTCACCTTCTTAGTCATCCTCTTCCTACTACTGTAAAATTTTATTACTTTATCATTAGGATTCCCACTCATAAGTTCACTAAGGTTTGATAGAAGACCTACTTCTCTATTTTCCTCCAAACCCTTGTCGATCATCAATACCTTAAATAGCACCTCTAAATACATTGTCAGTTCAAATCTCATCACATGGTGCCCTAGCTTTATTCAAAGGGTGATCTTTAACTTTCATGTCTTTTATTCTTAATTTCAATTAAAAATATAATTTAAGTTAATAAAATCCATGAAATAAGAAGAATAGGAATACACCGACATTATCCTCTATTAAAGCTATATAAACTCTTGAACTCAATATGGATTTAATGTATTTAGGAAAACAATTGAATAATATATTCTTGAAGGTCTCCCAAGTCATACCCGCACATATCCCTACTTTTTTCATGACACCCCACCATCTCCTTGTTTTTCCTTGAAGCATGAAATCAACCATCTTAACCCATAGATCCTCTAGAGTCTCCACTAGATCAAATATTCCCTTAATGATTTTGATCCAATAATTATCATTCTAGGGGTCTTCCAATACCCTTTAAGAATGGGGTATGTTAAATATGGAATAATATATCATAATTTACCACCATCCTTTGAGTTCCTCCACCTTGAATAGGTAGTATAAAAAAGTCTTCAAGCTGAAGTGGTTCTATTGCGTGAACCAATTGAGCAGGTGAAGAAGCATTCTTAGTTGCATCCTCTTGTCCTCATGGTGGTGGAGTGGGAGAATCCTCTCTAGAAAGAGAATTCAAGCCTACTTAAATAATGTTCCCCTTAGACATATTTTAGATGTAATTATCTATAATGTCAAAAAAACACTTATAATTCCTATAGAATCTTACTTAATATATAAAATCAAATAATTTATAGGTACACACAAGGAATTTCTATAGGAATACCTATCTTAGGATGCTACCCATAGATATAAGACCTAAACATAATAATACTACCCAAGTTCTATTCCTCATCTTCTATACCTACATGTTAGACATATTTATATATATACAACAAAAAAACAAGCATGCTCAAGTTCAAGTAATCTAAATGTCAACACAGATATATCATAGAAGTACAAATAAAGATATTTAATTAAATGAACTACAATGAATAGCAAGAAACATGAATGTATAACATGTTATCCTACATTCCTAACCAAGATGAATTAACACACACAAATCTCATAAATAGTAACAATACATTAGTAAATAGAGTCAATGTGAAACTGTAATATCACAATTAGTAATAGCAATCCCATCACTGGTAACTCATAGGTCTATTAGATAAGATCTAGCCAAGCACTTAAATAAATCCCCTTCTTGAGTTCCACACAACCTGTCTTATTTCTACCTTTCCCCAACATAGTCAAGAAGAAAGAAAATAAAACCACCTTTGATACCACTATAGCATCCAATGATTTTAATATATTTTTTCCTTTAATTAAGTCAAATATGTTTAATAGCTTTCTCCACATGTGACACAAAACTAAAAAAACCTCAATATTTTTATTAAATTTAAACCTAGTCATTGAATTAGTAATTTAATTACATAATATATTAATATCTATATATATAAAGTTTATATAAAGACCCTAAAATTTCCAGGAATATTTTTTCTTAATTTTCTTTGGAATTTTACAAGAACGCAGTTTCTGACGGCGCCTGATTCTGAGGCCCGGTGTGCCCGGAATCATTTTCCGAAGTTTGGCTCAGGTACGTTCAGTGAACAGACTACCGGAAATTCCTATCTTTTGAACCGGTGCTCGGAATCGAATTCTGAGGGCACCGATGGAACATTAGCACCGGTAATTTCTTAGGAACTCCACTTCCGAAGTTGCGTTTACACGCGGTAAGTTGTTGGAATTTGTGGAAGTTGAAATAAAAATTAAACTACAATTTTTATTTTAACTAAGTGGATTAGGCTTTGGGTGGAAGTTGGGTTACTACCCAACTTCCCAAGGGAGGTTATGAAGGTGGTGGGGCCCACATGAACCCTACCCCTTCACCTTCCCTAACCTTCCATAACTCTTCACATTCTTTAACCCCCCTCAACTCACATTTAATATTTGACAACTTAAGTTTAATAACTTATGTTATTAATTAAGTGAGTTAAGTGTGGTTATTTGAATTTTAAACTCTTGAAATTAAAATATTTGTTATGTTAATAAAATAAGAGGTTAGCTTATTTTATTTTGGGGTTGGAACCTTTGTTGCTTGAAAGGTTTGGGGAGAAAAGCTAAGGAAAGCTAGAGTTCTCATCTTCTTCGTCGAAGAACATGAAGAACGCGAAGAACGCATCGAACTCTGTCGAAGAACGCCGAGTCCTCGGAGACCGACTACGCGACGCCTTTTATCACGACGGTTCTTCCGTGACGTCTCTTTCTGCGACGAATCCTCATTCGACAAACCTCTGTTCAAGCTCGCACGAGGTAGGGGGTCTACCTGTTTTCTATACGTGATTCTCTTCAGTCTTTTATCCGCGTCTTTTTGGACCGCGTGATATCAGTTAACGGGAGGAGGCCGGACCGCACAAACATGGTCGTCCCCCTCCCTTATTGTTTTTCTTGTTATTGCGGATAGAATGAAAGTAATGCGGTGTCGTCGCACCGCGTGGGATTGAGCGGCAAGAAATGTGCGATGTCGTCACGTCGCGCATTCAAATTTTTGAACCAATTCCGCGGCGCCGTCACGCCGTGCTGAAGAACCGCAAAAGAACCGCGGCCGGAGTCGGGCCCCGGCGAAGGGGCGCGGCGCCATCGTGTCGCACCGGAAAACCACAAAGACGGTATGTTTTGTTAATTGACGTGCGGATTGACGGGCGACGACAAACGGGGCCGCAATGTATTTTTGAAGCTTGCGCAGTAAAGTTCGAGACCCCAGTTGAACACCGGCTCAGACGGTTTTGAAAACGGACCACCGGAACAACTCTGGTGGCCCGCGGAAACACCCGGAGGCGCGGGTCGCCGGCGTGGCGCCTCCGGCGACTGGGGGTGGCGGCCGGAGCCGTCCGGCCCCCAGAAGGCGGCGGCACCCGAGCGCGCCCCCGAAAGATTGGCGGCGGTGGATCCGCCGCCGGCCGCAATCAACGGTGAGGGCAGGCTGCGCACCCCCCCCCCCCCTCTCTGTGGCTTCTACTCGGCCACGCTGGCCGAGCCGCGACTGGCCGGTCGAGCCGGCAGGGCCGGGTCGGTCCGGGCCCAGACCCCCCGTTTTCAGACCCTCTTTGGTATTTTTCCCATATCTTGGGCTACGGACCTCCAATCGATGCACCGTCAGTTTCGTAGCGATCCTTGGAACGAGACGGTCGTTTCGGTATATTATACTTAAGGTTTCAAAATACTTTGGGTTCGGCCGGGTTGGTTCGGATACGGAACCAACCGGGCCCTCGGAGCGGAAACACTCATATCTTGAGCTCCGAATGTCTGATTGACGTGTCGTCAACTTTGATGGATTAATCTAGGTGAGACGGATCTTTTGGATTACTCCGCTCGAGATTTGGATGCTAGCGGAGTACGGTCGGGTTGGTTCGCTCACGAAACCAACCAGGCCCCTGGAACAAAAAAAGCCAATAACTCACAGACCAGACGTCCGATTGACACGCCATCTATTTCGTTGAATTCCTCTTGATGAGACGGAACTTTTGGAATACTTCACCCGAGTTTTGGATGCATTTGGATAGTGGCCGGGTTGGATTGTACCTGAAATCCAACCGGGCCCCTGGAACGGAAAAGCTGATATCTTTCAGACCGGACATCCATTTGACGAACCGTCAGCAGCGTTGGTGATCACGTTGAGAAACTGTCCCTATGAGTATACCCTATGAGAGTTCGGGGTACAGTTGAGATACAGCCGGATTGGTTCGCACACAAAACCAACCGGGCCCCTGGGACAAAAAGGCTAATAACTCACAGACCGGACGTCCGATTGACGGGTCGTCTGTTGCATTGAGACCCCTATGACGAGGTGGTCCTTTGAGATACTTCTTCGTGAGACTTTGATATACTTGGAGTATCGACCTGTAGCTTGTGGAGCGGACCCTCCCAGAGACGAGCGTGCGGAGTACAGAGACCGTGTAGCCGACTGAGACCTGACGACTGCTTGACCGACTCGACTTGGAGTGAGTCGACTAGCCCAGTGGATGGAGCACTACTTTGTGAGGTACAGACCCATGGCGGATAGAGAACTACCTGTGTGACAGTGCAGACTCGTGGTACTTGTCCGGAGAGTACCTCAACAGGCTACTAGGGGGTGTGCACTACTGTGTTTGGGTGACATACCTCGGCGGGAAGCACTACTGTGTTTGGGTGGCTGACCCGCGGTACTCAACAGGAGGAGTACCTCAGCAGTCTTAGGTTAGTGAGAAGTACCTCAGAGTCATGACAGGACCACTGTACACTCCAGAGACGGAGCTCTTCAGCAGTTACGGTTTCGATAATGAAAATCCTGGTTTGAGCTGTGACTTTTAACCTTTGTGTTTACCTCATGTTTGAGATGGGTCACTTGATAACTTAGGTATATGTATGGACATATACTTGGGTAGTGGTTATCCGTTGATTTCATGATCTTGGTGTTTTCCTCATGATTGAGATGGGTTACTTGATAACTTAGGTATATGCATGGGCATATACCTAAGTAGAGGTTATCTTTTGAGATCTTCTTTGTGGTTATCCATGTTGGTTTTAGTGAGACCTTGAGGGTCTCAGGGTCCCTAATGAGTATCGTTATACTCACCCCTGAACGGGCTATGCCCGCACCTCGTTGTGTTGGTTGCAGACGACCTGCAGAGCTGACGGAGGCCGAGTGTTCGAGGACTAGACGGTACCCGGAGGTGGACCACACGACGAGTCAGTACCCGGAGGTGGACCACACGACGAGTTAGTATCCGGAGGTGGACTTCACGGCGAGACGACACTCGGAGGAGGTTGACGGGCGAGGGCATTGTGGAGGCTGACTGTACCTACCCTTCAGGTAGGATCCGTGATGGACGATCCAGGAGCTGCGCTATCTGTACCTACCCTTCAGGTAGGATCTGAGGACGACAACCCAGGAGCTTCTTCCTTCCTTCCAGTTGTTGTCTTTATCTGTTGTACTTTTGTTCAGTTGTAGCTGTACTTTCAGTTGGGTTTGTATTTTGGCCCATTTACTTTTCAGCACTTCCTTTTGTACTTAGTGTTTTTCTTCCGCTTGTACTCTATGGTGTTTTGTTTACTTTTATAAAGGCAATGCCTTCCTAGTTATCGGGATTTACGCCTTTGGTGCTAGTCGCCATCCCCTGGCCTATGGAAGGCGGGCTTGGGGTAGTCATGACACAGGCCCCGAGGACGAGTCGTGATGAATTGGTATCAAAGGAGTCGGTTCTACCGCAGAACTTATAACTCTGATATTTTCTTTCTATGAAGCAATAGTGTTAAGAGTACCGAGTGTGGTTTTCAGTTCAGGGAGTCCAGTGTTGGTGTCGTGGCCGACATATCCATACACCAGGACCTTGACAAATGATTTCCAACTTTGTGCACGAAAACACTGATTGCCTGTGTGTTTCCAGATGTTTTTAAATGTCAGCTCAAACTAGGTCATCTCACCAGGTATAATTGTTTGACCATGTCACGATGTTTCTTTCAGGATGCCTTTTCATGGATGACCAGCTAGAGCCCAGAGGGATGTGCGTACTGACATTCTACCGAGCGACGAGGCTTTGGTACAGGTCCCTCTTGCAGTTGAGGCACCAGCGGAGGCACCAGCGGTACTACCATACGTTGGGCCACCGATTCCACTAGCCCCAGCAGTAGGCGATGCACGCCACTTGAGTGCGCTGCACGAGTTCCAGCGCCAGAGGCCACCCAGGTTCCGGGGAGAGACGGACCCGCAGGCGGCTGAGGTTTGGCTGGTGGCTGTGGTGAGAGTCTTCAGGCTAGTGGGGACACCTACAGACTTCATGGTGATCTTTGCTGCCAGCCTTCTTCAGGCAGCAGTAGGAAGGTGGTGGAGCCACTTGTTCCAGTTTTGCGATGGGATGACCTTCTCATGGGAAGACTTCGATACATTCTTCAGGGTGGAGTTTGAGCCAGTATCTCTACACCCCGAGCGTGTTCAGGAGCTTCTACCTTTGCCGCGTGTTTTTCGATCAGTAGTCGAGTCATCTGTGGGCAGTAGACAGATGATGTAGAGGTCCAGGAGGACCAGACCAGTAGTTGGGCGATCTCGGGTTTTAGGATCGGTGGTGCGGGGCACCCGGGGTGGGGACAGAGCTAGGCGTGCCAAAATCAGACAATGTTACTCATGCGGCGGAAAGGGTCACCAGACACATGACTATCCGAATCCTCATACAGTTGATCCATAGGCTTTGGAGGAGCCACCGAGGCAGAAGCAGCGGCGGGTGCTTGAGCAACAGCCGAGCAGTGGACAAGGCAGTAGAGCTCCGGGAGCAGGTAGACAGGAGTGGAACTAGTGGATACGTCCCTTGTACTTCTAGTTCCATGTTGCTTTTGTATTCGTGTCTTTGTACTATGAGCTGCAAAAATAAAAAGACACTTATCTTTGTTTTCTTTCCTGTCCTTTTGTTTGGTTGATACTGAGTGGTCCCGGTTAAAACTGTTGACTTGACCCTCACTTTCTAGATTTCTACTGGAGGATACCTAGTGACTTCACACTGATGCCGACAGTGTGACTCGACCCTTGGAGGCGAGAGTGACAGTTGGATCTCTTAGTAGTTACGTGGAGGCCTTACGACGTCATCCATGGCATGAATACATCATTCATGTCAGGATTGACTGTATTAGGCAATGGTCATGGTTCATCCAGGGGATGAGACCGAGTTTCTCTTTTCGTCAAAGGAGAAATTTTAGCAGCTCCTTCAGATCATCCAGGAGCAGATGAAGACTGCACAGTGCAGTAAGAAATAGGAAACTGGTTCCAGTCTTAGAGACTCGAGTGTGTTAAATGTTTAAAGAAGAGGAATCTTTAAGGAGAGATGAGTCTGTGGAGCAGTAGACGTGGAGGCAGAGCTAGGAGAGCAGCATGAGGTGGTGTATATCTTAACTTGCTACAACCACCCGCCTTAGTTATCCCTGCCAGGCTTAGGGAGCTGGAGGGCAGAGGAATAGTGTGACTGCATGCGGTCAAGGAGTGTGACCCAATGGCTCTAAAAAAATGATTCAAGGGACAGTCTGTGTCCACTACTAGCTGCTGTAGTAACAGACGTCTAAATGAACCATTCCTTGCTTTCACAAATCTTGTTCTAGACCTAGAGTTTCCGAAAGTCGTGGACTTGACCCTCACGTCTTGAGATACCTTGGGAGGAGACTCGATAATCACACTTACGCCGACGGTGTGGTCAGACCCTCGAGGCAAGATTTTCAGTTGGAATCTCTTGGTGGCAGTGTCGAGGCCTTACGACGTTAGTTTGAGTATGGAATGGGCTATAACTATTCATACTTAAATTGACGGTTTTAGGCAAACGTTGGGATGGGTTTTCCTTGGTCGGAAAAAAGGAAACCCCAGGCAGCACAGGATAAACTCTTTCACAGGAGGGTGCGACTGATCACTCTTGAGTCGGTCAACCATACCCTCGTGGCAGTAGTTTTTTGATTTTCAGTTCTAACAGGAATTGGAGATCTCTAGAGTTCGAGGATGATGATCACGTCCTTATACGGGTCTCACCTCGACGAGGTTTACGGAGATGTGGCCAGGGCAGCAAGTTATCTACGAGGTTCAATGGACCTTTCTAGGTCCTCAGCTAGGTAGGCGAGGTGGTTTACCACTTGACCCATCCACCTCAGTTGCACCAGGTGCACGACGTTTTCCAAGTATCTCAACTGAGGAGATACGCGCTCGACCCTTCGCATATCATCGACCATGAGGAGCTGGACGATGGCGATGGGGTTACTTTTACAGAGGTTCCAGTGGGGATCAAGGATCGACAGGAGCGGATCCTATGAGGACGGTCGATTCCTCAGGTGCACTTTCTTTGGAAGTACAAGAGCCTCCAGGGGAGCACCTGGGAGTGGAAGGCTCAGGTACATGCACAATACCGCTTTTGTGACCCTAGTTTGTGTTGAAGCTTTACAGGGATGTAAAGAACTGATGTGGAAGTAATGTAAAGACCTGGAAAATTCCAGGAAAATTCTTTCTTAATTTTCTTTGGAATTTTACAAGAACGCAGTTTCTGACGGAGCCTAATTCTGAGGCCCGGTGTGCCCGAAATCATTTTCTGAAGTTTGGATCAGGTACGTTCAGTGAACAGACTAGCAGAAATTCATATCTTTTGAACCGGTGCTCGGAATCGAATTTTGAGGGCACTGATGGAACCGTAGCACCGGTAATTGCTTAGGAACGCCACTTCCGAAGTTTCGTTTACACACAGTAAGTTGTTGGAATTTGTGGAAGTTGAAATAAAAATTAAAATACAATTTTTATTTTAACTAAGTGGATTAGGCTTTGGGTGGAAGTTGGGTTACTACCCAACTTCCCAAGGGAGGTTATGAAGGTGGTGGGGCCCACATGAACCCTACCCCTTCACCTTCCCTAACCTTCCATAACTCTTCACATTATTTAACCCCCCTCAACTCACATTTAATATTTGACAACTTAAGTTTAATAACTTATGTTATTAATTAAGTGAGTTAAGTGTGGTTATTTGAATTTTAAACTCTTGAAATTCAAATATTTGTTATGTTAATAAAATAAGAGGTAAGCTTATTTTATTTTGGGGTCGGAACCTTTGTTGTTTGAAAGGTTTGGGGAGAAAAGCTAAGGAAAGCTAGAGTTCTTCATCTTCTTCGTCGAAGAACACGAAGAACGCGAAGAACGCATCGAACTCCGTCGAAGAACGCCGAGTCCTCGGAGACCGACTACGCGATGCCTTTTACCACGACGGTTCTTCCGCGACGTCTCTTTCCACGACGAATCCTCGTTCGACTAACCTCTGTTCAAGCTCGCACGAGGTAGGGGGTTTACGTGTTTTCTATACGTGATTCTCTTCCGTCTTTTATCCGCGTCTTTTTGGACCGCATGATATCAGTTAACGGCAGGAGGCCGGACCGCACAAACACGGTCGTCCCCCTCCCTTATTGTTTTTCTTGTTATTGCAGATCGAATGAAAGTAATGCGGTGTCGTCGCACCGCGTGGGATTGAGTGGAAAGAAATGCGCGACGTCGTCACATCGCACATTCAAATTTTTGAACCAATTCTGCGGCGCCGTCGCGCCATGCCGAAGAACCGCAAAAGAACCGCGGCAGGAGTCGGGCCGCGGCGAAGGGGCTTGGCGCCATCGCGTCGCACCAGAAAACCACAAAGACGGTACGTTTTGTTAATTGACGTGCGTATTGACGGGCGACGACAAACGGGGCCGCAATGTATTTTTGAAGCTTGCGCAGTAAAGTTCGAGACCCGAGCTGAACACCGGCTCAGACGGTTTTGAAAACGGACCACCGGAGCAACTCCGGTGGCCCGCGGAAACACCCGGAGGTGCGGGTGGCCGGCGCGGCGCCCCTAGCGACCAGGGGCGGCGGCCGAAGCCGTCCGGCCGCCAGAAGGCGGCGGCGCCCGAGTGCGCCGCCGGAAGATTGGCGGCGGCGGATCCGCCGCCGGCCGCAATCAACGGTGAGGGCGGGCCACGCACCCCCCCCCCCTCTCTACGGCTTCCGCTCGGCCACGCTGGCCAAGCCGTGACTGGCCGGTCGAGCCGTACCGCGCCGGCCGGGCCGGACCGAGCCGGCCGGGCCGGGCCCAGACCCCCCGTTTTCAGAACATTTTTGGTCTTTTGCCCATATCTTGGGCTACGGACCTCCGATTGATGCACCGTCAGTTTTTTAGCGATCCTTGGAACGAGACGGTCGTTTCGGTATATTATACTCAAGGTTTAAAAATACTTTGGGTTCGGCCGGGTTGTTTCGGATACGGAACCAACCGGGCCCTCGGAGCGGAAACACTCATATCTTGAGCTCCGGATGTCTGATTGATGTGCCGTCGACTTTGATGGATTCATCTAGGTGAAACGGATCTTTTGGATTACTCTGCTCGAGATTTGGATACTAGCGGAGTGCGGTCGGGTTGGTTCGCTCATGAAACCAACCGGGCCCCTAGAACGAAAAAGCCAATAACTCACAGACCAGACGTCCGATTGACACGCCATCTGTTTCGTTGAATTCCTCTTGATGAGACGGAACTTTTGGAATACTTCGCCCGAGTTTTGGATGCAGTTGGATAGTGGCCGGGTTGGATTGTACCTGAAATCCAACCGGGCCCCTGGAACTGAAAAGCTGATATCTTTCAGACCGGACGTCCATTTGACGAACCGTCAGCTGCGTTGGTGATCACGTTGAGAAACGGTCCCTATGAGTATACCCTATGAGAGTTCGGGGTACAGTTTAGATACGGCTGGATTGGTTCGCACACAAAACCAATCGGGCCCTTGGGATGAAAAGGTTAATAACTCACAGACCAGACATCCGATTGACGGGTCGTCTGTTGCGTTGAGACCCCTATGACGAGACGGTCCTTTGAGATACTTCTTCATGAGACTTTGAGATACTTGGAGTATCGACCTGTAGCTTGTGGAGCGGACCCTCCCAGAGACGAGCGTGCGGAGTACGGAGACCGTGTAGCCGACTGAGACCTGACGACTGCTTGACCGACTCAACTTGGAGTGAGTCGACTAGCCCAGTGGATGGAGCACTACTTTGTGAGGTGCAGACCCATGGAAGACGGAGAACTACCTGTGTGACATTTCAGACCCACAGTACTCGTCCGGAGAGTACCTCAGCAGGCTACTAGGGGGTGTGCACTACTGTTTTTGGGTGACATACCTCGGCGGGAAGCACTGCTGTGTTTGGGTGGCTGGCCCGCGGTACTCGATAGGAGGAGTACCTAAGCAGTCTTAGGTTAGTAAGCAGTACCTCAGAGTCGTGACAGGACCATTTTACACTCCAGAGACGGAGCTCTTCAGCAGTTACGGTTTCGATAATGAAAATCCTGGTTTGAGCTGAGACTTTTGACCTTTGTGTTTACCTCATGTTTGAGATGGGTCACTTGATAACTTAGGTATATGTATGGGCATATACTTGGGTAGTGGTTATCCGTTGATTTCATGATCTTGGTGTTTTCCTCACGATTGAGATGGGTTACTTGATAACTTAGGTATATGCATGGGCATATACCTAAGTAGAGGTTATCTGTTGAGATCTTCTTTGTGGTTATCCATGTTGGTTTTAGTGAGACATTGAGGGTCTTGGGGTCCCTACTGAGTATCGTTATACTCACCCCTTCAAGGGCTATGCCCGCACCTCGTTGTGTTGGTTGCAGACGACGTGCAAAGATGACGGAGGCCGAGTGTTCGAGGACTAGACGGTACCCGGAGGTGGACCACACGACGAGTCAGTACCCGGAGGTGGACCACACGACGATTTAGTATCCGGAGGTGGACTTCACGATGAGACGAAACTCGGAGGAGGTTGACGGGCGAGGGCGTTGTGGAGGCTGACTGTACCTACCCTTCAGGTAGGATCCATGGTGGACGATCCAGGAGCTGCGCTATCTGTACCTACCCTTCAGGTAGGATCCGAGGATGACGACCCAGGAGCTTCTTCCTTCCTTCCAGCTATTGTCTTTATCTGTTGTACTTTTGTTCAGTTGTATTTGTACTTTCAGTTGGGTTTGTATTCTGGCCCATTTACTTTTCAGCACTTCCTTTTATACTTAGTGCTTTTCTTCCGCTTGTACTCTATGGTGTTTTGTTTACTTTTATAAAGGCAATGCCTTCCCAGTTATCGGGATTTATGCCTTTGGTGCTAGTCGCCAGCCCCTGGCCTATGGAAGGTGGGCTTGGGGTAGTCATGACACGGGCCCCGAGGACGAGTCGTGACAGGTTATTTAATAAAAATTTACTTAATTCATTATTTTGTTTAAGAATTTATCATGTTATGCACTGTATTTTTTTAAATAAAACTAATTATATTATTGTTAAATGATGGTTTTAATAAAATATAATATTTATTGATTAATAATATATTTATTATTGTTTTATATAAATTAATAATAAGAATAACTAGTATTTTAAAAAGTTATTTTCCTATAAAAATAGTTTCTCATTGTATTTTATAATTTTAATTAAAAGTTAAAATATAAAATTCTATAAATTCAATTTGATACAATAAAATATATTTTTGAATTTAGAATTTTAATATTGGTTTAATATTAATTTTTTATATTTTTCTAAAATAATTCATTTTTAGATGAATCGTGGAAAAATATATTTTTTACCAAAATGGTGAATTTTATTGATTTATTAGTATATAATAAAGATATATAATTTTATAAAAACTTTTAATTGATCAAAATTTTATTTAAGGAATAATTTTATTCATTTTAAATATATATTTTTAAATTTATAAAAACTATGTTTATCCTTATAAAACAAAAGCAATATTTTAATTCTAATTAAAAACTCTTTTTGGTCCTTTAATTTAATTAAACAATTTTTGGTAGAATTTGGTTTTTAATTGATTTGAAATCCATGTAACATTTAATTATTTTCTAATAAACCAATTTATGTCTTTAAAATAAAAAAACATTGATAATATTATCCCACACTTAAATGTCAAGCTTAAAATGAACTTTTTATGAGAAATGATTTTACATGTTATGTGCACTAATACTAAAATTAATTTCTCTAAATATGAGAAAAATTATTTTATAAAATTATTTTCATATTTAAAATAAGTATGTTTAAATTATTTAATTATTTAATTTTTAATTTTTTCCATTAAGATTAGTTATTAAGGGTAAAAGTGGAGTTATTACTATAAGGGTAAATTAGGGGGAAATGGTTTAAACCTTGTTCAAGTGGCTAAAACATGTGAACAAAATGTATAATATTGGATTTTTTAGGGATTATAGACCTTATATATTTCCCCTCGTTATTATTGTACATTTATGAAGCCTTTTTCCTTGAAAAATGGAGTGATATTATTGAGAAATAATGAGTTATTACAATAGTTCCATTTTCTTCACTTATAAAAGGAGACCAAATCATACCCATTTCTCTAAAAATTACAATGATTTATATCAACCATAAATCTTACATAGTATCTCCTAAACACCATCCCTATTTTATTTAATCCTTGGTCTCGCAAAAAGACCAATCTAAGGAGTCTTAAGGAGTTACCCAAGGGAGAACTTACATGGGAGAGGTAATACTCTCAACCCAACTTTTCTAAGTTATTTTTTTCTTATACACCCATCAAGTCCCCTATATCCATGATGGTATGATAACAATATAATTTACAATATTCTTAATTTTTTTATACAAATTGAATATCCATTTTATACTTTCCTCCAAAAACATTAATAAAAACAAAAATTTCATCATGTGGGTGTGCGAACTATCACCTCCATGAACGACGTGTTCAATTTTCCATCATTGCCTTAAATGGTAGGTTAAAAAATGTTATTTAATAAATTAATATTAAATTTAAAACATGATTATAATTATTAAATTATAATTATTTCATTTACTACCCCATCCCATTCCATGAAAAATGAAAGTGTCGTTTGTGCATACATACGGACTACCGCCTTCACAAAATGAAATGTTATATTTTCAATAACCACCAAACATGGATAAATTTAAAAATTTATTTATTATATAAAAATTATATTTTTTATACTTAATATTATTTAATGATAATATATGACATTCTATAAGTAATAAAAATAATAAACAGATATAACAACTTTAACTGCCTTAAATAAACTTTTCAAGGCACCTTACTTAATTTGGATATTTTTTGGGATAACCTTTGAATCAGTATATGTATTTTTATAAATTAATAATAAATTAAATAAAACTATATGGTTATTTATATCATGAATTTATTTTATAACACCTTTTAACATGGTTAAAAAACCAAAATTATTGTGAAGAAAATAACCGAACAACCCTAAGTAATCAACGTAATCAAAACATATATTAAAAATAAATAATAAATGAAAATAAATAGACCTTATTAAATTAAATATATATTAATAAGGTTATTTTTTATATATTTAATAAACTTAATTTAATTATTTAGTAAGATTAGTGTAATTTTATAGCGCTTTTGGACACAAGATAAGGGTTTCATCTCAAAATTTCCTTCTTTGAGACGCGTTTTCCTTTATGCACCTAATTTATTTCAAATAGTGTTTATACTAAAAATTATATTTATAATATCATGGATTATATTTATTCATGTTATTTTAACTTAAAATTAAATCTCTTTCTCCTTCAATGGGGTTTTTATTAGAATTTTTTTAAGTCATAAGGGTTTTCGTCTCAATCACCCTTTATTAAGGCATGCTTTGATATTATGCACCAATATTCATTTGAATGGTGTGAATAACACAAACATGACTTATAATATCATAAAATAATATTGGATAGGTAAAACTCACTTCCATTCATGATATTCCTTATTATCATCTATGATTAATGTCTTCCATAAAATATAAGAGTCTTTCATAACTCAATATAATTTCTTGAGTTATAAGGTTTCTCCTTGAGTTTCATCTTTAATTTCATATGGTATACCGTATTTATATATTGGGAGGTCACATTTTATTCAAATATTACTTACTGGTTAGTTATAATCCTTTTTTAAAATGAAACTATGTTAAGAATAATTCTCATCCATTTAAACGATGATTTCCCCTCATTGTACATAATTTCTCTTCCCGCCAATGTTCTCCTTTTTAATTGGAAAAATAATTAAGTGGTATCTCTTGTGAACATCATATTTACCTTATCATATTTCAAAATAAAGTTTTATTATCTTATTTTATTATGTGGGATTTCAAAAAAGGTGTTTTAAAACATAAAAAGGGATCTTATGTACTACCCTTGTTACTTATCGGTTACACATTATCTTTACTTTTATCCCTTTTATGAAATCTTATTATTATGAAATTATTATATTTTTTATATATGTACCTTTCATATATACCTAGTTAAATATCCTTTTCAATTTTTGGGTTATACAAATTTTTATTTCCCTTTGAAATTCCCTCTTCTAATTAAACCATATTTTAAGAGAACTTTCCTATTTCTTGTCTCATGTCAAGAATCACCCCCTTAAAATGTTTTTAAACCATGAATATATTTTAAAACCCATAAGTAATTTATAGATAACCCTCTTGGTTCAATTCTGTTTTCAAGGAAAATAATATTCTCTTTCCTTCTTTAAAAATAGCCTTACTTATTTTATAAATCATCTCCTAAGTGGTTTATTTTTTATTATTTATTCTCCTAAATCACTTTCATCAATTTTATATATTGGAACTCCGTGTTAAATTAATATATCCCTTTTTTAATTAAGGAAGTTCAAAATTATATAATTCCTTCTTATATTGGCTATCCTTGTGATTTATCCTTTAGTTACGCCTTGAACCGTAATTATAAATCCCACTTCCTTCTTATGGGTTCGATCTTACTTATGATTGATGTATTGTTTATTTTACTCATGTGGAACACATATGTATGATTTTAATTAATGTTATGGGTGGGATCATAATTATATATCCATCTAATGTATTGGGTAAATTTTTATATCCCATGATATGTTATGTAATAGATTAAGGAGTGAACTTAATCCACAATGGGACTTTATCCACTAGGTTTATAGGATTGAAGACTAAACCCAATCCAACATGGGCCTTTGTATACTTTATGATGATGTTCTTAGGATTGACCCTTGACTTATGTTTATAATGTCATGTCTTATGTTTTTTCCATATATTATATGATACCATGAGCTTATGATTTCATTTCTTTATGCCATTTTCCATGCTTATGACTATCCTCTTTATGATATCATGTTATGCCTCTTGACTCTCATGTTATGACTTATTTATATGTTTATTATCTTACTGGTCTTTCTAGCACACCCTTTTCCTTATTTATTTTATCCAGGGTATCCTTTTTAGTTTTAGAAGGTTTATTGGAGTTAAGATAACTATATGGAGTTTTAAATAAATATGTTGTTTTTACATATAATATAATTTATTTATGTATCAAATCTTCCAAAGACACTAGAAATATAGATCCTTAGATTGTGATATTGGTAAATTATGTGAAAATTCATGAAATAAAGCATATTTAAGGATTAGGTTGCTAGAGTTTTTATCAGAGTAGGTTTTAGTTATTTTTTAGGGCTAGTTTAGTTATTTTTAGGGAATAGGATAAGATAAATTTAGTGAAAACCCTATGGTAATTATAAGGGATAATCCTAAGTATAAGATAACATCCTGATGTTTTGGTAAAGTTTTGAGTATGTTGTATTCCTAGCAATGAAATCCCATTATGGATGCTACAAGTGGATGCAGGATTTGGAATAGATATACTTAGGGGTAATAACCATGAAGAGGGCATGTTGAGTATTAACTCAACTATGACCTGGTACATGAAACAGAGGCCTAACTACACACCTGACTAGACACCCCTAGGGGATATACATTGGTTAATTAACATTATATTTATAAACCACTATGAAGGATTGATTCCCAAGTTATTTTATTTGATTTGATTGATAAATATAAGATAACTGAACTTAAGGTAAACTAGGATGAATCATGAATGATATAGGTTGAACCAGGGATGATAATAGTTGATCTAAGAATGATGTAGGTTAAATTTTTAATGATGTAGTTTAAACAAATAGTGATATGTATTGAACTAAAATAATTATAAGATAACATGTGTTAGTTTTTGAACTTGTAAAATTAATATTTAATTAATTTTTTTTATTTTTGTTAAATTATAATTACCACATATTTATTTGAACTTAATTACCTAACATTTAAATTTTTTATATGTTCAAGGATCTCATATTTTATATTTTGTTTTACAAGGTAAAATCTATTTTTGAATAAGTTCATAATGGTATCTTCAAATTCTGGTGTTTCATAAGGGTAAGAAGATGTTTATATATGTTGTGTAAGGGTATCCCTACCACTATGTAAGGGTAAATGAACTGTGTAAGGGTACCAATGATTGTGTAAGGGTTCCAATGACTTTATTATACATGAAAAATGGTAACCTTTGAGTTATAAATATCATGTAATGGTAGTATGATAGTTGCATAAGGGTAGTCAGATAGTTATGTAAAGGTAATCCATGAGTTCAGAAGCTCATGTAAAGTTAGTTTGAGAGTTTCGTAAGGGTAGCCTGTGGGTTCTAAAGCTCATGTAAGGGTAGTTTATTTATCATATAAAGGTATACCGCAAATCCTAAAGCCCTTATAAGGTTCCAACCAAACTTCCTATGCTTAGGTAAGGGTAAAGTGGAATTTTTCAAAGCATACATAAATGTAATCTCAAATTTATACTTGCATGAAATTATTAATAGTTTTGAATAAGGGTAAAACAAGTGAATGTGACACCTACTCCTAATCCTTGGGTTTTCGTGATTCCATGCACGAAGACACCTCTATGCTTTCATGAAGTCATGTACATCTTTTTTCCATCCATAAAACACCTTCTAAAGATGACACATCATCAAAAAATATTAATGTGATATTTTTCTATGCGTGTGAATATCATCCTCTATGCTAGAAACATTAACATACTTTGACCATGTGAAAAGATTAACTAGTAGAAGCCTTCCACCATCGTTGCCTCACATTCATCACCAAGTTCCCTCACCACCATCCATGCAGCAATGTAACATATTAGTTAAGCTATGATCTCTTTTAATGTTTATAAGGGTATTATTCACATTATTAGGGCATCAAAGATGACCTTAAGAGTTTTTCTAATATAATCAGGATGGTTACTGGATAAAAAAATAGTTCACATCATGAAAGATTTATTTTCAATTTGAACTTTTTTCTAGGAAGAATCCATGAGTTGGATTCATGACATGAAATGAAAACATGATGTGAATTCTATTCACATTTTGAATTTTTCACTTAGTATTTTTAATCTAAGGACATTCCTTTTTTGTCATACATGAAAAAGATTCATGTTGTGAATCTTATATTGATGTCATGCAATGTTTCTTTCCATCAGGTTTTCATGTATTTCATGCCTAACTCTTCTATCATTTAATATGAATCTTATACCTCAAACCCTAGGGATACTCTAGGAACTTTTTGGTGGATTATACTCTTTTGAGATTCTCCCCTTAGCAGTTTGATCTCTGGTTTAGTTGGTTTCTCTAATTCTGATAAGTGCGATCTTCCACTTCCCAGATTCTCTACTTCCATATGAATTAGTAGTGGTGTTAGGAGAAATTTATGGGATCTATAATCATATTAATATGCTTCCCTAATACCTTATAGATATTTTGTTAAATTTTCATCTAGAGTATGGATGTTGTATTGGTTTTGGGGAGGCGTGTGAGTTTCTTGATGTATGTGTTGATCTAACCTCTCTATTGACCCTTTTACTTATGTAATTCTATTATAAGATAAGATAATCAATGATAAGGCCCCCATTTTTTAATTTTAATTCCTTTAATTCTAGTGTGTATAGATCCCATCTTGTATGGTATGTGAACCAATCTTCAAGTAAGTGGTTCTGCCTATATCCTATGTCAATGAATCGTAATTTCTCTTGATTTTATAAATAGTTTTTTAAAATAATTTTCATGATCTTGGACTGGTTTATTTGTGTGTGTAAATGGTTTTTTGAGAAAATATGGTTTTCCCTTCATTTTTTAAAAAGATAAGGTATTTTAAAATCATTGTTAAATAAATTGTGAAATTGGTTTTCAAAGCATGTTTTTTATAAAATAAAGGGTTGTTTGGAATTGTTTGTAAAGTATGAAAGTCCTTTGAAATTGATTTGAAATTCTCCTCACATGGGGACCATGGGTACTTAGTTGGAAGGTGTATTATTGGGCCTCATTCATATATATTAGTATGGGTTCACTTTTTGGGGTGTTCCTATAGTCCTAAGACATATATGAATAGGATTAAGGACTTGTTTGACACATTAGGGGTGTTTCTATGGTCCCTAGAATTGATGCATGTATTATAGGGAGTTGTAGTGTATACTAGAAATTTAGGTACGGTTGTTCTAGCTATCTTCAAATATATTATCCTTGGTGTGTTTTCATTTGTGTATTGGATTGAAACTATTTTGTTTTTTATATGAAATGTTGCAAGATTGATAAATGTTTAGGGAAATTATGCTTTGAATCTGTTTTACACAAAAAAAAAATTGGAACTATGAAAAAAGGGGAAACTTTTTACCATTATTTTCATATAAACCTATTTAACTATCTATCATACCATGTTTTATTTAAATTTTTAATATTGGGATTATTATACAAAGACTTTATATGTAACACCTTAGTGAGATCCTATTGATCCTATATAGATCGAATCTAGCACATTCCCTTGGGAATGTGTAGATCCTATATCAGATTTTGATACAAGAAAAGGTAAGGCGCTATAGTGAGGTGGTGAGTTTTATGTTAGTTGGGTATAGGTAGCTTGTGATGAGATGGTGGGATGTTTCCCAAATATCACTCAGAGTAGTTATTCTGGTTTTAGTTGTACTTTCTTGTTGTTAGACATGTTCCTTGGAATTTTATCTTATTGCTTTTGGGTTGTATCATTATCTCTGTCTTTCATTGATTATGTCATGTATCCTGTTTCTGGTTTACTTTATATATATAGGCCATGTATCTTATTTTAGATTGGGAAAAATAGTTCCTCTTATTTGTTTTTTGATTCCTAGGTGCTATTTACTAGCCTGTGGGGATCAATAATGCCCTTTGGGTCAGTAGCACATTGGTTCGGGTACTATTTTTGGATATTATCCTAGGTTGGTTTATTGAAAATTGGTATCAAAAGTAGTTTATTCTCAATATTGGGAAGTTGGTGGATAGGAAATAGGATTTTCATGACTTTAGAGGTAGGTTATGATGAGTTTATGATCAGATCTTTCCATGAAGATCCTCAAGTTACCAAGGGATATTGAGATTTTTGTATCATATGTCGAGTTTTGATCTTAATATCAGTTTATGCTTATGATTTTTTGGTTTAAACTGATATTATCATGTTTTCTAATTGTTTTATTTTGTTTCGAGTGTATATTAATATGCCTCTGATACATCTTCTACAATCTCTACAGGATGGTGAAGCAAGATGTGCTCTATAAGGTAATCCTTCTCTACATTAGAATCTTCTAAAGGCTATCATTTGGGAAATTTTTATCATGGGTCAGAATGCATCGTAGGTTCAAAAAAATCCATTAAGGCACAACCAAAATATAAGGGAGACAAAGATCGATCATGAGAGTTTCTATGCAAGAATCCACCATCCTTTAAGGTTGTGAATGAACCCCAAGAGGCAGAGTAATGGTTGGAAAATATCAATTAGGTATTCATATTTCTTCATGTATATGAGGCTATTAAGGTGAAATATGAAAATTTCAAGTTATAGGGTCCAAACAAGCAGTGGTGTGATTTTATGGTACAAGCAATTTGGAATGTGGTATTGGATTGGAAGGGTTTTAACCCCTCTTCTTTTAGTAGTTTTGTATAGATTCTCCAATGATATAAAAGTATTTGGAGTTACTCTCTTTTCAGTAGGGGAGTTCTTGGTGTCAGAGTACACCAATTGATTTGTAGAGACGGTTTATTTTTATTTAAAGGTGGTAATGAATTATCATCTAAAATCTCAAAAATAGATATAAGGCTTGAGACCAAACATATGATCATTGGTATATATATTGAATATTTCTACCTATAAGGAGATAGTTTACAATGATATGATGGTATAATTTATATTATGAGAAATATTTAATATTCATACATTTCTATTCCACCTAGTGGAAACTTCAGTGGCACACGGTGAAATAAGAGGAAGTGGAAGGATAATCGAAATGGTAGAGAATGTGGTTCTTAGTAGTGGGCCTCCTCTGCACTATTAATAGTATATAGTAGTGTGACCCTAACTACTATTAGTGTGGAAAGTTAGGGCACACACGACATTCTTTTCCTGCACCCATGAAGATTTTCAAGGTTTGTGGCTGTTGAGGCTATCTGTATAGGTTCTACCATGCTATGTTTATACCTTATTATGTTCATGGATTTTAATCTCCAAATTCCATGGTGAGATGCTTCAAATTCCATAAGTCTCTATACACATGACTTATGAGTGAATCACCCCTATGAAGTGGATGAGTTTTTTATAAGGGTTTATATGGGCCCAACTATAGTGAGAGGTACTATATTTTTTATATTTTATAGAAACTTATCTATTTGATATAGGTTTCTTACAATTTTTTATTTCTACCTATTTTATTGATTCTCTAAATCTTATTATGGATCTCATGTAATTTATTTTGGAGCTGGAGATACCTCTTGGAAAGTGGAAAGAGCATGTATTTGAACAACCATCGTGTTTTCTATCGATATCTAACATGGAGATAGTCTGAGATTTTATAGTTCTCAATCTATATCTATTTTATGTCATCATCAGGATAGATTGGATAGTTTATTATCATGTTGATATTTATTATTATCATCGGTGTGTTTCATTCCTTACTAATAATGGGATATCTCATGTGTTTTAGGGAGAGTGGGATCTGAGGTCCGATCATGGAGGACCATCCCACCCAGAGCTCCAGAGTTTGATGTTTTCCATTATAATTGGAACCAATGATGTTACTTATCCTGTAAATTTTCCCTTGGTTTTTAGGGACTTCCCAGATGTCTTCCTAGAATAATTATTTGGTCTTATTGTATAAAGTTAGGTAGAGTTTATGATTTATTTGGTTTCGGGTACACAGACAATGTTGATACCCTCTTATCTAATAGAACATATTGAACTGAAAGGTCTCAAGATCCAATTAGATGAACTAATGGTGAAATTTTTTGTTCTCCCTGGTGTTTCTCTATGGGTAGGCCTCATTCTCTTTACTAAGAAGGCTAGTGGTTCACTTCATTTTTTTATAGACTATCATAAGTAGAACCAGGTGAATGTTAAGAATAACTACCCTTTTTCCATGTGGATGACTTATTTGATTGGTTAAAGGGGGGAAATTGGTTTCCAAAAATTAATCTTCAGTTAGTTTATCATCAACTCAATGTTTGGGAGTCTGATATTTTGAATATTTATTTTAGGAGTAGGTTAGGCCATTATGAATATATTGTAATGAATTTTTTCCTAGCTAACACTCCTACTATTTTTATGGATTTGATGAGAAAAATATTCAATTGGTATCTAGATACCTTTTCCATGGTATTTTTGGATGTTATCCTAGTTTATTTGAGATCCAAGAATGATCATGAGCACCATATCAATCTGGTTTTGGAGATCCCAAGGAGTCACTAACATTATGGGAAGCTATCAAAATGTAATTTTTTGATCTAAGAATTGATGTACTTGGGGCATGTGATTTCAGAACATAGACTTTTAGTTGATACAGAGAAGGTGAAGGTTGTTTCTTCATCGGAGAATCCATAGAATGACTTCAAGATATGGATATTCCAAGGTTTAGCTAGGTACTATCAGTGGTTCGTAAAGGATTTCTCAAAGTTATCATCACCTTTAACTACTCTTACCATGAAAGGGGTGAAATTCACTTGGGATGTTAAGTTTCACACTTCTTTTGATGAGTTGAAACAACTTTTGACATCAACATCTATTATGATCTTACTGAATCCTGATAATGGGTATATGGTGTATTTTTATTCTTATAGTTATGGTATGGGTTGTATTCATATGTGGGATAATCATGTTGTGGTCTATGGATCTCTTTAGCTTCAGTCCCATGAAAAAAATTACCCCACTCATGACTTGTAGATTTCCATTACTATGCATGTGATTATGTGTTAGTGGCACTATATTTTTTAGGAGAGTTTCATGGTCTTTTACATTTATAAGAGTTTGAGATATATCTTTTCTCAAAAGGACTTGAATCTCATATAGAGGTAGTGGGTGGAATATATCTAGATTTTTGACTTTTACATCGCCTACACTCCTAGGAAAGGGAATTTTTTTGTTGATTCCATTAGTAGGAATTTTCCTTCCCAAAATATCTTGAAATCAAAGGAGGAGTGGAAACTTATGGGTCTTTTCACTCAGTTTCATCAAGACACACAAGAGGATGATTTAGATATGGTTCTGACCAGTGTTCAATATTTATCATATCTCCTTAAGTATATTCTATAAGTCCAACATTGGGATGATGGGTTCAAAGGAATCAGGGAAACCTTATATGGTGGGGAGACCATTTCTGGTTGGTCTCTCCCTTTAGATGGTATTCTCTACTTCAAGAATCAGTTTATCATCCCATCACCTATGAGGAATTTAGTGTTTCATTATTTTCATACTTCTTCATAGTTCATTTACCCTGGAACTATGAAGATGTATTATTAATTCAGGTGGTGTTTTTGGTGGTCAAGTATGAAGCGTGATATCACTAATAATGTATCCCATTGTTACGCTTACCAACAGATAAAGGAAGAGAACCTAAAGCCTTCTGGTATGCTCTAACCTATTTCAGTGCTAGTTTGAAAATGGGACAAGGTGTTTATGGACTTCATTGTTGGATTACCATGAACTCATAATGGAATGAATGTTACTTGGGTGGTAATTTATTGGTTGATGAAATTAGCTCATTTTAATCCAATCAGGGACACCATCAAGGTTGAATATCTAGGTGGTAAGTTCTTCATGTAGGATATTTTGAGGTTTCATGGGATCCCCTATGTTATTATATAGGATAGGGATCCTAGGTTCACTTTGATATTCTATAAGGAGTCTCCAAGAGGTGATGGTAACTTGGGTTAGATTGAGTACAGCTTACCATCCATGGATGGATGGTTAGAGTAGGATCATGCTATTCAGATTCTAGAGGATATAATTCATTCTTATGTTTTCGATTTTTGTTAATCGTGGGACAACTATCTGGGATTGGTGAGCTCACTTATAATAATAATTACCAATCATTGATTATAATTTCACCCTTTGAGGCTTTATATAGTCACCCATTAAGGTTACCTCTTTGTTGGAAATAGGTGGGTGAGGCCTCTATCATGGGACCAAGTCTCATTCAGAAGAAATCAGTGGGGATTTAGGATATACGTTGATACTTGGTTACAAATTAGAGTCAATATAAATTTTATGAGGATCTTCAATGACATCCTTTGGAGTTTCCCTTTGGTGATCGGGTATTCTTGAATGTTTCTCCTCAGTTGGGTCACCATTATCTTGGGAAATAGGGGAATCTAGCTCTAAGATATGTTAGATCCTTTGATATCACTAAGAGGTGTGGTCAGGTTTCCTACCAGTTGGATTTACTATATCAATTGATAGGTATTCATAATTCTTTCTACATATCTCATCTCAAGAAGAACCATCTTGATCCTTCCCATGTTCTTATTTGGTAATAGATTGAGTTGGATCCAGATGTTTCTATTGTGGAGAAACTAGTGGAGATTGTTGATTCTAATATGAAATTATTTTGTGGGATTTATATTTTTTTTTAGAGTGTTATGGTGGCATATATTGGATTCACATGAGACTTGGGAGCATGAATTGCCAGTGAGGGGGCTGTGACCTCACCTCTTCCCAGGGAATCCTTCTTATGCATGAATTTATAAGGATAAAAAGTCCTATGATGTATATAATTATAAAATAATTGTTAAGGTGTGCTCTATTTTAATGTTTATGATGGTTTTCTTTGGGTTTGAATGGAATTGAAGATGACTCAGGAGTTTTTAAAGTAATTGGGTTAGGCACTGGCTTCTAAACCAATTCATGTTGTGAAAGATTTATTCATAATGTGAACTTTTTTCTAGGAAGAATCCATAAGTTTGATTCATGATATTAAAGTAAAATGTGATTTGAATTATATTCAAATCATGAATTGTTTTCTTAGGATTTTTATTCTAATTTGATTCCTTTTTTGGGTATATAAAACCCAACCGATTCACATTGTGAATATTGTATTCACACTATGTAATTTTTCTGCCCAGCAAGTTTTTACATGATGCATTCCAAACTCTTCTATAATTTGATGTTCATCTTCTCCCTTAAACCCTAAGGGTTATCTAGACACTTTTGGTAGGATTCTTCTTTTCCAGGCATCTCCCCTTGTCGTTTTGATCTCCATCTTTGATGGTTTCTCTTATTTTGGTAAGTGTGATATTCCTCTTCCTATATTCTTCACTTCTATGGGAATTAGAAACAGTTTTGGGTTGTGTTTATGAGATATAAAATCATATGATGATGATTTTCTAATCCCTTACAGATATATTGTGAACTTGTCTTTCGGGGGCCATATCTTGTGTTGGTTGTGGTTTGGAACGTGAATTTCTCAGAGTATGTGTTTATTTATCCACTCTACCAACCCTTTTTATTATGGAATTCAATTCTAAGATATGAGAATTGATGATAGGTTCTCTTTTTTTATTATTCATTCATTTTCTTCTTATGTGTGTGGATCTCATCATGTTTGGTGTTTGACTTAAGCTTTAGGTAGGTGGTTTCATCTCTATCCTATGGAATATGAACTGTAATTTATATTGATTATAAAAATGGTTTTTTAAAATAATTATCATGATCTTGTACTAATTAATTTGTGTTTGTAAATGGGTTTTTTATAAAATGTGGTTTTCCCCTCGTTTTTATAAAAGAAAAGGTATTTTCAAATCATTATGAACTGAATTGTGAAATTGGTTTTCAAATCATTTTTTTTATAGAATAAAGTTTTTTTTGGAATTTTTTTTAAAATGTGAAATACCTTTGAAATTAATTTGAAATGTGTTGCATATGGGAGCCTTGGGTACTTAGGTGGAAGGTTTAATATTGGGCCTCATCCATTTGTATTTGAAGGGGGTTCACTTTTTGTGGTGTTCCTCTATTCCTTGGTCATAGAAACATAAGTTGTAGGACATATTTGACACGTCAAGGGGTTCACTTTTTGGGGTGTTCCTCTATTCCCTAGACTTGATGAATGTGTTCTAAGAACTTGTATGCACTAATCATTGAGGTACAAGTGGTCTAGCTATCTTGACTCGTGTTATACTTGGCTTGTTTTCCTTTGTGTGTTATCTTGAGACTTTTTTGGCTTTTAAATGATATTTTTCATTCTTGATAAATATTTATAGAAATTATGCTTTGAAATTATTTTACTTGGCTTGTTTTTTAATTGTGGAAAAAATGTAAAATTGTTTACCATGATTTTTATATAAAATTATTTAACTGTTTATCATGTCATTTTTTATTCAAATTGAGAATATTGGGATTATTGTACAAATACTTGATATGTAACACCTTTGTGAGATCCTATTGAGCCTATTTAGCGTACACCCTACATATTCCTTGGGGAATGTGTAGACCTTGTATTGTCTTTTGATGTAGGAAAAGGAAAGGCACCACAGTGAGGTGGTGAGGTCTATGTTAGCTTGGTAAAGATTGTTGGTGATGAGATGGTGGTACATTAAACACATATCACATGAAGTATATATTATGGTTTTAGTTGTTCTTTTTTATTTTTGGACATATTCCTTGGAGTTTTATCTTATTGATTTTAGCTTTTATCACTATCGCTATCTTTCTTTGATTTTGTAATGTATCCTATTTCTAGTTTACCTTATATATATATCATGTATCTTATTTAATATTTTATAAAATCATTCCTCTTGTTTATTGTTTATTGTTTGGGTGCTATTCACCAACCCATGGGGGTCGGAAATGCCCTTCGGGTCAGTGGAGGAACGGTTTGGGTGCTAGTTTTTTAGGGTATCTTGAGTTGGTTCATTATAATAAATCATCAAATACATAAATTTTCAACCCCATGGAAGCATGCATGTAGCAGTAGCAGCACTTCAATATTAACAATATCGTCTTATTCTAGTGGTAGTATCTTCTTCTAGTGGTAACTCCTCTTCCTTCATTAATGGTATCATTCACATTTGTTCTAGTAGTAGTGGTAGTATAATAGTAGTGGAAGTGGATCCTTATTTTCAATGGTGGTGGTAAGAATAATCTACTACCATTAGTTAAAAAATGTATGCTTCCATTATGTATGACCTTCGCAAAGTAGGCATGACTTAAATTGGTATTAATTTTTTAATTGTTACAACCCTATAAAAATATTTTTATTATTATTTTCATTTATAAACTGATTTTTTTTGTTAAAAAATATAAATATTTGAATTGATTAAATATTTTTTTCATAAATTCCTTATACAAACACACATGTAATATATGTGTAAAAATGCTTGGTTTTAGTTTTTTTTGATATTTTAATAAAATTCAAGTTTATTTAATCTATTTTAACCATTTTATTACTTTAAAAAATAAATGTATAATTTAACAATTATAATAGAAGTTGTTTGATAGAAACATATTGTGAAAATATTTTTTGGTATTAACAAGTTTCATACTCTGTTCTTTTATATATTTTTACTAAAAGTTTGTAAGAATAATTTTTATTGTTTTATTTATTTGAAAAATTATCATATATACTAAAAAACATATTTGGAATTTTTTAATATGTTTAATGCAGTAATTAGAGAATGATGAAACAAACAAGTAACGAAATGTTTCAATATTTTTAAATATTTATAATTGTTAAATAATGGTAATGAGTTTATAAAACTCTCATGCGATAATAATCGAATGAGTAAGATTAAAGATCATTAGTGATCTATCAATAAATAATGATCAAGGGATGTAATGAAAAATATAATGAATACATAATACCTAAGTATTGATATTTGTTGTGACTAATGTTTCTTTGGTGTGATCACAAAGTAACTTCAAATTTTCCATTCGTTGTTACTGAAGTGATCAATTTTTTTCAAGCTGCATTTTCTTTCACATCTTATGATCTCTACTAATCTTAATTATTTTCTATTTTTCACTATGTTATATTTTATTTCATCTATTTGTATTTGTAAGAATAGGTTTATGATTTTCTTAATCAAAAGAAAGTCTTGTATTGTTAATTATACCTAACCATAAGGAAGTTATTGGGTTGTGACTCCTGAATAAAAGTTAGGTCAAATTAGGTTTTCATTCCTATAAAAAGTTAGGTTGGTTGTGCCTCCAACTTTAAAATTTAGGTTTCTTAATGGGTACCTATCTTCTCATCAAGTAGAGAATATTAAAGAGTACATAAAATCTTAGTGATCCAAACTACTATAAAAATATTGTGTTTATATTTTATTTCTACTTAATTATATTATGAACATTTCATTACACTATTACTTTATTAAATATTAAAACTCTGATTGATTATTTGTGTTAAAAGTTTTAAAGGGTTATTCACCCACCCACTACTATTCTATTATATTCATCTATTTCGGATTAACAATTGTTATCAAAGGGAAATCCTTTAGGATATAGGTTATGTTCTTTATTTTAAATATCGTTTTATCCTGAATATCCTAGACCTAATATTCTAAGAAATAAGATTCTAAAATATGGAGATTATTAATGAAAATGCTGGTTATATACCTCAAAATACCCTATTTCTTGATGGAAGTGATTATGGGTATTAGAAAGAATGAGTAGAATTATACCTAAAGTATTTAATCCTGGATAATTGTATAATCATAGAGAAACCAAATAAATTACATGAAGCAAACCCAAGGACACTTGTAGGTAGAAATATGGTAAAGTATGTTTTGAATTATAAAATAAAAAATATTTTGTATTATCATATAATTAGAAGAGTGTATAGCCATGTTTCATCATGTAAGAAAACCCAATATATTTGGAGAATTCTAAAAGTTAATCACTATAGGATAGAAAATATTAAAAGAACCAAGTTGGTAATGCTTTGAACAAAATACCATGATTTCATGATAGGAGAAGATGAGTCATTAAAATAGATGTTCCACTGGTTTAAAAGAATTATAAATAGAATGAGTGCACTTGGTGAAGAACTAGACAATAGATATCTTATTTAAAGGGTGTTGAGAGTATTACCAAAAATATGGAATTCATAGAAAGTGTAGATCAATGAAAGTAAGAATTTTGAAGAGTATACATGATATGAACTAACCAGTTATTTTCTATATTAGGAACTAGAATTGAAAAATATTACTAATGAGGAGTTTGTAAAGAAGTAAGGTATTTCTTTTAAGTATAATGTTAATGAATATTCTAACTCTTCTGAATACAAGTTCTAGGATATTGATAAGGAGATGGATCTTTTTAGTAAAAATCTCTACAAGTTTATGAAAAACAAAAGAGTCAAGAGGAAGTTCAAAAATGAATACAATAAAGGTAATACTAGAAATATTAATGATGTTTCAAAATTAACCTGTTATGAGTAAAACAAGAAAAGAAACATCAGGAATGATTTCCCTAGACCCAATATTTCAAATAATTAAAAATATAAAAGTATAAAAGGAAAATAATTAATTATTTGAGGATGGTATTGTTTAGATAGTTCAGATTCAAGCATTAATATAGTAAGTGAAAGTGAGATAGGGATCCTCGATTTGATGGATATACATTATGAGGTACTTGAATCATCATTTAATCAATTAATAACTCCTATTAATGTTTATGATAATAAAATAAATGAAGATAAAAAATCAAATAAATATGATTCTTTTTTTGATTCTTATTATGTGAATTCTAACATTAAACAACTATATAAAGAGAATGAGAAATTAAGGAATGATAGTATTAGGAATATTGAAAATTATACTAGCATAAAAATTAAAAATAATAAATTGGTAAAATAAAATAAGAAACTTGAAAAGGTAATGTGAAAATATAAATATTATTGCTTCCCAAAATATAGAATATAAAAATAAATATGATTCTAAGATAATGAAACTAAAAGAATAAAATGACCAAATGAAAAAAAAATAGAGTTGTAAATGATAAATATAATGAAAAAAGATTTAATTCAATCATGGAGGACTTGAATAAATTTGAGAATGAGTGTAATAATATCATGTAAGAAAATAAAAAATTAAGAAATATAGATTTTGGTTCTAATGAAAAGTTTATACTGATTTAAAATCCATTCAAAAAGAGAATGTGGATTTGAAAAGGGAAGTTTATAATCTTAAAGAAAATTTATCTAAATTTTTTCAAGGAAAATAGAAATTTTATAAAATGAGGTATATGATAAAACTAAACTATAATAATAATGGTTTTTTTTATAAAAAAATTTCACCAAGGATTAATAAGACTGCTTTTATTAAAATCTCAAAAGGGGGTGTTTTGAGTGTCACATGTTTTAAATATAGAATACAATCACATTATGCTGGTGAATTCCCTTTGAGATTTATACAATAATTTGGTCATACCAAAACGTTTTTTGTTAAATATTTTTTTTCTAAACAACCCACAAATATATTTTTTAACTCTATTAAAATTCTAAAAAAGTTTTCTACTAATCTAATTGGACCCAAGTTATCATCAGTACCAAAACATTCTACTTAATTGATATAACTTAGGAAATCTTTCTTAGATGTCTTAAAGAATAATGGAATCTAGAAAATGAGTGCTCCAAACACATGATAGGTGATATTTCAAATTTTCTATCTTTTAATTCATGTGATAGAGGCCAAGTAACATTCAGATATAATTCTAAAGGTCATGTTAAAGGTATTTGAGAATTTTTATTTCCTAAAACTATTATTATTTAAAAATTAATATTTTTATATGGTTTAACATGAAATTTAATAAGTATATAATATCTTTGTGATTTTGGATTAAATTTAATTTTTGAAAATGATAAATGTACAGTTTTGAAAAAAAAATCTGTTTCATTTTCTACAAATAGAAAATATAATGTTTATACTATTTATTTGTATGATATAACAAAATAGAAAGTTAAGTGTTTGAATTTTGTAGAAGAAGACTAAATTTTATGGAATAGGATACTTGGACATGTAAACTTTATATTGTTACACAAGTTTTCAAAGAATGCACAGATTCTATAATTTTCAAAGTTAAATATAAGTAAGGGTTTTGTGTGTGATTCATGTTTAAAGGGAAAGAAACATAAAGAAAGGTTTAAATCTATAAATGATGTTAGTACTGATAAATTTATTGAATTGTTACATCTTGAATTATTTGGTCCTATAAAACCAACTTGTTTAATTATAAATAAATATGTATTTTTTATAGTTGATTATTATAGAAAATTCATCTGGATTTATTTTTGATCCCATAAAAGTGAAACTCTGACAAAATTTTGTTATTTTTAAAAAATAATTCAACACTTGAAAAAACTTTCAATCATCTCTATCATAATTGATAGAGGTGGTTAATTTTTTAATTTATAATTTGATAAATTTTGTGAATAAAATGGATATAAACTTTCCATTTCTACCTCTATGACAATATAAAAAAATTGTGGTTGAAAGAAAGAATAGTTCAATTCAATAAAGTGTTAGATCAATTCTAATTAAGTTTAATTTACCTAAATATTTTTGGACAAAAGCTATTAATATATATTTTCATGTTTTAAATAGAGTTTTTATTAGAACATTTTTAAATAAAACCCCTTATGAATTTTTTAAAGGGTTTAAACCTAAAGTTGGATGTTTTAGGGTGTTTGGTTGAAAATTATTTATTTTAAATACAAAATATAAATTAAACAAGTTTGATTCTAAATGTGATGAAGGAATATTTTTAGGTTATTTTAATAATAGTAATGCACATATAGTTTTCAATAAGATAATTTTAGCTGTTGAAGATTCTATGCATGTTAAGTTTAATAAAAATAACAATAACAAGAAAAATTCATATTTAAATAAAGTTGATGAATAATTTAGGTAATTAAATTTTAGTGAAGATAATTTTAAATTAAATGATAACTCGTCAGTTTATGGGGAGAAAAAATCTTCTAAAAATAATCATAAAGAGTGGAAAACTCTTAAATATCATCCTCTATAAAAAATAATATAAATGTTGAATTTATAATATAAACAAAAAAAATGCTTTAAGTTATTATACTATTTATGCATTTGTTCTTAATTGTGTACCTATTAATATTGATGATTAATTAAATTATTTGAACTAGATTAATGTTATTCATGAAGAGTTAAATCAATTTTAAATAAATAAAGTGTTTAATTTGGTTGAATTTCCAAAATATAAAAAAATAATAGGAACTAAGTGGATTTTTCATAATGAACTTGATGAATCAGGAAACATAGTTAAAATAAATCAAGACTAGTAGCTAAAGGTTATTCTCAAGAAGAGGTAATTGACTTTAAAAATTCATTTTATCTTGTTTTTAGGATATATATGATATTAGAATCTTATTATAAATTTCTTGTTTTTAAAATATTAAATTATTTCAAATGGATATAAATATTTATTTTTTAAATGGAATAATTACTAGGGATGTATTTGTTAAACAAACCCTTTACTTGAGAATAAAATATTTCCAAATCATTTTTTTTAAATTAATAAATATTTATATGGTATTAAGTAATATCCTAGAGCTTGGTATGATATAATAACTCAATTTTTATTACAAAATGACTTTTCTAAAGGGAAGGTTGATCCTACCATTTTTATAAAGAATGTTTCAAATGATTTTTTTATTGTAAAAATATATATTGATGATATAATATTTTGTTTAACAAATTATTTAATTTGTGATTATTTTTCTAAATTGATTATTAGTGAGTTCTACATGACCATAATGGGAGAATTGGAATTTTTTATTGGCCTACAAATTAATTAAATAAAAGATGGTATCTTCTTAAATCAATCTGAGTATATGAAATAACTTATTAAAAGGTTTATCCTTGATTCATGAAAGTATATTAAAACACCAATGATTAATAATTTTAAGTTAGATTTAGATGATTCTAAAAAAATTGATGTTAAATTGTATAGAGGCATAATAATTATCTTATTATATTTGATTTTATCTAGACCAAATATAATGTTTTTAGTTTTTTTTGTGCTAGATTTTAGTCAAATCCTGAGTAAAATCATCTAAATCTATTAAGAGAGTTATTATATATATCAAAGTAACTATTATTACTAGTTTATTTTATTAAAATCATACTTTTTTTGATTTATTATCATATTTTAACTCTAACTTTGGAGGTTGTAAGATTTAATGGAAAAGTACAATAGGTATATGTCATTTCCTGGTAATAGTTTAATTTCATGGAGTTTTAAAAATAAATTTTCGGTTGGATAATCTATAGTCGAGGCTAACTAAGTTGTAATTTCCAATTTTTATTCTCAAATTATTTGGATTAAACAAACTTTATGTGATTTTAATATTATTTTTGATAAAAAAATGTATAGTGATAATTTGGGTTGTTTTCAATTTCTAAAAATCCTCTACAAAACTCTTGAACGAAACATATAGATATTAGATTTCATCTTCTAAGGGATCTTATAAATAAATGGGATATTAGTTTAGAGATTATTCCAACTGAAAACAACTTGCTGACATATTTACTAAACCATTAGATTCTATAATATTTGAGAAAATGAAGTTCGAACTTGGAATGCTAGAAGCGTAATTTTATGATTTTTATGATTATTTTTTATTAAAATATGATACGCATATCCTAAGTGTATTAATATTATATATGAATTTATACTGGGGGAGATTTATGCATTTAAAAATATTTTATCATAATTTTTTTTAGATATTTAATATTATTTTTTTCTTTTTGATAAATTTCAATAGAGGGGAGGATATTTTGAGGATGGTTTTTAAATTTAAATAAATGTTCAGTTTTTAAATTTAAAAAGGGGTGAGATTGTTAGTGTTTGAACTTGGAAAATTAATATTTAATTAATTGTTTATGTTTTGTTAAATTATAATTACACCACATTTATTTAACTTAATTACCTAACATTTAAATTTTTCATATGTTCAAAGACCTCATATTTTATATTTTTTTACAATGTAAAACTAATTTTTAAACTGTTGTGTAATGATAACTTTTAAATTTTTTTTAGTTCATAAGGGTAAGCATATGTTTATATACATTGTTAAGGGTGTCCCTACCACTATGTAAGGGTAAATATGATGTGTAAGGGTAACAGAAACTATATAAGGGTGCCAAAGAATTTCATATACCCACATAAGGGTAATCCATGAGTTCTAAAGCTCATTTAATGGTAGTCTGATAATTATATAAGGGTAGTCATATAGTTTCGTAAAGGTAACCTATGAGTTATAAAGCCTATTTAAGGGTAGTTTGATAGTTACATAAGGGTAACTTGTGAGTTCTAAATCTTGTATATGGGTAGTTCTCTACTCATGTAAAGGTATACGAAAAATTCTAAATCCCATGTAAGGGTCCAATCAAACTTCATATACTTATGTAAGGGTAAGGTGAAATTTTCAAAGAATCTTCAAAGGTAATATCAAAGTTAACCTTACAAGAGCTCATGCATAGTGCTTCATAAGGGTAAAACAATTACATGTGACATCTACTCCTCATCCTCTAGTTTCCATGAAGTCATGTACAAAGATGCTACTATGATTCCATGAAGTCACGTGCATCCTATATTCATCCAAGAAATAATTTTTGATGATGGAACATCATAAATAGATCTTGATGTGATGTTTTTTTCATGAATGTGAAGCTCATCCTCCATTTTAGCAACACCAGCATGCTTTAACTATGTGCAAAACTCAACTAGTAGCAGCCTTCCACCGTCACTACCTCACCTCCATCATCTGGTTACCTCACCACCATCCACAACAAAAAGCATCAAATTCATGAAGTTTTGACCCCATGACAATATGAATGTAGTGGTAGAAACACTTAAATATTAACGGTATCATCTTATTCTAGAGGTAATATCTTATTCCAATAGTAGTACCTCTTCCTTCATTAATGGTAGCATGTACATTTGTTCTAGCATTATAAGTAACATATCCATAGTAGTAATGGATCCTATATTTTTACGGTAGTTATATCAGTCATCTTCTACCATTAGTTAAAAAAATATCTTCTTTTATTAGTTATAAAATGTGTGACTATCGAATGGTAGGCACGACTTCAACAATTATTACATTTCCAATTCCTGCAACTCTATAAAAATATTTTTATTATTATTTTAATTTATAAACATTTTTTTGTAAAAAAATATAAATGTTTGAATTGATTAAATATTTTCCACATAAATTATTTATAAAAACACACATGCAACATATGTGTAATAATGCTATGTTTTAGTCATTTTTTTGATATTTTAATAAATTGTGAGTTTACTCAATTTATTTCAACTATTTTATTACTTTGAAAAATAGATGTATAATTAAAATACTTTATTATAATTTTTTTGATAAAAATATATCATGAAAATATTTTTCGGGATTAATAATTTTCATACTCTGTTCTTTTATATATTTTTACTACAAGTTTGTGAGAATAATTTTTATTATTTTACTTATTATAAAAATTATCATATGTACTAAGGAACATATTTGAAATTGTTTTAATATGTTCAATGTGGGAATTAGAGAGTGCAAAAATAAATGGGTAATGACATGTTTCCATATTTTTAAACATTTATAACTATTTAATGGATGTGATGAGTTTAGGAAACTCTCATGAAATAAGAATTGAAGGAGGAAGCTAGATGACTATTAGTGATCTTTCAATAAATAAAGATCAAGGGATACAGTGAAAAAGATAACAAATACATCATAAAAAATTATTGATATCTTTTGTTACTACTGTTTCATTGATATGATCATAAAGGAACTTCAAATGTTCCATTCATTGTTGTTTAAGTGATAAAAGTTTTTAGAGCTACACCAAATTTCAAATCTTTTTCTCTATGCTAATATTCATTGTTTTCTAGTTTTCCACCATGTTATATTTTATTTCATTTTTTTGTAATTGTAACAATAGGTTTATGATTTTATTAATCAAAATCAAGTCTCGTATTGGTTGTTCTACATAACCAAAAGGAAGGTCTTGGGTTGTGAATCTTGAATAAAATTTAGGAAAAATTAGGATGTTACTCCTATAAAAATTCTGGTTGGTTGTTCCTTTGAGTATTATAAATTTCAGTATATATAAATAGTTTATCATACCTTTAAAAGTGAGGTTTCTTAGTGGTACCAATATTCTCACTGAGTATAGAAGATTTAAGATTAGAGTAGGATCTTAGTGATCTGAACTACTATAAAAATATTGTGTTCATATTTTATTTCCACTCCATTATATTATGAACATTGCACTACATTTTTTCTTTATTCAATATTAAAAATATGATTTATTATTTGTGTTAAAAAATTTAAAGGACTATCCACCCCCTCCCTCTAGTACATTATTTCCATCTATCTGGGACCAACAACATGGTGGAATTATAAAGTGAGAAATCTTTAGGTTAAATTTCCCTTTGGTTATCTAGGATACTTCTATTATGGTGATAATTTTTCATCACTCACATTAACCCCTTATGGTTTTAGTAATGGTTGGAATCATAAGGAACCAAATTAATAATAGTTATGAGGGACAATGCAGAGATTTTCTCATTGATCAATTATTTGAAGTGGGATATGGACTAAGAAATTTTGTGATTATGCCAAACTAACTATCACAAAATATGATTAACCATGTGAGTATAGTTGAAATATTGAACCTAATAAATAATAAAATGATGGAGTCTCATGGGAACTTGGGTGATAAATATGATGCGGGAAATAATATTCAACATCCTATATGTCAATAATGTGAGAAGAAGCACCATGGTAATGGACTTAAGAGGACTGGAAGATAATTTACTTGTGGTAAAGGAGGGTATTGAGTAATAATATATCCATATAAAAACAATGATATAATGAAGGAAGATAATGTTCTTCCTAAAGATCCACTAATAATCTGATGTTTTATATGTGAGGAATTTGGTCACTATGTAACCCAATGCACTAATTCAATGGTTAAAGTGGAAAATTGACAACAACCATCTCCTAAGTCATGAGAGTAAGGAAAATCCTATGCAATGACTGATATTGAGTTAGAGAGTTGTTTTTCATTCTATAATTGTTAATGTCTTATGTCATGTAAGATTTGACCTATTGGGTATTGATTTATAAATAAAAACTATCAGCTGGAGTGGAACACTCAAGAGGGGGGGTGAATTGAGTTTCCAATAAAAGAATTATATTTAAAATATTTAAAACTTGAATCCCCCAATTTAATAAAAATACCATGTTAACTAAAATTGTAGGATTATATAATATGATCATTGAAAAAGGTTCTCGATAATTTTTTCAGAACTTTGTTAAAGTGATTTTGAAAATGAAGTTTCTAAAGGATCATGCAGTCACACTAAGAGGGGGTTAATTAGATGTGACCTATTTTACTGAATTATTTTTCACCTTTTAATTAAAACATCTATCACTTTTTAAGATGAGTGGATCATGAATGAAATATAGAAATTAAATGGAACACAACTCACAATATTTTTACAAGGTTCATTACTAAGACCTATATCCTTGACATATTGGTTATACCCCCAGCATGGATTGTCCACTATAATCTTTTTATCAATTACAATGGTTTAGGAAGAAACTGGTTATACACCCCAGTAATTGATACTTTGGTTGATTTTGGTTATACCCCCTAGAAATCCAACTCTATTACCTCGATTGGTTAGATAAACCAACTGTTCAATTGGTTAGATCCCCAAGTCTCTAAAACCTATTCAGAAACTGGTTATACCCCCCCCCCCAGTCACAATCTCCTTCTTCTTTTATTGAGTTTGGATCCACTGATATGATGGTCACTTGATCTTCCTCCATGAGCTTATTGGGTCACACTAGCTTGTTTACAAATTCAATTACCTTTCCACTAATGTTGGACTTGCTCAAATAATATTTGATCATTGTATATGGTCATATGCCTTAGTAAAATACTACTTGGGAAATAATTCTTTCTTCTACTTAACACCCAATCACACTAAACACTGAAAACCTAAATACAAAAATTTCTTCTGAATTACTAATAGTAATATTGTCCTGGTTTCAGTCTAAAATCACTACACCCAAATCATGTAAAATATTTTTCATGCATCATTTTCTTCCAACTTCTTGCATGTATAAAATGCATTTCATGGTATTATTAATGTTTTTCTTTATAAAAATTCTAATTCGTGTGCATGTGCATATAATTGATGTTTAATGCATGCACACATACACAGACCACTTTTTATTTCACACATACTTAGTATACACACACTAAATGTCCACACTTCATGCATGAAAACCCAATCACACACACTACCTTTTGCTCACTTTTCAATCACACATAATATACATTGTGTATTTCATTCTTTATACACACTTTGTCCATATACACACTATTTGTTTCTCAATGTATTTGTATTCAAACATGCATAAAACCATGCATGAACTCACTTATTGCCTTCGTGCATGAAAACTCTTCACGCAACTGATTTTCAAGTCTTCTTACACAAAACATGCACACACACTGTCCACGCCACTTGCACACAAAACTAGATGCTCGCTAGTGTATTCTCACTCCTCAAAATAATTCCTTCTTCCTTATTAACTGAAAAACTGAATGGGTATAGGCTTAGTGCACACAAGACCTTATACATGAGTTCTCTATGTCCTTCACAAAACATTATGAGGAATCTTAGTATACTTTGTGGAAGGTAAGAGGGTTGCTTACAGAGCAATCTTGTTTTCTTCGCGGATGAGATCTTCACAAAGCAAACTCCTCATTGAAACTCTTCTTATTCATTTGTGGTGCTTCTATATACTTCGCATAACAACATTGTTACACATTTCTTTAATCCCCTTTGAAAAAAAATTGAGGAAACTAAAATCTTCATGCATTCACATATATGAAACTCGAATGCATGGTACTTCCTTTGAAAATACAGACCGCATATCCGCTATGTTTCTCACTCAAAAATTGCACTTGTCTCTTAGATGTGAGATAAGTTCCAATAATAAAATGAGCACTTTAGATGGTATTTATAGAAAAACCTTCCCAAATAAGAACTTTGAAAATCATGGAAAGATATTCAATTTCATCTTCTCTTCCATTCACTACCTTGCATCAGGAAACATCACTATCTTCAAAAAATTCAAAATTTCTTCACATAGCAAAGATTTAATTTGATCTTAATTTTCACATGAAAACAAAGTTTCATGTGAGTATGATAGCACTTGAATTTTTAGATCACTCAAATAATGATCATAAGTCTTGGTTCAAGCTTCTATCGACATCGCGTGGAGCTTTGATGAATAAAACTCTCAGACAGCTTGCTAGAGAAGATGATGTGCAGAAGAGATAATTTCATGGAAAAGTCAATCGGAAGGCTTGGATAAATTGATCAACCGAGTCGTATGGTTATAGTTCAATTGGATCTATAGTAGCGCATCCCACATTGAAATTCCTTAAGGTTGATCCCTTTTTATAATACAAGATGTGTGTTTACCAAACTAGAATCAGTTACTGGTTGCACTCACATGATTCCATGGCACCACCCCATGTCGGGCACTCTCCTCTGTCATTGTGTTTCCCCCAAACATGGTGGCTTTCCACCGTTATGAGCTTCAATATTAGGTGCTCCAATTTAATTCCCCTTGGATTTAGACTACTATCTCTATTTATGGTCTTGAGCTTGGATACCCACAGTGGTGCTTCTCCCCTAATCTATCTAGCATAATGAGCCTTAATTTTTGGGTAGACTTACAAAAATATTTTCACTTAAGACATAAGAATCAAATACTGAAATAAAAATTCTCAAAATATTCATCATGAAAAATAAATATTTCCCATGGTCATAATATTTACTCTTTCTTTCAACACATTAACTCATCAAACATTTGATGATCAAATAGAACATGAAAAAATATCTCCACTTTTCAACATTTCCTCAATTTACTAATTGATAATAAGTATCATATGGTATTCTAAAATGTGGTAAACAATGTGCATTATCCTAATGAAATTGTCACATGTTTTGGTCAATAATAACAGCTCTGCAATCATCACATTAAGAACTCATCGAATTTTCATCTTCTTAAGTAATTGAAAATAATTTCAACATTAACAAACCACTTGGATTCTTTAGAAAAATATTTAACTTTTGAAAATAATCTACTAGAATCAAACACCATATATAAAACAAAAATTAAAGTTAACTATAAAATTAATGATTTATTATTAGTTTAAAAATATATATTGGTTTAATTTGAAACAAAGAAAACAAAATAAGAAAATCACACAGAAGAATTAAACAAGGGGTTAAGTCTTAAGCCAATACCTAATGATATCCACTTAGAAATCATCCATTGTTAAGCAGTTTATTATAAAATAAACTAATACACAACCTAGATTTGGTTTTATAAACAACTATACTCATACAGTCCAAAATATACAAAATACTATTCTGTAGTTCTTCATGGGATAAAGGGAGCCCAGGTTACACACAACCTCTTCCATAGTAATACATGGGAGTAAAAATTAAAATAATTGAAAGAAAGTGTCTAGAAATCTCCATTTTAGTATATGAGACTATGTTTATAGATAAAAAGAGTAAAAAAACACATATCAAAATTTTATATAAAAAAATAGAAAATAATAAAGAGAGTGAAGATTTGATGAAACTCAATCTCATTTGCTTCAGTTGTTTAGGAGTCCTTGAATCTATATTTGAAAGGGAACAACAAGATTTTTATAGAAAGTGAAATAAAAACATATTATTGTTGAAGTCCTAGAGAATCCTTCTTTGTCGTTCGGCCAATTGGTCAGTTTTTTTCCACACATATGTGGATCTATGTCTTCATGCATGAGGGGTTCCTCTGAATTTATAGAATTTCAAAAAATATAATTATAAATTATAGGAAAATAATAAAAAAGTAAATCCTCATACTTAGAGACATTCCTAAAAGTCTAACTTGTCTTAAAATCCTCTATATAATTGTTTAAGAATATTCATTCTTAAATTAATTTGCCTTTTAATTACATTGAATACCTTAATCTAGCCATTGGAGAAATTAAGTTTGAACTTAATTTTGAACAATTTCTGTAGAAGGAGCATCTAGAGGTGGAAAGATATTAGCAGTGGAATATCTTGATCATAGCTTTTAGAACTAGTGGTAGTGGTAGATTTGGGTGGTAACTATTTGAACTAACAGTGGAGATAGATTTTAGTGGTGGATTCTCTAAGATGTAGCCTCTCTTGGTGGTGTCATCACTTGGAAATAGAAATGATCAATGGTGTCTTTTTTATCTAATGGTAGATGTTTTGGTGATAAAAAATTTTAACTAATATTATCTTGATTATAACTAGTGGTAAGTTGTCACGATAGATTCAAGAATTATCCAATTTTATTATTTTGGCCAGAAAATAGTTAACTATCATAAAACATGAAACTTATTAGAAAAATAATAAGCATGATTTGGGATCATTAAAATAAGGTGGTTCTTAGACTAATCCAATAATATCTCCCTTTTTATGTTCATAAATCATGGCATTAATAATCATTAATAATCATTAATAACCATACAAAAACATTTAATAGATGAATATAATAAATAAAATCTATTTAATAGTCAAATTACATATTCAATGCATGTCTATATCCATGCTATATAATATCACTCCCTGTTTTGGGATTATCAAAAAGATATAAATAATCAGTTAAGTAAATTAATGACACGATGATAAGTAAAGTGAGAATAATATAATTATATATCAAAGTTAACACACTACAGAAAAAAAGGAAATCAAAAAAATCCATATCAAATCATAATCAGATTTTGAAGAAGCATCCTCTACATGGGTGGAGGTAGGATCAATTGGGTCCTTGCCTTTTCCAGTAATAGGAGGAGAAAAATAGGATGTAGGAGGTGTAGGAGGAATTAACATCATGCTTCATGGCTCTAAAACACTACTAAAAAAGAGGCCTTTAATAGTGCTAGAATAGTCCTTTATCAGTGCTAAAAAAGCATTGACTATTGTAACACGGTTAAAATCTTAGGCTTTTATCAGCACTAGAAAAGTGCTGATAAATGGGTCCTTTATCAGTGCTAAAAAAAGTGTTGATAAATGACCCCTTTATCAGCACTTTTATTTAGTACTGATAAAGACATGTTTTATCAGCGTATTTAGTAGCACTAATAAAGGGGCATACTATAGTGTTCTTTTACAGCACACTAAATCACCAAAAATATGGCATGTTATAGTGTGTTGTAATAACACACTACAACACCAAAAATTAGAAAAATCATATACAAGTTCAGAATTTAAATGAAATAAAATTTACAACACAAATACAATAAAAAACACCATTATAGGAAAAATAACGCACATGTATAAAAGAAAAACCACCTCTAATAAAGAAAAATATTGCACCTATATCAGAAAAAAATTCTTATATTAGTAATAATATAAAGAAATAAATTAAATATAAAGTGTTAATTTTAATCTAAACTTTGAGTCATACTAGGAACATTGTGTATCTGATTGATTTGTAGTTGATTATTGCACGTCACACCATTTATTGTCCATCTTCAAGCATTTTCTATGTGAAAATTAACTAAATAAGTATAAGATAAAAATTATAAGGAAATTAATTAAGTAACAGTATATTGAATGATGAGAAAACAATCTAGGCTCGTTTTCTCGATTTTGGAGATGTGATGCACATTTTAAACTAAAATGACACTTGGATATTGAAAATACGTACTTATATTCATACCGATCACATCATGAATTGGATTTAGGTAAGGATAATTCTTATATGTCTCAAATAAATTATGGATTGTTTTCTAAAATTATAATAACAATTTGATGGTGTTTCTTTAGTTTTGAGTATGTCACTTGTGTTTTTTACTAAAATTTCATTTTAAATTGGAAACGCGCACTTTGAATCATACTGGTCACATCATGAATTGGTTTAATGTAAGACAGATTCCTACACATCAAAAATTAATTATTAATCATTTTCCTAAATTATCAATATAATCCGACCATGTTTTCTCAATTTTCAGTGAGTGGGACTTTTTTGTACTAAAATATCAATTTTAAATTGATAACAGACACTTTGAGTCATATCGGGCACATTGTGTATTGGATTGAGATGCGGATGATTCCTACACATTAAAAATAACTTATGGATAATTTTTTAAAAGTATAAAAACAATATGAAAGTGTTTTATTGGTTTTGAGTATGTCAGTTTTCTTTTTTACTAAAATTAATGTCAATTTTAAATAAAATGACACTTTAAGTCATACCGATCACACCATGCATATAATTGAGGTATGTATGATTCCTACATGTCCCAAATGAATTATTTATCATTTTCCTAAGGTATCAAAATAATATTATTGTGTTTTATTGGTTTTGGGTACGTCACTTTTGTTTTTTACTAAAATGTAATTTTAAATTGGAAACACACACTTCGAGTCATACCGATAACATCATGTGTGGGTTTGACATGAGAATGATTCATATACATCAAAAATGAATTGTTAATTTTTTTTATAAATTATCAAGACAATATGACTGAATTTTCTTAGTTTTTAGGGAGTGAAACTTTTTAACTAAAATGACGATTTTAAATTGATAACAGACACTTTGAATCATATCGGACACATCGTGTATCAGATTGAGGTTTGGATGATTCCTACAAATCAAAAATGACTTATGGATAATTTTCCTAAATTATAAAAATAATCCGAATTCTTTTTCAAGGTTTTGAGTATGTAAGTTGTCTTTTTTAGTAAAATTAATGTCAATTTTAAATAAAAAGATGAACTTTGAGTCATACCAGTCACATTGTATTTCGTATTGAGGTGAAACTAATTCCTACACATCCTAAATGACATACAAATAATTTTCATAAAGTATCAAAACAATATTAATGAATTTTCTTGGTTTTGAGTATGTCACTTGTGTTTTTTACTAAAATGTCATTTTAAAATGGAAACACACACTTTGAGTCATACCGGTCACATCATGTTCTGGTTTGATGTGAGACTAATTCCTACATGTCACAAATGACTTATGAATCATTTTAATAAATTATCAAGACTATACGAGTGTGTTTGTTTGGTTTTTAGTGATTGATGTTTTTTGAACTTAAATGTCAATTTTAAACTGATAAGGGACACATTGAGTCATACAGAGAACATCATGTATCAGATTGAGGTGTGGTTTATTCCTACACATCACAAATGAATTATGGATTTTTTTTCCTAAAATTTCAAAAAAATATTAATGTGTTTGATTAGTTTTGATTATATGATTTTTTTTTGAAATAAAATGTAAATTATAAACTAAAAACATATCATTCAAGTATTACCAGTCACACCGTGCATTGGATTGGGGTCCAGCTGATTGAGTATGTGGTGTGTGTTTTTCTTTAAACCATATGAACCAAGCCAGCAAAGAAATAAATGTTCCATTTGGATAGAAGAAGAAACCCCATGTTGTCTAAAATACCTCATCCAAAAGCACCATGTTCTCTCTTTTTTAGCTTATTGTTGATGATCAAAGGAAAAAATATGACTTCCCAAAATATATTTGAAAAAAAAATATTAGATAAAAACAATAAGGAAATTAACTTAAAAATAGTAGACAAAATGGTGACAAAATTAGCTAAATAAGTATTAGGAATTCACCTTTTCATGATGTCTATATACATTATTGACCCATTTCCTTATTGTTGTTACCTAAACTACAGCCTCGAAGTCCAATCTCTCACGAGCACAATCAGCTTCAAACAAACCACCCCAAATCAAGTAAAATAATTCACCTATATAATAAAACAATTCTTATATTAGTAATACTATAAATAAATAAATTAAACAAAAATATGAAATAAAACATTAATAAAATATCAATTTTAAACTAAAACCACTCAATTTGAGTCAATCTAGGTACATTGTGTATTTATTTGAGGTATGGTTGATTCCATCATGTCTTTTTATCCTATAGTGCATTCAAAACTCTGGTTCATCTAAGAATATTATATTTTGATAACCTAGAATGTTGAATGCATTGGAGAATAAAAAGAAAAGTGCATCATTATGAGTGAATCATCATTATTGAGTGCATGATCATAAAACATGAGTTAATCATCCTTGTTGAAGAAGTCATTTATTCCTAGAAAACATTAACCATTAGTGTAAACCTATCAACATTCATTTATTGAACTAAAATAAATATTTTCATATGAGTTTTTATGGAACATAATAAAATATATTGTACCCATTCACCATCATAGAGAGTAAAAACTCTATGATAAAACATTTTCCTTCTTTGGTGGAAAAAACTTCAGTACGGCCCATTATGTATTTTTGGAAGACACTAAACTCCATTATAAATTTTTAACCACTTTTTGACAGTATTAAACATTAGTATATCCCTTTATAGCATCCAAATGACATTGAAATATAGTGCATCAATTAATTCTTCTTGGATTGTGCTATATATTAGTATATCCTTTTCAATATTCTGGGTGATGATAAACTATAACATAAAATCATAATTATTTTTTCATAAAAATGGGAATATCCCTATTATCATGTATTTTTTATTGAGAATGATGATGAGTTTTTTATTAATGAGATTGTGAACATGGATTATTTTACATAATGAATGTACATGTTCATAATTAATGTTACTTGTATAGATTTCCCAAGAATATGTGATATTATATCATGCATCTAATTGATGATCGAATGGCCTAAATAATTCCACCACCCACCATAGTGAAACCACTATATTTTTATTTTCTAAAAATTCATGATTTAGTCAATGAAATTTTTTATTTATTTATTTTTTAAAAGGTTTTAGATCAACATACTAGCTTATTTTTTTGAAGGGGTGTTTATTTGGATTTTCAGTTCTTTATGATTTCATTTGAAGCAGGTTTTTCATTTTTAGGTATTTCTTAATAAGGTGGTTTCTTTTCATTTTATGTCATATTTCCTTTGCCACCATCCCTCCTTGATGGCCATGACCTCTCAATGATGGTTTCCTTCCAATAGTTCTCTCATACACCTATAGGATTCAGTGGTTGATTACACACATATTTATTCAAAAAAATTAGTTGGATTATATACCCATTTTATGATTGGATTAGTGTTGTGTGACTCTCAAGTGACTATTGGATCCATTAATAAGATTCTTTATTTGTAGTGTATAGAATTAATGGGCAAGAAACTGCATCTATTTTTTGTTGTTGTTTCGTTTGTTCTTATTGAGGGGTTTATTTCACACTTCAGTAATATTTTATAGTACTTGGAATGTGCTAATAGAAATTTTAGCCTATGATAATCAGTTTGAAAAAAATAAGTGGTATTTGTTTTATTTCTGAAAAAAGTTCCTCCACTTAAATTCCTATATAAAATCACTTAAATAAGTGGTGAAAAATATTTTTTCAATAATCCACTTAAAACACTTTTACAATGGCTCTTATCTCAAGTGACAAGTCTTTTGTGTAATTTTTAACAACTATTCTCAAACAAAACCTTGGTATGATCCTCATTATACTCCAATTCCTAATAATTTTATTATTTTCAAGATAGAACTTCATATCCTCCTCCTCCTCGGTCTCTGCCACTTCCTCCTCCTCCTCCTCAGTCTCCACCTCTGCCTCCTCATCCACCTCGGTCGCTGACTCTGACTCTGACTCCACCTCAACCTCCGCCTCTGCCTTTTCCTCCACCTCCACCTCTTCCTCCACCTCTTCCTCCGCCTCCACCTTCACCTCCACCATTTCCCAATAATTTTATTGTTTGTAGGTTATCAATTCTAAACAAATTAATTTCCTCCATTATACTTCTCCTTGATAAAGAGATCAAAAATAATATATAAGCATTCTAACACTAATTCTTCACACCCCAAATATATTTCTAATGTCATAGCTCATATGAGATCACAAAAATAGTAGGTAATCACCTAAATTTGTTGTTGAAAAATATTTTGACAACAAGTATGCTACCCACTCATCCCTAAACAAATTTACTTATTATTTTGAGTGTGAAGGTTGTCATCAATCTTGATAAAACTAAGGAAATATAGAAAAACGAATGATTAAGGAATATATTTAATGAAATTTTAATTACCTTCAGAAATTACCAATTAAGGGATGTTTTTTTATGATTTATGATCTCTTTCATAAATTTGAAAACATAATATCCACAATTGTTTTCAGTATCTTGCTTCAGAAACTAAAGAATCATTTACCAAAATAAGTAAATTATTCTGAAATATGTTTTAATAGTTAAGTATTTATATATATACCTTAATTTTTTTCCATTTTTAGTAATCTATAGGATTTATCTTTTCAGACACCAACTTCATGCCATGATTTAGCCTATATTTAGTGACTAATAATATTCTTGTTTAAACACAAACTGAAATATGTAATTTTAATTTTATCTATAAAATGTTGATTATAGTGTATTACAAATTCACAATACACATCATGTGTGGTTGTTTTATTGGATATCCATGAATTGGATCCAAAAAATAGATATTTGGGTTATCCAGATTGACTGTGATTTGTATCTAGTGATGCCTAAAAAAACAAAAACAAATAAGTAATTAAAAGATTAAAAATATATTTTATGTGATTAGATTGTAGAGTTTTACTTCTACATTATAGGCATTAAAAAGATCATGTCGTTTGATATCTTTTTCTAAAATAATATGAGCAGATCATCTTTTTTCTTCTCAATTTCTTCCTTATCTAAATTAATTTTTCCATAGAAATGATACCGGGATTAATGAATCTAAATCATGCTTCGCACAGTTTTCCCTTTATATAGTAGTAATATAAATTCCTATCAAAAATATGAATAGTTATTAACTTTGATTGACATATTATCTCACAATTTGGATAGGAATATTATTAAGATGTACCTTATGTATGTATTCTCAACTGAGACTCTTAGCCATTCATGCTTTATAATCTCATTTATAGTCTCGAGACCAATTACATCTATCATGAAAGTTCTATATATTTCTTTTTCATATGGAATTTAATACATATTTTCATATTTAAATGTGGTATCTATATGAAGTTGTAATGATAATAAATGTTTCTTTAGAACTGGTGGGGAGAAAGTACTCTCGGAATGTCATTTTTGATTTCTTGGTTGATTCACTAGATTGTCTTGATCCGACCTTCTGTTTCCCAGTCGCTTTATCCATATATAATATCATACCTCACTTCAGACCTTTTTCTATCAATTTTTATAGGTTTTTCATATGAAAAAAATTGTTAAATACATACCTATTGTATCTTTATAAGATTATACATCCATCCTATGAATGTTCTAATAGCATCATTAACCGTTGTAATATCTAGATCATCAAGTGGAATAAGAAACTTAGCAGTTGTCTCATGAGATACCTCAATCCCCACTATCATGTGATATTTTGGGATGTATTTATAGTTTATCTTATCTCCTATGATATTATACATCATACCCCGATTCCCTCCGATCCCAGTCCCTCCTCGTCGGTTCCTCCCTCAGCATGCTCGGGGGATGCTGATTTGCCTCTGCCCGGCAGGTCGTCATCTCCGGCTCCTTCTCCTGCGGTGCCTCCAGCCCACCCGTCTTTTCACAATGCATTGTGCATCTATTCTTCGGATGTTGGTCTTGCCTGTTTCCCTGTGGTCTCTCTGGGACCTACTCAGTCTTTGCGGAGTGGATCTCAGGTCTGTCTGTATTTCCCTAGATCTGCCTTTGCGGAGGCTTCGTCTTGTTTTCAATTCTCTCTTATTGCTCGCTTCGGGGCTGCCTTGACTCCACTCGCTGTGTTCCAATGCTGTGTGGACTCGTGGGGGCTCTGGGCTTCAGCGTCGATCTCTTTCCTCCACAGGCATTCCTTCTGCATAGTTCTTGCATCCATGGAGAATTTCATCCAGACATGGTGCCGATCCCCCCGCTCATGGGGGCGCTGGAGGTTTAGTCTATCCAGGTGGTCGATGGAAGCCCATCAGGGGTGGGAAAGCCCTTATGCTGCGGTTTGGATAAGCCTCCCAGGTTTGTCACTTCCCTTTCAAAATGAAGGTTTTCTTCAAGCTATTGGTGACTCCCTTGGTGGTTTCTTGTGCTCTGATCCCCAGACCCATCACTACACGGAGGTTTATGTGGCCCGCATATGCGTGGAGCTGGATCTATCCCTTCTTGTGCCAGAGAAGATGGATCTCTGTGTGGAGGATTCCTTTTGTTGGGTTCAAGATCTTGTTTATCCGGTGTTTCCTATCTTATGTTCTCATTGTCTTCTCCAGGGCCATGGTGTGCAGGTGTGTCGTCATCTCCAGCAGGGTAGGCGTTGACATTATGCTCAGGGTGCTCATGCTAGGGGTGGTCGATCGGCCCCACGCTCTGGAGATATTCCAGTTGTCCATGTCGAGGAGGACCTCATTCCAATTGGTGGCCTGAGGTCTGATCCTGGGGTCCTGGAACCAGGGTTACTTCCAGCTGAGGTGGATGGTTCTGATCCTTGCTGGGACTTAGTGCCTTTCGTTCCTAGATCCTTGCCTCTGATTCTGGAGGGTGGTCTCCCCTCTTTTATCTCATCTCCATTTGGTCCACTATGTTTGCGTTCAAAGGACATTTTCAGGCCTCGGGGTGGCCCAGGGGTGGAGGAGCGGCCTCTGGAGTTGGTTACCTTGGGATATTCCTTCGAAGACCATCCCTCTGGCGGTGCTGCTGCCCCTCCCTCGTCCCCTCCTTCGGTTTAGCGGGTGATCGATGGCTTGAATAGGAAGGCTACCTCCCTCACGGGCTCTAGAGGAAGGTATGTATCTCTCTCCCAAGGAGCTGAGTCTCTTCCAATGGCGTTCTCTCCCATCATTGCAAGAATTTTCACCATATCACAATCTATAAATCTTCAGGGGCGGGTGGCATCCCGTTTCAAGATGGCCGTGCATTCTAGGTCTAGTCCCAGGAGCTTATTTTCCCAATGATACCCATGATCATCTGGAACGCCAGAGTCTTGGGAGGCCATATCAAAACAGACTTCTTGGCTTTGTAGATCATTAGACATAATGTTTCGTTGGTGGTCATCCTTGAGCACAAGCAGCAGGAAAGAAGCATTAGCGAATTTTCCCGGAGGATCAAAATGCATGGTCACATGCACGCAAAACCATCCAATAATCATATCTAGATTTTCTGGAGAAGGAGTGCCTCGGTTGATCTGGTCTAGGCGGGGGACCAGTTTATTATATTTAAGGTTGGCCTTGACTCCCATTGCTTCTTTGTCTCCTGCATCTATGGAAGCTGTGATCCTCAGCAAAGGGAGACTCTGTGGAATGATCTTAATTCGTTTGACCCTGGTGGACTTCCTTGGCTCATGGGTGTGGATTTTAATGTCGTTTCTAACCCAGAGGAGAGGAAGGGGAGAGGACCCTTCAGCAGAAAGTCCAGCCTTGCCTTCGCTAAATTCTTGGTGGGTCGGGGCCTCATGGACCTCAGGTATTCCGGGGACAAGTTTACATGGTGTAACAACCAGCGGGGGGTTAACAGGTCATGGAGACGGCTTGATAGATGTGTGTCCAACATGCATTCAATGTCAGAGTTTGCAAATACTTAGGTGGTTCATCTTTTGCATGGCATTTCAGATCATTCCCCTCTCTTGATCACTATATCTACTAGACAAGATCGGCATGCCCATTTCTACTTTTATCAGCACTGGTCCCTTAATCCCAGATACTCTATTGTGGTGAGTGAATCTTGGAATTCCCCTGTCAAGGAGTCCTCATGGTCGGGTTTTCACAATAAACTTAGAAGGCTTAAGCCTCATCTGCAATTTTTGGCGAAGGATTTTTCTTTTTATGTTAATGAGTTAGAGGGTGTCATGAAGGATGTTGATCAAATAGAATAGAGGCTCAAAGAAGACTGGGATGAGAGACTATTTGAGGAGCTCTCGGGTCGGAAAAAGCTTCAGACGGACCTTCTTCTGAGACAAGATCTCCAGGCTAGGGAAGAGGCAAGGATCAAATGGATTAAGTAAGGTGATCAGAATACGGCGTTATTTCATGCCTGTTTGAAGGAGAGAAAAATATGGGCAAAACCGAATATCGAATTGGAGGACGGCTCATATTTTGATGACAGAGATGTGGTTGGGCGATGGATAGAAACTATTTTCAGGATTTTCTTGTGGGGTCTAATGCTCAGCACCCGAATGGGTATCCGGAAGATGATGCTGGTTTTTTTGGAGTTATCCAGACTATTTTTATTGCCCAGGATAACGAAGCTCTGGGTTCCATTCCTAAAGAGGATTAAATCCATAAGGCCATTTTGAGTTTGAATCTGGACAGTGTGGCAGGTCCTGACGGGTTCCCAGGAGCTTTCTACAGAGCCTCATGGGAGTTGGTAAAGAATGATGTTATTTTAGCTATCCAAGACTTTTTCCGGTGGGGCCGCTTCCTCATGTTTCATGTGCTACCAAAGTTGTGCTCATTCCTAAGATCAAAACTCCTACGTCTATGGAGAATTTTCACCTGATTAGCATGTGCAATGTACCATAAAAAATCCTTGTGATCATTATTAATGTGTGGTTATCCGAGCTTCTTCGGAGTTGGATTTCCTTGGAACAACATGGCTATGTGCGGGGGCGCTCCATCCAGGGGGCAATTGCCTTGGCCCAGGAACTTATGAGATATATTGACTTCAAAACATGAGGATCTAATATGGTGATAAAACTTGATATGAGAAACGCCTATGATCGAGTGGAGTGGAGCTTCATCATCATAGTTTTGGAAAGTATGGGGATGTATCTATGGAATATCGACTTACTGTTTCAATGATTCAGTTCTGCCTGGATGTTGATTATGTTTATGGGTAAATCCTTTGTCTTCTTCAAAGCAGTGCGAGGTCTTCGTCAAGGAGATCCTATTTCTCCAAACATTTTTATTATCGCTCAGGACTTGTTGAGCCAGCTCCTCCAAAGAAGAATTACCAGTGGGTTGATCACTCCATATCGTAGAAGGATGAGGCATATCTCAATTTCGCACCTCATGTTTGCGGATGATTCCATCATCTTCACTAATGCTTCAAGAAGGTCTATATGAGGGATAAATAGAATCTTGGAGGACTACAGCTACTGGAGCGGGTAGGTTTTAAATAAGGGGAAGAGCAGTTTCTTCATTTCTAGTCGATGCTCCACTAGTCGCGCCCTATCAGTGAGTCATTCTCTGGGCATGAGGAAAGGTGACTTGACCACGGTGTATCTAGGATCCCCTCTATCATCGAATAGGTTGCGTATCTGCGACCTTGATCCTCTTGTTTGCAGAATCATGGAAAGGATCCACAATTGGAAGAACCTCTATCTGTCCTTTGGGGGTAGGATAGTTCTTGTCAATAGCGTGTTATTAGCCAATCCTGTCCATGTTCTTTCGGCTATAAAGGTCCCTAAAGGGGTCATTCGGAACATTGATAGCATTCTGTCGGGTTTTATTTGGGATCCATTGGCTGAGGTTAAAAGACATTGGGCATCTTGGCATAAGTTGGCGAGGCCGATCAGCGCTGGCGGTATTAATGTGCGTAGCCTTAGTGACATAATTGCATGCTTGCTTGCCAAATTAGCTTGGGAGGTGCTGGAACGTCACTCTTTATGGGGACAGATCATTCACGCTAGCTATGCAGGGCATCGTGATCTTTATAATGTCCAGGGCTCTCCTCTCTAGAATGAGGTTGGTCCCATTGTTTCATCCCTCAGTCCTCACTCGCATTGGATCATTGGGATAGGAGATGTTTTGTTCTGGCATGATAACTGGTGTGGGGTGGTTATTGGGTTCCCTGGCTACCCAGTTACCAGTATAACCTTTAGGGAAGCCAGCCGTCACACGAACTTCATTTATACCATGCTGGACAGGGATAAGCAGGAGTGGTTCCAGCTTATCGAGATGTCAACCGCTCCAGATAAACTGGTGTTTGCCCCGTCCCCTTCTTTCGCTTTTACAACCAAGGATTATCAGAGGGTTTCTTCTCCACAGGTTGCAGGGGATGAGTGGAATGAGGTTCTGTGGGGTAAAATAATTCCCACTAAACTTAATTTTCTTACCTGGTGTATCTGGAATCGTTTTGTTCCCATTGATGAGAATATCAAACGGTGCGGGGTGAGTTTGGCGTCTAGGTGCGTTTTCTGCAAAAGGCACAAAGAGGAAAGCTCGATCCACTTGTTCTTTGAGGTGGATTGGGCGAAGGAGGTGTGCAAGTTTTTCAGTGAGTTCACTGTGTTCTCTGTTCCTGGAATGGTGGAGCTTCCTTTCCTTGTCCGCTGGTTCCATGGTGCGAGGGAGGAGGGATCCGAGCGAAGGGTGCGCACCTTCGTCCTGTAGGCAGGATGCTGGACCTTGTGGCAGGTGAGAAATAAACGGCGACATGAAGGGTTGGAGTCTTCTAGTCGCATGATCACAAATAACACAAGAACTTTGCTTCTGGGTCTGGTCTCGACTATTACCTTGGGGCGAGAGGCCACAACTCTACAGCGGCTTTGTCAGGTTGTCCATGGTTCTTCATCTGGGAGTATTAACTCTACTGGTAACTAGGTACGTTAGGTACCTCCTATTTGGGGCCTCAAATTGAATACTAATGGTTCGTGTGCTAATGGTGTCATGCGTGGGGGGGCCTAGTGCAGGACAGCCAGGGATCAGTCTTAATGGCCTTTTCTATCCGGCTGGGTCAGGGCACATCATTGTTGGCAGAGGTGATGTCTCTGTTGTCTGGTCTCACTGTTTGCAAACAGAGGAGGATGGAGATCATTGAGGTTGAAACTGATTCTAAGCTGGTTCATAATGTGATCCAGGGACTTGGTGTTATTCCGTGGTCTATTGAATACATTATTCGAAAATGTTACGGTTACTTGGGCAGCTTTACCAAAGTGTCTCATATGTGGCAAGAACGAAATGGGGATGCGGATTATCTGGCCTCTATTGACTATTCAGGTTTGGGGACCCCATTTTTCCATGACATGCAATCTTTGATGCCGAAAGGGATTAATATCATTAGAGGAGACACTCTCAGACTTCACTACTTTAGACCCCTGTAGTTTGATTCTTCTCTTGTCTTGCAGGACATGTGTGTATCTCTTCTTTCCTTGAATAAAAATTTACTTTATGATGATGTGTGGATCTTTAATCCACCACTAGTTCTCTTTGAACCTTTCTCAAAAATTGGTCTACCACACCATACTGGATAATAATATATTACAATGAGTCTATTTGTGTATGAAATCATATCACCATATTATATGTATCTTAATGTGGTTTTATATTCTCAAAATATATTCTAGGAGACACTCCAAAATCTAATCCTCTAATGTGACAATATTGTTCTGGACACTTCAAAACTACTGAAAGTAGTTTTTCTTCATGTACGGTCACTGCCGATTCTTGTGTCTAAACCATATAAAAAATATGAACATAAATAGATATTTTTATGTATTATTTTTATAAATAATAATTAATTACTATTATGTCATCATTACACATGTTTCCCATACTGCTTTTGTGTTTTCATCAACTAGTTTACCCTCCTTATTTACGTGAGCCTCCTTCCATAGCACATGATGTGGGATGGAAGTGGCTTCGGATTTTGATTCATAAATATGCAAATAAAAAAAGGAACATATTTTGTTTCATATCACATAAAAGTTTTATTATTAATTTAAAATACATACTAATTTCTTCTCTAGTTAAGTGTGCCTCATCATTTCTTTGTGATAGGGGTACATTGGTTTTGATTCAAGTTATTTATTTTTATAACTCTTTTATTGTTTCATAAATTAACAATTTTGAATCAAATTGGATAAAATAAATAATTTTAAATAATATATTATCAACTAAAATTCACCTAAAATGATTTATCATTATAAAGATTGATGAAATAATCTTATGTTTATTTATTTATAATGTGTGCATAACTAACTAGTGGGTGAGGATTTACTTTCCCCTTAGCATATCTAAGATGTAACTTCATAAGAAGAGTCTAGAAGCCTCTATGGACATTTCTAGTGGATATTAAGATAAATTTCTTATGGAAATATTCTAAAATAAATGAAATCTGCAAGGAATAATGAAAATTAAATCAACTTTTCATTATATAATTTTTTGGTAAAATAGAGAATGTATATCATAGCATTACCATTATATCTTTCTAAAGGGTTTCCTTCGTTACAGGTTGGACATGGAACCATGAATCAATATCAATCGACACATTCATCCTCATTAGGACCCCAACATAACTAATGAACATTTACTTACTAGGGTCAATAGGTTGGCCATGTTGATTCTAAAAAACCTCAAATTTTATACCCTGACTTCGTGCCTTGATAATTTTATTCAACACTATGATGTTGTTTCGTTGTTATTTTTTCATCAACATACTATTGATCCTCTAATAATTATACAGTTTCATCATCAATAGTATGTTCTTCCTCGGTATTGGTAACATCATCATGTACAGAATACATTTTATGCATGAGTAGTCAAATAGTTAATTTGTCTTGAATAACAACAGCATAAACACGGGAAAAGGATTTGAGAAGGGTTGCATGAATTCTCTATTGTAAACTTGATGAACACTTTAACTCCATCTTCATACTCTTTTGTCAAATGATTAGTGTGTATCCATTTTAAAATAAATGGTTAATTGAATTTAAGAAAAGAATTACTCCACTATGGTAGGTGTTATCCTCTGAATTCATATAAAGGTGAAAGTTATAGACAACAGTCATCCCTATTAGCTTCATATCTAGAATAGTTGTTATTTAATTTTGTTTATTGAGACTCTTCATCCATCTCTTCTGGAAATGCACCTATATTTATTGAACTACTCTAAGAAATAGTCATCCCATACCAAGTACCAGTGATCATTTTGGATGACTACTACTTAGAGTAGTTCAAGCAACATAGAAGAGATGGGGGATAAGTCTCAAGAAAAAAAAATCAATAATAATTTTTCAGGAGGTGAATCTAGAAAGGATGACATTTGTATCTTTAAAACTTTTTAAATTACCACATCTTAATTTAAAATTTAAAATCTCATCTCAAAATTACAAAAGGTCTCTTCCACTACTATGAGAACATCAACTCATCCCCACTAGGCTACACTGACTCTAATCTATGTTACTAGTCCTTTTCCCTCACATGTATCTCAAATATAAGAGCTCTATATCCAATGAGGTTCATCTGTTGGGTGTGAGTATAAAAATAAACAATTAAATACTAACAGTGCCTCTAAAATATACCATAATGCATATATTTGAGTATATGTTTAAAGTAGTAACACTAAAAATACACATGTAAGTCAATTCATTGTGTACTAACCAAGAAACCACTATAATCAAATGTAACGACTTCATTTCATACCAATGAATTATACTAATAATACCATAAGTTTATACTATGGTTGTTTCCTGAAATTCAAATCATTTAACTAATAAGAGTCTAACATTTTAATCATAAGAGGAGAAAAAATTATTTATCTCCCTATAGAAATAACCACATCACAAGTACCATGAGATTCAACCTCAGGACCCTAGAATCTGAGACTATCCCTTAGGGATAACCATCACATGTACTTATTGCATCCAAATCATGAAATGGTTATAACATGACCATTTTTGTAGGAAGTGCATTTGAAATATGGGGAATTCTTAAAATAATTGGTTCTATTAGAAAGAACTACACAATGGGTGCCACAATACATTAGTTAAACCTAACTTCTGGAAAACTATAAAGAAGAACAAACAACAACACAAATGTCACATCACCCTCACCCTATCCCCAAATGAATCACTAACATGTCTATAGTAACTCACATTCTAATGTATCAAGAATATCATCATATTCCCTATTCTGTAAATATTTCCAAAAAACCACTATCATAATATCAATTTACACCTTTAATAAACTATAATTAAATGAAAATAATTTTATTAAATAATATTTATTATAATTTAAATTAATTTTTAGAATATTTTTGAACTATTTCAACATCCCCCAAAACAATAAACCCTGAATAAATTCTCATTGATCCCATTAATTAAATTTCAATATATTTATCATCAATATCAAATTCATTATAACTTATATATGATCTAAATTTATAATCATTATCTTGAATTCTCATGAGTTATTCACCCATTCTAGAACAACATATGTAGAATTTTTTTAAAATATTATACAAATATGAGAATAAAAATTAACTACCATGATTTCTTGATTATTTCTGATCCTCAGTCACCAAAAACTATTCATCAGTTCCACTTCTCATTATACAATTCTCTTATCCTCCATGATATATGGATTTGAAGTGAAATAATTAGATAATATTAAGAAAATGTGAGTATCTATTCAAAATATTATTGTGGATCCAAAAAAAGAGAGTCAACATTCTAATTTTAAGAAAATTTCTCATTTAAATGGTTACAAAATTTCTAATTAAATCTTTTTGAATTTCCATTCCAAATATGAAATAAATCTATGTACAGGTCCCCCAATGAGGTCATTTAATAATAAAATTATACATCCTATAATCTATATAATATTTTCCACATCCATAAGCACAAAAATAATCACATAATATAGTTATAAAAACACCAATTAAAAATATATTATATAAATAAATTGATAAATCAATCATTTCAACTAATTTATAGTATTTAATAATAATTTATTCCACTAAAAACTTTGCTAAAATTATAATTAATATTAAAAATTAGATATTTAGTCTAATAAAATGGTTAAAATTTCAATTTGAGACATAAATATTTACCACTTATGTTGTGATATATTCTTTTTGATTTTACAAAATGGTTGGAATGAGGAGAAACTAATCAAACAACACATGTAATGTGAAATTCATTTATTTCCAAAAGACATTTATAAAGTAGTGAATGAATGGGTTCCAAAACACATGTTAGTACTTAATATATCCCATATTATAAAAAAATAACCTAAATCATGTGGAATATAAAAATTTACCCAATAATAAACAATTTTACATTGAAATCGTTATGGAAAAACAATTAATTTTATTTAGTGGGTCCTTATATCAATTTATTATAGATCAGTGTATTAACTCAATGGATATGATAATTTTCATGATTTATTGATTAGATTATGAGAAATTTATTATAATTTTATACCATTTATTTGAATAATAATATAAATGTTTTTTATTTATTAAAATTATAATATTGATGGATAAATAAGAATTTATAGATCTGGAGTAATTTAAGAAAACATCTCATAATAAATACTTTCCCTCTACTCATTAGACCAAGATAATGAGAGAATTGTCAATGCTCATGAACAAGGATAATAAATATATTGGAATATAAGAGGAAAAATTCATAAATTATGCATGGTACACCTCTGACATTATTATCTACCTTGTTAGAAAAATGTATAGTTTTATTTTTTTAAACCATATTTCTATGGATCTCTAGTTATCCAAGACATTAGATATTATGATGATGTATTCTACAATTCTCTTAATGTAAAGATGGAATTTAGAGAATAATCCCATGTTAGTTGGGATGTGAAATGAATTACAGAGTTATGCTAGAGATCAAATAATAAAGGAAATGGTGGAAAAAATATACAACTGCCCATATGTAAAATATGTTGTTTGATGAACCCGATTACCATTCCTAAGGAAACTAAGAATTGATTAAAGTGTAATATAGGAGGGAATATAGTTCGTGAATATTTAAGGGAAATCAAAATACCACATTTTACATTATATAAAATTAAAAGATCACTTAAAACACCACACAAAATTCAATGGTTATACTACAAGGAATATGGGAATAGTGTGAGCCAATAAACCAAACCAATTTCCTTTGAGGATAACCATTATCAAAACAAACCTAAGCTAAGTAAATAAGGATGGTGTTGTGTAAATGTAAATTAGACTTCATAAATGTAATGATAAATCAAAATGGACAGTAATAATGGATCATTTGGTATTATTCACTGTGTTGGACTTCCAATTCGACTACGAGAAATGAGAAGCCCTTTATGGGAAGGTTTGGAACCCATTGAAGAACATACCAAAGTTAAGAAGCATAAGGAACCACTATAGTGCAGTGAAGAAGTAGTGTTCATCATGGTTGAGAATAGTGCAAAAATGTAAATCGTAGAACCCAAACAAGTAATCAAAAAGAGAAGAAAATGATAAAATAACATACATTGGATTCTAGCCTTGATTTATCTGAGAGAACGTAGAGGAGGAGAGCCAACAACAGGGGAGTTCCATGAGAGCCTGAGAATCGCGACCAAATCAGTAATGGTTAAGGTTCTTTTAAATAGATCAGGAACACTTTTATCAGCACTTACAAAAAAGTGTTGATAAAGATACCTTTTATCAGTGCTAAATTGATAAGCATTGATAAAAGGCATCTTTATCAGTGCTAAAAAAATTCTAATAAAAGGAACCTTTATCAGCACTAAAACTTTAGTGATGATAAAGAATTTATAATTATAATTATAAAAAAATTAAATATATTTATACAATTGTATATTTGTTTATTATAATTTTATAATTATTTAAATATATAATTATTTATTTATAATTATATTAATACTTTTTAAAAAAATATTATTTTTTATTTATACATTTATAGATATATTTATAATTATTTATTTATAATTATAAATATATTTAAATCATTATATATATTTAATAAATATATATATATATAGTAAATATATTCATTATTTAAATATATTTATTATAATTTTATAATTCTAAAAATATTTATATCATTATATATATTTATATACTTGTGTGTATATATATATATAATAAATATATATAAATATAAATGTAAATGTAAATATAGTAAAGATATTCATTATTTAAATATATTTATTATAATTTTATAATTATTTAAATATATTATTATTTATTTATAAATATGTGAATATTTTTTTAAAAATAATATTTATATATTTATGTTATTATATATATTTATATAATTATATATATATATATACCCCAGGGTGAAACTCAGTGGTAATTGCCCCTGTGGGTCTTGGTGAGGTCTTGAGTTCGAGTCTCGCTGTGTACATCCTTACATTGTACGTTGTCTACTTTTCTTTGTAATATAGACCTTTTTCCCGAATAAACTGAGGCTTCAGCCTCAACTAACACACACACACACACACACACATAATAAATAAATATATAGTATATAGTATATTCACTATTTAAATAATTTTATTATAATTTTATAATTATTTAAATATATATAATTATTTATTTATAATTATATAAATACTTTTTAAAAAAATAATATTTATTTATTTATAACAATTAAAATTTATAAATTTATAAATTTATAAATATAGTAAATATACATTTATAAATATATTTATTTAAAAATATTTATTTAAAAATATATTGTTAATATTATTAATTAATATATATTCTTAAATACATGCATTTTAAAAATGGGTGAAATTGAATAATTAAAAATGAGTACACTTTAAAAATATTTAAAAATGGATAAGTTTTTTTAATAAAATATAAATTATTAAAAAAATATGGATATATATTGAAGTAAAGATTAATTCATATTGAAAATACTAAAACATAGTAAATAAATATATATAAATAAATAATAGAAAATGATTACATTCATAAAAAATAAAAATAAATAAAGTATTAAAAATGAATAAATAATACCTAACTGTAATAATATAAAAATAAATAAATAAAATTTAATGATTAAAAATATAATATATTAAATGTATCATGTTATAATGAAATTATAAAATATACTAAAATTTGAATAAATTACATAAATATTAGTTGTATGTGTTTTTATATAAGATTCCATTAATTGTGTAAATGTTTGTGTGTGTGTGTGTTGTATATAAGAATGTATTAATTACGTATATGTTTATGTTTGATATATGTTAAATTCAAAAATCAAACAACATTAAAAATGAATAAGACATTAACATGTTTTTAATTATTACATTTTATTCATTTTTTATATGTTTATATTTAATACATATTATTTATTAATATTTATAATTAATATATATATATATATATTAAACTTATTCATTTTTATTAATAACTGTTTTATTAATAATTCTTTTAATAATTTTTTAATTTATTCATTTTTATTTTTTTTGTTTAATTATTACAATTTATTCATTTTTACTTTTTTTGTTTAATTATTAAAATTTATTCATTGTATATATCTATATTTAATATATACTATTTATTAATATTTATAATCTACATATATGTATATTAAATTTATTCATTTTAATCAATAATTATTTAATTAATAAAAATTTTAATGTTTTTCTTAATTTACTAATTTTTAATTTTTATTTGTTTAATTATTCCATTTTATTCATTTTTTATTTTTTTGTTTAATTATTAAAATTTATTCATTGTATATATATATATATATAATATATAATATTTATTAATATTTATAATCTATATATATATATATTAAATTTATTCATTTTTATCAATAATTATTTAATTAATAAAATGTTTAATTTTTTTCTTAATTTTCTATTTTTTATTTTTATTTGTTTAATTATTCCATTTTATTCATTTTGAATATCTATATATTTAATATATATTATTTATTAATATTTATAATTTATATATATGTATATTCAATTTATTCATTTTTATCAATAATTATTTAATTAATAAAATTGTAAAATTTTTTAATTTTTATTTGTTTAATTATTTTATTTTATTTTGGACCTTTATCAGTGCTAAAAATAAAGTTTCGATAAAGGATACCCTTTATCAGTACTAAAAATAAAGCATTGATAAAGGTGAGGATTGTTAAATACCTCTTTTGTAGTAGTGAAAAGTGTGTCTTCTCTTCTATAAAAATATTGAGTAAGGATTCCAAATTCTTACGCTAATTCACTTATTCTTTGAAGGCCCTTGTAATAAGAGGAATCCTTGTATTCTTAGTGAAGAACTTAAAATGAGAATTAATTTCATGCTTTGTGAAGATCCTAGAGAAATGATACTTAATGGATTTATTGATTATTTCTCTATCACTTCTAGATTCATTTAAGAATTCTCTAAAAAGCTTGTAAATATGCTTACCATGGGATTTTATCTAAAGAATCTCATCTTGGTGATAGGTAGATAAATCACCCAACATAGCTTGTAGATATTCTCTCACTATGGATCTGATCAACTCAACATCAACAGAGGCAGGTGCATAGGGAGGTAGAGCTCTGGAATTAGAAGCTCCATCAGTAGGAAAATATTCCTACTACTTCAAAAAAGATAAGTCTCTCTATGTCAAAATGGTTCTCAATTCCTCTAATTTTGACTAAATGACATTCATATGTTACATTAACCTCTTACTCTTCACTTCTAGATTTCCAATCTTTAGTAAGAGTCTGGCTTGGAAATGAGACACTAATAAGGAGACTATCAAAGTGGTGTCATCTTCAAATAGAATTTTTTTCTTGAAAGGAATAGGATCTGAGCATCCCACTGAGATCTGATAGAAGATCTATTGTGAAATAATTTTGATCAACCTAGGTCAGAAAATAGGCCTAAGGAGGAGTAGTAGGAGGATCTGAAGACCTCTCCTAACTATGTATAGGAGCATCCTCATGACCAATTTCCACAACAGGTACCCTATAAGAAAATGTATCTAAAAGATCTTCTTCATAAATTATTTATACTAATGATACCTTAGGATCTTTCTGAGCAACCATGATGAAAATTCCACCATGACTAGGTGGAATTAACTTATCACCATCATCACTAACATTATCATCACCATATGAGTTGGAATATGAAAATAAAATCATAGTAGATCCTAGGTATTTCTCCCCCTTAATAGGTGTATCATAATCATTTTTTTATGAAGTAACTGGTTCAACTCAGTTTCTATATTCTTGACAAAATTGAAGTATGTTGGGAAATTCCCAGCCACACATCACTAGCAGACTTACTAGGCTCAGAAATAGTCTTGTAAGGGTTTTTATTACTCATATTCATCTCCACCATCAACATCATACTTAGAGTCATCATATATCTCAATAACCTCTTCTAGACTCTCTAAAGTAGATATTTCAAACTGATCACCATTAGAAACTTTAGTTTCTTCTATTTCATATCCTTCTTCTAGCAAGATCTCTTTGGTAGAAGAGATAAAGGTGTACTATGAGGTCTATATGACATATTATGACTCCTGAAAATGCTAGGATCACTTACTTATTCCATAGAATATGGAACAGATTCCTTTACTTTATTTTTAGCTTCCTTCTCTGGAACTTCATCACTAACAACAGCCTCATCTTCTTCATTAGAATAATAATCCACTACTTAATCTGGATCCGAGCTAGGGTCAACCAGATTTCATGGTTTTGAAATATTTTTTACTATTTTAAATTTCTCATACAGTTTATCATTATCTATTACCCATCCTTTCATCTAAGGATTCTAATTTACTTTCATCCTCTTACAGGTGACTTGAGTAAGGTAGAATCATTCACACTTTGTCACCTTTTCTTATCCTTTATGAACAAGATCTTTATCTTCCAAAAGAACATAGATCATATTTGGATAATCAAGAGAATTAAATCTCGAAGTAGGTTTGTACATCTCCATCATGTATATCATTAAATAACTACATAGATTAATTTTGTCACCTCTTTTAATAATAAAATAAATAAAATCTCTTCATGTCTCATAATACTGAATTTACACTTCCTAGGATAAAAAATATGTTTAATGAACTTAAATAGAAACTGATGTTCTCCATCCAACTCAACTGTAGTAGGTATTCATATAGTGGTATTCCCAGTGATCTCAAGAAGAGAATCCTTTATCAAAAATTTCTCATGATTAATGGGAAAGGATCCTTGATAATACTCATAGATTCCTTTATGAGTAACTCTTATAAATTTATCCCGTTATTTCAAATAAAAAGAATGCTCTTCTCCAATCACCATTTTTTGATAACATCATTATTATCTTTAAACTGATACTTAATAAATAGGTAGAATGGTTTATAATTCCTTGAAACTAATTCTATCCATCCCTGGTCTTAAATCACATTCCAGACAAGAAACTTACTTAAATATAACCAAGAAACGTCAATTTCCTTCTCTACAACAATAACTCGAGATTTAAGCTAAGGATTTTTTGGTTTGACAAACCAACTCAATTATACACTAGACTTCTTTGAAGGATATAGCTCATTGGTATATTAACTTACACACTTCACTCTCACCACTATCACACAAGTTTTAGGGTTAAAGGTTGAAGGTGAAGGGTTGTGGGTCAAGATATAGAGAATCAAAGGTTTCAAAAGGGCACATGTGAGAGAGAATTATTAATTCAGACTCTTATTTAGGTATTTTTATCATTTATTGATTTAAATTTTAATTTAAATAAAATAAAATTGATAATAATAATTTGATAGAAGTAATAACTTTAATTAAAATATATAGAATTGGTATCATTTGGTAAAAACCAAATGTTAGATCTTGATGATATCATACCATCAGTAGAACGCCATGGTAGCAAGCCATGATAGCATGGCCATGGTAGCAAGCCAATAGTAAAACAATCATGGTATCATAGGCATGGTAAAAAACAAATTGTAGCTTTTTGTGATAGAATACCAGTGGTAGCAATAACTCATGATAGCATAGAAATGGTAGAAGGTCATGATAGTCAAATATTTTTGATTTACTTCTACCATAAATAAAATTAATTTAAGAATAAAATACTATCCAAAATTTATCAGTTCGTGTTCATGTATGATATTTCTCATTTTCTCTAAATTTAATGTATTTTTGAATATGTCAGCAATATGATGTTCAGTACCAATAAATTCAAGAGTTATATCACTTTTTTGTAAATGGTCCTTCAAAAAGTGATGTTGTATATCAATATATTTTTTCCTAGAGTGATACATAGAATTATTGGAAATGTTTATAGGAATTTTATTATCACAATTTATAGAGACATTTCAAAATTTATATCTATAGTCTAGTAAAGTGTGTTTCAACCACATAATTTTTGTACAAAAATTACCTACAAGTATGTACTCATCTTCAGTGATAGATAATGAAAAATAGTTCTATTTATTACTACACCATGAAACTGGAGACTTTCCCAAAAAGTGACATGTTCCAGAAGTGATTTTTTATTCTCACTTACAACCACCAAAATCTACATTTGAATATCTTACTAAATAAAATTCATTTCCTCTTGAATAAAATAGTCCTAGGTTTTTTTGTATTTTTAAGTTATTTAAAAATTATTTTTACTGCAAGTAAATGCAATTATTTTGGATTTGATTGAAAATTCTCACATATACACATTCTAAACATAATATCAGGTCATCTAGAAGTTAAGTATAGTAAACTTCCAATAATACCTCTATAAGTGGTCCGATCAACTGGTTTCCTAGTTTCATCAAGATCCATTTTAAAGCTTATACTCATGGGATCATCACTAATTTTAGTGTTATCCATACCAAAACTTTTTAAGAGATATTTAGTGTAATTTCTTTGATTTAAAATAATTCCTTCCTTATTTTGAAAATTTTGAAAACCAAGGAAGAATTTTAACTTACCCATAACAATCATTTCAAATTAATTTTTCATTATTTTGGAAAATTTAGTACGCAAAGAGTTTTCAGACGATCCAAAGGTAATATCATCATCATATATTTATACTACTAAAAATATTTTGAAATTATTTTAATAAATAAATTAGTTACATCTATTCCTTTTTGAAAAAACTTTTGAAATAAAAAAATGATCTAATTCTATTGTACCAAGATATATGATCTTGTTTTAAACTATATAAAGCTTTTTTAATTTAAATACATGATCTGGAAAATGAGGGGTTTGAAATCTAGGGGGTGTTCAAAAAATCATCATCAATTATATAACCATTTAGGAATTCACTCTTGACATAAAATTGATATAGTTTGAAATCAAAATGTGATGAAAATAAACATTGAAATAGCTTCATATATAGATATTGGTGCAAAGGTTTCCTCATAGTTAATACCTTCCACATGACTATACCCTTATGCAACCAATATTAATTTATTTCTAATTATAGTTCTCAAATCATCAACCTTGTTCCTAAACACCCACTTAGTTCCAATGGTTAGGAAGTCTTTAAGTGTTTCCACTAGTTCCCAGACTTTGTTCCTCTCAAAATAATTCATTTATTCTTACATTTCAATTACCTAAAATTCATCATCTATTAATTTATTAATGTTATTAGGTGAAAGTTTTGATAAGAAATCTTGATTTTTAACTTGGTTTCTAAGAGAATATATAGTCTGAGTTCCTTTATCTAGGTCTCTTACAACTGCATATAATGGATGGTCTATATGAGTCCTAGTGTTTCTAGGAATAGAAGTACTTGGTACTTCATTCTCTTCTACAGGTTCAGAACTGGGTGGTTTTTATAACAGTAGGTTTTAAAGAATTATCACTCTATTTGGCATTGATATATAAATTATAATGGCCATCCTCAAGGTTTTCTAAATAGTTCTTAAGCTCATGTGGATTTGTTTCATCGAATTTGACATGTATAGATTCTTCCACAATTTTGTTCCTTTTATTAAATACCTTGTATAATTTATTAGATGTTGAATATCTAGGGAAAATTCCTTCATCACTTTTGGATGAAAACTTGTCTAAATTTTCCTTTATATTGAGTATAAAGACTTTACAACCAAAAAATCTAAGTAATTAACTTTTTGTTTTCCTCCATTTCATAAATCATAAGGGGATTTCTATAAAAGTGGTATAAAAATAATTCTATTAATAATATGGAAAGTTGTATTCACAGCCTTTTCCCATAATTAAATAAGTAAATCATACTCATTAAGTATAGTTTTGGAAATATCTTAAATATTTCTATTTTTTTCTACTAAAAAATTCTATTGTGGGGTCCTGGGAATAGAAAAGTTGTGATTATACCCTTGTTGTGACCATAGAGATTCAAAATAATGATTTTAAAACTCACAACCATGATCACTTTTTAAGGTATTAATAGTAAGTCTAATAAGATTTTATATGAATTTGGAATACTTGGAAAAGTAGGAAAAATATTCACTTTTGTGATCTAGAAATAATACCTAGGTGTATATAGAAAAATCATTTACTAGAATGTAAGCATAGTGCTTCCCATTTAAGCTGGAAACTATAGAGGTTCCAAAAAAGTCCATGTGAACCACCTCTGGTGGTGGATAAATTCAAATATCTTTCTTAAGTTTGAAAGATATGTTATATTTCTTCTCCTTTTAACATGGGTTACATAATTTTTCTATTGGAAATTCTAGTTTAGGTAGATCCTTGAATAATCCTTTCCTAGTTAGCTTTCTAAGTGAGTAAAGGTTTTAATGGACTAATCTATTATTCCAAAGACAAGACTCTTTATGAAAGGCACGTAAATAAAAAATATTTTGAGAAAATGATGAATTTAAATTAACAGCATAAACATTGTCATTACGCAAGGTAGTAAAAACTAAAACATGATTAGAATCATAAATTTTACAATAATTATTCTCAAAATCAACATGATATCCATCATAACATAACTATGAGATTCTAAGAAGATTATATTTTAATCTATCTATAAATAAAACTTTATAAATAAAAATAGTACTAGAGTTACTGATTTGACCGAGTCCAGTTATCTTTCCTTTGGCATTGTCCCCAATAGTGACATGTCAACCATATACTTTGATGAGGTTATTGAATATTGAGTAGTCCATAGTCATGTGTCTGAAACATCCATTTTCTAGATACTATAAGTGTTTACTAGTACTCTTTAAGCAGGTTTCCTACAACAGATTTTAAAGTAGAAATGGTTTTCGTACCCATATTTTCTTAGGTCCATAAATGTGAGTAATAAAATATTTAGGAATTAAAAGTTAGTAAATTGGTTTCCCATAAACATATTTTAAGATTTTATAGATAAAAACTTTATAGGGTCTAGAAGAATAATAACTATTTATAGAAATAGTAGAACTTGAACTAGGAAAAAAAATTCTTATAAATCTTACTTTGTCCAAGTTAGTAACCAATACCTATAGTATACTTGGGTTTGGTTTGTTTTCGAAGAATCCTAGTAAGGGTTTCTATACCATTCTTTGATATTTCTAGATATTTATTAATTTTCTCATTGAACATCTTAAGTTCATTATTTTATTTTAATAATTAAGCATTCTTATCCATTTATATAGAAAAATTGGATTTGAAATGTACTGACAGAGCATGTTGTTTCTTTACACTTTTATATTTGTATTTTGACTCGTTGAATATTCCCTATAGCATGTTTAAGTACTTGAATAGATCTTTATTTCTCGTGTTTTATTAATCATTATCATTTTTAGAAATATTAGAAATATTTTTAGGAGATGCAACAAAAACATTTAGTACATATGATTTTTTTCATGAAACACATGTTAGCTTTATCGTTTTTATCTTCTCTGCTCAAGTCAAAGTCACTTGAACTATCTTCTAAGGTTCTCTAGGTGTATTTCATATACTTTTTATACTATTTTACCTATTCCTCATTATTTTTATTATATTTTATCTTAGGACAATAAACTTTTATGTGTATTTTTCTTTTTCACTCATAGAAGATTATCTCAATAGTGGAATCATCCTTTTTCAACTATTCCCTAAAATTTTATTGTATATCATACTTTCCACCATAATTAGTCTTTTTGAAAAAAAATATTACTATAGAACTTTTTTAATTGTCTGGATAAATGATCCATTTCCTCATCATTATCTGAGGGTGATTCATCATCACTAGAACTATCATATTTGATCTTGTCTTTTCGCTTTGAGTTAGAAGTATTGAAGGCTACTGACTTTATCTTAGGTTCATCTCCTTCCTCTTTGTTTACTTGTAATTTCTCTTCATACATCATAAGATTTCCAATAATCTCTTTTAATGGTAATTGGATAATTTTGTAGGATTATATGATGGAAATAGAGGTAGGTAGACATATTAGAAGTTGTATCACTTGATCTTTGTTTGCAATTTATTTACCCAATGCATGAATTGTGTTTAAAATCTTGTTGAACCTGAGATACATTTAATAAATGGATTCACCGTGATTCATTTTAAAAGTATCATTATTAATGGTATAAGTACTCAAATACATCTCTTTCGTGAACCAGGCTAGGCCTCTATCCAACCTAACACCCAATTCGATCTGAGGCAAGGCTCGAGAGGCATTCCCAATCCTCTTGGGATTGAGACTAGTGTTTAGCATCAAAGATAAACCATGTGGAAACTATTTTTTCCAAAAAACAACTAGGATCAAATAAACTGAATAGAGAACACAGAAAAACTAATAAAAATTGAAAATTAATAAATAAAAAACCAATCCACATACAACAGCTGCTAAAAAAAATAGAAACTACAAAAGAAAACTAAAACCAAACTACAACTGACATGATCTCTACATGTCCTATTGGTCACCACCATCCATAAGACCAACTTTCTTCAAAGGAAACCCAAAGTAGAAACCCGAACCCACAAAATAGCTTCATTCTACCAATGTCGAGTGGCACAAGTAGGGTGAAATCATAAACAACTCTATTGGAAAGAACCACAAAGTCCATGCATTTCCTTTAACGAAACAGACCAAAAACACTAGTTTTAAGTACATATTAAAAATAGGTCTTATTATTTCAAAATACAAACACATATTTCCATAAAATTCCACTTTTCTAAAAAACACACCACACTCCTTTTTAAGATAGGTTCCCATTTTAAAACAAACCAGTTTCATGACTAAAAACCAAAGAATAAGTTAAACTAGGTGATAAAAAGGGATATGCTAAAAATTAATGGAAACAAAACAAGTTGGTGAAATACTAGAAAAAATGGTACAAATACAAGAAAGTAGATACTAGTAAAATAGTTAACCAAGAATAATAGAAATAATTAGAAAAATACAAATAGATAATCATGGGAATTTACTAAACTTATCTAGAAGTAATCCCTAGATGTACTCAGTTTGGACTCACTTGTTGGCATATGGTTCATCTCCATAGTCAATAACCAACTGCCTGCTCTAAACTAGCCAATCCAGTGGCGTGTCCCACCTAACCTCTCAGAAAATCTAGGGGGTACCAAACTGTCTAATCGATGTTGATAATCAACCATCACTCGACCCTCTAGATAATGCCTAGGAATCCCATGATGTAGTATGCAATGAATGGGGAGGTCCTCACATGCATGGAATAAACCAATAACCCACATTCCACTGTGCTTTCCTATCCCAAGAACTAACACCACCTATGATATGACCCCCTCATCGGGGGATCCACCATAGAGGTTCTCATATCATAACAAGACATTAACAAGTGCCAACTAGGTTGTCACATCATACAAGTTTCAAAACCACTTTCCCAAACATTATAAAATACCAATCAGTCCTTCACACCATATAATCTTTCAAACCATTTCTCAAAACTGAGTCAAAAACATACAACATTCACAAATGGTACCAAATATGCCTTTATGTCATTTACTTATCTACCCAAATTCCAAAGTGAAAATCCAGCCATGATTGTGAGAACATAATTTGAAACCATATTTAAGTCATTTTTAAATAGAGGAGTCTTTTATAAAACATTATAGGTTTGAAGGAACCATTTATGAAAGGGGTAAGGGAGAAAAGATACGAAAGAGAAGTATTTTGAAAACCGGGTTAAAAAGTCACACTTTATCTAAATGTTCCATCATCATTTGTGATCCCATCCATATTTTCACCCCATGTTCATATGTATGTGACCACATACAATGAAAAATAAATGTTAAACCATAAAAGAAACATCTAGAAACCAATTCAAGGAATCACCACTAGCATCACCCTCAACCACAACAACCCACATATGAGTACTAGATCACAAAGAGGTATTACAACCACACCCAGAGCACAAATCACAATGAAAACCAAATTACCAAAACATAAACAAGTCTATACATGACCCAAGGTTCCCAATTTCATTTTAAAATATCAATTTACATTTAATCAAACACCTTACGTGCATATATACATATGTATAAATATAGAAATCCTTTTAAATCCCATTTTACACCAAATTTTCCACATGAAAACACCATAATAATTCACACAACACATCACAACCAAGAATCACAAATTTATAAATCAATTATAAGTTCTCAATCATCACATGGAATGCTTTAGAAAGGAAATGTATAGAAAAACCTACCTCAAGTGGAAGAATCACGTCGCCTTCGATGAAATCCACCATAAAGTCACTCCTACCATAGCTCACAACCCTAAGAAAGAAAAATCACAATTTCACACCACCCTAGGTATCCAAATCAGACAAACATGGTCACTAGGGTTATAAGAAAAAGGTAAAATGGAAGAAAACCAAAATAGAAAGATATAGGATCCCTAATCTTTTAATTTGGGTGAAGAATCACCAAGAAACCACCTTCAAATCCACTTATAGGGGATTGTAGGAGACAAAAAGCTCCATGGGAGGCATCCAGGTTGGGGTAATTTGAGTGGGGTGTCCAAGGTAATAAACCATTCTTAAAAAGAAGGAAAATTTTAACAAAAAAACCTTCTTCAGGTGGGTTGTACGGTTAGCTCATACGGTTAAACAAATTGTGCACAAATTGTGTAATTCACCATTGTCAAGAGCTGCACGGGCTGCACACTTAGGATATATGGGTAGTTTAACTATGTTCCTTAACCATGTGACATGTGAACACTTAGTATTCAAGGTTAAACTAATCGTTCACCTTAATCATGCGACCTGAAAAAAGTCCCAAAACTCCACCCTTTTCACCCCAAAACTCCTCTAACTCAAGGGTATAAACTGTCCAATAAATACACCCCATAGAGAAGTGACACTAGGGGTGTCACAAACTCATCAACATTCCATTTTCTCCCCATAACTTTCAAAATAACCATCAATAGGTCCAAAAAACACCCAAAACCTTCAAAACTCAAATAAATACTCACTGGAACCTTGACCCAAAACTCAACAGAAAATATCAAGCATATAAAAGAAAATAAAAATGAAAGAAATAAATGAAAACTGAGGTCAAGGTGTGATAATTATCCCCACCACAAAAAAATTTCTTCCCCTATAAATTCACCAAGATGAATGAGAACCAAAACTCAAACTCATAACTGAACGAGGCCGAAAGGAACCACAAACATTGGGGTGACCCTTTACTCCCCAAGTCACACCTAAAAATTTCTAGGGAAAACCACAACAAAAAAGGAACTATGGGGAAAAGATAAAGGTTCTCCCCATCACAAAGATAAACTCACTCCACGAAATTGAGATGGGAACTCCCAACATGAACCAAAGACCCCTGACATAAGGGAAACCCATAGAGGGTGCTCAAAAAAACAACTAACCCAAGTATGATCCATCATTTCCTCATGAAACAAACATCTCAAAAGTGATCCCAATCAGAGATCAATATAAATCCTTGATCTGGAATGTAATTAATTATTTCCATAAGATGCACATGTATTCACAACAGGCATAACACGAAACCAAAACCAATCCGCAAAGATAACCATTTAAAACCCCATATCCATAAAACACAACCACCAAATTAAAAATAAAACAAAACCATCAAGGCCTTTATAATAAAGAAAATTTAAAACAATCAAGATAACTATAACATAGAACTTAAAACTTTCTATTCTGACATCAGAGAAAAAAATATGGGCCACAACCCCACATCTAATGATTTATTACAATGTGTAAGATTTACTCCAAGGACTATGGCTGGATCCCTAATGAATAAAGCATCCACTACCCCATAGTTAGGTGTTAACATCCTCTGATCAAGACTTCCTCTTTTGACCATGATTCTTATAGAATTTCACCAGATGGCCCAAATGGCCACATCAATGACAAGAATTTGGAGGATTATTACAAGATCGCTTCAAATGCCCAAATCAGATGAATTGGAATCACATAAATGATCAGTCTAATGAGAGAGAAGATGGATCCAATGAAGGATACTCCTCAAGAATGGGTTCCTCTAGAACACACCTCTCTCCATATGGGGAACCTTCGTGAGTGGAAATAGATACTGAATTTCCAAATGCTTGTGCTTTGGAAACCAACTCATCTAAGCATGCTTCACCCACTCGCTTCTCAAATCAAACTTAACTATATGAGAGGAATCTTTCCTTGATCTTTGGATGAATACCCAAAATTAAAATAGTAGCTTTAAACTAATCTTGTGATGCTACCTCCAGTGAAAAGGAAACCAGCTCCTTGAAGTGGCTAACATAGACCTTCACCATCCACTGATCTTTCTGAACATTCATGAGCTCTACCACCTTCCCCATCTTTTCCTCCTCAGGTGTAAACCATCATATGAAAGTGGTCTTAAAAACTTACCAAAACATCCCAACTTGTAATGACATCAGGACGATTACCTTCCACTGATCCAAAGAATAACCTTCAAACAAACCCAAGACAGCTCAAACCCTGACCACTTCTAGAGTTCCCAACAACCTGAAGATGCCTTTAACTTTATCAATCCACTCTTCAGCCTCTAATATACCTCGATCACCATGAAATATATGAAACAAATGAGATTAAATTGACTCTACCACCCCACTCAAAGTCTAGGTAGGGTCCACAACTAGAATAGACTCACTAGAAACCTATGGTAACTTTCTAGGTGGAATACTCTAAGAAGAAGGAAAATACACAAAAAATCAACATCAACCAAAACTAAAATCTAGTAAAACATCAACCAAAAATAGCACCTCAAGACAAAACAACCATCTCATAAGACAAACATCATGAATAAAACCAGAATCCTCTTTTCAAAATCCACCATTTCATCCTCATTTCAAAACCACTAAGATTCCTGAGCCACCTTTCAAATACCCAAAACCAATTTTTGGATCCAATTTTAAACACAAAACCCCACTTTTAAAATAAAACCCATTTATAAATCATTTTTACTTTGAGAACCTATTTTCCCAAAAACCATTTATCATTTAAAAATTGACCCACACCAATAAAATCCAAACCAACACCCAACTCACATGGAAAGACCCGGAATAGGTAACTAGTGATTGTGAAAGACTCGACCACATGCTTTAGTGGACCATGCCACAATAAATAACCAATCACTAGGAGTATCTTGAACTATGAACTCAGACTCCACATGGGTCACTACTCCATGTAATCCCACCATGAAACATTGGTCCACCTCCATTGTCATTCCCTTTCCACTCACCCAAAACCAAAATAAAGACTCAAAACCATACAACCACTAGAAACTTGAGGATCAGAACAAGTAAGAGTTTGAAAATCTCTTCCTGTGCATACCTCCTGAGTCTTGAAATTCCTAATATCCAATCTAACTGATTCCCCAAATAACAAAGGGATCCTCTGATTCCATTTTTTTACGAACTAGTTCGGGCCTCTATCCAACCCAACACTTAACCTGGTATGAGATTATGCCCGAGAGGTGTTCTCAATCCTCTCAGACTGGAAAGCACCGGGTATCAAAGATAAACTATGTGGAAATGATTTCACCCAATAAACAACTAGGATCAAATAAACTAAACAAATAACATAGAAAAACAAATAAAAAACTAAACATCAATAAATATACAAACCAATCCATATACAACAGCTTCTGAAAAAAACAGAAACTGCAAAAGAAAACTAAAACCAAACTATAACTAACATGATCTCCACATGACATCTTGGTCACCACCAACCATAATACTAACTTTCTCCAAAGTAAACCCAAATGAGAAACCTGAACCTGCAAAATAGTTTGGTTTTACCAACACTTAATGGCACAAGTAGGGTGTGAGCATAAACAGCTCAGTTGGTAAGAACCATAGATTCCATGCATTTCCTTTCCCAAAATAGTCCACAAACACTAGTTTGAAATATATAATAAAAAATTGATTTTATCATTTCAAAATCCAAACATATCTTTCCAAAAAAATATACTTTTCTAAAAAACACACCATGCTCCTTTTTAAGATTGGTTTAGATTTTAAAACAAAATAGTTTCATAAAAAATACCCAAATAAGAATTCAAACTAGGTGATAAAAAGGGATACAATGAAAATAAATGGAGACAGAACAAGTAGGTGAGATACTAAAAAACAGTACAAATACAAGAAAGAAGATACTAGTAAAATAGGTAACCAATCACAACATAAATAAGTAGGAAAATAAAGATATATAATCATGGGAATTTCCTAAACATCTCTAGAATAAATCCCTATATGTACTCAGTTCATACTCACCTTTCAACATATGGTGCAGCTCCATAGTAAATAACCAACCGGCCGCTCTAAACTAGCCAATCTAGTTTCACATCCCACCTGGTTTCTTTGTAAATCTAGGGGGTACCAACCCATCTAATCGGGGTCGATAGTAAACTATAAATTGACCCTCTAGATGATTACTAGAAATACCATGATGTAGTGTATGGTTAATTGGGAGGTCCTCACATGTGTTTCATAAACCAATAACCCACATTCCACTGTGCTTTCCTAGCCCAAGCACTGACACCGCCTATGCGACGACCCTATCCTTGGAGGATCCACCATAGAGGTGCCCATATCACAACAAGCCATTCACAAGTTCCAACCAGGCCATCACATAATAAAAGTTTCAAAACCACTTTCCCAAATATTAGAATATACCAATTAGACCTTTACACCACATAATTTTTTAAACCATTTATCAAAACCAAGTCGAAAACATACAACATTCAAAAAAGGTTATAAATGGGCCTTTATGTAATTTTCTTATCTAAACACATTACAAAGTTCCAATTAGTGCATGATTAATGTGAAGCCATATTTAATTCATTTTTCAATTGAGGAGTATTTTTGAAAACACTGGGTTTGAAGGAACTATTTATGAAAGGGGGGAAAGAAGAAAAGAAATGGAAGCTAAGTATTTTGAAAACCATGTTAAAAATGAATACTTTATATAAAGGTAACATCATCATTTATGATACCATCCAATAGAACATAAATGGTAAACCATAAAAGAAACATCCAAAAACCAATTCAAGGAATCACCACTAGAATCACCCTCAACCACAACAACCCACACATGAGTACTAGATCACAAAGAGGAATTAAAACCACACCAAAATCACAACTCATAATGAAAACCAAATTACCAAAACATAAAAATGGATAGACACAACCCAAGTGTTGCAATTTCATTTTAAAATATCAATTGATATTGTATCAAACACCTTACATGCATATATACATAGGCATAAATATATAAATCCTTTTAAAGCCTATTTTCCACCAAATTTCCCACATAAAAACACCATAATAATTCACAAAACACATCACAACCATAAATAACACATTTATAAATCAATTAAAATTGATCAAGCATCACATGGAATTCCTCGGAAAGGAAATGGACAGAAACACCTACCTCAAGTGGAAGAATCATGCCGCCTTTGACAAAATCCACTGGAAAGACACTAATACCATGGCTCACAACCCTAAGAAAGAAAAAACCCCAATTTCTAACCACCCTAGGTATCAAAATCAGAAAAAAAAAATTCCACTAGGTTTATAGGAGAATGGGAAAATTGAAGAAAACTAAAGGATAAAGAGATTGAACCCCTAACCTTTCAATCCGGGTGAAGAGTCACCAAGAAACCACATTGAAATCCACTTGGAAGGGATTGGAGGAGCCAAACATCTCTATGGGAGGTGTATAGGTTAGGGAAATTTGAGTGGGGTGTACAAGAGAAGAAAACACACTTAAAAATAAGGATAAATTCCAAAAATAGCCTTCTTTGGGTGGGCTGCATGGTTAGCTCACACGATTAAACAAACTATGAAATTCCCCATTGTTAAGAGTTTCACAGGCTTCACACTTAGGATTTATGGTTAGTTTAACCAAGTGAATTAACCATTCAACATGTGCACACTTAATCTACATGGTTAAACTAACCATGAACCTTAACCGTACTACCTGGAAAAAGTCCCCAAACTTCACCCTTTTCACCCTAAAACTCCTCTAAATCAAGGGGATAAACTATCTAATAAATACACCCCATAGATAAGTGACACTAGGGGTGTCACAAACTCTACATTGTTCCATTATATCCCCATACCTTTCACACTAACCATGAATAGGAACAAAAACCACCAAAAACATCCAAAAATCAAATAAATACTCACCAAAACCTTGACCCAAACCTCAACAAAAAATATCAAGAATCTAAAAGAAAATAAAAATAAAAGAAATAAATTAAAACCAAGGTTGGGTGTGATAATATCTTTAAAATTTGAGTTTCCCTAGTAGATATATAAATAGTATCCCAAATTTCAAAATCAATTGAACAAATAGGTATTTTATTAAATTATTCTTATCTTGATGCATGATATAATGCATTCATTACTTTAAAGTTGCAATCATATGCAGCCTTAGTATCATTGTTCCACTAATCTCTAGAAGATTTGGGTTTTTCATATTTTTCCTCAATAATGGTCCAAATATCAAATCCCATGCTCTCAATATAGATTTTCAACTTGATCTTCCATTGAGAATAATTACTTCCATTGAAATAAAAAATTTGATTAGTGGTAGTTCCTTCTTGTCTATTATTATCCATAAAGACTGAAATTTAGAATTAACAGAAATTTTAAGATCCTTTGATAAAACTAGTTCACAATAAAAAGTAATTTAAATTACTTTGATACCAAATGTTTTCAAAGTGTAACACTCAAGAGGGGGGTGAATTGAGTTTACAATAAAAAATTATATTTAAAAGATTTAAAACTTGAATCCCCAAATTTAATAAAAATTCCCAATTAATGAAAACTATAGAATTTTATAATATGATCTTTCAAAAAGGTTCTCAGTAGTTTTATCATAAATCAGTTAAAGTGATTTTGAAAAAGCTTTAACTTTTGAAACTAATCTACTAGAATCAGAAACCATATAAAAAACACAAATTAAAGTTAACTGTCAAATTAATGTTTTATTATTAGTTTTAAAATAGATATTGGTTTCATTTGAAATAAATAAAACAAAACAATAAAATCACAAAATGTAATTAAACAAAGGGTTCATTATTAAGTCATGATATAATCTGATTTACTTGGAAATCACCCACTACTAAGAAGTTTATTATAAAATAAACTAGTCCACAATCTGGATCATGTTTTACAAATAAATATAATTAGATATTCCAAGCTATAAAAAATCCTCTTCCATAGTTCTTCATGGGATAAAAGGATTCTAGGTCAAACATGAGCTCTTTCGTAGTTATATGAGGGAGTACAAATAAAAATATTTGAAAGAGAGTGTCTAACACTTTCCAATTTAGTACATGAGACTGTGTTTATAGATAAATAGAGTAAAACAAAATACAGCTCGAAAGTTTAGAAAAAACTGAAAGATAAAGGAATAAAGAGTGTGAGGGTTTGATGTAGCTTAGTCTGATCATCTTCGGTTGTTTGATAGTCCTCAAAACTATCTTTGAAAGGGATCAACCATATTTATATAGAAAGTAAAGGAAAAAATGGTATCATTGAAGTCCTAGAGAATCCTTTTTTCTCAATCGACCAATTGGTCAGTGTTTTTCCATACATATTTACATCTATTTATTCACGCATGAGGGTCCTCTAAATTTATAGAATTTCATAAGGTCTGATTATCTATTATGGGATAATAATAATAAAACAAATCCTCATACTAAGATAAAAATCTAGAAAGTATAAATTTTCTTCAAAACATCTATAGATTTATTTAAGAATAATCATTATTAAATCCAAGTGCCTCTAACTTTCATTGAATTCCTTAATCTAGCTGTTGGATAAATTAAGTTTTAATTTAATTTTGAACAGTTGTGGTAGAAGGAGCATCTGGTGATGTCAAGCTCTTGGTGGTAGAGTCTCTTGACGATAGCTTCTAGAACTGGCGATAGTGGTAGATCTTGGTGGTAGATATTTAAACTAGTGGTATCAGAAGCTTCTAGCGGTATCTTCTTGCAATGGTAGCATCTTTTGGAAGTAGCATCACTTGGCAGTAGCAATGTTTGGTAGTACCAATGCTTGGTAGTAGCTTTTTGATCTGATGATAAATATTCTGACGGTAGAAGATTTCAACTAATGGTAGCTTAATTATAACTATTATTAGGTATTCATGGTATATTTAAGACTTATTAATTTTTATTATTTTAGACAAAAATATTTGACTATCATAAAACATGAAACTTATTAAAAACATGATAAGCAAGATTTGGGATCATTAAAATAAGGAGGTTCTTGGACTAAGCCAATAAAAAAGTTTGGTGGTATAATTATTATATCCATGGTATATGAAACTTCTTCAATGTTTGAGGAAAGTTACACCTTAGATATTTTTCTCTTCTTCACTTATTATGATTCTATTAGGAATGGACTATCTCTTTTTATAAAGGGCTCATAACAAATTACATATAGATAAATCTCACTTCATATCCTAAATCAACCCATGATCAACTACTAGTGTATAGTTAATTATGAGCTCCCTTTGTAAATTACTCTTATAATATGAGTTTTAAAATTGTGAGCATGCATTTTATTTAAGGAGAGAGAATGTAATGACCTAATATTTTAATATATTTTTTCCTCTAATTATGTCAAATATGTTTAATATCTTGTTCCACACACAAAACTAAACTAAAATGAAATTGTCATATGTTTAAACTATTTAAACCAATCCATTTAATTAGTAGTTATGAATAGAAGTAACTAAATTGTGAAATATATTAATATATGAAGTTTATTTTATACAAATTTACTTAATTCTTTATTATGTTTAAGAATATATCTTTTTATGCATTGTACTTTTTATTAAAGAAAATTAAGTATATTATTTTCAAATTATAATTTTAATAAAATATAATATTTATTTATTAATTATATCTTTATTATTTTTTTATAAAAATTAATAATAAGAACAAATGTTATTTAATAATGTTATTTTCCTATGAAAACATTTTCTTGTTGTATTTTATAATTTTAATTAAGATTTAGAATAGAAAATAATATAAATTTAATTTGAAAAAATATATTTCATTTTTTGATTTATAATGTCAATATTGTTTTAAGATGGATTTTTTTTATTTTTCTAAACAAACTTATTTTTATATGGATAGTGAAAAAATATAGTTTTTGACAAAATGATGAATTTTATTGCTTTATCAGTATATAAGTGGGACATAAAATTTTATAAAACATTTTAATTGATCAAGTATTTATTTGATTAATGATTGTATTCATTTTAAGTATATATTTTTAAATTTATAATACATATTTTTAACCTTTAAAAAAAGTAATATTTTAATTTTAATAAAAAACTATTTTTGGTCTTTTAATTTACTTAATAATTATTTTGATAAAATTGTATTTTGACTTTATTTTAAAAACTAATAAAATTTAATTGTTTTATAATTAACCAATTTATGTCTTGAAAATTAAAAACATTGATAATAATGTCCCACAATTAAATTTTAATCATTAAATAAACTTTTTCTAAGAAACAGTTTTTACACGTTATGTGAACTAATAATAAAATTAATCTCTATAACTCCTTGAAATTTTATTTTATAAAATTATTTCCATATTTAAAATAATAATTTTAAAATTATTAAATAGTTTTAATTTTAATTTTTTCTATTAAAATTAGTTACCAGGGGTAAAAGTGGAGTAACCTTAGTAAGGGTAAATTAGGGGGAAATGGTTTAAACCTTATGAAAGTGGATAAAACATGTGAAAACATGTATAATATTATATGTTTGAGGGAGGATAGACCTTATATATTTGTCCACACCATTATTTTCCATTTTTTTATCCTTTGTACTTGAATAATGGAGTGATATTATTGAGATATAATGAGTGTTTACAAGAGTTCCATTTTCTTCACTTATAAAAGGAGACCACCTCCTCCTCACTTATCAACCCATTGAAAATATTTTTCTCAAAAAAAATATTCCCTATCTCACCTAATAACCCTTGCCATTAATTTGAACCTTTTTTATCACCAAAATACTAATATAATGAGTCCTAAAGAGTTACCTAAGGGAGAACTTCCATGGGAGAGGTAATACTCTACCCAATTTTTTGAAGTTCTTTTCTTCTTCTACACCCCTTAATTTTAATCTATACATGACGTAATGATAACACCGTCATTTTCACTATTATTTAGTGTTATTATACAAATGGAATATCCATTTTATACTTTCCTCCAAAATAATTAAGAAAAAAATGTTGTCATGTGTGTGTGTGGACTATCGCCTCCATTAACGACGTGTTCAATTTTCCATCATCACCTTAAATGGTAGATTAAAAAATGATAATTAATTAACTAATATTATATTTAAAACATGATAATAATTATTAACATATAATTATTTCATTTCATACCCCCTATTATTCCATGGAAAATGAAAGTGTCGTGTGTGTGTGTGCATGCGGACTACCGCCTTCACAAAATGTCATGTTTTGTTTTTCATAACCACCTAACATAAATAACCTTTAAAATGTGTTTATTATGTAAAAATTATATTTTTGACACTATTAATATTATGTAATTATAATATATGATAATTTTTAAGTAATAAAATAATAAATGGATATAGTAACTTTAATCTCCTTAAATGGAATTTTCAAGGAACTTTCTTAATTTGGATATTTTTGGGATAGCCTTTGAAAATGTATAAGTATTGTTCTAAGGGAATAATAAATTATATAAAACTCCAAAATTATAGATATTTTGAAGTTATTTTATAAAACTTTTGACCATGGTCAGCAAACCAAAGTGTTACAAATAAAATAACCGAACAACCCCAAGTAACCGACATAATCAAAAATTATATTAAAAATAAATAAAAATAAAAATAAATGGACTTCAGAAAATTAAATATAGATGAAAAATTTTCTTGGGTTTATATTTAATTAACTTAATTTAATTATTAATTGAGTTAAGTTCAATTATAGAGCACTTCCATACATGTGGTAAGGGTTTCATCTCAATATTTCCTTCTTTGAGACACATTTTCTTTAATACGCCTAATTTATTTTAAATGGTGTGTATAATACCAATTGGATATATATTATTATGGATTATATTTATTCATGGTATTTTAACTTCAAATTCAATCTATCTCTATTTCAAGGGGGTTTATTAGAATTTTTATTAAGCTGTAATTGTTTCTGTCTCAATCACCCTTCATTGAGGCATGCTTTGATATTATGCATTGAAGTTAAAAAGGATCATAGAAACTGAGAATGGGGGGTGAGATCAGTTTTTGGATTTTAAAAATTTAAAATTTAATAAATTTAACCCATGAAACTTATTATAGTTATATTCTTATTAACATTTAGTAATCTCAAGTGTCTGTAGAAAAAGAAAAGAAAACAAGACACACACAATTTATACGGTTTGACCTCAATGTGAGAACCTACATACTTGTCATAGCCACTCTCATGGGTCTATGTAAATTTAATTTTATTAATAAGTGAATAAAAATTGTTCCAAATATGGTTAGGCACCTTCTATCTCCTCATAAGAATGATTATATTGACTCCCATCAGTTTTCAAATTTTTCTTATAAAAAATTGAGCCAAAAAAATATGTAACTTTTTCAAACTGATCCACCATATATTTTTATAGAATCTATATCTAATATTCCTATGTCTGATTCACTAAAGTCTGATGGATTCAGTCTGATAGCCTCAGTTTGATGACCTAATTATCAATCAATGTAAATCCAAACCTTTCTTATCATTATATAAAACAAATATGTGCTTCTCAAACAACTTCTCAAAACTAAGGACAATGCCCTTAGTATAATTCCCTCAGTCTGGGTGAAATACCATGCCCTTATTCCACTTAATAGGTGCCCCAATCCAAGTTGGTCACATGGCCTCAATTGAATCTCCCCAAATTCCAGAATCTTCCGACTAACAGCGAGGGCCTAGGGTGTGTCCTTGGGGAGACTATGACCTCATTACCAAAGTGTATCACAATAGATAAATATAAATAGAGGTAAATAAAGAAATCAATATAAGTAAACATAACTCACAATGGAAATTATATACAACAATAATTGAAATAACTAGAATAAATGATGATGATATTTCATGTCACTAGAAAACTGGAAAACATGGATACAAGATAGTAGGAATAACATGTTCCAAAAAATTATAACATAAATAAAATAACTATACCAAGAATCTTGAGCTCTATCTTGGTCATATTATATCAATATCCATCCTAACATAGAAATCAATCAAGTGTTTGAAGTTGTATGCTTCCCTTTATCAACACCTGCAATCATATAATCTACCCTGGGTACCAAATGGCGCTCGGAGAGAGTGTGAGATAAATCTCAATGGGCCACCACCAATGATGTCTATAACATCAAACTTGTGTAATGTAAATGTAATAGTGTGCAACCATGCATATATAAATTAAATAAATACAATGTAACTAAATAACTAAGTACCTGCTTCAGCCCTCGACAGGTGTATGAACATATAACCAAATCATTATTTGATTATACCAATTTATAAATAAGTCACACATTATCAATGGTGAAAGTTCTAAGATGTAACAAGGCAGCCATAATTTATAGTTAAAATAAGTGATTCCATGGTCTTCACTAAGGCAACCTAGACCTTAGGGGTTTCTAACTCAGTAGTAACTGGGTCTAGCTAAGGGTAAGAGTGTAATCCAAGAAGCATAGTCCTAGGCTTTCCATAATAGGATGCCTACTGAATCAAAGGTGATCATCCAAGGTAAGACGAAGCTAAGAATTGACTGGGCCCTATGGGATTTAACCATGGAACCTACTTGTCAATACTATATCCAAGGAGTGTATCCATGGAATCCTTTAATACTATGTGAGGGATCTTATGGTGTCATACAGGGAATCCAAGAATAGACAAGGATTGGGATCTAGGTGGGTATCAACCTAAGAAAGCTTCATCCTTGAATCGGAATGGGGTTCCTGAGTTCTTAAGTCATTCCCTGATAATAATCCATGGTGAGCTCGAGTTAGGTCACTCCTATTTAATAATGAAGTCATGTATAATTTCAATTGGTTCAAGCCTTTCCTTTCATTAGTGTAACAATTCCAAGTACCATGAAACCTTTATTAAATCCATTTAAGGCATGTTCAATAATTAAGGTTCATTATTATACCTTTCATGAATGTGGTAAGTGGTTCTATAGACATAAAACCTATTATTTATTTACATTTAATCCAGTTAAGTCATATACTTAGTATACTTTCCAATATCCATTTCACATTTAATTATCAATTGAAGCACTTAACTTAGGTGAGTCAAGTGGTGAGCATACATGGTACTTTCCATTATGTAATTCACAATATAAATCAAGCCATTTAATATAGAAAATATTACCCATATAAGGGTCAATACAAGTTGCACATGAATGGTCACTCAAACATGTCAAATACTAAAAACCCAATTATGGTATAAAATCCTACATGGGATGGATGGAGTTGTGGGAGTAACCACCAATAATTACTCACATATTTTTAAATAGCATAACAATATAGTTCTAATGAATATAATCATGTCATATAAATTCAATAAATGGCACCCGCTGAAATCGATGGGACCCACACAACAATTTCAAAATCAACAAACTCGGGGGATGAGTTATAGACCACCCACCTTAGGGTCATATGACTCTCCTCCTCCAATATCGTCCTTTTATTAGGCTTAGAATGAAGTAGATCTGAGAAAAAGGTAAAAATTCTCACACCTTGATAACTAGGTCATGAGAAAGAGAGGAAAAGAATGGCTAAAAAGGACTCGAGTACTTGCTGTTGCGCATCCAACAAGACGAACGGAAGCTTGATCAGATCTCGGATGAAGTAGATATTTAAATACCTAACTTGGTCCTTCAAAGAGATCCAAAATGAGAGAAAAATAGGTTAATCCTACCATAATTTAGATTATGAGGAAGGAGGATTCTTAATTATATCATTAAGGGAAAAGTAGTAAAATTACCCAAAATTTAACCTATGTACGGTTTTTCCACGTGATTTAAAAACCATGTGCAAACCATGAATGGGTACCTAGAGAAGAGGGTCACTAGTACGGTTAGGCCGCATGGTTAGGGAAACTATGAACCAACCATGTTGTAAGGCTTTGTCCAAAAAGGAACTACCCGCACAGTTTGATCTAACCATGTAGCCTTCCCACACAGTTTACTACAAATTGTTATTTAGGCCTAGTTTTCCCAAAAAGTTGTGTTTCGACTTTGAAAAATCCCTAGAAACCCTCATAACCTTCACTAACTCATTAGGCATCCATATTAAGTCCAAAATAAATAATTAGACCAAAATTTAAATGATCCATACCTGAGTGAAAAATTGAGTTCTTACGGTCTTCCCCCTTTAAAGAACTCATCCACAAGTTCACCTTCCAAGGGTGGAGAAAAACCATCTGAGAAAAAATTTGGACACTAGTCACATACATCGGTCTCCTTCTCCCAAGTCTCATTATACACATGTCCATAATTCCATAACACCCATACTAGAGGGACAAACTGGCCTTAGAGAGCCTTCATGCTCTGGTAAATGATGTGTACTAGATACTCCTTAAAGGAAACATCAACATCTAACTCAACTTCCTCAGGATCAAATGAATGATACAGGTCATTATGATATTGGAGAAGCTACGAAACATGGAAGACTTTGTGAATGGCATGGTACCTCTGAGGTAGTAGCAACCGATAGGCTACTTGCCCAACTCTTTCTAGGATCTCAAATGGTCCTACATAATGAGGTGATAGCTTCCCTTTCTTATGTAATCATTTATTCCCTAGCCTAGGAAATACTTGAATAAAAATATTGTCACACCCCAACCTCATATACTCTTTTATTTTATTCTTTTCTTGGTCTTGGATCTTTCTCGATGAGTTTCGGGTTGAGACCTGGTCAAAATTTTTTAATTTTGAAAGTTCGGTTGGCTTTTTCAGTCAGTGCACGGGCACCAGACGGTTAGTAAAAACAATAAGGTTAATCCCAAGTACCCATGCGGAAGGTCTGGGAGGTGTCTAGAAGCTACCACATGATTTTCACATAGTCACGCAAATTTTTTGGTTTGGTCGTGCGGTCGGTTCCTACTCGGGTAGAGGCTACTGCACGGTTGGCGCATAGTTTCGTAAACCGTGGGGCCAAACCATGTAGTCATGTCAGGTTATTAAAATATTAAAACTCTCATTCCTCTCTCTCCTATCTTTAACCCAAAATCAACCCCCCCCCCTATTTTCTAAACACTAAGGGGTCCTAAAACCCCTCTTCCCTTGGCCTACCCTCCTCCTTGGATGATCCTATAAAGATCCAAGGTAAATTTCTTAGGGTTTGGGTCCATTTTCCTCCTCACCCTACCCTCCCTCCTTGATTTCTCGGTTTCCCTTTGGTGGTATCTTTTTTGGATGAACCCTAATGGTTAGGTTTTGTGTGTTGGGTTGTTTTCTTTGGATCTAGGGTGTGTGAAGGGTCCGTGGGGCTTATATATCTCCTCTCCTAAGGTTTTGTTGCGTTCGTACACCACTGAGGTACGTGTTTCTATTTATTTTCTTTATGAACCAGTCTTTTGATGGTTGAATGGTTTCAATTAATTTTTATACATGATTATCATACCCATGATACTCTTGGTTATCCTATTATGGTGTTTTCAAATTAGTAGAATTTATTAAAAATAGGTTTTGAGGTGATTCTTAGGTTATGCTTGTGTATGTATATGCTAAATGTGTTTGATCAAATGCCAATTAAGATTTAAGGGTAAAATTGGATGGTTGAGTAGTGTTTCATCATTTGAAATGGTTTCTTAGATTTATTAGATTTTGGTTGGTCTTTTTATATGAACTATGGTAATATTTTCATAAAATGGTTTTTTGAGTATGGAGGAGCAAGAGAGGAAACCGCCATCACCGCATCCCGTAGTTTCGTCTGACCTAACTCACCCGCACAGTATCAATCTCCATTCTTTTGAGGTATTTCTACTCGCAAAACAGATTAGCTTGGCTTTAGAGGAGAAGAAGAAGGACCATGATGCTCCGAATAATATAGCCTCCTTCAAGAGTTTCTCTGGGGGATCCTTCATACCTCTTGAAAATCACGAGCCGCATCGAATAATTCATAAAGGGTCAACAGCGCATGTATCAGCCTCTGAGGATACAATAGCAACGTGGATTGATCTGTGCAAGCATTCGTTTATCAGTCGCATCTCCGTAATGAAAGTTATGAAACCCTGGTGAACATCTGATCTTATCTCTCGGTTGGCTGATATTTGGGGATTCAACGAATTCAAATGCATGTCCCTCAGTCGAGGACTTTTTAATATCATGTTTCCTTCTTTGGAACTCAAAGGGAGAGCTTGGAGTATCGGTTCCATCAATCTCAATCCAGGTATGATTAGACTTCATGAATGGAAATTGAACTTCAATTTTATTGATTTTAAGGATACCTGTGCGCAAATATGGATAAAAATACATGGTCTTAACTAGGTTTTATGGCATGCTGAGATTTTATTCGATATTGCATCTGCCATTGGGATTCCGATTAGAATGGATCAAGTTACAGAATCAGTAAGTTATGGACACTTTTCTTGGGTCCTTGTAGAGGTTGATCTTAGTACTACTTTAATAGATAAGGTGATTTTATCTACTCAACGGGATGATATTTGTCTTTGAATTGAATATGAAAATACTCCTGCTTTTTGAGTTCCATGTCAAGTAATTGGGCATGAAGAATCTTCTTGTAGAAGAAACATTGTTTGTGACAACTGTCAACTTAAAGGGCATGACCTACAGCACTGTAGGAAGCTACCTAAACGAGGTATAGCACAAAGAACAGAGCAGAATACAAAAGCTTCTATCATTGGTATTGACCTTCTAAAGGAGTCTGATGAAAATAAGGTTGAGTCTGCTGAAAAATATCAATGGTATCTTGATGAAGAACCTAATGCCAAAAAGGGATGTTCTGAGGAACCTATCAAGAACATCTCTTCTACACAAAAACATAAGAGAGTTCTTTTATCTTGGGCAGATCTGGGGGATGATATTCACCTATCCATTAATGATAGTTCTATTGTGGCATATAATGGAGCCTCATTCAAAAATATTTTGACAAGGGGTCTCAAAGATGAGGATGATAATGAATCAATTGATAGCTTTGATGCTCTGGAAACTACTGCTCAAGAAGATGCAGACTCCTGCCTAAAGAAAGAACAGATTTTGGTCAATTCCAAAAGTAGAAGAGGCAAGGAAAAGATGGATCTTCCTGTCTCAAGGAAATCTAAAGATAATAAGAAGTTGAATGATGGTAACTATACTTTGGAAAAGGAAAATACAAAGGTACAACCCCAGGCCTCAAATTTCAAAGACACTGTTCTATTTACAGTAGATAGAGAAACATCTGTTTCTACAGCTCCCAAAAACACTAATGTGGAGGTCTCCCCTCTAGAAGGTAATCCTAGAGCCCATGTTAAACCCAATTCACTTCATGGTCTTCCAACTAAGGTTTGTGCTGGCAATACTTCACTGTTGCATGATAAATACTGTAGGAATACAGTCATTTCTATTCCATCCTATTCTCCACTTAAAGAGGCTAATGCACAAGATGCTATGATTACCCATAGCTTGTTCCATAAACCCACTCTAACTGGGCAGCATGAACATACTAGTCCATTGAAGGAAGTTGTCCAAGCCCCCTCTCCTGAAATGCATGCGGATTCTCCCAGATTGAAGGGAATAACAAATGACAAAGTGGCAGGATCTCCCCATCCTCCACCAAGTTGTGGCACCCCTCTATCTCAAATACATAAAGTTATGAAAAAAGTTGAGTACCTATAATTCGTTTGAATTTCTTGCATCTTCTAGTAGTGATGAAGATAGGAAACCAATGGAAGATCAGGATGGAGTTAAGCATGTGAACATTGATGTACCTTCTGAGTTCCCAAATGATGGTGGAGGTCCCTGGATGTAGGAAAAGTCTGGGCGGAGAGGGAGACATCCACATGGTGGGGGTGCTCAGACATCTCATCACAATATGAACACTCGCTTGCGAGTGCGCTGATATCATTTTTATGCACTTGCATTGTTGTGTTTGCTCCTCTGTCTTTATTTGTATGACTTTTTTTTAATAATAGGGGCCTTTGCGCCTCAACCTTTTCTAAAAAAAATCATAAAATGGTTTGTTGTTCCAATTGGAAATAAGGTGTTGTTTCTTTGAAAATGTTTTGGGGTAAAAAGTCTTGTGGTATTCCATTGGATGTGGGCACATCCATGCATGCATGGAGTGAACACATGTATGATCTTGAAAATGGTGATTTCATTGGAAGTAATTCTTCCCTTGAACTTTGGTTTCCTAAAAAGTTTCTTTATCTTCTCCTCTTCCTTCTTTTCTTGTAAAATGGTTTCAAGGTTTCCAAATGAGATAAAGTGGTTTCAATATTGTATTGGAATTTATATCATGTTTTGTGTTTTATAAAAGAGTGTTGGTTCCTAAATATTTTGAAATACCATTTGTAAATCCTTGGTTATTTATGTATATTTTCAACCTTGACTTTGAAATGATGTTCTCCTTAAACCTCAGTTTCTCAAATGGATCTTCGGTTTCTAGATGATGTTGGCTCCCTTGTGTGATTTTAAAAATGGGTTTTCAAATGAAATATTCAAAGATAATCCCGGAACATGGAGTATGTTTTGGTAAAAGTTTTTCTTAAAGACCTGTTTGTAATTTCAAACATAAAAGTGATGTTTAGTGTTGTTTTGGAAAGATATTGTGTAATGTTTTGGTGAATAAATTTAGATATGTAAATCTTAAAGGCATGTTTGTAAATTTACATGTTTTTAAAGAAAGTTTTGAGTGCTTAGAGGATGTGAAGACCCATTTGGAACCTTCAATGATGTGATATATATGTGTATATAGGGCACCTCTATATGAGGGATTTCCCTTTATGGGTTATCGTATAGTGGTGCCTGTGTTTGGGGTAGGCAAGTGTGGTGATGATAGGTAAGGTGAGTCATGTGTGTGAGGGCCTCCCACTAACATAGTATATTATTATCATAGGCTCATGGGAATATTTTAGAGGATCGAGTGATTGTTGCTTGCCAGACCTAATTAGATAGGTTGGTACCCTCCTAGATTTTTTGTTAGTCTAGGTGGGTTATTCCACTAGATTGGTCAGTTGATGGTAACCAGTTGGTTATAGACTTAGGGGCTTCACCAGATGTTGATAGATGGTTCCGAACCGAGTACACCCAATGATCACTCTAGGGATTTTCAGGAAATACCATGGTTGTTATCTATGGTTGTTTTTTTTATGCACTTTATTTCCTTCTTATACTGCTAGTTTAATTTTAACACAGCCCAGTACTATTTTACTTAGGAATTTGGTTTGGTTTTTGGTATTAAAATGATAACTAGTTTTGGAAAAAAAATGGGATGTGGTGTGTGTTGGATTTTAAAATGGGGAAATCTATGCTTTCTTGATAAAATGTGAAAACCCCTATTTTTATAAATGTATTTCAAACTAGTTTTAATGTATTTTGTTAGGAAAGGAAACGCATGGATTCTCTGTTGATTGCCTACTGAGCTGTCTAGCTCACACCCTACTTGTACCACTCGATGTCAGTAGACCCAAGATATTTTGCAAGTTCTTCGTCTTGTTCAGGTTTTCTGGCTTGATCTGTCTCTTGGAGTAGTTCATACTTTTGGAAGGTGGTGACACTGTTGTCACATGGAGATCAGGTTGGTTGTAGTTTGGTTTGATATGGTTTGAGTTTCGGTTTTGTTTAGTTGTACTTTGTATCTGGATCAGCTTGTGTAGTTATCTATGATCAGTTGTTGGTTATCTATGTGTTTGGTTTCTTTTATTGATCCTATTATTTTGGGATAAATCATTCCCACTTGTATAATTTTTTATACTCCGCACTGGTTTCCAGCCCATGGGGATCGAGAATGCCCTTTAGGCCTTGCCGCGGACCGGGTCAGATGTCAGGTCAGATGGAATCCTACGATGTTTCTTGAAAAAATGGTATTAGATGAGGTAATTTTTATTTGGTTTATCTATTAGTTATAGATTAGGATTTTTGGGGATCAAGAGGTAGGTTATGGGCTAGTTCCTGATCATCACCACTCATGAAGATACTAGAGTTACCAGGGGTAGTCCAGTAATTGAGTCTTCTGTATTTTTTTTGGATTAAGGGATGAGAATAGAGGTGATATGGTGTCATGTTGTGACCTAACATGGAGTAGTGAACCCTTTGGAGTCTAATTTCATGGTTCATGGTCCTCTTATTATTAGTTCTTATTTGGAGCATTCCTCACTACCATGTCACCAAGTTAGTCATAAACACTAGTTCCTCCTTCTGGTGGTTTTTTGTGAGTTGTGTCTTTTTTTGGTCTTGGTTGGTGTGAGTAGGTTTTTGAAAGGAAAATAATTTTTGAAATGGAAAAGGAATTCCTTAAAGTGGTTTGAAATTGGTAAAATGGGTTTTAAAGTAAATTTTTTCGGTTTGAAAATTTGGTGTGTGTTTGTATTTTCTAAAGAAGTGGCTTAGTTGTGACCCTTGGTGTCCCTTATGCACATTTTCATATGTGTGGGTATGTGTGGAAGGTGAATGTTGGCACGTATGGATGGAAATGGATGAACACATGTGCGATGGTTCATGGTATGCCATGGGTGGGTGATTGAAACTAGAGGCTTGGCCTTATTTTTTTAAAGTGGTTTCAGAAATGAGGTTTTCTTGGAAGGGTGGGGTTTTGTTTTAAGAAAAGTGGATTTTTTTTGGAAAATATCCTTGAAATTGGGTGGTTTTGAAAATTTAAAATGAAGTGGGATTTTTGAAAATATGTGACTATTGGTTGTGTTGGTGTATTTTTGGTTTGTGGGCCTATTGTTTTGGCTTGAGGTGTTTCTTCTAGATTGTACTTTGATTTGATATCAGTTTTGGTTATGTGTTTTGCGTGTTCAAAAAATTCTTCCTAAAAAGGTCCCCAAAGTTTTTGATGATTCATGGATAGTTTTTTATTCTTATTGAATGTTTCCTATCCTTTGTGGTGATTTAGATCTATTAGAGGTAGCAGAGTGTCTTGAAAAGGCTGGGTGTATCTTCAAGTTGTTGGGAACTCCCAAAGTCGCCATAACTCGTGTCATTATATGTTTGTTCTAAGTTTAATCTTTGGATGAATGAGATTTGTTCTCCCCACCATCATTGCAATTTTAGATGATGTGGGAAGTGTTTAATTTTATCTTGGTCTGATGGTTCATACCTGAGAAGGTGAAGATTAAGAAGAGGGAAGAGTTCATGAGTATTCAACAAGGCCAGAGGGCAGTGAAGGCCTATATTGACCACTTTAAGGAGTTGTTTTCATTTTCTTTGGAGGTGGCGTCATGGGATCTGATGAAGGCTTATCTTTTCTTTGTGGGTCTTCATCCTGAGATCAAGGAGTAGGTCCTTTATTTTAAAGACCTTCTTTTTGAGAAGTTGGTGGATGAAGAGTTTTTAGATGAGTTGATGTCCGGAGTGTAGGTGATTAGAAATCTGATGCATCTAGTTTCATGTGAAGGTTCCCTATCTATCAAGAAGAACATGTCATAGGAACCTGTTTTTAAGGAGTCATCCTTAATAGTTATGGCTTCTAGTTCGTCAAACGGTTCTCTGCTGTGCCATTAGTGTGGTTGGTTAGGGAATTTGAAGTCATCTTGTCGCATCCCTCTAAAGATGTGCCATCATTGATTCCTTATAGGTTATTTGGAGAATTTTTGCAGTAAGAATTTCCTGAATAATACATTTTAATTGGAGGATTCTAGTGCTTGACTGTGAGGAAGGAGATGCTTTAGTCATCAGAGCTCCATCCTCAGGTATCGGAGTGAAGCTTGTGCATAGTCAGGAGTTTTCGAGGGTGTGTGAAACCTTATCCTAGTTTTTATATTTTTTTTAGGGATTAAGTCATTTAAAGTTTTATTATTCTTATTTTCCTTTTGTTGTAAGTTCATCATTTCGTTTTAAAGTTATGATGGACTTGTTCTATTGTAATTCAAGTAGTTATGACTATCCAAATGTGGTTTTTATAATAGTTTGATTTTCAGTACGTTTAACCCTCGTGTGGGTTGGTTTTAGTTTAGTGGTTTTAAATTGGAAATTCTTTAGTTTTGTGGAATTTATGAATGGGGTCTCTAGTTCATTGTTTGGTCTGGTTTTCTCTTCATGGGTTCCCTTAGTGTTGGAGGTTTGGTTGGTGTGGTAAATTCTTAGTTCTGGCAGTGTGGTTGTTCTCCCTTGTGTAGATAGTTTTTGGTTCTTGTGGGAAGTTCCCTTATCCCTATTTCCCGGTCGTTATAATGGTGTTGTTTTTTTAATGTGGAAAGTTAGAGTTAGTTCTCAGGGTCCCGGTTTACCGGATTTCCCCATATAAAGTTTTCCTGATTAAGTTTTGGTGGTGTTGTTTGGGTTTTTACATTCCTGTGTTTGTGGAGTTCTTATGGTGGGGATAACCCACTTATTTTCTCCCATCATCCTTGGGTTTTAGTTTCTTTTGAATCGTCCAGGTGTGACTTGTGGAGTAAATAGTCACCCTAAGGTTTGTGGTTTCTTTCAATTTTGATCGGGCATGAACTCAAGTTTTGATTGATCTTTCAACTGAGTGACTTTATGAAGGTATAAAGTGTCTGTTGTGGGGATAATTGTCACACCCCAACCTTGGATACTCCTTTATTTTATTCTTTTCTTGGTCTTGGATATTTCCTAATGAGGTTCAGGTTGAGAGCCGGTTGAAATTTTTTGAATTTGAAAGTTCAGGTGGCCTTTTCAGCCTGGAATGGGCACCACATGGTTAGTAGAAACCATGTGGTTCATCCCAGGTACCTATGTGGGGGGTCTGGGAGGTGCATCAAAGCTACTGCACAGTTTGCACCCAGTCGCACAAACTGTGCGGATTGGTCATGTTTTCGGTTCCTGCTCGGGAAGAGGCTACCACACGGTTGGCGCATCATTTGGTAAACCATGCGGCCCAACTTTTTAATCATGAAAAGTCATTAAAATCTTAAAACTCTCATTCCTGTCTCTCCACTCTTTAACCCAAAATCCCCCCCTCCTCCCTCACATTTTTGGAACACCAAGGGGTCCTAAAACCCCTCTTCCCTTGGCCTCCCCTCCTCCTTGGATGCTCCTCCAAATATCCAAGGTAAGTTTCAGAGGTTTTGGGTCTAATTTCCTCCTCTTTCTTCCCTCCCTCCTTGATTTCTCAGTTTTCCTTTTTTGGGATCTTGTTCGGCCGAACCCTAATGGTTATGGTTTGTTTGTTGGGTTGTTTTATTTAGATCTAGGGTGTGCGAAGGGTCCATGGGGCTTAGATCTCTCCTCTCTAAAGGTTTCATTACATTCTCACACCATTGAGGTTGGTGTTTCCATTTATTTCCTTTATGAAGTAATATTTTTATGCTTGAATAGTTTCAATTAATTTTTATACATTATTCTCATACCCATGATACTCTTGTTTATCCTATTATGGTGTTTTAAAATTAGTAGAATTTGTTAAAAATAGGATTTGATGGTATTTTTGGGTTATGATTGTGTGCGTCTATGCTAAATGTGTTTGATTAAATTAAAATTTATCTTTAAGGATAAAATTTGGTGGTTTAGTAGTGTTTCCTCATTTGAAATTTTTTATTAGATTGATTGAATTAGGGTGGGGCTTATTATATGGACTGTTGTAATCTTTTCATAAAATGGTTTGTTGTTCCAATTGAAAATAAGGTGTTGTTTCTTTGAAAATGGTTTGGGTAAAAAAATAATTATGGTATTCCATTGGATGTGGGAATATCCATGCATACACATAGTGCACACATGGATGAGCTTTCAAATGATGATGGCATTAGAAGTAATTCTTCCCTTGAACTTTGGTTTTCTAAAAAGGTTTTCATCTTCTCCTCTTCCTTATTTTATTTTAAAATGGTTTTATGGTTTCCAAATGAGATAAAGTGGTTTCAATATTGTATTGGAAGTTATATCCCATTTGGTGTTTTATAAAATAGTGTTGGTTCCTAAATAGTTTAAAAGACTGTTTGGAAATCCTTGGTTATTTATGCATGTTTTCAACCTAGAATTTGAAATGGTGTTCTCTATAAACCATGGTTTCTCAAATGGATCTTTGGTTTCTAAATGATGTTGGCTCCCCTGTGTTATTTTAAAAATGGGTTTTCAAATGAAATCTTCAAATATAAACCCATTGGGAACTTAGAGTATTTTTGGTAAAATTTTGGATTAAGGGCCCATTTGGAATTTCAAACATAAAAGAAGTGTTCAGTGTTATTTTTGAAATATATTGTGTAATTTTTTTGGTGAATGCATTTGTATATGTAAAGCTTAAAGTCCTGTTGGGAAATTTACATGTTTTTAAAGAAAGGGTTTAGTTCTTAGATGATGTGATGGCTCGGTTGGCACTTTCAATGATGTGATATATATGTGTATATAGGGCATATCTATAGGAGGGATTTCCCTTTATGGGTTATCATATAGTGGTTTCCATTTTTGGGGTAGGCAAGTGTAGTGATGGTGGGTAAGGTGAGTCATGTATGCAAGGGCCTCCCACTTACACATTATATTATTATCATGGGCTTATGGGCGTCTTTTAGAGGATTGAGTGATGGTTGCTTGACAGCCCTGATTAGATGGGTTGGTACCCTCCTGGATTTGTTGTTATGCTAGGCGGGATGTGCCACTGGATTGGTCGGTTGAGGGTAGCTAGTTGGTTATAGACTTAGGGGCTTCACCATATGCTGGTAGGTGGTTCCAAACTGAGTACGTTTAAGGATCACTCTAGGGATGTTTAGGAAATCCCATGTTTTCTATCTATGGTTGTTTGTTTTTATTTTTCTACACTTGATTTATTATTTATACTACTAGTTTAATTTCAGCACAACCCAGTACTATTTTACTTAGGCATTTGGTTTGGTTATTGGTATTAAAATGATAACCGGTTTTGGAAAAAAGGGGGGGGATGTGGCATGTGTTGGATTTTAAAATGGGTAATGTTGTGTTTACTTGATAAAATTTGAAAACCCCTATTTTTATAAATGTATTTAAAAATAGTGTTAATGTAATGTTTTTAGGAAAGGAAACACATGGATTCTCTGGTGATTGCCTACTGAGGTGTCTAGATCACACCCTACTTGTACCACTCAGTGTCGGTATCCCCAAACTGTTTTTTAGGTTATTCTCATTGTTCAATTTTTCTTGTCCGAGCTGGCTCTTAGAGTAATTCAGACTTGTGGATGGTGTTGACACTGTGGTAACATGGAGATTGGGTTGGTAGTAGTTTGGTTTTGTCTTGTTTGAGTTTTAGTTTTGTTTAGTTTTACTTTGTATCTAGATTAGCTTGTGCAGTTATCTATGATCATTTTTTGGTTATCTACATGTTTAGTTTATTTTATTGATCCTAGTATTTAGGGATAAATCATTCCCACTTGTATATTTTTTGATGCCCAGCACTAGTTTTCAGCCTGTGGGGATTGGGAATGCCTTTCAGGCCTTGTCATGGACTGGGTCGGATGTCATGTTGGATGGAATCCTAGGCTAGTTCGTGACAAGCACAATCCCCAACCTCAAACTCTGGAGGTCTTAGATGGAAATCATCATAATATTTCTATCTAGACTAAGCAGTATTCATATGCTTTCTGATCAGCCTAACTTTCTCCAAAGTCTCCTGAATGATATGAGGACCTAGTAGGGCTGCCTCACCTGCCTCTAGTCAGCACAAAGTTGAATGGAGTGACCTACCATATAAGGCATAAAAGGGGTCCATTTGAATCATCACCTGAAATCTATTATTATAGGAGAACTAAATGAGAGGGATATACTTCTCCCAAGAATCTTTGAAATCAAGGACATATACTCGGAGCATATACTCTAGAACATGTATTGTCCATTTCTATTGTCCATCAGTCTGAGGGTAAAAATTTATTCTTAGAAGCACTTGTGTTCCCATAGCATTATGTAATCCCTTTCAGAATTGTGATGTTAAACGAGCATCCCTATCTAAAACTATAGTATGAGGGACCCCATAGAGTCATTTGATCTCATAGACATACAGTCTTCCCAGCTCATCAATTGAGAAAGTCTCCTGAATAGGAATGAAGTGTGATGATTTCATTAGTCATTCAATAACTACCCATATAGCATCACTACCCCTTAGTGACCTAGGTAATCCAACTATGAAATCCATAGAAACATTTTCCCATTTCCATTTTGGGACTGTAAGAAACTGTAACAAGCCTGAAGGTCTTTGGTGGTCTTCATTCACCTGCTGACAGGTAGAACACCTATTGATAAAGCCTAAAATCTGAAGTTTCATCCCAGGCCACCAATACTGGCGTTTCATATCTCAGTACATCTTGGAGATACCTAGATGAACATCCCACTAAGAATCTTCGGACTCTTGCATTAACTCCTCTCTGATATCTATGGGAACCCACACACATCCATGAATACATAAGATGTTGTCTCTATCCACAAACCAATCTAGAGGCGGGTTATCTTTTGATATACTCTCATGGAGAAACAAGCCCTTAGGATCTGAAAACTATATAATCTTCACCTTCTCTAGGAGGGAAGAGGTAATTGGAAAATATGAGAGAATACTTCTCGTGATTATCATGAAAATATAGATGAAGCTCAGAGAATAGAGTCATTAACTTCCATTCATCACTGGCTTCCTGTACTTCTTGTGCCTAATTTTTCCGACTCAGTGCATCTGCAACCACATTGCCCTTCCTAGGTGTATAGGAAAGATCAAAATAAAAGTATTGTAAATATTTGACCCATATCTTCTATCTAAGGTTAAATTCATGTTGAGTAAAGATATATTTGAGGATCTTGTAGTCTGTATACACCAAAAATCACCCACCTAACAGATAGTGTCTCTAGTAACATAAGGCGTGGACAACTGCCGCTAGCTCAAGGTCATGCATCGGGTAATTTCTCTCATGGGGACTCAACTGCTAAGATCCATATGCAATGAATATTTCCTCCTGTATTAGCACTACTCCTAGGATAATGCCTGATACATCACAGAAGATAGTATAACCTACACCTGGATCTGGAAGAATTAGAATAGGTGCTGACACAAGCCTCCCTTTCAGCTCCTGAAAGACTTTCTCACATTCTTCTGACCAAAGGAACTTGACACACTTCTTTATAATGCTAGTGAGAGGTGAAGAACAGCATGATAAATCCTATATGAAATTCCTGTAATATCCATCTAGACCCAATAAGCTCCGTATATCAAACATGTTCTTGGTACGCTCCCAAGAGACGACGCCACTAACCTTTTCAGGGTCAAAAGATACTTCTAATTCCAATATTATATGACCTAAGAAGTGAACTTTATCGATCCAGAAGTGGAAATTAGTAATCTTGACATAAATCTAATGCTCTCTCAGTGTACTCAGAATGATCTCAATATGTTTATCATGGTCTTTATGAGTATAAGAATACACTAAGATGTCTTCCACAAATACCATGACAAAAGAGTCGAGATAGGGATGGAAAAATATATTCATTAGAGCCATAAAAATGGTGGGAACATTCGTAAGACTGAATGGCATAACAAGGTACTCATATAGACCATACCTGCTACGGAAAGTTATATGAGGTATGTCTGATGTCCTTACTTACACCTGATGATAACCTGATCTCATGTCGATCTTAGAGAAGACCCTAGATCTTCAGATCTAGTTGAAGAGACCATTTATTCAAGGAATTGGATACCACTTCTTGACCATAAGCTGGTTCAATCATCTGTAATACACACATAGATATAAGGTTACATCCGCCTTCTTGGAAAAAATCATGGGCAAATCCCAAGAGGATGTACTGGTCCATATAAAACCTTTGGCCTCTAAATCCTATAACTACCACTTTGGTTCCTAAATCTCTATAGTTTCCATCCTATAAGAAAGAATGGACACTAGATCTGCTCCTAGAACAAGTTTGATTATAAACTCTACCTATATATCAGGAGGTAAGATAGAAAAATCATCAGGAAATACATCCCTAAAATGATCCACTACTAGAGGGAAATCATCTTGATGAAAACCCTAATCCTCCATGAAGATATTTTCAATATGGGTGGTCACTCCACCAATCCCATGATGCTATGGTCCCACTCTACCATCTTGTACATCTCACTCACCCTTATGTAGATAACTTCTACCCTCTGGTGATGTAAAAAATACCCTACAGAGATAGTAGTCTATAAAAGCACGATATTGAACCAACCAATACATCCCAAGAATGACATAAAATCCTGTCATCTTGAGAATTAAGAGGTTCAATAAGAAAGGGTAATTTCCTACCTTAATGGGATAGTCCCTACATTGGTGTATGCCCTTAGACCACACTCCTAATAGTGTATCTAGGGTTATTACACCACAGTAATACTATATCTCAAGTCTGAGAATTTCCATGATAGATACAGGGATAAAACAATTTGAAGCACCTATATAAAATAAAGCATATACTATAGTAGATTCCACTAGAATAATACCTTATATTGTGGATGGTCATACAGCTTGATCCTCAGGTATCAACTATAGTGCATGCAGTTGACCTGGTCCATGGCCCTGTGCAATAGATAGACAACCACAATCATAACTGCTCTATTAACACTATTGATGAGCAGGGGTCTGGGTACCACGTCCATGACCTCCTCCTCAACTAGTCCTTCTGGTGCTACTCCAACTCCCTGCCTAATGTGGCACAAAATAACCCGCTCCTGAAGGTGGATCTGGTGCGGATCCTTTTCCACTCGAGGCTGGTGGAAAGGTCCTGCAGAACCTCTGAAGATTCCCCATACGGTTATAAGCTCGGCACTCCATTGGGTCTCTGTCATAATGGGGCTTCAGGTGAACCCATCTCCCACATTGATGACACACTATATAGCTATCTAAATGGCTACTCTGGTTGTCACTACCCTGACGAGAAACCTCTAGGGAACATTTCTTGCCACCAGGAGAACTATTGGCCTACTGCGACACTGATCCTCTAAGCTTAGTGCTATTTACATCCCTTAGGTTGTTCTCAGTGATAAGAGTGTGATTAAATATTTTAGATAAATTAGGTAGGAAAAATACATCACCTATGTTTGGGTGGCATACACAAGCCCATCCTCAAAGCGTCTAGCATGTGAAAACTCATCACTGGCTAGAAGCGGTGAAAATAATTTTAACTCGGTAAAATGAACTTAATATTCTATAACTGACATAGATCCATGTTCAATATTCATGAACTCTCTAGCTCTGTTAGAACTCAATGTATAAGGAAAGAACTGATCATAGAAGGTAGTCTAGAAATCAACCCATAACATTCCCTGATGACGACCTGTCTGGGTAATCACATCCCACTAGCACTTGTCCAAATCACACAACATGTAAGTAGTATGTTTGACCCTCCACTCTAGAGGTGTCTCTGGATGCTTAAATATAGATAGGGTGGCCTCTAGTTAGGAATCAGTAGCCTGTGGACTGCCATTCCCTGAAAAGGTAGGAGGATTATGTTGCTGTAACTCACAAATCAGATCAGTCATTATAAGTGCAACTCGTGGAGCACCATGCATGGACTGCATCAAATGTAGGAAACTATCACAAACTTGGTCATTAGTTCCCAGATCAGGTAAAGTTGGTGGTGCCTCTGGTGGAACTCCTAGAGGTAATACGGGTGGCTCAGGGGCCACCATGTATGGATCATGATCGTCGCCACCCTCCTAACATATGATATGAGGATGTCGTAGCAGAATTGGACTACAAATTCCAAACACACTCCACAAAAAAATATTTAAGTAGATAGATTACATCACTAATGGAAGATGAACGTAATAAAACTCACTACCCATGGCATACTACACCAACTACCCACTTATATGGCCAGGTATCGGTAAGTGCTCAAGTATAAGTTTTATTTCATTTTACATTTAATTACCAGGTTCACACCTTTACCTTTCATAAACATGACAAGGTGGGATAAGTATGTGAAACCATTCATTTTAGAATTCATGTTTTAATTTTTAATGGATATTCATTCCCATTGAATCAGTTTCCATACTTCTCATCAATGAAAATGATGCCCAATTATTTATAGCATAATGGCTCGGCTCGATAAATTACTCATCCCAACCCATGAGGGCCCATACACCTCATGAATTGAGATAGTAAATCACTCAATTTCAACCAAGAGTAATACAATAATAAGATAACTATCACAGCATCACCCAATAATCATAGTCATATCAAGAAATGAAAAGTAGTGAAATGCACCTATATGGCATGGAAATATGCATGACATGTGAATCCTAGGTGCCTATAATGATTTATGAAACAATACTTCTTGCCCTCAAGTCATCTGTTCATGGATAAAATAGAATCTCAATCAGAATGATAATCAACAACACCACACAACATTTGTGTCACCCAATGGTGAAATAATTTCAATTGTTCTAGGTAAAAGTAGAAGAACAGTTATAATTTAGGCAACTCGGATTTTACCCTGAACATGGGTTCACGACGCCCAAGCACGGCTTATGATCAAGTTCCAAGCATTCCTAATCTCCAATATATTGTCTCTAAATAGTAAATTAAGAAATGAAACCTACCTATGATACCACTTTGTGATGTCCTAGACCCGGATGTCGCTTAATAGGTGCCCCGAGCCCGGTTGGCCACATGACCTCAAGCACATCTCCTCAAATGCCAGAGGCAACCAACTAGCAATGAGGTCCTAGAGTGTGTCTATGGGAAGACTATTCCCTCATTACCAAAGTGTAGAACAACGGATAAATATAAACATAGGTAAAAATGGAAGAAATATTAGTAAATATAAGGAATATTAGAAAGTATAGACAACAACAACAATAACTGAAATAACTAAAATAACTAATGATGATATGTCATGTCACTAGAAAACTGTAAAACATGGATACAAGACAGTAGGCGTAACATGTTCCACAAAATTATAACATAAATCAAATAACTATCCCAAGAATCCCAAGTTCCTACTAGGTCATCTTCATTCAATCTTCATCCAAACATAGAAAGCAATCAAGTGTTCGAAGTCATATGCTTCCCTTTATAAAAACCTGCAATCATATAATCTGCCCCGGGTACCAAACAGCACCCAGAGAGGGTGTGAGATAAATCTCAGTGGTCCACCACCAATGGTGTCTATAACATCCAACCCATGTAATGGAAATGTAACAATGTGCAAGAATTCATATATAAAGTAAAGAATTACAATGTAAATAAATACCCTAGTACCTACTTTAGCCCTCAGCTAGTGTCTAAACATATAACCAAGTCATTATTTGATTTTACCAATTTATAAATAAGTCACACAATATCAATGGTGAAGGTTTTAAGATGTAACAAGGAAACCATAATTGATAGTTAAAAGAAGTGGTTCCATGGTCTTCACCAAGGAAACCTAGACCTCATGGGTTGCTAACTCATTAGTAACTAGGTCTAGATAAGGGTAATAGTGTAATCCAATGATCATAGTCCAAGGATTTCCACAATAGGATGCCTATCGAATCCAAGGTTATCATTCAAGGTAATATGGGGCTAAGAAGTGACTGGGCCCTATGGACTTTAACCATGGCACCTACTTGCCAATACTGAATCCAAGGAGTGTATCCATGGCATCCTTTAATTCTATGTGAGGGATCCTACGATGTCATATTGGGCATCCAAGAATAGATAAGGATATGGATCTAGGTGGGTCTCAACCTAAGAAAACCACATCCTTGAATCATACTGGGATTCCTAAGTGCTCACAGCATTCCTCGATTAGAATCCAAGGAGAGCTTGAGTTAGGCCACTCCTATTTAATAATGAAGTCATGTATAATTTCAATTGGTTCAAGCCTTTACTTTCATTAATGTGACATGGAAAAGTAGCATGAAACCTTTATTAAATCCATTTAATTCATATTCAATAATTAAGGTGTATTTTCTACCTTCCATCAATGTGGTAAGGGGTGCTATAGACATGCAACCTATTATTTATTTACATTTAATCTGGTCAAGTCATATACTTAGTATACTTTACAATTTCCATTTCACATTTAATTATCAATTGAATCACTTACCTTAGGCAGGTCAAGTGGTGATCATACATGGTACTTTCCATTATGAAATTCATAATATAAATCAAGCCATTTAATATAGAAAATATTACCCATAGAAGGGTCAAGCCACATCACACCCGAACAGTGGCACAAACATGTCAAATAATAAAAACCCAATTATGGCATAACATCCTACATGGGATGGATGGATTTGTAGGCATAAACACCAACAATTAATCACATATTTTGAAAGACCATAACCATATGGTTATAATGAATATAAGCATGGAATATAAATTCAATAAAGGGAAATCGATTAAATTGGTGGGGCCCACACTGCAATTCCAAAATCAATAAACTTGAGACACTACAAAATATTTCACTTTTTCCAACGGGCACATATCTGTTGGTAAAAGTTCATTTTCTATTGGTAAAATGTTTTACCAACATATATGTCTTTGTCACTAAACTATTGGTAAAAACTCTATCGCTAAATTTTTTTGTGATAGATAAAATAATTTTTTGCAATTATAACAATACCAATATATAATATATGTGTTGGTTAAAGTGTTTAGCAACGGGTTCTGTTGAAAAATTTATCTATTGGTAATAATATTACCAATATATAATATTTATTTATAAATTACTTTAAATAAAAATTATAAATTTTTATTTCCTGTAAAATTTCATATTATATTTATTAATTTATCATATATAATACATATGTTTTAATTATTAAACCGAAGACAATTTTAACACATGTTAAAAATTAAACAAGAATTAATTGTATTAATAATGTAATTCATTACAAACAGAACATGTTGAATCCCCATGAGGATTGTTCCACAATTTTGGACAACCATGCCCACTCATCCCCCCCTCCAATCCTGTTCCCCAATTCTATCCCCACTAAACTAGATCCCCCACCAAATAGGATCAACCACCCCAACAGCTCCAACGAATCCAACAACAGCAAATCCAACCCATACATGTCAAATCCTGCCCTAACCCATCCATGTCATCTCTATCCCCATCCATTCCAGCTTATCCAACTCTAGCCCCATCCATGCCAGCTCCAGTCTATGCTAGCTCTAGCTCCATCCCATCCATGTATGCTCTAGTCTATGCTATCTCCCAAATCCATCAATGTCAGCTCCAGTCTATGCACAAACAGATGAGAAAATACCTCATATGGAATTGAGGGAGGTACACAAACAAGTGAAATAAATACGCTTACACCATAGGGATAAATGTAGTACTTTCACAACAAAGAATAAACATTTTTGTTTAACTTTCTTCATTGTGTTGAAATTCCTTTTGACTTTCAACAAATATAGTATCTACATAATAAGGAAATAAACATTAAAAAGCAACTTTTTCTTTAGTAAAAATATGGACTTGGCATTAGGTTTGAAATAATAGATTTCAAAGTACCAATGATATCATATTTTTCTAGTCAGTGGGCTTAATAATATCAATAACCCTCACAACAATCATCTCCAAGAAAATGACACCAAATATATACACATCAGATTTGGAAATCAACTGGCCAACCCATGCATACTCAGGGGAACAACATACATAGGTCCCCATAAATCAAATTGTTTAAGATGTTTCATGGGAAGATACTTGAGGTTTCCACCAAGATTATAGAGAACTAAATTTGATTCCCCTCTATTATATTTATAATGAACAACCTATTTTATACCTCCGTGGGGGGGGGGACCTTCTTCCTCTACTACTACTTTGTTCTCCTAAATCCTATTATTATCAAGGTTGTTTACTTAACAATTTCATTCTATCATACTGATTTATATTCTTTTAATTTCCATGCTAATTCCATTAACCAAATTTATTAAAGATTAAAAGAAACTAGTTAATGATTTTTAAAGAAATGTGCACAAAAATGTGACTACATCAAAATTGTGAATAAATTAACAATAGGAAAACACATCAGAATATCGAACTCTGATCCAAATCGACATCCATAAAACAATTATGGATATTCAAAAAAACTAATTTCATTGGTTGAGGAAGCATCTTTCTGTTCATATTCTACAAGATACATGGGCTACCTTCCCTCAAATAAAATGATAATTACCTATAAACCTTGCCACTAGAATACCAAAAAATAGCATGAGAATCAAGGAAAATACAAGAATACTTACAGTTAGGGGTCACAACACTCATTAGTACATGAAACTAGATGATATAATCAACTGGAACTTGAATATGAACACCCAGTCTACTACACATCACTATCTTATTCACATGCCCTATTAGTAATGATGGTGAGAACACTAAAATAGATACCAGATTCCAAATAGAATGAAATGAGAACTCTAAAATAGATTCTAGATTCCAGATTTGACACACATGTCATGGGTGTAATCTAGGTAAAAGCCAAACTATGTTTGCAATGTGGAACACTAAGAATCACAAATGAAAAATAGGTTAGGGGAAAATTTTCATAGACATAAATTCACATTATATTTATACCAAATAAAAATATACACCGGTCTAAAAATATTCCTTTGCCCAATAATTACAGTATATATTCTAATTACTCTCATCAGATTTAAATAGTTCGCATTTAAACTTTCCAATGGTTCTCTATAATAGGGTAATTGATTAATTGGGAGAAAAAGAGGAAAATGTACCACTTTTTCTTGGACAAATTTTCCCTTTACCTTCTAGTTGAAAAATGTATGTCAATATTGATTAATCCATCTTATAAACTGTATAGGTACATGTTCAGCAAGTATATTCCTTTGGGAAGGACATCCATCCTCTTCTCTGTGGCCTCATGTATCCCCTTCCAAAGATGGTAATGTTGCACCACATGCCAAACCATGTGATTCTGGCCTTCTATGGTCATGCACTCCCTGTAATGAAAATTCCATATTTCACAAATAATAAATAGATTCTAGATTTCACACACACTAAGAAACACACTTGGCTTCTACATAGATTGAACACATATATGAGGTATAAATTTCATAAATGAGAAAGGCATTAATATATTGTTAGTGAGAACACTAAAACATATTCAAGATTTCAAAACAAGGCATTATAAAGAGGTTAGGGGAATTAATATGTTAGTGATAACACTCAAACAGTAATGAGGCACCAATATATTACCTTAAACATGCAGTCTCGACTACTCCACACACTCCATGACCAGCTATGGATGAAGTAACACCTTACGGCTCTTTATGATACACATCATTAAGGCATAAATGGAATACTAAATGTCCATTTCAACATCTCTGAAAACATTATTATTTTCATCCACAAGAGTTAGAGTAATCTACAAGTAAAATCAAAAGTAAAAAATGACATCATTATAGTATTATTATCATCATCAGGCACATTGAAAAGATGTTTAATAAAAAAATCAATTTTTACCATGTCAATACATTTACCCTTACAATTTTGTTTGTGAATTTGGAATTTAATTCAAAGTGATGTGTCTTTTTTGATATTTTTGGATAATCCATCCAAAGGATTTATTTGAGATAGAAACCTGATCCATGTTTACCAACAATGGTAGATAAGGTCATTTTATGGGATTTTTGGCTTAGTACATTCAGCATAAGGTTTCTAATGACCATCACTCTAAAGAGGATAGATTACAAGTACATAGAAGATGAATTGGGAAAAAAATATCTAATAATATATGAACCACATAAACAAGAAGATCCCAGTCCTAATCTATAATAGAAAGCTGGTCTAAAAATCCATACGTTAGTGTCCAGTACATCAATAAGGTCTATCATGACATCACTTCATTATTTCCCTCCAATCCTTTGCAGTGACCACAAACTAGGTTCTAGGTTTATATTTTTGAAAAAAATATATAAATTTTAGAAAGGAATCTATTTACAAGAGAAAGTAGAAGCATGAGAGGGAGAAGAAACAGTTTATCAACTGCTTTAAGGTGTTGGAAGGCAAGCTTGGGGAGAAGATTCTCATTAGTGTCAAAGACTTAGGATATGTGGGCATCGTGTTGTTGAAGTTTTATCCATGTAAGTCACATGTTATCATCAACACTGGGGTTGAGTTCCCAAATCTCATGGCATGTGAATGGTTGCTTGTAGAGATTAGGGGAAAAATCAAGCAACCGGGTGGTTGATTTGATTAGGAATCAATGGAATTCCTAAATTATATGTTTACGGTATTTTTAATTTTTTGTTTGATTGTGGGATGGAATATGCTTAAATGTGTCTTTGTCTTAGGCTGGTGAAGTTCCATTTCTAGTTGGCGTATTAGGTTTTTCGTGTTTCCATGCTACTTATCGAAGATCGAAGTAGAGAAGGATGATAACACTACTATGTTTTGGAATAAAAAATAATTACTAGTTTGAAAAAATAAAAGTGATCAGTAAGGAAAACCGATTTAGTGTCTATGTCCTAAATAATAATCTTGTACTTCACAAATGATAATGGATACAATAATCCAACTATATCATTATTACTCAAGTTCAACTCATCCATAAATAAGGATCTGTTTATGAATAAGGATTTTTTTTATGACACTAAATGAAAAATTCTTACAACACTGATCACTTTTTTATGTTCATATATACAGGTGTTTCCATATTTCTTATTGAATAAATTATTTTTTTCAACTTAAGTTGTTTTCTTCTGAATTTTATGATGTTTTTTTTCACAAAAGGGGTGAATCATCACATAAATTCTTATCTTGGTATGATCATTATAACTTCTATATTTAAATTTCTAGAGATGATAAATAGAAAATCACTCTGTATTGGAGTTGTGATGAAAATAAATTTATGGTGTAATTGATATAATAATCATTGTTTAATTAAATTCATTAATTGATGAATTCTATATCAATAATAAAAATCAAATGATTTAGGTTGGATTGATAGTGGATAACTAGAAATTAATTTATATCATAATCAATTGAATTTGGAGTCTAAAAAATTTTTTGGATTCTCTTCAATCATTTATAATTTAATTTATTTCCAAATTGAGGATTAAATTAATCATTAGAGGAATAGTAATCAATGAAGGACTAATACCTTATCCAACAACAGTTGATGAAAGATTCTTATGTTTCTTATCACTTATGATAAGTGGTTTTGTTTAAGTTTTATTATCTTACTAAAAACTATTTTACTACCCCTTATTTAAGTTATATTCCTCTATAATTTAAGAGACTATTTTACAACACTTTTTTTTAAATTCTTATTATAAGAGATAAGATTTAGAATGTCAAATGAATCCCTACAGTTCTTACCAATTATCATATGTGTTTACACATAAACATTTCTAGATTTATTATTAAAAAAATCCTAAAACTTGAGTGGTATTATTTTGTAATTTAAGTATAGTAGTTTTACATAAGCAGGGCTCACTATTCAATTTTTTTACTTATAATTTTTTATAAAAGTAATAACAGAACAGATGATATATATTTTTTTAAATAGTTTATCATAAATGATAAATGCTATAATAAATTTTAATATGTGGTATCAAAAAGATCCTTCATGAAAGTGTTTTTTCAAGAATATAACAAACACAACATATTTTTCAAACTAATCAACTAGATTCCAAGTATTATAGCCTTATCATGCATTAACTATCTACTGTTTCAATAAATTTGGGGTTTTCAATGGTTTTCAAAGATTATTATTGTTCTGTTATCATTATTCTTTCTAATTGGGAATGATAATAAATCAAAATTTTATGATACACAACTATTAATGGAATCATCTCTATAAAGGAAAGAACACACAATACCTACCTAGATTCATATGGTAGTTATCTACCAGACTTGGAAAAAAATTTCAAATTTAGAAACTATAGAAACAATTTCACTAAGAAGAAAAAATGTATGGTCACCATTATAAATCAAAATCAATGTCAAAAATATTGTACAATATTTTTAATGAGTCATTTCTTTGTCGAGAAGGGAAATACGTAGAAAACCTGGATACAAATTTATAAGGAAATTCAAATTTAGATATGAGTTCTAGACAATTTAAATATAGAGCCTATAATAGAGATTCACATGTTCAATACTTGAATAGGGGTTGAAAAAATAACCAATCACATGACTAGATAAAACTCTAATCTAAACCAAAATATCCCAATATACTCATCTTTTTCAACCTGTCATGTTTGATTGTCAACTTCAGATAAATAACATGTTGTTTTCTAGTGGGAGTTTCATTTACTTGTTAAATATCATTTAGTTAGTGATTGGGGTTTGGGAATTGGAACTAGATATGGACAATATAAAAACCATGAGTTCAAATATAAGTAATTGAGTAGTGAAAAATTGAAGAGCATTCGATGTTATTTTAGGTCAGAGAGCAAGGAAGGTTCTTGAAAGCATCTAAGATAACATGCTATAGATTATACCAATACCTCTCTCACTGATTCTAGACCCAATAAGATCATGTAATTCTAAAAATGTATATCTTGAATCAATGGAAACAATAGATGCATCAGTGATTTCTGATCCAAGCATCAATAAGGGAATCTGAAAACTCTAGAAGATAGAAGTCGCTAGAGTAAGTATAAAACCATGACAGAACTAGACTAAATAAACATTTATGTTCATTGATGTGTATTAAAATTTTCTAACATACAAAAATATAATGATTGTTCCCTCAAATTCGAGAAGTTGATGGTTATCTTTGACAAAGAAACTGTAACCCCTTATGTTGTGGGAAAAGGAAAATCAAGGGAAAATTTTTAATAAAATAGATGAATGCATACCTGGTTTTATTGACTCAAAATGTACAGTCGAAATAGAACCACATCAGGACATGGGGATGATGATCATTGAGCATGGATAGTAGAGGTGGATCTAGGAGAGGAACTGGCAGGGACATTGGCATGTGGGTAGACTTGAGGTCAGGGAAGCTGGTAGGGGGATCAGGGAAGAATAGGATTCAGTAAAGGCAGGCATGCGTATTAGGGATGTGGAGGATGCAATGAAAATTTGGGCAGGTAGGGGGGACATAGGGAAAACCTAGGTAAGTAGGGGGAAGATAGTAGTAGTGGCAATCAATCAAGGAGACACGGAGGCTGAGCAGTGATGGGGGAGGTGGTGAGGCAGGGAGGCTAAGAGGTGGGGAGGCAGGGAGGTGGGGAGGGTTATGGGGCGGAAGATAGGAGAAGCGGCAGTCAATTGGGGAGGTGCGAAGGCTGACCAGTTGTAGGGGAGGTGGGGGGGTGGGGGAGGCAGTGAGGCGGGGGAGGTGAGGAGGCGGTGAGGCGGGGGAGGTGAGGAGGCGGTGAGGTAGGGAGGTGGGGAGGTAGAGAGGGTTATGGGGAAAAAGATAGGAGTAGTGGCAGTAAATCAGGGAGGTACGGAGGCTGAGCAGCGGCGGGGGAGGCAGTGAGGCAGGGATGCGGGGAGGTCTTTTAGCGTTAGGATAATATTTTGTGTGGATCACACATCTAAAAAATAATTATAATTTTTTAATGTTTTTTATATTCAATTTGCATTCTCTCTCTATATATGTATATATCATTCCAAGAAACATTGTTAAATTATAAATTTTTTAATTCAATATATTAACACATATTTTAATTGATAATTGATAGGGATTTGTTAGATAATTTTTAAATATATATTCAATTATTGAAAAATAATTGATTGATATTTAATAATTTATTGTGATATGTATTTTTAATTGTAAAATATTTGTTGGTAAAAATACATAATGAAAATAAATTTATTTATTCGTAAAATAATTATTGGTATTTGTATGATAAAGTGACATATTTAATTGTTAATAAAAAAATTGTTGATATTTAACAATAATTATGAATTGATATATTTGTTGGTAAAATGATTTTTTGGTACCTATAAAATATTTGTTGTTATTTAATGGGTTGGTGTAAAATAATTTATTGATAGAAATAGATTTATTGGTAATTTTTATTATTGATAAAAGATTCATGTGTTAGTAAAATATGTTGGTATTAGTATGATAAAGCAATAGATATAACTGTTGGTAAAAGATTCGTTGGTATTGAACCATCAATATCGATAGATATATATATTGGTAAAAAAAGTGTTGGTAGTCAAAATTAATACCAATAAACTTAATATCTGTTGGAATTGCTCATTTTTACCAACAGATATATTATCTGTCGTTAAATTTATGTTGGAAAAAGTCAAATATTTTTTAGTGAGGGATGAGTTATAGACCACCCACCTTAGAGTCGTATGACTCTCCTCCTCCAATATAAGCCTCTGATTCGGTATAGAATGGAGTAGATCTGAGAAAAAGGGGGAAATTCTCACACCTCAATAACTAGTTCAAGAGAAAGAGAGGAGAAGAACGGCTAAAAAGGACTCGAGTACTTACCGTTACACATCTAATGTGATGAAAAAAATCTCGATCGGATCCCAAATGAATGAGATCTTTCAATCCCTACCTTAGGCCTTCAAAGAGCTCCAAAATGAGAGAAAAATAGGTTAATCTCATAGGAATTCAGATTATGGGGAAGGAGGAGGCTTAATTAGATCATTAAGGGAAAAGTAGTAAAATTACCCAAAATTTAGCCTGTGCATGGTTTCTTAGCACGGTTTGACAAACCGTGTGAAAACCATGCATAGGTACCTAGGTAAGAGGGGCACTAACACGGTTAGGCCATACAATTAGGGAAATCTTGTTCCAACCGTGCAGTAAGGCTCTTTCCAAAAAGGCACTATCTGCATGGTTTGATCTAACCATGCAACCTTCCCGTATGGTTTACTACAAACCATGCGCCAGACCTAGTTTTCCCAAAAAGTTGTGTTCTAACTTCAAAAAAGCCCAGGACACCCTCAGAACCTTCACTAACTCATTAGGCGTCCATATTAGGTCCAAAATAAATAATTAGATTGAAATTTAAAGGATATGTACTTGAGTGAAAAACCAGGTTCTTATAGTCAGGTAATCTAAACTTGGATTAGTCTAATCTTCAAATTAGAATACTCTATTCTAGAAAATATTCTTCAACTCAAAACTACTTTGGTTTATAAACTCACTTCTAGCACTAATTCTGCAACGTAACAACTTTTTCACACCGGTGAACAGCGTTAAAGTATGATGTACTTTCCACCTCTATTTATAGGTGCTCCATAAATAGTAAAGGTGGGAAACTAAAATATCTTCCCACTCAACCAAATTCAAAATCTAAAAATTTCAATCAAATTTGAATATCATTTTTGACCATGTAAACCTTCTCATATATTCTGGTGTTTTTTCAAAAATTCTTGAATCTTCACAACTCTTCTTGAATTTCCTAAACATTAATACTGAAACACTGATCTGGAAAATTAAATCCAAAAAAATTTTGATCATTCCAATACTCTTGAACCAATTTAAATATAGAAAAAAAATCTCTTGACCGATTTAAAAACAATATATATATATATATAATTGTTCACTCTAATTCTCTAGGACAACTGAAAATGTTTGACTACAATGTTGCAACTTCTAAAGAATTTAGTTTCCTGCAACCACTTTAGTACCAAATCAAATATTTCTATCAAATTCTTTTCCTGGAGGCTATATATAATCATCTTCATCTGATTACTCAGTTTTTTATCTCATCTATTTAGAGAAAAGAGTATGATAAAACTTGATCTCTCCCTTTGTCTTTGATTAGGTGCAATGGATCAGTGTCAACAACTCTTCTGTTGGATTAGTGTTAATAACTCTTATGTCGGATAGGTGTCAACAACTCTTCTTTCATATCGTCATCAATAACTCTTTGGTTTTAACAACTAAGAAACTACCTCCTATACGATCAGATCAATATGATATAAAACTCAAATAACTTCTTCATTAAATCAATTTGTGTAGTGAATCAACTTATAACTTCTTCATATTTTGATAACCGCACAAACTCAACAACCACAACACTTCGATCTTTCTAACAATTTCTTCATCTATAGATCTATGATTGATGCCCCTTAATATTTATTGACATTTACAACACCACAAAAACTCAGAACTCATAAATTTAATTAATATTTTATTGGGTGCATCCAATGACCTGCATCCGCGTCTAATCAACGACATTTCATTTCTTTAAACTTTAGAAACTTCAAACTTCCTATCTTCTAAAAACTTCTATGTCCAGTTCTTCTCAGTTTGATGATCTACTTTAGGAAAACCACAAGTCTAGAAAACTATGTCTAGAGAAATTCAACATCTTCCTTTCTTTAACAATATATATCATGAGATTTTTCATTTTTGTTGAGAACTTGAAAAAATAGAAAAGCATCATATGACTTGATTTGAAAAGTTCTAAAACTTCCCATAAATAAATTTCATAACTTTCAGACTCAACATCATAGAAAACATTCTGAATCTGATTACTATAAACTTATAACTTTATTCATTGCAACAAATTCTGATTCATTTGGATTAACATAAACTTCTTAGTAAACAAGTTAAAAACTTTCAACAGCACATCATTCACCTGATTTACAAAAACATTCTTTTTTGAAAAGTTAGTTGTTAACAAAAATAAAACTTTGTTAAAAAACATCACAAAGGATCTTCAATATCCCCATTTGGATTTTTTAACAACTCTTGTTACTCTCATTAACAAATTTTTTAAATCATCATTTTTCAACACTCGGTGTTTTTCATAACTCATATTTTTAAACAACCCAAGTTTTTTACTTATAATAAAACACATACTTTCTCAAAAAGAGTGTCTTAACACCACAATATTGGATAAAGTAATTTTTTAGGGAATTTCATCTCTCGTTGAAAAGAAAATTTGTGTCTATGTTAATAAAAACTCTCCCTCACTTTTATCTTCCTCTCATCCATTTTATGATAACCAAAACTTTGGATTTATTTCATTAAGAAAAGTACTTCCCTCTCCCTTATAGGATAAAGTTGTAAAAATTATCTCCCTTTTTCAACATAATCCAAAGCACAATGGGGGTAATTTATTAAGATATTTAGGAAGAATTTGGTGGAGGCTGAACATGAAGTCACAATCTCAATTCCAAAAATCTATCTTTCGGTATTTCTTTTTTAAATATATCAGCAAGTTGATACTTTATTGAAATATATTCCAACAAAACAACTTGACCAGAAAATTTTTCTTTTATGAATTGATATTTAATATCAATATTTTTGATCTCGAATATTGGATATAACTTTTAGAAATATCAATTTCACTATGATTATCATGAATTATCTTCAATGTTTTGAAAACTTTAACTTTCAAATATTCCAAATGAACTTTCATACACAACATTTGAGTACATGCATTTGTAGCAGAAACATATTCTTATTATGTTGTGCTAAAAGTTACTGAGCTCTATTTCTTACAATGCTAACTCACAAAACATTCTCCCAAGTAAAATTTTCCTCTAGAAGTTGGTTTTCTATCATTTCAATCTCTATCCCAATCATCATCAGTATATCAATGAAATTTCATGTCACAACATATTTTGTATAATAATACATATGAATTTATTCCTTTAACATATCTTATAGTTGTATTTTCTTCCAATATATGATATTCTTTTATATCACTTTGATATCTAGCACAAAAATTCATAGTATATACAATATCAAGTCTTGAGGTTGTGAAATAAAGAAAACTTCTTTCAGCTTCCAAAATTATTTTTGATTCACACTTTTTTCGGTTTCATATTTACTCATTTTTTTCTCACTAAGATAGAATTTGATAATTCTTTGTATTTTGGCATACCAAACTTATTTAACAATTCCCTAGAATACTTTTCTTAATATGGGAAAATGTATTTTTCCTTTTGTTGAACTTGTAAACTAAGTAAGAGTGTTAATTCTCTCGACATTGACATCTCAAATTTCTTTCTAATTTCCTCATCAAATTATTTAGAAACCTTCTTATCATCACTAAAAAAATATCATCAATATAAATATTTACAATTAGAGTGTTGGAGTTAACTTATTTCTCATACAAGTTATTTTGAATTATTCCATTAGAAAAATTCAACTTATTCAAACAACTAAAAAGTTTGGAATACTAGGAATGTGGATCTTGTTTTATCTAATAAAAATATTACTTCAATTTAAAATCTTTTCTTCCATCATTATCAAGTATAAACCCACAAGGCTTCTCAATGTAAACTTCATCATAAAGTTCACCATTTAGAAAAGATGACTTTGCATCCATTTGATAAACTCTTTAATTTAAATGTGCAACCACTACTATAAACATTATAATAGTTTCTAATCTTGAAACCTGGGAAATGGTTTCTTCAATATCCACACCTTCCACCTATGCATATCCTTTGAAAACAAGTCTTGCTTTCTTTTTTGAAACTTCTTGATTTTTATTCAACTTTTTTTGTACACCCATTTTGTTTCAATAACATTTTTTATTTTATGGTTGTGGAAAAAGTTCACAAGTGTTGTTTTTATCAATCTAATATAACTCTTCATTCATATCATCAACATATTCTTTGTATTCAACAACTTCTAAAACTGATTCTGGTTCAAGTTTTGAAATGAGTGATTTCTGATTTTCTAATCCCAAGCTTCTTCTTATTTTCACTAGAGAATTATGATTCCCAAAAATATTTTCAAATTCAACATGTTTTTGTAAGGTGGTAAATTTCAAAGTTTCTCTTCCATACTCATTTTCTTCATCACATGATTCATGTGATTCATAATGTATTTAATTTGACTCTCTTTAATTCTCTTTGCAAGTCTTCAATTTGTCTTACTCGACATTCTCAACAACTTTTGTTAAGGGATTTAGATTTTCAATAACTTTCACATCATATGAATCTGTCGATTTTTGTAAAAATTTGTTCCAACATTTGTAACTTATTCCATTGGGTGAATATCCCATGAAAATTCCTTCTTTATCATTCTCAAAAAAAATCTAGGATTCGGATTTTTTATTTTTAGTAAACATGGACTTCCAAAAACTTTGAAGTACTTCAATGAAAGTTTTTTGTTATAACACATTTCTTAAGAATATGTGTTGGATTCTGGCCTTAGAAAATATTTGTTTTGAACATGTACAGTAGCACTAATAGTTTCTCTCTAGTAAAACTTTGAAATTTTATATTCTGCTAACATACTTATTCTCATTTCCACTAAAATTATGTTTTTCCTTTTTGCTACTCCAATTTTTTGTGGAGTGTAAGGAGCACTATAATGATGTTTTATTTCATGTCTTATCATATAAGATTCAAAATAATTACATGTGAATTTTTTTCCATTATTTGTTCTCAACTTCTTTATCTAAACACCCATCTCTCTCTCAACATATTTTTTGAAGAATATGAACATCCCTACAACCTCTGAATTGTGTTTCATAAACATGATATTGGTCATCAGAATGAAATTATCAATAAAAGTGATAAATTAACAATCACATTTTTTTTATTGATGTCTCATATCCCACATAAATCAGAGTGAATAAGTTCAAGAGGTCTGGTAGACTGAATCTCAACTTTCTTATGACTTTTATTAGTCATTTTCCCTTTATAAAAAGTTATAAAAACATTTTTTCTCTTATATTAAATTATGAAAAATATAAAACAACATCAACTTTATAAAGTTTTTTCATACTTTTCTCACCAAGGTGGCCAAGTCTACGATGTCACAACTTATTCTCATCTTTATCAGTTAGATAACATGAGTTGTCAAATTCTCCAATTTGAAATATATTTTCACTAGTTCTTTCTCTTCTTATAAAATTTTTTCCATCTTCCACACTTTTAATGATACAAGAATATTTTTTAAAAATAACTTATTTTTCATCATCACAGAGTTAAATTATACTAAGTAAGTTATGTTTTATTCCATCAAAAAATAGAACTTCCTTATATTTCAACTTTTCTAATTTAATATAATCCATTATGATTCCTTTAATTTTAACCATTCCTAAAGGTAATAGCTCCTCCATCATGATTTTAAACATATTTTAATATTTTCAAATCACATGTCATGTGTAAGGAATAGACACTATCAAGTATCCATGGTTTTTTATTTTTTATAGCTTTTAAAGTTGTCTCAATAATAAAATATTTTTCCACAAATTTCTTCTTTCTAGTTTCTTTCTCTTTTCTATTATAAGAAACTTTTTCTAGAAGGATTTTCATACATTTTTTGAAAAAGTGTCCTGGTTGGTCACATATTCCACAAACTTCCTCCAGAAAATCAAGCTAATTTTTTGTTGGAGATTTTATAACATCTTTAGATTTTACTTTTCTTAGTTCCTGTGACTTATAAAAGTTCCTCATTCTGCCTCCACCATTTACTTCACTTTGTTCAAAACTCTTTCCTGGCAGAGACATGTTATGCCAACAGTTCTGAGCTCTATGCCCATAAATTTCATAACACCAACAAAGCCCATCAAATATTTATTTTCTATAGAAGAATTATCCTTCCCAATAATAAGATTTATGAGGTTAAAAACATATTTCAAATTCAATTACCTATATTCATGTGGGAGATATCTTTTGAGGAGAATTTTCAAATTTTATTGATTTGATAGTTTTTTCACATCCTTTATCAACCTAATATTTCCTAAAAAAATTCTTCACACCTAAAATATTAGAAAAATAAAATGATATTTTTAGTTTAGTGGGTTTATATTTCACTTGATTCTTAGAGAGAGGTTTTTCTGTAGCTTTAGATGATTCAGGTTTTACTTTTAAAGCCTTGTTGAAATTTTCATTCAACTTTATTAAATAAATTTTATTCTTAAGAAGTTCTTATTGTGACTTATTGACTTAATCTTCATTAGTTTTAAAATTATTACTTTAATCATTTTTCTCTATTCAAAAATTATCATTTTTTAACTTAAGATCTCCTAAATGTATTATTCTTCCTTCTTGACAGCATCTTTTCCGCCTTCAAAAACTTTTCCACTATATTTATTCATCATTATGATTTCTTTCTTGAGATTTATATTTTTCTCAATACATGAAACAATTTCATATTTGAGTTGATACTCTATGTAATATTCTTAACCAACTTCTTAATCACTATCTAAGGAATCTTTTTTTCTCAAATTTTGCAATAAATGCTTTGAATTTTTTCAAACTTTCATCTTTTGAATAATTTTTGTCAATTGAGCCTGATTCAGCTTTATTACTCATAAAACTTATTTTGTTTCTAGTAAACTTCTTTTTATGTTTGTTGAATGACTTTTCTTCTTTAGAACTTTTGTTACACTTCTTCCATCAAGGTTTTTCCTCATAATCATATCGATATTATCCAACTTTATTCTTGGGGAAATTCATAGAAAAGTTATCAATTCCACTACACTTGAAATATTTTAGAGGATGTTTTCCTATATACTTTTTTATTCCTATTATATAGTTTTTAGTGATAAGAGATATGGTTTTTTTAATTCAACTCATCATCCTCTTTATCTTCAAAATCACAAGGATCAACATTTTCAGCATCTTGAATTTTCATTTTTCTCATAGATTCAAAAGTCATTTCATCTTTCATCTTCTTTTTGAAAACTAGATTTATTATCATTTTATAAGTAATAAGAAAGTTATGCAATTCACCAAGAGATAAATCATCTTTATCTTCTAAAGCCAAAATTTTAAAATCAAACCTGCCTGGAAAGTTTCTCATGAGTTTCTTCACAATATTAAAATCTTCTAAGGAATCTCCAAAACCCCTAATGTTGCAAAAAAAATTAATTTAATATTGTGAAATTTTCATCAATAGTTTCTTCATCTCTCATTAATATATCATCAAAAAATTTACTCCAGATTTGTAGCTTTTCTTCCTTCACATTAGTATTCCCTTCAAAAATAATTTTAGCTTGTCCCACATACTCTTTGATGTTTTGAGACTCATCACCTTTATATAAACATTTTCTAATAGATACATAAGAATAGGAATTTCACTACTATTGATAGAATTGAGATTATCCATGATAAGGATTCAATAAGGGAACCTACCTCTAATACCAATTGAAGTTATAAAGGATCGTAAAACAACTTAGAGGGGGATGAATCAGTTGTTGCCTTTTACAAATTTCATATTTAGTAAATTTAACCCCTAAAATTTGTTAGAGTTATAAACATATAAAATTTTAGTAAACTCAAGTATATACAGAAAAATAAAATAAAATAAAGTACATATGAATTATAAGGTTTGGCCTCATTGTAATAACCTACATACTTTCCATAGCCACTCCCATGGGTCTATAGAAATTCACTATTATAAATAAGTGAATAAAACTTATGTCAACTCCCATTAAACACCTTATATCTCTTTATAGTAATGATTATACTAACTCTAATCAGTTTAAAAAATTTACTTACAAAAAATTGATACACAAAAAAATATGTAACTTGTTCAAACTGCTTTACCGGTGATTAGTCTAGAATGTTAATCTAATCTACCTATATCTAATTCACTAGTGTATAATGGAATCAGTCTGATAACCTTAGTTCGATGACCCAATTATCAATCTATGAAAATAAAAAACTTTCTAAACTACCTGTAAAATAAATAAGTGCTTCTCAAAAAACTTCTCAAAGATCATATTGTTTCCCTCGGTCTGATTCCCTCAGTACGGTAATCTGAACTTTTCTTAGTTCGATCTTCTTATCAGAATACTCTGGTCTATAAAATCTTCTTCAAATCAAAACTACATTGGTTAGAAAACTCACCTCTAACACTAATTCTACAACATAAAAACTTTTTTTCAATGGTTAACAGTGTTAGAGTATGATGTAATTTCCACCTCTATTTATAGGTGCTCCATAAATAGTAAATGCAGGAAAATGAAATATTTTCTCATTAATACTACTGAAAATAAGGTTATACCCATGGTTTTAAAAAATGTGGTTATAGGTCACCCCTATACCCATGGTTTTCCAAGAACCATGGGTATAAGGTTTAGTTTAGACCTATACCCATTATTTTTCCAAAAACTGTGGGTATAGGTCACCCTTATACCCATGGTTTTGCAAAAACCATGGGTATAGGGTTTGGTTCAAGACTTATACGCATGGTTCCTCAAAAAATTGTGGGTATAGGTGAAACCTATACTCATGTTTCTCTAATAATCGAGGTTATAGTTTATCCTTATAGCCATGGTTTTTGTAAACCATGGCTATAGATTTTCCCGTGTAAGAATGGGTAAAAAAATTCCCACAGGAATACCTATGGCCACATTTTTCAACCTATATCCATAGTTTAAAATAATATATATAAGTAAATATATATTTTTATACCGATAATCATATATGGTGTAGTGGTTAGGCACTTGGATTATATAGTGGCGGTCCAGGGTTTGAATCTGGTGACATGCATTTTTTTAAATCCAATAATCATGGTTTTAGAACTGTAAGTATAAGTTTATTGACACGGTGAACTCACCTATTACCATGGTTTACAACTGTGGAAATAAATTTTTCAAACCATGTGTATAGCTATAAGCTAAATCGATGTATTAAGCTCTCATGGTTCTTTGAACCATGGGTATAGCCTATACCCACAGTTTTATGGGATATACCCACAGCTCCAAATCGTGGGTATAGGGTAATGTTTCAGTAGTGTCACCCAAATTCCAAATCTACAAATTTTATTCACATTTGGACTTTATTTTTGACTGCGTCAAACCTTATCATCTCTTATATTGTCTTCTCTGAACTTCTTAAATCTTAAAAACTCTTCTAAAATTTTCTAAACAACAATCCAGAAACACTAATATAGAAAATTTATTCTGAAATATTTTTGGTCATTCCGATACTCTTGACCCAATTGAAATACATAACAAGTTTTTTCTCTTAACCCACTAAAAAACAAAAAATATATAGTTGGTCGCTCCAATGATCTGATCCAATTGAAAATGGTTGAATACATTGTTGCAACTTCTAAAGACTTTAGCTTTCAGTGGCCACTTTAGTAGAAAATCATACATTTCTGGAAACTTCTTTTTTCAAAGGCTCTGTCCACTCATTTTCATCTGATCACTCAGCTTCTAATCTTGTTTTTTTGGAGAAAAGAGTCAAATGGAACTTGATCTCCCCCTTTTTATTTTTTCATGTATAATGGATTGATTTCAAAAAATCTTCTCTTGGGTCAATTTTAACAACTCTTCTGTCGAATTGGTGTTAATTAATCTTCTTTTGGATTGGTGTCAACAACTCTTTAGTGTTAAAAACTAATAAAATACCTCATGTCCAATCAAATCATCATGATAGAAAACTTGAATAACTTCTTCATCTGGTCAAATTGTATATTGAATCAACTTCTCACTTCTTCAAATTTTAAGAACCACACAAACTCAAAAACCAAAACACTTTGATATTTATAACAACCTCTTTATCTGAAGATCTGTGACTAATGTTGTCACACCTCAAACCATGTGTATAAATTTATTTAATTATTTTCTTCCTTAAATAAATTTTTTTGGGGTTCGAGTGAGTCTCAGACGAATTGTTTCTTTTAGTTTTGTTAAAAAGGTGAAATTTTTTGTGTCCACGTCATCAGTCACACAGGAAGAGCTCGATTTAGAAGCCATGTGGATTTTCCCTGGCAACTGTGCGACCATTCATTCTTAGAAAATAAAAATAAATAATTTTTTTAAATTAAAACAAACATTAATTGCATCATTTAAAAAATTTATTATAAAGAATTTTATTATTATTAAAATGAATTAAAACTTTTATTATTTTCATTTTTATTATTATTATTATTATTATTATTATTATTATTATTGTTATTATTATTATTATTATGTTATTAAAAATTTTAATTAGTTTTTTTAGGGTTGTTTTTCTTTTTCTTTAGGGTTTCTGAAGACCCTTATCCTCCTTTCCCTTTTGTGTGCGGTGCACCTAGCAGCCCTCTCCTAGCCTCTACCCTCCCTGCCCCATGTCCCAGCATTTAGCGCTTCCCCCCACCCTTAGTCTCTACCTATTCCCCACTCCGATCCTAGCACAGCTCTAAAGACCCGAAAATTTCAAGGAATTTTTTTTTTATTTCTTTGGAATTTTATGAGTCTGTGGCTTCTAACGACACCTGGTTCCGAGGCCCGGTGTGCCCGAAATCAATTTCCAAAGATTAGCTTGGGTACGTTCAGTGAACGAACGATCGGGTTTTTCTATCTTTTGAACCGGTGCTCGGAATTGAAATCTGAGGGCACCGATGAACTCGCAACGCTGATAATTTCGTAGGGGGACCTTTGTCGTAGTTGCGTTTTGTGCGGGTTGAGGTTTAATAAATGGGGATTTAGATTAAAATAGATAAAATTTGTTGTGTACAAAATTTATTTAAGGAATGTGCTTTTTAATCCTACAAAGGGGGAGTTAGAGGTGGAGCCCACACCCACCTAACCTCCAATGGGAGGGTTAGTGTAGTGGGACCCACAAAAGCCCTTAACTCCTCACCTCCCCATAACACCCCCTTAGCCTCTTAAATCCTCCCTTGTTAAATTTCTTGGAAACTTCCCTTCTTAAAGAGGAGCCTCTCCACCTCCCAAACTTAATGAGACAACTAAGGGGATTTAATAACCTTATTAATTATCCTTGTCACACCTTTTGACTTTTTGAATTGCTTGGAGATCTTTTAAAGGAAGGAGGCTTAATGAAATATTTGTTTTGGAAAATATTTCGGGAGAATTTGAGGGGAGCTTCCTTCATCGACGAAGAATGGCTTCCTCCTCAACTAAGAACGGTCAACGTGGTTCTTTTTCTTTTCTCCGAGACAAGATGGAGGACACCACATCTTCGGATATACTTCAGTGTCGCCAACGAATCTTTTCCCCGCGACGCCGTCAACCGCGATGCCGACTTTTTCCACCGTTGTTGAGGTAGGGAATTAATTTGAGAATGATATCTTTTCCCATGGATGTTTCCTTTTAAAACAAAGAACACAGATCAACTTAATATGGTTCTTTATTTTAAAAGGAAACATCCATGGGAAAAGATATCATTCTCAAATTAATTCCCTACCTCAACAACAGTGGAAAAAGTCGATGTCGCGATTGACAGCGTCACAGGGAAAAGATTTGTTGGCGACGTTGAAGTATATCTGAAGATGTGGTGTCCTCCCTCTTGTCTCGGAGAAAATAAAAAGAATCACATCGACCGTTCTTCATCAAGGAGGAAGTCATTCTTTGTTGATGAAGGAAGCTCCCCTCAAATTCTCCCGAAATATTTTCCAAAACAAATATTTCATTAAGCCTCCTTCCTTTAAAAGATATCCAAGCAATTCAAAAAGTCAAAAGGTGTGACAAGGATAATTAATAAGGTTATTAAATCCCCTTAGTTGGCTCATTAAGTTTGGGAGGTAGAGTGGCTTCTCTTTAAGAAGGGAAGTTTCCAAGAAATTTAACAAGGGAGGATTTAAGAGGCTAAGGGGGTGTTATGGGGAGGTGAGGAGTTAAGGGTTCATGTGGGTCCCACTACACTAACCCTCCAATTGGAGGTTAGTTGGGTGTGGGATCCACCTCTAACTCCCCCTTTGTAGGATTAAAAACCACATTCCTTAAATAAAATTTGTACACAAAAAAATTTATCTATTTTAATCTAAATCCCCATTTATTAAACCTCAACCCACACAAAACGCAACTACGGCAAAGGTCCCCCTATGAAATTATCGGCGTTGCGAGTTCATCAGTGCCCTCAGATTTCAATTCCAAGAACCGGTTCGAAAGATAGAAAAACCCGCTCATTCGTTTATTGAACGTACCCGAGCTAATCTTCAGAAATTGATTCTGGGCACACCGGGCCTTGGAATCAGGTGCCATCAGAAGCCACAGACTCGTAAAATTCCAAAGAAATTAAAAAAAAAATCCCTTGAAATTTCTAGGTCTTTACATTACTCCCACCTCAGGGCTTTACATCCCCGTAAAGCTATAACACAAACTAGGGAAATAAAAGTGGTATTGAGCATGCATATGAGCCTTCCGCTCCCATGTGCTCTCCTGGAGGTTCTCGTGCCGCCAGTGAAAGCTCACCTGAGGAATCGACCGTCCACGTAGGACCTGCTCCTGTCTATCCTCGTTCTCCACTAGAACCTCTATGAAGGTCACCCCGTCATCGACGTCCAACCCCCCGTGGTCGATAATGTGTGAAGGATCATGCATGTATCTCCTCAGCTGAGGTACATGGATGATATCATGCACCCGGTGAAACTGAGGTGGAAAGGTCAAGTGGTAAACCACCCCACCTACCCTGTTGAGGACCTAGAAAGGTCCATTGAATCCTCAGAGATAACTTTCCGCCTCAGCCACATCTCCATAAACCTCATCGAGGTGAGACCCGCATAAAAACATGGTCACCATCCTCGAACTCTAGAGGCCTCCATTTCCTAATTAGAACTGAAACTCAAAACTCCTACAGCCATAAGGGTAAGGTTGGATGACACAAGAGTGATCTGCTACACCCTCCTATGCATGAGTTTATCCTGTGCTACATGGGGTTTCCTTTTCACCGACCAAGGAAAACCCATCCCGAAATTGTTGATAGACCACAACCTTTTTGCCTAATACTATCAATTTGTGTATGAACTGTGATTGCCCAGTCCATACTCAAAATAACATCGTAAGGCCTCGATGCTGCCACCAAGAGGTTCCAACCGAAACTCTCGCCTCAAGGGCCAGATCACACCGTCGGTGTAAGTGTGATTATCGAGTCTCCTCCCAAAGGTATCTCCAGATGTGAGGGTCAAGTCAACGGCTTAACTGGAAACTCTAGGTCTGGGACAAGATTCATGGAAGGAAGGGATGATTCGTATCAATGTCTGTTGTTACGGAAGCTAGTAGAAGACACAGTCCGTACTTCGAATCATCCTTAGAGCCTTTCGGTCGCACTCCTTGACCATATACAGCTACTCTTTCCCCCACCCTCCAGCTCTCTGAGCCTAGCGGGGATTACAAAGGCGGGTGGCTGCAACATGTCAAAATGTTCACCACCCCATGCTGCTCTCCTAGCTCTGCTTCCATGTCTGCTACCTTGCAGATTCATCTATCCTCTTTACTTCCTTTACTTGAAACATTTTACATGCCTAAGTCTCCGAGACTGATGCCAGTTTTCTGCTTTTCCCACTGCTAACCTTCATTGACTGCATCCATTCAGCAAAAGAATTCTCAACCACAAAGGTTCTTTCTAGAACCCTAGCATAAGTAGGAATGCATAGAGAAAAGGTGTTGGCTTGGATGTCCTTAAATATACCTTGCTTGGAAGTCCGAGCCCTGAATCACTGATCATATCATATTCATCGAGTACCAGGAATGGTTTGGTATGCCCCGATGAATTCTCAGCTACTGAAATGTCGTCCTGCCGAAGCTTTATAAGCTCTAGAAAACTCTCTATCACCTCCTCAATCCAGTCCTCAACTGCCTACTAGTCGGGCTTGCCTCGGAACTTGAGGGATATCTGGTGCTGTAACATAAGTAAGGCACTAAGCTTACAAGTATCCTCTACGGGTACCGCTGGTAGTGTCTGCTGACCAACAGGTAGTGATATATCTGGAACACTACCTGATGGTATTATCTCAGGCATAGGTCCACGTACCGAAGCCCCATCACTATACGGACCAACCTCATGGTCTCCCACTGGAAATCACAAGTATCTAAGATATCCATCTACTCTACCAGTGTCTAAACTAGGCGTATAACTCTAGCAATCGCCTCCATCCAGTCCACTACTACCTAGGAACCTATCTCGCCTCGTAACCTCGGAGGCCTCTACTGCTGGAATTCATGCAACGCGTTCTGTCAGCGTGCACCATCCACTATTACAACTGGTGGAAACTACTGCCTAACAGGTGGTGGTGGTGCTGGTACACCACCCGAAGGTGCCAACATAGAAAGAGGGCCCTGCACCGAAGTCTCGTCGCTCGGTGGGCCGTCATCGAGTACTCTCTCAGAACTCCAACTGATTGTCTGCGTCTGAACAGATGTGACATGGTCAACGATTTATACTTGGTGATCTGACCTGGTTTGAGCTGACTTTAAAACTTTTTGAAACACAAAGACAATCGGTTTTTTCATGCACAAAGTCGGAAATCAGTAGTCAGGGCCCTGGTGTATGGATACGTCGGCCGCCACACCAACACTAGACTCCCTGAACTGAAGATCACACTCGGTACCCTTAACACTATTACTTCACCAAAAGGAAAGATCAGAGTCCTGAGTTCTGCGGTAGAACCAAACTCCTATAATACCAATTTGTCACGACCCGTCCTCGGGGCTCATGCGGTGACTACCCCAAGCCCGCCTTCCATAGGCCAGGGGCTAGCGAATAGCACTAAAGGCAATGCCTTCCCTTTTTAATGGGATTTACGCCTTTGGTGCTATTCTCCATCCCCTAGCCTATGGAAGGAAGGCTTGGGGTAGTCACGGCACGAGCCCCGAGAACGGGTCGTGACAACAGCAGCCAAGTCATGTTCCGGTGTTGACTCTCGTCGACCCTTCATGCGGTGCAACCCCCCACCACCACCTCCCTCCTTCACCGATGCGGCACCCTTCCGCATCCTTCCTACTCATCGGCATGACACCACGGATCCCCCTTTCCCAATCCGAAGGCGTGACCCCCCTCCCTGCTCCAGCGGCCCTTGCCCATAGCCCCCAGTCGGCCCGCATCCAGCCGCGTGAACCCCTTCCGTTGGTCTGATGTGGCCCTTGCTAGCTAGCGTAACACCCCCCTTAGATGCGGCCTCCTCCTCCTGCCTGGCCTCTGACCGACTGACCCTCACCCTCTCATGTTGCAACACTTTTCTGGCACCCTCCCTGTCGGCGATCGCCTTGTCGGCATTGCTCAGCCAGTCCGGCCATCTTCCCAGCCGGTGCCAAACCTCTTTCTGACGACTCCACCTCCGATCATGATCACTTCGTTGTTGGAAACTTGTCTGGCCAGTGTCCCACCTCCGAACACCCCCTTCGGGGATGTGCAACTTGCATCTCAGGCCCACTTGAGGTGTGTTTCGGTGTTTGCTTCTAAAGGCGAGGGTTTCGAACCGTCTCGGGTTGGCGTCACCATGCGAAGTGAATATCTTATTCCCACCACTTGGTTTCACACTGTTTGATTTAAATCCCTTATATTTTTTTGAGTCCCTAGTATTTATTTTTTATTACGTTGGACCTTACCACATGTTTTCGGATGCACATTGTTTCATCGTGCCTTGGTTCTGAGGTAGGTCTCCCTTACACTCGCCTTTATAATTTAAGAAATTTTGATTTTATGATTTTCGCACCTTAGTTATATTCTAATTATGTGTCATATGATCCTTGGATGAGTTTCTTAGTGTTCAATGGTGATTTATTTATTGTCTTGTAATATCAGTGTTATTTTGTTGTAAATGTGCACACCTAGCATTTGGAAAACAAAATTTGTGTTGGCATTCGCACATAGTTTATGATAAATAAAAATGAGGTTTGGCACTTTAAATCAATTTAAGGCATGAAATTTGTGTTTTTCACTTTGTTGAGCGTTAATTAGAAATTGTTTTAGAAAATGTTTCATTTGCCACTGATAAATGTCCTATTTGGCGTTTTAGTGAAATGTTTTACTTCAGGGTGTAATAAAAAAAAGTTTTATGGAGTTTTTGTGAACAGTTTGAAATGGTGTGTTTTGTTGAGTTGAGGATACTGGGTGTTTATTCTTTGTTTTGTATTAAATAGAAATTGATTTGGTAAATTCTCATGTATTGTGTCTTTTTCTTTTGTATATATAATTCTCAGTTGGATTTTAGGAGTTAAGTGTGATTTAACAAATGGTTTACTTAAATTTATAAATATGGCGGCAACATGAAAAATGAGGTTTTGGGTTCCTTATATGGTTTCTGGAATGGTTTGGGATTTATAAAGTAACGTTTTGAATAATTTTAATAAACGTTTTGTGTGGAAACAGTGTTCTTAACACCACTTTTGAAGAAGTATTTGATTTTTGAGATAAGGTTTTGGTTGTGAATGTTTGAGGGATCGTTTTTCCATTTCATGAAATTTGTGAAAGGTATTTATTATAAAAACCTCGTGTTGGATGTTCCTCATGACTTAGTTGTATGAAATGGGTGGGAGGTCCTTCTTAAGGTATTCTCATAATCTAATGTTAGGGTTCTTTGGTTGTAACTCGTTATAATTGTTTTACTTTAAGGTGTGAGAATGGTCTTAGGGGGGACTCGAGGTGAGAATTGTGGTGTATTAATATTATTATATATATACTATGATTGGATGCTCGGCTAGCATCGGTTGGATCACCCCCTTTTAAATACTTGAGACATGGGAACCTAGTATATTTATAGAATATTCTGAGAATGATTGCCACACTGGTAGGTTATGGTACTGACTAGTGGCTCATAGTAGGCGAATATGTTTGGGTTCCTTGCTATGGGATTTTCCCTCAACCTTCCCGAGAAAGGATGGTTGAGCATTTGGAGTGTTTTGATTTCATCGTGTGTGACATGTCAAAGAGGATGAGGTCTCATGTATTGGTTTATTTTGGATTATTCTTGATCTCATAGGTTCACCTATGTCTACTCGTTCTTAGTGCTTGCAGTGTTAAATGGGTTACTTGTGTATATATTTTCTTTTCATTTCCCTTGTTGTGTAACTATTGTAGCACTTTCATATGTAGTGTTTTACTGGAAAGTGATGTGTGGTTTTAATGTGGCTTATGAAAGATATTTCTAAAGAAAGTTGTTTTATTCTTTTTGTTCAAATTGAAAATGTAAACATCACTTTCCCTTTGAAAATGCTAATTTCTAACTAAAATAATAACTTGGGTTTTTTAGAAATGAATGAGGACAATGACTCGTACCTTTTTTTTGAGTAACATGTAGAAAACCTTAATTTTATACATTTTAGTTCAAACTTGAAAATGGATGTTTCTTTTATTTTAAAGAAAGTGCATTAGAAATAGATATCGAGCTAGCCTACTGAGTTTTAATACTCACGCCTATAGTTATTTTCTGTTTTTAGTGTTTGTGTAGGCTTCATCTTGGGTGCGCTCTCCTTGGGCGATGCTTGATCGTTGAGTCGGGGAGTGACCCATGGGTTCACACAGAGTTAGTTCGGACATCGAGTTTGGTTAGTTTTATCTTATTTATTTCTTGTTTAGTTGTGTGTTTGGTTTATTTATTCTGCACTAATCTTTATTATTTCCTCTGATTTTATTTATTTTTATTGGGAGGAATTGTTCCCATTGTCTTTGTCGATGCCCTAACACTTGTCGCCAGCCTGGGAGGATCAAGAACGCCTCTCGGGACTTACCGCGGATCGGCTTGGGTGACCGGTTCATGGTCAACCCGGGTTGGTTTGTGAAAGATGCCTCTTCATATTTCTTGAAATTTTCAACACCACAACAACTCAAAACTTAGAAATTGCATTCATGTCTGATCTGGTGTGTCAGATGACCTACATCCGATAAACTGCATCTAATCAATAAATTTTCATTTCTTTAAACTTTAGTAGCATCAAACTTTCTATCTTATAACAATTTCTATGTCTGGTTCTTCTCGGTCCAATGATTTGTTTTAGGAAAACCCTAAGTCCATAAAACTATGTCTAGATAACTTCAAAATCTCCCTTTATTCAAAAATATATATCATGAGATTTTTTATGATTTTTAGAACTTGAAAGAATATAAAAGCATCGTCTGACTTGATTTGTAAAGTTCTACAACATCCTATCAACAACTTTCATAACTTTAGGATTTAGCATCATAACAAACATTCTGAATCCAATTACCAGAAACTTCTAACTTTCTTCATTTTAATAAATTATAATTCATTAAAATTCACAACAACTTCTCAATAAACAAGTTAAAAACTTTTAGCAACACATATTTCACCTAATTTACAAAAACATTCTTTTACAAAAAGTTGTTTATCAAAAAACAAAACTTTGTTAAAACAAAAACATCACAGAGGATCTTCATACACCAATATTAATTTGTATGGTGTGACTACTTCCACTATGACTTATAATAACATAAATTATTATTCTACTTGTAAACTTAACTTCCATTCATTATATTCCTTATTGTGGGATATGATTGACGTCTTCCCTAAAATATAAGGGTATTTCATAACACAGTTTGATTTCTTGAGTTATAATGTTTCTCCTTGAGTTTTTAATTCATTTAATATTATATATGCTATTTATATCTTGGGAGATAACTTTTTATTCAAATATTCTTTACTGATGAGTTATAATCCTTTTTGAAATTGAAACTATGTTAAGAATAATTTTCATCAATTTAAACATGGTTTCCCTCCTTGTCTACAATGTCCCTTCTCACCAATGTTCTCATTTTTAATTATAAACATAATTAAGTGTTATATATTGTGAGAATCATATTTTCATTCTCATATTTTCAAAATAAAGTTTTATTATCTTATTTTATGATTTGTGATTTCAATAAAGGTGTTTTAAAACATAAAAAAGGGATCTTCCATACTACCCTCATTACTTATTGGTTACACATTCTCTTTATTTTTATCACTTTTATGCAATATTATTCTCATAAAATTTTATTTTTTATATATTTACATTACATATATACGTAGTTAAATATCATTTCCATTGTTTAGGTTATATAAGTTTTTAGTTCCCTTTTAAATTCCCTCTTCCAAGTTGACCCGCTTTTAAGGGAACTTTACTATTTATTGTATCATGTCAAGAATCATCCCCATAAAATGTTTTTAAATTATGAATAGATTCTAAAACCCATAATTATTTTATAGAGAACCATCTTGGTTCAATTTTGGTTTCATGTAAAATAATATTCGTTTTCCTTCTTTAAAAATATCCTTACTTATTTGATAAAGCATCACACAAGTGGTTTGTTTTTATTCTTTCTTCTCCTAAATCCCTCTCATGAATTTTCTATATTAGAACTCCATGTTAAATACCTATGTACCTTTTACAATTAAGTAAGTTAAAAATGATTTAATTCCTTATTCTCTTGGGAATACTTATGATTTGGTCTTTGGTTATGCCTTGAATCATAATTATAAAGCCTTCTTCCTTATCATGGGTTTGATCATGATTATGATTTATATAAATTTTATTTTCCTCATGTGTCACACATATATATGATTTTAATTTATATTATGGGTGGTTATAGAATTATATATCCCTATAATTAATTGGGTAAAGATTTATATCCCATGAGATTTTATGTAAGGGATTAGGGAGTGAACCTAATCTACTATGGGACTTTGTCCACTATGTTTATGGGAATGGGGAGTAAACCCAATCCACCATGGGACTTTGTTTATTTTATGATTATGTTCTTGGGAGTTACCCTTAAATTATTTTTATTATGTTGTGTCTTATGTTGTTTCCACATATTTCATGATTACATGATCTTATGATTTCATTTTCTTATGTCATGTTTCCATGCTTATGATCATCCTCTTTATATTTCATGTTCATGTTCCTTACTTACATTCTCATACCCATATACTTATTTTATGCTCACTTTTGATATTTTATTATTATCACTTATGCTTATCATTACTGAGATTTTTATCTCACCCCATTCTTATATTGGCCTTCCTCGGGTTATGAAAATAATTATAATGCATGAGAAGCCTAAAAGGGGGTCTAGATGAGTTCGATTATGGTGAAATGTTCACAAGTATTGTGGAATAATTTTCTGATGTAACTGATCCTCAAAGACAATAAATCTTCTATTCTTAGGATTTTGAGATTTTTTTATGAGATTTAATGTCTAAATTATGGAAATGATGTAAAAATTAAGATATATTTGGATTGAATTACTATAACCACTTTATAAATCCTTGAACTGAATCACCCAATTTGTTTTGGAGTACCACATAACCTCATGCACATATCTTCATATAAAGAGGTTTTTAACTAGCAGTGAGGGTTATAATAGCACCATGGGGATAATATACCCTCTATAATAATAGTTATACACCAAAATAGAAATAATTATAAATGTACATTCAAGAATAACACAACAAAAACTGAAATGAAATCATCATGTTTTAACAAATGGAATCCAGAACATACAATATAAACCAAAGACATGGATGTGTCACATCAGTCAAAGTATGAAAACCAAAGTCAATAAACTAAAACACTGTAAAAATAGTTTAGATTTTATCCTAACATTGCCTCCATCCTCCAAGATCCACCTACTTAGCTCTATAATGCAATGCCTTTACCCTTAGTTAGACCCCTAACCATAAAATATGCATACGCATTGAGATGCCTATGTAGGGTGTGAGTATAAACCTGGTAGGATACCACTAATGCATCCTTAACATAAAGTGCATATATATATATAAGGTGTATTCCCCTATGGTAAGTAAATACACAACCAATCAACCAATCATATTGAGGTGACCCAAGATAAACATACCTTTACTCTACAAAATTTCCATAATTAAAACGTTACATTACATAATAAACTCAATTTCCCAAGAATTGAGAGGTTTTTTTTCATTAGATACTAGCTACATAAAAAAATTATTTACAATTATTATGTAAATTTCCTAATAATTTCATCATACTAGGTATTTTTCAAAACATATCCCAAGTTAAAATCATCATTATGACTTGGTAAATAGAAACATAAGAAAGGTATGAGATTAAATGCCCAGTAAGGGAGAAATAAAAATATCAATATGTTACCCAAGGTGAGAACAGAAGCATATGAGAAAACATAATAAATCTATGATTAAAAAAACATGGAATCATAAAAAAGATACTCGTATGGAATGATTGTAGAACAAATAATCCCATATGATCAAACATATATCATAGCATAAATACTGAGAAAACATGAGACTTAAATTATGATCCAAGGAGTATGTCACAATCACAAGTCAAAGGAGTGTGGCACCAACATAATCATATAAACACAACATTGTGTATCAGGTATCACAACTTGTTTCCCATATAGGATTAGATATCACAACCTATTTCCCATATCAGAACATGCATCACAACATGTTTCCAATTTTATATTGAGCATCACTACTCATTCACCATTATCACGTGATATGTAAAGATTTACCCAATGCATTGGAGGTATATATAGTGCCCAAAAATCACTTAAAGATTAAATATACACATTTGTGCCACAAGAAAATATTTAATCATTACATCATTAAAACCCAAGAATAAGAATAGTTTTCACATTACATTTCAAAATGTATCACATAAATAACCACATAAACTAGATCAATTGAAACCAAAATCAATCACCCAAAAGATTAAATTTATAAAATCATTTAGAGTATTATTTATGAAACATAACATCATGGAAAATAGATCTCTTTGAGATAAGGAGGAAAATGGAAGTCAAATAATAAAATAGAGTCACAAAACTTATCTTTAAAAGGAAATTATGAAGATCACGTGAATTGATACATATTTAGATTTCAAAATAAAAAAGTGGAACATTGGCAGTAAGTGAAAACATGAAATTAAAAGAATGCATATTTGGATTTCAAAATAAAAAAGTGGAACATTTGTGGTAATTGAAAACATGTAATTAAAAGAAGATCCACTTAAGAGAAATTATCACTTAAGGGGATGTGAATTATTCAAAACATATTATAATTTTATGGAAATAAAATCATTCATAGAAGATGATTTTAAATAAGAACTCAATTTCCCTATAGAGATAAAAGTGGAATCATATGTAAAAGGGGTTATTGAATATAGGTAACATTTAAGAATGAATTTTAAAAGAAACTACATAACTCAAAGAAAGAGATTTTGAGTTACCAAAGTCTCTTACCATTACTCTTTATTCCTAAGTAAGTGCTTCAACCTCTTGTATCATAAAGATAAATATATTAATTTCCTATTTAAGAACCATATTCATATACATTTCCACTTATGCCCTTAATTTTTAATAATTTTCTTCAGGAATTATATTTTTATGAATGAGTGTTGATTGTTTATACTAGTTTTATAATAGAGGTTTCAGACTATAGAGACCATGTTTTTGCCGTGTAAGACTTTAGAATATATCTAAAAAATATTTCCAGATCCAAGCACTAAGACGGAATGAAATTATAAGGCCTAGTGTACCTGGAATTAATTTTATAAAAATATTAAATATTTTTTATATCATAGGCACATGATTTATTAAAGAAAATTGGATAACTCTTAAACAAAATATCATATTGAAAATACAAGACCATGGTTGATTCTGGAATGTGAGGTTTTCCCTAGGTGCGATCTAAAGTTGGTCGGCGCTGGGAATTCAGATAAAATGGTCATTGTTGGGTATGTTTAATTAAAATAAATAATTAATTTTATTAACTTTATTAATTTTATTAAATAACCTAGACCTAATTTTCTCTTTAAATAGCCCATTATGGCATATCTCTAGGGTTAGCAGCATAACCTTGGGATCTTTGAGAGGAGTCTTCTTCCACCTCTTGTTGGTGAATCGGAATCATATGACAATGAAACTTCAGATCTAGACGAATCAAGCCACAACAAATGCAACGACTTCTCTCATTCATTAGAGAGTATTTTATTCACTAAAAATGATCCAATTTTAGGTAGGACTCATCAATTTGTGGATTATTCATCAATTGATTAAATAGATTGATCATGATCATACTATTTCTTTAATCTACATTCAATTAAGCCTTTTCATGAGCCTGTGAATCAATTTTAAATTATTAATTCAGTTTTTCTCACCCCGAGCATCCCAATTTATATATGTTGGCCAAGAAATATTGGGTAAAGATTATTGTACATTTTTTATTGTGTTTTTACCTCTATGTTCTTCACATTCTTTGTATATTGGACTATGGGGTCTCAATTTGATATTACCAGGAAGGACCAAGCACGATTGAACCCCCGGATTCATGACGTATTTACATGCAATGAATGGATTGGTGATCAAGGATATATTTTGGATGATTTTTAGGTTTCAGATGATTACTTCATGAATTTGGGATTCGAAGTGGAGAATGGTGTGAAACGGGGAGCATGTGAGGCGTGCAAGGTGTAAAACAAACTCTCATGGATTGACGAACCAATTTCAGGTCATTATATGGCTTGAAACAATGTATGGAGGACCTTTCCTTCAATTTTGTTCAGCCCATAGGTGAGATTCATAGTGGAGGATCCAGATTGGGAACACCAAAAAATAGATCATGAGTTCTATGAAAATACCAACTACACATCATGTAGTTTAGAAGAAAACATGTTATGTATGGCCCTATATATGGTGGCTAAGGTTTTGGGAGAGTAAAGTATTACATGTTGTGTAGGACCCCCACATGCCATGTGACCCATGTGTTGGAAACCTGACATGTACTCTGAGAGTACATGGGAATGGGAATGGCCAAACACATGTTGTGTACCAATACGTAGCCAGGGTACATGGACACGGTCCAAAAGACACAGTCAAAACCCCATGTGGGAGGACACACCATGTACTAGAGTACACAGACATGGTCAAGGTCACATGAACATGGCTAAGAGCACAGGCAGGGCCCCAGGTGGCTGAGGCATGTCGTGTAGTTCCCTTACACACTATGTAGGGATACATGGGAAAGAATACATGTACCGATAGGGACACGACCAGATAGTGTAGCAATACCACATGTCGTGTGGGTACCCTTACACATTGTGTACCCCTACTACCTTTATGATGAAACTTCTACCTCTCATATCTCTTTCATTTGGACTCATATTTTGGTCTTCAGGTAGCATATTCTAAGTTTTTTTTCTACATAGAATGTGATGGTAGCCTTCATAGTGGATTTTGAGATACGATGCAAGATTTTCTAAGTATGATGGTTCTTTAAGAAACACTTGATGATGGTAGTGATCAGACAAGATCACATGATTCTTCTAGAGTGGCACCCTCTTGCTAGGTAGGGCATGGTTCCTCTAATTATTACTAGAGTGGAACCCTCCTATTGGGAAAGGCATGGGTCCTCTATCGACCACTAGAGTAAAACCCTCCTATTGGGAAAGGCATAGTTCCTCTATCAACTACTATAGTGGAACCCTCTTTTTGGGATTATCATGGTTCCTCTACTGATTATTAGAGTGGAACCCTCCTACTGGGTAGGGCATGGGTCCTGTATTGACCACTAGAGTGGCACCCTTCTGCTAGGTAGGGCATGGGTCCTCAATTAACTACTAGAGTGGAAACCTCCTACTGGGCATGGCATGTATCCTCTACTAATTACTAGAGTGTAACCCTCCTAATGGGACAGGGCATGGGTCCTCTATCAACTATTAGAGTGGAACCCTCCTGCTGGGAAGGTCATGGGTTCAATTGACTATCGGAGTGTCACCTACCCACAGAGTTAGGGCATGGGTCCTTCATCAATTACTTGAGTGGAACCCTCCTATTGTACCGTATCATGGGTCCTCTAACTATATATTTTTTCCATCAACTATGTGGTACAAAGGAGAGGTGTGTATTGACTTGGATGTCGCTTCTTATAGATGCACGAGATATTGGGCATCATTGATGGACCTCTTGTAACTGATGAAACTCTTTCCTAGGATAGGCTATGAGATGGAGATCCCATTTCTATCTTGTTTTTGCTTCTTTGTTTTGAACATATATATATATATCTATATCCATGTCATTGTATTTTGTTACTCTCTTTATTTGGGTTGAGCTGTCTATTCTTATTGTGTCTCTTACTGCTCCCCCTTTAGATTTTGGGGCATCCTACTAGGTATGTATATACTCACCCTTACAAGGGATTTTCCTACACATGAAATGTCTTATGAAGAAAATGGATTGGTTATTGGTTATTATAGAGAATCATAGGGATACCTGGTGAATCTTACCACATATGGTGGTCAGGTCTTGGAGATATGGATTCAGGATCTCTCAGCATTTTACTTTTCCAGATTTTTTAGGTTGGGACATCTTTCCAATTGGGCATGTATTTTTTCCCTTTACTTTTCAGTTTACACTATCGTACTCTTTGTATTCCCTAGAGGTTTTTCATGTATGGTTATTACTCTAGATGTTTCATATTTTTCTTTTATTCTTCTACACTTCTTTATTGAGATGGTCGGGTCTGTGTGTATTGGTACATTAGGAAAAGGCCCCCCAAGTTAGTTATTCCTTTTAGTGCTTGTCGCCGTCTTCTGGCCTATGGAGGCAGGCTTGGGGTAGTTGTGACTCGAGCCCCATTGGGTTGGTTCATGATATATTAGTATCAAATTTGGTTATTTCCTTTATATTATGTTTGTATTAGTCCCCATATGAGGATTTGGTTGGGATTTAGATCAATAGTTTCAAGGTGTTTTGAGTGCAGCTTTTAGGCCAGGGAACCTATCATTGGTATGGGTGGCCGACATATCCATTCACCAGGACTCTGAAAACCTTATTGTTGACTCAAAATATTGAGACATTATTTGCATGGATAAATGTTACATGCATCATATAAGATTGAGTCTTTGACTATCTTTCTCGATTCAGATCCCTGTTGTATATATATGTTCATCTGACCATGGTACATATATCTTGATTAAATTTTCATGATGTCTCTATGATGAAATCCAGCTAGGTTACCAATTATGGATCATGATAATTATCCTATGAGTGATGAGGCCTTAGTTCAGGGGTCATCTCATGATATTCTTCCTCTAGGAAGATAGGTAGCAGCACCCCCACCTATTGAGTAGTAGATCATACCAGCAGAGTAGACTGAGGATGCTTATAAGCTTAGCACACTTCGTGAGTTCCAAATAAAAAGGTCACGGAGGTTCCATGGTGATCCATATCCCCTGGTGATGTAGTATTGGTTGTAATCTAGCCTTTTCCACAAAGCATTTGGGTGTTGGTGGAGTCTTGTTACACAAATACATGATCAGCTGACACTATCATGGCTCAACTTCCAAAAACTATTCTATGAGGAGTAATACTCCTCATGTTTGTGCTCAGTTTGGATTGAAGAGCTTCTAGAGCTACAACAGGGAGGGATGATAGTTTTTGAGTATTCTAAGAGGTTCACAGACCTTATGTGGCACTCCCTTTACATGATTTTTCATGGCTACTTTCAGGAATGAAAGTTTTAGAAGGGTCTTCGTAGAGATATTTATGATAGTTCGGTACCCTTGTGAATTATCACCTATGTTGGGGTGTTGGATTGGGTGCTGGTGATGGATATCTTCCTATCATAGGGATGCCAGGTAGCTATAGTTAGTAGTGAGTTTTATAGATCTAAGTCATCTGTAGCAACTAGAAAATTCCATTTGACAGGATCTCGGCGCAAGAGATCTTCTTAGGATCATGCTTGGGCACATGATTAGGGGAATCATAGAGGACCAGTATATCCCATAGAGGGGTGGTGTTATACGTGTGATGGTTTAGGTCACATGGAATATGGTTTCCTAACCCGACGTGCTAAGGAACGTAGGTAGATAGCAGATGGACTGCCACGGTAGAGGCAGCACCATGATCATGGATCTCCCAAGAAAGGGTAGGGTGTCCCCCAGGGAGTAAAATCTAAAAGAGGTTCAGTTGGGGATCTGGGAGGAGGATCTATTGGTGGTGTAGAATGCTATGATATCCTCCCACCACCATCACTAGGTAGCCCATGTCTGGATCAAGGAGCAGGCGACTGGGTCCGCGGACAGTTGCAGGCCATGGATGCCTATGACTCAGCGATGCATGAGATTATTAGAGTTGTGATATTTGTTTATTATACTCTTTATTTAGTACTATTAGACATAGGTTTGAGTCATTCCTTCATCTCTTTACTCCTGGTGCGAGAGCTAGAGTTCCCAATAGAGACTTTATCCCAACATCTTTTTCTTGAGGTTTCTATGGAGAATGCTTCTTCTATATATTCTATTTTCCAGCAATGTGAGTTATCGCTTGGTGGAGAGATTTTATCATGGGACCTTTTGGTCATCATGATGGAACCCTATGATTTCATCTTGGGTATGTATTGTTTTTTCATAGTATGAGCCCAGATTTACTATCACCGCGGATGAGTCATATTTCTTCACATCGATGGGACAAGATTCTTCTTTATGAGTCATATAGATCTCATAGAGGGATGAGTGGGTTTTGTGAGTAGGTGGATGAATCCCATTACCCATAAGTTGGAGAGTGTATCCCTTGATATAGTAGGATATTCAGGAATCTGGATTCCTTCAATCATGGAGGATTTTATATACATCTTCCTTGAGGATGTTCTAAGACTACCTCTGAGGTGGGAGATGGAGTTTTGTATCGACTTTTATCCCAGTACTGCTATGATATCTTCTACAGTATATCTTATGGACCCTATCTAGATTAGGGAGATGTGGTTATAGTTAGAGGACCTTTAAGAGAAGGGTTTTATCAGACCCAGTGTTTCCCCCTGGGCAGCTCTGGTGTTGTTTGTGAAAAATACAGATGAGAGCTTATAGATTTGTGGGGATTATCATTGCCTGAACAAAGACAAGATAAAGAACAAGTACCCCTTACCGAGGATTTATGACCTTTTTGACCAGTTTCAAGGTGAGAGATAGTTCTTGAAGATCAATTTCAGGTCTGGTTATCTCTGGTTGAGAGTTTGTGAGGCTGATATTTTGAATCTTTCATTTTTATGTCACTATGGACACTATGAGTTCCTAGTGATGCCCTTCAGTATGAGGAATGAACTTTTTGTGTTTATGGATTTGATGAGCTATATTGTATAGCTATACTTAGCTTGATTTGTAGTTTTCTTCATTGATGACATACTCATATACTCTGCATCAGAGGAGGAGCATGAAGAGCACTTGCAAATGGTCCTAGATTTTCTTTGAGAGCACCAGCTTTATGGAAAGCTCTCGAAGTTCCAGTTCTAGATCCATGAGGTTCAATTTTTGGGTTATTTCATCTCTGAGTAGGGAATGGATATGGAAAAAGTGAAGATCGATGCATTTTTTTCTTGGTAGGGACCTATGAGCATGTTAGATGTATGGATTTTTCTTGGCTTGGCGGGAAACTATAGGAGGTTTATGGAAGACTTCTCTAAGATCGCATCCCCTTTGATCACCCTAACATGGAAAGGGTATCCATCACTAGTGTAAAAAGCCTTATTAATGTCATTTTTTTATTTTTTACATCTATTTTTAGCCTCCATTATTAATGGAGATGTTATAAATATTGTCTTTAACGTTGGTTAGAACAAATGACGTTGTAAATCAAAAATGGAACAGATTTTTTATGTCAGTTATTAAATAACTGACATCAAAAACCCTTTAGGATGAAGGTTTTTTATGTCAGTTACTAAATAACCGATGTAAAGAACCCTATATGACATCGGTTATAAAATAACCAACATAAAAAATCAACATAATATATTTTTAATGTTGGTTATAAAATAATTGACATAAAAAAATATTTTTTTAAATAATTCATGTTACCCTTCCTCTCCACTGTCGACTAAACCAGAAACAAGTAGAACCATTAGTAGAGCAGCAACAAAATTAAAGAAGCGGAAATAAGTAGAACCAGAAACAGAACCAGTAGAAAAATTACACATACATAGTTACAACATTCAAAAATTACAATATTAACTAAAAAAACCTAAATCCAACCAAAACAACTACCAAATACACATTTATAATTACAACATTCAAAATTACAATATCCACTAAAAACAAACTAAAATCCAATCAAACCTGTGAATAATTTGACCATTCTACTTCTAAGTGTGAGACCTCTTGTGAACTATAAGGTTGAAGGTCATAAAATATCTACAAATTAAAAGGAAATTAGTTAACATGTATAATGAATAAAACAAATTAAATATTAAGGAATAGTTTATAAGGAAATCTAACCTCGTTGAACTTTGTAACTATTCTAGTCGTAATTATTTCATACATAAATCTTAACACATAATATACACATTAAATGATGCCTTTTTGTTTATGAAAATTATGTTTAAATGAGTTTTTCAATTCAAAATATCATTTTTATGTAATACATCCAAAATGTACTAATTATAAATGGATATTCACCTTACTTTTACATATTTGATCTTGAAATGATTTTTCTTTATAGTTTTTAAAAATAAATCCCATATTCTATTAGAAAATAATATGAATGAAATAAATTTAAAATTCATTATAATATAAACTATTAATAAATTAAATCTTACTTTTCCAACATGTTCTTAAAATTTCCTCGCACATCACTATGGATAGAGAATATCCAGCAAAGTGTCTTCTCCCTTGTACAAAAAACACCTAACATCCAATGGTCACTAGTATAAAAGAAAATTTAATGTTATTGGTTATTATGTTAAAATATAAATAACACTTTCTGAGATATATCTTCCATACCTCTCAACATAAGGAAACATACAGCACTGCGTAATTACATTTTGTTCAAATCTTTCAACAATATAAACTGCTCTTTGTTCCTCAGTCAATGCGTGCACTTTAGGTGAAATCAATTGTGGGTCCATCAATCTATATACATTTGTCTTTTCATTCTCCTCACACATTTTATAAATATACCTAATACAAAATAGACATAAGTATAAATTTTCAATAAATTTAAGCAAGGAAATATTTATGTTAAGACTTACATGGAAAAAATTTGAATCACGTTGATGCCCAACTTATCTCGAGTAACAAGCTCCACGATATAATTTTTTAGAATCCCCACATCTATTGTACACCCACAAACATGAGCTTCAATTGGAAACATATAATGACCCACCAAAAAAATTGAATATCTTGACAATCTGTCAAGACTAATAGAATATGTATCTGATGTCATATCCCTTTGTCTTTGTTGTTAGTTATAAAATATTTATTTACCTTTAAAGTATTTCTATAAATAAATAGATAAATATATTAACTTTAAAATGTTAAAACAAATTTAAAACAAAAATAAAATAAAAGATAAAATATACACATACATATATGGTAATGTGTTGCAGAAGTCTAGATGGCCAAACTAAAAAGTGGTTGATACTTTGTCCAACTATCCTCACCTCATATGTAGGTAATGGTACTCTAACTGATATATCTATAATATCTTGTATATTGACCCTATGTTTCTCTACCTCTAACTGTTGATTATGAATTATATCTTCTATATAATATATCATCCTATATGCAACTATATGATAGTGAGGATCATCAACATATAACTCACAATAACTAGGAATTTGTAGAGGAGGGGTGTAGAAGTAGGATAAAAAATGGGTTCTATAGGTGGAGGCGGAGGATAAAAAATGGGGTCTGTGGGTGGAAGTGGGGGAGTGAGAACTGTTGGTGGAGATGAAGGAGTGGGAGTTGCAGTCTGAAATTGTCTTTTTATGTCTGAAAACATAAAATGTACCGACAATCTAATCTTTTCCTCCATCTTCACATTAATATTTTGAAATTAAGCCTCCAAAGATTATTTTTTTTATAAAAACCCTCCATGTAAGAAGCTGAATAATGTGGTAACACTTTTCTCACAAATACAACTGTCGGGTATCCTCGTACACGACCTAGGTGTTTGGGCTTTCCCAATGCTATAGATAAAATATCTTGCCTCTCATTATCTTTAAATACCCCATGTGTACTCTTCCCCTTAAGAGAATCCTATATGAATTATTTGAAAAATTATGTAATGATTCAAAGTATATAAATAATTTGATTAACTTAAATAAATAAAATAAACATCTTATAATCCTATTTGTTACGACCCTCAATTCTTCTATAAGATATTTCCCCTTTTTTCTCATCCAATCCCTCTTCCATTTTTTATGTTCAGAAGGAGGGGATAGAGGGGAAACCTCTCCAGATCTTGAAGACTCAGCTCTAAGTTTTTGTAATTTTTCAGCCATCATTTGTTCTTCCAATAAAGTATACCCTACCCAAGATAAACTATGAGGGTATGTGTTTCTAGATTGGATCTCTTGATGAGATCTCCTTTATTCCATTAAATTAATAATAATAAATCATTAAGATTTCATTAATAAGATCATTAATATAAGAAAACTTCTAAAAGTTTGCATTTAACTTACCAAAAATGATTCTTGTCTTCTACTTTCAACAAATTGTTTCCATGTGTCTTCATCTATAAAAGGATATGTGTGTGTGTGTGTGACATGGATTTTTATGTTGCCTATGCCCAAAAATGAAATCAGATGTGAGGGTTGATTTGAAATCCCTCCATCTCCTAGCATCCATCGATAAACATTTCCTCCTAACTCCTCCAGTGTCAGGTATATCAAATGTCATCTGATAAAGAAGAGGGAAAACAAATTATATTATAAAAATTTCAAGATTAGTCAAACAATAGCAAAAGATATTACCAAAATAGTCACCCACAACTGAGCTAGTGTTGTTTTGTCATCACTTCTCCAATCATTAAACAAAATGTTGGCTTTGATTTTACCACGAGTTGATACAAAACCCTTGAATTGTTTTGTATTAGGACCTCTTGGAATATCATTCTCATCAAATTCTACCACTATCCACTTTTCCTGGCTATGTGTAAGTGATAATTTTGGTAAATGTGTGCAGCCACGTTTACCAACCCTCAAACTCTTCTTTATCTTTTTGGGAGTACATGAAGAAGATTGGGGAACATCAAGAAGAGCATGTGGATGTTCCTCCCCAAAGGTATGATCATTAAGCTCATCTCTAGAAGTATTTGGTTGATCAACTAATTAATATTTCATTATACTTCAAATCAAAGAAACAAACATTTAGTACACAAATATAAAAATTCACATATTACAATTCTAATGTAAACAAAAAATGAAAAATTATGAAACAAAAAAGTAAACTAAAACTTAACACATTATTATTCATATTTATTATAATTAACTAAAATGATAACAATAGTAGTGATATATGAAATTTCATGTAAATGAGTAAAAATAAATCCAAAAATGGTGTAGGAATATTAAAAATGGTCCAACCTAGTAAATATTTTTTTTACAAAAAAAAATATTTTTTAACATATTAGATTTAAAATAATTTTTATTAAAAAAATAAAAAAATATATAAGTTATGTAATGGTAAACAAGGTAAACTAAAAAAAACTAAAATAAAATAAAATAAACATTTCTACTTATTAGTTTTAATACGTGTTTTAATAAAGAAAAAAATTACAATATCTAGCATTTTATGAAATTAATAAAAGTAAACGAGAAATAAACATATGTTACATGTAATATTAGGAATGTACTAATTGATTATTTTCCCAAATTCCTTTATTATGATCATTCCTTATGGCACAAACCATGTCTACAACATGATCATCATTATTATCTATTAATCTTTCTATGGAAGTAGGGATATCACATAAATCAACATCTTTATAAAGTTGATCATCACCAATATATTGTTTTTTTCCTTGTAAAACAATAAAAAAATGTATATCATATTGATCAATAACATAGAAAATTTGTTATTCATGTGTTTCCATTATAAAATAATCAGTTTTATCTTCCAATCTATTTATATTAACAAGTGTCATTCCAAATTCATCGTGTATGACACTGTTGTTACTGATAAACCATTTACAGTTAAACACTGGAATTTTAATTTTAATTAAATCAACCTCCCATATTTCTTCAATGACTCCATAATATTCACTTGATACAAAAATTGGGTTTTTGTCTTTAGAACTCAAAAATGAATTACTTTTACGAACACTAATACACCACTATTCTGAACTATACTTCTGTTGTACTAAGATTTCATATGAAATTTATATCCATTTATGTCATACCTAGACCATGTTATCACATTTAAACTTGGACTACCCACTAACCATCTTAATGTATCTGATGCATCTGATCTACCAAGCATGGTCTTTTTAAACCATGACAAAAAAGTTTTGTTATGCTCATTCAAAATCCAAATTTCTTTCTTATTTGGATGAAATTATTTCAACTCATTAATATGAAATGTTATATATGGTTGAGAATTAGCTATTTTATTCAAGATGTATAAACCTAACTTTTTCATCTGTTCACCTAACAACAATTTGATTTTCAAACCACGAATCCACTTTCCCCCATTATTAACTTGTTCATGGTGATATGGAGGCAAACCAATGTGCTCTACCACAGTCAAGTATCTCATAAAAAACTCCACAACCTACTCAGAAATATACTTTTCAATAATGGAGGCTTCATGTTGATATGTATTCTTAACATACCCCTTCAATATCTTCATATACCTTTCAAAAGGATACATCCAACGTAGATATATAGGTCTACAAATCTTAATTTCTTGAACTAGATGAATCATTAAATACACCATTATATCAAAAAAAGTTGGAGAAAAATACATTTCCAATTAAAAAAGTATATAAATTGCTTCATTTTCCAAAATTTCCAAAGCATCCAGATCAATCACCTTATTAAAAATTGAATTGAAAAAATAACACACCTTCATGATAGTCTTTCTGACATAGATGGGAAATATTCTACGTAATGCAACTGGTAGAAGTTTTTTCATCATGACATGAAAATCATGAGATTTCATACCTATCAACTTCAAATCCTTCAAAGTGACAAATTTTTTTACATTTGTAGAATAACCCTACAATACTTTGATATCATGAAGACACTGAAAAACGATAATTTTCTCCCTCTTGGATAATGAATGACAATCTGGGGGAAGAAATGTTCGTCTTCCATCAGGAGTGGGATCTAACTCAAAACATATTCTCATTGATAGTAAGTCTAATCTTGTATTCAACCCATATTTATTCTTTCCTTTAATATCTAACAATGTTCTAATCAAACTATCGCAATTATTCTTCTCTACATGCATGGAATCAATGTTATGTTTCACTTCATGATATCTCCAATATGGTAGCTCAAAAAATATTGATCATTTCTTCCAAATATGTCTATTATTACCAGATTTATGTGTCTTTCCCAATGTCACATCAAGGTTTTTCACCCTCTCAAAATAATCATCAGTGGATAAAGATTTTGGAGCAATATCAAATTCTTGTGAGTCATTGAATGTATTTTATAATCTTCTATAAGAGTGATCTATAGGCAAAAACTTTTGATGACCCATGTATATTATTTTCCTCCCATGATGCAATTGACAATATGAAGTCTGTTGTTCGCAAATTAGACACGCTTTATTCCCATTAAAACAGTATCTAGACAAATTTCCATATGCTAGGAAGTCATTTATAGTGAACATAATCACTACATGCAGTTGAAAATATTCCATTTTATAAGAATCATACACCCTAATACCATCCTCCCATAATATTTTCAAATCATCAATTAATGGTGATAAGAAAACATCAATATCATTTTTGAGTTGCTTTGGTCTAGATATCATTAAACCCAACATGAGATATTTGCACTTCATACAAAATTTGGGAGATATGTTGTAAATTACCAATAAAATATGCCATGAACTATGTGTGCTACTGAGGCTTCGATATGGATTCATTCTATCTGTGCACAACCCAAGTCTGATATTTCTAACTTCATTTCCGAATATAGGACATTGCTTATCAATTTTCTTCCATTGTGGACAATTAGATGGATGATTTATTTTTTCATCACATATTCGCTCATCAGTATTCCATATTAACCTTTTTTCATCATGTGAATTATCAAATAAATGTTTCAAATGAGGAATTATATGAAGATTCCAAAATACCTTGGAATGGATCTCTATAATATCTACATCAACCTGTGATTTTTCTTTCAACTTATACTGTGATTTCCCATATTTAGGACACTCTAATAGAAATTTATATTCCTCCCTATATATCACACAGTCATTATGACAGGCATGTATTTTCTTGTATCCCAATCCCATCGGGCATAATATTTTCTTGGTCTTATAATGTGAATCTAGAAGAGTGTTGTCTTTAGGAAGAATGTCTTTCAATAATTGTAGCAGCTCTTTAAAACTCTTATCACTCCATCCATGTTTTTCCTTTAGTTTAATCGATCTTAACACCAACAATAAAACCGTAAAATACTTACAACTAGGATACAATGGTTTTTCATCATCACCATATAGATTCTCAATTTTCAATTCTTTCTCAATTTTTTCTGCTTCAATATCATGAATCATTTCTTCAATTTCATCAAAGTTTCCATCTTGCAAAGCATTATCATCAATAGATCTGAAATTCTACCCAGTTTCACCATGCCAAATCCAAGGGCTGTAACTTGGATTAAAACCATGACAAATTAAATTATTTTTTATCTCTATAATTTTCAATTTCTTCATATTTAAACATTTATGCATGGATAGAAAAAAATTTCGTTGTTTGGAATATTTCATTTAGAAAATTCTAAAAAAGCATCAACACCTTCCTCATATTCATCACTCATTCAATGTGTCATAATCCAACTTTGACTCATTATTACCTATAACAAATATCAAAATTATACATCTTATTAAGATAATACAGTTTTATATTAATATGAAATATGTCATAATTTTAAAAATATATGCATATTTGAAAAATATAATTACAAATTCTATACAATAATAGAATATAAGTTTAAATATAAATCATAAATCATAAAAATATATGCATGAAAATAATTTTAAAAAGATAATATAGTTAGATAATCCAGTTTTATATTTATATGAAATATTCCATAATTTTAAAGTAACACAGTTTTTAAATATAAAACAAATATATGCGTATTTGAAAATTATAATGATATTGTTTTTGAGCAATAAGATAGAAAACCACTATGTAAAAATAAAAAACCATTCCCTAGTGTGATTTATTATTATCCCATTATAGCATGATTTTTGTTACTTAATTTTTTATCCTAATTATCTAAAATATTAACCTAATAGGTCTTAGGATTGTATTGAATTGAAATATTTTCTTTATTTAAGGTAATTTTGATGGTCATATTTATGGGTTTTAACATTCTTATTGAGTTTTTTTTTGGAAAATGGTATTGTGGAAAATAGTCTTGTGTACAGGCCTTGAGAGGAACTTAGATTGTCTTGGGAAGGTGGTGCAAATATCCTATTCAAGGTATGTTGAAAGGTTATTTTGGGGGCTACTTGGATAACATGGAATGCCTCGAACCGGTTCACTTTATAAAAAATAACCAGACTGGTTGGTGGTAAGGCCTCAAGCGAGCCTCCCCATATGCTATAGGTTTGCAACTAGTAGCAACAGTTTAATGGTTGTATGGTTGGAGGAATTTACACTATGGAACAGTACTAAATACAGTATAATAATAATAAATGAAAAGTATTGGAATGTAAAAAAACTAAGATATAATAATAAATAGTTAACCAATGCACAAATGATATCATCCATATATATCCCTTAAGCATAATAAGTTTTAATTAATTCATTATCAAAGTGTAAAAGTTTCATCTAGTATCCCAATGATCATCTCATCCATTTATAACACATCAGGATACATCAAAAATGTATATTTAGTGACATGGTATGCATATCTAAATTAAACTCCATATTTAATTTTATCTCCTTATAATACTCATTGGAAATAAGGTAAGTAACTAAAGGGAAAACATCATTGAATAAAAATTTCAGGATACCAATGATAAAATAATATCAGGATACTAAACCACCTTCAATAATTAATAATGAGAGACACAATGAACTAAATTGAAAAATGTAGATTTATCATCTATGAAAAACCAATGATAAAACAATATCAAGATAATAAATCACCTTCAACAATTAATAGTGAAATACATGATGAATGAAACCACAAAAAGTAGATTTAGGGCATCCACGAACAACTGAAATCGAAGAATGTGAGGATTACTTGAGAGTTTCAAGTTGAGAAAATAGATGCGCTAATGAAAAACATGATGAAATAAGCTGGAAAAATGAGTTTGGAGGCCACAGGATTGAAGAATCGATTCTAGGGCTTTCGTGAGAGAGAGACTGAGTTACTGTCACTCAAAAGAAAAATAGCAGAATGACTCGAAATGAGAGTTCATAAAAATTTTAAATTATTTATTTAATAACTGACATGCTAAAGAGTTTTTTATCACATTTATCACATTTTTTGTTCTATAAACTACATGATAAAATGATTTATAACATCAGTTATATAATAAATGATGTAAAAAATTAGCTTTATCACATCAGTTATTTTATAATCGATGTGGTAAAGTAATGATGTTTGCTTTATCATGTAGGTTATTATATAACTGATGTAAAAAGTGACTTTATCACATCGGTTATTTTATAACTGATGTGATAAAGCGAGATACTATATTTATCACATCGGTTATAAAATAACCACTGTGATAAAGTGAGATAATTAATTTTTTACATCAATTATAATATAACTAACATGATAAATCAATATACAAGTCTTTTCACGTTGGGTATAAATAACCGGCATAAAAAATACCGATGTGATAAATACTTTTTGTACTAGTGTGTTTACATAGATTGATCAATGTTAGAAATACTTTGAGGAGTTGGGGTTAAGGCTGATGAGTGCTCCTGTTTTGAGACTACCAGAGGAGGGAGTAGAGTACATAGTGTATTTTGATGCCTTAGGAGTTAGGCTCAACTACATATTGATACAAAGGCATGAAGTTATCACATATGGGTTAAGGTATTTGAGACCCCATGATAAGAACTATGTGAATCATGACCTAGATATGGTAGTGGTAGTCTTTTCTTTGAGGTTGTAGAGTCATCTCCTGGGGGAGCACTTTGTTGTTTACTCAGACCATCAGAGTCTCAGATATGTCTTCACGCAGAGAGACTTGAACCTGAGTAGAGGCATTGGTTGGAGTTACTATAGGACTATGACTTTTAGATAGTCTATACTCTAAGAAAGGGTAATGTGGTGGTATATTCCCTTAGCAGGAAGACCCAAGCTCATTTAGTACAAAAGGCATTTGGGTAGTTGGCCTCCTTATAGCTGACCTTGGTTGAGTAGGTGGGTGCATCTTTTCTTTAGTCAATAGTATTAAATCCCCCACTCCTCCATCATGTGAGAGATTCTTAGTTAGGAGATATTGGCTATGAGGTCTTGTGTGACCATATTTCCACATTATATTCACCAGATAGATTTTCTAAAGGAGGGAATCACGTCATCCTTTTTCCAGGGATGAACGGTGGTCCCATTCACAATGCGAGAGGATGTGATGAGGCAGTTTCACACAACTCTTTTAGACATACATTACAGTATAAGGAAGATTTACAGAGACCTTGAATGGAATTTTTGGTGGGATATCATGAGACAAAGCATGACTGAGTTCATCTCACAATGCCTTTCCTATCATCAAGTGAAGGTTGAACACTAGTTTCTAGCAGGTTTGTTTGTAAGGACCCGACCCCAGTTTCCCAGAGTCAGTGCCTTGTTTGATTATGTTGGAAAACATAAAAGGAATACAAATCCAAAAGGACCGAGTAGTTTAGTATTATTGGAAACAATTTACATACATAAGTTCAAATTTACATATGGAAAGGAAAAACAACACTAAATTATTCCACTAGCAACATCATGTCTCCTAGATTATGCCTGCATGTCATTCAAATTTACTTCTTCATATCCTGAGAAAAATGAAACATAAGAAAGGGTGAGATCAAATGCTCAGTAATAGTAAGAAATACAGAGGAAGATAATATAAACATTAGAAATGGTGAATAATTGAAAACACATGCCTTTAATAATAAACATGAACACATTATGGCAGGAAAGTGAGCTGAGTAAATAATGTCATAATAAAACATAATCATGGGTATTATACTAGTCGAATAACCACATGAACATTCAATTACTAGCTTCATAATGAGGTAAGTTCATATGCCGGACATTCTAAAACATTTTGTCATGGCGTCGTCCAAGATGTCTAATGATTAAGGCCTCGGCTAAAATCCATATCACATTGGGAAAGGCCTTGTCCAATTCCACATCTATTTGTCTCATGATACCTACCGATGCATCGAGGGGATATAGCAGGACCCACCCATCACATAATAAGTCCAATGCATTTATCATATGAGCAGGGATCAATATAAACAACATATACATTCATATTGAAACTATCATATGAAATGTAACTATCTTTCCCCAATCATTAAACATAAAACACTAACCATTCAGAATAATATGTTGAATGGTTTTAGGATAGATCATCCACAATAGAGTTAGTCATAAACCATTAAATCAAATATGGTAGATGAATTCATAAATTATTAAACCCAATAATACTATGGAGTCAACAAGAGTGTTGAATTAGATGAAAACACTCTTATAAAATCATTCAGCAATTCTGGAGATAAATACTCTTTTATTTTGAAAAGAAGAGTTCTTTTAGAAAAATATTTTTATAAAACCAGAAGTGAAGTAAGATATTATCTTAATAATAAAATGAGTGATTTTATAAAGATAATGGTTTCCAAAAAAACAGATTATAGAGTGCCCTTTAAAGTAGGTAAGAATTTGAGAAATTCCCTTGAATCGGGCTTGTATTTTTTAAACAATTTTGAATGTTACTTTTAAAACATGTAACTATCCATAAAATAAGGAAGTATTATAGTTTGTAAAAATATATATTATACTCACACAGAATATATTAGGATTACATAACAATACATAAGAATTTCAATTGAGGTATTTAGACAATGAAAGTATCCCGAACGAAAATGAAAGTTCGGGTGGAAAAACCCTTACCACTTTGTAATCAAACGATTTGTATGCCCCAAAAATTAATAATATAAAAATTATAGATTTAATAACATGAAGATAAAAATATTCATGATATGTGAAATCAATTGTCAGTATATATACACCATACAAAAGTATTAGAATTGAATATGGTAAATCTCACGAAAATGAAAGTGAGATGAAGAAACCCTTACCTTAACTCCAAACGTGTTCCGCTCTTGAACTTAATCTCTTGTAATATGAAATTATAATTATTAATAACTTATTTAAGAACCTATTAGACATTTATTTAGTTTACCATAATTCTTGTTAGTTCATTTATGTCTTTATTGATAATTTATTGTCTTGAATTTCATCGTTCTGTAGTGTTCGTTTCCTTTATTTTCATATTCAGTTCACTTGTTTTTAAGTAATGAAGTTCATGTGGAAAGGTTATAAATCTCCAGGATTAGAATTATATATTATTAATGAACATAAATAATTGATAATTTTCATTTCTATCATTTTGTTACATGGAATGAGGATAAATCATTGGATGAAAACCACTTCGATTATTCGGCGGTATTTGGAATATTATGAACTAGTTTGGTCATATAACTTAATTATATGTACATATTCTGGTTACTGAATATTAATTAGGTTATAAAACATATACTATAGTTAGGTTTAACCATGAACATGGTTTCATGACCAGTAATGAATAATAAATTTAAGAACGAAACTTCATTGTCCACGAAGGTTATAAATCAGAACCTCATGGACGTCGATTTCATTTATAAAAATAAAAGGGAGGGAATAAGAATATTTATGATGGTTCTTCCATTCACATGATATAAATATAGTATATAGATGTTACTGGAGTTATCATGGTCATTTGGACAGAGGAGGTGAGGAGAGGATAACAAAAGTAGATAAATTGAAATAAAACCAAATGAGAAAGAAGGGTGATTTACCTCTTGAAATAACCTCCTTGAGAAACTCCTTAAGGGAAGGGGTTTTGGTATTTTGGAAAGACTAAGAGCTTCCTGATCGTGGGGAGTGACTAGGGAAGGGTAATTGGGCAGAAATTTGAGGAGCTTAAAGGCTTAGAGTAGTGAAGAGAGGAGGGAGTGGTGAGGGGTTTTATAGTGGAGGAGAGGGGTATATTTTGAATATTTAATTCATTATTTTATTATTTCTATCAAGACAACCAAATAGTGTTGTTTCATGTGACCCCTAATAGTAAGAAGTGCATGTGAGTTCGAACCAAGTGTCCTTGCATCACTTGTGAAGTCATTAATAGTGTATTTAACTGATAAATTGAATATATGGTATTTTACCGTATTTCACTATTCATCAAAAATTCAAGAATTTCAGAAAAATCCCAAAAATTCACCCCTTCCATTTTTTTACATGTAGAATTAAAAAATGAAATACATTTTTCAAAAATAATTTTCTAAATATTATTAATTTAATTTTTAAATAAGGTCATAGTTAATTTGAAAGATAACAATCTTGAAGTGCAGTAAGTTTTATGTGACATTGAAAAATTAATTAAGATCTCATTATCTTATTGCCTTAAGAAAATAAAATAATATTATTATTTACTATTCATAAGTGTCATATTACTATTCATATTACTATTCATAAGGGTATGTTACTATTCACCAAAAAACAAGTTTGTTCCATCAGACTCCAAATGACTTACTGAATACAACTATAGATGACCATTTTTCGAAATTCAAAACATAGAAGAGGCAAAGTTGTGTTTAATGGATAGATTATAAAATTGCATTCTATATTTATTTTCAAAACCTTGGGGTGTTACATTCTCCCCTCATTACAAAAATTTCATCCTCAAAATTCACAAAATATTACCTAAAAAGATTCGGGTATGTCTTTAACATAAGCTCCTCAGGCTCCCATGTTGCTTCTTCCATTTTATGGTTCCTCTATAGAACCTTCACCAGACGAGTCATCTGATTTCTCATTACTTTTTCTCTAGTATCAAGAATCTTGATAGGCTCTTCATAGTAAGATAGATCGGGCTCAAGTTCCACTTCTTCATAAGTGAGTACATGTGTTGGGTATGGCATGTACTTTATTAACATTGACACATGGAACACATTGTGAACCTTGGAGAGACTTGGTGGAATTTCCAAACGGTAAGCTACGGCTCCAATTTGGTCTAGAATTTCAAAAGGTCCGATGTACCTGGGACTTAATTTTCCTTTCTTAACGAATCGTATAATACCCTTCCATGGAGATACCTTTAAGAAAACATGATCACATTATTGAAACTTCAAATACTTCCTTCTGTTATCTGCATAGCTCTTTTGCCTACTTTGAGCTATTTTGATATGGTTCTGTATAATATTCACCTTTTCCATTATTTCTTCAACAAGTTCTAGGCCCATGATCTTTCTTTCATCAACATCATCCCACCAAGTTGGTGTACGACATCTCCTCGCATATAGTGCTTCATAGGGTGCCATATGAATACTTGAATGGAAGCTATTGTTGTAGGAAAATTATACAAGAGGTAAATACTGATCCCACATTCCTTGAAAATCAAGTGAATAAGACCTCAACATGTCTTCTAATGTTTGAATAGTCTTTTCTGATTTTCCATCAGTTTGTGGGTGGGAGGCAGTGCTCAAACGAAGATCAGTATCTAGGGCCTTCTGAAGACTTTTCCAGAATCTTGATGTAAAACGTGGATCATGATCAGAAACAATCGATATGGGTACTCCATGAAGTCTCACAACTTCATTAATATATAGTCTTGTTAGACGTTCAAGTGGTAGATCTTCTCTTATAGCAATAAAATGTGTTGAATTGGTAAGACGGTCAACAATGACCCATATTGCATCGTTATTTCTAGGAGTCATTGGTAGTCCCATGATAAAGTCCATCATGATATTATCCCATTTCCACTCAGTTATGGGAAGAGGTTTCAATACTCCTCCAGGATGTTGCCTTCCAGCTTTCACTTGTTGAAAAATCATACATCTTGACACAAAATCATCAATCTCCCTCTTCATGTTGTCCCACTAAAAATGTTCTTTCAAATATATATACATATTAGTACTACCAGGGTGTATAGAGAAATTGGGACTATGAGCATCATCCAAAAATTCCCTTTTTAGATCAGTTATATTGGTAACACAAAGTCTCTTCCCAAATTTCAAAATTCCATCTTCATATACGAAGTCACTCAATCTCCCATCATTCACAGATTTAATCTTCTTTTGAAACTCCTCATCATCAGCCTGAGAACTTTTTATCCTTTCTAGTAAATATGGTTTGGAAACCATTTGAAAAAGCATTGATGTTTCACCTTCCATGGTTATTCCCATATCCATATTTACTAGATCCATGAAAATAGGATCCCTTTCAACTATCATCTTGTTCAAAACTCCATGATCCTTTCTGCTTGAAGCATATGCCACCTTATTTGCCTTCCCCGGGTGGTAGTGTATCGTGCAATAATAATACTTGAGTAGTTCAAGTCATCTCCTTTGCCACATGTTGAGTTCTTTCTGTGAGAAAATATACTTCAAACTCTTGTGATCAGTATAAATCTCACATTTTTCACCATAGAGATAATGTCTCCATATATTCAAAGTAAAGATTAAAACAGCTAACTCAAGATCATGAGTGGGATAGTTTTTCTCGTGATTTCTTATCTGTCGTGATTCATAAGTAATAAGCCTATCATTTTGCATAAGGACACAACCAAGTCCTTTCTTTGAAGCATCACTATAAATAACAAACCCTTAATTCCCTGATGGTATATTCAATATAGGAGCATTGACTAATCTTCTCTTCAGTTCTTCGAAACATTCTTCACAATATTTTTTCCAAACAAACTTAACCCCTTTACGTGTGATCTTTGTTAGTGGGTTAGCCAGTCGGGCAAAATTCTGCACGAAACACCGATAATAACCTACTAAGCCAATAAAACTGCGTACCTCAATTATGTTTGTTGGTGTGGGCCAATCTTGGATTGCCTTTATCTTTGTAGGATCAACTAGGATTCCATCCTTAGAGACAATATGACCTAGAAAAGAAATCTCCTGAAGCCAGAATTCACACTTTCTAAACTTCCCATATAATTCATGTCTTCTAAGAGTCTTCAGGATAATGTGCAAGTGATTTTCATGATCTTCATAGCTTTTGGAGTATACCAAGATATCATTAATAAATACCACTACAAAATCATCGAGATATTCCTTGAAAACTCTGTTCATTAGATCCATGAAGACAGAGGGTGCATTATTCGATCCAAAAGGCATCACTGTAAACTCATAATGCCCATACCTAGTTTGAAATGCTGTTTTCGGAATTTCTTCCTTCTTCATACACAACTGATGATATCCAAATCGAAGGTCAATCTTTGAAAAGTTTTGAGCTCCATGAATTTGGTCAAATGAATCATCAATGCATGGTAGGGGATACTTATTCTTTATTATAATAGCATTGATTTCCCTGTAATCAATGCAAAGCCTCATGGATCCATCTTTCTTCTTGACAAAGAGGACAGGGGCTCCCCATGGAGAAACACTAGGTTGAATAAATACCTTATTACTCAATTCCTCTAGTTGCTTCTTTAGTTCCACTAATTCCATAGTGGCCATTCTATAAGGGGTCTTCGATATGGGCCTTGAACCAGGAATTAAATCAATATAAAACTCAATTTCTAGTTCTGGAGGATGTCCAGGTAAATCTTCTGGAAACACATCAATATATTCTCTCACAATAGGTACATCCTCTATTTGGACATTCCTTTACTCACCCACAATTACTTCATTCTCTTCCTCCCCAATAATTGAATTTAGTTGAGCTACTAGGGGTAGATCTAGATAAGAATCAGGTGGTGATGATTCTTCTCTAAAGATAAGTTGTTCTTTATCATCATCATCAAAAATAATAAACTCCTTCTTACAATAAATTTTTGCATCATGGTCCGAAAGCCAATCCATACCAAGGATTATATCAAATTAAATCATGGGTATGATGATGAGATCAGCAGATAAAGAACATTTATATGCCCTAATGGGAACTGATTGACAGAACTTTGTAGTGATGATACTTCCCTTAGGAGTTTTGACTGAAAAATCCCTTGTTAAATCAAATTGGAAATATCTAATTTTCTTAGCAAACTGGGAAGATATGAAACAATGTGATGATCCAGAATCAAATAAAGCATTGGATAAACTTGAGTAAACAATTAAAGTACCTACCACTACATCATTAGGAACTTCAACCTTTGCAGTTGTGATTTCATAAGCTTGTCCCTGATCCCTTGGACTTTTATGTTTCATATCTCCTTGACGTTTTGGACAATCATTAGAATAGTGTCCCATCTCCCAACAACTATATCATTGAACATCATTGGCTTCCTTCTTCCCTTTGCAATCACTAGTAATATGGCCTTTCTGATCACATTTTTAGCATACTACTTTTCCTTTTAAGCATGCACCAGGGTGTTTCATTCCACAATTGTCACATGGTGGAAATTAGACTCTTCCCTTCTTCCCCGTTTCCTTATTTCCTTTCCTAGGGTTTTCAGAAGCCCTCTTCTTTTCTTGCTTTCTCTTAAAGTCATAAGACTTAGAGAATTCTTTTTTTGCCTTGATGGCACATGAAACTATATCCTCATATGATGTGAAACTTTGGGAGACCAGTGCCCATCGAAGGAATGGCTTTAGGCTATAAAAGAATTGATCAATTTTTCTCCTTGGATTTCGTATGTAGTCTACAGCATGTCTTGCTAATCTTGTAAAGTTAGCTTCGTACCTTGCAACATTCTTATCTTCCTTCAGCCTCAGATTCAAGAATTGTCTCTCCATATCTGCTCGCTGCTCACGAGGGAAATATTTTTCTAAGAAGATATCCTTAAAATCCCTCCATTCCATCTCTTCTATCTCTTCCTCCTCCTTTGTGTTTTGGATTAATGACCACTACTGGTCCACAACTCCTGATAGATGATATACTACCATGACAACCTTCTCTCTTTCATTACATCCCAAAGCGAGAAATATCTTCTCAAGGGAACATATCCACTGCACTGCTACAAACGGGTTTGTAGTCCCATTGAATGATGGAGGTTGTTGTCGCATAAAGCGATCTAGCATGGCTCCTCCATGTGGTGGATACGGATGCTCCATATGGGTAAGGTTATTATTCATACCCTGATTAAGTTGTCCCAGTATAGTTATGAGTTTCTCAGCACCAGTCACATCACCAGAGCCAACATTATTATCTTGCATCAGAGGAAAATCCCTACAGGGAACACGTGAATTTGTGTGATTTCCATTTCGTCCACTAGGTGCCATATCTAGATAATGGAATACACTAGATTAGGTTATGAATCATAATGTATGATCTTAACTAAAAAATACTCAGAAAACAAAATGAGATCCTACGCATGGATAATACCCTATTCACAAAAATGGTTTCTTTGAGGAATATTTTACATTTCAATCCTTCATAATGTCTTGTAAAGAAAATGTGAATTATCCTAAGCATATCCCCCAGGAGTGTCGTAACCAAGAGTGCAGCAAGGCCCATTGTTGTGCACCAGTTCCCGTTCGAGTCTAGCTCAAAGTTGTGTTTTCAGGTTTTATCCCTAGATACATTTGTTCCAGAGTCACCTCTACCTGCTCGTATCCAGACAGGGATGTATTTCTTGAAAGATACACATAATCTATTCCTTACCAAAATACCAGGACGTTATTGTATGTATTTCCTCAAAGACTAACTTAGGGACTCTTCCCTAATTCAACGTTTTCTAAATATAGTTTCCAATTTTTCTACTAAACCTCCCTCTGATACCAATTGTAAGGACCCGACCCCAGTTTCCCGGAGTCGGTGCCTTGTTTGATTACGATGGAATACATACAAGAAATACGAATCCCGAAGGACCAAGTAGTTTAGTATTATTGGAAACAAGTTACATACATAAGTTCAAATTTACATATGGAAAGGAAAAACAACACTAAATTATTCCACTAGCAACATCATGTCTCCTAGATTATGCTTACATGTCATTCATAATTTACTTCTTCATATCCTGATAAAAATGAAACATAAGAAAGGGTGAGCTCAAACTCTCAGTAAGAGTAATAAATATAGTGGAAGATAATATAAACATTAGACATGGTGAATAATTGAAAACACATGCCTTTAATAATAAACATGAACACATTATGGCAGGAAAATGATCTGAGTAAATAATGCCATAATAAAACATAATCATGGGTATTCTACTAGTCGAATAACCACATGAAAATTCAATTACTAGCTTCATAATGAGGTAAGTTCATATACCGGACATTCTGAAACATTTTTTCATGGCCTCAGCCAAGACGTCTAATGATTAATGCCTCGGCCAAAATCCATATCACATTGGGAAAGGCCTCGGCCAATTCCACGTCTATTTGTCTCATGAGACCTACTGATGCATAGAGGGGCTATAGCAGGCCCCACCCGTCACATAATAAGTCTAATTCATTCCTCATATGAGCGGGGATCAACATAAACAACATATACATTCATATTGAAATTATCATATGAAATGTAACTATCTTTCCCCAATCATTAAACATAAAACACTAACCATTTGGAATAATATGTTGAATGGTTTTAGGATAGATCATCCACAATAGAGTTAGTCATAAACCATTAAATAAAATATGGTAGATGAATTCATAAATTATTAAACCCAATAATACCATGGAGTCAACAAGAGTGTTGAATTAGATGGAAACACTCCTATAAAATCATTCAGCAATTTTGGAGATAAATACTCTTTTATTTTGAAAAGAAGAGTTCTTTTGGAAAAATATTTGTATAAAACCAGAAGTTAAGTAAGATAGTATCTTCATAATAAAATGAGTTATTTTATAAAGATAATGGTTTCCAAAAAAACATATTATAGAGTGCCCTTTAAAGTAGGTAAGAATTTGAGAAATTCTCTTGAATCGGGCTTGTATTTTTGAAACAATTTTGAATGTTCCTTTTAAAATGTGTAACTATCCATAAAATAAGGAAGGATTATTATTTTTAAACATATATATGATACTCACATAGAATATATGAGGATTACATAACAATACATAAGAATTTCATTGAGGTATTTAGACAATTAAAGTATCCCAAACAAAAATGAAAGTTCGGGTGGAAAAACCCTTACCACTTTGTAATCAAACGATTCGTATGCCCCAAAAATTAATAATATAAAAATTATAGATTTAATACCATGAATATAAAGATATTAATGATATTTTAAATCAATGGTCAGTATATATACACCATAAAAAAGTATTAAAAGTGAATATGGAAAATCTCACGAAAATGGAAGTGAGATGAAGAAACCCTTACCTTAACTCCAAACGTGTTCCGCTCTTGAAATTAAGATCCTGGAATATGAAATTATACTTATTAATAACTTATTTAAGAACCTATTAGACATGTATTTAGTTTACCATGATTATGCTTAGTTCATTTATGTCTTTATTGATAAGTTATTGTATTGAATTTTGTCGTTCTGGAGTGTTTGTTTCCTTTATTTTCATATTCAGTTCACTTGTTTTTAAGTAATGAAGTTCATGTGGAATGGTTATAAATCTCCAGTATTGGAATTATATATTATTAATGAACATAAATAATTGATAATGTTCATTTCTATCATTTTATTTCATGGAATGAGGATGAATCATTGGATGACAACCACTTCGATTATTCGGCGGTATTTGGAATATTATGAACTAGTTTGGTCATATAACTTAATTATATGTACATATTATGGTTACTGAATATTAATTTGGTTATAAAACATATATTATAGTCTGTTTCAACCATGAATATGGTTTCATGACCAGTAATTAAGAATAAATTAAGGAATGAAACTTCATCATCCACGAAGGTTATAAATCGAAACCTCATGGACGTCGATTTCGTTTATAAAAATAAAAGGGAGGGAATAAGAATATTTATGATATTTCTTCCATTAACATGATATAAATCCAGTATATAGATGTTAATAGAGTTATCATGGTCATTTGGACAAAGGAGGTGAGGAGAGGATAACAAAAGTAGATAAATTGAAATAAAACCAAATGAGAAAAAAGGGTGATTTACCTCTTGAAATAACCTCCTTTAGAAACTCCTTAAGGGAAGGGGTTTTGGTCTTTTACAAAGACTAAGAGCTTCTTGGTCATAGAGAGTGACTAGGTAAGGGTAATTGGGCAGAACTTTGAGGATATTCAAGGCTTAGAGTAGTGAAGAGAGGAGGGAGTGGTGAGGGGTTTTATAGTGGAGGAGAGGGGTATATTTTGAATATTTAATTCGTTATTTTATTATTTCTCTCAAGACAACCAAATAGTGTTGTTTCATGTGACCCCTAATAGTAAGAAGTGAATTTGAGTTCAAACCAAGTGGCCTTGCATCACTTGTGATTCCATGAATAGTGTATTTAACTGGTAAATTGAATATATAGTATTTTACTGTATTTCACTATTCATCAAAAATTCAAGAATTTCATAAAAATCCCAAAAATTCACCCCTACCATTTTTCGACGTGTAAAATTAAAAAGTAAAATCCATTTTTCAAAAATAATTTTCTAAATGTTATTAATTTAATTTTTAAATAAGGTCATATTTAATTCGAAAAATAACAATCTTGAAGTGCAGTAAGTTTTATGTGACATTGAAAAATTAATTAAGATCTCATTATCTTATTTCCTTAAGAAAATAAAATAATATTATTATTTACTATTCATAAGGGTCATATTACTATTCATATTACTATTCATAAGGGTATGTTATTATTCACCAAAAAACAAGTTTGTTCCATCAGACTCCAAATGACTTACTGAACACAACTCTAGATTACCATTTTTTGAAATTCAAAACATAGAAGAGGCAAAGTTGTGTTTAATGGATATATTATAAAATTGCATTCTATATTTATTTTCAAAATCTTGGGGTGTTACATTTTTGAAGCCCCTTGAGATCCCATAGTGAAAATGGGATGACATGTCCATGTGCTTTGTGATAGGGCTTCCATGGACAATGAGAGGCCAAGACACCATCTAGGTGATAGTTGACCGACTTATGAAGTCTACACACTTCCTTGCTATCAAGGAGAAAAGTTTGGTGAATATTTTGGGACAGTTTTACATTCGAAATATTATTCTCCTTCATGATGTTCCCTTGACTATTTTCTTCGATCGTGATTCATGGTTCACATCATGGTTGTGGAGATTCCTTTATGAGGCATTCGAGACCCAGATGAGGATGAGTATAACCCTCCACCCCCAGACAGATGGGCAAATCAAGCACACTATCCAGGTGTTGGAGGATATTCTGAGTGCTTGTGTGTTAGAATTTATCCAAATTTGGGAGGATCACTTGACACTGGTAGAGTTTGTGTACAATAATAGATACCACTTTACTATCCTCATGGAAACTTTTGAGGACCTATATGGGAGACCCTATGGGTTACCCATATGTTGGACTGAGATCGGAGAGGCATCTCTTATTGGTACAAATATAGTGCAGGTGATTACATAGAAGGTTTAGGTCATCCATGAGCGAATGAGGACAACCTAGAGTAAGCATAAATCCTATACAGATCGACTTCATTAGCCCATGGAGTTCGAGTAGAGAGGCCATGTTTTCTTGAGTCTCCCCACAATGAGGATTACGAAGATTTGGCTGGGGTGGAAAGTTATCCCTAAGGTTCATTAGGCCCTTTGAGATCCTGCAGAGGGTTGGTGAGATTACTTACCACCTCACCCTACCCCCATAGTTGAATTGGGTGAACGATGTCTTCTGGGTCATAGTTGAGGAGATACGTGCATGACCCTACACGTGTTATTGGCTGGGGTGAGCTGGCCATCGAGGATGGAGCCACTTTTGCAGAGCACCCAGTGGAGATCAAGGATCGTTATAAGAGGACCCTACATGGATGGATCATTCCCTTAGTTCGTGTTTTGTGGAAACATGGGAGCATGCAGGAGAGCTACTTGGAGTGGGAGAGCTAAATGTGGGCTTAGTATCCTGAGCTTTTTGTTTAGTTTTTGCTTTTCAGGGATAAAAATATTGAAGAAGAGAATAATATAGAGACTCAGTTTTTTCCTTGTAAGAATTTATAATATATTTAGAAATATTTCTGGATCTATGCACCGAGAAAACATGCGATTCTGAGGCTCGATGTGCCTATAATTAATTTTATAAAAATATTAAATATATTTTATATCCTGCACACATGATTTATTAAATAAAATGAGATAACTCTTTAATGGAGTCTCAGATCAAAAATTTGATACCACGATTGAGTCTAGAATTCAAGGTTTACCCGAGGTGCATTCTAAAGTTGGTCGGAATGGGGAGTTCGGATAAAATGGTCATTGGTGAGTACGTTTAATTAAAATAAATAAATAGTTTTATTTATTTATTAAATAACCTAGACCTAATTTCCTCTTTAAATAGATCATTATGGTGGATTTATAGGTTTATATACATAACCCTGAGATCATTGAGATGAATCTTCAACCACCTATCATTGGAAATTTGGAATTAGATGATGATGAAACTCCAGATCTAGATGAATCCAAGCGCAACGAACACAATGACTTCTCTCATTCATTGGTGAGAACATTATTCATCAATGAATGATAAAATTTGAGTTAGGACTCATCAATTTGTGGATTCTTCATTAATTGATTAAATATATTGATCACGATCATATGTTTTCTTTGATTTGTGTTCAATTAAGCCTTTTCATGATCCCATGAATCGATTTTAAATTGTTAATTCATTTTTTCTCACCCCAGGCATCCCAATTTGTATATGTTGTCCAAGAACATCTGTCCAACATTTATTTTACATTTGTTTATTGTGATTTTATATTTCAATTCTTTGTGTTATTCATTGATTGGCCTATGGGGTCTCAGTTTGACATTGTCAGGCAGGACCGAGCCCGATCGAACCCCTAGATTCACGATGGATTCACATGCGATAAATGGATCAACAATCAAGTATAGATCTATGATGATTTTGGTGTTGCAAATGATTGCTTCATGGATTCAAGATCTGAAGCGGAGATTGGCGTGACATAGGGAGCATGTGAGGAATGTGGGGTGTATGGAAAACCCCTATGGATTAACATAACCAATTTCCAACCACTAGATGGTCAGAAACGATGTACAGAGGCCATTTCCTTCGGTTTTGGATGGTCTAGAGGTAAGATCTGTGATAAAGGATCTAGATATGGAACACTGGTGAAAAAATCTAGATTTTTGTGAAAATCATGACTACACATTATATAGTTTAGAAGAACACACAGTGTATAGTTCCCTAGTTATATCGGATAGGGTTTTAAGTGTGAAAAGTATCACACACCATGTAGGACCCCCACACATCATGTGAACCATGTTTTCACGAACCAATATTGGATTCCGTCCAAATCGACTTATAACCTGATCTAAGAAAATTCCCAAAGGGTGTTCTTGATCCCCATGGGACAACGACTAGCTCCTGACATCAAATTTATCATAATGGAAATGATTTACCCCAAGAAAAAACCAAGATCAAATAAACTGAACAGAGCACACAACACAACTAACAATAACTAAACATCAATAAATACATAACTAATCCAGATACAACTGCAACTGAACAAATATGAAAACCATAAAAAGAAATTAAAACCAAACTAAAGATAACCTGATCTCCACATGACCTCTTGGTCACCACCAACCACAAGACCAACCTACTCCAAATAAAAATAATCAAACCAGAAACTTGAACCTACAAAACAGCTCGGGTCTATCAACATCAAGTGGAAAAAGTATGGTGTGATCATACAAAAACTCATTAGGTAATCGCCACAGAGTCCATGCATTTCCTTTCTCAAAAAAAATCCACAAACACTAGTTTGAGATACATTTAGAAAATAGGCTTCCATCATTTTAAGAAACCAAACATAGTTTTCCATGAGTTCCCTTTTTAAAAAAAAATACACACACAGATTTACTTTTAAAAAACAATTTCACACTCCAAAACCAAGTTCAAAACCAAATCCAAAATACAAATCCAAACCAGATGACCAAAAAGTGGATATGTAGAAAGTGTAGGAAACAAAACAAGAAGACATAAACTATTAGGGATAATATCCACATACAGTACGAGTAAATAGAACATAAAGATAGTCAATCATGGTCATTTCCTAAACATCTCTAGAAGTAATCCATGTATGCACTCAATTCAGACTCACCTTTCAGTGTATGGTGTAGCTTCATAGTCAACAACTAACTGACCACTCTAAACTAGCCAATCCAGTGGCACATCCCACCTGGCCTCTCACACATCTAGGGGTACCAACCCATCTAATAAAGGTCAACAAGAAAACATCACTCTACCCTCTAGATTATTCCTAGTAATACCGTGATAATAGTACATGGTGAATATATAGGTCCTCGTATGTATGGTTCAACTAAAACCCACTACTTATGTGCTTTCCTAGCCCAAACACTGACACCGCCTATGCGATGACCATATCCTAGAGGTATCCACCATAGAGGTGCTCATCTCATATGTCAATCCATACACAATTTCTAACCAAGTAATCATAACATTTGAGTTTCAAAATCACTTTTAAAAACGTCACTAAATACCAATTAGGCCTTCACATCACATAAACATTCAAAACAAAACCCCAAAATATCTCAAAGTTATAATCGGGCCTTACATTTACAAATCCAATTCCATTTCTGAAACCATTTCAAAAACAAATATGAGAACATAAAACATTCAAAAAAGATTAAAAATGGACCTTTATCTCATTTTAGAAACCGATCTACACCACAAAATGCCAAATAGGACAAGCCTTAGAGAACACATTTGAAACCACACTTAAATTCATGCAAAGCACCAAGTCACCATTCAGAAGTCAAAGAACTATTTTGAAAATAATAGTATCCTGAAATAACCATTTGAGATGAGGAAGAGGAGAAAAGAAAGAGGAAAATGGGATAGAAGACTTTGAAAGACCATGGTTCAAGGAAACATCATTCCCAAGGGACATTTTCATTTGTTTTCCCATCCATATGTGCACCCCGTACACATATGGATGTGATAGCATCTAATTAAACTATTAAAGTATCAAATAAAACATCCAAAAAACATTTTTAAAGAAACACTACTTACTTTACCACAAATCATAACAATCCACACATAAGCGTCAAACTATAAAAGTCGTCAATTCCCACATACAACACCCAATTTCAATTTAAAATATCAATTAACATTTTATCAAACACCTTGTGTTCATATGTAAATAAACATAATTAAATAATTCCTTTGTAAACCCCTTATGATGATTTTTTCCAACATGAAAACACCATACCAAAACAAAAAAACACATCAAAATCATGCAAAACACATTTATAAATTATTTAGAAACACACAAGCATCAAATGGAATGTTCTAGAAAGGAAACGAATGGAAACACCTACCTCAACAATGTGAGAACGCAACAAAACTTCAGGAGAAGGAAGAATACACCCTAAGAGAAAATCTGAACACCCTAGCATCAAGAGAAAAGAAACCCACACATAAACCCTAACCGTTAGGGTTCGTCCAAGAGAGAACACGCCAAAGAAATACCAAGGAACCAAGAGGGGAAAGAGAGGAGAGATGTAAAATGACCAAAAACCATGAATAACTCACATTATAACCTTGAAAATGCATCCATGGACAAAGGAATACCAAAGGAGGGAATCTTGGAAGCTCCCATGGTTCACCTAGGTCGACAAAGGGAGGAAAATCTCAAATTGGGGTTAAAAAAGAAGAGGGGGAAAGAGGTAATTTTCAACTTTTAATGACTTGGGAAACTCACATGGTTTGGATACACAATTTGACAAACTATGAACCAGCCACATACCCTCCTAGAGAAGAGGGGCACCTCACATGATTTGGCTACACAGTTTGGGAAACTGTGCACCAACCATGCAAACTACCACTATCAAAACTGCAAAACCCCTCACATAGTTGCCACACAATTTCTTCTAATTGTGTGCAAGACGTGATCCATGACCCTTCACCAAAAAAAAACTACATAGTTTATTCCAAGCCATGATAAAACTATTCAATTTAAACCATTCAAGAAGAAAATGGAATGGAAACACCCTATGCCTCAACAAGACACATGGTTTACCTATAAACCGTGCACAAAAACCATTCACAGGCCAAAAACTCACTCATAACTTCCAAAATTCAAAAATTAAAACTAGGAAATCAACACAAACCTCAACCAAAAGAACCAAATACAAGAAAAGAATAAAATAAAAAAATAAAATCCAAGTTTTGGGTGTGATAATTCTCCCCACCATAAACACTTTCCCCCCCAAAAATTCACCCAACTCAACATGAGACAGTAATTGAGCTTAAAACTGAATGAATCCAAATAATAACATGAACCTTTACCTTTTAACTCCACAAGTCACACCTAACCTTCTCTAATAGAAACTTCATCAAAAAGAACCATAGTAAAGAGAGGAGGGTTCTCCCCACCACTAGAACCCGACTAACACGATCAACACCGAGAAACCTAGAACAACCTGAGTTTAGAACTCCCAACAACACCACCACAGATCGACCAACCCAGGAACTCTGAACATGAACCAAAAATCTCCCAAAAAAGGGGGACACTCACAGAAGATATCCAAACAAAACGAATAATTAAATCAAAATTCACCAATTCCATAAACCTTAAACATTTCCAAAACGAGCACAACCAAAAACCAAAACCAATTCATGAAAGGCTAAGCATTCAAAGATTCACTTCCATGAAATGTAACTACAAAGTTTCTAAGAAAAATAAACTATCAAGAATGTTTTTCAATAAGTAGAAACCAAAAAAAGGAACACCAAAACAGAGTAACATCAATTGTCTCCACTGCGACATTATAAATGGAAACTAGTCCACAAACACCCCTCTATCACAAAGAAATCCTAACTACATGAAGAGATTCACTTCAGGGAATGTGGATGGATACCTGATGTCTTGAAGCATTGGTTTCCCCATAGTTAGGATTTGACACCCTCTGATCGAGACTTCTTCTTTTGGAAATTTTTCCCACTGAACTTCTCCAAGTGACCCAAACGGACACACCACCAACAAGTCTTCAAAGGATTATGACAAGACAACTTTGAATTCCTGAACTAACCACACTAGAAGAATACAAGTGAATGGTCTGAAAAATGAGAGGTTGAAACTGATGAAAGAGGTTTCTTAGAAATTGGCTCCTCTGTAACACACCTCTTTCCAGATAGGGAACCTTCACAGGTGCCAAGAATGACTAGTTCATCAACTACCTATGACTGCATTCTGAGAACCAACTTGGTGAGAAATGCCTCATCCACCAATTTCTCAAACCTAACTTCACTATATTAGAGGAATCTCTCCTTAATATATGGATGAATAACCCAAATGAAAATAGGATCTTTCAACTGATTCTATAATGTTATCTCTAAATAAAAGGAAACATGCTCCTTGAAATGGTCAAAATAAGCCTTCACCATTAGCTAGCATTATTGAACACCTAAAAAATCTACCAATTTATTCACCGTAACCTACTCAAGTATGAATAATTGGACAAAAGTGGTCTTAAATACCTCCCATGTCATCCCAACTTGTAGTAATATTAGGACGATCACCTTCCCTTGATCCAAATATGGACCCTAAAATGAATCGGAAACGGCACACACTCTCACCACTTTGGGAGTTCCCAATGACTTGAAGACGCTATAAACTTCCTCAAGCCAATATGCGGCCTCTAATGAGCCTCAACCACCACAAAAGACAAGAAAAAACTAAGAAGAACCATAAATTAGACAAGACCCACTAAAAATCTTGGGTGCTTTTCTGGGCGGCATATTCTAAACAACACAAGGAACGCAAAACCAGAATCAACATCCAATCAAAACTTAACAAAAATACCATCCCGGGAGAAAAAAACCATCTCATTATCCAAACATCACAAAAAAATCAAAATCCACTTTTCAAATACCACCACTTCATTCCAATTCCAAAACCTCTTTCTTCCAAGGCCAATTTCCAAATGCCAAAACTTGTTTTCCAATACAACTCAAACATAAAATTCCTCTTTTATAAAAAAACCCATTCCTATAAATCATTTTCCCTTTTGAAATATATTTTTTACAAAATTATTATCATTTTAAAAGTACACTCACACCAAATTCCTAGAATGAGGAACTAGTGGTCATGCATAACCTGGCGACATGGTTAGTGGACCATGCCCAAAGTGAGCACCAACCACTAAGAGGACCCTGAACCATGAACCTAGACTCCACATGGGTCACTACTCTATGTGAGATCACAGAATGACACTATCTCACCTCCATTGTCATTCCCCATCTATGAAAACAAAAACAAAGACAAAGAATCAACTCCCAGACTACCCCTAGAAACTTGAGGATCAGAATGAGCAAGGGTTCATGATGTCCTTCCCGTACCTACCTCTCGAGTCCCGATAGTCTTAATATTTAATCTACCTGACACCCCAAATAACAAAAGGTCTCCTCTGATACCATTTTTTCATGAACCAATCAGATATTTCATCTAACCCAACACTTGACCCGGTCTGAGACAAGTCCCGAAGGGCATTCTCGATCCCCATGGGCTGGAGAATAGCATCGGACAACAAAGTTATCACAGTGGGAACAATTTATCCCAAGAAATAACTAGGATAAAATAAACTGAATAGATCATGAAACACAACTAAAAATAACTAAACATTAATAAATACATAATTGATCCAGATAAAATTAAAACTAAAAAAAGATAAAAACCAAAAAATTAAACTAAAACCAAACTAAAGATAACTCGATCTCCATGTGACCTCTTGGTCACCACCAACCACAAGACCAACCTACTCCAAATGCAAATAATCAAAGTAGAAACCTGAACCTGAAAAATAGCTCAGGTCTACCAACATCGAGTAGAAAAAGTATGGTGTGATCATACAACAGCTCAGTAGGTAATCACCATAAATTACATGCATTTCCTTTCCTAAAACAATCCACAAATGCTAGTTTGAAATACATTCATAAAATAGGATTTAATAATTTTAAGAAATCAAACATATTTTTCCACAAGTTCTATTTTTTAAAACAATACACTCAAAACTTTCTTTAAAAAAATAGTTCCACACTATAAAACCCAGTTAAAAACCAAATCCCAAATACAAATCCATACCAGATGACCAAAAGGGGTATATGTTGAAAGTAAAGGAAACAAAAGAAGCAGACATAATCTAGAAGGTATAATATCCACATACAACATGAGTAAACATAACATATAGATATTCAATCATGGGAATTTCCTAAACATCTCCAGAATCAATCCCTGGATGTACTCAATTCGGAATCACCTACCGGCGTATGGTGTAGATCCATAGTCAATAACCAATTGGTCACTCTAAACTAGAAAATCTAGTGGAACATCCCACCTAGCCTCTCATACATCTAGGGGTACCAACCTATCTAATTAGGGTTGATAAGAAACTATCACTCAACCCTCTGTATGAATCCCCCAAATCCCGTGATAATAGTACATAGTGAATAGGGAGGTCCTCACATGCATGGTTCAACTAAAACCCACTACCACCATGCTTACCCAGCCTAAAAACTGACACCACCTATGTAATGACCCTCTCCTAGGGGTATCCACCATAGAGGTTCCCATATCACATGTCAATCCATACATAAGTTCCAACTAGGCCATCACATCATTTGAGTTCCAAAACCACTTTTCCAAACATCATTAAATACCAACTGGGTCGTCACATCACATAAGATTTAAAAAAAACAAAACATATAAAAGTGTCAACTGGTCCTTACATTTCCAAATCCAATTCCAATTCTAAAACTATTTCAAAAACCAAGATGAGAACATACAACATTCACAAAAGATTCTAAATGGGTCTTTATCACATTTTAGAAACTGAGCCACGTCACAAAATGCCAAACATGAAAAGCCTTAGAGAACACATTTAAAACCACATTTAAATTCACTCAAAGTAAAGGTCACTATTTAGAAGTCAAGGAACTATTTTTAAAACAATAGTAGCTTGAAATATCCATTTTAGATAAGAAATAAGAGAAAAAAAAGAAGAAAATTATAGAGAATCTTTTTAAAAACCATGGTTCAAGGAAACGTCATTATTAAGGGTCATTTTCATTTATTTTTCTCATCCATATGTTCACCTCGTGCACATATGGATGTGAAAAAATCCAATGAAACTCTTCAAGTATCCAAGAAAACATCCAAAACCATTTTTAAAGAAACACCACTTACTTCACCACCAAGCATAACAAGCCACACATAAGCATCAAACCATAAAAGTCACTAATTCCCACATACAACACCCAATTTCACTTTAAAAGATCAATTTACATTTTATCAAACACCTTGTGTGCATATTTATATAAACATAATTAAAGAATCCCTTTAAAAACCACTTATTCCAATTTTTTCCAACATGAAAACACCATACCAAACCAAACAAATACATCACAAGCATGTGAAACACATTTATAAAATATTTAGAAACACAAAATCAACAAATGAAATGTGGTGGAAAGGAAATGGGTGGAAACACCTACCTCAATGGTGTGAGAACACAATGAAACTTTGGGAGAAGGAAGAATACACCCCAAGAGATAATCTGCACACCCTAGAATCAAGAGAAAACCAACCCACAAATCAACCCTAACCCTTAGGGTTTGTCCAAGAGAGAACCCACCAAAGAAATACCAAGGAACCAAGAGGGAAAAGAGATGGGAGAAGTAAAATGACCAAAAACCATGAATAACTCACCTTAGAGCCTTTAAAATGCATCCATGGACAAAGGAAGGCCAAAGGAGGGATTCTTGGAGGCTCCCATGGTGTGCCTAGGTAGAGCAAGGGAGGAAAATCCCAAATTTGGGTTAAAAATAGAGGGGTAAAGGGGTAATTTTCAACTTTTAATTACCTGGGAAATTCACATGGTCTGGTTGCACAGCTTGAAAAATAATGTGTCAACCATGCACATCCTACTAGAGAAGAGGGGAACCCTTCATAGTTTGGTCAAATGGTTTGGGTAAATGTGCTCCAACCATGAAAAATTTCATTGTCAAAAATGTATAACCCCTCGCAAGGTTTCCACATGATTTCCCCTAACCATGTGCAAGTCGTGCACCATTCCCCTTAACACCAAAAACATGATGTATAGTTTCTCCTAGTCCTTTAATAGTTTAGGCTAATCCATGCTCAAATCATGTAAGAATAAAATGGATTGGAAACACCCTATGCCTCAACAGGCCACATATTTTACCTATAAACTGTGCACACAAACTGTGCATAAGCCAAAAACTCACCTTGAACTTACAAAATACAAAAATTCAAACTAGGAACTCAACTCGAACCTCAAATCAAAGAACCAGGGCCAAGAAAAGAATAAAAAAAATCCAAGGTCAAGGTGAGACACATGTGCTAGACACCTGGAATGTACTCTAGGAGTATATGGGAATGGGCATGACCAAACACATGTCGTGTAATGACACACGACCAGGGTACATGAACACAGACTAAAGGACATATATGGAACCCTGTGTAGGAGGAAACATTGTGTACCGGAGTACACAAACATGGTAAAGGTCACACATGCATGACCAAGAGCACAGGAAGGACCCTAGGTGGCTTAGGCATGCCATCTAGGGATATATGGGTAAGAATCCATGTACTAATAGGGGAACGTCCAGGCAGCAGAATGGAACCACACACCATGTGGGTCCCCTTACATGTTATTTACCCCTACTTCATTTATGAGGAAACTTCTACCTCTCGTATCTCCTTCATTTGGACTCAAATTTTAGTCTGTGAGTAGCTTATACTGAGTGTTTTTTCATGTATAACACAATTTTGGACTTTATAGTGGATTTTTAGATACAATTTGATATGTCCCAAGCATGACACTTCTTTAAGAAATGCTCAACGATGACATTTATTAGGAAGGATCACCAGAGGATTCTAGAGTGGCACCCTCCTATTGGGTAGGGAATGGGTCCTCTAACTATTACTAGAGTGGAACCCACGTTATAGTCAAGGCATGGGTACTATACTGATTACTAGAGTTTCACCCTCCTACTAGTCTGGGCATGAGTCCTATATTGACCACTAGAGTGGTACCCTCCTATTGGTCAAGTCATGGGTCCTCTATCGACTACTAGAGTGGAACCCTCCTTTTGGGCACGGCATGGGTCCTCTACCGATTACTAGAGTGGAACCCTCCTACTAGGACAGGTCATGGGTCCTCTATCAACTAACATAGTAGCACCCTCTGGTTGGTTAGGGCATGGTTCCTCTATTAACTATCATAGTGTCACCCTCTTGTGGATTCAGGGCATGAGTCCTCTATAAATTACTTGATTGAAAACCTCTTGTTGGGTAGGGCATGGGTCCTATATTAACTATCAGAGTGGAACCCTCCTATGGATCCAGGGCATGATTCCTTTATCAATTACTTGAGTGTCACCCTCCTGTTGTACCAGGGCATGGGTCCTCTACCAAGATATTGTGGCCCTCGATTGTGTGGCATAGTGGAGAGGTGTGGCTTGACTTGGATGTCTCTTTATATAGATGCATGAGATGTTGATCATTGTTGATGGACCTCTTGGAACCTATTATACTCTTTCTTAGACTAGGATATGAGATGAAGATCCACTTTATCTCTCATTTTATCTTCTTTGGTTTGAGCATATATATATATGTCATTGGATTTTGTTACTCTCTTATTTTGGGTTGAGATGTTTGTTCCTATCGTGTCACTTACTACCCCTAGTATTCAGGGCATCCTACTGGGTATGTATATACTCACCTCTACATGGGATTTTCCCGCATGTGTCGTGTCTTATACAGATAACGAACAGGTCGGCAGTGATTATAGAGGAACATAAGGATACCTGGTGCATTTGAGACCATATACGGTGGTTGAGGCTTGAGGATCTGGAGATAGGCTCTCTAAGCATTTTACTTTTTCAATTTTGTCGGATTGGGACTTCTTTCTAGTTGTACAAGTTTTTTTTCCCTTTACTTTTCAATTTACATCGTCTTACTCTTTGTATTCCCTAAAGGTTTTTTATGTATGGTTATTATTCAACATGTTGTATCTTTTTATTTTATTCCTCTGAACTTATATATTGATATGGTCGGGTGTTTTCATAAAGTTACATAATACAAATTCCACCCATATTAGTTATGTATTTTGGCGCTTATCGTCAACCCCTGGCCTATGGAGGCGGGCTTGGGGTAGTTGCAGCCCGAGCCCCGTTGGGTCAGGTCATGACATAGAATTTCTTAATTTCTTGAATTTTATCATTAAAAACCATTAAAGGTGCTATAATTAATGTTATATAATGTCTTATAATGTTATAATTCCCTTATATAATAGTTTTTTTGCGTTTCTTGAAAGTGAATTCAGTGACAAGCTAGTTTTGAGTTATTTATTGGTATCAATGAATTACCTTATAACATTATTTTATTAGTCTTTTCCCATAAATAGTCATATTAATGATATATAATATTCATATATATAATATATATTCATCAATTATAAACTAAAACTATCCATGAAGTTGGTATAGAAAAATAGAGTGCATCGTTCCATGGAGACGGTAGTCTGCACATACGCATGGATGATGATTTCATTTTTTGAGGAATAGGAAAAAGGGGAAATGTGGTTCTTTATTTAGACTATTAAATATTTAATATATATCATAATTATTTATTAAATTAACCTTTTATACCATCCATGTTAAGTAGTTAAGGAAAACAAAACATGTTTATTTGTGGAAGTGGTAGTCCACACATACGCACGTTTCATGATGTCATTTTTCTTAATGGAAAAGGAAAAAGGTGGTTAGTGTTTGTACCATAATTAAAATAACATATAATTATACTATTTATAATAATTTTATCATTTTAATAAGGTATAATGTAATTTTAGGGATAATAAGTGCACATAAATAAATATAAAAGATAAAGGAGCGGTTAAAAATTTATACCTCACTACTTGGATCATCTCCTTTGCGAATGGGGTTAAACCTTTAAGGGATAGTCCTTTGAGAAAACTATAACATCTTTAAGGTGTATATTAGTGTTTATGAGAGAGTTTTGTATAGTTTTTACTAGAAATAGAGGTTTTTTTGTGAGGGGTGAGGAGAGGATAACCCCTTTATAAGTGAAAAGAGATGACATTTTTGTAAATACTCAAAACTTTTTAATAATGGGAAGTCACTCTCAATTAAATTGTCTCCAAAATTGAGAAATAATTGATATTATAAGTTATAAGGTTTATCAAGGCATCAAAAACACATTCCCACACATATTTTAAACATTTTTAGGTCATTTACTCTTAGATTTTTACTTTTATCATTTTAGCTTTTATCGTGGTAACTAGTTTTTACCTAAGAAACTTTTCCTTTATGATTAAAAATAAAATTATCCTTATTATATAATTTGGACCTCATAATTAAAAAATTTAAATCCATTTAATTTGACTCAATTTATCAAAGTGATAAAATTTTATTTAAAATGATAATTATATAATGTATTAAAAACAATTTCATGAGAAAAATATTAATTAAGTTAAAAAACATTCAATATAGATTTTTAAACTAAAATCAATATTTTAAAATTTATAATAAAACTCATAAAATTTATATTTTTTCTATAAAAGGGTTTCATAATTTTTTGAATCATTCTTATAAACTAATAGTACCATAAAATGCATGGTATTTGTAAAAATAGTATATCACACTATTCACCTAAAAAATCTATTTTTTAGAAAAATTTCAAAAAATTATATTAAGATAAAATTTTCACCATAAATCCAAAAATTCAGTTAATTGTTTCAAATTGATATCCTAAAATTTATAAATTTTATTTTTAATTTAAAATATAAAATTTAGCGAAAAACTATATTTTTATAGGAAAATGGGTTTTGGTATATTATCTACTCTTCTTCTCATTTCCTGTAAATTACTAATTAAACTATTTGTAATTATTTATTCATACCAAATTATATTATACTTGAAAAAAAGTTAATTTTAGAGAGATAAAATTATTAGTTGTTTAGTTTCACTAGTTGGTTCAATATTTAAAGTGAACTTTATTTTGTTTTGTTCTTTATATATGTGTGTGTGTGTGTGTTATAATTTTTTTGACATTTTTTATACCTATAAATTCTACAAATACCTTACAAAGGTCTATATTTGTTTGGTTTCAATGTTGTGTGTGTATTAAGCTATCAAACATAGTATTTATTTAATGAGGAATATTTTACTAAAACTCGGGTTATTGTGCATATGTATCGTTCACTAACCAAGCTCCCATGAGCCCGACTATACTTGATTTGGCTCTATACTAGAAGGAATGTCTCACACATCATCATAAAATGGGTTAGGTTATAAGTCAAACACATGTCTCGGATCAAAGCCCATAGCCAAACAATCCATGGGTTAGGCCACAAGGTTATCACACCCCTAGCTCATCCTTGAGTTGGGACACAAGTTCATCATACCCTTACCTATACTAGGTCAGGCCACAAGACCATCACACCCCAGGACCAACCTTGTTTCAAGGCCATCAAACTCCAGACCATCACCCATGCCCTATCTCCAGGTCCCATAGTTGTCATTGACACTACGTCGCTCCACCACAAGCTCCCCCTCTAGGGGATAACTAATCCATGAAGATCCACCTATCACCTTGATTCTAGATGTAGACCTCTATTGGCAAAGAATTCAAACACAATAGGGCATAGTATAGAAGTCACAAACATAACACACAATGCATAGGTTTTACATGCTACCCACACACATTATATTCATAACCACAAGCATACTATATCGCACAATGGTTCTCATGGTTGCACACGCATTCACACACATGTCAATCATGCCAATCAACTTTATACAAATTTGCTATGTGGTAAGTACTTCCTACCGCAAGTGCATTGATTCCAATTTCCAAGAGTTATCATTGAACCATGTCTACACACCAATGATCCCTAAAATCAATACCAATTCACCATAATCAAAATTATAGAATCAAGATTCAATAGGATAACATCACAGGGATTATAAATAGATTAACTTACCCAATGAAATCCACCACCAATGGTAGATCTAGATCTATTTGGGAAAAAGATGGAAATTCTCTACATCCAGTCGATTGTCCCTCGATAAATCTTGAAATACTTATTAGATGACAAGATAATTCATAAATATTTCCATTCCAGTCTAGATCCATGATTCCTTCCAAGAGAAGGAGAGTATATCTAGAAGAAACTAAAAAAATGTAGGAAGAACAAACTCTTACCTTGAATTCACATAATCTAAAGCCTCTAAATCCACCAGAATTGGAGTTTGAAGGGAGAGGAATCACCGAGAACATCCAATGGATTCCCTAGGTTCAAGATCCCTAGGATTAGGGGAAATAATGAAGGTTTTAGGGGATATTTTTTTATTTAAAAACCAATTTTTGGATTAATTAAAAAGTCACGCATGGTTTAGTTGCACAATTTACTAAATTGTGCGCTAACCATGTACGACCCACTACCTCTTTTAGGAACCTGCATGGTTTGTCTACACAATTTGGTAAATCATGCACTAACCATGATTTTTTCCTCTACCCCAAGTCACATGGTTTCCTATGTAAATTCTCATGGTTATCTCTAACTGTGTGCCACCCATTGTCCCTCTCCAACAAGCTGCATAATTTTCTGGGAAGAATCACATGGTTTTCCCAAATAGTGATCAAATTATGTGCACCATTAAAATCCTATAAAACACTTCAAAACCATCTAGAAGTCACTTAATACTTCACCAAATCAAATCATGGCTTGAAAACACTTAAAGAAGGGCTGAAAACTGGGAATAAAGTACCTGAAAATTCCAAGCCATTACAAATGAGATCTCATACCTAGATAGTAAATGTAGTGTATACACATGTGATGTGCTCAAAATAAATAAATAAAGTTTCAGAATAATTAATAAATAATCATCATCAGTCCTCGAGTTATAAGGTGTCACCTAGGATTGATTATACCTACGTCACCTAGTGTCACATTGTCTCTGATCATACGATGTAATGATGCCAAATCATATCAAGTGTAACGACCATATAACAGAAGGTGTAAGCACTAATTATTAGGAGGTTATCCTAGTAAATCCAATAGTATCAGATGTAAAGATGATTTATAGGTGATGAGACCTGGGCAATCCATGTAGACCCGAAGGCTAATTCTCGGGTGACAAGACCTAGGAAATTCATATTAACCCAAATATCGATTCCCAAGTGATATGACCTAGGTAATTTGTATAAACCCGAAGGTTGATTCTCAGGTGAAAAGACTTAGGCAATCTATATAGAACTGAAGGATGATTCCCATGTGACATGTCCTAGGCAATCTGTATAGACTCTAAGGTCAATTAAAAAGAGACAAGACCTAGGAAATTTGTATTGTATCAGGCATGAACATAGATTCCTAGGTGACATGGCCTAGGCAATCCATATAGATCTAAAGGTTGATTATCATGTGAAAAGTACTAGGAAATCCATATATTCCCAAAGTCCAAATCCCAAGAAATATCATGGGAATTTATTCATGAAGTATTGGGGGCAGTGTGTCCTCCTCATAATATCTCATGCAACAACATTATTGATCTAGCCACATCAGCCTCACACCATCAAAATTTGAGTTATAAGGTGACACTTGAAGTTGATAACATGTAATATTCTACAGTCACCCTCACTAGGGTCAACATATTCCTCGGGCACCCATTGTGGTCCCCTAATTCTTACCATAACACAGACACCCAACATGGGATCCTCAATCTCAATCTCATCTATGGGGATAATCCCACCTCTCAGATGACATGGAATCCCTCAACCTTATCACGATCACATTTTAGTCTCAGTGGCCTTATAGGATAATCCCCAATAGCATTACTCGTAAGGGATGGCATAATTCCAAACCCACTTCCTAAGGTCATCATAGGTTGGTCCTCACACACTCAACCTATCATAAACTGTTTAGGGTTTACCAACTCAGGCACTCACATGCTAGTGGGGAAGGAACACTTTCCCCACTCTCAAATTAACTAGCTCGAAGTCTATAAGGTATCTCACAACTCCATCATGGACTACTTGGTCCAATCATATTAGCATAACACACCTCCCTACACTACTGGAATCCTGACCTTTCCCAACGCTTCTATACCAATGGTTGTAAAAACCATTGGTATAGTCTCCATTTCCCAGCAGTTTGGCCAAACCGTTGGGAAAGCCCACTAATGGTATGGCTTTCCCAACGGTTTGGCCAAACCGTTGGGAAAAATCTTTTTGTGGCCACTTTTCCCAATGGTTTGGCCAAACCATTGGGAAAAGTCCATGGATTTCCCAACGGTTTGGCCAAACCGTTGGGAAAAGTCCCTTGGGTATGGCTTTCCCAACAGTTTGGCCAAACCGTTGGGAAAAGTCCACCACTTTTCCCAACGGTTTTGAGAACCGTTGGGATAGGTATATTGAGTAAATTGGCCGAATATCGCCGAATACATCAATATATAAATTACATATAAAAATATATATATATATATATATATATATATATATTTATCCTAATATATTCACAAAGGATACTCTAGGATAGTGGTAAAATCATTGACTTATAACGTGGAGGTTGTGGTTTTAAACCTCCGCATGAACTCATTTTTATATATTTACCTTTCCTAGCGGTTTACTCAAACTGTTGGGAAATACCTAGGGAATTTTTTGCCAATGGTTCAAGAAGAACTGTTGGTAAAACTTATGCTAATGGTTGGCCAAACCGTTGACATAGGTTAATTTTACTAACCTATTCCAACGGTTCTTTGTAAACCATTAGGATAACTTTTCCCAACGGCTTACTTCCCTATGGTTTGCAAAATCGTTGGTATAACATATACCAACGATTCTGAAAGCTTTCCCAACGGTTCAGAACCATTGGGAAAGACTCTATTTCCAGTAGTGCTACTAAAAGGATCTAATGAACTTATCAAAAGGTCCTCTATATTCACTTAATCATTTAATTGAACCCTTATAGGGTTATGGTGTCTCAAGGATCATATTTATAATAAAGGCCTCATTCATCGGTGGTTGAGGTACTAAGTTAGTGTTTAAGGACATGTCATGGACTTTGAAATTTTTCTATTCCATTCATAGATATTTTATTTAATTAAAATTTCTTATTTAATAAACATGTTGATCACCCACAATGGAGAGACCACATGTCACATGATACATAAATAAAATGCATAAACCATAAGATAATGCATAGGGATAGCCTACCTCAATCGAAGCAAATCCTTCAAGTGTAACCCATCAACTCTTTCATAAGTTCATCCATGTCCAATCAAACATTACCCATTATTGTGAGCCCCTATCTCAAGACATGAAACCCAATTCAATTAATCATATTAATTTATAATTAATTTTCAATTTAATTCAATTGTGAATAAAATTCCTAATAACTCACTAGGTAATCGCATAACATAGAAACCATGACCAACCACCCATGGAAGGTCTATGGCATACTCCCAACACCATCTTGAGAAAAATACATATCAACAGACACCAATTCAATGTCCAATTTCATTTAATTTAGGTAAAAATCTTAAGAAAAAAACATTGAGTGATATGTCTTCATTGGAACAACAAGTGTTTGTCCTCCTAAGACATACTCCAGCTATACCAAGAAAAAATCCCATAATATCAAATGATTTCCACTATGATTCAGTGGAAATCATCACTAAACCCTAATCCAAATCACCCAAATCAGATAGAAAACCAAGAGGAAGAGTAGAGAGAAGGAGGAAGGAAGAAACTATACCTCTAACTCTGAATAAATCTCCAATAAACCACCTCAAATCAAGGTGAATCAAAGGAGTAAAGGTGAGGATTCCCTTCTGGTCTACGCGTGTGAGGGAGAATAGAAAGGAGGGGGGAGGAAAAAATGATCGAGGGGGGAAATGGCCTCCCCCCCTAATGAAATTCAGTAGGGAACATAGCTTGGAAGCATGGTTTGAAATCCAATGCACCAATTTTGTGGCTTTCACTATCTAAGGCTACACACCTCACACAATTTGGCCACACGGTTTACCAAACTATGCACCAATTGTGTACCAACCCCCAAGCCAAATCCAACCCACATAATCACCCTACATGGTTTCCCCTAACCGTGTATCAACTGTGTACATGGAAAACCCATTTCAAAATTTATAAAATTCAACCCAAATCTCTCAGTATTCACCCAAGCACCCAATACCTCTCTCATGTATCAATTCATGTCTAAAAGAATCTACTCGGGATGCTCCAACTCTTGGAATTATAATTTGAATCTCAATTCTCAAAAAAAACTTTGCTCTAGAATCCAAAAATTTAAATTCCCCTAAAATTCACAACCTGGAAAACTCAAGTCTTTACAACCGCCCCGCCATAACACTTCTCATCCCTAATAATCCCTGATGGCCCTTAACCACAAAAATTACAACCAATATTGATCGTCAATCCATGATTAACTCATTATGTTCTATCCTCAAATGTCGAACAAGCTTTTATTGTACAACTCCAAACATGAGGCACACAATTCATTAGAGCCCCAACTACTACTTGTCACCATCACCAATATCGAGAAGACACTCAATTAAACCCATCTATCATGACACACTAAGTTTTGTTCAACTAATTAATTTCCATAATTATGGTGCTCCTTCCCATAAGACTCATCTAATAAGGGCCTATTGCGATCCATAATGCCCCCACCATCAGAATTTCCTACTAAAACACAATTTCAACAGTCCATCGATTCACTCAATGTGTTTTTTATCTCACCCCATCCAATTACACATGAAAACAATGGTTGGTCCTATGTTATACAACCATTCTTGAAAACTTTTAGTCACACCCATCGATGTGCTATCATAACACCAAACGGTTATGGTACATGAATCCTTTAAATCATTATGAGATCGTCCAAACACACACATAGAATTCCAAACTCAACACTTGGTGGAATTACATGATTGTACCCTTAACCAACCAAACTATTTTTTATGCTTTCACCTTGTGCATCAGCACACAATCGATCTAACTTACCCTCAGATCACATCCAATTTCATCTCATGTATGGTGCTGACATGCATACTCTATCCAACACTATATTCAATATCTTCTCATAGACATACTAGTACCATTTGGACTATCAAATTACTAGTCCTATCACATCCATGACCTTACCCGCATGAGGGTTATACCATCATGGCCTACGCTCTGTCCATTATCGCACGTAATGACTGGATGTGACCATCTGCTCATAGTTGAGTGCCAATATGAAATGAAAAATAATAACCATTCCTGGCTCACCAAGAATTCCATCCTCGACACCCACTGGAATTCACCAATAATGAGGGTCACACCCTCCATGGAAAATAGTTCACTCCACTCCATATAACTTTCATTATAATACTCTACGAATGAAACCTAAATGGGTTCCATAATCAAATGTGTGTCACTCCTACTAAGCCATACTCACCATCCTATCAACCCCTAACACTATGCAGGCTTAAATCAGTTGTTCTATAATACCCCAGCCCATCTCTGGTTCCATCCATCCCCACAAAGGGACACTGCTCATTTATATCAAAACTTGAGAAACTAAGCCCACAAGAATTTCATCAAAACTATTGGTCCTCATCTCGTACATATATTCTCACTAATCTACAACTCAATGACACCATGTGTAACCATCTTGTGCCACCTTAATATCATCCATCCCAACCAATGGGTGTACACTCTCATGCCACCCACTCACACAACTCTACCCACACTCCTATAAGTCACACATCATCAAATCTAAGCTCACATGCCTAAATCACTGCCATTCCCCACTACATGATAGTCTCATCAAGATAGAATCTTCTCATTGCTTTTTACAATGAGACTAAGGCATCACACACACCAAGGACAATCACATGATCACTCACCACTCAAGGGCCATCTCAACTAGAAGCATCTACTCATGCTTTATCCATCCTAGATCCAACCATCTAGGATCACGTTATGAAAATTCATTGGGAACCATGCTTTAAATAAATAGGGTCAGACATCCACTTGATCCCACCCTCTGAAACTAGACTTTGATACCAAAATCACCTCAAGTGCTTCACATCACAAAAGCTTAAGGAATCTCCATGACTATATCACATACTTAGTATCACCTCTTTGGTACCAATCTCATAAACTAAAGTATCTACCCATTATTCATATCTATAAATCACTTATAAGTATGGTATAAATTCTCTCTTTAGTTACCCTCATATATCACAACTCATCTCAACAATAGCACTCAACTCACCAATATTATGAGTTGTATATCAAGGAACTAGGCTCTCCCACCTAACCCATAAATCAAATCTCACCTTTCACATAGGTCGTGACTCATGGGTCACATCCCTGCTCCATTATCAAATATAATAAGGTAAATCATGGGCTAAAACACCAACTATAGGGTCCTCATATACATATATACACATAAGGCGTCACATGCCAAGTCATCAACCAACTAGGGAACTGATCCTCGTCAGGCATCTGCATAGGAGACGACCCCCTCGAGGACTATGATCTCATCCACATACATATATCAATATCATATTATGATGATTTGTGGCAAGTAAAATCATAGTTATATAGTTAAGTTAAGTAGAATGCCACCAAAAATGCTATATGGGAAAATGCCATATAGGTTTTTTGTGACAATTTAAGTAACCAAACCCATTTTATTTTCAGGACTCACTATTGTAAATCTGACCTATACCAACACATCCATACCAATGGTTTGCAAAAATCATTGGTATAGGTCCCCTTTCCCAACGGTTTGGCCAAACTGTTGGGAAAAATCCACTTTGAGGCCACTTTTCCCAACGGTTTGGCCAAACCATTGGGAAAATCCCCCTTTGAGGCCACTTTTCCCAATGGTTTAGCCAAACCATTGGAAAAATCCCCATTTGAGGCCCCTTTTTACTAAAGTTTTGGCCAAAATGTTGGGAAAGGGTATGGATTTCCCAATGGTTTGGCCAAACCGTTGGGAAAAGCCCCCTTTGAGGCCCCTTTTCCCAAAGGTTTGGTCAAACTGTTGGGAAATCCATACCATTTCCCAACGATTTGGCCAAACTATTGGGAAAGCCCACTTTGAGGCCACTTTTCCCAATGTTTTGGCCAAACCATTGGGAAAGGGTGGGTACCTATCCCAACAGTTCTCAAAACCGTTGGTAAAGGCCTATCCCAACGGTTTTGAGAACCGTTGGGATAGGTACTCTTTTTTTATGAATTCTTTTGTCAAATATCATCAAATAAATCAATATATAAATTACATATATATATATATATATATATTTGTCCAAATATATTCACAAAGGTAATTGTAGGATAGTGGTAAAGCCTTTGATATATAACCGAGAGGTTGTGGGTTCAAACCTCCGTTGTAACTTTTTTTTAAATATACCTATACCAATGGTTTGGATTTGGCATGGGGATAGACCTATCCCAACGGTTTGGGTAAAATAGTTGGGAAAGACCTATTCCAATGGTTTTCCCTAAACTGTTGGGATAGGTCTATCCCCACACCAAATCACCCAACGGTTGCCCAAACTGTTGGTATAGGCTATACCAACAGTTGGGGACCTATACCAACGGTTCCAAACTGTTGGTATAGGTAATTTTTCCATTAGTGACCGGTACCAAAATCGACCATAATAGGTCTATCTCTATGACATCTAATGTTTGTACCAACCCACTAAGGGTCACTATACATCCCTTACATAGTGGGATTGTATAGTCCTCATCAAGGAGAATCACTCTATAAGATCCATGTGGCATGTCATCAAAAGAGAATATATTATGGTTCAACTAATTATAATTCCACCAACAAGTTATATGGAAAAACGTCATATAATTTGTTATTAACACTTTAAACAACTAAAACCTCATCGCCAGTGACATCAATCACAAAAAAGCACTGGTATGTCATGTGAATCCTATATGCTAAAAATAATGCATGTACATAGACCTCTCATTAATGTGACAATAGTCAAAACTCATAAATCATAAATCCAAAACCTAATTGTGTCTTTTTGGGTGAAATCATAAAACTGTAAAAGCAGAAACCAAGAATAACAATCTCATATCCCTGGTAAATTGGAATTTCCCACAGAAAAGGTGTCTGTGATGCACTAGTTTGAGGTCCATCACAATCTCTGACTTGTCCATAATCCATGTATACCATATCCTAAATATTAATATAAAGAAAATGTTCTATAATACCACTTTATAATTATTTTTCGCCCTAGAACACTCGATAGTTCTTGTACTAGTCGTCGCTACTTGACCATAGGCATGTCTCTCCATATACCAGAGGTTGTCGACTAACAGTGGAGTCCTAGGGTGTTATTGTGGGGACACTATACCATTATATCAGATTAAGAAACAATGGAAAAAATAACTAAACAATATTCATCATGAATAAACAGAGTACACATAAGTAAAAAAACATCACCATTAATAATAAATGAATGCAGAAGCATACAGTCATACAAACACACAATCACACCATCATACATCAATATTGATCGCTCACCATGTCGATCACATATACAAGATAAATAAAAGAATAAAAGATAGGAGGCATTATTACCATCCTCAGGCCTCATCACATTATGGTCTTTGGTCCCGTTTGACCAATATTGATTAATCATGCACACTAGGCCTCTGCCCCTGCCTGAACCCATGATTAATGAAGTCTTCTTGGGTACTCATATGTCATGGCTGCCCAAACAAGGTGAGAGTATGACTCAATACAGAACCACTAACGGGGTCTCATACATAACCAATAAATGCAATGTATGCTTAGAATAAAGTTTCAATGTATCGCCTAAAGTGACATGACCCATGTAGTATGCTTAGAATTGGCCTTCAGTGATTATTTGTGTCAATGGTCATATAGTAAAAGGTGCAAGAACTGACTCCTAGGAGGTTATCCTATGAAATCGAGTAGTATCAGGTACAAAGTTGATTCCTAGGTGATGAGACTTGGGAAATCCATATATACCTAAAGGTCGATTCCCAGGTGATAATACATGGGCAATCTGTATATACTCAAAGGGAAATTCCTAAGTGACATGACCCAGGCAATCCATATAGACCTAAAGGTCGATTCCTAGATGAAAAAACCTAAATAATCTGTATACATCAGAAGGTTAATTCCTAGGTGACATGGCCTGAGAAATCCTATAAACTTGAAGGACGATTCCAAAGTGATATGACCTAGGCAATCTATATATACTCAAAGTCTGATTTTAGGGTGACATGACCTAGGAAAACCGTATAGACCTAAAGGTTGATTCCTTGGTGACATGACCTAGGAAATTCATGTTGTATCAGGTGTGAATGATGATTCCTAGGTGATGAGACCTAGGTAATCCATATAGGCCCAAAGGTTGATTCCCATGTGACAAGACCTGGGCAATCTATATAGGCTCGAAGGTCGAATTCTGGGTAGTATGTTGGGTATTCATCTATAAAGTCTCAAAGAGTAGTGTGTCCCTCTAGTAATATCTCACGCAACAACATTATTCCTCTAGCTACATCAGCCTCACACCATCGACCTTTGAGTTCTAAGGTGAAACTTGAAGTCGACAACACATAATCTCCTACACTCACCCTCATTGGGGTCAACATATTATTGGAGCACCCACCATGGTCCCCTAAGTCTCACCACAACACGAACACCCAAAAAGGGCTCCTCAATCTCAATCTTATCTCTTAGGCCAAACCCTCCACTTAGAGGGAATAATGTCCCTCAACCTCATCGTGATCACATTTTAGCCTCACTATCCTCATAGGATAAACCCCACCGACATTACTCTTAAGGTATGACATAATGATCATCCTACTTCCCAAGGTCATCTTAGGTTAGTCCCCATGCACCCATCCTATCATAAAACTATTTAGAGTCTACCCACCTGGGAACTCACATGCTAGTGAGGGAGGAACACTTTCCCCACTCTCTAATCAACCAACCCAAAGGCTACAAGGTATATCATAGATCTATCATGGCCTACTCGAGCCAATCATCTTAATCCAACACACCACCCTACTCAAAGGCTCTAAGGCACCTATCATAGGGTCCTCTGTATTCACTTAATCATTTAATTTCACCCCTCTAGGGTCCAAGTATCTCAAGATTCACATTTATAATCAGGGCCTCAACCATCGATCGAGGCACTAAGCTAGTGTTCCAGGGTCCATCATGACCCTTGAAACTTTTATGTTCCGTTCATAGACATTTTATTCAATTGAAACATTTTATTTAATAAAAAGGTCAATCGCCCACAGTGGTGAGACCATCTATCAAATGCTACATAAATAAAATGCTTAAACCATAGAGGGACCACCTACATTAATCGAAGTAACTCCTTTAAGCACAACCCAACAACTCTCGCGAAATCTCGTCCAAGTCCAACCGACCATCGCCTGTCATTGTGGAGCCTGATCTCAAACCACAACACCCAATTCAATTAATCACATCAATTGATAATTAATTTTCAATTTAATTAAATTAGATATAAACACCTAATAACTCACCAGGTCATCCCATCACACTGAAACTGTAATCAGCCACCGACGGAAGGTCCATGGCGTACTTCTGACACTATCCTTGGAAAAAACTCCGTCAATCAACATCGATTCAATAGCCAATTTTATTTAATTTAGGCAAAAACCCTAAGAAAATTCACTAAGCAACACATCTTCATTGAAATGATGTGTGTTTGTTCTCTTGGGACGTCCTCTAGCTACACCAAACAAAAGCTTCATCATATTGAATGATTTCCACTATGCTTTAGTGGAAATTGCCACCAAACCCTAAGCTAAACTGCCCAGATTAGAGAGAAACCCAAGAGGGAGAGCAAGGAGGAGGGAGGAGGAAGAAACCATACCTCCAACGCCAAATAAATCTCAAAAAACCCACCCCAAATTGAGGGGAATCAAAGGAGTGAATGGGATGAGACCCACCTAGTATGTGCATGCAAGGTAAAGGAGAAATGAGGAGAGACTTAAAAGCCCAATTGGACAAAATGGCTTTCCCCTTTTCAATGAACACTACCACAAAACAGGGTTTCCATAGCGCCACTCTTTATCAGCACTAAAAAAAGCGATGATAAAGTGGGTGTCTTTATCAGCGCTAAAAAAAGTGATGATAAAGGGCACTTTTAACAGCACTAAAAAAACGTTGTTAAAAGTGACCCTTTATCAACGCTTTTTTTAGCGCTATTAAAGGGGGGCTTTATCAGCGCTTTTTCCAAGCACTGATAAAGCGTATATTTCAAAAAAAAATATTTTTCATAAAAAAATAATATATTGATATATAAGTATATTTATATTGATATAAATATAATATATATATTTTAAATATGATTTAGATAAGGATAAATGAAAATCTAAAATTAATGTATAAGATATTTAGTAAAAGAAGCTTATAAAATATTTTAAAATATATTTTTAATTAATAATTTTCTAATTATCATTGACTAATAATCATTTATTAATATTTTGAAGACAAAAAAAAAATAAAAAAAATAATAAAATATCTAAAATAAGTTGAAAATGTAACTCAAATTTCAAACGGCCATAACTTTTGATCCAGGTGTCCGTTTGAGCTCTACAGCATATCAAATCGAAGTCTGTGACGAGATCTACGTGTTAATAGTTAAAGGGAACCTTCTATCACATTTTCAAGGCCAAAAAAGACCCAAAAGGCCTCCAAAACTGAGTTTTTAGTTCGGATATCCAAATTTTTCAACATTCAAATATAACTTCTGATATGGATGTTCTCTAGGCTTATACCACATATCATATCGAAGATTCTTTCATTTTCTTTGATTTGACTGGTTGTGGAGTTGAAACTGATTTCTGGATTAGAAGTTACGATCATTTTAACATTCTATCGCTTTTTAGATACACATATGTGTGTATTTATTCGTGTGTGTGTGTGTGTTGTATATATGTATGTATGTATGTATTTATTTATTTATAAACACACATAAGAAGACATATTTTATAAATGTATTTAAAACTAATCTTATAAATATATATTAATATACAAATAAATATACGAATAAAAAATTATAACTAAATATATATATATATAAATAGATATAAATATATATTAATATATGGATATATATATATATATATATTAATATGACTAAGTATATGTATATTAATATAACTAACTATACATATATTAATATATATATATATAGTTATATATATATATATTAATATACGGGTATATATATATATATTTAACTATATATATATATATAAATATATATGTGTTAATATGTATATATATATATATATATATATTAATATACAGATATATATATATATATATTAATATAACTAAATATATATATTAATATAACTATATATATATGTTAATATATATATTAATATATGAGTAAATATAACTAAATATATATATAAATAAATAGATATATTAATAAATGAAGAGAAAAGCAATATGGTGGAGTGGTAAAGTCTTAGACGCGCAGGTAACATGTCTCGAGTTCGAATCCTAGGGGAAACAGGTCGCGCGTGCAGGTGGGGGGAATAACTTAGCGCTGTTAAAGGGGGTGGGGCTGGGTGGAGTTGGTTGTGGCGTGCATGGGCTACCATGGGGGGTGGGGCGATGTTAAGGGGGGGCTTCAAGCGCGCTGTTGAAACCCCCAGAATTGCAAAAATAATTTTTTTTTTAAGATTTTTAAATTTTTATCAGTGCTTTTTAAAAGCGCTGATAAAAGGGGTCTTTATCAGCGCTTTTCTAAGCACTGATAAAAGGGACCTTCATTTATCTTTGCCTCGATTAACAGCTCTTTTTTTAGCGTTGTTAATGCCCTTTTCTAGAGTTTTTCTACCATGGGGGGTGGGGCGCTGTTAAGGGGGGGCTTCAAGCGCTGTTGAAACCCCCAGAATTGCAAAAAAATATTTTTTTTAAGATTTTTAAACTTTCATCAGTGCTTTTTAAAAGCGCTGATAAAGGGGGTCTTTATCAGCACTTTTCTAAGCGCTGATAAAAGGGACCCCCATTTATCTTCGCCTCGATTAACAGCTTTTTTAGCATTGTTAATTCCCTTTTCAGACGCTGATAAATGATGTATTTGTAGTAGTGAAAATATGATAGATCACATAGTTTTGTCGCACGGTTTTTCAAACCGTACACTCACCGTGCATAATTCTTTAAATAAAAAACTGTAGGTTTTGCACGGTTGTTATGTAGTCGTGCGTATAATGACCCTTACTTTACATACATTGTTATTATTTTGTAATTGAATCATACTTATTACAATATATAACAAAACCATGATCGGACCGTATAGGTATAATGTCTTTAGAAACTGGGAAACATAAACAACTGGTTCATAAAGCATCTACATTATCTCCTATTTATTTCATCATATCTAGAGTTCCTTTTGGCATATCATACTTAATACCCTTCTTCCTGACCTAGGGAAAAGAATACATACAAAAGGGTGATCTCAAATGCTCAGCAAGGGTAAACAAAGGAAATATCAATCATATCATATTCATAATAACATAACATTTTGAAAATCTTAACCTGCAAAAGAGATCATAATATCATAACATGGGATAAATCATAGTAGTGAAATGTAATCCCAATAATCATAACTTAAAACATGAAACTTTGTGACATACACACATAATCATAGAAAATCATTTCTTATTAGTCAAGACTCATTGCCAAGACTATCATAGCGGACAAAGTCCATTTCTGAACCGAATTCACTCCTCGTTCCAGTCCTGTATCACTGAACCAGTTTAACTTGTCGTTTCAGCCATATCTATCTCATGAGATATAAATCTTTACCCAATGCATTGGAGGGAGATATAGGTCTCGCCCATCTCATAATGAAACCATTCTTATGTGTGCCACAAAATCATAAATCATACATCATGGCATAACCCATGTAATAAAAATGAGATTCTTAAACATCATGACATCATAAAACAATTCATATAAGATAAAGGACTTCATAAAAATAATTTCATCATAACATAATCAAATAAATGTAATAATAGGGATAGAAACAGAACCCTATATTATCTTATATGGAAAATAATTTTGATAAAACACTTGAACTCCATTCTTGAGGAAAATATCCTTTCTACTTCAAAAACATTTTTCCTTTCTTAACATGTCATAAAATTTTAAACTAAAAGAAGTTAATTAAAAATAAACTTGAAAACTTGTAAAGGAAGCTTCATGGAAATAATGTTCTATGAAATCATAAAAATCCATTCATGTCGTATAAGTTAAAAAAACATTCTTCTCGTACTTTGGCTGGAAAAGTCAAAAAAGTATCTCGTACGGAAAACGACAAAAGATTCCTTTCATATCTTTTACTAAAAATTCACCAATAGGTAAAATTGGATTTAAACAATTATAGGAGGATAAAAATAATATTACATATTGAGAAAACATGGATGTGGATGATAAATATGCTCTAGTAAATTCTGAAGTATAAACAAGCTCGGATAAAAATGAGATTGTGAGATTTTCCCTTACCGTAGGTCTGATATGCTTCATACGTATCTGAACCTCCTGTATAATGATTTAAATAATTTCATTGACTTATTAAATAATCATATTTATTTTTATGATATCATATATGATCATATTCTTATCTTCTTATTAGTAATATTTCACTGTTACTTGTTATTCGGGTGTTCGTTGCTTTATGTTCTTATGCATGTTTTATCAAATAAATTCTTATTCCTCTTTTTATGTTATAGATACCTCATTTACAGAATGGTATTAGTGTAATGTATATCATATTTATTCATTCAATTCATTTATATAATCATTATTCAATGAAGATCATGTAGAACAAGTCGCATCACATCGTGGAGATGGTAGGTCGTACATACGCACGAGCGATGATATCATTCTCATAATTATTGAATGGTATTGGAGTGGATGATGGAATGTCTCAGGATTAGTATAATGTTATAATAATCATATATAGTTATTCTTTACACCATTATACTCATCCATGTAAGGTGGTGGTGGAAAACAGATTACACCACGGCGTGGAGACGGTATTCCGTACGTACGCACGCGCGGTGATTTCATTTTCTGTAGGATGGATAGAAGGTGAAATAGGGTTGTTTCATATTTATAATAACATATCAGTATATGAGTGATACTGATGTTATTAATTTATGATGAAACAAATAAAGAAGAAGTAGAAGAAGAAATAAATTGGAAATAATCGGTAAAGGATATTACCTCTTCTTTGATGCGCCTCTTCTTAACCTCCTCTTAGGGCACTAAAGTTGGTCTTTGAAGAAGACAAGGACCACTGGTATGTTTCTAGGGAAGTGGAAAAGATAAATTGGTAGGTTTTGGCCGATCTTGAAGGCTCAAAGTGGTGTGAGGAGGAGAGGGAGGAGGTGCCCTTTTATAAGGGAGGAGAGGGACACCTTAGAAAAAACTTAAAATATTATTTTATAATAAATTCATATTCGGTTTATAATGGCTCCAAAGTACTTATTTAGAGGTTAGGGTGGGTATGAGTCGAAATCCTATCAACCAATAGGTTTTAGACAAGTTTAGGTTACCATTTTAACATTATCATTTAGATTTAACTCTAAGTTAAATAATTTAACTTTTACCGTGTTTTCTTGTATTCTTACACTATATGGTTAATAAACTTACTATAAACTATCAATCGAACCCCAATTGATTCATTAATGTCATATATATTATTATATATGTCTTTTGGCTGAACCTTAGATTTTTAGAAATAGAATATCAATTAATAATTTAATATTTGTTTTAAAAACTCTTTTATGTCAATTTTGACACTATTTGGTATTTTGTTTTTGCTAAATTCATAACAGCATTATTACTTCGAACAAAATTTATCTAATCAACCCTAATATGTTATATTAACCTAGAAAATTAGTGTAATTCATAAAAAATCTCAAATTACATTTATTTGGTTATTTATAATATCAATTATGTTAATATTTCATTAATAAGGTAATTACTGCATCATCATTGTGTCATAAATAAATTAAATTATTTAATGTCTAAAAATTATAAATAAAATACGATTATTTAGAAAATCTTTTTAGTTTTCTAATGAATATTTATAGTCGAATTTATCTTATGTATAACCCTATATTAAAAATGTTTTACTTATTAAACTTTGATTTTACTTCTTTTAACTCTTCTTTGAATTAAATAATAATAAATGTCCTAATCTAATCCAAGTGGACCTAAATGGCCATATTTTATTTTTAAGGTTGTTTTTTGTCGAATTACACTTATCCAATAGAATTAGGACATGTGTTAGGGTAATAATAATATCATTTTTACCCTTAATTACCCTATTTACTTTTAACCGTGGTAAATAAAAGTAAAAAGTTATTATTCACTAAAAATTATTTTTATCTTATTGAACCACATTTTACTTACTGATATCAACCGTGTCTCCCGAATTTTTGAAATTCCACTCACAAAAGCGGTAAAATTAAGTTTTATGTAAATTTGCAAATTCTCCTAGGAGGTGGGTAAAAGACGGTAAAAAGTTCAATTAAATTTTTATATATCTAAAATTATTATAAAATGACTCTAATGAATTACATTGAACTTATATAGGTATTATGTATCTATTTTGACCTAAAATAAATTTAAATAAAATAAATAATTGTTTAAATAAAAATTCGGTTTGAAACTATAACTCAGTGTTTTCACTATTCATCAAAAATTGAAAGTTTTCAGAAAAATACCAAAAATTCACTCTAAGCTAATTTCGATATTCCGAATCAAAAAACGAAGTTCATTTTGAAAGATAAAATTTCAAAAAGTGAGTATTACTATTCATAACAGTTAGTTTATATAATATTTTAATAACATACCGTTGTTTAGTGAAACTCGGTATTGCGTACAACGCAAACTATTGAGGAATGTTGCTCTAGCGTGTAACGCAAACCAAGACAATGTTGTGTGTAGTGAAAGATTCTTTTGGTGTTGTGTATGACATAATACATAAAAACAAAATATTTCCCATAAAATCTCAGGGTGTTACAGTGCGCTAACTCCCAACCCAAAGTCAACCCGCATAGGTGGGGCGCTGGTTGTGGCGTGTGTACCGTGGGGGGTGGGGCGCTGTTAAAGGGGGACTTCAAGTGCTGTTAAAGCCTCCAGAATTGCAAAAATAATTTTTTTATTTTATTTTAATATTTTTAAACTGTTATCAGTGTTTTTTAAAAGCGTTGATAAAATGCGTCTTTATCAGCGCTTTTCTAAGCGTTGATAAAAGAGAACTCCATTTATCTTCGTTTCGATTAACAGTCTTTTTTTTAGCGTTGTTAGTGCTCTTTTACAACGCTGATAAATGATGTATTTGTAGTAGTGAAAATATGACAGATAACATAGTTTTGCCGCACGGTTTGTCAAACCGTATGCTCACCGTGCATAATTCTTTAAATAAAAAATTGCAGGTTTTGCACGGTTGCTCTGCGGTCGTGCGCCAACTCCCAACCCAAAGTCAACCCGCATAGGTGCCTCACATGGTTTACCTTAACTACACGCCAACCACGAACATAGTAAAATTCCTTTAAAATCTTCCAAATTCAATTCAGACCTCTTGAAATCAATGTTTGACAAAATAAAATGAATCATAATTTGTGTACCCAAAATTTTAGCGGTGAACATGTGTTATAAAAGCCATTAATACATAATTTATTTATTTCATAACATGACCTATACAAGTTTCATTGCAAGTCTTCATCATTTATGAACAAATACATGTTTGAATATCATGAGAATATAATTAAATTATTTATATTCTTGTATTGTAAATTTTTCTTATATAAAAAATTAAAATTAAAAGTCGAGATGAAAAATGGGTTTGGACGATCATAGACAACCATAGGATCCGGAACGTCCAATCTCCTAACCCAAAATATAAATGAAGCTACTTAATCATATAAATTTTTCGGAACAGAGTACGCTCGCATGCGACAGCCGTATACTCGAGGGAAAATGACGGAAGCACAGCTCATCATTAAGAAGGGCGGCTTTCAGACCATCCTAAACAGGCTTGCGTCTCAGCCCGATATCTGGATTTCGCATATCCATAGATGTACGTTCCTCGAGCATTTCTGCACGAAGGGTGTGAGTGAATCTCTCCCCATCCGTCCACTGTTATTCTCCATCCCCTCTCATTTTTTGTCCCTCTCCCTTTCTGGAGCATGGAGGGGAGAATTGAATCGCCGGATTCATCATATGTGTCTTCTCCGGAACGTCTTCCGAAGCGATCTGGATCGCCAAGGCCGCCGCCTTCAGGTGACGCGTCTTCCATTCTCCCTGCGCCGAGAGATTTGTGGTTCTCAAACTTGGTTTTAGCATGCGGGTCCAATTGCTTGATATGAATTGATTTGCGTGTTACCCTTAAAATGACTGCACATCAAAGGAGAATTCTTGTATTTTTACTGTATATATAATTTTTAAGAACGGATGTCGAGTTTTTGCTGTCTAGTTTGGGATTACCTTCGGAATTGAACTAGCATTGTAGGGTCAGTATATCTCGTGTTCTCTCTATTTGACATATGCACAAGCATTGGGTAGTTTATTTCCTTCGGTTTATTCTCATTTGTCTATTAAGTTTTGAATGTGGATTATGGTTTTGTTGCCCTAACTTATGCCCCCCCAGAATGTAATCATTGTCTTATATGCGTTGCAATGCCTTGATGAATGCATGACTTAATACCAAGGTGTTTCCACAGCACTTATTTTTTGTGTAACTTTTTAAGAGTTTTAGACGGAATGTAATGTAATGATCGCCAGTGAAATGTAGCAGGACGGAGCTGGATAGAGTTTAATGTGATATAATGCATAGTTTTAGGATGGAAAGAAATGCCATTGGTTCACCATTGTCTAGAAGCTGTTAGAAAATTGATAGAATTAAATATATTTTTTACATTTTTTGATATTATTTTTATTATCTTTGTCCATTTTTTAATGTGAAGTTTGATCAAATTTGCCTTTGCAGCAACGCCAGTTGCTTTGTAGGAGATTTTAAGAAATGGATTTTGCTTGGATACAATTCAAGATTAAAACCAGTTACCTACCATGGAAAAAATGAGTTTATTAGAAGATTATGCTCAAAGCTTCAGCATCTATAAAAAAATGCTAACATAATATAGGAAGAGCAATTTGTGATCTTGTTCTGCTTAAAGAAGCAATTTAAGATTTGAACAAGTCACATGTGAATAAATTGACTGGAAGATTTTTAGTCGACCATCAAAGTCATATTGAAAGAATAAACAACAAAAGGTGTAATTTGTTTGCTGACAACCATCATCCACAAGGTAAGATCTTACTATGCATGATGTGACAACTCTCTTAAGGTCGTGTTTGACAATGTTCTTGGCAATTATCAATTACAATGCATGTTTTATTTAGTGGACCATCAAAGTCATATTGAAAGAATAAACAACAAAAGGTGTAATTTGTTTGCTGACGACCATCATCCACAAGGTAAGATTTTACTATGCATGATGTGACGACACTCTTAAGGTCGTGTTTGACAATGTTCTTGGCAATTATCAATTACAATGCATGTTTTATTCAAGTTCAAGCAACCAAAGGTGTAATTAGCCTGCCTTTCAACATAAAACCGTCATCAACAAGGTAAAGTTTTACCATACATGAATCGAGGACACATTCTAGGCGCACCAGAAACGCCTATTTGGGTCGGGCCAAACCTGGCTATTTTCAGATTCTATGAATAATCCGCATTGTACATGAAAATAAACGTTATGACCAACGAATTTATCCAATGAAAATTGACAAAGAACGCCAAAACCAAGAGAGAGGTTCTTTCACGTTAAATTTATAATTAATTTTAAAGCAAGAATTATCTCGGTCTTGAGAACACTCTTCGAAGATGTTGATCGTCTGAACACTGTTCGAGTTGTACTATTGCTGCATTGAGAGAATCCAATGATATAATCCCTCTCGTGGTGATCCATACGTGTTCCTTTGATCTTAAAGCATCGTCGCTGAAACTCCTGGTGCTAGCATTACGGTTGTCAGGACCCGACCTTTAAACATGACATAATCTAGTTAATTCAACTAGAATTCACTTTCATACATTCTCAAAGATCTTTTAGGTTTAGAGTTTTAGAGAATTAGGTCATAACCTTATACATAGAAACTCATATATTACAAAGCAAACACTTCTACTCAATATCTATTTTTTTGATATTATGAAACTTTTAGAATAAAACATAATTTTTTTCTGTAACAAAACTTCACGATTTTAAACTCGAATTCTTCTTTTCCTTTACCCATCCACAAACTCTGTAAAAAATATTTTAAAACTTGAGATGAGCATAAAAAAGTCAGAAAGAGACATAAAAAGGAAGAAAGAAACCATTAGTCCATGAATGAAAACATACTCGCAAAGTTATAACTTTTACACATAAAACCTAAGCTCTTTAGCTTACCTTATGAAATCATAAGTTTTCGGTAAAATCATAGCGATCATACATAAATCATAAAAGGTAACTTGTGACATCATTTTCATATCACTCTTAGATATAACGTAGCTCTCCCGGCTGCACAGGGAGTAACTATCATGGTTACACTTGGAATAACCATCACAGTATATTTCCATAATCTCTTAGGAGTAACCTAATCGGTTAACTCTGTCCCTTTACCCAATGTATTGGAGAGCTATAACGAGCTCACCTGCCCTCGGTTTATCACGAAACAACTCGTCATCATAACAATGCCCAAGAACCATAACATGATCATAACACATAAATCTTGCATAAAAGAAACATTTTTGAGGAAAATAAATTTTCCATTTTAAAATCAATTTTCATTTTTAAGAAGCCGCGCACTTATAAATGATTTTTTTTTATTTGAAAATAAACCTGTAAACTTGTAAAGGAAACATCAAATCAATGAGGCGTCATGAAATCGGGAAAATCTGCTTATACCATATAAGTAAAAAAAAAAAATTTCTTTAATAAAAAGAGTTGTTACTTGAAAAGAGGATTTTTAAAAAGAAAGTCCTTTATCTTATGTCCTAAAATGTTCTGCACTTGTACTTAATATTCTGGATAATCAAATTAGATTCATTAATTTTTTAATTAAGAACCTTTTCCACATATATTTTATTTATTACCATTTCATTAAGTTCATGTATGACCATTTCGATGAGTTATAAATATCAAAAATTGTTGTTTCATGAGCGTTCGTTTCATGACTTTATGATCGGTTCCTTTGAGTATAATTATGAGAGTTTTTGTCAAATGGAATCAAAACTCTAGAAGTGGAAAAAAATGGTATTAATATGTTTTTGAAATTTTAAATGCTCCCATATATCATTTTGTTTTTGGATATGAAGATGATTCATTAGATAAAATATTAATGATAAATGATTGGTTTGTTTTTGGCGGTTTTTTTCAGCCATCACAAACTTGTTTCGTTTTATTAAATATTATGTCTATAAATTAGTTTTAGAACATTAAACAAGTTATAATATACATATTACAATATGGTTTAACCATAATAATGATTTTATGATCAGCCTTGTAGGCGGTAATAGGAAATGAAAATTCGTCATCCACAAAGGCGGTGAATCGACACGTCACGGACGATGTTTTCATTTTTTTAGAATAAAAGGAGAAGATAAAATATTTGATGATAAATATTCCATTAACACAATAACATTCCGGTATATGTATGATACTAGAGTTATCATGTCACTTTGGACATGAGAGATGTTGATAAGGTAGATTTTACCTCTTGAATATTGTCTCTTTGATAACCTTCTTAAGACATTTGGTTTTGTTCTTTTGGTGACACCAACGGGTCTTGGATGTGGGAAAAAGGTTTGAGAAGGGAATTGGACAAAATTTAGACAAGTTTCAAGACTTAGAAGGTGTGAAGAGAAGAGGTAGCGAGGGGGGTATTTATAGGGAGAGGAGATGAGTGTTTTTATTATTTTATTTATTTGTTTATTATTTCGGGTCAAGACCATCAATAGTGTTGATTCTTGTGAAGTACAATAACTAGTGCATTCGAGTTTGAACTAATGAGTGCTTACATGTTATGTAAAATAATTGAGAGAGGGAGAAAAGAGGAGTGGACTCTGTATATCGAAGTAGCAGCAGAATTACAGTAGTAGAATTACAGCAGAAACACAACAGAATTATAGGAAAATACAGTAGGGAGGGTAGGGGAAGGAGAAGGATGGAGAGAGAGAGAGAGAGTGTGTATAACCCGTGGAAGACCACTTCCAAGAGCCCGACAGAATCCTCCCAAGGATTAAGCCCCGTAGCAGCCAGCTGGTAAACCTCCAGAATGAATTCCCCTTCCTAACACAAACCCCCTTTATTTAACGGCCCACCCAGCCCCCTCAAACTAACTGCTTTTAGGTGGTTCCCCTCCAGCCAAGAATATTCTCCTCTCCTCTAACACCCCAACAACCTCCATCCAAGTATATTCTCCTCTCTCCTCTAACAAACCAACAACCTCCAGCCAATAACAAACTCTAACACCTGGACAACCCCCTTTATTCCTAACAATTTCCTCCCACCTAAAAACCACCTTGTCCTCGAGGTGGAACAACTCAACCTTTGCTTGGCTGTTCATTGGGACAGTAACACCTGGTGGCGGCTTGGGTGGAGGCCCCAACATCATTGCATCTTCATTGGAAGTCAGCAACACACTTGAGCAAACTTGAGCAACCTTTGTAGGTGGATAACTTTGCCGGAATAATTTTTCATTGAAATTCCAGGATTCTGCAGCCTCGGTCAAGCCAGAAATAGAGTAGCCTTCCCCTTCTTTAGTTGCCCCAAGCAAGGTTGAAGCTTCGCTCGTACCGGTACGAAAAACAGCAGCAATGAGCAAACTAGGGCAGTAAAAGTAGAGAGAGGAACTGCTGGCCACAGGTACCCTTGGCTGAAAATTCAGCATGTAGGCCAAATAAATGATCCCATGTATCCCAACTGAAGTCAATCATTGCCAAGCTCCACACTTCTCCGGTTAATACAGGTGGATAGTGTTTCCAATAAAATTCTTCTTTGTAACCTTTAACACCACAAGTTCCTGATTCATATGCTTCGCCTATGAGTACTCCCACACAAATTCCAGAAGGAACCTTACGGCCAAACCCAGATCTTCTGCTTCTAGTCCAATTAAAATCATCTGCAAACGAATCCTCTCCCAGAATGCACATATAAACAGGTCTGAAACTACCTGCTCCAAGACTGTTTGAAGGAGCAGAATCTTCTGTGACAACCTTAATTTCAGTAAAGCTTTGTTGTCTCTTCTTATGGAAGTAACTCGCTCCAAAAATAGAAACTAGATGCACAATAGCAGGAACAATGAGGTGGTACATAGAGCAAGGAACCCCAATAGTTAAGCTCGTTTCTTTAACTTCCCAAGTGGCTGCAACTTTTAGATCTGAATTGCAAAAAACAATGCCAGGAACAAGTCCCACAGTCCAAATTGCCTTTTCATGAATTGAAGTTGAGGTAATTCCAACTATTCTTACATGCTGAAATCCTTCAAGCCATTTTTTATCCTTTTCAAAAATTAATATTGTGCCAACTCCAAGATTTGTGTCGATGCCAAAACTTTCACTAAATTTCGAAAGACAATAGTGTTGTCCATCTTCATATTGTGGGAAGACATATGAATCTGGAAAAGAAATATTAATAGCAAAAACCCAGAAAACATAATTTCCCTTTTCTAGGAGCCAGAGTGAGTCAACGGCTTGGGGAAATAACTGCCCGCCCGTGATGTTTTTGACTGCAACAACCGTTGGTCTAACGACTTGCCCAACATAAGGTCTGCAGCTTCCTTTAGCAATACTTTGCTTATAGCCTAGTCGGAGAATAGTAACAGGAGGTCCTTGGTCACTCACAGCAACACCTCTAGTACTCACAACCAAAGAAAAATGTATGCTAACTGTAAACACTGCATTTACCTCCAATGTAGTTGTTGGGCAAGAAAGAAAATAACCAACAACCCCTGTCATCACCTTTCTGTTGTCACCACTTCTAGAACTAGTATCGGGACTACTCCTTTCCAGTTTATCCTCGTTCGAATTCAGATCAATAATTAACTCTTCTGGTTGTTCTGGAATGGACGTAAACTTCTCCTTTACGTCTTCCAAAGCCTGTGTGGGCTGCTGCTTGTCATACTGCCATTGAAAGAACTCTCACTGCTCCTTGTCGTTCCCATATTCCTTCATTAATGTTGGCTTCAACTGCTCCCAACTCACATCAGGGTTTTCAGACAGCCAAGACAAGAACCAGCGCAGAACCGTGTACTCCATACTTAGCTGCGCCCAATGTATTTTCATGTCCTCTGCTGTTTGAAAAAACTGGAAATATGCCTCTGCTTTCGTGATTCAGCCTAATGGATCTTCTCCAAAAAAAAAAAAGGCAACTCAACCTTCTTTGTCATTCTTGTCATACTTTCTGTTCGATCAAAAGCCTTCAGCAGCTTGCTTCCACCTTGTCTGCAGCCTTCCTCTGCGTTTTTGCACCTGCATTTAGTCTGATAATCAGTGTACCCCCACTCTGTCTCCCAGTCACCGTAATATGTTCCTCCAACAACTCTAGTCCCAAACGGCCCTATGTTGTGTGCTTTTCGAACCCATGAAACCTGAGTGGAGCGTTTTCCGCAGTTCGCTGCGTCTGAACACTCGTAGATTGCAGGAATTCTGCTTGTTCTTGAACTAGCTTCTCTAAACCTTCCTGAATAGTCTTCAACATCTGCTGTACCTTTTCCGTAGCCGATCCGACATTAGCAAGGCTGTTCTCCATCCTTATTCTCCACGTTGGCAGTGCTCTCAACAACGTTTGCACAGAAGAAGGCAGGTAGAAGATAGAGAATAACACTCAGTGACTTCACTGAGTCGTACCTTTCTGCTTGGGTTGGCCGAACAGAATGGCAAGAGTTTTGAATGTGTGTTTTTCTTCTTCACGTCCAGCCTGTAAGAACGATCACGCTTCTCCAACGACTGTTCCACAGCTATCTGTTCCCTCACAGCTCGATGCGTCCTCAGCATCAGCCAGCACACTAACCACCAGCCACCGCGATGCGTCTTCAGCTACGAACGCGACTTCCCCAGAGATGATCGTCCTCCTCCTGCAACGTTTCAGTTGAGGAAGAACCCGCGCTGCAACACACCGGCGTTTTCCTCCTCAGCAGCGACTTCTCTCTCCAGCGTCCAGCAAGCTTGGGTCGTCTTCCCTCAAGTGATCTCCCCAGCGGAGTCGCCAATTTGTTATGTAAAATAATTGAGAGAGGGAGAAAAGAGGAGTGGACTCTGTATATTGAAGTAGCAGCAGAATTACAGTAGCAGAATTACAACAGAAACACAGCAGAATTATAGGAAAATACAGTAGGGAGGTAGGGGAAGGAGAAGGATGGAGAGAGAGTGTGTATAACTCGTGGAAGGCCACTTCCAAGAGCCCGACAGAATCCTCCCAAGGATTAAGCCCCGCAGCAGCCAGCTGGTAAACCTTCAGAATGAATTCCCCTTCCTAAAACAGACCCCCTTTATTTAAAGGCCCACCCAACCCCCTCAAACTCACTGCTTTTAGGTGGTCCCCCTCCAGCCAAGAATATTCTCCTCTCCTCTAACAACCCAACAACCTCCAGCCAAGTATATTCTCCTCTCTAAACCAACAGCCTCCAGCCAATAACAAACTCTAACACCTGGACAACCCCCTTTATTCCTAACATTACATTATCAATGACTCAAAAATTTATGTATTTAACTTATAATGTTAAATACTGTAAATTGCCATATTTCACTATTCACAAAAAAATCAACTATTTCAGAAAAATTTCAAAAATTCACCCTAATCATTTTTTGACGTGTAGAATTCAAAAATGGACTCCATTTTTTCAAAATAATTTTCTAAATATGAAAAATTTAATTTTTAATTAAAACCACCATTTATTCGAAAAATAACGATTTTAATATTATTACTGATTTTATGACACTTAAAAATTAATTAAGGTCTCACAAAATTATCTTATAATTATAATACCACAAAATATTAATTTATGAATCTATTTTATGAAAATAATTTTTCTTTCAAATCATTATATTAATTATAAAACTGGAAATAAACATTTACGTTTCACAAAAATACCAACACTTAATTTATCATTTTTAAAACATTTAATTACTTATTCTATGATATAAATACATCATATTTTCACTTACGAGATATCGAAATTTTATTTATATTTTTATAGGCGAGGTTATTATTCTAATGGTCAGATTACTATTTCCAACGGTCAGATTACTATTCCAACGGTCAGATTACTATTCCATTAGTATATATTCCTTAATTTCTATAAGTACCACTTATTTCATTATACATTTATAATGAATTTAACTATTTAATTCCAGAATGAAAACAAATTATTCTATAAGTATCTGGGTTGTTACATTCTCCCCCTTTTGAAAATTGCGTCCTCACAGTTTTTTTTCACTTATTAAACAAGTGAGAATACTTTTCTCTTATACCATTTTCAGATTCCCATGTTGCTTTTTTAACCATGTGGTTTTGCTACAAAACCTTAACATAGTGAATTATCTTATTCCGCAATACTTGTTCTCTACGGTTAAGAATCTGAATAGATTTTTTCTTATAAAAAAGGTTCTCTTCTAGCTGAACTATTTCAGGCCTCAAAACATGAGATGAATCCGGCTCATACTTTCTTTACATCGAAACATGAAAAACATTGTGTACCTGAGACAAACTTGGAAACAAAACCACTTGGTAGACAACTGATCTAACTTTCCAGGATTTCATAAAGTCCAATGAACCGTGGACTCAGCTTCCCCTTCTTACTAAAATGCATCACACTTTTTCATAGAGAAACTTTGAGAAAGACGTGATCACCTACCTCGAAAAAAAGATCATTCCTCTGGTTATCTGTATAACTTTTCTGCCTGTTTTGAGCTGTCCTTAAGTGTCCTGAATCATCTAAACATTCTCTGCCGTTTCCTCTACCAATTCTAGTCCCATGAACTTTCTTTCACCTACTTCATCCCAAAATGATGGAGTTCGACACCACTTTTCATATAATGCTTCAAAAGGCGCCATCTTTATACTTGAATGAAAATTGTTATTATAAGAAAACTCAACAAAAAAAGATGATGATCCCAAATTTCCTGGTAATCCATTGGACGAGCTCTAAGCATATCCTCCAATGTCTGAATTGTTCGCTTTGACTGTCCATCAAATTGAGGATAAAAAACAGTATTGAAATTTAATTCAGTTTCCAATGACTTCTGAAATCCTTTCTAAAAGTTAGAAGTGAACCTAAGATCACGATCATATACAATGGAGAGAGGAACTCTATGTAACCTGACTATCTCTTTGAGGTACAGTCAAAAAAGCTGATATAAAGACATAATATCTCAAATAGGAAGAAAATGTGCAGATTTAGTCAGCCAATCAACAATAACCCAAATCACATTGTTACTGATAGAACCCGAGTAACGAACTGCTATATTTATGAAGCAGAACAGAGAATTATAGCAAAGGAAGAAGAAGAAACACTCCTAGAGAGAGCAGAAATTCCTCGCCCAAGCCCGCATGCCAATTCCCAAGCCAGATGGCCGAACTCCCAACTATTTTCTCCCTTCCCTCCTTCTCACCCCCATGTACTGCTTATATAGTTTATTCTCCAACCCCACAAATGGGGTTTAGAACCTTCCTCCTAACAACTTAACAAACTCACCCCCAAAAGACCATTCTACCCCTTATTAGAATATTCTCTCCTCCAGCTGGACAACTGGTCTCTATCATTGCCACCGTCTCGAAAAACCACCTTGTCCTCAAGGTGGTGGATCACGCAGGTACTCCAAGCGATCTCCCATACTAGCCGTGCTCCAGGGAACTGCGAACAAGGGGTGCTGGGCAGATAGGTAAGCCAAGCAATCTTCCATATTCGGCGTCCTACTCTGGTGAGTTGGGTTGGAACGAGCAATATCGTTGACTGAGGACCAATCGTTTGTGGTCCTGTATAAGGCGCCTGTGCCGCAGGTGCACACCAAGCAATCTCCCAAATGCGTCGGCCTTCATCATGGATGAGTTTGAAAATGCCTTCTTCTGTAATGTTTTCCCTCCCACCATTGGAGAGGCCCCTTGTGTGCTTACATGAAGTGGGTTGCAAGTACGACTGGTACCACCCGACATCTAGTGAATAAAAATTGTACGAATCTTTTGTACAAGCCTGGGGCCCCAACCCGTCACCGCAGGCGTGACCTGTGCAGCTAGAGGTAAAATAACAATAGCCCAAGATTGAGCTTGTGTAGTCTGCGGCGGCTGGTGCTCCTACATAACGAACATTGAGGTGTCCGGTTTCGCAATATGAGGGAAGTCTATCACAAACTGACTGGAGATAGTGTCGTCGGGATTTTCGGCCAATTCGGTGCTCCAGTTGTGCGTCCCATGTTCGGTTGGCCCCTCGGAGTGCGATGCGGACAGCTGCGGTTCCGGCGGTAGGAACTCAGATGTAGTTGCAGGGGGTTCGATGACGGAACATCCAAAATCCTCAAGGATTGCTTCTTTAAGATGTGCCCAGGTGAACGTAGGTGCAGACCCTTTGGCCACTAAAAACCAAAGTGCAGACATATCTGACATGCAGAAGCGTGCCATTGGCACCTTCATCTGATCTGGTGTTTGATTGCGCGGGAAATAATCCTCAACCCCTGAGATCCACGCCTCCAGATATATGACCGAAAATTCTGGTAGAATCTCTTCTTGTAAATATTTTTCCTGATTTCTATTATGTAACAATTGTGAGAGAGGGAGAAAAGAGAAGTAAAGTAATATTTATTGATGTACCAGTAGAATTACAATAGCAAAATTACAGCGGAAACACAACAGAATTATAGGAAAATACAGTAGGGAGGTAGGAGAGGGAGAAGGATAGAGAGAGTAGAACCCGAGGAAGACCACTTCCAAGAGCCTGGCAGAATCCTCCCAAGGATTGAGCCCCGCAGCAGCCAGCTGGTAAACCTCTAGGATGATAATCCCTTTTAACACAGACCCCCTTTATTTAAAGGCCCACTCAGCCCCCTCTAACAAACTAACTGCTTTTAGGTGGTCCCCCTCCAGCCAAGAATATTCCCCTCTCTAACAGCCCAACAACCTCCAGCCAAGTATATTCTCCTCCCTCTTCTAACAAACAAACAACCTTCAGCCAATAACAAACTCTAACACCTGGACAACCCCCTTTATTCCTAACAATTCCCTCCCACCTAAAAACCACCTTGTCCTCAAGGTGGAACAACCCAAGCTGTGCTTGGCCGTGCATTGAGTCAGCGGCTCCTGGTGGCGGCTTTGGTGGAGGCCTTAGCATCAATGCATCTTCAATACCATATGTAGGTGGATAGCGTTTCCAGTATAATTCCTCTATGTAATCTTCAATACCATATGCTCCTGAATTGGTAATACTTTCATAGAACAAATCCCTTAACAGCAATGGAGTAGATGTAGGGGCTTTTGAATCGATGATCATGCCATAGAAAATAACCTCTTTCACATCTACTTGAGGAGCATGAAACACTTTGTCCACCAAGATCACTGCAATCGTGCTGTCTTGTTGAAAGTTGCTCAACCTACCATTAAAAGTGTCAATATGAATTTCAGCACCCTGGCCGGGTTCACCATTTGCATCAACTTTAGCCCCTGCAGCCCAAACCATTGATTTCCCTGCAGCTCCACCAGCTATAACCTCTGATTCAACTTCATATAGGTAAACATCCTCACAAAAAATGGGAGAAACTTTCAGCCCAAATCTGAATCCTTTGCTCCCTAACCCCAAGGGGTTTTCAGAAGCTTTGTCCGCACTTTGCCATTGCCTGGACGACTTATAATTTGAATTGAATCTGGTCCCAGGAATCGCATCCTGAACTGCTGCAGCTTCCCCAGCTCTCCAACTACCCAGCGTACAAAAACTGTCCAAGGCAATATGAGAAGCTTTATCCAGCTGTCCACTACACGCTACTTTTCTCAATCTTCTATTAGATAAATCTGGAAAAAGGTTCCTTTGTCGCCTCCTCCTCGATCTATCAACGAACCTCTCAAAATTCTGTGTATCCAATTCTCCAGTAACAAGAGGGTTACAAACAGCTTCGCCTTCATATATCATGTCCCCACTGAATGTAGCCATGTTGGTGGACTGAATGTATGGGCAAAACACTCTCAGCAAACAAGTTTCTCTCTGATCTAACATGCTCGTCCATAGCAATTCCAGGACCATTTTCTTTCGGATCTATAGGTTCTCCAGCAACAACAGGACATACATCTGCAATTGCCACTTTATCTACCGCTACTGGAAGCAGTCCCAGATCAAGCTGCTCCTGAGATTGCCTAACCTGCTCAACAGAATCTGAAACCTGCTCCTCCAGCAATTCCAGTCTCTCTTTTTTCTCTGTTTGCTCCTTCTCGGCTCTTGTCGACTGTCCAGGAGTTCCTATATCACATAGAGTAGTATATAAATATTGTGTTCTGAGAAGTACTTCTCCAAGCCGGATAAGGCTGGAATTTTCCTCTTCAGGACATTCCAGTTTGGTTTCAAGCTGCTGCTGCTCCGCTGAGTCGCTACCAAACGTACAAGCAACAGTTTCGTCACCTCGCTTCCCAGAATCTGAGCAACAAGACTCTTGCGTCTCCAACTCCCTCGCTTCTGCTCGTAAGAACAACAATTGTTCTTTTACAACTGATAGTAGCTCTTGTATCACGGCTGCCTGAGTTTGCATATTTTGTACCTCTGTAGCAAAATTTGACTCCATCCTGGACTGAAGACAAGCCTACACAGCAGTCAGCGTCCACTTTTCAACGTACTGGATCCCCCCACGTCCAAACTTCACTGCAGTGATGACGGTTCGACAGCGGCGTTCAGCTCCCTCTTCCCTAGTAGCGAACAATTCTCTGGCGCGGCTATTCCCCAGCGTCGACTTCCGGTCCTTGTCCAACAACGAACAGAAAATAGATTCGCGCTGCACTCCCCTTCTGCGATCCTCCTCCACGATTGTTCCTCTTGCACAACAATTTTCAGCAGCGTTCCACCCCACCTGTGATGCCTCTCAACTCTACTGTGTTAGAGCCAATTTCTTTTTTTTTTCTTTCCTACTGCTACGATTTTCCAGCAGCGATTCTCCTCTCCTGCGACGCCTCTCCCCCAACGTGCGATCAGTCCTCTCGCACGCCACTTCCCCAGCGGAGTCGCCAAATTGTTATGTAACAATTGTGAGAGAGGGAGAAAAGAGAAGTAAAGCAATATTTATTGATGTAGCATTTTCTTTCCTACTGCTACGATTTTCCAGCAGCGATTCTCCTCTCCTGCGACGCCTCTCCCCCAACGTGCGATCAGTCCTCTCGCACGACACTTCCCCAGCGGAGTCGCCAAATTGTTATGTAACAATTGTGAGAGAGGGAGAAAAGAGAAGTAAAGCAATATTTATTGATGTAGCAGCAGATCACAGTAGCAGAATTACAGCGGAAACACAACAGAATTATAGGAAAATACAGTAGGGAGGTAGGAGAGGGAGAATGATAGAGAGAGTAGAACCCGAGGAAGACCACTTCCAAGAGCCTGGCAGAATCCTCCCAAGGATTGAGCCCCGCAGCAGCCAGCTGGTAAACCTCCAGGATGATAATCGTTTCCTAATACAGACCCCCTTTATTTAAAGGCCCACCCAGCCCCCTCTAACAAACTAATTGCTTTTAGGTGGTCCCCCTCCAGCCAAGAACATTCCCCTCTCCTTTAACAGCCCAACAGCTTCTAGCCAAGTATATTCTCCTCTCTCCTCTAACAAACCAACAGCCACCAGCCAATAACAATATCTAACACCCGGACAACCCCCTTTATTCCCAACAATTTCTAGTAACCCGGGTCAATGAAGTTCAGAGTTCCGGCATTTGAGGCGCCATAGAGTGCCGTGTTCGAACAACAGGGCTTTCCCAGGTAAGCGCGTATCCTTCGGTAGAGAGCGGGCAGCGTTCGACTCCCCTTATGGGCAGCCCCTCTGCAGTTTCCTCTGTTTTCCCCCCACCTGTGTTTCTCTTGCGGAACAGAAAAAAGTAACACGCCACCTTCTGTTTTTTTTTTGAGCACGCTGCTAGTTGCTGCTTTTTTGTTTTTGTTTTTTTTGTTGTTTTTTTTCCTAATTAAATGAAAACTAGTCGGGCACCCCCCTCCCGTAGATTGACTGCGACGCGAGTCGGCCGGACAAGCCGAGAGGCGGGGAACAGTGGAACACGAGTCGGCCGGTCGAGCTGCTGCTGAAAACACGAGTTGGAGCGGTGGACGCAAGCCGAGTGGTAGCTGCGAGGCGTCGTTGTGGGGGAAAAGAGCCGGCGACGGCGGAAATTGAAGTGGAGGCGACAAGGAGTGAGAGGATGACGGACACAGGGGTGCGCATCGCAACTGGAAGGAGTCAGAAGCACGACGTCGGAGAAGAAGTGGCTGACGGAGCGTGCCTCCGGGAGGAAACGATCCGACGGGGCGTGACTGTGTGGAACGAGGAAGATCTGGAGCGGTCCTCCTGGTTGCGCGCGTTACAATAGGTTAGCGCGTGACTCCACAGCGGTCCTCCTGGTCGAGCATCTGCTGCTGCGGAAGGTCGGTGTGTCTGAGTCGGTTCGTCGGGTGTTGAAGAACTAGCCGGCCGAGCGTTTCTCTTACGTGCGAATTTCCAGCGGGGCGTAGGTCGTTCAAACGAAAAGAAATCCAGCAACAGAAAAATGATGCTCCCCTAGACGTGATGCAGTAGAAGAACAAAGTTGACCTGTAGCGCGCCTCCTTTTGAGGAGGCAGGCCAGACCAATTGATAGAACCCGAGGAACGAACTGCTATATTTATGAAGCAGAACAGAGAATTACAACAAAGAAAGAAGAAGAAAGACACCTAGAGAGAGCATAAACTCCTCGCCCAAGCCTGCAGGCCGATTCCCAAGCCAGATGGTCGAACTCCTAACTATTTTCTTTCTTTCCTCCTCACCTCTATGTACTGCTTATATAGTTTATTCTCCAGCCCCACAAATGGGGTCTAGAACCTTCCTCCTAACAACTTAACAAACTCACCCCCAAAAGACCATTCTACCCCTTATTAGAATATTCTCTCCTCCAGCTGGACAACTGGTCTCTATTAGTTACCTGTTTTTGGTTATCCCACACTACGAAATCCATAGATATATTTTTCAATTTCCACTTTGGCACTGGCAAAGGCTGAAGCATCTTCTTCGATAATTGCTGTTCTGTTTTTACCTGTTGACAAGTCAAACATCTCATGGTAAAGTCAACAATATCTATTTTCATTCCATCTCATCAGTAATACTCCCGAAGGTCTCTGTACATCTTAGTGCTTCCAGGAGAAAACAGAGAACTATGAGCTTCACTTAATAACTTTTTCTTCAACTGTGAATCACAAGACACACATAATCTCTTCCCAAATCTCAAAACACAAACACAATCTTTATCAATTTTAAATTTTGGAAACTTATAATTTTTAACAACTCTACCTTTCTCTGCAACTCACGGTCTTCCTTCTGCATTTGCTTGATTATGTCTGATAGAAACGATTGCACTGATACCTGAAACAAAATAGATGAATTTCCCGCATCACAACTTCCAAGCCAAAATTCATCAAATCACTAACCAAAGGGTCATGTTCCAAACGTAACATGATGTTTTCGACTCAAAGAATCCATCACTTTGTTTGGTTTTTCAGGATGGTAATTGATCGTACAATCATAATCCTTTATCAGTTCCGGTCATCTTTTCTACCTCATGTTTAGTTCCTTCCGAGTGAATATATACTTCAAACTTTTATGATCAGTATATATTTCATACTTTGCTCCATATAGATGATTTCTCCAAATTTTTAAAGCCCCAAGTGCTGATTTGAAATCATGTGTGGGATAATTTAACTCATGAGGTTTTAGTTGCCGTGAAACATAAGCAATTACTTGTTCATTCTGCATCAGAACGCAACCAAGTCCCTTTAAAGAAGCATCACTATGGACGACACACTCGCCATTTCTGGAAGGTATGACCAAAACTGGAGCATTCACCAATATTTTCAGTTCTTGAAAACAAACATCACATTCTTCTGTCCCAATAAATTTAACCCATTTTCGTGTTAACTTAGTTAGCGGGCTAGATAACCGTGCAAAGTTTTTAACAAACCGTCGGTAATAGCCTGCTTACACAAGAAAACTACGAATCTCAGCAACATTTGCAGGTCTTGACCATTCATCAACAACTTTTGTTTTGGCAGGATCAACTGTTATGTCATCCTTATTTACAATTTGCCAAAGAAAAGAAATCTGTTGTAACCAAAAATCACATTTGCTAAATTTCCCGTATAACTTTTTTTCTTTTAGGGTTTGCAGAACAATCTTTAGATGTTTTTTATGATCCTCATAACTTTTTGAATAAACCAAAATATCGTCAATAAAAACAACAAACTTATCCAAATATTCATGGAAGATTCTATTCATAAGATCTATAAATACAACATGGACATTTGTCAAACCAAAGGGCATAACAACAAACTCATAATGCCCATATCTAGTACGGAATACTGTTTTCAGAATGTCATCCTCCTTCACCTTCAACCGATGGTACCTGGATCTCAAGTCAATCTTGAAAAAATACTGAACTCCCTGGAGCGATCAAACAAGTCATCGATATGAGGCAAATGACACTTATTCTTAACAGTGGTGTTATTCAATGCTCTGTAATCAATACAAAGCTTCATAGAATCATCTTTTTTTTTAACAAACAAAACAGGAGCACCCCAAGGTGAAGTACTTAGATGAATGAAACCTTTATCTAGCAACTCCCACAACTGCTTTTTTAATTCTAGAAGTTCTACTTAGCTATTCGATAAGGGATTTTTGAAATAGGTTTAGCATCAGAGACTAAATCAACAGTAAACTCAACCTCCCGATCAGGTATAATACCAGACAACTCATCAGGAAAAACATCCAAATACTCATTTACCATTAGAAAATCATTAATCTGAACAGTTCCCTTGTTTTTAACAATATGTGCAAGATAACATTCATTTTCATCTTTTAACAGTTTCTCATCTTTCTGATATGTTATCAATGATATGAGTTCATTCTTCTATATAAACTGAGACTCTTTTTGAAAAACAACTTCTTTAGCTTTACAATCAATCTTTAGCCTGGTAAATAGAAAGCCAATCTATACTCAGAATAACATCAAATTTTACTAGGGGCAAGACAACCAAGTCTGCAGGTAAATTTTTTCCACTGACATCGACAAGAAGATTCTTATAATTTCTTTTTGCCTTTCCCCCAGGTGTTTTTACCATAAGTTCTAGCCTCATTTCTTGAGGTGAAATTTACAATTTACCAGAAAATTTTTCAGATATGAAAGAATGTGTATACCCCGAATCAAACAATACATTAACAAAATTTGAGTAAACAATGTACCTGATACCACTTCATTAGATGACTCAACATCTGTTGAAGTAGTTGTAAAAGATTTCACCACACATTTCTGCTTATAGTTTGACTGCTTCCCATCATTTGGGTTCCTCTTCGGACACCCGTTTGCATAATGACCCATCTTATTACATTTAAAACATTTTACTGTTTTTATATCAAAATTGTTCTTTCCACCATCATGATCTTTTTCATTGTAATTACGAGTCATATGCCCAAACTTACCACATCGGAAACACTTACAGGACTTCAAAAGACATCCCCCAATGTGTTTTTTACCACAATTCTCATAAACTAAAAGTTTAATTTTCTTACAATCAAACTTCTTTGATGCATTCTTTCCTTTTTCTCGCCACCTTGGCCTCTTTTTCTGCCTGTTGTCAAAGTTCACATGATCATCGCGACAAACTCCATTTCCACCTTCGCACATCGAACAAGTTTTTCTTAACTTTTGAATTCACGAGAAGCCAATGCCATTCGATATCCTTGATATTCTTGACCATTGACCACCATTAGTCGGCTTGACCTTCAAAACGGTAAAAAACAAGACTAACCTTTTGATGGTCTTAACACCCCATGACATCAAAAATCTTTTCTAAGGCTTTAATCCACCCTTTAGCCACCACTGGGTCAAAAGATCTACTAAATGCATGAGGATGTTGCCTCATTAAATGTTCCACTACCGACACATTCCTCTGAGATTGATCTAGCTGATCTCGTGCATGGATGTTGCCGCTATTTATAGCCTGCGTCAACTGAGCCATTACTGTCACAAACTGCTCGATTCCAATTTCCATCCTTCCAGGTTGCGGATTCGGAAGGATATCGTGCTCTCGGTGCCTTCCTACTCCAGCTTCTCTGTTTCTTCTGTGGAAAATCATTCTGAACAAACATATCTTAGACGAAACAACATGGTAATTTTTAAATGCTATATCATTTTAACTTAACCATAAAGTAAAAATCATTTATGGGTATTCTATTAACATTATCCTAACCCCTAAAGTTATCTAAACCTTGCTTTGATATCAACTGTAAGGACCCAACCTTGAACATTACATAATTAATTCAACTGGAATTCACTTCCATACATTCCTAAAAATCTTTTAAGTTTAGAGTTTTGGAGAATTAAGTCACAACCTCATACATAGAAACTCATATATTACAAAGTAGACACTTCTACTCAATATCCATTTTTTTCACAATATGAAACTTTGAGAATAAAACATGATTTCTTTCTGTAACAAAACTTCACGACTTTAAACTTGAATTCTTTCTTTCCTTTACCCATCCATACACCTTGTGAAAAATATTTTAAAACTTGGGATGAATACAAAAAGCTCAGTAAGGAACATAGAAAGGAAGAAAAAAACCGTTAGTCCATGAATGAAAACCTACTCACAAAGTTATAACTTTTACACATAAAACATAAGCTCTTTAGCTTACCTTATGAAATCATAAGTTTCCTGTAAAACCATAGCAAGCAGACACAAACCGTAGAAGGTAATTTGTGGCATCATTTTTATATCACTCATATATAATATAGCTCTCCCGACTACACACGGAGTAACCATCATGGTTACACTTGGAATAATCATTACAATGTATTCTCATAATCTTTTAGGAGAGCTATAACGGAATCACCCGCTCTCAGTTTATCACAGAACCAACCACCCGTCATCATAACGATGCCTAAGAACCATAACATGACCATAACACATAAATCTTGCATAAAAGAAACTCTCTTGAGAAAAATAATTTTTTCATTTTGAAATCACTTTTCATTTTTAAGAAGCCGCGCACTTATAATTGAAAAAAAATTTATTTGAAAATAAATTTGTAAACTTATAAAAGGAAACATCAAATGAATAAGGCGTCATGAAAACGGGAAAATCCGCTTATGCCGTATAAGTAAAAAAACATTTCTTTAATCAAAAGAGTTTGTAACTTGAAAAGATGATTTTTAAAAAGAAAGTCTCTTATTCTATGTTCGAAAGCGTTTTGCACTTGTACTTAATATCCTGGATAATCAAATTAGATTCATCAATTTTTTAATTTAGAACCTTTTACACATATATTTTATTTATTACCATTTTATTATGTTCATTTATGGCCATTTCGATGGGTTAAAAATATCATAATCGTCGTTCCAGGAGCGTTCGTTTCATGGCTTTATAGTCTATTTCCTTGAGTATAATATGAGAGTTTTTGTTAAATGGAAGCAAAACTCCATAAGTGGAAAGAAATGGTATTAATATGTTTCTGGAATTTTAAATGACCCCATATATCATTTTGTTTTCTGATATGAGGATGATTCATTAGATAAAATATTAATGATAAATGTTTGGTTTGTTTTTGGCGGTTTTTCTGACCATCACAAACTAGTTTCGTTTTATTTAATGTTTTGTCTATAAATTAGTTCCCGAACATTAAACAAGTTATAATATACATATTACAATATGGTTTAACCATAATAATGGTTTTATAACCAGCCTTTAAGGCGGTAATAGAAAATGAAAACTCGTCGTCCACGAAAGCGGTGAATCGACACGTCACAGATGATGTTTTCATGTTTTAGAATAAGAGGAGAAGAGAAGAGGTTTGATGATGAATATTCCATTAATTAAATTCAAATAGAATTTAACCGAGACCACCAGAAACACTTAGTGTGTGATCCTTTAGGATTCTTTCTCGTTGGCATTAGGTAAACTTGCCTAAAGTTCAAGAATACTCTGTCTAGCAACGAGTCAAGACACCCAAGAAAAAGAACTTAAAGTCGCAACAACGACATCCACATACGAACGCTCACTGTGTAATATAATCCCTTTGTCTCAATATTTCATCAAGCAGGTTTCATGATAGTGTCATCAACCTTTGTGCTTGATACGTCGTTTTTTGACTACCTGAAATAAACTCGTCGTTACACCATTGCCATGAAATTTCGCGCGACTGTTCTATTTCAATCAAAGGGCCGATATATCAACTTCTATAAATGGAAGAGACAAATCCTTTCTCGACTTATCCATTAATAACATGCCACTCGTGACGCACCCAACGTACCCTACTTCCTGCCAACTGTCTGCGTGACGGTTTTCGTCAGTAAATCAAAGTGCGTGAGTCGTGACACGTATTAATGATAATCTTAAAGTCTAAGGATCATTACACACACTCGCAGATAGGAATATCCGATGACATCAAAACATGCAGAATTCCTACCGGCGGGTCTGTTCTCATATTCTCCTGTCTTGGAGATTGCCAAGTAACTTAATGAGAGGAAGTCTCATCTGCTTACGAGTACTCGCACCTGACGGTCTGTATACTATGTGTCCCATTATAGTATGTCATCTAACCGTAGAACTATATTTAAGAATATTGTCATTGCACTTCAAGGTTCTCATCATAGCGGGAAACTGCTATGACTTTGTCAATGCGACAAATACTCTAGGACATTATTACATTATAGTCATGCAGAACAATGAACAATACGTAATAAAATGTTTAATATCTAAATATATTAAATATTCATGTAATCAAAGTACAACCAGTTGGTTCTAGGACACCAACTCTTACAATTTTGGTTTATAACAGAGACTGTGAATCACATTTACAGCACTTAGCCACTGCCCTCCAAGTGGTGCACACCCACCGGTTCTTTGTTAACCCACCAAAATGCCGGTTTGCACAATGAGAAATGGCATACTTGGGTCATATTATTTCAGCCGTCGGGGTTTCGAGGGATCCCGCCAAAATGCAAGCTGTCCTCGATTGGACACAACCAGAATCTGTCAATGGAGTTCCAGGTTTGCTGGGGCTCACTAGACACTACCGCCTTTTTATCCAAGGGTACGACCAGATTGCCGCCTTTAGCAATGTTAACTCGTGCCAGATTGCCAAGCCTTTGGCAATGTTAACTGGTACGGATGATTTTTTCTGGACATTGCAGGCTAAACAGGTCTTCATCCAGCTCAAATACAATACCATATTACTGCAGCCCCAGTTTTTGCTCTCCCTGATTTTTCAAAGCCATTTGAAGAGGAATGCGATCTGTCTGGTTACAACATGGGCGGTGTCCCCATCGCCTACTTCAGTAAGGCACTTTTGTCAAAATACACTTATGAGAAGAAAATCATGGCTCTAGTCCTTGCAATCCTACATTGACACCCTTACCTTCTTGGCAGACCCTTCCTCGTTTTTTCGGACTACCACAGTCTCAAATTTTTGCTCCAGCAACGCATTACCACAACTGACCAGCAATGTTGGATTGCTCAACTCCTGGGCTACCGTTTTGAAGTTAAGTATAAACCTGAGAAACATGATACCGCGACAGATGCACTATCTCGGCGCAAAGACATGTCTGCATTTTGGCTTAATCATTCTTTTCCTGTCTGGACAGAGGATAGTGATTTGTAGGCCGAACTACAAGATAACCCCTACTTTAGTACTATCATTCACCAGATATAGGTTGGACTATAAGATAATAACCCCTACCTCAGTACTATCATTCACCAGATCCAGACCGGAACCCCTACCTCAGTACTATCATTCACCAGATCCAAATCGGAACTCCTAACCATGCGGGCTAGGCGCACGGTTGGCGCATGGTTAGTGCCACTTAGGCAGTACCTAAGCACTATTCATCACACGGTTGGCGCATGGTTAGGCTAACCGTGCAATCCAGTTCTCCTCCCGCGTGAGACCTTCTCTAGGCGCCTTTGGCTTCTCCTCCAAGCCTACCCTAGGCTTTGTGATAACTTCTCCGTCCGTTGTCCGATTCAATCGTCATTGGTCTCTATGGATCCACATCGGTAAGCTCTCGAGTCCTTTTTAATCCTTCTTCGTTTAATCTCCTCTTGGTTGCGCTACTGTGGTGCAAGCTCATTTGCCCTATTTTCAGGGCGGATCTCCGTTTCTTAGTTTTCTTCCAAATCGGATCGAATTAGACCTCGATATTGGACGAGTGATACATCCTAAGTACGAGGTAGGTGGTGACTTTTTCCTAAGTTTATCTGTCGTTTCATGAATAGCGCCGCTGCGCCGCACGCCGGCCTTTGCCGTGCGTTGCTTTATAATTGGTTCATATCAAATTGACCCTTGCACCTTAATACATGCCTATTGAACGCTTAATTATTTAGAGGTTGTTGATATCTTTAATGGACACCCCATGGGTGTGCCAACCCAAACTGCTCCTTTATAATAAATTGTAAAATGCTCGAACTACCTTCTAAGCGTTCGACTTGAAATGTAAAATGGTTTTTGCCCTTGTAGGTTGGCCCAATTTGATAATAGCACCCCTCTAGGTCATGTTGAAGCTTGGTAAATTAATAGCCATGAATGGTGGCTCCCTAAAATGCTTCTCTTTGATGAATTGAGTGGTGACTCTTGTATTTGAGATTTAATTGTGCTAAGTTGTAATGTGATGCATAAATGTGATTAAATGAATTGTTTATGAACAATGTCATTTTTTTATAATAAAACCCCTTGAATGAGATGCACTGTCTTCGAAATTATAAAGTGATGACTAGTGGTTTGTAACATGCTTGGCCATACTGCTTTGGTTCTTCTTGTATGCTTTGGTGCCATGGTTTGGTGTATGGCATGTTTGAAACATGGCCTTTATTGATGTTATGAAATGGAATTTGCCCTCCTTTGCTAAATGTTTAATTTGAACCAAGCACCTTGAAGTGCTTGACTTGCTTTGTAAATGGGATTACCCATGTAGGTAATTGCCCAGCTGACCATAGCACCTCCTAAGTGCCTCTCTGAGCCTTGTAATTGAACTGTCATGTTCTGTTAATTAACAGGCATGTATTGTAATAGTTGAATTGCTTGGTCATGATGGCTTGCTCCCCTTGAATGTATTAAATGTTTATAATGAAATGAATTGAGAAAGGGTGGCAAGGCCACGCTGTTTATTGCATGCTATGTACATGCCATAATTGAAATGCTATTCCTTGTTGATAATGGCTTGATGAATGTATTGATGAGAGGTATTGTCTCATGGCCGTTTACTATAAACATGATTATTCCTTGCTTATATATATGGGCTTGATAAAAGAGATGGATGGAAGGTATTGCCCCATGCCAGTTATAATTATATTATGCCTTTACATAGGCTGTGGAACGATGATAAGGGTTCTGTTGAGTATGGTGACATCACGCTCCCTTACATCGGGTGTTGAGTATGACGTCTCGCACCAGTGATACTATATGGGCGTTGGGCTTTACGCACTACGTGCCATGATTAGAGTGATGTCACGACGACTCACTTGTCATTCTGAGTGTTGTTGCATGGCGTCTCTCACTCTATTGGGATGTAGGGCTTGAGCTGACAAGCTCGTTTATAGACTAGTTATGGATGTTTGAGTTACGCCCCGGTCCAGCCAACAACTTGTATTCCAGCTATATAGCCTCTTATGTCTGCACATACTTGGTTCATATAGGTGGATGCAATATAGAACTATATTATATACATGTTGGAGTCTGCATCCCACATCGGACTTATGGTCCGGTGTGGTCTTAATTATTCATTATAAAAGAACCCCAAGGGCTCCTTCAGAGAGAACACCTTGGGGGTTCGAGTCTACCTCTTTTTATTTCTTTACATGGTATCAGAGGAAATCTAATCCTGAACCCTCCCATTTTATTTTTTTTCCCGTCGGCCTCTAGGGTTTCTCCCGGTTGGGGGGCGGCGACCTCCATGGCCCGCAAGCCCTAGGTATCTCCCGCCGCCCCCTGGCGGCGGATCCCTCCTAGCCGGCCTCTGTCCGGCGGATCTCCCCCATCACCGCCGCTCCTTGGCCGGCCCCTGCGGACTCCCTGCTTCGCCAGGCTCCGCCCTCTCTGCGCGCTTCCCCTGTGAAGCGGGCTCCAGCCGTGACGGCCCTACGCGTCTCCTACCAGGCCCCGCCTCCCTGTGCGGTTTCATGACCACCACCACCTGCTCCGACTCCTGTTCGGACCTCGACGGTTTCTCCCTCCCGACGACTCCCTCCCGTCGGACTCCTGTGTCTGCTCCTCCCTCCTGCTCGCGCCACTGGATCCACGTCGGATCGAGGGCTTCTCCCACTGGACGACTCCCTCCCGGCGACAGACTCCCGCTCGTGATCCTGCTCGGTTGAGTTTCGACGATCCGTCCTCGGCCTCAGAGTCTCGGGGCTCAGCAACTGCGCACGTTCCTCCTTCGCGCTGCGTTCCCCCTTTCCCGACGCACCCCTTCCCCTGCGCGACAGATCCAGCAGTGACGACCTCCTTGCGCATCATCCTCCCCTTTCCCGGAAACCACTGTGCGCCATCCCTCCAGCAGGTTACCCCCCCTATTCTGCCGGCCTCTCCTGCACGTCGGTCTCCTCGAGCCCCCTCATCGGGCTTCTACAGCTCCCGACCCGCTGCCCTCCCTTCTCCCGGCCCTCCCTTCCCGGCGAAGCCTGGCCTCGCCTCCCTTCATCTGCTGCATCCGCGACATCATCCATCCATCATCCTGCGGGGGAGCTTCGATCGTGAGGGGGAGCGGCAGCCTTTGCAGCTTTATATTTTATTTCGTCTTGTTTTGTCATCAAGCTGGGTATGTCCAGCATGAGGGAGGGTGTTTGCATCTTGTTGCTTGCTTTGTTTTTTCTTTATATGTTCAAGCTAGGTACACCTAGCTTGAGGGGGAGTGTTGGAGTCTGCATCCCACATCGGACTTATGGTCCGGTGTGGTCTTAATTATTCATTATAAAAGAACCCCAAGGGCTCCTTTAGAGAGAACACCTTGGGGGTTCGGGTCTACCTCTTTTTATTCCTCTATAATACATATATATTATTACTATATATGTATGGTAACTGATCAGACACTTATTGCGGCTATGAGCCGAAATAGGTATAGCCGCCAGATGGCCCTTAGGAACCTGAACGAGTTTATTTATTTGACACTTCTTGTTTATCTTTCTACTTATACCCACACACTGCTTTACATTATATTTCACGGACTGAATTCAGTTGTAGACTTTGTGGATGGGAACTTACTCGGATTTATATCTCACACCCTGCCCGGGCCGCCATTGCTCTGGGGTACCTGAGTAGACTTTATATTTGCAGGACCATGATTGATTGCTTGTGCTGTTTAGCTTGTACCTGGGAGTTAGGAGCACATGACCGAGCTGGAGCTCGGGATGCTCGTGGAGATTGCCCTTGGGGGCTTTACTTTTCTTTTCTTGTTCTGTACTATATCTTATAGCATGCTGTATGTTTGCTGTTTTCGTTATGTATCATTATTAGGACACGCATGCATCAGTTGTATATTGGCGTTGACCATCTTTCATTATTCGGTGATTATTTTTTATTTATTTTTTATTTTTGAAAAGGTTGAGGGTCAAACCCCCTTTATTGAAATATAAAAAAAGAGAACCTCTTTAGAACTGGGAAAGAGGGAACCCTCGCTACTCTGATATGTGGGTATAGTCTCCCTGCTATCATTTCCTTAAACCCTCGCTGCTAGTCGGCATCCTCTGACGTACGGGGAGGCGCGCTTGAAGCCATGTGACCCACTGGTCTGGCTACCGTCTTAGTGGTCAGTCGGGTCGGGATGTTACACTTAGGGTACTACCGCACATACCAAAAGTTTGCTGAGAATCTCTACTGGTTAGGCATGCACAAGTAGGTCCTTCTCTTTGTCTAGTCTTGTGCAATCTGCCAACATTTCAAATACTCCACTTTGTCTCCCATAGGTTTATTACAACCCCTCAAAATTCCAGAATAGATTTTGGAGGATATCTTCACTGATTTTATCACCGGGTTCCCAACTTCCAAGGCCTTTACAATCATCTTAGTAGTCGTGGACAAACTCTCCAAATACGTCCATTTTTTCACTTTAAAGCACCCTTTTACAGCCCGCAGTGCACCAGAACTCTTTTAGTGCGAGGTGGTCCACCTCCATAGTATCCCCAGGTGACCGGGATCCTTTTTTCTTAGTCACTTTTGGACCAAACTCTTCAAACTTCATGGCACTGAAGTGAAGATGAGTTCTGCTTATCACCCCTAAACGGATCGTTAGACAAAATATGACACCTACTGCGTCACCGGTACATCCATCTTATTTTGGGTTTTTTTTAAATTTGTTCTTGGAATTCTCTGGAGTTGGAGGTTAAAAATCTCAAAAATTTAGAGCAGGCTTGAGAGTATGTTTAGCGCACGATTAATATTAACTGTGTGGCTAACCGTGCAAGATGGGTGTTTGGGGGGCAATGCGGATTTGCACGGTCTCCGCATAGTTTGTCAAACCGTGTGATTGTTTCTAGGAACTCGTGCAGTATTGTTTTGGGTAGCAATGGCTTCCACACGATAGATGCACAGTTTGCTTAATCTTGCAACCAAACCTTGCACCACTGTCATACTCATTAAAGTGTAGTTTTACCATTTTCCCCTTGAAGGATTTTAACCCCACTCACATCTCTTCCTCCCCATTCACAAGGCAACCCTCTCCCTTGGGTTGGAGCTCTCCTCCCTTTGATTCATGGTGAATTGCCTTGATTCTTTTGGTAGTTTTGCTTGAGGTAAAGCATGATTTCTCTTTGATTTCTTCCTTCTCCACCCCTCTTCTCCCTTATTCTTCCATTTCCATGGAGTGTTGGAACCCTAGCATTCCATGGGTGTCGAACCTAGGGTTTAGGGTGGATGCTTAATGGGATTTCATGGTGATTTAGGTTCATGAGGTGTCTTTCTTCTCGGTTCTTGTGGTTTTCGTCAAAGGCGGCGAGATTCAATCCGATTTCAAAGTAGGTGTCTCCAACTAGTGGTGCTTTTCCATGACTTTGGTTCTTGATTTCCTTTGGTTTTTGTTCATTAAATTTCCTTTAAATTGTGTTAATAATGATGATTTATCCACGTTTAATTTGATTCTTGATGTGTGATGGCATTTTAATGGCTTTAAATGGCTTTTCCAAATGAGTTGTTTTGATGCATGCAAGATGTTTGACAAAATGCCTCAAAGAGGATTTGTAGTTTAAATGGATTTATGAAGGGGTCTTTGAAATGGTTTTGCCTTATGATTGATATTTAATTTATTATGGGCATGTGTGGTTTATGAAATTGGTATTTATAATGGTTGTGTGATTAACAATGTATGGCACATGAGAGACCTTGAGTGTGTGGGTGGCTTAGACAATTGAAGCCCTAGGGACCGAGGGAGCCCATGGGAGGAATGTAAGGCCCGAGTAAGATCGAGGGGCTTCCAAACTTGTTGTACTCACTTAGCCGGTTAGTGAACCTTGTGTTAGACTAAGTCATGCTAGACCTCTTGGTTAGAACCCATGATGCATGTTGCTTGTGCCTTGTTGATTTGGATGCCTTTGTGTTTACGCCCAAAGCCCCTTTGTTGGATATATGATGATGTTTATTCTTATGCTTATGCCATGTTTGGATGAGTTGGCCTTGTTTATGCCCTGCGGCTTCACTTTTTATTGAGTCTTGTTCATTCATACTTTTGAAACATGGTTTGTTTTGAGTAAAATCAAAGGGATTTCTAAAGAAATGTTTCCAGAGTGAAATTGTTTTAAACAAGGCTTTCAAACTAGAGTTATTGGTTTGCATGGAGAACGACCTTATGTAGAGTCATGGCGGTATCATGCTGAGTTTGTTGGCTTAGTTTAGCAATTCCTTATTTTAATAATCACAAATCATGTTTATGTTATTTCTAGTCAATTTTATGTTTAATGTAAGATAACTATTTTTCTGGAAAATACTGAAATTTTCCCAAGTCTTGAATCGACCGCAAAGCTTAGCAAGATTGACTATCGGCCGTGAGTCCAAAGAGTGGAAATTTCACAAAGTACTGGATCGACCGCAAAGGCAAGTGGATTGACCATAAGGGCAAGTGGATCGACCGCATGGCAAGAGGATTGACCGTACGTTGTATCTCAAGCGACCGTAGCGATCAAGATTTTCGCAAAGATATGGATTGACCGCACGACCCATGGATCGACCGCATGCCTGTTAGATTGATTGTGGCTGTTTTCGCACCAACTCTTGGATCGACCGCACGAGAAGTTCGATCGACTGCACAAGCAACCTTAAGACCGCAAAGCCAAATGGAAGCGACCGTGCGTCTGCCAAAATATCGCTAAGTACTTTATTGACCTCATGACGAAATAAGAGCTTCAGTAAGATTCCAATTGACCGCAAGTTGAAGGAAAGCGACCGTATGAGAAATTAGGACTTTCGGAAAAGTGATGAAGCGACCACGTGACTTGTTGAAGTGACCATAGGACGACGTCAAAATTTGACAAAATATGTTATCGACCGCGAGTTAAAGTGATCGAGCGTAAGTTAAAGTGATCGACTGTAAGATCAAAGTGATCGATCGTACGACTTTTTCAAGAGATCCGATCAGAATTCTCACAAAGTGTTGAAGCTACCGTGGATGCTGATGTGACGCTCTTTAAAGCGACCATATCTAATTCTGGGCATTATATTATTAAATATAATATGCCAACCACTTTCCTATGCAGAATTAAATGTTGGTCATAAGAATTAATTGAGTCCGGATTTCATGTCAAGTACGAGGATTGCTAATGATGAGTTTTCAACGACTCTTTTCGGAGAAAACTTTTGCTTTTATAGAAGATCGAAGATAGAGAAAAAGATATAGATATAGTGGAAAATTACGAGACACGTATATCGGAAGTTTTTTAATGACGAATTAGTACTTTGTTTTCTCCAGAACTTCATCGAAACATCAGAGAACTACTTCTTATCTTCACGCATCATTTTCGAACTGAATAAAGATATTGAGAAGAGAAGAATCATCTGCAGAACAACAAAACTACATTATTTGCTGCATCGAATTCTTTCATTTCTCTTACTCTGTTTTTCCTACATTTCGAGTTGCGCGTGCTGTAACTGTTTTATTTCTTGAGCACAATCTCTTGTATAGCATTGGAGAGTACTCTGATCTCTCAACTTCTCATTTATCATTTCTATCCCATGGCAACTGTTGAAGAGGCTGTGTAACCTGGACTGTTTGCATGCAATTGTATGTTAAACCCGATCCAGGTTGTGGATCAAGTTTATTATTTAATAAAACGAGCTTGGTAGCGGGTGATTGCCAAGTGGAGAGGATTAGGTCTCGGCTTGAGATCGAACCGCTTGGACTTTTATTCCGCCGTGTTTCAAAGTTTTGTTTACTCTGTTTTTGAAACCGTTTTTAAAAACCGTTTAACGAAACTGCACTTTGATAGTCAGCTCTTACTTGTGATACTTCTACTTTTAGTAAGTAGAGTAATCTCAAAAGTTTGGAATAATTCTTAGATTATTCTAGCTGAATTTTGATCAAACTTTTGAGAGTTTATTCAAATTCATTAAATTAGATTTACCTACAATATCAGTTAACTGGGCATTTTTCAAATTGGGGGATTTAATTTTATAAATTGTTTTTAACAAAAATTTTAATTGGAAACTCAATTCATCCCCCCTCTCGAGTTAGTTGTCCACTCCGATCAATATTTGGTATCAAAGAAAATTATCTCTTTTTAACTGTGATCAAAGTGTTTCCCCCAAAAAAAGGATCTAAATTTATGTTATTTCTAAATTTATATCTTTGTGGATAATAATAGGCTTGAGGGGATTGCTACTAATAGGGCTCCTTATTTTAATGAGACTTATTATGCTCAGTGGAAGATTAAAATGAAAATACATTTAGAAATTATGATTTTTGATATATGAACTGTAATTGAAGATCAATATGAGAAACCTAAGACTGTTAGAGCTGAATGGAGCGACGCCAGACTGCTTATGATTATAATTGCAAAGCTATGAATGCATTATATTGTGATTTAAGCGAAGATGAGTTTAATAGAATTTCTACACGTTCTACTGCTTTCGAAATTTGGGATACCTTATCCGTTTCTTATGAAAGATTATCAAATGTCAAAGAAATGAGATTAAATACTTGTACTATTAAGTATGATACATTTAAGATGAAACGTGATGAATCTTTTTCTCAAATGTATTTCAGGTTTAATGAGATCACCAATACGATGCATGCACTCAGAAAGACCATAAATGACAAGTCTCAAGTGCTAAGAATCCTAAGATGCTTACTAGGTAGATGGCGAGGCACTGCTGGTTCCATCCAAGAGTCCTGTGATATAAGCAAGTTACCAATAGAGTTGATTGGAAAATTCATGATGTATGAAGAAGCGCTCAAGGTGAATGATGTAGATGTTGAACCAAAAAGGTCAATTGCGTTCAAGGCATCTCAGTCGATGGCTAAAGAAATAGTAAAGGAAGAAAGCACCAGTGGAAGCGATGGTGACTCAAACAGTGATGAAAAGATGGTTCATCTAGCCAGAAGATTCAAAAAATTTATAGGAAGAAAAAGTTCTTCAAAAAGTAAAACTTCAAAGGAAAATATGACAAGAAAGATGACTGAAAGAATGATGGAAACTTCGAGGTTACCTGCTATGAGTATAAGAGAAAAGGACACATCAAGGCTGATTGTCCTAAGCAAATACAAAAAAAGGCATAATCACTTGGCGCTCCACCATCATCACCTACTCGGTCGTTTGCCTCTCCTCACACCTGACCAGTCTGGCCATAATCGCTTGGCGCTCCTGCATCTGATTTTCCATGCGTGAGGAATTCAAACAGCTGCGCTGCGAGTCGGTTGCCATTGCGGTGGGATGTTCTTCACTGCTACGTGGGAAAAAGCTGAAATCCGACATCACTCTCCTCCCCTGAAAGTAATATGGCAGTGGGCCTCCTTCCCGCGTGAGGATATCCGGCAGCATCCCCCTCTGCGGCAAGAGAAAATTGGCAGCGATGCAGCAATTTTCCGGTAGCACAGCGATAACCCGCACCAACAAATTTCCTCGCTGTCTTTTCCCCCGGAAGGCTCCCGCATGTTGGACCAATGATAGATGACAGAGGACTAACACTTGTCAATTGAGAAAACATGGAGAGAAATGCAGTGGAAGAAGAAGGTATATGGAAGGAGAGAACTCGAGAGACCCCTCGGTACCCTCGCCCAAGCCACTTGGCCGATTTGCTAAGCAGCCCTAAACAGAATAATCCTCTCCCTTTTTACTCTCTCCAGCCCTCCCAATATATAACAGCCCCTTCTAACCACCTGGGCCCTCCCAGCATATTCCCCCTAGGATCCCCCAACATATCCTCCCTGGGTAACAGCCCCTTCTAACCACCTGTGGTCCCCCCAGGACCCCCAGCATATTCCCCCTAGGTAACAGCCCTTTCTAATCACATGTGGTCCCCCAGGATCCCCCAGCATATTCCTCCTGGGTAACACCGCCTTCTAACCACCTGTGGCCCCCCCATGAAAATCCAGCTCTGCCCTCCTGCAGATTCCCATACAGCCTCGCATCCCTATCAGTCACCGATGATGGGTTAGATGGGCAATGGTGGGTATGGAGGGCTGCTTGATGCCCCCCCCCCCCCCCCCCACTTTTTGGCATTTCACAATAATTAAAGGTATTTGTGAAATGATTTTTCCCCGGGCCATTCTCAATAACCTCTGAATTTGTGAAATGATTCCCCCCCAAACATTTGCTCTTGTCTCGTAAGTGATTTCATTCCATTCCATCTCTCCCCAAAAAATGCATCCTAACATAATGTGATGTTAATTGTGTTTGACTGTGAGGAATCTTTAGATGGGTAACAGTCCTCCCAATATATAACAGCCCCTCTAACCACCTGCCCCCCCGGGCCACAGCATACCCCCCCTGGGTAACAACCCCTTCTGACCATCTGTGCCCCCCCCTCCCCCCCTCCCATGAAAATCCTGCTCTGCCCTCCTGCAGATTCCCATACAGCCCTCACAGTCCCATCAGTCCCCGATGATGGGTTAGATGGGCGATGGTGGGTATGGAGGGCTGCTTGATGCCCTCCCCCCACTTTTTGGCTTTTTTATTTCACAATTGTTAAATCAGAAATCCCCCTTACCTCAAGGTGAGGAGAGGGCCTTCATTTATAGAAAAGAAAAAGGAAGTTACAAAGGGAAGTTACAAAGGAAGTGGGGCAGGAAGTTACACATACTCCAACACTCCCCCTCAAGCTAGGTGTACCTAGCTTGGACACATAATGAAAAAACAAAGCAAGCAACAAGCTGCAAACACTCCCCCTCAAGCTAGACATTCCCAGCTTGATGACAAAACAAGACGAAATAAAATAAAGGAAAAACCGCAAGACTGATGCTCCCCCTCACGATCGCAGCTCCTCCTCAAAATGAGGGATGGATGAGGATGCGGGCGCAACAGAAGAAACCACTCAGATCGACCGGTTGACGGAGCGCCAGGAATGCCGCACTAGTGGGGCCGGTCGATGAAACGCCGAGAAATCCAAACTAGCACCGGGAAAACCGCACTTGCGGGGCCGACGACGGGAGGCGGGGATTCCACAGAAGTGTTGCGGGATCTGGCGGCGCCAACGGGGCCCAAATCCTAGGTGGTCGAGCTGCTGCGCCAGCGAATGGACGTGCCGGCGGATAGAGATGCGGCTGCCGGGAGTCGCCGGGAGATGCCGGCGAGGCGGGGATGCCGCAGGAGGTGCCGAAGAGCCGAAACTGAAGTTGGACAGCCGCTGGGAGAAACTGGAGCCGGCTGGTTGCCGGAATAGGGAGGCCGGCGAAGGAGCAGGACAGCGGGAGGCATAGCTGGAAGTCGGAGGAGGCCGCCGGCGTGGAGGGGCCGACAAGGGTGGAGGCCGGTTGTTGGAGGCCGGCTGTCGAAGATCGCCGGCATGGGGAAGATCGCCGGGGATGGGAGGCCGCTGGTGAAAGAGAGCAGCCGGGCAAGGGAGTCGCGCTCGGAGGCCGCTGGTGAAGAGAGCAGCCGGGCAAGAGAGTTCGCGGCTGGGAGGCGCGGCTGGAGGAGCGGGGCGCCGCTGGAGGAGCGCGCAGGGAGCCGCAGGCATAGGAGGGCCGCCGGGGAGATCTGCCGAGAGCCGCGCAAGGGTCGGGATGCATCGTGACGGGATGCGCCGGCAGGGGGAGATCCGCCGGGAAGGGAGCCGTGCAGGAGAGGGGCACCGGGAGGAGACGTCCGGGAGCCGGGACGCCGGGGAGCCGGGAGCCGCGCCAGGAAGGAGGCGCCGGGACGATCTGGACGGAGCAACTGGGACGGATCTGGACGGAGCCGCTGGGAGGATCGCGCGCAGGACGAGCGCGCGCTGGGAGGGTCGCCGGGACGAGGCGCGACGCAGAAGCGCACAGGGGGCGACGGGATGCGCGACGGGGACGGCGCCGAGAAGGAGGGCCGCAGGCTGGGATCGTCTGGAAGCCGAGCCGAGGCGGGGAGGGCCTGCGCGCAGGAGGAGCGGGCGCCGGAAGGGAAGGCGCACCGAGGGGGAAGCCGCCGGACAAAGTCGGAGCGGGAGGCTGCCGCTCGGGAGGGATGACCGGCAGGAGCAACGGAGGGGGGGGGGGCGGCCGACTATTTGGATGGGAGCCGCCGCCCCCCGCACGAGAAAAAAAAAGTAGAACCCTAAATGAAAAAAAATATGTGAGGGAGGGATCAAAACTGCTCTGATACCATGTTAAATCAGAAATCCCCCTTACCTCAAGGTGAGGAGAGGGCCTTCATTTATAGAAAAGAAAGAGGAAGTTACAAGGAAAGTTACAGAGGGAAGTTACAAAGGAAGTGGGGCAGGAAGTTACACATACTCCAACAACAATAATTAAAGGTATTTGTGAAATGATTTTCCCCAGGCCATTCTATCACTAACCTCTGAATTTGTGAAATGATTTCCCCCCAAACATTGGTCTTGTCTCGTAAGTGATTTCATTCAATTCCATCTCTCCCCCAAAAATGCATCCTAACATAATGTGATGTTGATTGTGTTTGATTGTGAGTAATCTTTAGATGGGTAATCTCTTGAGATGGTGGTTAATTTTTGTGTGTGTGAATGTGTGTGATAAAAGCATATTAGAAATGCATACTTTTCCATTTATGATCCATTTGTACTCTAATAAATGACTTGTAATTGTTTAAATCTACTATTAGGGAAGTTTTTTAAGTGTTATAGAATGGTTAGTGCGATGAGATTCTTATTACCTAGGTTCTAAATTGTTTGCTCAAGAACATTGATGCAAACAGCAGCTTGCATTTATTATTTTACCTTTTATTAATCGTTTTTTTTATCCACTGGTTTTTATTATTTTATTTGGAAATTTCTATTATATTAGGGTTTTTTATTTACTTACTCTATTTGGGTTGGCTCATGAATGCTCTAGGACTCTGGTTTTGTTATTTAGAAGGTTGGAAATTTCGATGAATTGGAATTGGCCTTTTGATAATGCATATGTTTTGAATTGTTGAGCTTGATGCCTAAATTCATGCTACTTAGGTAGCCTTTGTCTGCATGTCCATTTGATAGTCCTAAGCTTTTGAGGGAGAGAAAGCATTATGTATTAATTGCCCATCATTATCAGGTAATGATGTGTTTGGGGATTTTTCGTAAGGTTGTTATGTGGCACTTTGACTGAATTTAATTATCCTCATGTTGGAATCACTTTGGAAAATGCTCTATAATTATTTCATGCACTTTTGAGTGATGCTTGATTCACGTCTATGTTAATGTGGTGCAACATAGCTCCCTTTTCTTATATTTTTAGTCTTTTTCCAGATGAAATGGAGAGACCAACATACATAAAATTCCTTTTATCAAATGCTGAAGCTGGTTCTGTCATTGGGAAGGGCGGTTCTACAATTACTGATTTTCAATCACAGACTGGAGCCCGGATTCAGTTGTCTCGCAATCAGGAATTTTTTCCAGGAACTTCTGATAGGATTATTATGGTATCTGGAGCAGCAAATGAAATATTAAAAGCATTGGAACTTATACTGCTGAAATTGTTAAGTGAGGTAACTTATATTAGTTAGCCTTAATTTTCTGCAGTTCTGAATGTTGGCTGGATATTTTATGCATATGTGATTTATGGGTATATACATATTTATTAGAATCATATTGGAGATGGTGACGATGTTGGCCCACGAACAAAAGTGAGACTGATTGTTCCCAATAGCTCTTGCGGTGCCTTGATTGGGAAGGGAGGAGCCACCATAAGGTATGAATGCTTCTTGGGTTTCGTTTGTTATCACTTATTCAAAACTGTTTATAGGACTTGTCACTTATTATAAGTGCTAACGTAAAAGTGTTTCCAGATTGACTATTGAAAAAGTGCATTTCTGCGATTTATTTTAGTGACCTTGTGGAATTCAAGTGTTAATGTTTTTTCAGAAATAGAACTGTTAGAGGTTAAGTTGAGTCGAGTCCCACATCAGACTTCAAGTATCATGCAATCTTTATCATTCACTATAAATAAACATCAAGGTCTCCCTTAGAAAGACATCTTGGGTATTGGGCCACTCCATTCTAATCGCCAACGCTTACCCCACGACCCCGCCTCCTCTGCGACGCCCGTCACCAGCCAACATCTCTAGGCGCGGAACCCTCCGCCTCCTGCACGGCTTCACCGGGATGCAGTCTTTGTGGGTCTTTGTTGGCGGTTCAGCAGAACGGACGGTGCAGAAGGTGCTGGCCTCACTGTCTTGTAGCGTCGTGAAAAAAAATCAGACTGCCGGTGGCGTGTTGCCGCTCACAGAGGGAACAGGTGGTCGAGTGGACTGCATCAGATGACCGGGCGTGTCGGGGTGGAGGCTTACAGTAACATTAAAAAGAAAAAATCAAAAAAATGCGGGGTGATCTGCGTAAGAAGCATGCGCAACCTAAAAAAGGGGGGGGGGGGTACATGGGGCTGCTGCCTCTGCCTTACCAAAATCAAGGGCTTCTTCATCAATTTTTGGATCAGAGCTATCCATATTACCGTCGGGCTGCCCGGATCACCGTCGGGCTTCTTCATCAACGCTCGGATCACCGTTGATTTATTCGGATCACTTTCGAGCTTCTTTGCTTCGTTTTTCTGTTATTAGTTTGTTTTTGAATTTGTATTGCAAGCTGGACATGTCTAGCTCGAGGGAGAGTGTGAGGTATGATTATTTTTGTTTTCTTATGTATCCAAGGTACACCTAGCTCAAGGGGGTGTGTTAGTGTTGAAGTTGAGTTGAGTCCCATCTGACTTTAGGTATCATGTCATCTTTATCATTCACTATAAATAAACACCAAGACCTTCCTTAGAGAGACATTTTGGGTATTGGGCCACTCCTCCATATTACCGTCGGGCTGCTTGGATCACCGCCGGGCTTCTTCATCAACACTCGGATCACTGTTGATTTATTTGGACCACTTTCGAGCTTCTTTGCTGCGTTTTTCTGTTATTAGTTTGTTTTTGAATTTGTATTGCAAGCTGGACATGTCTAGCTCGAGGGGGAGTGTGAGGTATGATTATTTTTGTTTTCTTATGTATCCAAGGTACACCTAGCTCGAGGGGGTGTGTTAGAGGTTAAGTTGAGTTAAGTCCCACATCAGACTTTAGGCATCATGCCATCTTTATCATTCACTATAAATAAACACCAAGACCTCCCTTATAGAGACATCTTGGGTATTGGGCCACTCCTTCATTCTAACAAGAACAAACACTTATTTTTTCAAACTGTTTAATCATAAGCGATAAGTTGTTTTCTCTAAGTGCTGTCAAATGGACCCTTACTATGTTTAGGTATTTTGCCGCCGTTATTTGTATTGTGTGCTTTTTTGGCGTTTTACATGCATTCTCTTCCTTGGAACATGAACTATTTGGAAACTAGCATTTTATCATATGGAATATATATCAAAGAGCCGCCTTCTGGTAACACAGAAAAATCAAAACACAGGAAGGTATACTGAATATGACGCTATTGTATTATTCTCCTTTAATGGCCCCCCTCATGTAGTATGGTATAGTGTAGTATAGTGCGTTTACAATGAAGATATGAAAGAAGGAACCAGAACACAGATTACAAGAGAGCATTCCCCACTCCCCTGCCCAAGCCAGCAGGGCTGAAAATCCACCAGACTATCCTCCCTCCGCTCACTTCCCCGTACTCTCTTATAACCAATTTCCACCCCCTCCACCTTTGCATGGGCCCACAACAGGATGCCCACTTATTCTAACTATTTCCTCTAGATTCTCCTGTAGTGACCCTTTTGCCCCTCCCGGAATATACTTTCCAGGCTGTAGTGGTGTCATGGGTTCTATCACCTTGTTTTGATGGAATGTTACATGTTCTTGTTTGGTATCACGGGCCCTATCACCTTGTTTTGATGGACTGTTACATGTTCTTGTTTGATGCATGATTTCTTAGTAAGTATTCCCCACTCCCCTGCCCAAGCCAGCAAGGCTGAAAATCCACCAGACTATCCTCCTTCCGCTCACTTCCCTTACTCTCTCATAACCACTTTCCACCCCCTCCACCTCCGCATGGGCCCACAACAGGATGCACACTTATTCTAACTATTTCCTCTAGATTCTCCCGTAGTGGCCCTTTTGCCCCTCCTGGAGTATACTTTCCAAGCTGTAGCGATGTCATGGTCTCTATCACCTTGTTTTGATGGAATGTTACATGTTCTTGTTTGGCATCACGGGTCCTATTACCTTGTTTGGATGGAATGTTACATGTTCTTGTTTGATGCATGATTTCTTAATAAGTATATTAGTGCAAAATTCAACAATGATTCCAAATGGTTTTTCTACCAGGCATTCCCTGACATTCCACTAGATTTATCAGATGCTTTCTTTAACTGACCTGGAGTTCTCCAGGTGTTACTGCTTCTTTGGCTTTGTCAATGGTTCCCAGATAAGTTGTTTGATACTTGACTGAGTGTTGATGCGGGTTTGTAATGATGCATCATTTTCTCCAAATGGCCATTTTCTGGTCACAGGATTGCAGGAAGTTCCCTCTGTTGAAATTTAAAACTTGCCTCCATTACTGTATAAATTAAAATTTAAGAAAAAAATTGCTTCCATGCACCCTCCTGTAACTTTCTGAAAGAAAAAGATGCTGCTAGTGTGTCTAAAGTTTACGTGATGAAGCCTGGTAAGTTTTAATCAGGGACTGAGTGAGATTTTATTTTTCAGATATAATTAGGTACTTGGATTTAATTTCATAAGTTGATTAGGCTATTTAGCATCTTTAGCTTGGTTTCATAAATTAGAGTTCCCATAATGATGCAAGTTACTTTTGGGATAATTGAACATTAAAATATGTTTTTACATAATTATTCTTGTTTGTGGTTTTTTGCTTCATTTGCAAAGGATTAACGCCTTCTGACTTGAGTATTGGTGGATTCCTTACAAGTGCGACATGATTCATGTTATTTATTTGATCTTGGTTTTTAGCTTGGTTTCATAAATTAGAGTTCCCATAATGATGCAAGTTACTTTTGGGATAATTGAACATTAAAATATGTTTTTACATAATTATTCTTGTTTGTGGTTTTTTGCTTCATTTGCAAAGGATTAACGCCTTCTGACTTGAGTATTGGTGGATTCCTTACAAGTGCGACATGATTCATGTTATTTATTTGATCTTGGTTTTGTGTCCTCCATCACCATTTATTTCAGTGGAGTCTATTTTAGGTTCTTGAGTGCCAGAAATGGTATTTTTTTTATAACAGAATTTTTGTGATTATTTTGCAATTGCTTATGCCTTTGTATCCTTTTGGACAGATCATTCATTGAGGATTCTCAAGCTGGCATTAAGGTATCCCCTCAAGATAATGGTTATTATGGGTTGAATGATAGGCTGGTGACTGTAACAGGTTCCACAGAGGAACAGATGCGGGCAATTGATTCAATTCTGTGTAAGCTGATAGAAGATCCTCATTATTCTCAATCTATGAGTGCTCCATTTTCATATCCAGGTACAACTTTTGATGTATTTTCTCAGTCTGGCTTCTATTTATGGAGAGGCCTTATTTTTTTTTCCTTTCAGAAGAATAAAATTTTTAGGCATTTTTTTCTCCAATTTTCAAGCTACCTCATACAGGTGTTTTCTTTTGTTGCAACAGTAGCATATAACACAATGAACTATGGACTCAATGGTGCTGGTGGGAATTTTCAGCATGACAAGGTTCATTTTTTTTTTATATTTAAAGCCCCATAAATCATTCATGATTTTGCTGCAATGCGCCATTTGTCATGTCTGCAGCAGTAGTTTTATTCAGGCATGCATGCAATATCCATTTGATTCAAACACAGTTTTCTTTACTGTAAATCACTTTCTTTATTTCTCAATACCCCATTAATCCTTATAAAAAAAAATTCCAATATCAACCTTATATTTGAGCAAGCCATCTCCTACTGCCTCAATGATGATATCAGTTTTCACGTTACTAATATGGCATTCCCCACCTACAATTTAAACTCATCTTCCTAATCCTGTTTTTTTTTTTTTCTTTGGCTTTCCTTATTTTTATTTTCTACTCATTTCATTTCTCATTTTTTTCCAAACACTCCAACTATTAAATTAAGTATTCACTTATATTTGTTTGGTGTCACCATAAAAAATTCCTACAACCTCCAAATTATGGAAAAAATTATAAACTATTTTAAAATATTGGAGATCCATAAAAACACGAGTAACTTAGAACATCAAAAGTATTGTGGAAACCAGAAAAATCTATACATAAATCCTTTCTGTCTCTCAAATAAAAGCATATATTTTTTATCCCATGTTTCTCAGGAAGATCTTAGTTCGGTAACCATTGGAGTTGCCCCTTGAATCAACTTGTATGTTTCAAACTACCGTTGTTCCTACATTCAGACAGTGGCTTTGGCCATAAATATGGCCAAAACTACTGTTCAACAGTGGTGGAAAGCAACTAAATCTTACATTGACTCAAATTGAACTGACTTTCTAGATCATAAGGGCTCTGAAGTTAACTGATTTATCCCATGTTTCTCAGGAAGATCTTAGTTCGGTAACCATTGGTGTTGCTGATGAACACATTGGGTTAGTTGTTGGACGTGGTGGACGAAATATTGTGGAAATCGGTCAGGTATGCGGATGCTGGAATCATTTAGTTCAACAAATGCTTTCTGTTTTCGTTTTCCAGAAACATGACAGAAAATATTTTTTAGAAAATGAAAATGAAAACAAAAAGGAAACTTGTTTTAATGTTTCCTGGATAATGAAAACATATCTGGAGTTCTGGTCATTTGCTCCCTTTTCAGGTTAGTGGGGCCAAGATAAAGATCTCGGATAGAGGCGATTTCTTGTCAGGCACAAGTGATAGGTATGGGAAAAATATGGATTAGTTGCCGGTTTGATGAACTCGGAAAGCTGGGTATGGATGGTTTGGATTGTGTGTCCTTTGCAGGAAAGTGACGATAACAGGGTCGGAGCGGTCAGTTCACATGGCGGAGTCGATGATAATGCAGAAAGTTGCTTCCATCGGGGAGAGGTAATGGCTGAGGTTGGAGGGATGTGTGATATTTATCTGATGTTCTTGTTAAGAGTTATTTTCCCCTTTAGGGAAATTTCTTGAGAAGGTAAAACTGTAGCGAAATGCTAGGTTTAGGGTTGTATTTTATTTGAGGGAGTACAGGGGGTTGATTTTGTAGTGGAAAACAGAAGAAAAATGACTTAGTTTGGTTTTGCTATATAAAGTATGAGTATCAGCTGTTGTGTCCTTGGCATGCTTATGTGGTTTTACTCCTTTTGCAACTTAAGATTACAGGCCTCTTCCATGGCTGTTCGAGTTGAAAAACCATCCATGTTTTGTTTGGTTGAGCTCAATTCTTGAAATTATTTTGTTCTATAATCGCCTTTAAATGTTTACCACGAGCCCTCTGTCCCACGTTGTAAAGACCCGATCAATTTTTAAATCTAATAACTATTAATGTGACTGATAAAAAAATGGAAAATCAGGAAGGCTCCAAATTTAATATTGGTTTTGAGGTTTTTAATTAAAAAACTAAGCATGTTGTATTTACTCTGATAAGATGGATATTTTTGATGAAACGGAAATATTTTTAAGAAATATTTTCTTGTATTTTAGAAATTAATTAATTCAAACCCTTTGTCCAGAGAAATGGTATTCACTAAACCACTATTACAAAATACATTTTCTAATGGAGGTTAACCAGAACAAGACAAATTGACCTTTTGGGAGTCACAACCTGTCTTTTACAAGTGGAATCACAACCACATACAAAACCTGTCTTTTACATTGGAGGCACAATCAAAACAAGATGTGCTTTTGCATGGGAAAAACATAAACCAATTACAGAAAAAGAAAGTAGAATAGTCGTTGTAGCTTGATCACTTTGAGCAATGAGTTTCAACACTATGCTCTTCACAATAAATCGCAAAAAGTAAACAATCATGATTGCAATATCAAAAAAGTATGTTCATTTGTCGTTCTTCATTAGGTTCCTTTGATTTTTACTGGTCAGTCCACAATGTTTCCAAATTCGTGTTCAATTGTTTGATCAGTCACGATTTTCAATATATGAGTTTGTCTGTTGGTGCTTCAAAATAGTTTCCATATTTCGCAGTGGCGGTCTTCGTTTAAATCTGTGTGAAATAAAACAAAAATACTATGATAAAACAACAAAAAATACTTAAGATCAAATCTGAAAATCGTAAAGCAGAAATCTTAAGGATAAACGTAAAATCGCAAGTCAATTTGTACTTCATAAGAATCATAACATAAAAAAGTAATCATTCAACATTTAGCAAAATCGCATAAGAGTAAAATACTCAACTGATCTCCTCAAAACATAAGACTTTACTTCTGAATCGCATAAGACTTTCATTTCACAAGACTTCTTTCTGTTTTGCAAGTCTTTCCATCATTTCAAACGACTTTCCATCGATTTTGCATGACTCTTCATTATTTTAAGACTTTGCAAATTTCTTAAGACTTTACTTTTCTTTGTAAGACTTTCGACTCGGGCAGATTTTAGGATCTTCATTTCGTAAGACTTCTTTAGAATCGCTAAGACTTTCATGATCAAGGCTTACTTTCTAGAATGTAGTACTTAGAAAAATTCTCAACACGAAATACAAATAGAGAACAAAATAAATTATGAATTTAAAGAGTCACTCCAACAATCTTCCCCTCTTTTGGTAATTACAAAACCAATAATCTAAAAACATAAAAAATCTTCCCCTTTTTGTAATAATAAAAAAGGTAAAACAAACAAAAATAAATATTTTTTAAAAAACTAATAAATTCCCCCCCTTTCAAAATAACTAAAAAAAAGGGAATAAAATAGTAAATGCTCAAACATGCTTAAAGATAGTAAAATGAATCACAACATGCTTAAATTAAACAGGATAAACTCCACATGATAACTCCCCCTAAATTAACGCATACTAAAAAAATAACTAAACAATTAGAATATAAAAAACTATAAAAAATAATTTGAAAACACAGGAAATACAGAAATATTAGAACATTGATAACTTCCCTAAAATTTCAGCTTTCTCTTTCTGAAATAAATATGATAGTTAACATCCAATTTTTCAATTCCGCCTGTAAAAACTTAATGAAAAGCTACAAAAGAGACACAAAAATAGTTAGAAATATTAAGGAATAATAAATAGCAGCAATACTTGATATGCCTCATGTACAGTTTAAACTTCCATCATTCCTAGTCCAAACATAATCTTCTCAAACTTCACTGCATTCAAAGGTTTAGTAAAAATATCCGTCAACTGATCATCTGTAGAAACATATTCCAAACTGATATCTCCTTTCCGAACATGATCTTGAATAAAATGATATCTAACTTCAATACACTTCATTATAGAATGTTGTAATAGATTCATAAAAATAGAAATAACAGAAAAATTATCATAAAGAATCAATATTCTATCAAAATGAATATCAAAGTTAGATAAAGTCTATCCAATTCATAAAGATTGAGCGCAACAGCTAGCATCATTAATATATTTTGCTTCAACTATAGACAAAGCAACTGATAACTGTTTCTTTGAACTTTAAGAAATTAAACTCTTTCCTAGAAAGTGACATATACACTGAAAGTACTTTTTCTGTCAATTCTGCATCCTCCAAAATCAGAATTAGAATAACTATTTAAATCAAAATAGGTCTTTCCAAGTTAAAACAATCCATGATTTACTATACTTTTAACATACTTAATAATCCTTTTAACAACTTTCAAGTGACTTTACTTTGGGTCAGCTTAAAATCCAGCACACATGTAAACACTAAACATAAGATCAAGTCTACTAGTAGTTAAATAAAGTAAACCGCCAATCATTCCTCTGCAAACTTTAATATCAACTGATTTACCAACAACTTTTGTATCCGATTCACAAGTACTCATAGGGGTGCTTAAACTTTTACTTGAATCAAGTCCAAATCTCTTAACCAATTCATTAGCATACTTACATTGATTAAGAAAAATTTCATTATATCTTTGAAAAATTTGAGGTCCTAGAAAGAATTTTAATTCTCCCATAAGACTTATATCAAATTCATTATTCATTAAATCTAAAAATTCTTTACACAACAATCCACTAGAAGATTGAAAAATTTCACCATCAACATAAATATGAATAATCAAACTATCTTTGGAATATTTCTTAATAAACAAAGTAGGATATACTTTACCTTTCACAAAAACATTTTTCAAAATAAATAGAGGTAATATTTCATACCATGCTTGAGGGGCTTTCTTAAGTATATATAAAACCTTTAAAAGTTTTAAAGCATGACCAAGATACTTATCATGTTCAAATAAGGGTGGTTGCTTTATATAAACATCTTAAGAAATCAATCCATTTAAAAGTGCACTTTTCACATCCATTTGATAAAGTTCAAATCATTGGAAAGAAACATAAGCTAAAAAAATTCAAATAGATTCTAGTTTAGAAACAGGTGAAAAAATCTCATCATAATCAATTCCTTCTTCTTGATAAAATCCTTGATTTACCAATCAAGATTTATTTCTTATAATTTGTCCAGATTCATCTAGTTTATTTCTAAAAATCCACTTAGTTCCAACAATCTGTGAATCTTTAGGTGATTCAACTAAAGTCCAAAATCAATTTTAGAAAACTGATTAAGTTCTTCTCCCATAGCTAAAATCCAATTAGGATCTTTTAAAGTTTATGAAAAATCACTTGGAAAAAATTCTAAAATAAAAATTGAGTGAGAAAAAAAATTCCTTAAAAAATTTATGGTATAGACTCTAGAGTCAATATCTCCAACAAATCTATCTATAGGGTGATCTCTATGAGTGTTCTGTGATCTTTCATGAGGGAGATACTCCAATTTAACATGTGCAATTTCATCTTGAGTTTCATCTTCTCTAAAATTGAATTCTCTAAAATATTCTTCAATTTGTTCTAAATATGGATTCTTCTTTAAATCATTATCATCAAACATAACATGAATAGATTCTTCAAAACCATAGTTATTTTATTATAAACTCGATAATATTTACTAACATTCAAATAACCTAAAAACACCCCTTTATCAAATTTAGCATTAAACTTATCTAATGAATCATTAGTATTCAGAATAAAAACTTTACAAGAAAATACTCTGAAATATCCAACTTCTGGTTTCTTTCCTTTCTGTAATTCATAAGAGGTTTTCTTAAGGATAAGTCTAATAATAATTTTGTTAGAAACACAACATACAATATTCACAGCTCCCACCCAGAAATACTTAGCTAAATCAAATACATTCAAGATAGTTCTATCCATTTCTTGAATAGTTATATTCTTCCTTTCAACTACAACATTCTACTGGGGCGATCTACGAGATGAGAAATTATGAAAAATAACCATCATGTTAAAAAAATTCCTCAAATTCAAATTTTTTAAATTCTTCATATGTATCACTTCTAATAGATATAATTGAATATCATTTCTCATTATGAACCAATTTATAGTAAGTGGAAAACATTAATAAAGTTTCACTTTTATGAGATAGAAAATAAATCCATGTAAATCTACTAAAATCATTAATAAAAACAAAAGAAAATTTATTACCAGTAAAAATAAAAGTTTAAACATGTGAAAATGAATCTAAATTGAAAAGTTAAAGTGGTATCTCAGTTTTCACATATTTGATTGATATAAGATTTTATTTTTAATGCTTTCCTTTCAAGAATGAATCACATATGTGATATTTGTTCACATTAAGTTTAGGAAACTGTAGTACTTGATGGTGCTTTTATAGTTTGTGTAGTAATAAAAAATTAACCTTGCAGAGCCTTCTATACCATAAAATACAATTTGTTTATATAACATTAAGACACTTCACATTTTGATCCATTAGCTCAATAAAATTAATAGAATATATATTATCCTTTCACTTAGCATAAAACAATATAGAATCATTTTTGAAAGTAAGGAATTTAACATTTTGAAATTTCATTAACATGACCTAATCAAATAATTGAGAAATACTAATTATATTATGCTTTAATACTTTAACATATAAAACTTTAGAAATAATAATAGTGTTAGAAATACCAACTTCATCAAAACCTTTAACTTTGCCTTTAGAGCTATCTCCAAATGTCACAGTGCCTCTATCACATCTATTATGAGATAATAAATTTAATGGATCTCTAATCATGTGTATAGAGAGTCCACTATCACTAAAAACTCTAATTTTATTTTTATTCACTTTGTTTATAGACATCATTTTTTTATAACTTTTTTTTTACCTTGTACAAAAGTAAAAAGATTTTCCCTTAAAATTATAATTTCCCATTTCAAATTTTCATTTTCTTTTTGAGTTATCTCTAATCAATCACAAAAATTTTCATTAGTTCTTAGATATGTATTATGAGTTTTTCATTTTCTTGATAAATAATGTTATTCTCTTCAACACGCTTCTTATTTTCTCCTTTAATATCCTTATAACACTCACCAATTCTTAAAATATTTATTTATAGTTTTTAATATTTTTATTAAGTTCCTAGGTTTCTCAAAATCTGAATCAAAATCAAAACTAAAACCAAAATCAATACTAACCTCATTTAGTGAATCTATAAGAAACAGGCTAGCAGACTCCTTCTCACTTCCAGATTCACCACTTGAATCCGATTCCTCAATGAAACTCCAACCGACTTCTAAAGTTCTTCTCTCATTTTTCTTATACTTTTTATCTTTTCTCTCATGCTTCAATCTTGAGTAGTATAGCTTAATATGTCCTGTATTTCTATATTCACAACAAGTTAGATACGAAGAATCATTATAAGAATTTTACTTACCTTTCTTATTTCCTTTTCAATCATCCTTTTGATAATATAATTTGAACCTTCTTGAAAATCCTTTTTTTTCATGCCCTTATAGACACCTTTTACTAGATGTGAAACTTTGTCTCTTTCACTTCCCTGGATTTCAAAATCATAAGAGTAAGAAACATTTATATTTGACTTAAAGGAAATACCTTTCTTTTTGGTAATCTCTTCATCAATAATATTTTTTAGCTTTAGTTCGTATTACATTAATGATCCAATGAGTTCATCAAGCACGTACTCTTTGATTTTTTTTCATTAATGGAAAAACTATTTTCTTTCTATTTATTTGGTAGAGATATAAGTACTCATTAAACTATGTCAGTGTTATCCAAGTATTCACTGGGAGCACTTATTTCATTTACAATACTCAATACTCATGAATCTGTGGAACATGTGATTAACAAATTTGCTTCTCCTATCTTGAAATATTGATATTCAACATTTTTCATTCTAAATTTGGCTCTCTTCAGCTCATCTATTCCATAATGTGTAATTGGAAAAATTCTCCACATGCCTTAGGTTGTTTTACAAGATGATATATTACTAAAAAAACTTCTACTAATAGCACAATATAAAATATTCATAACTTTATAATTAAACACGTACTTTCCCACATCATTACCAGTTAAGGAATCTAGGTCAAACTCAGGTAGTTTGTATGATTTTACCATGATTTTCCAGTGATTTATGCTCAAATGCTTAAGGTAAACTTCCATTCTCTATTTCCAGTATCCATAATTGTTAACATAGAAGTAAGGAGGTCTTTAAGGAATCCAACCATCATTAGAATTTAAACTTGACATCTCAACAATGATCTTTCCAAGACCTTTTACAATTTATATCAAATATTATATTTTTAAAAAGATATAATCAAAGAAAATAACTAGAGCTCCAAAGGTTAAGAACTGATACCAATTTTTTTCCACAGATTGTGATAGTCGAGAAGGTCAATAGAGGAGTGAATTGACCATATCAAAATATAAATTATTTTTAAAAGTATAGTTAAACTAAAATAAAAATGAAAGTATAGTGTAAAATTAAATAAGAACACATACAATTTTTATTTTATTTTAGATAAAAAAGGATCCTATATATAATCTATATTTCTATCTACTCCTTAGAAGAAATGATATTCACTAAACCTGAATTTTGTATAAGATTCACAACTCAAGTTAAAAAATACCTTTCTAATGGAGGTATAACTAGAACAAAATAACCTGATTTTTTATGGGAGTCACAACTTGATACAACCCTACCTTTTAAAAGTGGAAGCACAACCAGATACATAACCTACCTTTAATAGTGGAGGTACAATCAAAACAAGACATGATTTTGTAAGTTAAAATAATAAACCAGTTGTAGTTAAAATGAAATAGAAATAGATAAATAATTATAACTTGATAAATAAAGAAAAACTAGAACAATAGAAATTAGAACAATTGTTGCTGCTTGATTGCTTTGTGCAATGCGTTTCAACACAATGAAGCTCTTGATAGAAGATTATGATAAGTAGAAAATCATGACCACAATATCAAAAGTTTGTCCATATGTTATCCTTTATCTAGTTCTTGTGATCTTTATTTTTAGAGTAATACTCCAAAGGCTAGTCCATGATGGCACACGAGCCTCAGCCCAGTTGGTGAGGACTCCTTTAGTGAATCCAAGAGACCTGGGATCAAATCTAGGCGGAGGCTAATTTTTGGGTACTGTAACAGCACTGTAGCAGTAACTGTGCAGAAATACAGCATACACTATAGCGGGAACTGTAGCAGGCACTGTTTGGTACTATAGCAGCCGAGAATATTCCCCTGTTTGGGACTTCGGGCCACCAATTTGGTCCTCGAGTCCTTTAAGATTTTCGGGCCACCCAGACCTTCAGGTCAGTAAGGACTTTGTGCCACCTCAAGGCCTTCGGGCCACCTTAAGTGTAGATGCAAACCAGACAACCTACAAGGAACAAAATTCAGAAGGAGGAGGAGTAATGAGCTTTCACCATAGCAGAAGCTAAAACGATTGCAAGAATGAGAGGGTATGAAACCTGCCATCGGTACAAGCCTATGCATGCATGGGAAAGCCTAGCCAAATAGCCATGTGAAGGTGGAGAGCTGATTTCACGATGAAGATACTGGGGAGGAGTAGTTCCAAGTAGTTAGTCTGGGTTGTATGTAATGTTTGAAGCCTACGAGCATTGAATTCCTCTAAGGCCTACATGCCATGTATTACTTACGCCTACGGGCCTTGTAAGTGTTCCACCTCACCCCTTGAAAGGTGGATTATCAAAATCAATAAAAAAATGAAGGCCTTCGGGCCATTGGAGGAGTTAGTCCATGATGTTACTAAATTCGTGTTAAATTGTTCGATCAATACTGGTTTCCAAAATATGAGTTGGCTATTAGAACTTCAAAATAGTTTACATATTTTATAGCGATAGTATTCATTTAAATTTATAAGAAATAAAAAAATACTATGACCAAAAATAGGTGTAAAAAAATAAAATAAAATAATTCACGGTGAAAAAAATATATCATCTGAACACTTCCTGTAGTATCTTCCGATACCCAGTCGTCATAATTTACAATATAATTCTTCTGATAATTACTTTTCTAAAATAATGAAAACTTCAAAATAAAAAATATCATAAAAGTAAATTTTAAAATCATAAGAGTAAAACATAAACCCTAAGGTTAAATTTCAAATCAAAAGTGTCAATCTGTACATCATACGAGTCATAGAAGAAAAATGTAAGATTCATTCAACACTTAGAAAAATCATGTAAGATTAAAATACTCAACTGATTTCCCATCTCTATCAAAACCTAATACTTTACTTCCAAATCATGAAAGTATTTAATTTGATAATACTTCTATCAATTTCATAAGACTTTCCATAATTTAATAATATTTTCCATTGATTTCATAAGACTCTTCATTATTTCTTATGACTTTCTAGATTTCATATGACTTTACTCTTCTTCATAAGATTTATGACTTAGGAAGATTTCCCTATCTTCATTTCATAAGAATTTTCTAGAATTTTGTAATACTTTTATGATCATATAAGACTTGATTTATAGAATCTAAGACTTTTCTCTAGATCATAAGACCTTTTCCTTTTCCAAAATACAACACTTAAAAAAATATAATATTTTGAATACAGAACTAGAGTCATACATAAGATAATATAATGAGAAAAAATTCATAACATGCATAAGATGTTTTAAACTCTTTTCCCTGTATACGTAAGAAGTCAAACTTAAATGTAATTCAAAAAAAACTTCATATGTAAGATATAATATATATACAAATTCTCAACATAGAATACAAATAGAGAAAAAAAAACCATGAATTTAAAATTCATCAGAGTCAACATCATTCTAAAATGAAATTAACCAAGTACAAACAAAAAATAAAGTGAGTTTTTTAATTATAAAAGAGTCAAGAGGTTAAGAATCCACTCCAACAAACACCTCCTTTGAACAAAAAATGATTTAAAATATTTATTATTATTTTTATGTTACCTTGGAGAAAATGTGAAAAATTCAAGCATTGAATTCATAGTTTTGTATAGTTACTTGTTAAAATTTCTAAGAACCCGATTCTTCCTTTGAGGTACAGGTATTATTTTGGGTTGTTTTTGAGAGAAAGGGGGAAAATAGGCCAAGCACTGGCTGAAACCCGTCACACGACATGGCTTAGGGTTACACACTATGTAATACTAAGTACAAGCTGTGTAATTTCTAGCCGTATAATATTCATACATGGTGCGTAGGGATGTTGACAAGAAATAGAGGATAAGCCAAGTACATGACGTTTACTTATCAGTACATGCTGTGTAATCATGTCGGCGAGATATTTTAATGACCTGGAAAGGAAGTTGGTGAATTTGTCCAAACTAACCATATAAACAGTGTGTATATTTAAGTACACGTTGTGTACTTTTTTTTATAAAATAGGCAGTATCCTCGTTTTAAGTCAGAGGGCAGTAGGGTTCACCTGAGTTCACAAACTAGCAGTGCCAGAGGAAGAAATCCCTTCTGATTCATCATTTGAACCCCGATTCAAATTCCGTTAGATGCATTGGAATCTAATCAGTAAGCTCTTGATTCCTATTGATCAATTCTTCATAATTTATTTTCTCAACCTAGTTATCAAACCTTGAGCGTTTATACCCGTTATGTATATCTACTCAATTCTAGGTCGAATTAGAGGCCGATGTTGGATGATGAGATTCGTACGAGTACAAGGTAGGTGGTGCATACCTTATCTTGTGTTATTGAGGACTTTTGGGTGGTGTGGTATATGGAGCGTATTCAGGTATTTTGAGTGAGATCCCATTATAACTCTTGTTGCATATTGAATTGATTGTTAGACCCATGGGATGCCATTGGGTATGCCCTATACCTAAATTGCTTGAGCGAGGCCAGGCGAGAGGCCGTTTCTCATTAGGACATTTTGGAAGGGGATGCCGAAATGGTTTTAAATGATTTGTTTTGTTTTAAACTGGTACATTTAAATCATTTAATTTTGATTAAACTATTTAGAGGAATTCAATACATCAGTGCTGCTATGTTATAGCTATTAGTTAGTGTAATTCAATTTTCTTAAATTGAATTACTTGTTTAAATTGTTTTAATGTGATTATATATATGTAAGGTTTGGGATTACATGTGCTGAGACCCTTGGGGTTGTGATGGGCTTGACCTGAGGTTGGGATGGCATGGAAATCGGGATTGAGTGATGATGATCACCGGTTGGGCTTGGCCTAGATTTTCCTGTGTTGTTTTGACCATGGGATTGGGCATCGTGGACACAGGTTTGAGGAAGTGTGAATATTAGGTTGGGTATGGCCTAAGATACTTGGATGGAATGGATATCAGATTTGAGATACATGGTCATAGGGTAATGAGGTGTCAGAGATAGTGTGGCTTGGTTTCTTATTTCGCTGATTGCCTCTCACCTGTGATGGCCAAAGCACCAATTGAGTCATGTGCACATATGTAGACTCCGTGATGAGGTGGTTTTGACCACTCATGTGGGTAAAGGCCTCTGATAGTTTCGGTTTAGGTAATATTGGTTTGGGGGTGCTTGCCTTAGAAATCCACGTGGAAGGTGAGGAACCTTCAATTGATAGTGATGATGCTATCGGGTTGGGGGCTGAGGCATGCCGTGATAAAGGTTGTAGGCCTAGATATTTATTTGAGGACAGACATCAATGTTCCTTTAGTTTTTTTCCATGGGATGGCGTGAGATTTCGAGTAGGAGTCTATGGGACCAGGACACTATTGTTTGGGCATGCCTTCGGGACATCGGTACTTTGAGACACAAGGTGTCAGGAGGCACGTGGTGTCAGGATATGTGATTGGGGTGGAACCTGAGGGTTCACTGGGATGTTGTGACTATAGAAGTACCTTAGTCCATGGGTCAAGGGATCTCTTCACTTATGAGATTCTAGTGTTGGTCGAAGCAGGTGACACTCCCTGGTGGGTGCTGATCACCAGTGGAGGTTGTGTTTATTCATTTCATCACATTGTTTACTTTACTTAGAGATGTATGTCTTCCTAATCACATATACTAGGTATGCACCATTGGGTGGTATCCTATTGAGATTTGTCTCATTCTCTACATAGTCCCTTTGGGATGCGTGTAGAATTTATGGATTTACATATAGGTAAAGGATCAGCTTTAGGAGTTGGGTTGTAGTATTGTTTGGCATGGAGATTGGCATGGACCTTGAGGTTGTGCCTAGATGGAGTTTTATGTTTGTTTAGATTTCATTCCTATATCAGCATGCTTATTAATATATGTAGATACTGTGGTCTTCCATGGATACCACCTTGAATATTGACATGTATGACCTGTTATGGATGCATTCCTTGTTTTTTTAGTAGTGGTTACAAGTGGTGTTTAACATGTTGTTCTGTTTACTTTCCACTGCATTTGTTTCTATATCACTTCTGCTATTTATTTAATATTGTTGTGATTCCACTCTGTGGGTCTGGTTCGAGTTTGTTAAGTCATTTATTTCCACTAAATGTCCTCTTATTATGATCAGACCAGTGCCTTATCTTTTACCTAGAGGGTATAGCCTACTCACTATACCTGTTTACACCCTCGCTACTAGTCAACAGCCTCTAGAATTCAGGGAGGTGTGCTTAAGGTCAGTGACACATGGCCTAATAGAACTATTTGGGTAGATTTTCAGGTCTAGGATGTTACAAAGTGGTATCAAAGGGATTTATTTTACCTCTTTTCTTGGTATTACTATTTGGGATTATGGTAGATCGGAGATAGGTTGTTGTCGGAATTGGATTTTGAACTCATTCTTGGGTGCCTGCAGCCCCATGTATGAGGGATGGATTGAGTTACCTTGGGCGGTAATTTTTCTTTTTCTTTTTCTCATATTACAGTTTATATGATTTCCACCTTGGTGGGTCACTCAGTTTTTGATGATTATTGGTTGTGATATGTGACCCTTGACCTGGTGCGGTAAGGGAGAATTGGACCTTGGACCAGTAAGGCAAGGAGTGGTTGTTTGGATTTTGATAGGAACATTTTTAGGGTATTTAAATTTCATATATGCATGTATGCATTGTGAAGTGATAATATCATGTGATATATGTCAATTTCCATGTGAAAAGTTGAAATTACTGATAGAATTTCTTATTTTATGCAATGTGATATTCCATGATTTAAATTTATGTAAAATTTACTATAGAATGTGAATGGGCCTGGATCTTTAGGAAAAATCATGTACTATGGTTGAGGTGATTTTGATCACCAGGATTGGGCAACTCAGTTGTTGGATTTAGGCAATGTTGGTTGTTAGGACAGGTGTGGCCTGAGGATATTGTGATAATTGGCTCTATTGAGGGTGGGTAAGGAGGCCATGAGGTCGGGATGCCATGGGGAATGGTTGCAGTGGGGAAGAGTGAGGGTAGTGAGGATGAAAGGCCTTTTACTACTTTCCCACTACACCAAAATCAGTGTTTAGTAGTGGTTTATTAAACCATTGCTATTTTTTTAAAATAATTTAGCGACAATTTGTTAAAAACCACCGCTAAAACTTTATTTTTTTTCAAAATCCTGACACTTATCCCCCAAAACCCGCACTCTCCTGACCCCCTCAACCCCCCAATCCCACGTATCCATACCCTTGCCGCGCCTCACTACCAGTCCCAAGCATCGTTGTCCTCTACCATGCCTCGCCACCGGTCACAAGCCTCACCGCTTCTTGCCTTCGGTCCTAAGCCTTTCCTCCCCTATGTTGTAAGATTTTTTGATTCCTGAAGATGAGTTTTGAAGTTATTTAAATATACATATTCAAAGAATATCTTTGATGATATTTGTGTGATAGTTCTAGATATTCAAAAAAGAAAAGTTTTGAATATAATTATGATGACCAAACTATATGATTTCAAGATTATCATTTTGAATAGTTTCAAATATAGAGATAATTTTGTTACTATTTTTCATAGAATTTTTAATTTTTAATATTGGAAAATATCATCATGGTATTTTTATATTTAAATAGGAGGAAATGATTTTAAGAATAGTGTTTTATGAGGAATTAAGTAAGACTATAAATTTAAAATTGATTATTAAATCATCTGTACATCAAGTTCTTAAATCAGGAGGGAGCTTGAATTTATTTTGAATATTATGAAGGCTCAAATATAAGATCTATATTTTTTTTTGAATCATGCTAGAGAGCATGAAAGGTATTTTCATTTCTAATTTGGACACCATTGTAAACTAAATGGATCCAGTATCAAGAAAGGGAGGAGACTTTTTTATTGGGGAATGGATTTAGGTTAAGGATGATAAATATCCTATTGTAATCACTTTATTACATTATTGATACATTTATGTCTTAGAATTATCTTGGGCATAGTAAGGAAAAAATTTCTCACATCGGGGGTGAACCTTGTAAAAAACTTGTGTGCCTTGTGTTTATGTTTGTTTTTTGCAAACGGGTAAGTGATAGTTTCTAATGTCAAGGGGTTCTTGACTTTAATCAGTTAAATATGGTTATTTAGAAAGGAAATTATAAAGACTTAGTAATATTAATTCAAACCGCTTTGTAGTATTACACATCAGATCACCTAAGAACATTAGGTAATTGGGATAAAAACCCTTGGAAAAAACCCTTAGTTCTATGGAGCTAACATAAGTGTATGGGGATAGAATTTTATAATCAAATTTATTTTTATTAATTTCATCCTAATTAATTTTTTTAAAATTTATAATATGGATGGAGGAAATATATGCACCGATAGGAATGCCTGATGTAGTGGATACAATATTCAATGTGATGATTATCCATATGTTCAAAAAAATTCATGGGTGCTAATATTGAAAACATCATGGTTGTATTAACACAATGACTCAAGTTATGGATAATAACCATAACCATATGGAAATTCCTACTTCATCATGGAATTGACCTGAGGAAATGAACTATTTTATTTTGTGGGCCCATGTATCCACTTATAGTTTAATGGTGGGTATCATCATGGAAAAGATATTTAATATAGGGGAACACTATAGACAATAGAATGTTTTTAAATAATTTATCATCTTGAAGGAAATTTTGATCAATGGTGTGAATTAATAAATAATATAAATAATGAAGAAGACATTTAATCTATGTTATAGTGTGATTTCATGAGGTTGTTTCTTGATAAATACTTCCCTCAAAATGTAAAAATCAAGATGAGATGAAAATTCCTTGAACTAAAGTAGAAGAATAATGTATCCACTATGATATATGAAGTTAAATTTACTCAGTTAGAAAGGTATGATTTTGGATTTTTCATTGATCTATAAAGTAATATTGATAGATTTTATAATGGATTAAATCCAAGTCTTTATAATAATTTAGAAATCTAGGAGGTAAATATTTATAAAGGAATTTTCTGTTATACTGGAAATCTATAAATAGAGTTATTGAATAGTAAATTATCTTGGAGTCTTTGATAATAAGTTTAAAGTGGAGAACCACACTAGAAGTTCATCTAATAGAGAGGGATAAATGAAGAAGTTTCAGTATCCCACATGTAATAAACCAACCCAAGCTTCCCCCTCCAAATCCATGATTCATCACACTAAAAGGCCTAAAGTGAATTCTTGATCACCACAGGATAGAAATTAGTTCCTGAGAATCAAACATAATCCATTGGGAAAGATTTCACCTAATAAAATATAATAAAAGATAAGTGGGTTCCACCCCAAAACTTAGAATAACCTTCCATTAAATTGGTGGGTCATACATACACGATAAGAAGTTTTGAAATAACATATAACCAAACATGGCATAACAACTCAAAACCAAATGTAAACAACAAGGACAATTCAAATATAAAACAACATGTACATAAATAATTCTAAAAGAAAGGAAACAATGTGATGGTAATACTATTAGGCTGAATATACATGAGATACCAAAATAAATGACCAAAAATAACCAAAACATGAACCATTGTAACTAATCTCTATGTGAATAAGGGGTATCTATCACTTATCCACCTCCTCCAAAACCCCCCAAAAAAGATACAATAAACCCACTACCTCATAGAGGATCCTTTCCTTTAATAGAGTAAAATAATACAAAATCTATATACACCATAAGGGTGGCTATAGGGTGTGAGTATACCAAGCCCCATAGGATTACACCATATGTTATAACACCCTATTCTCACTTTTATATGTATAAATTTATTATACTATATATTATATTAAGTTTAAAGTGTTTTGGGATGAAATATATAAGCAATTTGATACTTTTCCAAGATTTAAGGTTTCCACATGGTTTTGTAAACCATGAAAGGAAACTGGGTAGGTAAACAATAAAGCCTGCTCGAAAAGAGGAATTGTTTTTATTTTTTTAATTATTTTTTCCCTAATTTCATTCCCCACTTTGAACAGTAAGTTCAAGAGACCTACCCCTAAAAAATATCTCTTTATCCTATCCTTCCATAGTGTAATATAGGTGATTTATTAGTGGTTTCTCATTCAAATCATAAGGTGAGGGTCTCTTCACTCATATCCTTCCTTATTCTCTTTATTTCTTCCTTGGTTCTCACCTCTTCTCTAACCCTAGTAGCCATGGTGTTTGAACCCCATGTCCAGGGATGTCTTAAATGGGGGTTCTGTTTTCTAGGTATTGCGAAGTTCCTCTTGTTACCTCATATTCTATTATTCATTGAAGGTGATGTGATTTTTTTCATTGAGGTAGGTGTCTCCATATCCTTCCTTTTATGTGGGAGTTATTTTAATGATTTTCTTTTTAAACTTGTTTTTATTAACTAGAAAACTAATTTATAAGATACTTGTAATGGTTTTATCAAGGAAAAACACTACTTTCCCATGTATTCCTTATGTAAAAATCAAAGGAATTCATAATGATAAGGTATTTTAATTTCAAATGTAATTATATGCATGTTTCATGTTTGATAAAATTCCAATGAGGGTTTTCTCTAAAATAAATGAATTACACATGATGTTTTCAACTAAATTGATTTATAATGGTGGGTACTCCATGGATCAAGCATTTTACTTACCTAAAAAGGATGTTCTTGGTTTATGGAAATGTATTATTAACCTTATTTATTGATTGTGATTTTAATTTTATATTTCTTGTATATTTTTTTGATTTTACATTTTTTGGGTTTTATATGTATGATGAAGAATTAGGAAACACCCATGTGTAGAAGATTCAATGGATTTATAATGAATGTTATACATTTGTGTTTTCTCTCTAAATAGAATATAAGGAAAGAAGTGGATAAAGAATAAGAAAGACATTTATAACTTCATGGATTCATTATACTGATTTGTTGAGGCATTTCTAGTTGCCCTATATTTCCTTGTTCTGTATCAATTAAAGAAGGGCCGAAGTTCACTACACTACACCAATTTCTTTATCGAAATATTCTAATAGTCCAAATACTTTTATTGTTTTTCAAAAGTGTTTGTAATTATTATTTCACAGATGGTTATATATACATTTAAAAGGTAGTGTATGGTTATTTAACATATTAATATTTTTTTCAACTAGTATATATTAATATCTTTTCCTATTTAGTAATAGTTATGTGTTTTAATTTTTTTTCATAATGTGTAGGCACAATGTGATATATATAGATAAAAGCTGGATCACATTACTGAGGAACACACCTCAGTATGCTAAGCGTTTGGAGGAATTTTTAGATTTTTCAATTTCCAATCGATCTGTTGATGGGAGAATAAGATGTCCATGTCTGAAATGTAAATTTAGAAGATGGTTTAAGAGAGATGAAGTTTATGAACACTTGATATTGAAGCAATTCCCTACTCATTATCTATGTTGGATTTATCATGGAGAATAGAATGTTACAAAAAGGTTGATCACTAATGTCAATCCATAGAATGATCTCCCAACATTGTCAACAATGAAAAATGAAATTCAAAACCTTATAAATGATGCATTCGGCATTACAAGACACCAACACCAACATCAAAACATATCAGAACAACCAGTTGGGGGTGCTACAAATAATAATGTGACAAGTGATGTTTTTGAGACTATAGGAAAACCATATCAAGATTGTAACATATCATTGAATCATCCTATTGATTCTATAGAGACTAATTTAAGAGAAAAATTCACTGAGTAGATAGATGCGTTTCATGGTTTAGTTGATGATGGAAATCAAGATTTGTATAGTGGATGCTTGAAATATTCAAAACTTTATAAACTGCTGAAGTTGTATCATATAAAATGCCTATGTGGAATTAAAAATAAGGCAATGTACATGATATTGGAATTTTTGCATGATGCATTTCTTGAAGCAAAGATACCTAACTCTTTTTATGATATGAAAAAAGTTGTTAACAATCTTGGTCTAAATTATATAAAAATTCATGCGTGTCCTAATGATTGTATGCTTTATTGGGGAGAGAATTCAAGCAGATAGGATTACAAGAAATATTCTTCCTCTAGATGGAATTATTGTTGTACCTCTCGTTCCCCTCGTTGTTTGATTTTCATGATCACAATCACCTTATTTTGTGTCTAACCTTGTTTTTAAGTGTTGTGAATGATAAGCAAAAGATTGCCAAAGGATTGGCCCAAGAATGGACAAGAAGTGGACTGAAATTCAGTCCACCAGCCAACCGGTGTGATAGCACCGGCCAGCCGGTGGCTCTGTCACCGGCCAGCCGGTGGCAACCTGATGCAACAGTGTTTGCTACTGTCTCCCCACCGGCCAGCCGGTGGCTCTGGCACCGGTCAGCCGGTGGAGCCTGGACCAATTTCTTCTCCTCTGCCAAGGCACCGGCCAGCCGGTGGAGCTGTACCGGCCAGCCGGTAGCCCAGTCAAACTAGCCGTTGGCTTTGACCAGTCAACCCTCTTTTGGCCTCCAACGGCTCCGAGGCCCTTTACAACGGCTCCGAAGACTCCCCAAGGGTTCCATGCCTATAAATAAAGGCTGAGGAAGCCCTGGACACCTACCAGATCATATACCAAGCGCTCGGACATATTGTTGAACATTTGGCGAACCTCCGGCGCTCCACCTTCAAGGATCCTCAAGTGCTCCAACCAATTTCCAATCCAAGGAGCACCTCAAGAAGCTTGGGAGAGAACGCTACATCAACTCCATCATACTTTGGCGCCCAAGTCTTCCTCAATTACGGTTTTTCTTGCTTTATATATTTTGAGCTTAAAATTGGGTTTGTGCCTACAAACCCCAAACTTTTCTCATCCCCTCTTTCTTTTGGGTTTCACATCACCACTAAGGTGTGAAGTGGTTGTCAATATTTCCTTTAAATAGCTTGAGACATAGGTGAGCTATCCTTCACCTGTAAGAAGGATAGTGGGTTCTTGCTAAACCATTAAAAGCAAGTGGGTTCTTGCTCAACCACCAAAAGCAAGCTGCAATAGGTCCTAGTGCTACCTCAAAGCCTAGTGGGTTTCTTGCTAAAACCATTGAAAAGCAAGCGGTAGGAATCTCTCAACGGTTTAGTTGGGAGCGGAGACGTAGGCCGGGTTTTTGGCCGAACTCCGTTATCAATTTCTTGTGTCTTGCCTTATTTATTTCCGCTGCATTTCAACTTTGATTTTAATTTGTTAATCTTTTTTAAAAGGCAATTCACCCCCCCTCTTGCCATAAATTCCCATTTTTCTCCGTCCCAACAATTGGTATCAGAGGGAGGTTTGAATAATTCCCTAACTGGTTTCAAATTAAAGATCCTTTTTTTTGATGGCTTCTACCGCTTCTTCCTCTCAATCCCCCGAAGGACATTCTTTGGATCATGCTCCATTCTTTGATGGAGCCGATTATAGTTTTTGGAAAACCCGCATGACCACATTTCTTAAAAGTATTGGATATCCTATTTTTAAAATTGTCATGCATGGTTATACTCTCTCTAGTAAAGATGAATCTCAATGGACCCCCGCCGACATTGCAAATTTCGAGCTTGATGGCAAAGCCATGAACGCTCTTCATTGTGGTCTTGACCGTAATGTTTTTAATTGCATTTCTTCTTGCTCTACTTCTTACAATCTTTGGAAATTTTTAGAACTAACCTATGAAGGTACTAGCGAGGCTCCAAAGCAAGAATCCGATCAAAAGCAAGAACCCGACGAAAAGATCAAGCCCGTTTGCCCACCTCACAAGAAAAGGGCAAAGAAGAAGAAGAAGAAGGCTTTAAAGAAAACTTGGAATGATATCTCCTCCTTCTCTTCTTTCTCCTCGAGCGACAATGGTAATAATTGCCTAATGGCAAAACATGAGGTATCTTCCTCCTCTTCCTCCTCTTCCTCCTCTAGTTCTTCTAATTCATTTAATCATCTATCTTATGAAGAACTCTCACACGCTAGAGACCAACTAGAAAAAGGTTTTCATGAATTATCGTCAAAATTTGTTGCTTTGAAAAAGAATTTCAAAAAACTTTCCTCCGAAAAAGAACAACTTCTCAAAGAGAAGGAGGAACTCTCCCTAAAAATCCAAAATTTCCCAAATGTTGATTCTTTGGAATCAACCATCAAGGACCTTAGAGAATCCCTAGCCAAGTTCACCCAAGGTGAACAAAATTTGTCCAAACTCTTAGGTTCTCAACGAGTTTCTAGAACCACCAATGGACTTGGCTATACCAACCAAGCCTCCTCCTCCCATGCACCCACTATTTTTGTAAGGGGGAGCTCCCAATACAAATTTTGCAATTATTGTAAAAAACCCGGGCACCTCATTTATGAGTGTGATTGCAAAAATGCCCGGTACGATCAACCCAAATCTATTTTTTATTCGGACGAGTTTTATAGGAGAAGACCCGCCATGAAACAAATTTGGATTGAAAAATCTCTTTTGGCAAGTCTCTCCGGGCCAAAATTAGTTTCGGTTCCAAAACCCTTTCCCCGGTGATTTATTGTTTTTATTTAGGGGGAGTTAGGATCGTTTAAGCCCTTTTGATTTCAATTTCAAAATTTTCAATTCAAACCTTCAATTTCAATTCTTGGTATCAAATTTTCAATTCAAAATTCTCAATTCAAAATTTTCATTTCAAATTTTTGATTCAAAACTCTCAATTTCAAAAATTTCATTTGGTTTCAAATTTCAAATTTCAATTGGTTTTTGATTCAAAACTTTCAATTCAAACTGTTATTCAAATTTTCATTTCAATTTCAAAAATCTCAATTGATTTTCAAATCTCAATCTTGTTTTTCAAATCTTTTCCCTTAATCAAGTTTTATGCCCCGTGCTATTTTGATAATCACAAAGGGGGAGAAATTCTTGATTGATTGGGGGAGAATCCTTTTGATCATGCTTAGCATTTACTTTCCTTATCCTTTAAGCATGTCTTTCTTTTATGTGTTTTTACTTTAAATGTTTTGGTGATTGTGATCATCAAAATAGGGGGAGATTGTTGTACCTCTCGTTCCCCTCGTTGTTTGATTTTCATGATCACAATCACCTTATTTTGTGTCTAACCTTGTTTTTAAGTGTTGTGAATGATAGGCAAAAGATTGCCAAAGGATTGGCCCAAGAATGGACAAGAAGTGGATTGAAATTCAGTCCACCGGCCAACCGGTGTGATAGCACCGGCCAGCCGGTGGACCTGGCAGAGGCATTGCCCACTGCCAGGTTCCACCGGTCAGCCGGTGGCTCTGTCACCGGCCAGCCGGTGGCTCTGTCACCGGCCAGCCGGTGGCAACCTGATGCAACAGTGTTTGCTACTGTCTCCCCACCGGCCAGCCGGTGGCTCTGGCACCGGTCAGCCGGTGGAGCCTGGACCAATTTCTTCTCCTCTGCCAAGGCACCGGCCAGCCGGTGGAGCTGTACCGGCCAGCCGGTAGCCCAGTCAAACTAGCCGTTGGCTTTGACCAGTCAACCCTCTTTTGGCCTCCAACGGCTCCGAGGCCCTTTACAACGGCTCCGAAGACTCCCCAAGGGTTCCATGCCTATAAATAAAGGCTGAGGAAGCCCCGGACACCTACCGGATCATATACCAAGCGCTCAGACATATTGTTGAACATTTGGCGAACCTCCGGTGCTCCACCTTCAAGGATCCTCAAGTGCTCCAACCAATTTCCAATCCAAGGAGCACCTCAAGAAGCTTGGGAGAGCACGCTACATCAACTCCATCATACTTTGGCGCCCAAGTCTTCCTCAATTACGGTTTTTCTTTCTTTATATATTTTGAGCTTAAAATTGGGTTTGTGCCTACAAACCCCAAACTTTTCTCATCCCCTATTTCTTTTGGGTTTCACATCACCACTAAGGTGTGAAGTGGTTGTCAAGCTTTCCTTTAAATAGCTTGAGACATAGGTGAGCTATCCTTCACCTGTAAGAAGGATAGTGGGTTCTTGCTAAACCATTAAAAGCAAGTGGGTTCTTGCTCAACCACCAAAAGCAAGCTGTAATAGGTCCTAGTGCTACCTCAAAGCCTAGTGGGTTTCTTGCTAAAACCATTGAAAAGCAAGCGGTAGGAATCTCTCAACGGTTTAGTTGGGAGCGGAGACGTAGGCCGGGTTTTTGGCCGAACTCCGTTATCAATTTCTTGTGTCTTGCCTTATTTATTTCCGCCGCATTTCAACTTTGATTTTAATTTGTTAATCTTTTTTAAAAGGCAATTCACCCCCCTCTTGCCATCAATTCCCATTTTTCTCCATCCCAACAATTATATGGGTGATGTTGGAAGTATGAATCAACATACTACCATGAAGAAGAATAAAATGAAAAAACTTTCAAAGGTTTTGCGTTACTTTCCTTTAAATCCTCGATTGAAAAGATTATTCATGTCATTGAAAACCACCGAATGCATGAAGTGGAATTCTATAGATAATAGTAATGATGGGTTAATATGACATCCAATAGATTCAAAATTATAGAAGAAATTTGATTAATTACATCCAGATTTCTCATCTGATCCTTGGAATATTCGATTGGGATTGGATGCCAATGGATTCAACCCATTTAGGACTTTGAGTACCAGTTATAGCATTTGGATGGTTGTTTTGATCCCTTACAATCTGCCTATGTGGATGTGTATACAACACATGTCTTTTATAATTTCGATAATTATTCATAGAAAACAAATTCCTAGAAATGATATTGATGTATACTTTTAGCATTTAATTGAATAATTATAGGAGTTATGAAGCAATGGTGTTGAGACATATGATGCATCTTATAGAACAATGTTCAAAATGAAAGATGCTCTAATGTGGAACATTAGTGACTTCCTAGGACTTGGGAATTTATCTGGTTAGAAAAATTACATGGGTTTGGATTGTCCTATTTGTAACTTTGATTTTGAGCTCGAACGACTACCTCATAGTAAAAAATAGTGCTTCTTGTGTCATCAAAGATTTCTCAATGCATCTCATAGATTTCGGCTGAACAAGTAAAAATTCAATGGTTTCATTGATCTTAGACCATCTCCAAAGTTGTTAACAGGTTTTGAAATATTGAAACAACTTGGAAATTTTGAAACAAAATTAGGGAAGGTGCATCATTTGAATGATAGTGGTAAACAAGTTCAAAGTACATCGTCAAGTGAAATCAGAATGCAAAAATGGAAGAAAAAAAGTATATTCTTCAAACTTATGTATTGGGAGTTTAATTTTTTATGACATAATATTGATTTGATGCATATTGATTTTTGTGACAATTTTATCTTAACATTTATTAATTAGCATGGAAAGTCGAAGGATCATCTCAATGCTCAGAAATACTTACAAGCAATGAACATAAAACATGATCTCTAGCCAGATGAAAATGGAAAGTATTCTTCAACAATTTTTGCAATGAAAAATAGGGATAAAGATACATTCCTTAAAATTTTAAAACATGTGAAGGTATCTGATGGGTATTCAAGTAACATCTCAAGGTGTGTTGACTTAAATAATTGTAGGTTACATGGATTGAAAAGCCACGATTTACATATTTTGTTACGTTAGTTACTTCTATTGGCATTGCGTACATTATTACCTGAAAAGTTTACTGATGTTGTACTCCAATTATGCACATTTTTTAGAAAACTATGTGAGAAAACTCTATATCCATTTAATATTGAAAACCTTTAGGAGATATTTTTATTGACACTTTGTTCAATGGAGATGATCTTTCCTTTATCATTTTTTTACTTTCATAACGCATTTAACTGTGCATTTGGTTGAGGAAGCTAAATTATGAGGCCCCATACATTATCGATGGATGTATCCAATTGAGTGGTAATTCATTTATATGTTTTTCATTTCAATAAACAATTATTATCACTTCATTAAATACATAATTATGTTTTTTAGTTTATTTCATAGATATTTTGGGCTTTTGAAACCATACGTGAAAAATAAATCTCAACCTGAAGGCTCTATTTCTAAATTATATTTAGTAGAGGAGTGTCTTACCTTTTTTTCTAGATACTTGGATGATATTGAGACAATATTAAATCGAGTTGGACATATTGACGACACATCGACTCAATTTGAAATACACAAGAAATCAAAAATATTTCCTGCTATTGGCTGATTAGTTAGGAGGATCTCAAATGTTACACTAAAAGAAATGGAATTGTTATAGGCACATAGATATGTGATTATGAATAGTGAAATTGTAGATCCATTTATTAAAGAGTTGAGGATACAAAAAAAGAGATGAATGAGAGGATGAACACGAAATGAGAAATATATAACAAAAGCTATTAATAAAGAGCTTGTAGAATGGTTTGTATGACATGTACGTTCATAAATATTTCAATCAATATAGATATTAGGTAGATACATATATTTTGTAAATATAACAATATATATTAATTTTTTAGATCATTAATACTGATACTCAAGCAGAGTTGTCAGAATATTTGAAGTTTCTTGCTCGAGGTCCTCTAAAACAAGCTATAAAGTTTGACGCTTACAATGTGAATGGATTTAGATTTCGCATAGTTGATCAGGAAGAGGGTTTGAAAACATAGAATAATGGAATATTTATATTTCATAAATTTGAATACTATGGAAAATTGATTGATATTATTTAATTAAACCACCACAAAAATTTGTTAGTTGTTTTATTCAAATAAAATTGGGTGGATATTATTAGGGGTATTAAAAGAGATTCCTTGCAATTTACTTATGTGAACTTCTCTCACTTGATGGATATTGGTGACTGTGAACTACATGATCCTTATATCTTACTATCAGAAGAAAAAATGGTATATTATGTGAAATATGTCATGGATGAAGGGTGGAGTGTAGTTTCTCATGTAAAACAAAGAGACTTGTATGATATGGGTGATGAAGTGGAATATTTGACCTATGACATTTAATCCCATCAACAGTAAGAAGAAGGCTTATTTTTCCATCATGATAATTGAAATATTAGTCTTTCAAGAGTGGATGAAGTATATGAAGAAACGATGGAGTAGGAAATCGACATGATTGAAGGAGAAAATGATTGTATGTGTAGTTATCCCTTCATTTATCAACCACTTATGTCATTTGTGCAGTCAGTCATTATCATTGTTATGTATATTTTATTTGTTAGTACTGTGCATTTGTTATCATTTCTATTTTTTTTATCTGTATGAATTTTTCAAAATATATGTTTTGAAATCAATTTTATTTGATTAAATGACAGGAATTCCGGTGAAGTGTTATACTCACACTGTGGGGTTAAAGAGTTTTTCTAGAAGCTGATCGACTCTAGTAATATTTTCATTTGTTTAAATATTTATTGTAAAATGTTATCTATTTAATATATTAAATTATTGATTTATCTTTGTTTAATTCATTCACCAAGTTCAGGCCACCAATCATCCCTAACAGAAGTGTGGTTGAATGTTCATAAAAAATCTAACGGGAGTTTTGTTAATAAGATTGCTAAAGAAGTTGGGGTATGAATTCATTTTTAATTATAATAACTTATTATCAGTTGTCAATATGTTAATATATATTGCTTCTAATATGACTGATATTTGATTTATAGGTAAAAATTAAAGAACTATGGGATTTTAATCCCACACAGTCCTACTCAGTCTCCCAGGATGACCCAATTTGTAAAGTACTTGGGAAGGAGCATCTTGGTTGAGTGCACGGATGGGTTTGGGACTATTACCATATGAGGTCTTTGGTAAAAAAAAAGGATTTCAAGTGATTATTGGTGTTGATAAGGAAAATCACACAACTTAAAAATCATTTAGTTCACAAAATTTTATTGATTTTAAGTTTAAATATAAATATACAACATTGTTTAATTTTCAATATAATTTTCAATATAATTTTCTTATAGGTACTGATAGAAGGAAGTAGAGATGGAGATGAAGAGGGTGATGAGTAGAGTTCATCAGTGGGAAATGATTAGTGTAGAGTGTTTTTTCATGTATCAATATGTCTAATGTGGGTATTTTTTATCTTTTCCTATATTTTAGATGGGATCAGGACAACGAGTTCCCTATGTATGTGTTGTATAACAATGTGTCTATATACTGTGTTTCAACTAGCTATGGAGATTGAAATTTCTATATGATCATATATGATGTTTAGTTTCTTGTCTCTCTTTTATATATAGGTTGATTCTTTTAATGTGTTGTGTTTTGTTTGATTCTTTCAATGTATTGAGAAATGTATTATTTCTTTCAATGTGTTGTTTTCCTTGGTCAATGTGTTGATTCTTTATGTTTGTGTGTGAATAAACATACATTGATTATTTAGTTTTAACATGTTGTTTTCCTTGTATGTTGATGATATATTTGATGATCTGGTAAAATTTTCAGTGTCACTATTTTGTTGTTCTGGCTACAGGTTCTGGAGCTACAGAATCCATAGCTTGTTTTTTTTAATTCATGATATAGTGGAGATTTAAACTATTGTTAGAGATAGATTTTTTTCACAGCGGTTTAAACCGCAATTATATTATGGTATTTTTCTATGGGTGGTGGTTAAAACCACCGCTAAATATGAAAATATTTTTCTTAGCGGTGGTTTTATCCGTATTAGTGGCGGTTTTTTCTGTAAAAAAGGCTAGACTTTAGCAGCAGTTGAAAACTGCCACTAAATCCCAGTTATTTTTTAAGAAAAAACCGCTTATAAAACAAAGAAAACCACCACTAAATAAATCTTTTATGACAATTTACAAAAAACGCCTCTAAATGGATGAAACCGTCGTGTTTTGCTTACCGACACCAATTTTAGCGGCAATTTTTTGAAACTGTCGTAGAACCATATAGCGGCGGTTTAAGCTGCCACTAGATAAAAAAACCACCGCTATATAGTCAGTTTGTTGTAGTGTATCTATCTACGATATATATATATATTGTTATATATTTGGTATGTATGACCATTTATGGTATTCAATGGGTTCCTCTTAGATAGCTCAGATAGAGCGTCAGGTGGGTGATGTTACAGTGCCGCAAGAGCATGATTAACTTCAGAACCCTGAGGGTTAGGTAGAACATGAGATGTAGGTACAAGCTCAAGGATAAGATCAGGTTCAAGATCCAGTGCAGGCAGGGCAGCTGTCGGGGTTTGACAAAATTTGAGTTGTGGCTCGACAAGCAGCTCTGATCGAGCCTGGTACGTGTCTTGCAGGGGATAGATAGAGGTGCTCAGGGAACATATCCCTATATGACTTACCTTACTTAGGAGTTCCAGTTGTAGCATCCACTACTTTTTCAGAGTGATGGTGGTCCACAGGTAGCTAAGAACTAGATAGAGAGCATGCATATGATCTTTGAGTATCTTGAGACATCTCTAGGGTGGAGGGTCAAGCTGGAGATATATATGCTCAGAGGACCGGAGAAGTGCTGGTGGGATGTGTAGGTTCAGGCGTGTAAACATAAGGGACTAGCTTGGAAGTATTTTGAGGACAAATTCTTAGAGCACTTTTTCCAAGAGATATTGAGGGAAAAGAGAGCTTGGGAGTTCTTGAGCCTCCAGTAGGGTGACATGTACGTCATGGACTATGAAACTACTTTCATCGAGCTCTCTCGCTTCACACCTGGTATGGTAAGAGATGACACCTCGAGGGTCAGGTGCTTCGAAGATGGAATACGACATGCCATACAGGTGCAAGTAAACATATTTAGGCTGGCCTTGTTCTCAGAGGTGGTGAATCAGGCACTCTTATCCAAGGGAAACTTGACAGACAAGTCTCACTTGGGCTGGGTGGTGGCTTTAGGTGATAGTTCAGATGGCAGGAAATGAGGTCGGGATGAGTTCTAGTAGGGTGGTCAGGACAAGGACCCTGTTAGACCACCTTATGGAAGTTCAGTAGTGGTTTGATTTCAGTATGGGTCGCTAGGTCATGTTTGAACTCAGTGCGATAGGCCTCCAAAGGAGTGCCAGGCATGTGGATAGGTTGGGAATCTTGAGAGGTTCTTCAAGAATCCTTCTTAGATAGCTGGTTGGTAGGGACTAGGACATACTATGGCATTCGGTATCAGATCTAGATCAGTACCAAGTGAGGGCAGCCGAGGTTCATTTGCACACGGGGGACATGGCAGAGATAGTGGGACCCAACTGTGGGGTTAGTGGGCGGTGCATGGTGTATCACCGTAGGGAGGATAGGCTTCAGGAAGCCGTGTGTTAGGCCAGGTGAACATCATAGAGCTACTAGGGGATGAACAGGTGGGTGATCTGACGATGGTTATAGGTAGGAAGTGGGTGTGGCCATGATTTTCCTTTTTCTTTTGTTTTGCATGGCCTATTGAGGCATGTCCGTTTTGAGTGAACGTGGTGCATAGGATGTATATGGACTAACCCGACACTGGTAAATAGGTTGACACCATCTCAAGTGAGTGATTATATATATATATATGAGGTTCTTGGAAGCATGAGCATCATTGGATGCATGTTTTGAGGCACCTTAGGCATTGGGCCATCTATGGGATGTGGGTTACTTAAGGTGATGAGGCATCGAGGCATTGAGGATGTAGCTGTGATTGAGGTGCAAGGCACCAAGTTGTTTTAATCATACATGGGATGCGAGACATCATTGTGCCATTAGATCCATGAGCTCAAGGTAGGCACCGATATGGCATGGGATATGATTGGGTATTAGAAGCGGTACAGAAGCACCTGATGATGTGTAGGGGTGATGATGCATCATAGGAGGACCATGGGTCTGGAAACAGGTCTTTGGACCTTGATTGATTTGAGCTTTGGGCCAAAGTTGTTCTGGAATGTTCCTTCGCCACCATTTGAAGGGAAATTCATGGACAAATTTCTTCAAGGGGGGAAGTTTATAAGAACCCGGTTCTTCCTTTGAGGTACGAGTCTTTTTTTTTTCAGTTTGTTTTTGAGAGAAAGGGGGAAAATAGGTCAAGTACTGGCTGAAACCTGTCACACAACATGGATTAGGGTTACACGCCGTCTAATCCTAAGTACACACTGTGTAATGTCTGGCCATGTAATCACCATACACAACATGTAGGGATTTCAGAAAGGAAGAGAGGATCATCCAAGTACATTCCGTGTCCTTATCAGTACACGCAGTGTAATCATGTTGGCAAGACATTTTAATGACCTAGAAATGAAGTTGGAGAATTTTTCCAAACTAACCATATACACGATGTGTATATTTAAGTACATGCCGTGTAATTTATTTTTTTTGTTAAAATGGGAAGTATCCTTGTTTTAAGTTAGAGGGAAGTAGGGTTTACCCAGGTTCGCAAACTAGCAGTACTAGAGGAAGAAATCCCTCCTGATTTGTTGTCCGAACCTCGATTCAAATTCCGTCGGATGCGTTGGAACCCAATCAGTAATCTCTTGATTCCTCTTGATCCGTTATTCACAATTTCTTTTCTCTAACTATTTATCAAACCTTGAGAATTTATACCCGTTTTGTAGATCTACTTCATTCTATGATGAATTAGAGGTCGATGCTGGATGAGGAGAGTCGTATGAGTACGAGGTAGGTGGTGCATACCTTTTTTGTGTGTTTTTGAGGACTTTTGGGTGGTGTGGCCTATAAAGTGTATTTGGGTATTTTGAGAAAGACCCAATTATAACTGCTATTGCATATTGAATTGATTGTTAGTCTTATGGGATGCCATTGGGCATGCCCTATACCTAAATTGCTTGAGCGAGGCTAGGCGAGAGGCTGTTGCTCATTGGGACATTTTGGCCAGGGGCACCAAAATGGTTTTAAATGATTTGTTTTGTTTTAAACTGGTATGTTTAAATTGTTTAAGTTTTATTAAAATGTTTAGATGCATTCAAGACCTTAGTACTGCTATGTTATAGCTGTTAGCTAGTGTAATTCAATCTGCTTAAATTGAATTACTTGTTTAAAGTGTTTTAATGTGATTATATATATGTAATGTTTGGGATTACATGTGCTGAGAAACTTGGGGTTGTGATGGGATTGAACCAAGGTTGGGATGGCATGAAAATCAATATTGAGTGATTATAATCACTGGTTGGGATTGGCCTAGATTTTCTTGGGTGGTTTTGACCACGAGATTGGGCATCATGGAAATCGGTTTGAGGTAGTGTGACTATTAGGTTGTGTATGTCCTGGGATACTTGGATGGAATGACCATCATATTTGAGAAACATGGTAATAGGGGCATGAGGTGCTAGATATGGTGTGGATTTTAAGTGATTTCTACTCACCCGTGGTGGATAAAGCACTAATTGAGTCATGTGCACACAGGTAGACTCCATGGTGAGGTGGTTTTGACCACTCGTGTGGGTAGAGAACCCTGATAGTTGCGGTTTAGGTAACATTGGTTTGGGGGTTCTTACCATATAAATCCACGTGGAATGTGAGGAGCCTTCAGTTGATAGCGATGATGCTATCAGGTTGGGAACTGAGGCTCATCGTGATTGAGGCAGTGGGCCTAAATATTTATTTGAGGATAGACATTGATGTTCCTCCGGTTTTCGTGCGATGGGCCGACATGAGATTTCAAGCAGGGGTATGTGGGACTAGGAAACTATTGTTTGGGAATGCCTTCAGGATGTCGGTACTTTGAGACATGAGGTGTCAGGAGGCACGTGGTGTCGAGCTATGTGATTGGGGTGGAACCTTAGGGTTCACCAGGATATTGTGACTACAAGAGTACCTTGGGCCATGTGTCAAGGAATCTCTTAGCTTATGAGATTTCAGTGTTGGTCAAAGAAGGTGACACTCCCTAGTGGATAATGAGCACCAGTGGAGGTTGTGTTTATTTATTACATCACATTGTTTACTTTACTTATAGATGCATGTATTCCTAAACACATATACTAGGTATGAACCATTAGGTGGCATCCTACTGAGATTCATCTCACACCCTACAAAGGCCCTTCGGGACATGTGTAGACTTTATGGCTTTATATACAGGTAAAGAACCATCTTCAGAAGTTGAGTTGTATTACTATTTGTCATGGAGATTGGCATGGACCTTGAGGTCGCGCCTAGATGGATTTTTATGTATGTTTATCTTTCATTGCTGTATCATCATTCATATTCATATATGTAGCTACTATGGTCTTCCATGGGAAGTACCATGGATATTGACTTGTATGACCTACTATGTATTCATTCCTTATTTGTTTTAGTAGCGGTTACAAGTGGTGTTTAACATGATATTATGTTTACTTTCCACTTTAGTTGTTTCTACACCGCTTCCTCTATTTATTTAATATTATTTTGCTTCCACTCTGTGGGTCTAGTTCTAGTCTACTGACTCATTTATTTTTTCTTCATGTCCTATTATTATGCTCGGACTAATGCCTTATCTTTTCCCCAGAGGGTAGATCCTCCCCACTATACTTGTTTACACCTTCGCAGTTAGTCGGAAGCCTTTGGAGTTCAGGGAGGTGTGCCTAAGGTTAGTGACACTTGACCTAATAGCACTATTTTGGTGGCTGTTTGGGTCTGGGATGTTACAAAATTAACCTAATTCTGATGATAATAAAATATTTTAATCCAATAGTTTTATGTAGTGTACATCATCTCAATATTTTTTTGAAGTCTTAAAACATGATGTATTTTTTAAAAAAGGAGATGAAATCCCTTTAAATACATGAGGGAACAAGATCTGTTTTTACAAAGGGGAACATTTTTAGAGATTCTCTTGAAACATTACATTAGAGATAATACATTTTATGGAAGACACAATGGCTATTACATGAGAGGGTGTGCATTTGAGAGGAGACCCAAAGATCATTGTCATGAGAGGATGGAAATCCCTTTAAATACCATTCCAAGTGAAACATGAAACCATGACCTTATACTTGAAGAGTATAACCATCCAATCAACTCAATGTAATATAATCATAATGTGATCAAATAAACCCCCAAAACTTAATTATTTTAAACTAAATATTTTAGGAAGTTACCTTACTATTTATCATGGGTATTTAGTTTCCCCACACACAATTACTTACCCTTTTCAAGTTCTTATGGTAATGTTCCAATATCATGGTCAATATAATTTCATTTGAGTAATGAATGAATAAAAAACAATAAAACATACCAACTTTTGGGTATTTTTTCATTTAATTAATTATTTTTTAAAATTTTTAATTAAAAATAAATTGAATGAAGGATTTATATTTATTTGGATATAGATGTTTGGAATTCAATATATGTAATGGGTTTGAAACTCAGGGTCAATTTTATCTTGGAATTTTCATACGGGTAAGAGGAGTTGCCTTGGTATTTTTGATCATTTCAATAGAGTGTATATGGATTAGATTAAGAGAAAGGATATGATGGGTATTCTTTGGGCATGAATCCTATATTATAGTAAAATATAATTCTATCATCCTTGGCCTAAATTTATTTCATGAGAGGGTAATTACTCTTATATGTATTGAATTAGATTCTTCCATCATTATGAAGTTTTTGAAGACTCTAGAGTTAGTCCACAAGTTAGTTTTGTACATTATGCAGGCCTACGTCTTGAAGATGGGAGAGGGTACTAGTATATATCATGCTTATAGAGAAGGAATTTTTTTATCTAATTCTCTTTCTATGCATGGGAAGTTAATTAGTGATGTGGAAATTTTATTATGTCTTAGAATACTTCCTTTACCTAATAAGTGGTTTACTAGTGCTGAAACACTAGGCCTGCATTTATTTCACCTTACTTGATGTTTTTCTCCTTTTATTTTTTTATTTGTATATGGTTTTTAGAGACCCGAAGCTTGACGTACATGGACATTACATTACTTTTGTGGAATACTTAGTACATAACAAAAACACAAACAAGGATTGTAATAGTTTAGTGTCTTTGGAAACTCGGAATATAATCTTCTAATCGTGGTGAAAGATCTTCAACATCTCCCATAAAGATATTTTTTTACCTAAAACCTTTCTTTATATCCTGGGGAAAATAAAACATAAAAGGGTGAGCTCAAATGCTCAGTAAGGGTAAAAAAAAGAAATATCAATCACATCATATTCATAAGAACATAACATTTTGGAAATCTTAACCTGCAAAAGAGCGCATAATTTCATAACATGGGATAAATCATAGTAGTGAAATGAAATCCCAATAATCATAACTTAAAACATGAAACTTTGTGGCATACACACATAATCATAGAGAATCATATATTATTAGTCAAGAATCATTGCCAAGACTATCTTAGTGGACAAAGTCTATTTCTGAACCGAGTCACCCTCGTTTCAGTCCTGTTTCACTGAACCGGTATGACCTACCGTTCCAGCCATGTCTATCTCATGAGATATAAAATCTTTACCCAATGAATTGGAGGGAGATATAGGCCCCACCCATCTCATAATGATACCATTGTTATGTGTTCCACAAAATCATAAACCATACATCATTGCATAACCCATGTAATAAAAATGGGATTCTTAAACATCGTGACATCATAAAACAATTCATATAAGATAAAGGAATTCATAAAAATATTTTCATCACAACATAATCAAATCCATGTAATAATAGGGATAGAAACATAACCCTATATTATCTTAGATGGAAAATAATTTTGATAAAACTCTTGAACTCCATTCTTGAGGAAAATATCCTTTCTACTTCAAAAACATTTTCCTTTCTTAACATGTCTTACAATTTTAAACTAAAAGAAGTTGATTAAAAATAAACTTGAAAACTTTTAAAGGAAGCTTCTTGGAAATAATGTTTTAAAAATCCATTCATTCCATATAAGTTAAAAAAAACATTCTTCTCATACTTTTTTCGGAAAAGTCAAAAAATACCTCGTACGAAAAACAAAAAAAGATTCCTTTTATATCTTTTACTAAAAACTCACTGAAGGGTAAAATTGGATTTAAACAATTGTAGGTGAATGGAAATAATATTACATATTGAGGAAACATGGATGTGTATGATAAAATACACCCCAATAAATAACAAAGTATAAACAATCTCAGATAAAAATGAGATTGTGATATTTCCCTTACCTTAAGTCCGATTTGCTTCGTAAGTGTCTGAACCTCCTCTTTTTGACGCGCCTTCACTTAACATCCACTTAAAGAACTAAGGATGGTATTTGAAGAAGACCAGGACCTCTAGGATGATACTAGGGAAGTGGAGAAGAGATTTTGGCAGGGGTTGGCCGAGCTTGAATGCTCAAATTGGTGTGAAGAGGAGAGGGAGGAGGTGCCCTTTTATAAGGGAGGAGAGGGGCACCTTAGGAAAATCTCAAAATATTATTTTATATTAAGGTCAAATTCGGTTTATAATGGTTCCAAAGGGTCTTATTTCTAATATAAAGTGGGTATGGGTCTAAATTCTCTCATGCAATAGGATTTAGACAAGTTTAGGTTATTATTTTAACCTTATCAATTAGATTTAACTCTAAGTTAAATAATTTAACTTTTACCGTGTCTTTTTGTTTTCTTACACTATATGGTTAATAAACTTACCATAACAAGACAAACGAACCCCAAGTTGTTTATTATTAATATATCTATCCTTATCTAAGTCATTTGGACGAACCTTAGATTTTTAGGAATTAAATAACAATTAATAATATAATATTTGTTTTAAAAACTAATTTATGTCAATTTTGACACTATTTGGTACATGATTTTTATGAAATTCATAACAGAATGATAAGTTCTAAAAAATTTACTTATATCAACAATAACATGTCATATTAACCTAGAAAATTAATGTAAGTCATAAAAAGTCTCAAGTTACATTTATTTGGGCATTTATAACATCAATTATGTCAATATTTCATTAATAAGATAATTACTACATCATCTTTGTGTCATAATAAATGATAATTATTTAATCCCTAAAAATTCTAAATAAATTCCTATGATGTATATAATTGTATTAGATTTCTGGAGACTATTTATTTTCGAAGTTTCATGAAGTTTATTACTAAATTAAAATTATTATACTTATAAGATTTAAGAAAGTGACATGTTGTCACATTCTTTGGTTTTAATAATAATTAAATTATTTTCATGGACAAAAGTCCATAAAATGAATCTAATCCGACCCTTAGGTTATATGGGTCTACTTTTAGCCATCCAATAGGATTTTTCTAAGTGTTAGGGTAATTTTATAATCTTATATTTACCCTTAATTACCCGATTTACCTTTAACTATAGTAAATAAAATTTACCGTAGTTACTATTCACAATGCCCAAAAATAAAAAGTAGCTTATTAACATAATTTGGACCCACTGATTCCAAATATGGAATCCATTTTTAAAAATTCAATACACAAAAGATTCATAAATTAAATTAAAATTAATCCCGTTGTTCGAAAGAAAACGAGTTTTTCTTTAAAATATTGCAAAAGATTGAATTGATTTAACCTACGAATTCAAGGTAAAATCAATGCTAATGACATAAATTATATTAAATGGTAAAGATATATTCTATTTATACTTTAAAACCATTCAATATTATAATTTAACCACATAATATATTACGATGAAAAAAGTTGTTTTTAATTAAAATATAGCGTGTTTTTACTATTCATTAAAATATGAAAGTTATCGGAAAAATATCAAAAATTTATCTAATGTAAATTTTTATATCCTGATTCAAAAGAAGAATTTTATTTTTTCAAATTTAACTTATAAACATGTAAAAAACTATATTTAAAGCGGGTGTGCCATCAAAAGGCGGCAAAACTGCATTTTTTGAAAAATACTTATTTTACCCGAAAAATTTATTTTGTTCTTATACCATGTTTTAGAAAATGTGTAAGAAGAATAATAATGTTATAAGATTCAAAATTTAGTTAATACTATTCATAACGTCTAGTTCATAATAATATTATAATAATATATCGTTGTTTAGTAAAACCCGGTATTGCGTACAACACACGCTATCGAGGAAGGTTGTGATTGCGTGTAATGCAAGCCAAGTCAGAGTTGCGTGATGTGCAAGAATCCTTCGTTGTTTTGTATATCATAATCCAACCATATTTCATTTATACATTGAATATATATATATATATATATATATATACTCAATGTTGCGTAGAATAACTATTATCAAAATTGTGTGTAACACGATCCAAGAATAGTGTTGCGTATACTGCAAGCTAATACGGTGTTGCGTATAGCGCAAGGTAATCTTGGTGTAGAGTAAAACACAAGACATTAATGAAATTAAAAGAATATTTTTCATAAAATCTCAGGGTGTTACATTCTACCCCCCTTAAAATGAATTTCGCCCTCGAAATTCGTCGGGGTTATAAATGGTTTACTACTCGAAAGTTTGTTTAATAGAAACCCACACCGTAAAAAGGAATACCAAAACATGGCTTTAAAAACTAAAGTATGAGATGTAACGGTTACCCAAATTAACTCATCACTGGGTTTCCATATAGGAGAACATAGGTGAAAATATGGATATGAAAGAAAAATCTAACCATCAAGTTCTGATAGAGAGTGGTAGAGAACATGGCTATGAAAAATCCAACAATCGCAAAGCCATAAATTTGTGATGATCTAGGTTACCATCTGATTCATCAGATATAAGATCACTAGGACAACATTTTTGGTTTTCAAGATCATTTCCCTAAAGATGATGAATTAAAATAAATACTTGCATGATTTTGGTACAATCTCACTGTTGTTCGTGAATTGAACAATTTCCACTTCATCCCTTAAAGAAATGAAGTTGAATTTGTTATTCGTGATGTGTTAGAAGATCATGTGATAGAATGATGGGTCATTCCATCTCTTTCAAACAAAAGGTTAGCAAAAGTTATAAGTCCATCTTATGGTTGGATTAATCGTATATGGTTCCAAAAATGAACTTATACTTCATATATCATACCGCTTAATAAAATAAAACTAGTTTCTACTAACCAGGGACTTTCTGTAGGCCAGTGGTATGCGATAAAGGCCCATCGCACTTTAGTTGTGGGTTCGATTCCCACAGCCTTGGCCAACGCGATGGGTTGTCACACATCCTACAGGTTATCCTTTTTCTAAAACTACATTATTATAACATCCCATCAACAATATCAAAAAAAGTTTTATCCTTAAACAATACTTAACATATGTCCAACATAATCCATTCCAATCTTTAGGCTTATCCATAATACTGCATTCCACTCTCATAATATAGTGAAAACGATTACCAGAGATTTAATACCATCGTTGATCCCCATATATCATAAGATATGTCTTGTTGGTCATATTCCAAACAGTCGAAGGCCTTAATCATGTATTCTCTTGAAAAATGAATACCCATTGAACCTTAGTGAAAACTTGAATGCAGTTAAAAGTTAACACTTTCCACATACCAAAATCCTCAAAATTCTATATACTCAAACCATGATATCACTTAGCCCTTATATCAATCATGAGCTCATGAATACTATCAAACATTTCATTTTCTCCTTATCCTTTCATTATGCGTATATCATCTGCTTTCCAAAATATTTGAATCACATTTCATGGTTACCGGTACCTTAAAATTATTGAAAACCAAAATAGAATAATACAAAAATATTCTAATACACAATAAAAGTACCCCAACAACATTATTCTTTAATACCAATACATAAACACTTCAATCCATCCTCTTCAATTATTGTCCTGGAATAAGTCCTTCCTTGATTTAGAAGTAACTTTTTAGGTCAGGACATTGAGTTGGGTAATGACCATGTTCTCCACAAATAAGACATTGAACTCCATAACAGTTGGTCACTCTATGTCCCTTTTCTCCACACAGATAACATCTATCCCTCCATTTGAGGTATTCCTCAAGGTTCTTCTTCCCTTCTTTAGAAATCTCAATCTTCCTTTCTCTATGCTCCTCACTATGCGAACATGCATAAAATTCCATCTTCCTCTTATTTGATGACTTAGGAATACCACTAAATTTTACCTTGTTAATCATATATCGCAATGACTGATTCGGCATAATCACAATATCTTTCTCTCTAGGCATTACATAATTTCGTTGCTCATAGTCACCAATTTGTCCATTGGATTCAATGTTAACTGAATTCCTTCTGGTTCCCTCCATTGACTAAAACATAAAAAGAATTCTGTGAAAGGAAAAAATCATGCTAGAGAAAACAACATAGTAAAGGGGGAGTGCCCTTAATATCTAACATCTTAGGTTAAATTCTAAGATCGTTACCGTAGTTCTAGGACCATATCCTATATGTATACTTATCCTTAGGGGCATCCCTAGACATAACTTAGAAATATCTCTAGGGATCTCACTAACATTCTCACATCCTAGTTTCCAAAGGTTGACTAAACCTTTCCTCTAATACCAACTGTAGATACCCGAAGATTGAGTTACATGGACATTACATTACTTTTGCAGAATACTTAGTACATAACAAAAACACACACAAGGATCGTAATAGTTTAGTGTCTTTGGAAACTCAGAATATAATCTTCTAATCGTGGTGAAAGATCTTCAACATCTCCCACAAAGATCTTCTTTTTTTTTACCTAAAACCGTTCTTTATATCCTGGGGAAAATAAAACATAAAAGGGTGAGATCAAATGCTCATTAAGGGTAAACAAAAGAAATATCAATCACATCATATTCATAAGAACATAACATTTTGGAAATCTTAACCTGCAAAAGAGAGCATAATTTCATAACATGGGATAAATCATAGTAGTGAAATGAAATCCCAATAATCATAAATTAAAACATGAAACTTTGTGGCATACACACATAATAATAGAGAATCATATCTTATTAGTCAAGACTCATTGCCAAGACTATCTTAGTGGACAAAGTCTATTTCTGAACCGAGTCACCCTCGTTTCAGTCCTGTTTCACTGAACCGGTATAACCTACCGTTTCAGCCATGTCTATCTCATGAGATATAAAATATTTACCCAATGCATTGGAGGGAGATATAGGTCCCACCCATCTCATAATGATACCATTCTTATGTGTACCACAAAATCATAAACCATACATCATTGCATAACCCATGTAATAAAAATGGGATTCTTAAACATCGTGACATCATAAAACAATTCATATAAGATAAAGGAATTCATAAAAATATTTCCATCACAACATAATCAAATCCATGTAATAATAGGGATAGAAACAGAACCCTATATTATCTTAGATGGAAAATAATTTTGATAAAACTCTTGAACTCCATTCTTGAAGAAAATATCCTTTCTACTTTAAAAACATTTTCCTTTCTTAACATGTCTTACAATTTTAAACTAAAAGAAGTTGATTAAAAATAAACTTGAAAACTTTTAAAGGAAGCTTCTTGGAAATAATGTTTTAAAAATACATTCATGCCATATAAGTTAAAAAAAACATTCTTCTCATACTTTTGTCGGAAAATTCAAAAAATACCTCGTACGAAAAATGAAAAAAGATTCCTTTTATATCTTTTACTAAAAACTCACCGGAGGGTAAAATTGGATTTAAACAATTGTAGGTGAATGGAAATAATATTACATATTGAGAAAACATGGATGTGGATGATAAAATACACCCCAGTAAATACCAAAGTATAAACAATCTCAGATAAAAATGAGATTGTGATATTTCCCTTACCTTAAGTCCGATTTGCTTCGTAAGTGTCTGAACCTCCTCTTTTTGACACGCCTTCACTTAACCTCCACTTAAAGAACTAAGGATGGTCTTTGAAGAAGATCAGGACCTCTAGGATGATACTAGGGAAGTGGAGAAGCTATTTTGGCAGGGTTTGGACGAGCTTGAATGCTCAAATTGGTGTGAGGAGGAGAGGGAGGAGGTGCCCTTTTATAAGGGAGGAGAGGGGCACCTTAGGAAAATCTCAAAATATTATTTTATATTAAGTTCAAATTCGGTTTATAATGGTTAAAAAGGGTCTTATTTCGAAGATAAAGTGGGGATGGGTCGAAATCCTCTTATCCAATAGGATTTAGAAATGTTTAGGTTATTATTTTAACCTTATCAATTAGATTTAATTCTAAGTTAAATAATTTAACTTTTACCATGTCTTTTTGTTTTCTTACACTATATGGTTAATAAACTTACCATAACAATCCAAAAGAACCCCAAGTTGTTTATTATTAATATATCTATCCTTATCTAAGTCATTTGGCCGAACCTTAGATTTTTAGGAATTAAATAACAATTAATAATATAATATTTGTTTTAAAAACTAATTTATGTCAAATTTGACACTATTTGGTACATGATTTTTATGAAATTCATAACAGAATGATAAGTTCGAAACAAGTTACTTATATCAACAATAACATGTCATATTAACCTATAAAATTAATGTAAGTCATAAAAAGTCTCAAGTTACATTTATTTGGGCATTTATAACATCAATTATGTCAATATTTCATTAATAAGACAATTACTGCATCATCTTTGTGTCATAATAAATGATAATTATTTAATCCCTAAAAATTCTAAATAAATTCCTATGATGTAGATAATTGTATTAGCTTTCTTGAGACTATTCATGTTCGAAGTTTCATGAAGTTTATTACTAAATTAAAATTATTATACTTATAAGATTTAAGAAAGTGACATGTTGTCACATTCTTTGGTTTTAATAATAATTAAATTATTTTCATGGAAAAAAGTCCATAAAATGAATATAATCCGACCCTTAGGTTATATGGGTCTACTTTTAGCCATACAATAGGATTTTTCTAAGTGTTAGGGTAATTTTATAATCTTATATTTACCCTTAATTACCCGATTTACCTTTAACTATAGTAAATAAAATTTACCGTAGTTACTATTCACAATGCCCAAAAATAAAAAGTAGCTTATTAACATAATTTGGACCCACTGATTCCAAATATGGAATCCATTTTTCCAAATTCAATACACAAAATATGCAGAAATTAAATTAAAATTAATCCCGTTGTTCGAAAGAAAACGGGTTTTTCTTTAAAACATTGCAAAAGATTGAATTGATTTAACCTACGAATTCAAGGTAAAATCAATGCTAATGACATAAATTATATTAAATGGTAAAAATATATTCTATTTGTAATTTAAAACCATTCAATATTATAATTTAACCACATAATATATTACGATGAAAAAAGTTGTTTTTAATTAAAATATAGCATGTTTTTACTATTCATTAAAATATGAAAGTTATCGGAAAAATATCAAAACTTTATCTAATGTAAATTTTTATATCCTGATTCAAAATAAGAATTTTATTTTGTCAAATTGAACTTATAAACATGTAAAAAACTAGATTTAAAGTGGGTGCGCCATCAAAAGGCGGCAAAACTGCATTTTTTGAAAAATACTTATTTTACCCGAAAAATTTATTTTGTTCTTATACCATGTTTTAGAAAATGTGTAAGACGAATAATAATGTTATAAGATTCAAAATTTAGTTAATACTATTCATAAAGGCTAGTTCATAATAATATTATAATAATATATCGTTGTTTAGTAAAACCCAGTATTGCATACAACACACGCTATCGAGGAAGGTCGTGATTGCGTGTAATACAAGCCAAGTCAGAGTTGCGTGCTGTGCAAGAATCCTTCGTTGTTTCGTATATCATAATCCAACCATATTTCATTTATACATTTAATATATATATATATATATACTCAATGTTGCGTAGAATAACTATTATCAAAATTGTGTGTAACACGATCCAAGAATAGTGTTGCGTATACTGCAAACTAATACGGTGTTGCGTATAGCGCAAGGTAATCTTGGTGTAGAGTACAACACAAGACATTAATGAAATTAAAATAATATTTTTTCATGAAATCTCGGGGTGTTACATGGTTGTTCCCTTTTCTTTAAATAAAATTAATAAATGTGGATGCTAATTTTTTTAACCTTGAGAAAGATATTATCTAAATAATATAAAGGGGAAATATTCAACTTTCTCAAGCAGTAGATTGACCCCAAAAAATGAGAGCTCATTTTCTTCTTTCATTATTTCTTTGAACATTATGATCAGTTGATCCCCAAGATTGGATGATATCCTTTGAAGTATAAGGTACAATTTTAGAACCTCTTATTGGTTCTTATCTTCACCATCTTCTATGGTTTTAGTGACAAACCATGAATGATTTTTCAAAATTTTAAAAAGTGTTTTGATGATAAATTTGAGAATTTATGGATCTTTCCCACAAAATGGTCAAGAGGCCTAGGATTTTCTATTTCTATATTGATCCAAGTCAGGATGCAATGATTGATGTATGATATATCAACATTTTCTTAATGTTTGGATTATTAGTGTTTTTTATTTAACTAGGAAATTTATCTTCAGTTTTTTTCATAAAACATTTAGACATTAAATAATAAATTATTACACTATACAATTGAAATACAAAGGGATAACATTATTATTGAAATTATTATTATTATAAATTAATTATAACCAGTGATTGGATATAAATAATTTATATATTAATAAAATTCCATTTCAAAGTTGAAAAGGAAAATATAATTAAAACACAGAACACACATGAGAAATAAATCCCTTATAGGTTTTGAAATATAATATAACTAAAGGGTATTAGTTCCATAGGAGACCAAATGAAGTAGTCTTGAAGTTAAGACTATTTATTATTTTGAATATAGTTTATTTCTTGATCATTTTTATATTAAACATTTTTACATATTTATTTGATTTCCCTAGGATTAAACAAGGTATGTTTTAATGGGTCAACTTTGTTTTGACCCATTTGATTTATCATTGAACATTTTATTTATTTATTTGTTTTTTTATTTCACTGAGAATGGATTGTGTATGAAATAAAGTGGATTGGATTTGGGTTCTAATACACTTAATTTATTATAGACCTTAATATTTTTTATTTAACATTGTTTTATTGGAAAGGATTCGAGAGGGTTCTTTATTATGTTCTTCACCAACATACGTGGATGAGGTATTAACATATATATTTGTGGTATGTTGATTTATGTGACATGTTATATCACTCTTATATTGATTGGTGTGGTCATATAATTTTTTCATTATCCCCCAGATGAGGGTCCACATGTGATAATATCTTTAATCATTTACTTAGGGTCTGGACTTTTGATGTTGACTTATTTTATTTATAAGTGAACTTTTGTAAAAATCATTAAGATTTCTACTCCTATTGTGATTTTGGATTATTTTTCCACGCTATTTTTCTAGATTTGTCTTATGATATAAATTGATCACAGGTTATTCATGTTATATTGGTCAATTCTTGATTTAATCTTATTGACAACTTTAATCACCTATGAGATTGGACAAACATTACAATAGGTGAACTAAAAACCATAATAATGTGATGTTGGGGGATGTTTCATGGAGGTTTTAAGAGACGCATGATGATTTTAAGAAAATGTCACAAAATAAATATTTCATAGTGATTTTTATGAATTTTGGGGTGGTTTTCCACATGCATTTTGGTAAAATATATAGCAGTGGTTTAATCCACTACTATAAATGGATATTATTTTACAATAGTTTAAACCATAAATAATTAATTTCCATTATTTGGTGGTGGTTTAAACCTATACTATATATTTTACCTTACTTCATGATAGTTTAATCCATCATGATATATTATAGTAAAAAAATTGCTTTCATATGGTAGCCGCCTAAGACAAATGAAAATAATAAATACACACCATAAAATTCATATATATCTAGAAATTTAGAATATACACCAATAGATTAAAATATACACTAGAATATTCATATACATATAATAACAAGTCAAAAAACATATAATAAAACACACACACATGTTTAATCAGACAATATATTTTATAAGTCATTAGTTTTGTTGCACAACACCACCAACACATAGTTCAAAATCAGTCCTCACCATGACTAACCCTTGATGAGTGACACTGATCATCTCCATCTCCACTAACCACCTTTTGAATATGAATTATAATTTATTTTAAAAGTAAACCAAGTTATATATATACGTTTTAACTTAAAGTGATACAAATAAGTTTTCTAAATGAATATATAATTGTACAATTTACCTACTAACTTTTTACAACCATAGAGGAAATCTTATTGGGACACTTCTAGTTATATTATGATATAATTTAGCTAATTTATTAGAGATAATACCTTCACATTTGATATTTTTATGTGAATCCACTATTCCTGGATTGTGTTTTTCATAACTATAAATTCCCTATGAGCTTATGGAGGAAGAGGAACACTATAACCTAAAATATATATGCATGTAGAAAATGACACCAATAACCTACCAAATATCTGAGATGAGGATGGTCTAGAACCCATACCACACACACAACTAGGATGATCTTTCCTAAGGATCTGACTAATAATATCATCTTAGGAGATTGAGTATAAGTGTGCAAGGTTTACATCCCAGAATTCCCTTATTTTTACATGAAATTAAAATATTATTTAAATTTAAAGTAAAAAATAATAAAAAATAGAAAGATAAAATTTATACCCCAACACCATTGTAAGACTCATTCACATAACTTACATCAATTTTTTATAGATGTTTAAAAATACTTCTGTCCTAGAAACCCACTGATTTAACTAATTTATCTATTTAAAAAAGAGACAAATCAATATTATAGTATACTAAATACATAATATCTAACATATAAATATTATAAATCATGAAAATACAACCATGGTGGATATTTTTCTTGAATAACTATTTGAAAAGAATGTGTGAGGGATTACTTATTTCTCCCTTCTTAATGCATTTTTCCCAAACACTTACTAAAATAAATAACTGGTAATTTAATAACAATTGCATACTTATTTTTAAACTGGTATCAATATAATAAAATATTATTCAGTACCACATGTTCTCATTGTGATAAATATCTAAAAAAACTTTCCATTGCTCCCGAGGTACCCCTTTAGCTACCATGTCATACATTTAATGAACCATAAATGGCGTATCATTGAACTCATGCCACATTATCTATTTAAAATCATTCTATTTATAAACCAAAAATTTTAATATCCTTGGATGTGAAATAACATCCAGCACAATAAAATTGAATAAAATCTATAAAAAACATTCATTCAAATAATTATAATTTTAATACATAATGTTATTAAATTTAATTATCTATGATTAATGCATTAAAATTACTTTTATATATGAATAAAATACCTCATTATTCCAAGATAGAGGCATATTTATCCAATATGAATAAGTAATGGGAAGGTTCACTGACTCATAGACTAATTATCCCATGATTTTCCCAAATATCCCCCTAGTATTTTCTGTCAGGACCCTTAAAATATCAAATAACACCACTATCTTTAATCTATTCAGATTATAAACTTATTAACTATTAATGTTTTTTCTATTTCTAATTATTGTTTGTATCTATTTAAAAAAAAACCCTACCAGTATAGAAAAATTCAATAAGTTTTTTTCAAATTAAAATCCATACCTATAATCATGACCCTCCAATATCAATGTGAGGTAACTGGAGTAACCAACTTCTTTGTCGACACATGAACATCACTCGCACAACCAGATAGCCTACCATCACACTCTAATGAAGCAAATATACCTATAAAAAATGTACTAGATGATATAAATAGGGATCCAGAGGGTGTTCCAGATGCTATTGGGAGGAAACTAGAGGTCGTGCTAGATACATTATGTGTAGAAATGACTATTTTTTTTGATGAAGTCTGGATTGTGGGCATACCATTTATCACTGATCAACTGCTGTCACTGAAACATTTTATCCTCGATATTCCTATCATAAAAAAGAGTTAAAACTTTTCTTGAAAATATATCTTAAAACAAGTATAAAATTTAAATTATAAAAATTAGCACCTAATAAATAAAAAGAAATTTAAATATGATAACACATACACTACACTAAATAATAATAATAAAATTCATAATTTAATGGATGAATACACATATAACCATTTTATCCTTCAATAGAAATATTATTATCATGATCCATAATTATTTATTCTAATTGATACTCCCTTGAAAGACCAATATTTTCAATATTAGTACAAAAAACTAGTCAATGTATTATTGATGATGGGATTCAATGTCATAAGTTAATTATTTAACTTCATCACCCATATCATATAAGTCTCCTTGTTTCACATGTATGACTACACTCCACCCTTCATCTAATGCATATTACATATAATATACCTTTTTGGATTGTGATGCAAAGATATACATATAATGTTCTTCACAGTCACCAATATCCATCAATTAAGAGAAGTTCATAGAAAAAAATTGTAAAGAATATATTTTAATACCCATGGTAATATTGACCTACTTGAATTTGGATAAAATAATTAAAAAATGATTACAATAGTTTCATTTGATAATATAAGTCAACTTTCCATTATATCCCAGTTCAGAAATTATAAATATACCACTATTATGTTTTTTATACCTTATTCCAAATTGGCTGTATAAAATTTTAAGTCATTCACAATGTAAGTGTCGAATTTCCTAGACTTATTTATAGTTCCCCAATAAAAAAATCATATAACACTACAACTTGAATATTTATATTCATGATCTAAAAAAATTAATATAAATTATTACATTCATAGAATATATATATCATCCTATTATATATACGAGCTATAACATTTATGAACTTACATGATATGAAAACCATTATACTAGCTCTTTATTAACAACTTTTGTTTTATTTGTCTCATTCTATGTTCAACTTCTCAGGAATTACTTAATTTGTATCCTCAGTTATTTAATTAATGGATATGAAATTTCACTATTTATTAGAATGTATATTTTTTCTTATAATAATTTCATTTGTGTCATTGTAATATTTTAGATCCTCTTAACTGGTTAACCAATAATATTAAATATTGTTGATTTCTTATCGAGTTGATATTGAGTCGATATATCATCAATAAAACTATTTTTTTTCTCAAAATTAATTTATTTGGTATTTTCAAAAATGTTATTTAGATTAAGTGAAAAATTACATGAACAATACAATCCAAAAACACCCACATATCAAATATAAGAAAAATCCAAATTTCAAAATTTAAAAAATGAATAGGAAGATGCGATATAGGGCCTGAGAAAAAAGAACATAGTGTCTCGAGCTTTATGCATAAACTAGAAAATCACGACGCCTCAAGATTTGTGCCACCAGTCACCATTTCCATCACGCCATCTCCTATCATAATTGGTTGGATCACCATTGCTGATGAAAAATTATCCTCACTGTGAACCCACCTAACAACTAATCCTTACTATCGATCATCATTGGTCACCATACCTGAAGAGAACTACCAATCCATCATTACATACCATCACTAAAGAACACTATATGTGAAAAAAACATACCAAAACCATATATTAGTCAATATAACATGAAAAGAATCACAAATACAATTAACTATATAATGAATAATAAAAAAAGAATGAAATCTAATTAATTATGTAATGAATTGGAAAGAATGATTTACTTAAGAAGAAAAATATATAAATAAAGTAATTATCATTTTTATACATCCATAAATAATTTACATGTCCTCTCCTCCTCAATCAATTTTTTATTATTTTGAGAAAACACTTTTTGGTTAAGTGGGAATGTTATAGAACCATTCACTACCACACATACACCACAAAAAACCAGATTCAAAATGAAAAATTTAACTTTTAAAATTAAAAATTTAAATTAAAACATCATCACCTCTATGGGCCATGTCCCACCTCATGTCGCATACGCTGAATTTTTTTGCCCGCAAACAAAAAAATTGTTTTGAAATTTGAAAACACTAAACACAGATCGAAAACCACCACATCACCATTGACTGAATCCATCAATAGGTCAAGCATTCAAAAATAGAAAACAAACCAAACCATGCCTCGAAACTACATCATGAAAACCTTGGGCCATAAAAACCTGATCATCAACACATCTTAAAATGTTACTTGAATATTCATTCAATACTTTCACATTATTTAATATTTAAAGGAATATATATATATATATATATATATTTATTTTTCATCGTAAAAATTTCTATAATATAATTTATATTCTCATTGGGACATATATCACACTTTATATTCATTACTTTTAATCCCTCTTGACCATTAAAATGGTCCTTCTATTTCCCATGATCTTTAAGTAATGTTAAAATCAGGTTGTCATATATATTCTCCACAAAATGCATAACATCAAGAATATGATGTAATAAATTAAATTCCTAAAATAGAAGTTTGAAAAATATTTTTTTTATTCAATTATTGTGTTCCAATTTCAACTAATGATGTGCATCAAACTCTTTCCCCACTGTTGTTCATGTCACAAACCAACTCAGGCCACCCCTAAACCTAACACTCAAGTCGGACCATGACATGACCCGAGGCACGTTCCTAATTTCCTCAAGTTGGAAACTAGTGATGAGGCATCATAATAAACTCACTGGGAATGATGTCTCCTAGGATAATAATATTTAACAAGTAGCGGAATTTCATCAATAATATGTCATGTTATATCCGTACATTGGATGTCCTTATATCAACACAATAATAAGTTCAAAATAAAATGAGGGAAAAACATAACCAAAATAAACATCCAAATAAATAATAATAAATCATTAAATAGAATCTTGATATAAAGAAGGATGAATTTTTGAAACATTTATGACACAAAAGAAATACCAAAGTACTAGGTTCCATCTTCTCGTGACTCTAAGGTTACTCTCCAACAAAACACGCTCACTCCATGAGTGATCTGAAACCTAAACCTGAACCTGCAAGAAATAAAATCGGTCTATAGACACCAAGTGGTGTATGTAGGTATTGATCATAAATATCCTAGTAGGATTTCACTAAAGTTTCTATGATTTTATTTTTCAAAAAATTTCAAAAACACTAGTTTGAAATACAATAATTTAATTTTTTTTCTAATGATTTCAAAAATCAACTCATAAGTATTTCATAAATACTCTTTTGAAAACCCAATAATATCTAAAAATAAAATAGTTTTATTTTCACTTTAAAACCCATCTTAAAATTTATTTTATAAAAATTGGTTATGAAACATCCTTTTTAAAAATGCTTTGAAAGTGGCCCAACCCCAAACAAACACGAATCTGAAAAAAAAATTAAGCAACAAAAACATAGATGAAACAAATAAATAAATAGACTAAGATCAAAAGAAATTGGTAACCAATATAAGATAAAATAAATAAATAATAAATAAAAGATACATTTAAATCAGTTATGAAATAGACAATAATGAAAGGTACACATCATGTGGGTCAATAGAAGACTAATAAAGTCGAGACAAAATGAGTAAAGAAATAGGTAAATCAAAGTGAAAAGTATATAATCATGAGAAATTCCTAAACATACAGTGAGAAAATCCTAAATATACTAGGGTGGAATCATCTACTGACCTATCAATGTATTCCTAGTCTATAACCAACTGGATGCTCTTAACTAGCCTCACTAGGGGCATTCCCCCATGGTCTTCAGTACCATAGTATATTTAGCTAGTATAATCATGACTAGATTGTAACCTTATATGAATGTATCAATATGAAACCTAATATCCCCATGATATTAACAATAGAGGGTGAGGAAGGATGTGCGACTTATCAGACACACACTATTAATAAAATACAAGGAAAACCATGCCCATGCCAAACATCAACCCATATTAACCACACACATTCCTCACTAAAGCCCATAATTTAAAATCATATAAATAACAAAAACAGTCACATCCATCATAAAATCAATTTCAAACACAGGTACATGAGAATTTGGGTGAGGGATTCATACCCTTTTGGAAGGAAAACCATTATTCGTATAAAGCGACAACCAAGCCTTGAGTTCCCAAAATATTGATATCATTTAAAAAATCCTTTAAAAAAAATTTAAAAACCATAATCATTCAAAAAATCCTTTCAATGTTATAAATGAGCCTTTAGATCATACTTTATAAACTAAACTTTCAAAACCACTTTGAAAACTAATTTTAAATCAAGTGACATTTGAAAACACCTTTGAAATTAAGAATAAAACCACATTTTAAAACCAATATAGATCATAGGATCCATTTAAAAATAAGGAAAAACATAATTAAATAACTACACAACACTAATACATTTAAAATTGATATACCACATAAGAAAAATCTTGAATTATAGACTAAAATACACTAAAAATGAAATCCCCAACCAACAACACCTCATAACCCATGCGAAATAAAATATAAAATTTAAACAATTCCTTTAAAATATCAATTCCCTTAAGTAAACCTCATAGGAACTTGAATTAGATTATAACATGTATAATATTTAAAGAAAAAGATAAAATAGTCCAAGGAGGATTCTATACACCCAAGAAACTAAATAAACAAGAGTTTAGAGCCAAAATCCACTTAGGGTTTAGTAACCACAACAAAAGAAATAAAGGAAAACAAGAGGATAAAGAAGGGATAGAATAATATTACTTAAACCTTAAGAAATTTACAAGAAATCGAAGGATAAACCTCAAAATCACAAGGGATAAATAGGGGGAGACCACCCCTAGTGCACCTAGGCCGATGCCACATGAGTAAGAGGAGAGGGAGAGGTTTAGGGATTAAATAGAGGAGGGCAGAATAAGAAATCCCCATAAATTTAAAACATATAAATTCCACATAGTTTACTAAACCATGGTCCAACTATGTGCCCCTCAATGGAAACACTTGGGAATAATGCATAGTTTGGATGCATATTTGGGAAAAATATGTGCCAACCTTTATAAATCACTCTTTTAAAACTATATACCCATATACATGGGTTTCTCATGGTTTCTACTAACCATATGATAACTATGCCACAATAAAAAAAAATTAAGTTTTCAAAAAAAAATCAAAGAGAAGGACCTCAAATTCAAGGGAAAAAGTAAGAATGAAAAAATAAATGAAATAAAAAGGAAATTAAAGGCCAGGATTTGATAGTTAAAATGATGCACCATCTTAAATTCTCCTTCAATATTTACTAGTCATGCTAATATTTTTGAACTTATGAGTAAATTTGGTAATATTTGTGGGTTGACGATGGGGAGATGATTGAGATGAAGATGTAAAGATTTTTTTTGGTGTTATGTCAATGGTGAGACATCAGTGAGATGATAAATGGATGTTGAGGTGACCTTTGTATTGGAGGGATGGTTAAATAGGCTGATATGGTGATCTATTTCTTTGAATTTTTAAATTCAAATTATATGGGGTGAACTTGAAATTGAAATTTTTCATTTATAATGTGTATTTTTAGTTTGAAATTTGTCATATTGGTTATATTTGAGTGGTTATAATTTATGTGAGGTTCACACTTTATCCAAAAATTATCTTCATAAATTTCCCAAAACATGGATTTGTAAGGAGTAACTTTGGTGGTGGTCTATGATCAATGGTTCCATTTAATTTTGAATTTTTTTTAACCAAAATATATGAGATTCATTGATAAATATATGATGAAATAAGAAATTAATTTTTTTACTGTAAGGTATTCATTTAATCTAAAATTAAATGTTACAAACTGGACAAGCCAAACTAGTGTAAGTGTTCCAACAAGATAAGTTCCTAATTCTAGGGAAGTCACTGATGGTCCACATTAGTGCAACATTAATTTTGAACATTTCTTCAGTACATGAATCATATGTTTTAAAAAAAATGTTCTATAAATCGTGTAATTATTTAATTAGAATATGAAATTATACATCAATATTGTTTCTAGATATTTATTTTCTAGTGATAATCATTTAAATGATGAAGTAAGTTTTCTACATACACATCCATATAGGTATATTATAAGGGATTAGATCAACCAAATAAATTCTATAATTGGTTCCCAAAGTCCCAAATAGACTAAATCTATTAGTATCCAATCCTAATCACACATTCCTAGGTTTAGATGAGAAATATTTATGTAATGAATCAAATGTTATCCATGCTTTTGGATCTCTTGGATGTTGCATGAACCCATAATTTTTATTTTCCATGACACATCACTTCATGTTCTTGGTAGTTTTAGAGGACATGAATAATATTTTAAATTAGGGGTTTAAAGGAAGGTAATATAAAACCTTTATAGCAGTATTATTTTACTTCTTATTTACTGTAGTATATTTATTTAGAATTACTCATTGAATTCTATCTAGAATTTGAACACCATTTTCACTATTTTATACTCAAATAATCTTCCTAATATAGTATAAAATCATTGGGATATGCATTTTTTTTATAATTGATCCTAATGTTGTTGAATTTTTTTCATGTTATAAAATACCAAAGGATCTTAACTCTAGGAAATGAAATAAAAAAAATTCCAATATCACAAAAATTAGTTTATTTTTAATTCTATATAATCACTTGATATGGTAAAACTTTAGTAGAAAGGTAATTTTTTAATACTTGACACATCATCCATAAATTTATATATTTACATCTTTAACCAATTTATAAAACACATTTTTTTTCTTAGTAATGATTTCTCTTTCATTTATCTTCTTGACATCAGGAAGAGGATCCATTGATATGTTACAATATTGACTCAATTGTCCTGATGTTCCAATCAAGTTAATACATATAACAACCTTGAGTGGTTGTACTAATATTTTTTTTATGTTAACGATATTTCCATGTAATGAAAAAATCATCATCGATCAGGTTTTAAATTTTACTCTTCACTATCAGGGAAGTAGATTCTTTATTTTGATAATTGAAATCAATGCTTAAACTTTCTATAATATTTTATTTTTTTATACCAAATCCAATGAACTTATTAAGTAGGTAATTATTTCAATATCAAGTGTTCATAAAATTCATGTATCTTTAACCATCTTCTAAATTTATAATCAGGACATGGGAATTTTATTCTCCCATCCATAGATTGATTAGAAATAAAAAAATATAAAAAAACCTATAAACCCTTATCATACTGAGTTGTGTTCCTAGGTAATGTGATCCAACTTTTATCCACATTTCACTAACTACTTACACTTTAAAAAAATAGTTTTATAATAATATAGAACTAAAATAATACAATCCAATTAAAATAACTTTATTTTATAACACCAAAAATTATAAATTCCCTAAGAATACTCATGAAAAAAAATTAAATAGTGAATTCATGGAAAAAAATTCATGTTTTCTATCTCACAAATAAAGGAGAAAAAAACATCACTTGTCACTATATCTAATTGATAAATGGATATTTAAGAATATTATTCATAAAACATGAAAAAATGATAAATATATACACCAATCCCAATCTATAAGTGTGTTGGGATCTAACATGGCCCCTCAAAAATAAATTTAAGAAAATAATTGGCTTTGTTACTAGGAAAATAAACACTTTTATAAAAAAATTCAACAATAGTTGTAATTTTAATCCAAGAAATTGTTAAAGAGAATGAACATATATCATATTTTCTAAAACACTATAAATATATATTTTTTCATTATTATTATCCTATAAAATTTTTAACTATATTTTATCATTCAATAAAAAAATCCATGGAAAGTGGGAGGCAAATAATTAATCCATTCATTATAGTCATCTTTATAAAAAATATTTAGTGCTCCCCAGATACAAAATTTATAATTTTTAATGTTTTTTAAAGAATATATTAATAAATTTTTTTTAAAATTCACATGTTTCATGACCCCTCCCTCCAAAGATGCCCCTCCTGGACTAGAAATGAAGAAAGGGAGATAATAACCTATGAGTCCCACCTCCAGTAGTCCCCGGGATGGTGACTAGCAGCAAGGGTATACAAATCTCACAAAAATAGAAGGCATTACCCTTTTATAGTGAGACAAGGAGATAAGATGTATCAACATAAAAAAAATACAATACATATATATAAAATAAATCCAAAAACATCCCACATGCATGTTTAGAGCAAAACTGCCGCAAATATAAATAAACTCTAAAGTACCAAAAGTAAAGCTATGTAGAAACACACCAACTATACCAAAGTCTGAGCTAGTAAGGTCCCACATTGTTGTTTCGCACGGAATTCTGGGATGACCTCTTGGATGGGAGATTCAAACGTTCCGATTGGTTTCTAACGGGTTTGTTCGTAGAACTGGAAACATCTAATGATTCCACATCTGTTTGGACCTACTTTCCAAAGGTAGGCGCTCATTAGCTTGTGGACTAATGAGGCTTAGGAATTTTCATTGGTCGAGAGGATGGGAGGTCGGACTCATCACACCTTTTTGAGGGGAATTATTGTCTACTCTGGGACTCTCTTTATAGATTTAAGTTATGTTCGTGAATCCTTATTACATTACCAAGTATAAAAATGAGCTTTCCTTTAGTTTTAACAATCAATGATTAAATATGTAAGAAATTTAGAGAATCTTTTATATGTATTCGAGGTTCTTCATCAATAGAGAATAATCTGTATCTATTTAGAGATTCTTGGTCAATGGTATCCTTCGAAACATTTATAAAAGTATCTTGTTCATTATGATGACCAGGCTGGTTTTAAAGCCACTCATTAGGGCACTTGAAGTTTATCGTCATTCAGAAGGACATGGATTATTTCAAAGTTGGGATCAAACCCATAAATGGGCTACCTACGTATCCTTTGTTTTGGAAAAGGAATTAGAACCCACGTAGTTCGAGTAAGGGAGTATGATGTTTATGATTGATGGCTCAAAGAAGGATGTCATAATTACTTTTACACTCTAAGCTCACGTGAGTCATGCTCGGTGTGAGAAACAAGAGGTATTGGTAAAAATTAGACAATTGTTCCATGAAAGATGCAATCATAAGAAATTGTTTGGGGCTTATGTATGTATGACTGCACAGATAGATGAAGGTTTAGGATTTACTTTTAGGGAGAAAATCCAAGAACAAGGTCCATAAAGGTATATGTGCTTCATGGAGATTTTGAATACTCTAACTTGGGACTTATTCCTGAAAAGGAAACCCAAATTAGGAGAGGATTGATAATTGGGTTTTACTCCTGAGAAGGAATCCCATATCAAACGTAATTTAGGACTGGTTAAGAGAAATTAAGGGACTTGGGGCTTACTCCTGAAGAGGATGCCCATAATTATGACTGGGACTTATTCCTAAAAAGGAGGCCCAGGTTAGGGGACTTGGGGCTTACTCCTGAAAAGGAAGCCCAAGATTATAACTGGGACTTATTCCTGAAAAGGAATCCCAGGTTAGGGGACTTGGGGCTTACTCCTAAAAAGGAAGCCCAAGATTATAACTGAGTCTTATTCCTGAAAAGGAGACCCAGGTTAGGGATTAAGGTTTGGGGCTTACTCCTGAGAAGGATGCCCATATTTGATATTGGGGCTTACTCCTAGGAAGGATGCCCAAATTAAGGGACTCGGGGCTTACTCTTAAGAAGGATGCCCAAAATTAGAGGACTTGGGGCTTACTCCTAAGAAGAATGACCATATTAAAGGATTATGATTGGGGCTTACTCCTGAGGAGGATGCCCAAGTTATGGAATTAAGGTTTGGGGCTTACTCTTGAGGAGGATTCCCATATTTGGGAACTTTAAGAATTTGGGGCTTACTCCTGAGGAAGATGCCCAGATTAAAGGACTTATAACTGGGGATTATTCCTGAAAAGGAGACCCAGGTTAAAGATTCTCTCATCTTAAAGGATGAGGTTGAATGAATGAACTCTCAATCTTTGGTGACATATAGATGTATAAATTACTATGTTTTGAGAGATATTCCACATAATTCCTTTCAAATAAGGAAGTCAAATCAAGAAATCATGCCATAAATGGCTTTGAAGAGTATCTTGAAGACTGAATCTTGAATAGGAAAGGTGAAATGGATTAAGAGGGGTAAAATGGGCAAGAAAGGCACCCAAAAAGGAAGGGGCACACAAGTCTTGGAAGTCGCGCAAGTACTGCGTGGGCACGCAAGTATTGGTCGCACAGGTATACCTGCGCGACACATGGGGTACTTGCGCGATTTTCAACCAGCATTGAAATACTTGAGCGACTCTTTATTAAAGCCTTTAGAATCCTCTTGAGGTTCTTCCAGAAAAGGGATGCACAAGTTCTATCGAAGGAATAAAGGTGGCACGCAAGTGTGGCTACTTCCCTTAAGGGCTATCCACTCAGGCGTGCAAGTGTTGATGCATTTCAACACTTAGGCCTTACTCCCTCTCTTTAGATTTTCCGTTCTAGGTAAGAAATTACCTTAGAAGTGTTCCGGAATCTTTGAGAAGAGACTTGGGAGTCGGGAGCTTCAATCCGAGTTTCTGGAAAAAGATCCTCCTGAATGGGGGGCCCACAGGGTCTATTTATAGGCAGGAGAAGACCCCGGGCGGTTACCGGGCAATTATCACTTAGGTCGCGCAAGTCACTTTTGCGACCAAGAGGCGTCGCGCAAGTAGACTTGCACGACCACTAGGAAGCGCGCAAGTACTTGCATGACCACTAGGCGGCGCGCAAGTGTACTTGCGCGACCATGAGGGAACTTGCACGACCTATGGGCAATGTTCTCCTTGTTCATCCCTTTGTCGATTTTTGATGTTTCTTCAAAGGATGAATCACTTTGGACTAAGGTATTTATTTTTTTTTCAGTCGTTTGACTCTGTGAAGGAAAGGAGCGTCAACAAAAGTCCCCCCTCAGAGTTGGATCCGGAGAGAAAAGAGGATTTGACTCTAAGGTGAAAAGAAAAACAAGAAATCTGGCAGTTTAAAGTCATGCATGTCGGACATAAAGGGGCTAATGTTTAAGGTCAAAATAGCTTTGACCAAAATGGGTTAAAATTGATTCAATTCCTTGACAATTTATCTTAAAACATATTACCATACTCAAGTATGAGGGAAAAAATGTAAACTATGACTTAAGAATATTTTAATCTGAGGAATGATATGAAAAAGAGCTAAAAGGCATTAGAAGAAGTAGTTTCCAAGAATGAAGTTACTATTATTTAACAAAACCCATTAGGGGGTTGAAATATGTAGGGCCACCTAAGGGCATTGGCTGCATGGTCAAATAAATAGCATCTTTTAGCTGACAAGTCTGTTATGTGGACTGTTTATGCAAGGCCACCTATGGGCACGTGCTGCATAGTCAGGCAAAAGAACTCTCAGAAATTTAATTTCCTAGTGCTAAAAGCCAGTGAAAGTTTATGGAGATTCAAATTTTCTAAAGTATAGAGTTTGTTGTATGGAAAGAGGTACTTGAATATGGAGAAGATATTTTCAGACAAGATTATCGAAGAACTGGATGAATATCACTCCTACGAAGGTCTGACCCAAACGTAGGGAAGAAGAATAAACCATAGACTTGAATACTTTCAGATCATGAAAAAGGATATGGGAAAAATATGTTAAGGATGGCTATTTTTTTCAAATCCCTACATACTGTCGTTTAAGAAAAATAAGGACAAAAGAGGCATTCTTCCCAAGAATGAAGTTACCATTATTTAACAAACCCATTAGGGGGTTGAAATATGCAGGGCCACCTAAGGTCATTGGCTGCATGGTCAAATAAATAGCATCTTTTGGCTGACAAGTCTGTTATGTGGACTGTTTATGCAAGGCCACCTATGGGCACGTGCTGTATAGTCAAGAAAAAGAATTCTCAGAAGTTTGACATTTTTGTGACTAGAAGTCATGAAAAGGGTTATGAAGATCTGAAAATATTTAAGGTTAGGATTATAACACATAAAGATGGGTATTGTCCAATGTATATAGAGATACATAGGTCAATGATAACCATAATCATGTTGTGGCTGGGTCCTGAATTGAAATTTTGGACTTCACTACGTATCTCATAAGAATGAGAATCAAGCCATACATAGTTCTTGAAATTCAGTTTAACGTCATGTAGGACGAAAGTATGAGAGATCTTAGTTTAGGTTCATAGAATTCAGACCATAATAATGAATACACAGTGTGTGTTTTCATGAGCACTTTTCAGCCAAGGGACTGAAAGTGAAATTTGGGGTTAGGCCCAAAAGACTTAGGGCTGGATTCAAGGGATACTCGAATGTTCCTACGTATCCCATAAGGATGGGAATCAAGCCCACGTAGTTCTAGAACTACCCTTTGTACAAATTTGGTTCGTACATGTGAAGGGTGAAAGGGGACTTTAGTACAATGATGGTTTAACCCAAGATAAAAAGTTTAGGCATTGCCATGTATGTACGTAGTCTTTTGAAATGAAACATGATTGAAAAAATCAATGTCAATAATAGTTCTCTCTCAAATGCGGAAATCAAAGAGTATTGTAGTTTATTGTCGTACCGGACAAAAGTGTTTCATAGTTTAACGTCATATAACAAGGACGAAAGTGAATCAATGTAAAGATATTGATTCTAGGGGCGGTTTCACGAATCAACATCATATGAGATGGTGATGAACCGATGTGAAGAGATTGTTTTTGGGCTTGAACCCTGGGATGTTGCCTACATACCCAGCCTGGAGGGCAAGGATCAAAGTCCGTGTAGTTCAATTAAACAATGAATTAATGATCAAGTTGTTCTTGGGGACAACGATCTAATAAAAAAAATGTTGTTGGGACTTATACATGGTTAGCGGCCCAAAGAGAGTGTTACGGTTGAGTTTTTCTCTAAGCTCACGTGATTCATACTCGGTGTGAGAAACAAGAGGTAACAACAACCTTAACGATGCATAGTTTAATGTCATGTAGGACATATAAAGGGACTATGCAGTTTAAAGTCTTGCAGTTAGGACTATTGGTGCTGCACAGTTTAGTGTCATGTAGCAGGGACAAAATAACAGTTTAATGTCATGTAGGACATATCAAGGACTTTCTGTACAGTTTAGCGTCATGTAGTTAGGACGGTGGGGACAATACAGTTTAACGTCATATTGGACGAAAGGGGGACTGTGCAGTTTAATGTCATGCAGTGAGAACAAAAGAGTGCACCATTTTAACGTCATGTCAGACGCATTGGGGATTTTTTTTCCCACAGTTTAATGTCATGTTGGATGAAAGTGCGAATAGTTTAAGGTCATATGCATGGACCGTGATGATTATATAGTTTAACATCTTTCCGGATGTAAGGGACTTTTATACAGTTTAGTGTCATGTAGTTAGGACGTCACAGTTTAATGTCTTGCTGGACATAAGGGATTTGCAAATAGTTTATGGTCATATGCATGGACCAGGGATTATGCAGTTTAAGGTCATGCTGGACGGTTTAGGGAACTTTTTCACAGTTTAACGTCGTGTGGGACGAAGTTGCAGTTTAAGGTCATACTGGACCATTGCTGTATAATTTAACGTCATATAGCAAGGACGAACTGGTGCTGCACAGTTTAGTGTCATGTTGCAGGGACATCTTCTTTCCTACAGTTTAACGTCATGTTGGACGTAGTTGTAGTTTAAGGTCATACTGGACCATTGCGCTTATGTAGTTTAACGTCTTTCCGGACGTAAGGGACTTTCCTACAGTTTAATGTCATGTTGGACGAAGTTGCAGTTTAAGGTCGTACTGGACCATTGCTGTATAGTTTAACATCATATAGCAAGGACAAACTAGTGCCGCACAGTTTAGTGTCATGTTGCGGGGACATTGAAGGTGACATAGTTTAACGTCATGTTGGACGAAGTTGCAGTTTAAGGTCATACCGGACCATTGTCAATGAAAGCTCTTCGGATATCTACACCATTGACTTTTCCAGATAAGTACAAAGGTTTTATGTGCCCATGCACAACATCATCTTCATCTTTATCAGTAAAAGATATCACTGCATGGCATTCTGCAGGATTATTCTCTATGTGATAGACTTCAGCTGCAACAATTTCAGCTTCAACAATTTCAGCTTCAAACTCATGAGGACTTGACAAAGCTTCGATGAATGCTTCCCGAAGATCTTTTTACAGATTCAAAGAATCCAAAATTGATAACTTGGCTGGTACTTGGGCCAAGTGTTTCAATATATCATAATTTTGATCTAAAGGTCTGCGTTTCCCAACAGGAATATGCGGTTTAGCAGGTACCTTGGAAGCAGATGCTTTGGAAGCTGATGCATCTTGTATTGAAGTTGGCAACATCCTTGGTTTTGGAAGATTAGACTGATTAGATCCATTTACTTTCTGAGATAAAGAAGATGGAACTTTTAATCGGTCTTCAAAAATAACTGTGCCAAAACTGAGTTGGCCATTGGTAGAAGAACTTGCTTGTTCTTTTTGAGCTCGCTGAAGGGCTCTACCACGAGTTTCTGCTGCATATACAGTGCTAGCAGGGGTAGAATTGGAGTAGTGGCTTCGGAAAGATCCACGTCTTCCCATGTATCCTGAACCTCTAGAACTTCCTCAGATTATCTTATTTGATACAGGGAATTCAGGTTCATCAAGACTGGAATATGGATCTGTTAACTGAATCATATTAATAGAACCGAAGATTAATTCTTCGTCTGATAAAGACTCTGCCTGATTAGCTTGTTTAGGCTGTGCCATTTGGTGGGGTGGTGCCCGTGGCTTTGAAGTAGATGGAATGAAATCTTCCAGAGTCAAAGACAACTTAGGCCTCGATACATACTCATCTTCTTCTGATTCCTCTTTCTTCTTTGAATTGCGCTGCCCTTTTTAGGATTTGTATTTTGATGGAGGCTTCACTGCAGCTTTTGTAGGAGACACAATTGGCTTCTTCAATTGTGTTCGCAAAATGGCATGGGTCCTATTGATTGTCTTTCTGACCATCCAATCATCATATTTTTGCGCAGTTTTTCTTTTGACTTCCTGCCACTCGCCTCCTTCCTCTGGATCTGTAGCAGTAACACACGCTACATGAGCTAAAGAACCCTTCAATTTGACTTGTCCCAAGTCAACCATCTTTTGTAGGAGGTCTTTAAAGACAAAACACTCCTGGATGGGATGCCCCAACATTTGATGAAAGGGACAATAATTGGGACGGTCTTCATCTCCTTCCTTGTTTGGCCTCTTGGGCACTGGTAATTGAACCAAATTATTTTCCAGAGCTGAAATGAAGTAACCATGAACCTACTCACTTCGGAAAGAGTATGTTTTACTCTTCAAATCATCAAATTGTTTTTGTCGTTGATCTCTTTGATCATTTGGACGAAACATCCTTTGTTGTTGGCATTCAGGAGGTGGAGCCCTTCGAGAAGATGAAGGTTTTGAAGTAGAAATAGGTACAGGTGCTTGTTTAAGCATAACTGTAGCAGTTTCTGCTTTACCCATTCTCCTTCCTGGAACTGATGGAATTACATGAGATTTAACCTTATCCTGTATAAGGTAATATTCAATCTGCTGAGCGATTGAAGTAAGGTCTCGAAACCCTCCTGTGTATTTCACAGGGATCAATGGCGTGCGTAATTTGTCACGCAAATTTGTCACACAGATTGGTAACAGTTCCTCCTGAGGAAGTGCTAAACTCAGGGAATATGTTAATCCCTTCCAGCGAGCAATGAAATCAGAGACTCTTTCATTCTCCCTTTGCTTGCAGTTTGTAAGATCGAAAACTGTCGTTTTTGGCAAAGTTGATCTGAACTGAAGAAGGAATTTTTGCCGAAGATCCTCCCATCCGATGATTGACCGGGATTGCAAGCTTGTATACCAGACAAAAGCTGGTCCTTGCAAGGTTCGCACGAAGCATCTGAGTTTCACTGCTTCTTGCTGCTCTGGAGTTCCCATCATAGGATCAAAACAAGACACATAATGCGTCAAATGTTGTTCAGGGTCGCCTGATCCATTGAAAGTAGGGAAAATAGGGTTTCCAAAACTAGATGGAGGAGAAATTGAATCTACCCATTCAGGTTAAACTTTACTTTCTGGTTGAACTTGCGCCCGTTTCCCTTCCATAGTTTCTAACCGAGCTGTTAATGACTCAATAGTAGTTATTAACTTTTGAGAAACATCAGGTTGAACTTTGTTTTGGGTAGGTGCAATGAATGGAGCTTGGACAGACGTGGTGGTTGGTGCTGCAACTAATGGTAGTGCTACCAACCGTTGTTGCGTTTGACCCGTAGGATTAGACCTCTGAGGGTGTACTGATAAAGGAGGATATTCCTGATCCATCTCAGTAGTTACAACAAATTCCTTTGGCTGTCGGACTTCATCATTCTTAATAAGAAGACTACTCTAAAGTAGTTCTGCATTCAACCTTCTTAATTCTTTCATTTCTTCCTCCTGTTGTGAAAACCTTTGCTCTAATGAGAGCGATTGACCTTCTCCAGAGGAAGGATATGTAACCTGATTCTTTCCCTTCCATTTTTTGGATACCTTTTGGAGGGAGGGAAGTGGATTACCTAGGTTCTGAGTAATCCTTTGACTTCGTGTACGCACACCTTCTTCATTTGTATCGGCGCGTACATTTTCTTGAGCAGGACGCTCTTCATCTGAGTCCCCTAAGTGAACCTCGTCTGGTGGATTAGTAACAACGGCATTGATGACATTGATTGATGCATAATGCATCGCATCCCTTCTATCAACATTTCTGTGATATTGTCTTTTTTCATGTCTTTGATGAGACATTGCCTTTTGTTGATTCAATCTTTTAGGAACTTCTTGACAAGCTATAACTTGGAGGGAATATCCTGATAATTTGGCTCTTCGTTCTTCTTGGGGCTTCTTCCCCAATCGAGAAAAGACTGATATTCTCTGAGAAGGGGATTGATGATTTGAAAGAGTCCCTAGTCTCGAGGACTAGGGATGTAACAGCCCAAGATTTTATGAAAAATATTCTTTTTAATTTCACTAATTTCTTGTGTTGTACGCAAAACAAAAAGGAGCTTGCACAACACGCATCTTTGACTTGCCTTGCATTACACACAATCGCAACCTTCCTCGATAGCGTGTGTAGTACGCAATACTGAGTTTCACGAAACAACGATATACTATTATTAAAACTAGCCGTTATGAATAGTAATAACCACTTTTTAAATTTTAGAAATTTTATCTCTCAAAATGGACTTCATTTTTGGATTCGGAGTATCGAATTTAGCCTAAGGTGAAATTTTGGTACTTTTCGGATAACTTTCATATTCTGATGAATAGTGAAAATTACTAAATTATAATTAAAAACAACTTTTTTAATCGAAATAATTAATAGTTATAAATTATTAATTTGAGTGGTTTTAAAGTATATTTAGAATATATTTTTACAATTTAATACAATGTTGGTCATTGGATGTAATTTCACATTTAAACCAGACATAAACAAGTGTCAATCTTTTGATAGATATTGTTTCTTAAAAACACGCTATTTGTTTTAACAACGGGATTTAATTATAAAATTAATTAATGAAACTTCTATGTTATGAATTTGGTAAAATAGACTTCATTTTTGAATTCGGAATATGAAATATAGCTTAGGATGAAATTTTGACATTGTTCTGAAAAACATCAATTTTTGATGAATAATGAAACTACTAAGTGGTAGTTAAAAAATTGAATTTTTCATAAAACATAATTTTACCACTTCTGTGAATGGAATTTCAAAAATCCGAGAGTCACGGTTGATGTCAGTAAGTAAAATGTGGTTCAATGAGATGAAAATAATTTTTGGTGAATAATAACTTTTTACTTTTATTTACCACGGTTAAAAGTAAATAGGGTAATTAAGGGTAAAAATGATATTAATATTACACTAAAACATGTCCTAATCCTATTGGACAAGTGTATCTCGACCAAAAACAACCTTAAGTGTAAAATATTATCATTTAGGCCCACTTGGATTAGATTAGGACATTTATTATTATTTAATTCAAAGAAGAGTTAAAAGAGTTAAAATCAAAGTTTATTTACTAAAACATTTTTAATATGAGTTTATACATAAGATAAATTCGATTATAAATATTCATTAGAAATATAAAAATATTTCCTACATAATGATATTTTATTTATAATTTTTAGACTTCAAATAAATTAATTTATTTATGACACAACGATGATACAGTAATTACCCTTTTAAGGAAATATTAACATAATTGATGTTATAAATGCTCAAATGAATGTAATTTGAGACTTTTTATGAATTCAACTAATTTTATAGGTTACTATGATATATTAGTGTTGATTTAATCAACTTGGATCGAACATATAATTCTTTTATGACTTTCACAAAAATCATATATCAAATAGTGTCAAAATTGACACAAAATAGTTTTTAAATCAAATATTATATTATTAATTGTTATTTTATTCCTAAAAATCTAAGGTTAGGCCACATGACTTATATAAGGATATATATATTAATAATAAACAATTTGGGGTTCGTTTGATATGTTATAGTAAGTGTATTAACCATATAGTGTAAGAAAACAAAAAGACACGGTAAAAGTTAAATTATTTAACTTAGAGTTAAATCTAATTTATAAGGTTAAAATAATAACCTAAACCTGTCTAAATCCTATTGGTTGATAGGATTTCGACCCATCCCCACTTTAGCTTCGAAATAATACCATTTGGAACCATTATAAACTGATTTTGACTTTAATATAAAATAATATTTTGAGATATTCCTAAGGTGCCCCTCTCCTCCCTTATAAAAGGGTACCTCCTCCCCCTCCTCCTCACACCAATTTGAGCACTCAAGCTCGGCCAACCCCTTCCAAAATCCCTTCTCCACTTCCCTAGAATAATCCTAGAGGTCCTGGTCTTCTTCAAAGACCAATATTAGTTCCCTAAGTGGAGGATTCAAAGAGGCGTTTCAAAGAAGAGGTAATATCCATTACCGATCTTTTCAATTTATTTCTTCTTCAACTTCTTCTTCTTTAGTTGTTTCATTATAAAGTAATAACATCAGTATTACTTACATAATTATATGTTATTATAAATATGAAACAACCCTAATTCACCTTCTATCCATCCTACGGAAAAATGAAATCACCGCGCGTGCGTACGTACAGAATACCGTCTCCACGCCGTGGTGGAATATATTTTCCGTCACCACATTAATTGGATTGGTATAATGGTGTAATGAGTAACTATATATGATTATTATAAAGTTATATTGATACTGAAATAGTATAAATACACTTCAACACAATTCCACGACCATGAGAACGATATCATCGCTCGTGCGTACGTACGAACTACCATCTCCACGACGCGATGAGATTCATTCTCCATGTTAACCATTTAAGAATGATTAAAAAGTATATATAAGAAATAATAATGAAATATATGACATTATAAAGCTACTGGATTTATGTATATATGTATGTCATCTACTTACTTCCATTCAAGACAATAAGGAAAGGAAAACAGCGTTCATGCGTACGTACGGACTACCGTCTCCATGAACAGTGTTTTTCATTTCATTTATCTATCTATTATATATATATATATACTGAATATATATGATATATAAATCATATTTTATATTATGGAAGTAAGTAAATCATGATATAAGTAATAATAATGTCAAGAACAACAAGTCAAAACACCTACGATAAATGAAACAATTTTACCCAAAACGCTTCTTTAACATGGAATTTACAAAAGAACGGGTAATATAAAGTCATAAGTGAACCATATATGATATCATAACAATGAATATGATTCTGTAATAAGTAAATGACATTATTTAAATCATTATACAGGAGGTTCGGACACATACGAAGCAAATCGGACCGAAGGTAAGGGAAATATCGCAATCTCATTTTTATCCGAGATTGTTTGTACTTTGAAATTTACTGGGGTATATTTTATCATCCACATCCATGTTTCCTCGATATGTAATGTTATTTACATCCACCTACAATTGTTTAAATCCAATTTTACCCTTCGGTGAGTTTTTAAAAGATATTAAAGGAATCTTTTGTCGTTTTTTCATACGAGGAACTTTTTGACTTTTCTGACAAAAGTACGAGAAGAATGTTTTTTTAACTTATACGGCATGAATGGATTTTTAAAACATTATTTCCAAGAAGCTTCCTTTACAAGTTTTCATGTTTATTTTTAATAAAATTCTTTAAGTTTAAAATTGTATGACATGAAAAGTGTTTTTGAAGTAGAAAGGATATTTTCCTCAAGAATGAAGTTCAAGTGTTTTATCAAAATTATTTTCCATCTAAGATGATAAAGGGTTCTGTTTTGATCCCTATTATTACATGGATTTGATTATGTTGTGATGAAAATATTTTTATGAATTCCTTTATCTTATATGAATTGTTTTATGATGTCATGTTGTTTAAGAATTCCATTTTTATTACATGGGTTACGCTATGATGTATGGTTTATGATTATGTGGCACAAATAAGAAAGGATTCATTATAAGATGGGTGGGACCTATATCTCCCTCCAATGCATTGGGTAAATATTTTATATCTCATGAGATAGACATGGCTGGAATGGTAGGTTATACCGGTTCAGTGAAACAGGACTGAAACGAGGGTTACTCGATTCAGAAAGGGACTTTGTCCACTAAGATAGTCTTGGCAATGAGTCTTGACTAACAAGAAATGATTCTCTATGATTATGTGTGAATGCCACAAAGTTTCATGTTTTAAGTTATGATTATTGTGATTACATTTCACTGCCCTGATTTACCCCATGTTATGAAATTATGATCTCTTTTGCAGGTTAAGATTTCTAAAAGTTATGTGCTTTTGTATATGATGTGATTGATATTTCTTTTTTTTACCGTTACTGAGCATTTGAGCTCACCCTTTTATGTTTTCTTTTCCCCAGGATATAAAGAAAGGTTTAGGTAAAAAAAAGGAAGATCTTTATGGGAGATTTTGAAGATCTTTCACCACGATTAGAAGATTATATTCCGAGTTTCCAAAGACACTAAACTATTACGATCCTTGTGTGTGTGTTTTTTGTTATGTACTAAGTATTCTGCAAATGTAATGTAATGTCCATGTATGTTAAGCTTCGGGTCTCTACAGTTGGTATCAGAGGAAAGGTTTAGTCAACCTTTGGAAACTAGGATGCGAAAACGTTAGTGAGATCCCTAGAGATATTTCTAAGGTATGTCTAGGGATGTCCCTAAGGATAAGTATACGTATAGGATATAGTCCTAGAACTATAGTAACAATATTATATTAGACCAAAGATGTTAGATATTGAAGTTACTCCCCCTTTATTATGATTTTTTCCTCTCACACTATTCTTTTTGGGTTTTAGACGATGGCTGGAACCCAAAGAAACCGTGTTGATCAATGCAATGGACAATGCAATGATTGTCCTCCTGAACAAACAAATGTTATGGGAGATGGAGTGCAAAATCTTATTGCTATACTTACACAAGCTATGAATCATTCTGGACTTCCAAATGAGCAGAGAAGGGAACAATATTCTATTGAGTCCTTCATGAGGCAACGTCCACCTTCTTTCAGTGGGTCTTCTGATCCACTTGTTGCTGAACAATGGATCAGTACCACTGAAAAGATATTTTCAGTTCTTCAATGTTCTGAACATGATAAAGTTATCTTAGTAGTATATCGTTTGGAAGGTGAAGCTGATCAATGGTGGAATCTTATCAAGAATACGAGGCCAAGAGATGAAATTGAGTCCATGGAATGGGACGAGTTCAAGAACTTATTTTTCAATAAGTACTTCCCTCATATTCTTCGAACAAAGATGGAGAAGGAGTTTCTTGAACTAAAGCAAAAGGATGATGAATCTGTTGGTATATACGAAGCGAATTTTACAAGACTTGCAAGGTATGCATCTGGCATTATCATCCAACCTGAAAGTAAAGTTGATCAATTTTTCAGTGGATTAAAACCAAGTCTTCTAAGGGCATTAGCTATAAGAGACTTCAGTAGCTATGAAGAAATTGTGCGTTGTGCTATCAAGGTAGAAATGGAAGTTGGTGTTACATATCCATCTCATGGTTTTGACAAGAAACGAAAGATGGAGTTCAAGGAGAAATCTCAGAATAATGGTGAAAAGAAGATGAATGTTTCCTTATGTACAAAGTGTGGAAAGAAGCATGGTGGAGATTGTCTTAAAGGGACTAGAAAATGTTTTAAGTGTGGAAAAGAAGGTCATCGAGCAGCTGAGTGTCGAAGTAATGGAAAAAGGGTTTCTAATGATGTGAATAAAGCAAACACTTCAGAGAACGCACCACCAACACTTCAATTCTTCAAGTGCAAGGAAATGGGGCATTATGCTAATAAATGCCCAAATCCAAGGGTTAGTGATGATCAACATGAGAAACCACTGAAGGCAAAGGACAAAGGGAAGTCACATGCGATCACTATTGGCAATGTTGAATATGACAACGATGTGGTGGAATGATTAAGTGTTTATGTAATGGGATTCCAAAATAATGTTGTATCATTGAGTATTGCAATATTTATTGATGTGGTATTCAAAGTGATTGAGATATTTTTTGGAAATAAGATGATATGCGCATAATGAAGGGAAAACGAGAAAATGAAATTTTTAATAGTATTCATGAGCTCATGATTGATATAAGGACTACGTGATATCATGGTTTGAGTATATAGAATTTTGAGGATTTTGGTATGTGGAAAGTGTTAACTTTAAACTGCATTCATGTTTTCACTAAGGTATTCAAGAGAATACATGATTAAGGACTTTGAATGTTTGGAATGTGACCAAAAAAACATATCTTATGATATATGGGGATCAACAATGGTATTAAATCTCTGGTAATTGTTTTCACTATGTTATGAGAGTGGACTGAAGTATTATGGATAAGCCTAAAGATTGAAATGGATTATGTTGGACATAAGTGAGTATTGTTTAAGGATAGAAGTTTTTTTTCGATATTATTGATGGGATGTTATAGTAATGTAGTTTTAGAAAAAGGACAACCTGCAGGACGGGCGACAGCCCATCGCTTCGGACAAGGCTGTGGGAATCGAACCCACAACCGAAGTGCGACTGGCCTTTATCGCCTACCACTGGCCTACAGGAAGTCCCTGTTTAGTAGAAACTAGTTTTATTATATTAAGCAGTATGATATATGAAGTATAAGTCCATTTTAGGAACCATATGTGATTAATCTCACTATAGATTGACTTATGCTAACCTTTTGTTTGAGACAGATGGAATGACCCGTCATTCTATCACATGATCTACTAACACTTCACGAATAACAAATTCAACTTCATTTATTTAAGAGATGAAGTGGAAATTGTTCAAGGCATGAACAACAGTGAGATTGTACCAAAATAAAGAAAGTATTTATTCTAATTCAAATTTTCAACTTTAGGGAAATGATCTTGAAAACCAAAAATGTTGTCCTAGTGATCTTATACCTGATGAATCGTATGGTACCTTAGATCGTCACAAATTTATGGATTTGTGATTATTGGATTTTCCATAGCCATGTTCTCTACCACTCTCCATCAGAACATGATGGTTAGATTTTTCTTCCATATCCATATTTTCACCTATGTGGAAACCCAGTGATTAGTTTATTTGGGTAACCGTTAAGTTTCATACTTTTGTTTTAAAATATTGGTTTTGGTATTCCTTTTTACGATGTGGGTTTCTATTAAAGAAACTTTCGAATAGTAAACCATTTATAACCCCGACGAATTTCGAGGGCGAAATTCATTTTAAGGGGGGTAGAATGTAACAGCCCAAGATTTTATGAAAAATATTCTTTTTAATTTCACTAATGTCTTGTGTTGTACGCAACACAAAAAGGAGCTTGCACAACACGCATCTTTGACTTGCCTTGCATTACACTTAATCGCAACCTTCCTCGATAGCGTGTGTAGTACGCAATACTGAGTTTCGCGAAACAACGATATACTATTATTAAAACTAGCCGTTATGAATAGTAATAACCACTTTTTAAATTTTAGAAATTTTATCTCTCAAAATGGACTTCATTTTTGGATTCGGAGTATCGAATTTAGCCTAAGGTGAAATTTTGGTACTTTTCGGATAACTTTCATATTCCGATGAATAGTGAAAATTACTAAATTATAATTAAAAACAACTTTTTTAATCGAAATAATTAATAGTGATAAATTATTAATTTGAGTGGTTTTAAAGTATATTTAGAATATATTTTTATAATTTAATACAATGTTGGTCATTGGATGTAATTTCACATTTAAACCAGACATAAACAAGTGTCAATCTTTTAATAGATATTGTTTCTTAAAAACACGCTATTTGTTTTAACAGCGGGATTTAATTATAAAATTAATTAATGAAACTTCTATGTTATGAATTTGGTAAAATAGAATTCATTTTTGAATTCGGAATATGAAATATAGCTTAGGATGAAATTTTGACATTGTTCTGAAAAACATCAATTTTTGATGAATAATGAAACTACTAAGTGGTAGTTAAAAAACTGAATTTTTCATAAAACTTAATTTTACCGCTTCTGTGAATGGAATTTCAAAAATCCGAGAGTCACGGTTGATGTCAGTAAGTAAAATGTGGTTCAATGAGATGAAAATAATTTTTGGTGAATAGTAACTTTTTACTTTTATTTACCACGGTTAAAAGTAAATAGGGTAATTAAGGGTAAAAATGATATTAATATTACACTCACACATGTCCTAATACTATTGGACAAGTGTATCTAGACCAAAAACAACCTTAAGTGTAAAATATTATCATTTAGGCCCACTTGGATTAGATTAGGACATTTATTATTATTTAATTCAAAGAAGAGTTAAAAGAGTTAAAATCAAAGTTTATTTACTAAAACATTTTTAATATGAGTTTATACATAAGATAAATTCGATTATAAATATTCATTAGAAAGCTAAAAATATTTCCTACATAATGATATTTTATTTATAATTTTTATACTTCAAATAAATTAATTTATTTATGACACAACGATGATATAGTAATTACCCTTTTAAGGAAATATTAACATAATTGATGTTATAAATGCTCAAATGAATCTAATTTGAGACTTTTTATGAATTCCACTAATTTTCTAGGTTACTATGATATATTATTGTTGATTTAATCAACTTGTATCGAACATATAATTCTGTTATGACTTTCACAAAAATCATATATCAAATAGTGTCAAAATTGACACAAAATAGTTTTTAAATCAAATATTATATTATTAATTGTTATTTTATTCCTAAAAATATAAGGTTCGGCCAAATGACTTAGATAAGGATATATATATTAATAATAAACAATTTGGGGTTCGTTTGGCATGTTATAGTAAGTGTATTAACCATATAGTGTAAGAAAACAAAAAGACACGGTAAAAGTTAAATTATTTAACTTAGAGTTAAATATAATTGATAAGGTTAAAATAATAACCTAAACCTGTCTAAATCCTATTGGTTGATAGGATTTCGACCCATCCCCACTTTAGCTTCTAAATAATACCCTTTGGAACCATTATAAACCGATTTTGACTTTAATATAAAATAATATTTTGAGATATTCCTAAGGTGCCCCTCTCCTCCCTTATAAAAGGGTACCTCCTCCCCCTCCTCCTCACACCAATTTGAGCACTCAAGATCGGACAAACCCTGCCAAAATCCCTTCTCCACTTCCCTAGAATAATCCTAGAGGTCCTGGTCTTCTTCAAAGACCAATCTTAGTTCCCTAAGTGGAGGATTCAAAGAGGCGTTTCAAAGAAGAGGTAATATCCATTACCGATCTTTTCAATTTCTTTCTTCTTCAACTTCTTCTTCTTTAGTTGTTTCATTATAAAGTAATAACATCAGTATTAATTACATACTTATATGTTATTATAAATATGAAACAACCCTAATTCACCTTCTATCCATCCTACGGAAAAATGAAATCACCGCGCGTGCGTACGTACGGAATACCGTCTCCACGCCGTGGTGTAATATATTTTCCGTCACCACCTTAATTGGATTGGTATAATGGTGTAATGAGTAACTATATATGATTATTATAAAGTTATATTGATACTGAAATAGTATACATACACTTCAACACAATTCCACGACCATGGGAACGATATCATTGCTCGTGCGTACGTACGGACTACCGTCTCCACGACGCGATGAGATTCATTCTCCATGTTAACCATTTAAGAATGATTAAAAAGTATATATAAGAAATAATAATGAAATATATGACATTATAAAGCTACTGGATTTATGTATATATGTATGTCATCTACTTACTTCCATTCAAGACAATAAGGAAAGGAAAACAGCGTTCATGCGTACGTACGGACTACCGTCTCCATGAACGGTGTTTTTCATTTCATTTATCTATCTATTATATATATATATATATATACTGAATATATATGATATATAAATCATATTTTATATTCTGGAAGTAATTAAATCATGATATAAGTAATAATAATGTCAAGAACAACAAGTCAAAACACCTACGATAAATGAAACGATTTTACCCAAAACGCTTCTTTAACATGGAATTTACAAAAGAACGGGTAATATAAAGTCATAAGTGAACCATATATGATATCATAACAATGAATATGATTCTTTAATAAGTCAATGAAATTATTTAAATCATTATACAGGAGGTTTGGACACATACGAAGCAAATCGGACCGAAGGTAAGGGAAATATCGCAATCTCATTTTTATCCGAGATTGTTTGTACTTTGAAATTTACTGGGGTATATTTTATCATACACATCCATGTTTCCTCGATATGTAATGTTATTTACATCCACCTACAATTGTTTAAATCCAATTTTACCCTTCGGTGAGTTTTTAAAAGATATGAAAGGAATCTTTTGTCGTTTTTTCATACGAGGAACTTTTTGACTTTTCCGACAAAAGTACGAGAAGAATGTTTTTTTAACTTATACGGAATGAATGGATTTTTAAAACATTATTTCCAAGAAGCTTACTTTACAAGTTTTCATGTTTATTTTTAATCAACTTCTTTAAGTTTAAAATTGTATGACATGAAAAGTGTTTTTGAAGTAGAAAGGATATTTTCCTCAAGAATGAAGTTCAAGTGTTTTATCAAAATTATTTTCCATCTAAGATGATAAAGGGTTCTGTTTTTATCCCTATTATTACATGGATTTGATTATGTTGTGATGGAAATATTTTTATGAATTCCTTTATCTTATATGAATTGTTTTATGATGTCATGTTGTTTAAGAATTCCATTTTTATTACATGGGTTACGCTATGATGTATGGTTTATGATTATGTGGCACACATAAGAAAGGATTCATTATAAGATGGGTGGGACCTATATCTCCCTCCAATGCATTGGGTAAAGATTTTATATCTCATGAGATAGACATGGCTGGAATGGTAGGTTATACCGGTTCAGTGAAACAGGACTGAAACGAGGGTTACTCGATTCAGAAAGGGACTTTGTCCACTAAGATAGTCTTGGAAATGAGTCTTGACTAACAAGAAATGATTCTATATGATTATGTGTGAATGCCACAAAGTTTCATGTTTTAAGTTATGATTATTGTGATTACATTTCACTGCCATGATTTACCCCATGTTATGAAATTATGATCTCTTTTTCAGGTTAAGATTTCCAAAAGTTATGTGCTTATGTATATGATGTGATTGATATTTCTTTTGTTTACCCTTACTGAGCATTTGAGCTCACCCTTTTATGTTTTCTTTTCCCCAGGATATAAAGAAAGGTTTAGGTAAAAAAAAAGGAAGATCTTTATGGGAGATTTTGAAGATCTTTCACCACGATTAGAAGATTATATTCCGAGTTTCCAAAGACACTAAACTATTACGATCCTTGTGTGTGTGTTTTTTGTTATGTACTAAGTATTCTGAAAATGTAATGTAATGTCCATGTACGTTAAGCTTCGGGTCTCTACAGGGGATGTTCCTGCTACTTCCGCTCAACTCCTCGAATCCCATTTGTTGAATCTGAGGGTTGGGTTAAAGAAGTCCCCAGTCCGACAAGCTGGGGTATCTCTTGACATGCTATGTCTGAGATCTTCTTAAAATCTCTCTTGATCTTGCGAACCTTAGTTCGGAAATTAGCTGGATGCATTAGCCTGTATCCACTTTTATCACCTGGTTCAACAGACCGTTGGATGATTTCCGAAAATTCTGTCATTTGATGACGTGTTTGCTCCATACGAGAGGCTTGTGCAATATTCTCGCCTGCTTGATGTAGGATCAATTCAATAACTTGTTCTCTATATGCTTCATTTTGAGAGGAACTAGTTGAAGCTTGTTTTTGAGCAAGCTTTTGATTATGAACAAAGCCCATTGACTGTGGCCGGCCATGGACAATAACATTGCATGAGACCATTTTCGGCGGGCTTTGGTGACTGGAAAACACTGTGAAATGTAGTGCTCCTTGAACACCCCATCCTCTGATATGAACACCAGATGGAGCATTGACAATTAACTGACGCAATTTTATTAGTGCGCCAAGGCATGAACGTTGAAGGGTTCTCTGCTGCTTTTCAGCCTTCGGATACCGAGAGACTGATAGAGATGCCAAATCAATCTGACGTTGTAGCCCTTCTATTATCTTAAGATGATTTTCATATTCATCATAAGATAATACCTTCTTCTTCAATTGACAAAGAGTTTTCCATATGTTGAGACAAATATCATGGATTCCATCATCCGTCAACATCTTTGGAATGTCGTACTGGGAGTCAGCCAAAGGCCAAAACATGACTGGTACCTCACCTTTTTCCAGTTTTTTCCTCATGTTCATCATTTCCTATTTATCATTAAATGAAGATTCTTCTACCTGTTTTGACCAGAGTTGGTGTTTCCTTGTTACTTTATCAGATTCAACAAGATTGGTAGAGAGATCATTGATCAAACTAGAAGATGCATGACTTAGGGGTGGTTCGGAGAATGACCTACACCCTGGGATATCTTATGATTGAGAAAGTATTTCACTTGTTAGCGATAAAGTATCAGACATTACTGGTTTCGCATTTGCAAGTGCTTAAAGATAAGAGGGCTTTATCGGCACTACATTGTCCACTGGAGTATTTTCCAGGCAATGTGAATCACTACTGCGGAGAGGACTTTCACAGCGAAGTTCATCATCATGGGGAGGACCACCATAATGGGTTACAGCAAAAGATGAGATCTCTTGCTCCTTGGTCTTCTGACCACACAGAGGGTTCCTGTGGCTCTCATCTGAAGAAGAAACTTCAAGATTGACTGAATTTTCATGAATCAAGCCTTCATGAGGAAGTGTCTATTGAAGACCTTCAGAATTAATGTTCCCGTTATTGGGAACTGAGGGAGTAGAACCTTGAATTCCAACAGATAAATGTCTGAGGGCTTCAAGAACTCCAGCATCGAGCAAAGCCTTGTTGCAGATTGGCCTTTGATCTCCTAACTGTGCTGGGTGGATCTTTTTCTTAGATGCCTTCTTACTCGCTTTGGAAACCACTTATTGACGAAAGTGGTTACTCTGAGAAGGTGTATGTGCCTGATCAGGAAAGATGGTCAGGTTAGGCTGACGATCTCCACTCAAATCAGGTGTATGTGCCTGACTTGGTTGTCCGTATGATATGGGGGAGTATGCCCCATAACCCTCTTGGACCGGAACAGATGTGTGTGTCTGTTCCGGAGTGAATCGTTGATGTGTCACTCCACTGCTAGGGATAGATTCATGTGTCTTTCCCTGAGATGATGCTGAAGCTGTTATGATATCCTGGCAAGCATCCAGAATATGAGCAGGAATTTGCCTCTGCTCTTTCACCATTGACAAAATATGCTTGGTGACTTCAGCCGCCGGAACGGGAATATACGTCCATTACGGGTTTGGAGTAGGTGTATGTGCCTACTCCTGTCCTCCTTTTCCTATCAGTGAATCCTGACAGTACTCAAGTGTGGAAGCAGAGAGTTGATTCTGCCTCCTGTTTGTCGTCGGGGCTTTCCGACTAACTTCTCCGTGCGCTACCAAGCGAGACTGTTGGTAGGTTTGATTAGTATTAGCAGGTGTATGTGCCTACTGATTACACTTCTCCAAACGCGGTTGATGAGATCCATCATATGTAGTCAGATGAGCCTGCTGACTAACTGATGATGCATAAGCAGGTGTATGTTCCTACCTATAGTACTCCGCCAGAATTGCCTGGTGGGATTGGCTTGATGCTGCCAGACGAGTCTGCTGGACAGCGGAATTAAAACGGACAGGTGTGTATGCCTGCTCGTTGTTCTCCACCAAGTTAGGTTGGTGGACTCCATCATATGTAGTCAGGCGAGCCTGCTGACTAACTGATGATGCATAAGCAGGTGTATGTTCCTGCCTATAGTACTCCACCGGAATTACCTGGTGGGATTGGCTTGATGATTCCAGACAAGTCTGCTGGACAGCGGAATTAAAACGGACAGGTGTGTGTGCCTGCTCGTTGTTCGCCACCAAGTTAGGTTGGTGGACTTCTCCGGAGATGGCAGGGATGATAACCTGCCCATTGTTAACCGGATTCCGCCTCTGGCAGTTCGTCTTGCCTGCTCGGGTTCGAAGAACCTGAGCCGCCTGGAGTCGGTACCCTCATCATGTTGAGGGCGCACTAGCGCACGAGTCTGGCGGCGATTGTTGATGGGAGCCCTCGGGAAGGACTCTTGTCTTTTTGAATTAAGGCCCTGAGGGACCTTCTCATTCACTTCCTCAGAGTAAGGGAGTGAATGGAAATTGCGTTCCGGGGATAACGACCTGAAACGGTTGGAGACGGTAGTCAGCACCGCCTGCCTCTTGATCACTGGTCGTCGTTGTCCGGAAGACCTATGTGAGTTGTTTACTTGGAGGGCCTGTCGGGTAGCCTCCAGAGTTGGGATGGTACCATGTTGACGGTACTCCTTAACCAGCGCATTTGATACCCAGCGTTGAAGACGCTGAGTAGGTGATGTCATCCTCAGAGCGGATGAAGATCCAGTAAGAATAGCAGCAGTGGTATTTGCAGCAGCAATATTCATAGATGTGAATTTGAGAGCAGCCATTATGGAAATACAGAAGATCTTGGAAAAGAGTGCCTGTTTGATATAACAGACGTAATCAAGATGAAATTCAGCCACTTCATCCTTTGGATGAGCACACATGTCAATGATTGTTTTTGTTAGCCCTCTTATTGAGTTTTAAATAGGGGCTTAACAAATAGGTAAAACATCATTTTAACTTGGTTAAGGATTCACGTTGGGTTCACCATTTTTTGTTTCGCACGGAATTCGGGGATGACCTCCTGGATGGGAGATTCAAACGTTCCGATCGGTTTCTAACGGGTTTGTTCGTAGAACCGGAAACATCCAATGATTCCACATCCGTTTGGACCTACTTTCCAAAGGTAGGCGCTCATTATCTTGTGGACTAATGAGGCTTAGGAATTTTCATTGGTCGAGAGGATGGGAGGTCGGACTCATCACACCTTTTTGAGGGGAATTATTGTCTACTCCGGGACTCTCTTTATAGATTTAAGTTATGTTTGTGAATCCTTATTACATTACCAAGTATAAAAATGAGATTTCCTTTAGTTTTAACAATCAATGATTAAATATGTAAGAAATTTAGAGAATATTTTATATGTATTCGAGGTTCTTCATCAATAGAGAATCATCTGTATCTATTTAGAGATTCTTGGTCAATGGTATCCTTCGAAACATTTATAAAAGTCTCTTGGTCATTATGATGACCAGGCTGGTTTTAAAGCCACTCAGTGGGGCACTTGAAGTTTATCGTCATTCAGAAGGACATGGATTATTTCAAAGTTGGGATCGAACCCATAAATGGGCTACCTACGTATCCTTTGTTTTGGAAAAGGAATCAGAACCCACGTAGTTTGAGTAAGTGAGTATGACGTTTATGATTGATGGCTCAAAGAAGGATGTCATAATTACTTTTACACTCTAAGCTCACGTGAGTCATGCTTGGTGTGAGAAACAAGAGGTATTGGTAAAAATTAGACAATTGTGCCATGAAAGATGCAATCATAAGAAATTGTTTGGGGCTTATGTATGTATGACTGCCCAGATAGATTAAGGTTTAGGATTTACTTTTAGGGAGAAAATCCAGGAACAGGGTCCATAAAGGTATATGTGCTTCATGGAGATTTTGAATACTCTAACTTGGGACTTATTCCTGAAAAGGAAACCCAAATTAGGAGAGGATTGATAATTGGGTTTTACTCCTGAGAAGGAATCCCATATCAAATGTAATTTAGGACTGGTTAAGAGAAATTAGGGGACTTGGGGCTTACTCCTGAAGAGGATGCCCATAATTATGACTGGTAATTATTCCTGAAAAGGAGGCCCAGGTTAGGGGACTTGGGGCTTACTCCTGAAAAGGAAGCCCAAGATTATAACTGGGACTTATTCCTGAAAAGGAAGCCCAGGTTAGGGGACTTGGGGCTTACTCCTGAAAAGGAAGCCCAAGATTATAACTGAGTCTTATTCCTGAAAAGGATACCCAAGTTAGGGATTAAGGTTTGGGGCTTACTCCTGAGAAGGATGCCCATATTTGAGATTGCGGCTTACTCCTAGGAAGGATGCCCAAATTAAGGGACTCGGGGCTTACTCCTAAGAAGGATGCCCAAAATTAGAGGACTTGGGGCTTACTCCTAATAAGGATGCCCATATTAAAGGATTATGATTGGGGCTTACTCCTGAGGAGGATGCCCAAGTTAAGGAATTAAGGTTTGGGGCTTACTCCTGAGGATGATTCCCATATTTGGGAACTTTAAGAATTTGGGGCTTACTCCTGAGGAAGATGCCCTGATTAAAGGACTTATAACTGGGGATTATTCCTGAAAAGGAGACCCAGGTTAAAGATTCTCTCATCTTAAAGGATGAGGTTGAATGAATGAACTCTCAATCTTTGGTGACATAAAGATGTATAAATTGCTATGTTTTGAGAGATATTCCACAGAATTCCTTTCAAATAAGGAAGTCAAATCAAGAAATCATGCCATAAATGGCTTTGAAGAGTATCTTGAAGACTGAATCTTGAATAGGAAATGTGAAATGGCTTAAGAGGGGTAAAATGGACAAGAAAGGAACCCAAAAATGAAGGGGCGCGCAAGTCTTGGAAGGCGCACAAGTACTGCGTGGGCGCGCAAGTATTGGTCGCACAGGTATACCTGCGCGACACATGGGGTACTTGCGCGATTTTCAACCAGCATTGAAATACTTGAGCGACTCTTTATTAAAGCCTTTAGAATCCTCTTGAGGTTCTTCCAAAAAAGGGACGCGCAAGTTCTATCGAAGGAATAAAGGTGGCGCGCAAGTGTGGCTACTTCCCTTAAGGGCTGGCCACTCAGGTGCGCAAGTGTTGATGCATTTCAATACTTAGGCCTTACTCCCTCTCTTTAGATCTTCCGTTCTAGGTAAGAAATTACCTTAGAAGTGTTCCAGAAGCTTTGAGAAGAGACTTGGGCGTCGGGAGCTTCAATCCGAGTTTCTGGAAAAAGATCCTCTTGAATGGGGGGCCCACAGGGTTTATTTATAGGCATGAGAATACCCCGGGTGGTTACCGGGCGGTTATCACTTAGGTCGCACAAGTCACTTGCGCGACCAAGAGGCATCGCGCAAGTAGACTTGCACGACCACTAGGCAGCGCGCAAGTACTTGCATGACCACTAGGCGGCGTGTAAGTGTACTTGCGCGACCATGAGGGAACTTGCGCGACCTATGGGCAATGTTCTCCTTGTTCATCCCTTTGTCTATTTTTGATGTTTCTTCAAAGGATGAATCACTTTGGACTAAGGTATTTTTTTTTTCCAGTCGTTAGACTCTGTGACGGAAAGGAGCGTCAACAATGGTGCATGAAATCCTACTAGAAACTTGAAAATAGTTTTATATATGTAGGGTGAGCATACAAGTATACTTAGTAGGAAAATCAAAGTCTCCCGTGCACAAGTGGTTGAAGCATACTAATTCTCCTATGAGAAAATAGAAGAACCAAAAATACCTAACAAGACATTCTAGACATCCCCACCTCACCAAGGTACAATAACCAAGTAACACAAGTCAAGTAAAGTAATATAGTAAGAACATAAATGGTTTGGGTACCCCGCACCACTTTCCACTGGTTAGTTACTCATACCCTAACAGAAAACATCCTGGCGCTTCTATCTCTTCCACAAGCCCCGCATCACAATTCACCTGCACACAACTGGGCCTCAGAGCTAGTCCCATCACATGGGAAAACTAAGATCACCACATCCCTCTTGCACACACCTAGGCCACAACCAAATCACATCTCATCCTAAAGAAACTTGGACCACAAACTCACCTCATCTTGAAGACACCTGGGAAAGAACACCACATCTCATCCCAAATACACCTGGGAAAGCACAAATCGCCCGCAGACACTTGGGCCTCACAACCATACCACAACCTTCTCAATGAGTATTAGGATACCAATGACTAGAATATTGATCAGAGAATAGCCAGTAACTAGCCATCCATCCTCCCATCGGGATGTTGAGAAAATACACCCTCCCCCATGACAATGGGGGTGTTCGACACATAGTGATCAAATAGGGTGGAGTGCGTATAGAAATCACAAAGAAATACATGTATATATATATATAATACCAAGAACTAAACCCAAACTATGGGTTTAAAAACAAAAAACAACTCACGATACCACCTATACTGTTAACTCTAAATGCACAACACCACAATAAGACACAAACTCAATTTATACCCCTATACAATTCATTAAACCAATTATCATTATTTATTAATAATTCAATTATTCATTCCATCTCTACCAGGGAAACTACCAAGAACAACTGGAAATACAAAACACAAGAAAATAGTCAACACTAACATAGTAATTTCAGAAGGTGAATAGCTTTCTAGTTTGACACACTTCATATTTACGCTTTGTTTAACACCCATTCATGCTATAACATACTGATCCTAAGACACGAGGATAAGATTTCTACATACTATTCATGGAGAATCTTCAGGAAAAATACCCATACCAACCACTTCCATCATCATTATTCAAATTCATTACACCCAATCCATCATCTCAACCACAACACACCCCCAACTCACAACCACACCCAACAACACAAACAAAACACAACCCACTTACAGTCCCACTGCACAACACCACTCATCCATTCCACAATCAATCAATCTCTCAATATGAGATTCCATTACACCACCTAAACCACCCCATACATAGTAGTACCCTTAACAACAGCACCACACAACCATACAAGACACAATTTATAGATTTAATAAGTCTCTTATTCTTTAATTCAACTTTTTAATTTAGGGGTGATCACAGAACAAGTTCGATCCTGGGGAATCCATTTATTTAACTGAATATAAGTGGTTAATAAATTGCATATATATATATATATATCCATTCAACACATGATCAACAACAATCCACCATGGGTGCATAAAAAATACCACTAATGACCATGATTTCTAGTAGTCATATATCCCATACAATTCAAAATATTGATTGAAAAATCAGTAAAATAATGCAATCATCATAACTTTACCCATCCCCTATTATTGATTTAAAAATAATTAAATTATCTTTATTAAAATTGGATTTAACTATCTTTACATGGGAAAAATTCATAAACCCACCCCACATGACACAAAATTAAGAGAGATTAAGGTATCCCTATGTTGAAGAACAAACGATCAACAGTTCCTCCTTGTGCCAAAATAGGGAGTGTGCATGCAGCAGAAAAAATACTCCAAGGAAACATGATCCAAAATCCAAAACACAATCACATGATTGATCAGAGAAAAAAGGTTCTAGGTGACTCGTTCCAAGATAAAGGAGAAGGAAAGAATAGGGGAAGGTCTCTAGCTTTAAAGGATCCTATCCGTGGCTAGTGGTATATAAAACCTTTTTGAATTCCCATTAAAGGTGGATCTTGTCCAAGGACACGTGATTTGACTATTTAAAATCCTTAAGAGCATTAAGAATTTAAATATATATTTCATATCCCTTTAAACAACTTTTAAACCACTTAAATTTGGGTTTAAACTCAATTCACATCAAAGGAAATGTTAAAGGGGAAAACCTATAAAAATTGGGGAAAAACTAGAATTTTTGAAAAACTATTGGAAATGACTCACCATTGGGTGAGTCACCATCACGAGTCACCAGTGGATGAGTCACCATTGGGTGAATCACATTTGGATGAACTACTGGTGGATGAGTCACTATTGGGTGAATCACTGTTGGATGAGCTACCGGTGGATGAGTCACTATTGGGTGACTCACTGTTGGATGAGATACCAGTGGATGAGTCATCATTGGGTAAGTCACTATAGAATGAGTCACCATTGGATGAGTCACCATCGAAAGTCACAGCTGGTGACCTACCGGTGTGAGTCACCATTATGACTCACCGTCGTAACCTACTGGTGGGAGTCACCATTTCAACTCACTATCAGAACCTACCATCATGACTTACCATTATTGACTCACCATTCTTGACACACTGTTGTGAGTAGCCATCACGAGTCACAAAAGAGACTCACCATTGGGATGATATACCACTAGAAAAACTAGAATTTTGGAAAACTCTTGAAATGAGTCACCATTACCTCCGAGAACACCTTAAAGACCATATTTTCACAAAGTAATGGACCAGAGAGGTCTGTGCCATTACATCAGATACCTCCAAAACTATTATCACCCTCAAGAATTAAAAAAAAACCTATAAGGAAAAGAGGGGTATGAAAAACCACTTTGTGAGATACCTCTCAAGGATTATGCTACACTTGAAACACTACTAACAACCAAACACATAAATGTTCGATGATAAACCACCCTATGTTGTTTGAAAGATGGAGTGAAACCTTAACACCCAAGAACAAATCCTTCGACATCTTCTAACCCAACCGACCAGAAGACACACCACAAAAGAAAAACAACCACACTGTCTAAACACACAAATCATAGAATTCCATTTTCCATGTCAAGATACTATCAGCTCTGGGTGGCATTGACTCACCCACATGGGTTTAATCGCATCCCAATTAATGCATCTCAATTAGGAACCATGTATTTTCCTTTTCAAATTTTAGGACTTTATCACACATCATAGAATAAGGAAAAACTCATCTCATAAAAAAAAAGGTTCAAACATTAAATTTCATAGAAAAAAAGAACATGGAAAAACTCAAAAACAACTCTGCGTACTTGGCATGAATCTGTGCTTATTGCTCCCAAGTAATCTCCTCCAAGACACCATGCCTCTACAATACGTGAACGAAATGAATGTTCCTCCAAAGTAGCACCTTATCTCGATGATCCTAGACCTCAACTGGCTGCTCTACGAATGTCGCATCGTCTTTGATATCCAACTCTCCCTAGTTGATGACATGAGATTCATTGTGAAGATACTGATGGAGTTGAGAGACATGAAAAACATTGTGGATCCCATCCAACTATGGTGGAATAAACAACTAGCATGCCACCTCACCAACTCATCTCAACACCTTGAAGGGTCCAAGAAACCTAAGAGAAAGGTTACTTCCTATACCGAACCTCCGCTTCCCATGTTAAGGGGAAACCTTCAAGAACATGTGGTCCCCAACATCGAACTCCAAGGGCCTCCTCCTGCGATTAGTATATGACTTCTACTAGTCTTGTGATACTTTTATTCTCTCATGAACAAGCTAAACCTTATCTATCATACTCTACACCACATCTAGTCCAAGAATGACTATCTCTTCTTACTCTTCCCAACACAAGGGTAAATGACATGACCTTCTATACAAAGATTTAAATAGATCCATTACAATGGAAGAGTGATAGCTGTTATTATAAGAAAACTCATCCAAGGGTAAGTGTTGCACCCAAGATCCACCAAAGTCAAAGATGCATGATCACAAAATGTATTCTAGCATCTGGATAATCTGTTCTATTTTCCCATCTATCTGAGGGTGGAAGGAAATTCCAAGGTTTAATTTAGTGCTAAAATAATGTTGTAATCCACTCCAGACTTGTGAGGTAAAATGTGTATCCTAATTCGAGACAATGGATCTTACAACTCCAAGCAACTGCACCACCTCATCCACATACCTCTTTTTCAAGGCATCCACTATTCCCAAATCCTTAATTGCTATGAAGTGATCTGATTTTTTCAGCCGATCCACTACTATCAAGATAACATCATAGCCTCCCTAAGCCTTAGGTAACCCTTTAATGAAATCTATTGAGATGTCATCCCGCTTCTACTCAGGGAAATCTAAGGGCTTAAACAAACCACTGGGAACACGGTGCTCAACCTTCACCTGTTGGAACACTAAGCACTTTTTCAAAAACTCGACTACTTCCTATCTCATCTTGGGCCACCAAAAATACTTCCTAAATCCACAATACATCTTGAAAACTCCTAGGTTTATCAATAAAGGTGATATGTGAAGCTCACAGAGGACTTCCTCATTCATCGCCACAAAAAAAACAGCCTTCTATAGAACAACATCTGATTTTTTCCATCTTATAACCATACCTCCGGAGCATCACTATGATCAATACCATCATGCATCACCTATTCTTATGAGTATCCCCATTGAGACTCCTACACCTAATTCATTAGAGAAGACTTCACTGTCATCTGAAGTAAACAACATATGCCACCATCCATGTAAGAACCCGGGTTTTTAGAAACGGGTCAAATACCAACCCTGTTTAAATTTTTGACTGGTTTTTGAGAAGTCTGGGAAATCTAGACAGTTTCTGGGAATTTCCAGACTACACGCCGTGTACTTTAAGTACACGTCATGTATGAGTTACCCGAGTGACCGGCCATGTACTCACTGAGTACATTCTGTGTGACGACCATGTAGAAGTTTCTTACTACATGGAATGTATTTATAGACACGACGTGTATCCCTTATCCGTGATATGCCAAGTACATGTCATGTGGTGTCCAGGTGTAAATTTCCATCTACACAGTGTGTAGTCTTCCTTGACACGCCGTGTACCTTTATTCCGTGTAGCGGCCGGGTCCCTGGCCGTGTGTTGACCGTGTACTCAGTCCAAGCCATGTGCTGGACTCTGCTTAAGTCAGAGTATGAAAACCCATCTACATAGCGTGTACTTTGGAAATACACGCCGTGTACTTTTATTTTTATTTGAGCGATCGGGACGCTGTCATGTCTTATTTCCAGAAAACACTTCTTCTCCCCCGTTGGATGAACCCTTCATTTGAAAACCGCCAAAAAACAAAAATCCTTCCAGAATCATCATACTACCTCCGTTCTTCGATCCATCGGTGGCAGCGGTACCACATCAAAAGGCTAACCCCGCGCACCCTTCTTCATCCTTGATCCCTCACCTGTTCCTCTGTAGATTCTATCTGAACGGAATTTCCAGATTTGATGGAGACGCAGATCTACCATGATTCAGACCGATTCAGAGGTTAATATCAAAGGAGTTTCATCATACAAGTACGATGTGGGTGGTGCATACTTTTTTTTCATATTTTCATAGAATTTTGGGGGTTGCGACCTCCGGGCGTGACGTCGGGTGTTGAGAGAAGCCCTGTTTAATTGTTGTTATTTAATTATCTGCATTGTGGGATGCCTCTAGGTATTAACTGACCCTTGTTGTGCTTGAGAAAGGCCGGGTGATAGGTCATGGATCATTTGGGGAAATTAGGCCGGGGGTGCCGAAATGCGTATGATTTGGACTAGTATTTAAACTGTTGATTTTAGACTGCTTTTGTTGCTGTTGGATTAAACTACTGATTTTGATTTGTTAAAGAATGTTAGTAATTGTTTAAGGTATTTAAGACCTTAGGTGCTGGTATGTATTGGCATAAGTTAGTGCAATTTAATTGTTTAGTAATTGCATGTTTCAAGTGATGCTTGAGTATAGTTATGCAATGTGTGATATTATCTGAGTTGAGTAGATCATTGTGTTGGGTGTGGCCCGGATAATTGTTGAGTGATGAGGATCACTGGTTGGGGATTTGTCTTGGGTTATTTTGGGTGGTTGCTACCATAGTATTGGGCATCATGGATGTCGGTTGAGGCAGTCGGACTGTCAGGTTGGGCTTGGCCCGGGTTACTTGGATGGAGAGGACAATAGAATTGAGTGACATGTTTGTAGGGGCATGAGGTGTCATATGTGTTGTGTCTTGGGAACATACTGAGGTTATTACCCCTCACTGGGTACTTTTGAGTAGTTTTCACACAGATAGACTCTGAGATGAGGTGGTACGGCCACTCGCTGGGTAGAGGCCCCTGGTAGATGCGGTTCGGTATTTTTGGTTTGGGGGTGCTTGCCATAGGAAGCCACATGGAAGGTGAGGAGCCTTCAGGTGAAAGCTTTGAGGAGGTCAGGTTGGGGGTAGAGGCTCGCTGTGATTTGAGGGTAGACATCGCTGTCCCTCCAGTTATTAATTGAGGATAGGTATCGCTGTTCCTCCGGATGTTGTTCCATGGGAAGGTTGAGCTTTCGAGCTGGGTTACGATGTTTGGGCGTACCTTCGGGACATCAGTACTTGAGACACATAGTGTCAGGTGGCACGCGGTGCTGGGTTACATCCAGATATTCCGGCGCTAGCCGAAGCAGGTGACACTTCCTGGTGGCTGCTGAGCACCAGTAAAGTTCGTGTTTACTTTTGGCATTGTACTGTTTACTGTTTTTTTATGTAAGAATGTTTTCCTAAACACTTATATTAGGTATGCACCCTTGGGTGGTATCCTACTGAGACTTGTCTCACACCCTACACGGGCCCTTTGGGACGCGTGTAGACTTTATGAAATTGTGTGCAGGTAGAGGGTCAGCCTCAGGAGCTAGACCATAGTGCTGTTGGGCATGGAGACTGGCATGGACCTTGAGGTCATGCCTTGTTGGAGTTACTTTGTTTAGTTTTTCCTTTTGTATCAGCATGATTACCTTATTATGTAGCAACTATTGGTTAGACATTGGTGCCGGTATATTTTGATCTGTATGACTTTCTTTGGATGCATGCCTTGTTTGGTTATAGTAGTAGTTTCTTGTATTCTCAGTTTATTGTTATGTTTACTTTCCGCTGTTGTTGTTTCTGTATTGATTCCACTGGTTTATTGATGTTTGATATGCTTCCGCTCTATGGGTATGGTTCGAGTCTGTTGAGTCATTTATTTCTGTGGCATACTTTAGTTTATTACTCGGACCAGTACCATTGTTATTCCTCCGAGAGGGTATAGCCTCCCCACTATACCTGATCAGACCCTCTCTACTAGTTGGAAACCTTTGGTGTTCAGGGGAGGTGCACCTAAGGTCGTAACACCTGACCCGTTCGGCACTGTTTGGGCGGCTGGCCGGGTCCAGGTTGTTACAATCCACCCTTGTATCCAAGTTCAAGGCTACCAACTCCTACATCACCTTCCAAGCGTCGAAAGATTCCCAAACTAACTCCTTTTACTACTTTTTACTCAAATAATAAGCCACAACATTCCTTTTTCCTAAGGTGTAGGATATCTCTAAATCATAGTCCTAAAGAAACTCCATCCACCTCTATTGTCACAAGTTTAGATCTCACTAGGAAAAGATATACCTAAAACTCTTGTGATCCATGAAGACCAAAAAGTGCTCCCCATGAGGTAATGTCACTGTAACTTTAGTGAAAACAAAAACACTAGTATCTCTAATTCATGGGTGGCATAGTTACATTCATGGGGACGTAACTTCCTACTCCCAACTATTGCATCAACACACATCCCAATCCTAGACAGGAAGCATCAAAAAACCCCTTGAACATCATCCCTTTCTCTGGAAACCAGAGCACTATAGCAGTGAACAACTTACCCTTTAGATAACTGAACACTACCTTGAACTTCTCACTCCACACAAAACCTGGTACTTTCTGTTCAGAGTTATTAATAGAGCTACAAGAGAAACCGGGTACAAATATCTAGTAATATCCCACCAGACTGAGAAAACTACAAAACTCTATAACATTATTAGGTTCTACCCAAGAAAAAACTGCCTTGAACTTTGACGGGTCCACTTTTACACACTACTGTGACACTACATGTCCAAGGAAATGCACCTCTCATGTCCATAACTTACACTTGGATATCTTTCCGTAGAGCTAGTGGTGTCAAAGGACCTGTAGGATAGTAATGAGATGCTTGGTATGATTCTACTCTAAATTTGAGTATATTAAGTTTTCATTGATGAATATGATGATAAAACGGTCCAGGAACTCATGGAACATGGAGTTCATAAGCCCCATGAACACAACTGGTGCGTTCATAACACCGAATAACATGGCTACGAACTCGAAGTTCCCATACCTGCATCTGAAAGTAGTCTTCGGGATATCTACCTCCTTAAAGCTCAACTGGTGATATCTAGACTACAGATCGATCTTAGAAAACCAACTTTCTCCCCTCAATTGGTCTAAAAGACTGTCTATCCATGGGAGAGGGTAACAGTTCTTGACTGTCACCTGATTCAACCTCTGGTAGTCTATGTACAACCTCATACCACCATATTACTTCTTTTCAAACAACACCAAAGCACATCATGGTGACACATTGGGCTAGATAAATCCCTTCTTCATCAGGTCATCAATCTGTATCCTTAACTCCTGCAACTCAGAAGGTTCCATCTGATAAGGAGCCATTGAAATTGGACAAGCACCAAGATGTAAGTATATCCCAAACTCAACATCACATCAAGGGGGTAAATTCACAAGCTCCTTGAAAAAAAATCCAATAACTCCTCAAAAACCCTAGGAAATTTAGTTTCCACTACTTCCACTAACATCTTAGCCAATAAGGAAAGAAGAGGATCCACATGCTGACTACCCACCTAATAGCTCCGCTCATCGACAAAATCCACACACTGACCATACACATCTAAAAATATGACTCTTCTCAAAAATTTTTTGATAATAAAATGAAAATAATACAACCATTAGATGTTGATAATGAAATCATATGGTTTCATCTATAGTAATAAGAGATCCCTATGGGACTGATGCGGTCCCATCATCAGTCTACATCCCCAGCACACATAAAACAAGTTGGCCTGACCTCCTACTAGTATACTAAACACCAGGGGCATGAGAAGACTCTTTACATATATTCCAAAATCATGGGATAGACTAGGAGCAATAAAGGATTACGAATCTCCTAAATCAAACAAAGCACAAGAAAGGGTACTAAACAAGCTGATCACACCTTGAACGATCTCTAGACCTACTAGAATTGCTGCCTCTACTGCGTGTAACTGACCATGACCATCTACTCTAACCCTTAGCTAATGAACACCCCGATAGCCATTCCCAGGTCAAGGTCCCTAAGGTTGGCCTCTACCTACTCAATATCCCCTCAGTGGAGCATGAGCCTACTGTACCTACTAATGAAACATCCTAGATGGAAACTACTATTGATGAGGGTACTGAACCTTCCCACCTACACCATATTGAGATCGAATATCCATTGGACATAGACTCTGAAGATGTCCATAGGCTCCACAATCAAAACACCATGGTACCAAGTTCACGAGAAAAGCACGAGGACCTGAAGGCCGAAATGGAAACTGCCGAGGTTGGTTCCTTGCTGGTTGAAACCTTGAAGGGCCTGGAATGTGAGACCTAATTTCGGTAACCCTGATTCTTGAAGAGACCTACTGGACCCCCTTTCATGGTAGACCTCCTTGCGAGTGCATCCACTCAATAAATTCTCCTTTCTTCTGAACCTCCAAGTACGTCAACAACGTAAAGGTGGTGACTGCATACTGGATAGAAGGACGAAGTGCCTCCTATAGGCATCTTACACGAGACTCCTCATCCAAAAAGAGATTCAGGAAAAAATGAAGGAGATTCGTGAACTTGATCCCTAGATCTCATACCAACATACTCCCTTACTAGAGGGATAGTAACTTAGGACTCTTCTCATCCTTCATGGTTGAATAAAAGAATTATTCTTGGAATTACTTCTTGAAATCGATCCACAAAACATCATTATCCTTCCTATCCCCCAGGTACAGTGTCCACCAATGACATGCAACTCCCCGTATCTGACTCAAAGCCAAAAGAACACAGTACTCCTTCAGATCCCAGATAAAACTGAAGGTGATCACAAGCTCCTCAAGCTAGCTCTCCATATCCATGTCCAAAATGTTTCCCTCATACTTTCCCAGATTTTTCCTCTGGAAAGAACGCAGTGCCCTATTCCATTGATCATCCTCATATACTTGATCAACCCTCCATCGATCGACTAGTTCATCCTGATGAGCCTCCACTGCTTGCACTAAATGAGAATGACGATTGGGTTCCATAAATGAAAAAGGTAAACAAGGAACTCCTAAGCTTGAGTAGTATGGAATTTTATATAAGGTTCATTTTAACTCATTATTTATTTCAAATTCCCAAAAAAACCTAATCAAAATAGAAACACAAGTCATTAATATGAATGCACCTTTACTATGTTATCTACCTTATAAATGGTGTATCCTCACTTTGTCATTCATTAGGCTTAGAGTCCTTGCATCGGATCATGGGGGAACCTAAAATCCTGTCTCCTAGCTAGTCTTCCTTGGACTATGTCACACACCAAGATCACCTGACACTCTTTCCCTACCAAACCATTCAATCATAACTGTGCCTAACTCTAAAATCCATCCTATATGTCAACCATAAGCTCTGATACCATTCGGTCATGACCCCTCCCTCCAAAGATGACCCTCCTAGATTGTAAATGAATAAAGGTAGATAATGACCCCCGATTCCCGCCTCAAGTAGGACCTGGGGTGGTGACCAATGCCAAGGGTATAAAAATATCACAAAAAATGGAAGGAATTACCCTTTTATAGTAAACAAGATCAGGATATAAGATGTATCAACCTCAAAAAAACTCCAAGAAATATATATAAAAGAAATACAAAACCATCTCACATGAATTTTTAAAACAAAACTTCCAAAAATACAAATAAACTCCAAAGTAAGTACCAAAAGTAAAGCTAAGTAGAGACACACCAAATGTCCCAAAGTCTGAGCTAGTAAGGTCTTGTACGGTCTATGTAATCCTCCTAGAAACCTAAAAATAGTTTTATATATGCATGGTGAGCATACAAGTATACTCAGTAGGAAAACCAAAGCCTCTCATGCATAAGTGGGAGAAGCATACTAATGCTCTTGTGAGAAAACAGAAGAACCAAAAGCACCTAACAAGGTATTCTAGCCATCCACACCTAACTAAGGTACACTCACCAAGTAATACAAGTCAAGTCAAGTAATATAATAATAACATCTATGGTTTGGGTTCCTCGTACCACTTCCCATTGGTTATCTGCTCATACCTTAATGGTAAATGTCCTGGTGCTTCTATCTCTTCCACAAGACCCATGTCACAACCCGCCCGTACACACCTAGGCCTCAAAGATAGTCCCAAAACCTAGGAAAATGAATCTCACCACATCCCACCTACACACACCTAGGCCACAACTGCATCACATCCCATCCGCAGACACATGGTATTGAAACGCATGACCAATTGTCTCCTATTGACCGGTCAAGGTTCCGGTGCTCCGCTAATGTGTATAGCAGCACTCGGGTCGAATCCTCGGCGATGATACTTTGTAGTAGTCGTTTGTTTTTAGTTGATTGTATTTTGATTAGGGGGGTTTGTTGCAGAGCTTAATTAAAATGATTGATTGACTATAATTGATTTAACAAATTGATAAATATTTGGGTGAGTTCATTATTAGGGAGTTAAGCTTGTGATATCCTTGATCTTTGCTTTTATATTGCATTTAAATTAACACCCACTTCACAAGTTGACGTCGATTAGAATTCCTAAGTGTTAAAGCTTTAATCCAAGCCTTAAATTAACTAGGATTCTAAAATAAATCACTACTTGTTTATGGTAGTGTATTTATGGTTCCAATAATCCATGGAAACCACATTCTAAACAAAATATGTCATTAATCCATGACATATTAAGTCCAACATACACAATGTTAAATTAACGAATACTCATCGAGAAAATAATCTCAATCACTTTACATCCCTAAATTTTGACTCACCCAAATGAGATATTTACTCAGACATTTGGGTGTTTAATATTCTGGTTATAATACTTATGATGATAAATTAAGAATAGAAGAAAAAGAAAGGGATTAGAAAAGAGTGGTACGTTGAACACACACACACGAACAATGATGATAATTAAAAACAGATTTTCGATTGAATGAGGAAGCAAAAGAAGGGAAGGGGATTAAAATGAATTTAAACTATTTTAATAACATTAATATTAAAATACAGAAGGTATAGGATAATAAGAGATATTGAAGAAGAAACTTGCATTAAAACAGAATTACAAAAGAAAGGACTTACAAAATTACAAAAATGAAGAACACAAAAGTAAGTGAGAACAAAGAGAGGAGGAAAGGTCTCTCAAGTGAAAAATTGAGTATGTCAGGTCCTCCCAAGACTTTGTAAAAGCTTTGGTCATGCCAATATGATCTCCTCTCTTCTGAAATGCCAACCCCTCTCAAGGAGAGAAGGGGAGAGTATTTATAGCCCAAGAAGTGGACTGTTTGCATTCCCAATCTATCCCTCCACTTGCATCGCCAATTTGTCTATTAATAAAGCCTAATATTCAAATATCTCCTTATTCAAAGTTGTATACAATAATGTTTTCCGACTACTCTAAAAATTTTGAGTCATTTGGACTGAAGGATCAAAATTTATGGTCGGTTGATTAAACAAAGTTAAACTGTCCATTTCAATAAAGTCTTTTTGAAGTCCATAATGTGAAAGGTTTTTTTAATATGAATATGCCTTCAAATACGAATGGTTTCTTCAAAAAAGTCTGCCGACTATATCTCCTCTTTCACACTGAAAAATATAAGCTCGATTGGATTCTTACATCAGGAGATATGTCATGTATACTATACTGATTTTAATTCTCGTCCAGAATGGTGGGCTGGACTTCAAAGATTTATTTGAGCCCCTTGAACTTGGATTTGGGCCTTGAAATTTTTATCCAAGATGACATGTAGTGTATCCCGAATTATGGTGAAGAGTTAATGTTTTTGGACTTCTGTAGTGAGCCTAGTAAATCAATCTTCAAGGCTGGTCCAGTTTATTCACAGATTCTTTGGTCTTGTTTGTTAGGACCATATGACCCTTCAAATGGCAGAATTGGATCATGGTACCTTCTAATTAAATGTTGTATATTGAAATGAGAATCCTAAAAAACAAGAAACACACAATTTGGATCAGTATAGTGACAGTTATTATTAAAACATTAAACTGACTCAATTGGACTACTTCTAAAAATGCTCAAAAATTATACTTAATATTAAAACATTAATATTTCACACAAATTATGCACATTTCATATAAAATAAGTAAAGGGGGAATATAATAAGTCATGAAAATATTAATAACATCAACTCCCCCACACTTAGTTTTTTTCATGTCCTCATGTGCAACAAATATAAAAACATGGCAAAATCATTTTCACTCACCAACAAATATTAAAATTTTGTTTTCTCCAATCAGGGGAGGGTTAGACTATTTCACTCATCCATTTTGAAATCCACCACAAGTTGTTACAGAAACAATGTTCCAAAACTAATTCAGTTTTCCATGCTCAAATTTAGAAGTGGAGAATGTGGACACTCAAAACTCACACCTCTCAAGATGATAAAATTTATTTGTAGAGGTTCACTCTTTCACCAACCAAAAGTGAAAATCTTAGAGTTTGAAAAGAGATCTCATCTTCCAATCCCTATCCAAAGTGCACAAGAATCAAGAGGTCTTTTTAAGGGGTTTTTCTGTGGCTATGGGAAAGTAGGAATATAATGTCCAAGAGAGAAAATAAGAGGGTTAAAATACCAACATAGAAAAACAATGCACATTTTTTTGAAATAAAACATGGAAGGAAATGAAAACAAATATTTAAAAGGGAATGATTGTGTGAAGAAAGACACAATAGAGGAAGAAAATATGAAGGGGATGAGAAGATGAAATATTTACAAACCACCAAACTTCTCCCAATGATATAAGAATATAATTCAAGTGTTCTTTTTTTTCCTTTTTTTCTTTGTTTTTTCGAAAGTTGACCTTGAAACAGATCTCACACTAATATCCCAACCCATGTTTGATCTCCTCACGACACTAATTGTAATAGTTATAACAAGATCAAAGGTTGAGGAAGAGTGATTTTTGACCTACCCAAGACACAACCCATTTGTTTCTTTTTTTTTTGATTTTGATTTTTTTTTGAATTTTTTTTGAACACTTTTCAATATCATTTGTACAATACATTCACTGAATGACAACCTCCCCTCCACACTAAAATGGATGCTTGCCCTCAAGCATATGATAACACACCAGAAAGTGAGGAAATGATACCCAAAAATGAAATCCATTCCCCCCCACACTTAAATTTCAAAAACTTATGCAATGAAAATCCATGTTGATATTAGGTGGGATAAGGTATTGGGCTTGTAATGTGGATATCAAAGAAAAGGTTTTCATAGGCTTGAAGGGGCTTTCAAAAGGAGGATTAATGTAAGGGTTATGGGAGGCTATTTGGCTATTGTGATTCTCATGTGGTTCAGAAAATGCCTCTATCATATTAATGCACACTAAGGTAGGAAATTCAGCTCGAAGGTCCACAAACTCAAGAATCACAAATGGGGGTGAAAACACACATTTTGAAAAGATGGCCATAGGTGGCCTTGGCATGAAATCAATTGCTTGTTCTCACGGTTTGGGAAAATCATTTTCCAAATCAAAAATTGAGCATTCAAAATGTGTTGGTTTTGACACAAAATTCTTTATCCAAAGTCATGATGAAAATACAAAATTTTTGATATGAAAACATGTCTGTTAAATCCCCAAAATGGTTGGACAAAATTTCAAAACTCGATGGTGAGTAAGCATGACTCTTTTTTTGTAATTTTTTAAGTAATTGTGTTTTTTTGGTTTTTTTTAGTTTTTAAGGTTTTTTTTAAATACACACCAACACAAGAAAGATAAAAATAAAGGGTTTGATGAATAAAGTGGTAAAAAAATGAAAGAGAGAGGAAAAAGAAGAAAGAGGTAGAGAGAGGAAGAGATAGAGATAGAGTTAAAGGGAAAGAGGTGCCCCCTGGTTTGGATTTTGTGGGTTTCCATCTCCATCTAGTGGTGGGAATACTGTGGATCCAATGGAAGTAGATGATGATCCAGGATTTTGTGTCCTCTCATAGTGATGCTTCAACCGATGTCCATTTACCATAAATTTCCTTTTGGAGGAGGGGTCTTGGACTTGCACTGCACTAAATGGGTAAACGTTAGTAATAACAAAAGGACCTTCCCAAAGAGAATTAAGCTTACCTGGGTGAAGCAAAAATCGAGAATTGAAGAGCATTACCTTTTCACCTTCATGAAATACCTTTCTCAGGATGTGTTTGTCATGGAGTACCTTAGACTTATCTTTGTACATATTGGAATTCTCATAGGATTCAAGTCGAAGCTCCTCCAGTTCATCCAATTGCAACAATCTTTCTTCACCAGATTTTTCAAGATCAAAATTACATGTTTTAACTACCCAAAATGACTTATGTTGTATTTCAACTAGTAAGTGACATGATTTACCAAAAACAAGCCAAAAAGGAGACATCCCAATGGGTGTTTTATAGGCAGTTCGACAAGCCCAAAGTGCTTCACCAAGTCTTTCAGGCCAGTCTTTTCTGGTGGGTTTTACAATTCTCTCTAGAACTCTTTTCACTTATCTATTAGAAAGTTCAGCCATTACATTTGTTTGGGGGTGATATGCAGTTGAAGTTTTATGTACAACCCCATTCTTTTTCAGAAGAGCTTCCATGGTTCTATTACAAAAATGGGTTCCTAAGTCACTGATCAAGGCACGTGGTGTGCCAAATATTTGGAAGATGTGGGTCTTTAGGAACTCACTAACAGTATGAGCATCATCCTTCCTAGTGGGTTTGGCCTCAACCCACCTTGAAACATAATCGACCGCAAGAAGAATGTATGAGAATCCATTGGAAGGGGGAAATGGTCCCATGAAATCGATGCCCCAAACATCAAAGATTTCACAAAAGATTAAGGGATTTTGGGGAATTTCATTTCTTTTGGAGATTATGCCAAACTTTTTTCATGTGGTACATGATTGAAAGAACTCATGTGAGTCCTTGAAGAGGGAAGGCCAGAAGAATCCAGAGTCTAGGACCTTTCGGGAGGTCCTTTGTGGTCCAAAGTGGCCACCACCAGGCATTGAGTGACAAAATTCTAAGATGGAAGAATATTCATCTTCATCAACACATCTCCTAATTACCATGTCTGCCCCAGTTTTCCAAAGTTTATTTTCTTCCCAAAAATAGTATTTTGAATCACTTTTCAACTTCATTTTTTGTTCTTTTGAAAAATTTTCAGGAAAAACACCAGAAACCAAGTAATTTACAATTGGGGAATACCATGGTATTTTTGGAGTGATAGATGAAAGGTGCTCAGTAGGAAATTCAGGATCGATGATTTCTGAATGAGAAGAATTAGAAATTCTACTCAAGTGATCAGCCACAGGGTTTTCTTTTCCAGGTCTATCTTTGATTTCAAGGTCAAAATCTTGGAGAATTAGAATCCATCTTATTATCCTTGGTTTGGAATCACTTTTCTTGAGTAAGAACTTAATAGCAGAATGGTCTGTGAAGATGATGATTTTGGCACCTAAGAGATAGGGCCGAAATTTATCTAAGGCATAAACCACAGCTAAAAGTTCCTTTTCAGTCACAGTGTAGTGAGATTGAGTTTCATCCAATGTTTTTGAGGCATAATAGATGACATGAGGAATTTTTTCTCTTCTTTGACCAAGAACAGCCCCAACAACTCTATCAGAAGCATCACACATCAATTCAAAGGGTAAAGACCAATCAGGGGGTTGGATTATCGGGGCAGATGTGAGAGCAGTTTTGAGTTCAATGAAGGCTCTCTTGCAAACCTCATCAAAATGGAAAGTGACATCATTTTGGAGCAAACGAGTGAGTGGTAGGGAAATCCTACTGAAGTTATGGATGAATCTCCGATAGAAACCGGCATGACCGAGGAATGAACGGATGTCTCGAATAGAAGTGGGTGGAGGAAGTGATTGGATCACTTCAATTTTTTGCAGAATCAACTTCAATACCATCTTTTGAAACTATGTGCCCTAGAACAATCCCATTTGAAACCATGAAGTGACATTTTTCAAAATTTAACACAAGGTTGCACTTGACACACTTTTGGAGGACAAGAGAGAGTGAATTCAAACAAGATTCAAATGACTCACCATAAATGGTGAAGTCATCCATGAAGACTTTCATGCAGTGTTCAATTAATTCGGAGAAGATACTCATAATACACCTCTGGAATGTTGCAGGAGAATTACAAAGTCCAAAAGGCATTCTTCTATATGCATATGTTCCAAAGGGGCATGTGAAAGTAGTCTTTTCTTGGTCCTGAGGTGAGATTGGGATTTGAAAATAGCCAGTGTATCCATCAAGGAAGCAATAGTGTGACTTTCCGGCTAATATTTCTAGCATTTGATCCAGGAATGGAAGAGGGTAGTGATCTTTTCGTGTTTCAGCATTCAATTTTCGATAATCGATGCATACACGCCATTTGTTCTTCACTCGAGTTGTGACTACCTCCCCATGTTCATTTGTGACAACAGTTATCCCACCCTTCTTAGGTACAACTTGAATTGGACTAACCCATTCACTATTCGAAATTGGGTAGATAATACCAGCTTGAAGAAGCTTGGTGATCTCTTCCCTAACTACCTCAAGGATGAGTGGATTGAGTCTCCTTTGTGGTTGTATAATTGGTTTGGATGATTCCTCAAGATGGATGTGATGCATGCAAAGGGCAGGGTTGATTCCTGGTATGTCATCTAGGGTCCAACCTAAGGCCTTTTTGTTTTCCTCTAACACTTGAACAAGTTTGGACTCCTCGGTTTCAGTAAGTGTGGCAGAGATAATGACAGGATATGAGTGATCATGGAAGAGGAATTCATATTTCAGGTGTGCGGGAAGAGGTTTCAGATCAGTCTCATATTTCGCTTTTGGGCTCGACAACTTAGGAATGGAAGAAGGGACTTCAGTTGCTTCAGGTTCATTTTCCTTAATACTGTCCAAGGTGGAGCAGTAGAGATCAGAGTTGATGTGGGATTCAAGAGAGTTTTCAAGTTCCTCTAGATTGATGGAGTCTATGAATGAGAGGTCCACATCAACTTCACCATTTATGACTTTGTTAATCATGGTGCATATTTCATAAGATCCTTTATCATTAGAACATGAAGAACATGGTGGATTGGGGTTCGATTGACTCTTAGAAGTGTCCTCAGAAGCATGGATTGAGAATGCAGAGTGATCCTCAGATGGGTATCGCATGGCTTGGAAAATGTTGAACTTGACCAGTTGGTCACCGAATTCCATGGATAGGATGCCTGAATGGACATCAATCTTGGTTCTCGCAGTCATGAGGAATGGTCTTCCTAGAATTAGGGGAGATCGAGAAGATTTCGTCTCACCTTCCATGTCAAGGACATAGAAATCAGCAGGGAAGATAAGATCATTGACTCGGACAAGGACATCCTCAATTATTCCCTCAGGACTGGCTGTGCTTCGATTGGCTAACTGAATGACAACACCCGTTGGGTGCAAGGGACCTAGACCAAGGTTGGAGAATATGGATTTGGGCATGAAATTAATTGAGGCTCCTAGGTCTATGAGTGCATCATCAAATTAGGAACTTCCAATTTGGAATGGGACTATAAAGGTCCCCTGATCTTTGCACTTTATGGGAATATACTGTTGGGTGGAGACATTTTCAAAGGTCCTAAGTTGCCTCTTGTGGGTACACAACTCCTTGAGAAACTTGTCATACTTAGGAATTTGTTTTATGGAATCTAAGAGGGTAATGTTGACTTCAACACGTCTAAACATGTCGAACATTTCAAGATCAGGTTCAAAGGACTTCCTTGGTTTAGAAACGGCTTGAGAAAAAGGAATTGGATTCCTGAGTGGAATGGAAGAAGGTGATGGAATGGATTCAGATTCCTTTTCAATTTTCTTTTTCTTTTCATCTTCTAGGTCAACATTCAAAGGAGGGTTTGAGGATTTATCTTGAGGCATAGCAAGTTGCTTTCCTGATCTAAGTGCAATTGCACTTACATTACCCTTAGGGTTGGGTAATGGTTGAGCTGGGAGTTGGGAAGAATTTGATTGTTGTTGTTGGATCAGGTGGGATGCAAGTTGACCTATTTGAGTTTCAATGTTTTTAAGGCTAGAACGGGTGAAGGAGGCAAGATCTTCCACTGCACTTTCCCATGGTTTCTTGGAAGAAGAGGCTTGTCCCGGATTGGGATTACCTTGATTTTGGTTCTTGGGAAAGCTATTGTATTGGGTTGGGAATTGGAAAGGCTCATTCGGATAGTGGAATCCAGGAGGAGGATTGTTCCTTTGAGGTTGAGGAACAAAAGGATAAGGTTAATGGAAGTTACCACCACCTTGACCATATTGTAATTGGTTTGGGTTTTGAGGAGGGAATTGAGTGGGGTGAGATATGGGATTACCATACCTAAGGCCTTGGTTATAGGAAGAAGAGAAGGGCTCAGAGCGAGGTTGGTTGAAGTTTCTAACAAACTGACCTGATTATTGAGGGTTGGGGTTCCGCTGAGCATATACTGCATTGAGCTCCATTGGTCTGGATGAATTAGATTGATCCTCTTGAAGTTGTGGACATGTGTCTGTTGGATGAGCTGGGGAGCTACAGATTCCACAATTCTTGATAAGTCCAGGGAATAGTGACTGTGGAGAAGATGAGGTTGGGGCTTTGGTAGCCACCGCTAGTTGACGCACAAGACCTGTAAGTTCACTCATCCACTGAGTCATCTTGTTAGGCTCTATGGATTGATTATCTTGGGCTTGTTTGACTTGAGCATGTGCTCGATTATGGAATTGTTGTGTGTTTGCAGCCATGTTACTTATGAGATCTCTTGCAGATGCAGGAGTTTTATCAACAAGAGCACCACCACTTGCGGCATCTATGAGAGTTCTCTCTATAGACAATAACCCCTCATAGAAGTATTGGATCAAGAGTTGGTCAAGAATTTGGTGGTGTGGGCAGGTTGCCACAAGCTTTTTGAACCTCTCCCAGTACTCATGGAGTGATTCACTTGGGAATTGACGTATACCACTTATTTCCTTTCGAATGGAAGCGGTACGAGAAGCAGGAAAGAATTTTTCTAGAAAGAGACGCTTCATGTCATTCCATGTAGTTATGGAACCAGGAGGGAGGTAGTAGAGCCATGACTTTGCAGAGTCAGCTAGGGAGAAAGGGAATGCTCGGAGTTTGATTTGTTCTTCAGAAACCCCTTGAGGCTTCATGGTAGAGCACACCACTTGGTACTCTTTAAGATGTAGATGCGGATCCTCACCAGCTAGCCCATGGAAATGAGGTAGAAGATGAATCAAACCCGATTTGAGTTCAAAGTCAGCCTCTATGTTTGGATATTGAATACCAAGGGGTTGGTAATTCATATCAGGGGCAGCAAGTTCTTTCAATGTTTTTTCCCTAGGATTGGCCATATCGAATTCAATTGGTAGGGAAATGATTGGTTCTTGGGTGATTTGGTTATCCCTAATGGTCCTCCTAAGTCGACGAAGAGTTATATCAATTTCAGGGTCAAACAAATCTGAGGGATTGTTTTGGAGGCTACAGGGAATTCAAAGAGATTTATAAAGGATGAGTAAGGTGAGTTTTTCTTTGTATTTTTTTCAGTTTATGATTTTTAAGAGGAAGACGGGTTTTTCTTTGTGTTTTTTTTCAATTTTTTTTAAAAAATTTTGTTTTTTTTTGGTTTTTTTACAATAACCAGAAACTAATTACTACATAAAGCACCATCCCCGGCAACGGCGCCATTTGAAACGCACGGACGATTGTCGCCTATCGACCGGTCAAGGTTCTGGTGCTCCGCTAATGTGTATAGCAGTACTCGGGTCGAATCCTCGGTGATGATACTTTGTAGTAGTCGTTTGTTTTTAGTTGATTGTATTTTGATTAGGGGGGTTTGTTGCAGAGCTTAATTGAAATGATTGATTGACTATAATTGATTTAACAAATTGATAAATATTGGGGTGAGTTCATTATTAGGGAGTTAAGCTTGTGATATCCTTGAGCTTTGCTTTACATTTCATTTAAATTAACACCCACTTCACAAGTTGACGTCGATTAGAATTCCTAAGTGTTAAAGCTTTAATCCAAGCCTTAACTTAACTAGGATTCTAAAATAAATCAGTACTTGTTTATGTTAGTGTATTTATTGTTCCAATAATCCATGTAAACCACATGCTAATCAAAATATGTCATTAATCCATGACATATTAAGTCCAACATACACAATGTTAAATTAACGAATACTCTTCGAGAAAATACTCTCAATCACTTAACATACCTAAATTTTGACTCACCCAAATGAGATATTTACTCATAAATTTTGGTGTTTAATATTCTGGTTATAATACTTATGATGATAAATTAAGAATAGAAGAAAAAGAAAGGGATTAGAAAAGAGTGGTACGTTGAGCACACACACACGAACAATGATGATAATTAAAAACAGATTTTCGATTGAACGAGGAAGCAAAAGAAGGGAAGGAGATTCAACTGAATTTAAAATATTTTAATAACATTAATATTAAAATACAGAAGGTGGAGGATAATAAGAGATATTTAAGAAGAAACTTGCATTAAAACAGAATTACAAAAGAAAGGACTTACAAAATTACAAAAATGAAGAACACAAAAGTAAGTGAGAACAAAGAGAGGAGGAAAGGTCTCTCAAGTGAAAACTTGAGTATGGCAGGTCCTCACAAGAATTTTTCAAAGCTTTGGTCGTGCCAATATGATCTCCTCTCTTCTAAAATTCCAACCCCTCTCAAGGAGAGAAGGGGAGAGTATTTATAGCCCAAGGAGTGGACTGTTTGCATTCCCAATCTGTACCTCCACTTTCATCGCCAATTTGTCTATTCAGAAAGCCTAATATTCAAATATCTCATTCTTAAAAGTTGTAGAAAATAATGTTGGCCGACTACTCTCAAAATTTGGAGTCATTTGGACTTAAGGATCAAAAGTTATGGCCGGTTGATTAAAAAAAGTTAAACTGTCCATTTCAATCTAGTCTTTTTGAAGTCCATAATGTGAAAGGGTTTTTGAATATGAATATGCCTTCAAATCCGAATGGTTTATTCAACAAAGTCGGCCGCCTATATCTCCTATTTCACACTGAAAAATATCAGCTCGATTGGATTCTTACATAAGGAGATATGTCATGCATACTATACTGATTTTAATTCTCGGACAGAATGGTGGGCTGGACTTCAAAGATTTATTTGAGCCCCTTGTACTTGGATTTGGGCCTTGAAATTTTTATCCAAGATGACATTTAGTGACTCCAGAATTATGGTGGAGAGTTAATATTTTTGGACTTCTGGATTGAGCCCAGTAAATCAATCTTCAAGGCTGGTCCATTTTGTTCATAGATTCTTTGGTCTTGTTTGTGAGGACCATATGAACCTTCAAATGGCAGAATTGGCTCATGGTAAATTCTAATGAAATGTTTTATATTGAAAGGAGAATACTAAAAAACAAGAACCACATAATTTGGATCAGTATATTGACAGTTATTATTAAAACATTAAACTGACTCAATTGGACTACTTCTAAAAATGCTCAAAAATTATACTTAATATTAAAACATTAATATTTCACACAAATTATGAACATTTCATATAAAATCAGTAAAGGGGGAATATAATAAGTCATGAAAATATTAATAACATCAGGTACACAACCACACCTCATCCCGAAGACACTTAGTAAAGCACACCACATATCATTCCAAAGACACCTGGGAAAGTGCAACTCGCCCACATACACCTAGTCCTCACAACCATACCACAACCTACCCGAAGATTCTTGGGATAATAATGCCTATAAGAGGGAGCATGGAAGATCTATTAACTAACCATCCATCCTCTCACTAAGATGTTGGGAAAAGACACCTCTCCCATGATGATGGGGGTGTTCAACACATAGTGCTCAACTAGGGTAGGGTGCATATAGAAATCAAAAGGAAATACATGTATATATATAATACCAAGCACTCAGCCCAAAATATGGGGTTACAACCAAAAAAACTCATGATACCACCTTTACTGCTACCTCTAAAAGCACAACACCACAAAAATCCACAAACTCACTTCATACCCCCAGCCAATTCATTAAAAAAATTATCATTCCTTATTAATAATTCAATTATTCATTATATCTCTACCTAGGAAACTAACAATCACAATTGTCAATAAGAAAAATAGAAAAATAGTCAACAATACCATAGTCATTTTAGATGGAAAAGATCCTGCTAATTTGACACACTTCATATTTCTGCTCCATTTAACACCCATTCATGCTATAACATATCGATCTTGAGACATGGGGTGAAGCTTTCTACAGGATAATCATGGAGAAGCTCTGGGAAAACTACCCATAACAACCACTTCCATCATCATTATTTAAAGTCATTCCACCCAATCCATCATCTCAACCACAACACACACCCAACTCATAGCCGCACCCAACAACACAAACAAAACACAACCCGGTTATAGTCCCACTGCACAACATTGCTCATCCATTCCAAAATAAATTAATATCTCAACCTAATATTCCATTAAACCACCCAAACCACCCCACACATATTCATACCCTTAACAGTAGAACCACACAACCATATGTGGCACAATTTCCATATTTAACAAGGCTCCCATTCTTTAATTCCACTTTTTAATTCATGGGTGATCATAGAACAAGTTTGATCTTGGGGAATACATTTATTTAACTGAATATACATGGTTATTAAATTTCATATATACATCCATTCAACACATGATAAAAAATAAGACATAATAGGTGTACAAACAAAGACCACCAACGACCATGATTTTTAGTAGGTATATAGCCCATACAATTCACAATATTGATCGAAAAATCAGTAAAAAAATGCGAGCATCATCACTTTCCCCAACCCCTGTTATTGATTTGAAACTGATTCAATTATATTTATTAAATTTGGATTCAACTATCTTTACATGAGAAACATTCGTACACCCACCATCATGACACAAAATTTAGAGAGATGAAGGGATCCCCACTTCATAGAACAGATGATCAACAGTTCCTCCTTATGCCAAAACAGGGAGTGTAAATGCAGTAGGAAAAATCCTCCACCGAAACACAATCCAAATTCCACAACACAAGCACATGATCACTAGAGGAAGAAAGGTTATGGGAACCTTTTTCCAAGAGAAAGGATAAGGAAAGAAATGGGAGAGGTCATGTTCTTTGACTATTTAAAATCCTAGGGATAGTTATGAATTTAAATATATATTTAATATCCCTTGAAATTGATTCAAAACCACTTAAATTTGATTTTAAACTCAATTCACGTCAAAGGAAATGTTAAAGGGGTGAAATTGGAAAAACTGGGGAAAACTGTAATTTTTGAAAAACTATAAGAAATGACTCACTATTGGGTGAGCCAACATTGTGAGTCACCGGTGAATGATTCAAAATTGGGTGACTCACCATTGGAAGAGCTACCAGTGCATGAGTCACTGTTGAATGAGTCACCGCTGGACGAGTCACCATTGCGAGTCACCACTGGAGACCTATCAGTGTGAGTCATCGTTGCAACTCAACATTGTGACCTATAGGCGTGAGTCACCATTAAGACTCACCATCATGTCATTACTGTCTTATTGGTCCCGACACACCATTGCAAGTCACCGACGCGACTCACCATTGGGATGATCTACCACTAAAAAAACTGAAATTTTGGAAAACTCCTGAAATGAGTCACTATTACCTCCTAGAACAACTTAAAGACCAGATTTTCACAAAGTAATGGACTAGAGATGTTCAAGACATTACAACGAGTAACTAATATTTTCATTTTTAAATATTATTTAAATTAAATTCAATAGAGACACTATATGCCTCCATATCATTAAATCAAATAATAAAACATTCATAAAAACTAACAATATAACACACGGTTTATTTAACATGAAAAATTTAAAATTAATTGAAATCAATATTTTTATTCTTCTCCTTATCATATATTTGATTAAAACCACAAAGAACCAATCAAATTACTTCTTCTTCCTCAAGTGTATCCATAGCTTTGTGAACTAGGTATCTAAACCATAGGATCTTTCAAACACCAATGACATGCTAGCATCATAAATTAAAAGTGTTTTTAGAGGATATGATATGATTAAATGGATTGTACAAAATAAATAATGTATAATTCTATAAAAATAGATTATAACTTTAACTATCTGAGGGGTTTCATGTCACTAGGATGGTCACTCATTATCAGGTAGCTCACACATCACTAGGAAGGAGGAGAGTTTGGTGATCATCACTGATAAAGTGATTTTTATTGGCTGAAATTAGGTTTAGAGAATCAGTGATTTGAGGATTCAGTGGGAAGGGGGTGGGGGAGTAAGTACATTATATTATATTATTTTTTATATATTTCACGGTAATTTTTTTTAAAACTGCTACAAAATAAATTCAGATTTTTAGTGGTAGTTTCCTAAAGCGCCACTAAAAAAATGCATTTAAATAATGAATTTATCATAGTGGTATTTTGTAACACCATGTACCGGGATGTGGTATAAACTAGTTTTAATTTTTATTAAAAACCGTATTTATTTGATTTATTTTCATAAAATATTTATATTTAAATGTTTTGGATTTTTATACATGGTTAGATATCCAAGAATGATAATTTGGATTGAACCTTGGATCGACCTTTTGTATTAGAATCCTATAGAGGTGCCAGGGGAATCAAGTATCTAGAATTGGCTGGGATAGGGGTTGATTTTGTTGCTATTTTTCATCATTAGGAATGTTTATAGGAAGTTTTATGGAATTTAGATTGTTTGGAAGTGTTTTGGTAGGAATTCTTTGAATTATGAAAAAATGGATTTTTAGTCGCAGTGTATGACTGGGGTGATTCCTAGGCTATGGCTGGATTAGGGGAGATGTAAGAGATTTTTGAAATTTTCCCAAATCTAAAAACTTACATACTGTAGGGGAGAAAATATATATATTATGTATCTAATTAATATCTATTATGTATGAGGAAATAATATTATATACGGTTTTTTATATAAGAGAAGAACATTATGTATGATATATATATATATATATATATTACATATGAAGAATCTAGATAAGTTATATATCTTACATATGGAAATATATATTATGTATGGACTAAATATATTATGTAAGTGTTTTCTATGTAAGTCAAAAAAACTTATGTATTAAGGAATAATCTTATGTAAAGGTTTTTGTAAGGAAAAAACCTTATGTATTGAAGAAAATATCACACATGGGTTTTTCACCATAGGGGAAAACCTTATGTATCAAAAATATATTATGTATGGAATTCTACCTTATTAAAATATATTATTCATAAAGGATACAATGTTACTTATAGATTTTTCCTAAGGGAAAAACCTTATGTATGAAGTAACAGTTACATATAGATTTTTCCTAATGGAAAAACCTTATACCCAAGGAAGTATATTACATATGATGGGGGAGTTAGTAAATTTGGTAAAGTCATATAATTCATAAGGTTTTACTCTAGATAATATGTACATATAGGGTGATGTGAAAGGTTTTGGGGTTTACCAAAAATTGAATATGGAGACTTTTTTATAGATTTTTTCTAAAATAATTAAAATGATTAATTAAGTTAGGAATCAAATATAAAAGGGAAATTTGAGTTAGTTTAACCATATTTCCATAGACACACCCATGATATCTCTCTCATTCTTTTTTTCATCTATAAGTTATATCTTTATCTATTATCATGTGTTTTTCATGCCATTAATTTCTAAGAGTAGCCAAGGGTAAGGATAGGCTTCTCCTAGGTGTTATTATTGATTTTTTTTCATAATTTTAAAGAATTATGATGGTTATGGATGTTTATTACCTATTTTATAGATTTTGTTATAATATTATATTTATCCCTTTTGAGCTTAAATCAGCTACGAATATTCAATAATAATATTATTACAAGCACAAGGTAGATGGTCCCTAAATTATCCTTAAGTCCAATATCTCTTTCTATGTGTGTATGATGTGTGGTCATGTTGACCTAATGCGTGCTTAGCCTAAAAACTAAATAAAATGGTTTATGAATTATGGTATGTGAAAACCTCTTACTCAGGCCATGAGAGGACCATGGGTAAGTGTAGAGCCTAACTATTTGGATGATAAGTAAGGTGTTTCATGTTCTAGAGAAAAAAATAATAATTTGAAAGAAAACTTGATGGGTTCCCTAAGTGTAATGATAATATAGTGAGTTAAAAATAGATTTTATAGGATGATCTCTAGGATGATAATGGGTGGTAAAAGTGAAAAGTGAGAACCATTTATATTTTTATTGTGATAAATGGTAAAAATTCATTGATGAATCATATTGAAATGTGACAATTGTATTTTGTTGATAAAATGAATATCTATATCTCTTATTAGATTAAAGGTTCTAGGGAAGGATGTGGTTCCCATTAGATGATTTATAAAAGGTTATTGGGAAATATATGGTCCCCCTTGGGTGGTATTATAAAAGGTTTCAGGGTAGGATGTGGTTCCCCCTAGGCGGTATTATAAAAGGTTTCAAGGTAGGATGTAGTTCCCCCTGGGTGGTATTCTAAAAGGTTCTTGGGTAGAATGTGGTTCCCCCTAAGTGATTTCTAAAAGGTTATGGGATAGGACATGGTTTCCCTTGGGTGGTATTATAAAAGGTTCTAGGTATGGATGTGGTTCCCCTTGGGTGATTTATAAAATGTTATGGGGTAGGACGTGTTTCCCCCTTGGTGGTATTCTAAAAGGTTCAGGGGAGAATGTGGTTCCCCACAGGTGGTTATGAATTATGTTTATATATATCTAGAACTAGATGAACTAGGTATGAACATTCCTTAGTTTCACCATATATCCCAAGGAAAAAATGGTTTATTTATTTATGATTTCATTTTTTTATTATGGAACATCAATATGTACTTTTATTGTATTGAATATATTTAGGGACACTATTTGTGGTGTCCTACCGAGTTGTACTTGCATCTTTCTTAGGCCACTGTGGGTACCTAACACACCTATTATATGTTGGTATAAAATATTATTTATTTTTCCTAATGCAACACATTGGTTGATCAGGGTTATCTATCTTGAGGAAATTTTTCATTCAAGCACTAACTATTCCTAATTCCTTATTATATTTTGTGTTTTCTATTTATGAAATCAGAAGAAATTTGAGGGTTTTATTATGGAATGAAAATCATAAAATAAAATTTCATATATAATGTATATATAATGGATGTAGTTAGAAATAAATAACTTAGTCCAAGGTTTAACTACTCGGGTTCCTTCATTATTCATTATTATTTCCAAAATTTTATTTGATATTCCATCCCATCATACATGGACTATTATTCCCTAAATTGAGTGTGATATTTAGAATTCTTAGTATATCTCTTCAACACACTAAACCTCACCTCATATAATGGTCAATAATGATGAACACACCTCAATTGAGTGCATGAAACCTTCCAAGACCCAACTCCATCATATGTTATTTCATCCCTTTAACGCACTAAACTCCATCATATGAAGAGCATGCTCGAGAGAAGGGGGATGTTGATTTATTAGATAATATAATGAGTTTGAGATTAATTCCAAGGAATTTTGGATGATCACTAAACCAACCCATAGTACTTCTCCCTCCCTCACCCACCAAAAATAAAAACATTAAGAATTAAATAGCAATAATTTTGGAACACCATGAATCCTTCTACGAGACCAATCTTAGGGTTAGTTACTCACTATCGTGAATATTAGAGAGGTAAAATAGAATAATAAAAAATTGAAAAGAAAGACTGATATAAGAACAAGAAAAATATTTTAAAAATTTATAATACTATTACAACAACATAAACCCTCATTAGATATATAAAATGGACAATTTTTTTACAAGTATACGGAGTAAAAATTTATCGAATGAGGTGTGAAAACTTTTCACTCCAAAATCTATCATCCTAAATCTATCACATAATTAGATCATTTAATGGATGAATATAATAAAGTGTCCTTCATTTAAGTTATTCCCCTATTTATTTCAAATACTCCCTCCAAATTTCATCTTTATTGACCATATGCATCGAAAGTTAATATATAATTACTCGATAAAATATTCCTGACTTGGTAGACTGTTTCAATTCCAATGTGCTAGTTTTCTATGCCTTTATGACCTTGAAATTGAAAAAATTAAAAGTATTAATATTTAATTAAAACTTTCTTTGTAATTTTATATATATTTAAATAATTTTTCATCTAATTTGTTTTGGTAATTTGTGAGATATGGGAACATGTTTAAAATTCATCCAAACGATACACATATTTTGAGGCCATAGTTTTTAGCTTCATTTGGGCCTCAAATTGTTATATTAAACCCTTGGTCTAGTTGGATGAAATGAATAATAATTAATATTTAATCCTAAAAAAATAAAATTCAAAATTTATATTAGTTTATAAAAATTCATGGCCAAAATATGAAACTGATTTAAAATATTTAAAAATCAATAATTAGGATATTTTCACAATTAAGGTAATTTCTTTATTAAAACATAAAAATGAGAAAATTAACCTTAAAATAAAAAAATTATAGGATTAAAATATTTCTATTATAGTATATAATATATGAAAACATGAGTTTAATTAGTACCTAATAATACTTCATAGTTATAGTTCAGGATAAGGGAAAGGTCCTTATAAATGACGGACAATCAGGGTTTTCAAGTTGGAGTATGAGAGATGGGACTGGGCCAAGACTTAAGACTAGTTTTTCAGTATTCCCCAATTTTTTTAGTTATTTTTTGTTCTTATTGTATAAAATTTTCACATGAGGTATCCTAATGATTGTTTTATTCTTTTATGACATACACATTAGTACATATTGATATAGCATGGGTTGATATCTTGTTTATTGGCTTTTAGATATGATGAATAATTGTATTTTTTATTATGATGGATGCTATTTTTCTACTTCCTCTATTATTTTTGACTACCTTATACATATATCATACTCTCCCCATGTTATTACTAGACCCCTTAGTAGTTGAAAACTTATGGAATATGGGGAGGCGTGCATGAGGTCATGTGGATCTCTAATTTGGTTACTATAGTGTGATCCAGGTTTGGGTGTTACAAAGTGTCATATGAGATTTTTTTGTCTTTCTATTTGGGATATGGTATATATTAGATAAGATTAGTTGGAACTTGGGATAGTCATTATGTTGTGTTCCTGGAAAACACCTGCATTAGATGAAGTCCAAGTTTCTAGGGAGTTGGGATTTCTATTCTTGATTTTTTATATTATAGTTGAGTTTATTATTACAAAGAATTATATTTTATATTTATTTATTTCAAGTTTTTACTCTTTTACAGGGGTGAAAATAGGCGTTCATTCATTCATTATATCAGGAACATAGGTTCACATGACATGTGCATTCTTATGAGTGATTATGATACAAGTTTGGAAAAGGAAAATAGGTTTTGGTTATTCAAAGTGTCAATAATAACTTATTTGGTATTTTTATAAATAACTTATTGTTGGAACTCTACTTAATCGAACCACATGGATACAAATGATATTGTAAAAAGAAAAAGAAAATGATGATATATGTCATGGTTATTTAAAGTGTCAAAAATTACTTATTTGGTGATTTTTTAAATAAATTATTGGTGACATTGTACTTAATTGAACCAAAAGGGTATAATTTTCCTAATATAAATCATTATAATATGATGTTGTTTATATGCATGTGGATGTGAATTTGGTCCTTGAGGGGGTGGTTTGGTGTACAGATTCCTAGTGAGGATTATTACCCTAGAGTGGGTAGTTGGATTGAGTATAAGATACTTGATATATATATATATATATATATGATAACCATAGAGAAGGTGTATTGTCTTGTGCGTTACCTTGAGGCATAAAATATGGGAGCATGTATGTTGCAATTAATTTTTCCTTGTGTGGGATATGGTTTATGGGATATGAAGAAGAGCCTACTCACATTGAGATACAACTCATGATATTAGTGAGTTGGGTGTTATAATTGAATAGTGGGAAATTTTTATATTATTTTTTGAGATGATTTGTGACATGTGAGGGTAACCCAGAAGAGGGGTTAACATAAGGTTTCTAGTTCCTTTAGATATGGGAATCATGGGTAAATGATGTGTGGATTATATTGATGCATGATATGTGCTATTGAGTATGTAGTATAAGTATGCGGTGGATGACTTGTGTATAGTGTTGGGAGAAAAATCACAGAGGAAGTTTCATGTGTGGGATGAGTTTGAAATACAAGGGTGGTATGGTAAACTGGTTGATTAGGAAAGTAATCCTAGTATTAATGAGATATGAATTGATATTTAATAATTAGAATAGTATGACAAAGTAGCACCAAGTTGTATGCCTACTTTGGTATGCTTGTTTTGGTAATAGGGTTTTCAAGTACAATTGTGAGTTGATTTAGATGGATAATATATTACCATGGGTTAAAAGAGCGAGGATTTATTAACCTACATGATAGGTGAATTGGTGTAACTTAAACTTACCCTAGGGTAGGTAATCTTGGAATTTTATTGGGCACAAATAACCTTGTATGAAATGTGAGACATGTTTATGGGTGAATTGTGGGAAATCTCTAGGATAAGTAGATGGAATTAGGTGAGCTACATGAATATTTGGTGGGGTCATGTTAACATATGGAAATTCATGATGGTTTCACATGATTCCTTCCTAGTGTATGTATAGGCCATTTTGGGACATGCATGTTCGACCCCTTGAGACCAGTTTGAAATAAGATCTTGAATGTTGTGATGGGGTCTAGGACTCCTTAGTTTCCAAAATTCATAATGTTATGTCATGGGCTATTGATGAGATTAGTGGATGATCACACTTGGATAATGATCATATGTGATATGATGGTAGAAAGGTGTGACACACCTTGTAACGATTAAGGAATAGGAAAGGGTGTTGACCCTTGATGCTATGACATGATTCAGTTAGCGTAGGGGTGTATCTAGGGAATAGTTAGGTGTGATCAGCTGACAGGAACCAGTGGATCAATGTATGACCAATGTTTATAATTAGATATCTGTAGTGTGATAATGGAATGAATGAGAGGTCATAATATTGTGGATATGTTAATATAGTCAACTAATATGAGAGATGGATTGTGATTTTTGGAGTGTGTAATGTGGTGATTTGTTCATTGGGTATTATGAAACACCAAGGGGATGAGTGGCTCAATGTGATGGATAAGGAATCCAAAATTTACTCAACTATAATGAGTTGGGAACCTATGTGATTGTGAGTTATTGGAGAGACTATTTGGGGCCCATAGTTTGATGTAATTTGAGAGTTTCATGACAATGAAAATTTTTGTAGACCTTGAGTTAAATTTATTATGACCAGGTGTATAATTGTGGATTATTGATGGTATTATAAAATGGTTACGTAGGGTGATGTGAAATCATCGGAACCCTTTCAAGAAATATAAGCAAGGATATTGAGTGTTATATTTTTTCTAGAGGTGGATATTAAGTATGTTTGTGCTCATGGATTGATTATGAGTTGGGAAATTATATGGTGGGGAGCACACCATGGATTGTCTAAGTGCATGGCTATCATTCTGAGCAGTTTTCGATAAACATCGAGGGTGATGTGTTAGTGGACCCAACTCAGAGGTGGTTAAATTTTTGTATAGGATATTTGACTTAGGTGGTTGAGTTATATATGGTAAGTGGAAGGTACCTAGAGGTGGGTGAGAATTTATTATAATTATATTGAGTTAGTATGTTTGGTAACTGATAGCTGATAGAAGTGGGATAACAGTTGGATAATATGAATGAATATGTGTTTTATGAAAGAGACCGATAAAGTAACTAGGATGGTGGGATATCAATAATCATAGATAAGTACATTTTTTGGTGATTATTCAGGGATTCATATTTTGGATATAGTATCAAGAGTGAGATGACATGTTTTGATGAGAATGGACATGTGATTCCTGAATGTAACATCAGTTGAGTGTTGATTTGTTATAGACTAGTGAATTCAACCAATGGTACATGATGTCCTTGGATCAAGAATTCATGAATTCTTCTAGTATTAGGGCATTATCATGGGTTGGTGGAAATGATCATCATCACGATGTACGATCCAAATATTTTTTAGGTTTGGTTGGTGTATTGGGGTATTGTCTAGGGAATTTACACATGATTGAATGTGTTGATTAAAAAAGGGCTGAAACATGTCATTTGGAGAACAATTAAAATTATATTGAACCGAGGTAGGAGGTTCTTGGGGTTTTGAGGAGTGGAGTTGGTTTGGGTTTAATATTATCCCAACAATAACTAGAAAGAGACCTAGAATGTGGGTTGTGTATCAGGGATCATTGAATGGGATGATCCCCAAAGGATACATGAGGATACTTTTGGTGAGGGTTGCAGAAAGCTCTTGATATATAGGTGCATCTGAGCACTGGTTATCATCATAAGATAGATGGGAAATCTAAGTGTTCTATCTATACATTATAAGACATTTTATGGGTGTGTGCCTTGGATTTTGGGGGTTTATGGGAGAACTACTTTGGACTTGTAGAGTTTTCCTATAACAACAGTTATTAGGAATCAATTTAGATAGTGAATTTTGAGGATTTATATGGTAGTCCATATCGAACACCACTATATTGGTTGGAGGTTATGAAGTATATGGTTAATGGTATGAGTATCATATAGGATATATTAGAGAATATTTGGCCAATTAGGAAGTGATTGGTGACTGATCAGAGTAGATAGAGGTTGTATACTAACCGGAGACATTGTTCTTAGAAATTTAAGGTGGGTGATTAAGTATTTCTATGGGTGTCAACTAGATTTGTATATCACCATATTCATAGGAAAGGTAAATTGGCACCTAAGTATGTGGGGAAATTTGAGATTATATAAAAAATTGGTACAATGGAATACCAGTTAGCTCTTCCTTAGTATTTTAGTGCTTTTCATGACATATTTAATGTATCAAATCTTTTCCAATATCATAACAATCTGTCTCATGTAATAAATACTAATGTCATTGAGCTTGAGGTTGATGCATAATTTTAGGATTATTCAGATCATATTCTACATTGAAGTGAAAAGTATATACACATGAAGATAGTTCCTCTAGTGAGAGTGTAATGGAAGCAAATGCTTATATTGGAGGAGATATGGAAGTAAGAGTTTTACATGTAGGAGAAGTGGATGAAGTTATTCACTAATGAGGCCTAATGATGTTTGGGAACAAATCATGATGATGAGAAGCTGTATGGTTGATATTTTATAACAATAAATATTGGGACAAGGTATGAATTAGTTAGATTATTTATTAAAAATCTAGGTCGATTTTGAATTTCCCCCACTAAAATCTATATATTTAAATGTTTTGGGTTGTTATATATGGATGGGTATTTGGGAATGGTAATTTGGGATAAACATTAGGTTGAACCTATTTATTGGAACTTTGTATAGGTACCAAGGGAATTAAAATTGGTTAGGAATCAAATATCAAGAATTATCCAGGATTGGGTCTGAGTTTTCTGCTATTTTTTAGAATTAGGAATGTTTAGATGATGTTTGTAGATTCTTGGATTATTTTTAAGTGTTTTGGGATGAATTTTATGAATTTTTTAAAAAATGGGTTTTAGTCACAGGGTAAGGCTGGGGTGAATCGTAGGGTACAACTGGATTGAGGGAGTTGATTTTTTTGAAACTTTCCCATGTCTAAAGATTTATGTACTATATGGGAGAATATATATATATATATATATATCACATATGGAATTAATATATATTATGTATGAAAAAATAATATCATGTAAGTTTTTTAATATAAGAGAAAAACCTTATGTATGATATATATATTACTTATAAAGAATCCAGTTAAGTCATATATCTTATATATTGAAATATATATTATGTATGGACTAAATATATTACATAATGTTTTTTTGTGTAAGTCAAAAACCTTATGTGAGGAAAAATATTACATAAAGGTTTCTTTAAGGGAAAAAGACTACGCATTAATGAAAATATCATGTGTGGGTTTTTCTATTAAGGGGAAAACCTTACGTATTAGAAATATATTATGTATGGAATTCTACCTAAGTAAAATATATTATGTATAAGGGAGAAAATATTATTCCTGATTTTTTTACAAGGGAAAAATATTATGTATGAAGTAATATGTCATGTATGGATTTTTCATATGGGAATAACCTTATACATGAGAAGAATATTACATATGAAAGGAAAGTTATACAATTTAGTTAAGTCCTATAATGTGTAAGTTTTTCCTCTAGATATTATTTACGAGCAAGGTGATGTGTAAGGTTTTGGAGTTTACAAAAAAATGAATATGATGAGTTTTTATTTTTTTATAAAATAATTTAAATGATTAATTAAGTTGGGAAATCGAATATAAAAGGGAAATTAAGTTTAGTTCAACTAGATTGTTGTATATACACCCATAATAGATATACCATTCTTCCTTTCACTAGAGAGTGAAATCTTTATTGATTCTCATGTGTTCTTCATTTCATTCATTATCGAGAGTATTTAAAGGTAAGTATAATCTTCCCTTAGGTTATATTCTTGGGTTAATCTCACTATTTCTTAGGATTACACTGTTTATGGCTATTTATGATTTATTTTTGGGATTTTTTTCTTCAAAATCTTTAATTTCTATCATCTGAGATCGTACTATCTTCTAATATTCAATGAAAAGATTACTATAAGCATAAGGTAGATGATATTTAAGTTATCCCTAGCTCTAATATCATATTATATGTGTGTATGATTTGTGGTTGCATAGAACTAATGTGCGCTTGACCTAAAAACTAAATAAAATGGTCTATACCTTCTGATATGTGAAACCCTATTACTCTGTACATGAGTGGCCTATGGGTAAGTGTAGAGCCTAACCCATTGGTCATCAATTAAGGTGTTCCATGTTATGAAGAAAAATGGTAATTCAAAAGGAAACCTGAGGGGTGGCCTAAATAAAATGACAATCTAGTGAGTTGGAAATAGATTATATAAGATAATCCCTAGTATGATAATTAGTTTTAAAAGTATAAATAAATAATCATTTATATTTTGGTTGTGTTAAATGGTATAGTCATTTATGACTCATAATAAAATGTGAAAATTGTTTTTTTAATAAATTGAATATCTATATCTCTTGTTATATTAATGGTTATGGGGTAGGATGTGATTCCATAACGTGATTTATAAAAGGTTACTGAGAAGGATGTGGTTCCCACTAAGTGTTATTAAATAAATTTATAGGTAAGTACCTGATCCCCCCTTGGTGGTTGTAATATCCTGAGTTTTCGAGCAGGTTGAAATTCCTCATCCTTTTTGAATTTTTGAGTTTGGTGAGTTATTTAACTTTATTTTTTGGGCTTCAGAACCTAATTATGTGAGTTTGATTGACCCAAGGACCTTTTTTAGATGGGTTTTAAGGATCAAAAATTGAATTAGGGTTTCACATGAGTTTTGAGTGTGTCAAACCCTAGAAAATTAGTTTTGAGAAAGCCTAGATATAGGTGCACAATTTGATCCAACTTTGCAGCCTCCTAGGAGTAACCATGCAGCCCACCAGTTGCACTAGAAATGATCTTTAAAACCATGTGGGTGGGGGTGCATGAACATGAATCACCTCTATAGTTTTTAATAAAGGTGATAGGCATGATTTGTACATGGTTATCCAAACTATGTGGCCAAAACATGCATGTCATTTAAAGGGGTGAAATTACATTTCCATCACTATCCCCTATTTCTTTCTTTCTTCTTAATTTCTCCTCCACTCCACACAAAACATAGGGGATTCCTCCCTTTCTTTCTTACTCTAGGATTTGAGGGATCTTCATTGCCTGAGATCCAAATCGAGCTCTGTCAGTCTCATTGGAAGCACATCGATAAGGCCTTCAGTCCTCTTTCTTTCCTTCTTCTTTTATCTATCCAGATGGAATGATAAATCCATGTGATCTCTTTTACCCTATTTTCAGGGTGTTTTTCCAAATATCCAATTTCTCTCATTTTGTTTCTATTTATAGGCCGATATCAAATGATAGAGAACATAAAAGTATAAGGTAGGTAGTGGCTAGTGTTCTACTTGATTTTATGGGTATATTTCATGCATTATTAAATATGTGTGGGGTCGGTTGTATGAGTGTGACCCTAATTAATTAATTTAAGACTTATAAATTGTTCAATTGATGATATGAGATGCCTATGGGAATGCTATTACTTCACTACATATGGTTAAGCTAGGTAAGGGGCTTGGAACAACTTGGGTAGGATAGGTCGTGTGTGTGTTTGAAATTAATTGAATTGTTTATATTGATTTCTTGGTTCCATGGGAATGTGATGGCATAGACCCAAGGATTGAGGTTATGTTGATCACCTAGATTGAGGCAACATATTCATCAGGTTTAGGGAATGGCCTGAGATACATTGGGGGATGATGATCACTAGGATGAGGTGACATGGTTGCTGGATTGAGGTGAAGAGGTCATCAAGATGAGGTCTTGGCCCGTGTGATTTGAGATGGTTTTGAACATCACAACTTACCGACATGGTCATAGGGGAATGGGGAGTTAGATGACATGGCTTAGGATGTTGGTGATTTCTGCTCACCATGTAATCTAAAACGCCTTTGGAGTCATGTGAACATAGATAGGACTCAGTTGATGTAACACCCCAGGTAAATAAAGAATATGACATTTTCATATTTATCCATATTTCTGAATAAAATATTAATATGACTTTAAAGGGGACGCTATGCTCGATGGCGTACCCAACACGCAACAACGAGTTTCTTGGGAATCTTACGTTGCACTCTAATAATAAAATAATATTATTTCAAATGGTAGTTAACATGTAGCCGTTGTATTGGCGGGAATGGATAGAAATAACTAAAATATGATTATATATGTTTTTTAATGTTTTTACATTTATCCAATAAAATCTAAAGGCTTAAAATACGGAAAGAATTCAATTTTAGGCGTATATGCCCTAGTTTTCACTAAAGGTTCACTTATCGCCTTTTAATGGAGAACTGTCATTAAATATAGTTTTGATCACTCTTATACATTCTTTTGGACCAAATAAAACTCTTATTAAGAATCGGGACATCAAATTTTACTTTGTGTAATTTTTTGGTATTTTTCCGATAAAGTTCATTTTTTAATGAATAGTGTAAAATGTTGTGTTTTAATTCAAAACCTATTTTTAATATAATTTATTTATATGATTAGATAATATTTTGAATTGGTTTTAAAGTGAAATTAGAAAATATTTTTACCATTAAATCCAATAGTGGTCGTTGGAATTAATTTCACTTTGAAATCAGACTTAAACTAGTGTCAATCTTTTGATACTTATTGTTTTATAAAAACACGCTATTTTCTCTAACAGCGGGAATTAATTATTAAATTAATTAAGGTGACTAATATGTTTTGAATTTTTTAAAACGGACTTCATTTTTGAATTCGGAATATCAAATATAGCTTAGGGTGAAGTTTTGGTATTTTTCTGAAAAACTCCAATTTTTGATGAATAGTGAAACCACTAAGTGGTAATCAAGCAAACTAATTTTTCAGTTAAATGAAAGTTTACCACTAATGTGTACTGAATTTTGAAAATCTGACATACATGGTTGTCATTATTATGTAAAATGTGCTTCAATGGGATGAAAATAATTTTTTGGTGAATAGTAACTTTTTTTCATTAATCGCGATTAGAGGTAATTAGTGTAATTTAAGGTAAAAATGATATTATAAAAATGTGAAAACACCATGACACTTGTCCTACCCTTATTGGATGAGTAATGCCCGACCAAGACAAGCCATGGGTCAACTTGGGGACCCCATGGATCCACTTTGGTTGAGAAATGACATAAATAACTTTTTATTTAATGTAAAAGTAAAAATGACACAAACATGATATGTTTTACTAAATAAAATTTTAAGTGGGGTTATACAAGTCAGATTTTTTATTATAAACAGTCATTGGAAATCTAAAAATATTTCCTACATCATAGTAATTTTTATTATAATTTTTAGACACTAAATAAATTAAATTATTTATGACATCATGTTGATGCAGCGATGACCTCATTATTTAACGATTTAAATAAAATGGAAAGATAATGTAAAATATATGAACTACACATGTCCAAAACTTATTGTATGGATGGATTTCGAACCCTTAACACCTTATCCACTAATTATATCAATGTGGGACCTTTTAAAACCGAAACACATTTTCAAATAAAGTAATATTTCTTACTTTCCAAAAGTGCCCCTCCTCTCCTCTTATAAAAGGCCCCCACCTCTACCTCATTTCACACACTCCTCAAGCCTTTGGCTCGGCCAACCCTTGCCCATTTACTCTCTCCACATCCCTCTCCTCATCCTAGAGGATTCCCTCTGGGCAGAATCCTTTCAAAGGAATCCTTTAGGCTCAAATCAAAAGGAGTTACACTTTTAAAGGTAATTCATTCTCTCATGTTCATTTGTTTTATTTTGCTTCTCCAACCCCCTAAACTCTTTTTATTTACTTCTTTTGTAACAACACCAGTATCTTCAATATACTAGTATGTTGTTATAAGATTTATTCGATCTACACTCTCACACAACTACATCAAATGGTTAAAGAACATACGGTTTCCGTGGATGGCGAAATTCTGCCTCCCGAAACGATGATTGTTCAATACTCATTTAACACCTTCAAAGGTGGCCATTATGATGTAACTATTTTTATATATGATATATAATATGTTTATGTTTTACTTATGCTTCTGTATTTTTCATTTGTGTCTTACCTTTATGGCATCCATTATGGGTATACGCGATATCTTCATTTTAGGAAGTGCGGACTACCGCCCCCTCAAAGTGATGTGATTCGTTAATGCCATACGTGGGACGTATAAAGGATGGATTTAATGTTATTATATATGATTTTATACTTGAACTATTATATACCTCTATATCATTATTATTTCTTTCCATTAAAGTATGAGATAGAAATGAAAGTAGCGTTCATGCGTACGTACGGCTTACCGTCTCCATGAACGGTGCATTTCATTTCTTATCCCCAAATGTAATGTACTATTATAAGTACATGTATATAATGGATATATATGATGAATGATACATCTAAATTATGAATATAATTCTGTATTTAAAATATACATACCTCTCATTTAGTTTTAATTCCATTAATATGACAAAGAAATGAAAGTAGCGTTCATGCGTACGTACGGCTTACCGTCTCCATGAATGGTGCATTTCATTTCTTACCTCTAAATGATTATGTAATATTATAAATACATATATATTCTGGATATATATGACATATATGATATCTAAATCATGAATACAATTATGGATATAATAAACATTTGGCCACACGAACAACATGTAATTGTAAGAAGTCCACTTTCGACTTAAGAACCAAATATCGGCAAAACAAATTTTATTAACTTAAATGATGACATAATGTTTATGACATGGTAATAAGTGATATAAAAAGGAATAATGAACTTGAAAAAGGTTCTTAAGGAAGTATAAATTAACTCAAGTTTATTATTCAGGAGATTAAAGAACGATCGAGTCAAGTCGGACCCGAGGTAAGGGATCCTACTCCTCTCTTTATTTTTAAGTACACACTTTTATGTAATTCCTTTTAGAGCTCATATTTCTTGTTATTGGGATGATATTTTATATTAAAATTACTTTAATTTTTATGTTCATGTGATGAGAGACCTTATTCTCTCTCATAAATCCATTTTGGAGGTTTTGAGTGGCGCCGTTAGGCTGCCGAACTTTCGTAAGAGATCTAACCTCTCTCTTTCTTTTTAAGTACTCTCCTTTATGTCACTTATTTTAAGCTCCTCTTTGTAATGTTGGGGGATGTTATTTTATATTCATCTTGCTGTACATTTTATTGTAATGTTATGAGATACCCTATTTGATCTCATCAATCCATATTCGGAAGTTTTATGTGGCGCCGTTAGGCTGCCGAGTTTTCGTAAGGGATTTTTCATCTCACTTTTATTCCCATGAGATTTATGCTACATTTTCCAAAAATTCTATTTAGTGGTGTATGTACTTCCCATTATTCTACTCTTTGTGTAATATACTTTCATTTATGAGTATTTACATTAATGATCTATTGTCCTTCTTTCATGGGGTGTATGTTTTGAAAGATACCCAAGTCGGTAAAGGAACCTTTCACCCTCCTCTTTTTTAAAAGACTTATTTTGTTTGTTTTTTTAATTTACATATTGTTATGTTGGGATATGCTCTCATATATCCTTATTGATGTAAATTTTATGTCCAAGTGATGAGATACACTTTTTATCTCTCATCAACTCATTTTGATGTGATGCCGTTGGGCTGTCAAGGGAACTTTTTAACCCAATTTCGATTTCTTTGGGTTCAACATGTAGTCATTGAATATGTCATCCATTGAATATGTGTGAATGACCATTTATTATTTTACACTTAATATCCACTTATATTGGGTGTATTTATATTTGTCACAAATATTTTTGATATTGATTTGTCCTTAATTTAAGGATACCTTCTTTATAAGGGATTTCATCACATTTGACATTTCTATTGAGGGTTCATTGTTGTTATGCACCATTTCACTCTTATATGGTGTATATACTGTCCTTTGGAGTATTATATCATGAATCCATTTATTCTCATGATATTACAAAGTTCTGACTAAATGTTATTTTTTAATTATTGTATTCAAGTGTCTCTAATTTTGGTAAAACCCCTTTAACCAAAATATCGCTTTAAATGTTTTAATTATTTGTTATTATTAATATCCATGTTTTCAAAATGGTTTTAAGGATTTATTTATATGGATATTAATAGTTTAACATTTTAAATGCTTCAAGGTGTTATGGGACACTTTGATTCAAAATTCTCTTTATTAAATGTTTTAAATGGTTTTGGAAATGGTTTATTTTTGAATGGATTCATTATTTAAATATAATAAAATGTTATATTGTGATTAAAATGTGGAAATGTTATGTTTCCTTTATGCATGTTTTATGTGATACGTTTATGTTATGTTTCTTGGGCATTGTTATGAAAACGGGTGGTTCCGTGATAAACTAAGGGTAGGTGAGCCTGATATAGCTCTCCAATGCATTGGGTAACGCGAAGGAGTGAAACGTTAAGGTTTATCTGAAGAGATTTAGGGAATATACTGTGATGGGTATTCCAAACGTAACCAAGAGGGTTACTCCCTACGTAAGAATGTTATTAATGCCTCAAGTTACCTTTATGTCTTATGTTTTCTATGATTTATTCATGATTTGATATGCCTATGTTTTATGGGTAAAGTGTGATTTCATTCTAATGTATATATGAACTCATGTTTCCTTTCCATATTTTTATAACTCTTACTGAGCTTTTTATGCTCATCCCAAGTTTTTGAAATGTTTTTCACAGGTCAAGGGAAAGGTACATGATGTGATGATAGTGTCAAGGCTGTGTCAAGAAAGAATCCATGTTATATTTTAAATATGTTTCCGTTGATGGGAAGATTGAATACTGTCTTTTATGTAACCACTTTGTTTAAATGTGGAATGTAATGCAAGTTTCATGATCTAATTCTCTAAAACTCTAAACCTGAAAAGATCCTCAATGTGTAATATTGTAATAACTCAATATTAAGTAAGGTTTAAGGCTGGGGCCTTATAGTTGGTATCAAAGGTCGGTTTAGATAACTTTAGTGGTTAGGGTATTCTTTAAGCATAAGTGACATTACCATAATGGTTAGGATTTCAGAAAGAGTCCTAGTTTTAGATAAAGTGAATGAGTAAGTGTATATTAGTGTTTACCTTACTCATTAGTACATGATGGTTTTGTTGATATACTCACACTGACATTTCTATTTTTAGTGAATGGATGGATCTAGCAGGCACCAAAGAGACAACAGGTTTGAAGGAAACTGTGGTGGTTCTCTGATTAAGATACTAGATAAAATGGAGGATTCAATGAGGAAACTTGTGGTTGTTCTAAACCAAATATCAAGGAGTCATGATCAACCACTTGAACCTTGGTATGATCTTTAATGCATCATGTACGAGATGACCAATCCATGTGGAAGTTCAGGTAATAATTATAAAGGTAACCATTAGAGTTTATATGATCCTTACTTTTGAGGTAATTATGGGTTATTATATGATATGATGGAAAATGAAAGGCATGAGATAAACTTGAGGTTAAAATATGTTATGATCATTTTTGATGATTTTATCTCTTTTTGGGGAATGATTTAAGAATTATATAGTTTTGGAAAAAGGACAACACGCAGACCGTGTGACAACCCGTCGCGTCGGACAAAGCTGTGAGAATCGAACCCACAACCAAAGTGCAACTGGTATTTATCGTCTACCATTGGACTACGTGAAGTCCCTGGTTAGTTTGACTGATTCTTTCTAGTTATATGATTTTATCAATTAAGAGTAAGTTGATTTTGGGTTATTTATGAAAATGATTAACCTATCATGGAGGATATGTGATTAGGTTAATTACTTTTCAATACGAGACTTTAGGAGAAACTGATGTTGTTTGGAGATAAATGTTACGATTTAACTTGGAAGACTATGTGACTAAATCCTTAAAATATTTGGGTTTCAATATTATATTGGTTTACTTTGAAGTATTTTATGGACAAATTGTTTATCGGATGGTCCTCGTTGAACTTTGGGTTTTGTTGGACAAATTTTGGAGATTAAGAATGGATTTTCTTTTTAATGGGTTATCCTTTTCTGGATTATCTGACCTTGTACTAACCTTTTTGGTTTTGGTTTTGGTTAAACCCTAAAGACATGGGATGTATATAGTTCTCTTTTGTGGATTAGGTGATTCTCTAGAAGTTTATTATAGTACTCTTAATGCAAACAAGTCTCCCTAAATACTCGTCTTTTGGAAAAAATATGAGTTTGATTAAGGAATCTAGTAAAAGTTGAAAGTCAACATGATAAGTGATTATGTTTCCTTATGAATAAATTCCTCAATAAAAAGTAACTTAAAGCAAAAATGTCGTCTATTAACTTTTCCTACTGGGTAATCGAATACCGTTTAACCCATCACAAGTTTGTGATTTTCTTGTGGTTAACTTTCTCCTAAACATGTTTTCTATCACTCTCCATCAGAACATGACCCTTTGTTTTTCTTCTCCATGTCCATATTTTCATACTTGGAATCCTAGTATGGGTTAACTTGGGTGACCTCTGTGCTTATCTTTCTTTATTTTAAAGTGATTGTTTTACCGACTCTTGTTCCGATGTGGGACTTTCAAGGATGTTTCCAAGCGCAATTTTAAAATTGTGAGGACGCAATTCCCAAAAGGGGGGAAGGATGTAACACCCCAGGTAAATAAAGAATATGAAATTTTCATATTTATCCATATTTTTGAATAAAATATTAATATTACTTTAAAGGGGATGCTATGCTCGATGGCGTACCCAACACGCAACAACGAGTTTCTTGGGAATCTTACGTTGCACTCTAATAATAAAATAATATTATTCCAAATGGTAGTTAACATGTAGTCGTTGTATTGGCGGGAATGGATAGAAATAACTAAAATATGATTATATATGTTTTTTAATGTTTTTAAATTTATCCAATAAAAGCTAAAGGCTTAAAATACGGAAAGAATTCAATTTTAGGCGTATATGCCCTAGTTTTCACTAAAGGTTCACTTATCGCCTTTTAATGGAGAACTGTCATTAAATATAGTTTTGATCACTCTTATACATTCTTTTGGACCAAATAAAACTCTTATTAAGAATCGGGACATCAAATTTTACTTTGTGTAATTTTTTGGTATTTTTCCGATAAAGTTCATTTTTTAATGAATAGTGTAAAATGTTGTGTTTTAATTCAAAACCTCTTTTTAATCTAATTTATTTATATGATTAGATAATATTTTGAATTGGTTTTAAAGTGAAATTAGAAAATATTTTTACCATTAAATCCAATAGTGGTCGTTGGAATTAATTTCACTTTGAAATCAGACTTAAACTAGTGTCAATCTTTTGATACTTATTGTTTTATAAAAACACGCTATTTGCTCTAACAGCGGGAATTAATTATTAAATTAATTAATGTGACTAATATGTTTTGAATTTTTTAAAACGGACTTCATTTTTGAATTCGGAATATCAAATATAGCTTAGGGTGAAGTTTTGGTATTTTTCTGAAAAACTCCAATTTTTGATGAATAGTGAAACCACTAAGTGGTAATCAAGCAAACTGATTTTTCAGTTAAATGAAAGTTTACCACTAATGTGTATTGAATTTTGAAAATCCGACATACATGGTTGTCATTATTATGTAAAATTTGGTTCAATGGGATGAAAATAATTTTTTGGTGAATAGTAACTTTTTTTCATTAATCGCGATTAGAGGTAATTAGTGTAATTTAAGGTAAAAATGATATTATAAAAATGTGAAAACACCATGACACTTGTCCTACCCTTATTGGATGAGTAATGGCAGACCCAGACAAGCCATGGGTCAACTTGGGGACCCCATGGAGCCACTTTGGTTGGGAAATGACATAAATAACTTTTTATTTAATGTAAAAGTAAAAATGACACAAACATGATATGTTTTACTAAATAAAATTTTAAGTGGGGTTATAAAAGTCAGATTTTTTATTATAAATAGTAATTGGAAAGCTAAAAAGATTTCCTACATCATAGTAATTTTTATTATAATTTTTAGACACTAAATAAATTAAATTATTTATGACATCATGTTGATGCAGCGATGACCTCATTATTTAACGATTTAAATAAAATGGAAAGATAATGTAAAATCTATGAACTAAACATGTCCAAAACTTATTGGATGGGTGGATTTAGAACCCTTAACACCTTATCCACGAATTATATCAATGTGGGACCTTTTAAAACCGAAACACATTTTCAAATAAAGTAATATTTCTTACTTTCCAAAAGTGCCCCTCCTCTCCTCTTATAAAAGGCCCCCACCTCTACCTCATTTCACACACTCCTAAAGCCTTTGGATCGGCCAACCTCTGCCAATTTACTCTCTCCACATCCCTATCCTCATCCTAGAGGATTCCCTTTGGGAAGAATCCTTTCAAAGGAAGCCTTTAGGCTCAAATCAAAAGGAGTTACACTTTTAAAGGTAATTCATTCTCTCATGTTCATTTGTTTTATTTTGCTTCTCCAACCCCCTAAACTCTTTTTATTTACTTATTTTGTAACAACACCAGTATCTTAAATATACTAGGATGTTTTTA